>CM050447.1:54479707-55820918 GCA_027563935.2 Costus lasius
CACCATCACTCACCTCCCAAGGCTAGCACCAAGAGTGGAGGTTTGAGGGACTTCGAGGAGCCCGTGTGTGCAAGACTGCAAAGGACACTCCCTTGTGTGTATACTTCATCTTCATCGGCCGCCCCTAGGGTTTGTGAAATAAAGGTACTATTCTATCACATCC
Organism: Costus lasius; assembly: GCA_027563935.2. Taxonomy (NCBI): domain Eukaryota; kingdom Viridiplantae; phylum Streptophyta; class Magnoliopsida; order Zingiberales; family Costaceae; genus Costus; species Costus lasius. Next base: position 54,479,871 of record CM050447.1, read on the forward strand.
GGTGATGTTCTTCTCATAAGTCGATCCTACATACTTATGAGAATTTTGTTTCAGGCCAACGCTCTCACTTTGTATTAAAATTTTAAAATTGACCCGGGGATTCTGATGCCTTGCATTTTAGTAGTACTTTTCCTTGTTATTTCATGATGAATCTAGGCTTATTTTGACACTTTTATACTCTTTATAGCCTTATTTCCTTCATATCTTCGGAATCCTCACTTTTTGGTGCTTTTGTGGAATTTCAGGTAAAATCATCAATTTTTGACGTATTTTAGAGATTCTAAGGCCATGAGACGATATCTTATATAAAGACGAAGCTACACGTCAAATTTGGGCCAAAATGGAGTTAGCTTGAAAAATACGGCCAGGTGAACCCCACGGGGTTCACCATCCCAGTCGCCAGCCAGCAAAACTCACAGAGAGCTTCACGGCCAAGTGAACCCTAGTGGGGTTCACCAGATTTCCTTCAGGCCGAAAATTTCATAGAATAAAGCACAGCCAGGTGAACCCCAGTGGGGTGCACCGCGCTTCTTTCCTCCAGAATGCACAGAACGAATCACGGCCAGGTGAACCCGGCGGGGTTCACCCGTGATTCTAATCTAGGCTCACGCGCGAGACCGACCTCTACTCGGTTCTTCTCTGATTTCTCACCCGTTTGGAGTCCGAATTTGGCAAGTAAGGTGTCTATGGAAAGCTCTTTTGAAGGCGAACACGTAGGACATAAAAGCCCTAATTTTTCTTACCCTAATTATGGAGGAATCACACAACGAAGTAGCGCGGGAGGAAGAACAAGGTGACGACACGAGTTCGGGCGATTTTTGGAGATCTGATCATCGGAGCGTCACGATCCTTGCAGATTTGCTCCGGTTTATCTTCTCCTATCCTTTAGAAACTCTTCCTTGTGATCTTCCTATGTTAAAAGAGAGATTTTGAGCGTTTGAATGACGATTGTAGTGTAAACCCTATTTCGGGGCTTGGTTGAAACCCGTTGACGAATTTAATTGCAAACTTTATCTTTATTCTGTTATTTGAATTGTGTTGTGAGCATATTTTACTTTGAAGTGTTTATTTCATGATCTTACCTTGGTCGAGTACTTTCACGTGTTAGCTGTTACGATTCATATCGAGAGAAGGATCGTAAGGGTGGAATCCCCTAGTAAAATTTGTGAGATCTCAACACGAGAGTGTTTGGTCTTCGCTCGACGGTTTTATAATCTACCATAGAACTCATTGGGTTCGTCTTAGAACGATCCACCGCGAGAGTAGGAGGTCGATCTAAGCCGAACACCGGGGTGTACACTCTAGAGAAGTCACCTTGTACCTTAGGGTTAGATTCCTTGTGCAAAATCAATAATCCAAATAACCGACATCTGTCTTGTGCGATTAAATTAGTCATCGTGGTGGAAACGAAAGCCCTGATTTCTCTCTCATATTTAATCCCTACTGTCGTAGCGTTGATTGCTTGTTTTCAATTTCTGGCTTCAAAACCCAATTTCGATTCGCCTAGCTATTAGGACTCGGATTTTCTGGTACTCAATCTTGTTCCCTGTGGGATTCGACATCTTTTATATTACTTTGACATAACCGTGCACTTGCGGGGCGTGTCAAGTTTTTGGCGCCGTTGCCGGGGAACAACGGTTGATATTAGTATACTTCTGAGAATTGGTAGACTAGGCCTTAGGTTAGATTTTCTTTACTGCACTGTTATTTTCTTTTTCTCTTTAGTTACTTGTTGTCTTAGAACTTTATAATTTTGACAGATCATTTTATGCAAAGAAGTTCTAGGGCAGGTACATTCTTTGACATTGATCCAGAGATCAAGCACACCTTCAGGACAAGAAGGAAGCAAAATCAAATTCTGAAGAAAGAAGTCATGAACCATCCAGAAGGAGAAAATCAGATGGAGCACATTCAGCTTGATGCGAACAATGACCGAGTACCACAACCAATGGGGAACAACTATAACAACAGGACATTGAAAGATTATTCTGCCCCCTATGCTTATGGTTTTCAATCAGGAATTGCTAGGCCCGTTGTTGAGGCCTACAATTTTGAAATAAAACCTGCGTTGCTTTCTATGGTGCAACAAAACCAATTTGGCGGTTCTCCTCTTGAGGACCGCAACATGCACCTCTCTATTTTTCTAGAATATTGCGATATGTTGAAAATTAACGGTGTGTCTACTGATGTTATCACGTTACGACTATTTCCCTTCTCTTTGAGGGGCAGAGCGAGAGCTTGGCTGCACACACTACCTGCTGCTTCGATAAGAACATGGGCAGAGCTTTCTCAAGCCTTTCTCTCCAAGTACTTCCCTCCATCAAAGATAATTTAATTACGAAATCAGATAACGAGTTTAATGCAAAAGGATGGAGAATCCCTATACGAAGCTTGGGAGAGGTTTAAAGAGCTCCAAAGGATGTGTCCACATCACGGAGTTGAGACTTGCGTTTTTATCCAAACGTTCTACAGCGGTTTGGATTACAACACAAGACTTACAGTGGACGCAGCAGCAGAAGGCGCTTTGATGAATAGGAGAGTTGAGGATGCAATGAACCTTCTCGAGGACATGGCGATTAACTATCATCAATGGACATCTGAGAGAGGTACTTCTACCAAGAAGTCAGGTAAGTATGCCCTTGACTCTTTGACTGCACTTACGGCTAAGGTGGATAATTTGACTAGAAAGCTTGACTCTTAGTTTGTTAATTCGATGGATATTAATTCTATTTCTTGTGAGGTCTATGGAGTTTTAGGTCATGCAGGGGCAGATTGTCAGGCAGGAGATGGACAGATGGTTGTGATCAACTCTGAGCAATTGAATGCTGTTGGAAACTTCAATCCCAACAACAATCCATATTCTAACACATTCAATCCAGGATGGCGCAACCATCCAAATTTTTCTTACCAGACAACTCAACCAATTTAGCCTGGACAAGTTCCACCACAACAAGCCCAGCCCCCACAAGGAAAGTTTAGGCAACCCCAACAGAACAATTTTAGACCGCCAGGATTTCAGGCTAGGAACTACAATGCACCGCCACCACAACCAAGGCCGAATAATGATTCAAATCTGAACAAGCAACTTGAAGGACTAACAGACATGATTAAGAAGATGATGACAAGGATGGACTCCCTAGAGACACACAATAAAATGCTAGAGAGTCAGCTAGCCCAACAAGCTAGCTCGTCTTCCAGAGCGCCAGGCAAGCTTCCATCCCAACCAGAGGTAAACCCGAGGGAGCATTGCAATGCAATCTCCACTAGGAGCGGCAAGCAACTTGAAGATCCAAAGATGCCGACCGATGACAGGATAGATGAAGTGATACCAGAACCTGTGGAACCACATTCATATGTAACACCGATGGCACCTGCACCAGCTGAAGAGGAGTGGCCCTACGAGGGACCGCCTGCGTACAAGCCACCGATTCCTTTTCCACAGAGGCTTGTAAAGGCTAAATTAGACAAGCAGTTCGGTAAGTTTTTAGAAGTATTGAAGAAACTTTATATTAACATCCCTTTCGTTGATGCTCTTTCGCAGATGCCGACTTATGCAAAATTCCTAAAAGACATCTTATCAAACAAGAGGAAGCTAGAGGATCAAGGGACCGTTGCACTTACTGAGGAGTGCAGTGCCATCATTCAGAACAAGCTCCCTCATAAGCTTAAAGACCCAGGCAGTTTCTCCATACCCTGCCAGATTGGGGAGATGTCCTTTCAGAGAGCTTTGTGCGATCTAGGAGCAAGCGTTAGCCTCATGCCATTATTACTTTGTAAAAGGCTAGACTTAGGGGATTTGCAACCGACTAACATTTCTATACAGCTTGCAGACAGATCTGTGCGTCACCCAGTTAGTATTTTAGAGGACGTACCTGTTAAAGTAAGAGATTACTTTATTCCTGCTGATTTTATTATTTTGGAGATTGATGAGGATGACAGGCTCCCTATCATTCTGGGGAGACCTTTTCTTGCTACTGCCGGCGCTGTCATGGATGTCAAGAATGGAAAACTGTCTTTGAACATCTGTGGCAACGTTATTCAATTTGATTTAACTAACACCTTGAAAAAACCTTCTCTTGCAGGCACATGCTGCAGAGTAGACATTGTGGAAAATGTAACACAGGATATTGAATCACTCAGGAAAGAAGTGGACCCACTGGAACTAGCTCTAACAAACTCTGTTGACAAAGGAAAGGAAGGAGAAGCTGAAAAATATGTTGCACTGTTAGAAGCTGAGGCAAGCCCAGATGACAAGGAAGAAGGAAATCAAGAGAACCAAGGGCAGCAGAAAATCGAACTCAAGAGCTTGCCCAAAACTTTGAGATATGAGTTTCTAAGAGAAAATTTTACACACCCAATTATTGTCAGTGCGGCGTTGGACAAGGAGCAAACCGAATTATTGCTTAATGAACTTCATCTCCATAGGAAGGTAATAGGCTATTCATTAGACGACATAAAAGGGATTAACCTCTCTGTTTGCATGCACAGGATCCTATTGGAAGACAATAGCAAACCTACTGTGGAGTTCCAATGTCGACTCAACCCGCACTTGAAGGATGTTGTGAAGAAAGAAGTGCTCAAATTATTGGATGCTGGAGTAATCTATCCAATTTCAGATAGCTCTTGGGTAAGTCCAGTACATGTTGTACCCAAGAAAGGTGGACACACGGTGATCAAGACCGAAGCTGACGAGTTGATACCGACACATATAGTTACAGGATACAGGATATGTATTGACTACAGGAAGTTGAACTCAGCTACGTGAAAAGATCATTATCCTCTTCCATTTATAGACCAGATGTTAGACAGATTAGCGCATAATTCCTACTTTTGTTTTTTGGATGGCTTTTCATGTTTCTTCCAGATCCCAATCCACCCAGACGACCAGGAGAAGACAACCTTTACATGCCCCTACGGCACACGTATGCATACAGAAGGATGCCCTTTGGGCTCTGCAACGCCCCCGCGACCTTTCAGCGAGCAATGATGGCTATATTCTCTAATTTTAACGAAGACTTCATGGATATTTTTATGGACGATTTTTCTATGTATGGCTCCTCTTTTCGTCATTGTTTGTCTAATCTGTCTAAGGTTTTGCAGAGGTGTGAAGAGGTGGACCTAGTTTTGAACTTGGAGAAGTGCCACTTCATGGTCAAGGAAGGCATTGTTCTTGGGCATTTAGTTTCTGAGCGAGGGATAGAGGTGGACAGAGCAAAAATTGAAGTCATCGAACATCTTCGGCCACCCACGTCGGTGAAGGGGATCAGGAGCTTTCTTGGACATGCTGGCTTTTACAGATGATTCATTAAAGACTTTTCTAAGATAGCTCGCCCTTTAACTAATTTACTTGCTAAAGATGCTGTGTTTTGCTTTGACAGGGACTGCGAGGAAGCCTTCACGAAACTCAAGGCAGCATTAACCTCTGCTCCAATAATTCAACCCCCAGATTGGTCATTACCTTTCGAGTTGATGTGTGATGCTAGCGACCAAGCTGTTGGGGTAGTCCTGGGACAGAGAAAGGACAAGAAGCTTTACGCCATTTACTATGTCAGTCGCACACTCGACGACGCTCAGATAAATTATGCAACCACGGAGAAAGAGCTACTAGCGATTGTCTTTGCTTTCTATAAATTCCGTTCTTATCTAGTTAACTCAAAAGTAATCATTTTTACTGATCATGCAGCCATAAAATATTTGATCAACAAGAAGGATGTGAAGCCAAGGCTCATTAGATGGATCCTCCTCTTGCAAGAATTCGATATAGAGATCAGAGATAAAAAGGGGAGTGAGAACCTAGTGGCCGACCACCTTTCCAGACTTGATCGCGGCACAGACAAAGAAACTAATGAAGAGTTGGAGATCAATGACACATTTCCTGAAAAACATCTCTATGCTTTATTAGATCAACAAGTCCCTTGGTATGCAGATTATGTTAATTACATCGTGTCTAACATTTTTCCTCTTGATCTCACTTTTCAGAGGAAGAAGCGATTCCTACATGATATAAAATTTTATTACTGGGATGAGCCATATTTGTACCGGAGATGTGCGGATGGGTTGTACAGACGATGTGTACCAGAGGAGGAGATACAAGATGTGTTGAGCCATTGTCATACTTCACTTATGGAGGACACGCGGGGGCCTCTAAAACAGCTTTTAAAGTTTTACAGTCTGGTTTGTATTGGCCTTCTATATTTCATAATGCTAAACAATGTCTCCACTTGTGACAGTTGTCAATGGACTGGAAACTTATCAAAAAGAGATGAGCTCCCACTCAACAACATCATGGAAGTGGAAATTTTTGATGTATGGGGTATAGACTTCATGGGCCCCTTCCCCTTTTCATGTGGAAAATGGTACATTCTAGTTGCCGTTGACTACGTGTCAAAGTGGGTTGAGGCATCCGCCGAAGCTACTAATGACTCTAGAGTCGTTATGAAGTTTATGAAGTGGACTATTTTCCCCCGATTCGGAGTTCAACGTGTTCTGATCAGCGACGACAGCTCCCACTTCATTGAGCAGAAATTTAGAGCATTATTGAAGAAATACGGTGTAAGGCACAAAATTGCTATGCCCTACCACCCTCAGACTAGTGGTCAGGTAGAGGTCTTTAATAGAGAAATCAAATACATTTTGGAGAAGACTGTATCACAATCATGGAAGGATTGGGTAATGAAATTACCGGATGCTTTATGGGCTTATAGGACCGCACTCAAAACACCCCTCGGTATGTCTCCTTTCCAACTTATTTATGGAAAATCATATCATTTACCCGTTGAGCTTGAGCACAGGGCGTATTGGGCTGTCAAGCAAATCAACTTCGATTTCAAGAACGCCAGTGAAAGGAGAAAGCTACAACTAGATGAGTTGGACGAGATGCGCCTTTTTGCCTACGAGAATGCCAAGAGCTACAAAGCACGCACCAAGTTTTGGCATGACAAGCGCATAGCAAAGAAAGAATTTCATGAAGGGGACAAAGTACTTTTATTCAATTCAAGACTTCGGCTATTTCTAGGAAAGCTTCGTACGAGATGGTCCGGCCCTTTCACAATTCAGAAAGTTCAATCATATGGTGCCATCACAATTTGGACAGAACGAACTGAAAGTTTCACAGTTAACGGGCAACGTCTCAAGCACTATTTTGAAGATGAATGGGTCGAAAGAGAGGAAGTTCTTGCTCTCTCAGACCCCACAAATTTGCAACTCTGAAAAACTCTCACGGTCGAGCTACCGACCTAAACCTAGCGCTCTTGGGAGGCAACCCAAGTTTTTGTTTGATTTTAGTTTTCATGCATTGATTCAGACGTTGTTTTACACTGTTGATTTGTTCTTCATTTAATTTTTGGACTTCTAGAGGGGATTGCTACTAATTTGATGTCTCTTTATGTTGTAGGAGGAAGTTGGAGTGCATGAGAATTTTTTCAGATTTTTCTAGAATTTTTCGAGTTAATTAGTGCAAATCACGGCCTAGTGAACCCCATAGGGTCTGTGAAGTGCACTGTACAAACGCTTCCAGACTTTGTGACCAGAGCGTTTCACGGGCAGGTGAACCCCACGGTATTCACCAGTATTTCTGTCTACGCAGGAGCCCTCCAGTAAGCTTCACAGGCAGGTGAACCCCACGGGGTTCACTATCTTTTCTGAACACCAGATACCATCCAGAATACTTCACGGGATGGTGAACCCCAGCGGGTTCACCCGTGCTTATGTAGCGTCAGGACTCGACCAGTGGACATCACGGGCCAGTGAACCTGGGCGGGTTCACCAATATTTCATCAGGCTTCACCCAAAACTAGGGCACCGCGCCAACTTTTTCGTCGCCGCCCCCAAATCTCGCCAGGATCCCGCTAATTTCGCCACTCTTCCCTCCTTCCAAACACAAAGGAGATCTTCCCGGGTCCGATCCGAACTTCCTTACATGTGGGACAAGTTCTGTTTCAACTTCGTCCCTGATTTTCGCATCACCAGATTTTGCGTGTTTTTGCCTCCGCCACCCGATTTTGACCTAGCTGACCGGATTGCGCCGCCTTCTCTCATTCTTAACACTCAAAGGTGATCTCCCAGGTTCTAATTAACTATTCCTAGCAATCCGATCAAGCTCTTCTCACCTGTTTCACACCAGGTTTTCGTGTCGCCTGCTCTCCGACGTCATAACTCCGCTGCTTTCAATCCGTGAGCACTACCGGCCAGATATTCTCAACTTTACATTCGCCGGCTACTTCCAACCTTCTCCAGCCACCATGCCTCCAAGAACGAAAGCTATGGCTTCTAAGAGGACCGCACGTCCACAGTAGGCACTATCTAACTCTTCCGCCATAGACGACGAGGAGTACGAGCCGACGCCGACGCCGACGCCTCCTCCTCCATCTTACCGGCCATCTTCGGCCATGCCAAGCTCCTCTTCGTCTCGTCATGGGTGCACATATGCCAGCCGACCACTGTAAGATCCAAGGATCTTAATTCCTGGTAAGTACAATTCTTGATTTAAATAAAATCATTGACTGTGATATTTTATTCTTGATTTAAATAAAATCATTGACTGTGATATTTTATTCTTGATTTAAATAAAATCATTGGTTGTGATATTTTCCTATGTTGTGATTTTGACCCTAGTAATTAATTAATTAGTGTTTATTGGTTGTTAATTTATAATTAATTAATTAGAGTTTATTGGTTGCTAATTAATTGGGACATTTTGGATGTTAAGTTAATCCTTATTGGATTTTCGCTTAAATGAATAATTAACTATGGGTTAATGGGTTTACACTTAAATTAGACCTAAAATTCGAATTAATTGGTTAACGGGTTTAAAATTTAAAACCGAAATTTTAAGTGGGTAATTGCGGTTAGGGAAGGAAAGTTGGCATTTTTTTTTTGGCTTGGAAGAAACCTTAGGGCGGCGGCTTGGAGGCTTGGGCGACCTTGAAGGCTTAGATGAAATTCCTTTCTTCCTCTTCTTTTCCTTTGGCCGGCGTTCTTGGGTGCTTGGTGGCGTCTCTCTTCCATTGGTGGCGACATTGGTGGAATTTCAAAGCCTTAGACGAGTTTTGGAGAGGATTTCACCTTGGTGTTCACGGTTCAAAATAAGAGGTGAGTGGGGTGTCTCATTCAAATTCTATCAATTTGGTTGTGTTAGTTGATACATTGGATTGATTGGAAATTTACCATGTTAGAAAACCGAAACTCAAGACTTCACCATGTTGAAAACCGAAATTTGCAAAGGAGTATTTATGTTGAAAACCGAAATTTGCAAAGGTGTATTTATGTTGAAAACCGAAATTTGCAAAAGTGTATTTATGTTGAAAACCGAAATTTGCAAAGGTGTATCTATGTTGAAATACCGAAATTTTGCAACATGAAATTTAAGGTATTCTTATAGGGGATTTAGGTAGTATTAAATCAGTGGTTCTTGAGCATGAAATTCTTGTTAACTAGGTTTAAATTTTAAGTTAGATAATATGTTGTAGAACCGTGGGCTATATGTGTTGTATTTTAATCCTATGTTAAATATTTGAATGCCCTGATAAATGCTAACAATGCTAATAATTTTTATGGCCATGTATTCTGTTTGAGAAACTTGGGTGATAACTTAGCAAGGTTATACTGAACTGATCAGCATGAAACCTAAGGACTACACTACATTATGTGGTTATGTGATTTTCGAATATTATGTGTTGTGGTCTGTGTAACCATTATGGGATGGATAGGACTAAGGCTAAGTGTAACCGTGTACTCAAGGGGATAGTCTATATGTGATATGTTAGGGGTTAGAGATTTCAGCCCTGTGTTTGTGATATGTGAGGGGTTGATGTTTCAGCCGCCTGTTGTGATTATCGTGATGAAAATGACTATCCTAGAGTCTGGTCGACACTTAGGAGTCCACTTTTGTGAAATAAGATATAAGATGTGTCTAGTGGTTGTCCAGGTAAGGAACCCTTTGGGAGAACGAGTGATTGACGCAAAGTGCCATGTCTTGGTCGGACAGGGGCCACCTCTTGATGTCATTACTCTTAGACGTTTAGATTTTTGTGTTATGGGGTGGTGTAGATCAAGGTATCACATCTTGACCGGGTGGGGATTACCTCTTGAGTCTACACACTGTCCATGTTTATGTTGCATGTGATTTGCAGGATTCTCCCAGTGCTTAGGCCAAAGCCGGGTTGGACCATAGTGGTCACTCTTGATTTATGCTGGACAACTAGGTCAACTAAGTGGTTGGTGGGTTTAGTTGGTTTAGAGTATGACTCTAGAACCTTGGTTACTCTGTGGTGACAAGTGTGTGATGTCTGTACATCTATTTATTTATATGAGTTCTGTTCTTTGTTTTTGTTATATGTTAACATGATGTTCTGCTAAATGTTTTTAAAATAATCTGCATGTATCTTTGATTGTATGCTATGGATGGTCGATTGAGACTATCCACTCACTGGGCTGTGTAACTCACCCTTCACTATTTTCAGGTGTAGAGCAGGGGCGCACTGCCTGAGTTAATGTTGATATGGATATTGTGATTTTCTCTACAACCATGCTGATTTAATGTATAAAACTTTTGTGTTTAACTGGGGCCGGTTATGGCCAAACTTTGTGAAATTGTGTTGCCGGATTGTGGCAGTTTTGAGAGTTTGATTTTGTGTCACCGCGGGCTTTGACCTGGTTTCGGTGTTTGATATTATTGATGTTAGTTATGAATTTATAGAATCGACATTGTGGCTTTGGTTCTAAATTCGAGTCGATTTATATTTTTGCGATCAGATTTTATATAAATGTGAACTTGCATATGTCTAGTGCAAGTATTGCCTGGTGACAGGTACCTTTATGTGATTTATGGATTTTACGGATTTTATGTGGCTTTGATATAACTGTTGCCTTGCATATGTCTAGTGCAAGGATTGCGTGGTGGCAGGTACATTTATGAAATTGTGTTTTGTGGAGATTCTATGTATGCATTCTCAAAAATTTTCAGATCGGGTTTTCCTGAACTTGGTTTTACTTAGCATGTGCATCGATCTTGTATGATAACATCCTGTTCTTCTATGACTTGTGTTGCTTGTTTGGGGTTAAGATAACGGGATGTGACAGAATGGTATCAGAGGAGTTGGCTAGCTAAAACTTAGTTCGGGGGAAAACATGTTTGTGTATTGCTAGACACCTGATAGGTTTATGTTTGTTTTCCTTACTATGGTATGTGTGTGTAGGAATTTAAGATGGTGCGATCCAGAGGAAATGCTAGCAGCGAGGGTGAGCAGACCTCAGATCTCACGAGAACCATTGAGGCTCTGACAGGCATGGTACGGCAACAGGGTGCCATGATAGAGAGGCAAGCTCAGATGCTGCAGCAGCAACAGACTCAGCATCAAGAAGCGCAACAGCAGCTCTTGCAGCAATTGACTCAGGAGAGATCCCAGACTACTCCGGTGGTGGGGAAAGACTCTCAGGAGGACGCTCACAGGCGCTATGCCTCGCTAGTGAGTGAATTCCAGAAACTGGGTCCTAGTTCTTTTTATGGGGGCTCAGAATCAAGTACTGCAGAGAACTGGCAGTTATGCTTGGAAAAGATTTTTCAAGTCATGCGTTGCTCATATGAGGACAAGCTGTGTCTGGCCACCTATATGATGCGTGGTGATGCTGATGAGTGGTGGAAGGGCGTGGTGAGGCTAGCTGTGGAAAGACAAGAAACAGTAAATTGGCCCTACTTCTTGTCTCAATTTAACGAGAAGTATTTCCCTGATAGCTTGGTAGAGGACCGAGAGGTGGAATTTATTCACCTGGAGCAGGGTGATATGACTGTGGACCAGTATGAGTTGCAGTTCACTAAATTGGAAAAGTATGCTCCTCACCTGATAAACACTGAAAAGAGGAGGGCTACCAAGTTTCTCAGAGGTCTCAGATGGGACATTTGAGAGCAGGTTGGTGCTCAGCACTTGGAGACATATAGTGAGACTGTTGGGCGAGCACGCACCATCGAGAGGTACATATCTGAGAGGACCGTGACTGTGATTCCTGCAGCTGAGGCGGCAGCTCCTCAGTATGGTGGTGGCGGCAAGGGTAAGAAGTACCCTAAGCATAAGGACTACAAGAAGGGCAGGTATAAGCCTTACTCTCACAAGGCACCGCAGCAGTCCAGGGATGCACCGCAGCAGTCCAGGGATGTAAAGAACGGTAACACTGAGGATCGGATTTGTCATCATTGTGGGCTCAAAGGACATCTGATGAGGGATTGTTATAAGAAGAATGGTGTATGCTTCAGGTGTAAGAAACCTGGGCACATGATCAAAGACTGCAAAGAGCCTGAGATGCAGCAGAGAGGCACAGATAAGCCTACAGTCCAGACTCGAGTTTATGCTGTGGCTGAGAAGGATACACGGGCTTCCCGATCTGTAGTGGAAGGTACTTTATTTGTATTCGATCAGTTAGCTCGCATCTTATTTGACCCTGGTGCAAATTTATCTTTTGTATCTGTTAGATTTGCTGCATGTTTACCTGTATTACCTAAGGTGCTGGATTATGTTGTGTCTGTAAGTACTCCCTTAGGAAAATCATCATCTACAGACACTGTTTGTGCCGATTGTGTAGTGCATGTAGAGGGTTATGAGTTTCTTGTAGATCTAATCCTCTTAGACATGCAAGACTATGATATCATCCTAGGTATGGATTGGTTATCCTCGCATCATGCCACTGTGGATTGCTTTGAGAAAGTAATCACCTTGAATCTACTAGATGGGAATCGGCTTTTTGTGAGAGGTCTGGTATCAGACCAAGGACCACATGTGATATCTTTCCTGCAGGCCAGAAAGTTACTTGCTAGTGGGTGTAAGGGTTATATTGCGCATGTAAAGGTGCAGGATGATTCTACTTCTGATTTGACTCAGATGGCGGTGGTGCAAGAGTTTCCTGATGTGTTCTCTGAGGAATTTTCAGGCTTGCCACCAATTCGAGAGGTAGAGTTTGGTATTGAGTTGGTGCCAGGTACTGCACCTATCTCCAGAGCTCCTTACCGCATGGCTACCTCAGAGTTGGCTGAACTTAAGAAGCAACTGGAGGAATTGCTGGAGAAAGGTTACATCCGGCCTAGTGCTTCTCCCTGGGGAGCACCAGTGCTGTTCGTAAAGAAGAAGGATGGAACCCTGAGGATGTGTATAGACTACAGGCAACTGAACCAAGTGACTATCAAGAATAGGTATCCTCTCCCCAGAATTGATGATCTATTTGATCAATTACAAGGAGCTACAGTGTTCTCTAAGATTGATCTGAGATCAGGGTATTACCAGCTTAGGGTCAAGGATGAGGATATATTTAAGACTGCTTTCAGGACCAGGTATGGGCATTTCGAATTTCTAGTTATGCCTTTTGGACTGACGAATGCACCTGCTGTCTTCATGGATTTGATGAACAGGGTATTTCATGAATTGCTCGATTCTTGTGTGGTAGTCTTCATAGATGATATCTTGGTGTACTCTCGGACTACTTCGGATCATGTCAGTGACTTGCGCAGAGTGCTGGAGATTCTGAGGAAAAACCGATTATATGCCAAGGCTAGTAAGTGTGAGTTTTGGCTAGAAAAGATCAGTTTCCTTGGGCATGTGATTTCTGGTCAGGGGGTGTCTGTGGATCCAGTTAAGGTGCAAGTGTTAGGGTATGCCCTTAAGGCTAATGTTTGAGGCCTTGGGATTGTAAAAGTATCATGTAATAAACTCTTGTGTTTATAAAGGCAATGGTTATTATTCAGTTTGTTACATTGTCTGCTGCAATAACTGTGCTTCTGAATAATGTCTCAATGCTGTTCAGCTAGGCTGACATGCATATGTCCTTAGTCGAGATATCTTGGTGAACATGAGACAGCCTTGATATGATTGAGACTAATATGTGTTCTAATCTTATAGGATGCTTCGAGCATGGAATAAGATGTAGACTCATGGGTACATTGGATGTACTGGACAGACCCTACTAGGATATTCAATTGCTTGTCACAATGTGAATAATCCTTGTTTGCATCAAGTGGCACATGTCCTCTGACTTGAGATCACTTGTGTTTCTAGATGATGATTGTCATTGTTTTGAGGTAGTTCAATATCATTTGAAACATAATGATTATAGACTATCTTGGATAATGATCATGAGTCAGGTTAGGACACTAGTGATAGATAAAGGATTGCCGTCTCCTTGTTCAAGGAGTGTGGTGTTCTAAAGGGGCCCCCCTGAATGAGATGATTGAGAAAGTGTATGGCCATACCCAGGTGACTATGTTCATCTGATCTAATCATGCTCATCATATTGGAGTCACAGGCTTGACACGCTTGTCCAATAAGAACATCCAGTGGCAAAGGAAACATGTATGCCTAGTGAAGTGCATTCACCCTTGTGCTGTGTTTTGGGAGTAGTCTTGGAAGACTCTTTCCTTTATATCGGGAGACAGTGATGTGTTGCTAGATACCCCTCACTGATCGTGATAACCAAAGTTATCGTTACCGACATTCAAAGGAAACCCTCAGGGTCGCACAATTTGATGATATGGCTTACTTGAGTCAGATCGTGTGGACTGAATTGTTTGGGTTCAGTTTAAAGGGATTTAATCTCTGATTGTAAGTGAGATCTGGTCTGATCATGTTTGATTGATTAGGGCTTGAGATCGGTAAGCTTCGATCGAGAGAGGTGATGCTAGATCGGTGAGATCAGGAGCATCAGGAGATGAACGGTTAGATCTTGAACCTTAGGGTTTGATATGATCTAGACCAAAGGGGGCTTGGGCTTATTTGATTTGGTTTGTTGAACCAAATGCAATTGAACCAAAAGAGAACCGGTTCACTTATGTGAACGCATGGTTCGAAAGGGTGAAGGCGTTTTGGTCGTTTATGAGTGCATGCTTCCATTTATGGTAAGTCATCAAGGCCTCTTCTTCAAAACGCCTAACGCCAAGCCGTTCACCACTTGACTTCACTTCGCTTGGCTTCTTGCAATTGCGGGTGGAGAAGAGGTGGACGAACGTGTGGAGCTCTCGCCCAAGCAAGATCTCGTCTCCCATCCCTTCCATTCGGCAAGGACACTTGAAGATCTTTGCTAGCACAAAGATCAACAAGAAGAAGCCATCTCTCTTCTTGTGTGCGTCACTTGTGGAGAAGATCTCTCTTGGTCTTTGCTTCCAAGCCGCCTCCTTCTCATGGCCATGGTAACGCATCTTTCACTTGATGTTTAAGTTGATCATATGAATGTATAGCATGCGATCAAATGTGAAACCCTAATTCCGCTGCTAAAACAAAGAAAGGTCACTTGCGCCCCCCTCTCGAAAGGGGTACTCACCTTAGGGTTTCTCGCTCCCCCTTGAAGGGGACCCTAACAGCAAGCCATCCTTAATTGGGGAAGACCGACTAGTGCTACTGAGATCAGAAGTTTCCTGGGTCTAGCAGGTTACTACCGGAGGTTTGTTGAGGGATTCTCCAAGCTGGCGGGTCCTTTAACTAAATTGACCAGAAAGGAGGCCAAGTTTAATTGGGATGACAAGTGTGAAGAGAGCTTTCAGGAGCTGAAGAGAAGGTTGACTAGTACACCGATCCTCATTATTCCTAGTGATGGGGAAAGGTTTACTGTTTATACAGATGCTTCAGGCAAGGGGTTAGGTTGTGTCTTGATGCAGAAGGGTTCTGTGATAGCTTATGCTTCGAGACAACTGAAGGAGTATGAGTCGAACTACCCTACTCATGACTTGGAATTGGCGGCCGTAGTCTTTGCTCTGAAGATATGGCGTCACTATTTGTTGGGTCAAGAGTTTGATCTGTTCACTGACCACCAGAGTCTCAAGTACATCTTCACTCAGAAGGAGTTGAACATGAGACAAAGAAGATGGATGGAGTTGATCAAAGACTATGACTTCACTATTCAGTATCAGGCTGGAAAGGCCAATGTAGTGGCCGATGCACTGAGCAGACATCCAGTTACTTCAGTAGCGGCACTACGGGTCAGTGAGTGGCAGTTATTGCAGGAGTTCAGAGATCTCAGGATCAGTGTTTCTCCTAGAGTTCAGTCGGGTTATGTGGCTTTCCTCAGAGTACAGTCTATTTTGTTGCAGAAGATCAGAGATCAGCAGTCTGTGGATCCGAAATTAGCTCAGATCAGGGATAGTTTGGTTGCGGGTGAAGTTCAGGATTTTAGCTTGTCTGATGATGGTGTCCTTCGGTTCCGTGGAAGGGTGTGTGTCCCTGAGGAACCGAGCTTGAGGAAAGAAATATTGGAGGATAGCCATAACTCCAAATATTCTCTACACCCTGGCGTGACTAAGATGTATCAGGACCTCAAGAAGAGTTTTTGGTGGCCGGGTATGAGGAAAGAGGTAATCGATTTTGTCTCTAGGTGTTTAACCTGTCAGACTGTAAAGGCTGAACACCAGAAGCCTGGTGGTTTGTTGCAGCCCCTTCCTATTCCTGAGTGGAAGTGGGAATGCATCAGTATGGACTTTGTATGTGGTTTGCCCAGAACCAGATTGGGACATGATGCTATTTGGGTGATTGTTGATAGACTCACTAAATCAGCCCACTTTCTCCCGATCAAGATGACTTATCCTTTAGAGAGACTGGCTAGGTTGTATATTGATGAGATAGTCAGACTGCATGGAGTGCCTGTTGATATTGTGTCTGATAGGGACTCTCGGTTTTTGTCCAGGTTTTGGAAGAGCTTACAGGAGGGTTTGGGTACTAAGTTGAATTTTAGTACAGCATACCATCCTCAGTCTGATGGCCAGACGGAGCGTACTATCCAGACTTTAGAAGATCTGTTGAGAGCTTATGTGGTTGATTGGAGTTCTGAGTGGAACCGGGATCTATCTTTGATAGAGTTCACCTATAATAATAGCTTCCACTCCAGTATTCAGATGGCTCCTTATGAGGCTTTGTATGGGAGAAGGTGTAGGACTCCCTTGTGTTGGGAGGAAACCGGTGATAGATTGATTTTGAGATCTGATGCAGTACAGGAGACTACTGATAAGGTCAGAGAGATTCAGGATAAACTGAAGATTTCTCGGGACAGACAGAAGAGTTATGCTGATGACCGTCGTCGTTCCCTAGAGTTTATGGTAGGGGATCATGTTTTCTTAAAGGTGTCACCTACTAAGGGTGTTATGCGGTTTGGCAAGAAAGGAAAGCTGAGCCCTAGGTTTGTTGGACCTTTTGACATTATTGAGAGAGTTGGTCCAGTAGCTTACAAGTTAGCTTTACCTCCTGCTTTGGAACATGTGCATAATGTATTCCATGTTTCTGCTTTGAGGAAATATCATCCTGATCCATCTCATGTATTGGAGTTGGAGCCTCTTCAGATTCAGAGTGATTTGACCTTTGAGGAAAGACCTCTCCGGATTGTGGATAGAAAGGATAAAGTTCTGAGGAACAAGTCTATACCTTTGGTAAAGGTTATCTGGGGAAATCAGTCGGTTGAGGAGGCGACCTGGGAGACTGAAGCGGATATGAGGAAGTTTTATGCTTATCTTTTTGATGATATGGATGCTGAGCTTTAGAGGACTAAAGCTTTATAAGGAGGGAGGGATGTAAGATCCAAGGATCTTAATTCCTGGTAAGTACAATTCTTGATTTAAATAAAATCATTGACTGTGATATTTTATTCTTGATTTAAATAAAATCATTGACTGTGATATTTTATTCTTGATTTAAATAAAATCATTGGTTGTGATATTTTCCTATGTTGTGATTTTGACCCTAGTAATTAATTAATTAGTGTTTATTGGTTGTTAATTTATAATTAATTAATTAGAGTTTATTGGTTGCTAATTAATTGGGACATTTTGGATGTTAAGTTAATCCTTATTGGATTTTCGCTTAAATGAATAATTAACTATGGGTTAATGGGTTTACACTTAAATTAGACCTAAAATTCGAATTAATTGGTTAACGGGTTTAAAATTTAAAACCAAAATTTTAAGTGGGTAATTGCGGTTAGGGAAGGAAAGTTGGCGTTTTTTTTTTTTGGCTTGGAAGAAACCTTAGGGAGGCGGCTTGGAGGCTTGGGCGACCTTGAAGGCTTAGACGAAATTCCTTTCTTCCTCTTCTTTTCCTTTGGCCGGCGTTCTTGGGTGCTTGGTGGCGTCTCTCTTCCATTGGTGGCGACATTGGTGGAATTTCAAAGCCTTAGACGAGTTTTGGAGATGATTTCACCTTGGTGTTCACGGTTCAAAATAAGAGGTGAGTGGGGTGTCTCATTCAAATTCTATCAATTTGGTTGTGTTAGTTGATACATTGGATTGATTGGAAATTTACCATGTTAGAAAACCGAAACTCAAGACTTCACCATGTTGAAAACCGAAATTTGCAAAGGAGTATTTATGTTGAAAACCGAAATTTGCAAAGGTGTATTTATGTTGAAAACCGAAATTTGCAAAAGTGTATTTATGTTGAAAACCGAAATTTGCAAAGGTGTATCTATGTTGAAATACCGAAATTTTGCAACATGAAATTTAAGGTATTCTTATAGGGGATTTAGGTAGTATTAAATCAGTGGTTCTTGAGCATGAAATTCTTGTTAACTAGGTTTAAATTTTAAGTTAGATAATATGTTGTAGAACCGTGGGCTATATGTGTTGTATTTTAATCCTATGTTAAATATTTGAATGCCCTGATAAATGCTAACAATGCTAATAATTTTTATGGCCATGTATTCTGTTTGAGAAACTTGGGTGATAACTTAGCAAGGTTATACTGAACTGATCAGCATGAAACCTAAGGACTACACTACATTATGTGGTTATGTGATTTTCGAATATTATGTGTTGTGGTCTGTGTAACCATTATGGGATGGATAGGACTAAGGCTAAGTGTAACCGTGTACTCAAGGGGATAGTCTATATGTGATATGTTAGGGGTTAGAGATTTCAGCCCTGTGTTTGTGATATGTGAGGGGTTGATGTTTCAGCCGCCTGTTGTGATTATCGTGATGAAAATGACTATCCTAGAGTCTGGTCGACACTTAGGAGTCCACTTTTGTGAAATAAGATATAAGATGTGTCTAGTGGTTGTCCAGGTAAGGAACCCTTTGGGAGAACGAGTGATTGACGCAAAGTGCCATGTCTTGGTCGGACAGGGGCCACCTCTTGATGTCATTACTCTTAGACGTTTAGATTTTTGTGTTATGGGGTGGTGTAGATCAAGGTATCACATCTTGACCGGGTGGGGATTACCTCTTGAGTCTACACACTGTCCATGTTTATGTTGCATGTGATTTGCAGGATTCTCCCAGTGCTTAGGCCAAAGCCGGGTTGGACCATAGTGGTCACTCTTGATTTATGCTGGACAACTAGGTCAACTAAGTGGTTGGTGGGTTTAGTTGGTTTAGAGTATGACTCTAGAACCTTGGTTACTCTGTGGTGACAAGTGTGTGATGTCTGTACATCTATTTATTTATATGAGTTCTGTTCTTTGTTTTTGTTATATGTTAACATGATGTTCTGCTAAATGTTTTTAAAATAATCTGCATGTATCTTTGATTGTATGCTATGGATGGTCGATTGAGACTATCCACTCACTGGGCTGTGTAGCTCACCCTTCACTATTTTCAGGTGTAGAGCAGGGGCGCACTGCCTGAGTTAACGTTGATATGGATATTGTGATTTTCTCTACAACCATGCTGATTTAATGTATAAAACTTTTGTGTTTAACTGGGGCCGGTTATGGCCAAACTTTGTGAAATTGTGTTGCCGGATTGTGGCAGTTTTGAGAGTTTGATTTTGTGTCACCGCGGGCTTTGACCTGGTTTCGGTGTTTGATATTATTGATGTTAGTTATGAATTTATAGAATCGACATTGTGGCTTTGGTTCTAAATTCGAGTCGATTTATATTTTTGCGATCAGATTTTATATAAATGTGAACTTGCATATGTCTAGTGCAAGTATTGCCTGGTGACAGGTACCTTTATGTGATTTATGGATTTTACGGATTTTATGTGGCTTTGATATAACTGTTGCCTTGCATATGTCTAGTGCAAGATTGCGTGGTGGCAGGTACATTTATGAAATTGTGTTTTGTGGAGATTCTATGTATGCATTCTCGAAAATTTTCAGATCGGGTTTTCCTGAACTTGGTTTTACTTAGCATGTGCATCGATCTTGTATGATAACATCCTGTTCTTCTATGACTTGTGTTGCTTGTTTGGGGTTAAGATAACGGGATGTGACAACCACAGCCATATGTCTCTCCCCCGAACGAGTTCGGGATCATCCTTCGGAACGCTGGGCAAGAGGCACGGTATCAGACGCTGCGGCAACGTCGCGTGCTCAACACGCGGTATCTTGATAGAGGCACGTTGTAGATGCTTGGGATGCTAGAGGATGTAAACATGATGTATGCAGCAGTGGGTTGGGAGCAGTTCCAGCAGCTTTACTCTCCCACCTACATTGGCGTAACATTGGAGTTTCTGAGCTCTTTGGAAGTAAAGGCAGACCCTATTCTCGAGGACGACCCAGGCCGCCTGTCCTTCCGTCTTGGTAATATCGAGCATATCCTTACTCTATCACAGTTACGTAGCATTTATGGTTTTCCTGAACTGTGTGCACGCAAGGTTCCCACTGAGTACAGTGAACAGAATTTCTGGGGAGAAATTACCAATGAGCATATCTACTTTGCTCGCGTGGCCCGTGCCTCCAGTCTTTGCAACCCGGTGCTCAAGTATGTCCACTGCGTATTGGCCCATACCCTCTTTGGCCGCGGTGAGAGCGACGGCATGTTCCGTCAGACAGAATTATTCTATCTCTGGTGCATGCTCCACAGTTTCAGAGTCGACTATGGGTATTATTTGGTTAAACAGTTTAGCCGCATCGCCCGTTCTTTGAAGGGGGCGATTGTGATTGGCGGTTTGATCACTCCCTTGGCGGTTTCCTTAGGCGTCATTCCATACGGCACACTAGAGGCTACTGGCAACAACAGGCTTAAGATCGAGTCCTGTGTTGCCATGAAGCTGATCATTCGTAAAAGAGACTCTTACTGTATGACGTTCAAGGGAAGCCCATTTTGCCTGCCCCTACCGAACCCAGAGCGCACCACTGTGCGTATGCGAGGGAACTGGCGTATCCAGCCAGTTGAGGACGCACAGCCAGATCCCGTCGACACTGCACCACCAGCCCCTAGCGCCTTTTCTTTTGACGGCACCTCTTCTCACGATTCTATGATGTATGTATTGCAGTAAATTAAAGAAGAGCACCTCTTCTCACGATTTTCTGAACCAATCTTCACATTGGGAATCCATGGAAGCGCACATGCAGAGACAGCACAAAATGATAGGATCGGTGTGGGAAAAGCTCTCTGCGATGGATGAGCACCTCTCCTTCATTAATAAGGAAAACATGGCTTGCATGGACATCTCTTCCGACGAAGAGGCCGAGCCTGACTATAGCACACGCGGGAAGAGCAAGAGCTCCCGAGCATCTGGCTCTCGCTCGCGCAAGCAGAGGTAGCTCCCCATCAGCATCAGCATCATCATCCACTCCTCTCACATCATGGTATTGCATAGAGGACTATGCAAACTTTTAGAGTGGGTGAGTTTTCTTTGCTCTGGTCTCTGCTTTCTTTCTTCATGTGGCTGCGATTTGTTGTGATGTCGAGGATTGATACTTTTTATTCTGTGACAGTTAGATATTATGTGACATTGTATCCTATATGCCATCTTATTCGTGGGCCTGGTCCACATCTTCAGGCCCCACCTTATGACTGTATGATATTACTTTCTTGCTTGTGTCCGCACTCTGTTATGGTTAGTATGTTTTTCATATGAGTTGTGTGAAATTTTTCTTGCATGTGTATGAATTGTCCTATGATAGCCATTTTGAAAATTTTATGAGCTGAATGCATAATTGGGTAGGAATGATCAAAGAATTAAGTCTGGAGTAATACCTCCTTGTTAGAGATACTTTTTGATCATGTCCATTTATTCTATGATTTTGAAATTTTATGATTTGGATTGGTTTGAGTTGTTCATTAGTGGGTCAAACATTTCTATGATTGTTAAATCAACAAAGGCTTGCAACTTACATGAGAATCATATTGAGATACATATTCACTTAGTTATTCTTTGAATTCCTTTTTGTTATTGGGGAGACACTACATGCGTTCAAAAAGGATGTGTTATCAACTGCTGATATATATATATATATCACCTTTAGATTCCTCTACTTGGCACTGCGCAACATTGGCAGTGGTACCGAAGGATATGAGTTGAAATCTAAGGGATGTGAAGTTGAAATCAATAAAGAGACTCCTCTACTTGACATTGTGAAAATTTGGCAATGGTACCTAAGGTTATGAGTTGAAGTCTATTGCAATAATCAGTGTATCATACCCTGATGGAACATTTGAGTTAACCCTAACGTTTTGAAAAGGGAGGATTGGAATTACATGAGTGTTATGTGTAGGCTTGATTGAATCCTATGTTTGTTGTTTACAAGGTTGTTTGGCATTTAGAAATTGTGGGATAAAACTGTTGAACACTTGAAACAACCATTTACTTGATTTCTCCTGATTAGATTTTGGATTGTTATTAAATGTTTTTCTAACTTGGATATATGCCTCAACACAAAAGATTACTCTTACACCCATCTTGTATTTCATCTTATTTTATTGCTTGAGGACAAGCAAAGATTTAAGTTTGGAGTATTTTGATGCCTTGCATTTTAGTAGTACTTTTTCTTGTTATTTCATGATGAATCTAGGCTTATTTTGACACTTTTATACTCTTTATAGGCTTATTTCCTTTATATCTTTAGAATCTTCACTTTTTGGCGCTTTTGTGGAATTTCAGGTAAAATCACCCTTTTTTGACGTATTTTGGAGATTCTAAGGCCATGGGACGATATCTTATACAAAGATGAAGCTACACGTCAAATTTGGGCCAAAACGGAGTTAGCCTGAAAAATACGGCCAGGTGAACCCCACATCCCAGTCGCCAGCCAGCAGAACTCACAGAGAGCTTCACGGCCGGGTGAACCCCAGCGGGGTTCACCAGATTTCCTTCAGGCCAAAAATTTCACAGAACAAAGCACAGCCAGGTGAACCCCAGCGGGGTGCACTGCGCTTCTTTCCGCCAGAATGCACAGAACGAATCACGGCCAGGTGAACCCGACGGGGTTCACCTGTGATTCTAATCTAGGCTCACGCGGAAGACTGACCTCTACTCGGTTCTTCTCTGATTTCTCACCTGTTTGGAGTCCGAATTTGGCAAGTAAGGTGTCTATGGAAAGCTCTTTCGAAGGCAAACATGTAGGACATAAAAGCCCTAATTTTCTTACCCTAATTATGGAGGAATCACGCGACGAAGCGGCGCAGGTGGAAGAACAAGGCGACGACACGAGTTCGGGGTGATTTTTGGAGATCTGATCATCAGAGCGTCACGATCCTTGCAGATTTGCTTCAGTTTATCTTCTCCTATCCTTTAGAAACTCTTCCTTGTGATCTTCCTATGTTAAAAGAGAGATTTTTGAGCATTTCAATGACGATTGTAGCGTAAACCCTATTTCAGGACTTGGTTGAAATCCATTGACGAATTTAATCGCAAACTTTATCTTTATTCTATTATTTGAATTGTGTGGTGAGTATATTTTGCTTTGAAGTATTTATTTCATGATCTTACCTTGGCCGAGTACTTTCACGTGTTAGCCGTTACGATTCATATTGAGAGAAGGATCGTAAGAGTGGAATCCCTTAGTAAAACTTGCGAGACCTCGACACGAGAGTGCTTGGTCTTCGCTCAAGGGTTTTATAATCTGCCATAGAACTCATTGGGTTCGTCTTAGAATGATCCACCACGAGGGTAGGAGGTCGATCTAAGCCGAACACCGGGGTGTACACTCGAGAGAGGTCACCTTGTACCTTAGGGTTAGATTCCTTGTGTAAAATCAATAATCCAAATAACCGACATTTGTCTTGTGTGATTAAAGTAGTCATCGTGGTGGAAACCAAAGCCCTAATTTCTCTCTCATATTTAATCCCTGCCGTCGTAGCGTTGATTGCTTGTTTTCGATTTCTGCCTTCAAAACCCAATTTCAATTCGCCTAGCTATTAGGACTCGGATTTTCTGGTACTCAACTTTGTTCCCTGTGGGATTAGACATCTTTTATATTACTTCGACATAACCGTGCACTTGCGGGACGTGTCAGATTCCCAACATCTAGAGAATCCACTCGATGCCCTAGCTTCCGTCGTTCATTTGCGTGCGCTATCGAGCTTGGAAGCCAAGCAACCTCGCATCTGCTCGTAGCAGTCTCCCACTATGGAAACAGCATCGCCCCCGTTGCCCCCATTCGCATGTGTGTCTAGGTCGGAAGTCGAAGCGCCACCGACCGTCTAGTCAGCCCGCACCACGCGGCCACCATCCCACTGGCTGAAAGCCTCGTCCCCTGATCTCACCAACCACATGCCCGTCGAAGCCAAAGTTGTTGTCTGCACGCACTTGCTAAGATAGAAGGTAGAAGATGACGCACGCCATGTGACATCATTCCACGTTGTCGCTGCTCACAGCTACGTCGTCGGTCGGAATCGCCTCATGATGACACGCCATCATCAGCCACCACCATCCACTAGACCAACGATTGCCGACGCCAGCCAATCTACGCGCCTCCGCCAGTGTCATTGCCACCGCTGCCCAATCTCACACCAAGACCTAGTTATGATTGGGCCTGAAATTGTGCCAATTTTGACCTAGTCAATGGCCCAATTGACTAGTCAAAATATGGGCCTAACATCCTCCCCCGCCTGAGGTGGTCGATATCCTCGGTGATTCATGATCGCCTCTGAGCTCACCCTCAAACTGCCACAATTCAGATGCCTTGTACCAGGTTGCTTCCTCTATAGGGGATCCATCCTATCGAATAAGAAACTCCATATGTTAGTTCCGCTTACTTTGCCTTAACACCCAGTGATTTAAAATGTCACTTGTCCTCCGGTGGACCCTATCTATACCGTCAGTGCGGCTTGGTAAGACTGTGACCAAGAAGGGTCATCCGAATCCAGGTGAAACTTCCTTAAGAAGCTCAAATGGAATGTATGGTGCATCTACATTCTTATAGAGAGTTTCAATCGGTATGCTACTTAGTCCACTCAACTCAAGATCTCAAGCTGAACTTTGTATCTCTTGATAAGACCTCAATGAGCCTCTCTCACCGAGATCTTTCTCCAGATTTACGGGGTAAGTCAAAGAAGAACTAAATCACCCTCTACAAATTCTTCATCCTGACATCGACAATTGACATACGTTTACATCCGTAGTGCAACAAACTGATATCTTGAATATATATATATATATATATATATATATATATATATATATATATATATATAGTATTTTACTATACTTTTTTATACAAAATTTCTCTTATATCTATCAGCCCTTTTCATTTTTATTGCATTTCAGGAGAAAACGATCATATTTTGATAGATTTTGAAGAATCTAAGTGCACAGATGAATTCTATAAGTTGAGACAGAGCTGCCCATCAAATTTTATGTAATTCAGAGCTTGTTTGGAAATTACAGCCCACCTGTGATTTCCATCATGGCTGCAATTTCTGGGAAAGGCACAAAAAGAATTACGGCATGCCTGTAATATTTTTCACAGCCGTAATTTCCTTGGTACAAAATTTCAAAATCCACAGAAAGAATCACGGCCTACCCATGAATATTTTCATGGCTGTAATTTTCTAGGTTCTTTTTCTAGAATGCACAAAAAGAATTACAGTCTGCCCATGATTATTTTCACGGCCGTAATTCTTTTCGCCTATATCGATTTTGACTCGGTTTCTTAGCCAAATTAGCTCATTTTCAAGTCAAATTTTGGGAAAAACCTAATCAAGTGTTGGAGAACTATAAAAGAGAGCTTGGGAGCAATTATTGAGAATTTTTGGCCGATTTTCAAGATGAATTCGACGAAGACGTGAATTCTAGGGCGACTGGTGGCAATCAGCGGTTCTTCACCCAAAAAACTTCGTTCTTCTGGTCAACTGGCGTCGATCCTCATCAGGAAGCCTCGAATTTCTTCCTCCTTGTTGATTATGTATTTTATTTTTCAATTGTAATTGAAATTATGGATTTTTGTAACGTGAACATGATGAACATGTTAGCGTGAACCTATTATTTAAGATTAAGGGTGTCGCCCGCTATGTTTTCATGACTTAATTGTTGATTTCCTTCATATGAAACAATTTACTTGTTTTAGATTCAATTATTGTTGCATTTATTTACATGTTAATTCCCGGTCACAATTTGCATGTTAGAGATGTCACAAGAAATACTGAAATGTGAATTGCGACGTTGAATCTATAATTTTTGAACAAGTTAATTCGATCACGAAAGTAGTTCAAATCGGCTGGAGGGATGTTTATGATTTGTCAAGAACTCAATGGGTTTATTTTGAGTTGATAACCATGAAAGTAAGCAATTAACTCAAATAAACACCGGGTTGTACCGCTGAAAGGGGGCAATTTATACCTTCGGATAAATCCCTTTCAGCACAGTAAATTCTTCTTTAAGATATGTTTAGCTAAAAAAGTCATGAAACATAGTGTGGTGAACCCGAAATCCTAAATTTCTATCAAATCGATTACAACTTATTAGTGGTTTCATTCTCTCTTATATAAAAATTAAACCCTTTTTCGAATCATCCAATTAACGATCCTGAGAAAATTCAGTACTTGGTCATTGGTCTATATGGGACCGATATTTTTATTACTTCGATCGGCCGTGCACTTGCAGCACTCCCATTAAGTTTTTGACGCCGTTGCCGGGGACCAATTTTGCCAATATTGACCTAATCAAAGGATTACTAGACTAGACTTTTATTTTCTATTTCTTCTGATTTTTTCAATTCTGTTTACTCTATTTTTGAATACATTGCCAGTCTTCCATCTTAGTTCTAACTGATGATCATTTTTGCTGAGGTGTTCTAGGAAGCTATTTATGAAAGATCCTAAAATTGAAAGAACATTCTGTCTCCGCAGAAAGCAACTAGAAAAAGAAATTTTACAGAAGTCTAAGATGGAAGCACAAAGATTATTGAAGGATTTTGTAGCCCCGAACTTGCAAGGGGTTCACTCTAGCATTACTCGTCCCAGCATTGAAGCGAATAATTTTAAAATCAAGTCATCTCTACTTTCTATGGTTCAGCAGAACCAGTTTGAAGGCTTGCTGTCTAAAGACCCTAATATGCATCTTTTAATATTTCTTGAATATTGTGATATGTTGAAAATAAATGGTGTTTCTAATGATGCTTTGCGACTCAAACTTTTTTTTTTCTCTTAGGGACAGGGCTCGTGCATGGCTTCACTCTCATCCACAAGGTTCCATAACAACTTGGGAGCAACTGTCGAATGCTTTCTTAGCAAAGCATTTTCCCCCAAGTAAGACAGCATAGCTAAGGAACCAGATCATGAGTTTTGTTCAGAAAGACGGACAATCACTATATGAGGCGTGGGACTAATTTAAAGAACTTTAGAGAATGTGTCTGAGGTATTCTGCAAGTGTACAGACAAATCAAAGTAATAAAAATATCGATCTCATAGAGACCAATGACCAAGTACCGACTTATCTTAGGATTGTTAGCAAGATGATGCGTTGCATTTACATCATATTTTTTACTGTATTTTGTATGATATTTTGAGCTTATTTTATGATTTTATACTAATTTTTAGTGTTTTTACTTCACTTGGTATAGAATCTTTACTTTTCTTAATTTTTATGAAAATGCAGGTAAAATAGCATAAAAATGATGGATTTTGCGAGTTTTGAAGCCATAGCATAGTTCCCAAGGAAATTACGAGGTTGCACGTCAAATTTGGAGTCAAAACGGTGAAGAACGCACTTTTACGGCCTTGGCCGTAATTATTCTGGCCGGCCGTAAATTTGGCGTTCGAAGGGTGAAAAACGGCTAAGTTAAAAAGTCCACAAAAACTTTCACGGGTAAGGTCGTGAATCCTTCATGGTCCGTGAAGCTTTCTATGTACAAAAGGGCTTATTCACATAAACATTTATGGCCTCAGCCGTAAACTATTTATGGGCCGTGAGTTTTTCTGACCCTTCGTGTTTCTCACTCAATTCGACTCCAAATCGAACCAAAATTGAACCAAACTTTGCAGAAACCTTTCTAAATGGGTTCTACACTGATTAGACTATAAAAGGAAGGGTTTTGGGGCTTCTACGGATGCAAATGAATGGAGGTAGCAGCGGCGGCGAAAATAACTTCCAGGGTAGAATTCGAACAGGAAAGCAGCGCAAAGGAAGAATTAGAGACTTCATCTTCATCTCCAGATTGAGGGGAAGCCTTTCTAGTATCTTGTCTAGCGATTTCTTGTAATATTATTGAGTTTTCATGCAATTTTCATCGATGAACATGTTGTTTGCTTTGAACATGAACGTATAAACTCTTTTTTGGGATTCGGGAAGTAGCCCGTTGATTAATTTATGAATTACATCTTTTGTATGAATCTTTGTTAAGAATATTATTGAGTTGATTTGATTAGAAATGTACGTATCCCGCTTGAATACTCTAGACAAGCTTTATTGCGTTTGAGATGTCGCGAGAAGGACCGAGAGGTGAATCGCGACATCGGATCTATTCTTTTCAAACCTATGAATTCGATCACGAGAGTAGTTCGGATTGACTTGAAGGATTTCATGATTTTTCACAGAACTTAAAAAATCTAATTGCGTTAATTATCACGAGAGTAGGGAATTAACGTAATTAGGTACCATATTACGCTTCGGGAGGAGGTAATCTGTACCTTAGGAAAAATCCCTTTTAACATTTTAATTTTCTATTCAAAGGTTTATTTTTATTAAATTCGTAATCGTCAGCGTGGTGAAGCTCCAAATCCTGATTATATCTGTTTCTTTGTTATTTGTACTTAGAAGTTTCCAAAACAAAAACACCATTTGAATCGTCTATCTATAGATCGATCATGTAATCAGTACTTGGCCGCCAGATCCTCGTTGGGAATGATATCATATTTTATTACTTCGATAAATCTGTGCAATTGCGGACGCATCACTAGACAAATCTGAAAAGAGTTGGATTTAATTTTAACTAAGTTGCACTAAGAGTAAAACACAATAGGGTTGTAATCAAGTTATGATAATTCGGGATTCTGTGTTTCACTACTCTGGATTAAATAATTCTGTTAACAAAGTTCATCTAGAGAAGGGTTTCACCGTGTTGAAGGGGATTTATCCCCATGTACAGATTGCCCACTCTCAGCAGTACAATCCGGTGTCTATCCGAATTAATCCCCTACTCTAGTGGTTATTAACTCGAGATAGACTGAATGAGTTCTTGACAAATCTATGAAATCGCACAAGCTGATTCGAACAACTCTCGTGTTCAAATCAACTTGTCCAAAAATTGTAGATCTGACGTCGCAATTCACCTCTCAGTACTTCTTACGACATCTCTAAGCATGCAAATTATGACCAATAATTAACATGTAAATAAATACAACAATAATGAGATCAAACATGAGTAAAGCTTCAATAGACAAAAATAATTAATTAAACCATAAATCGTAGAGGGTTACGCTATCCCAAAACAATGTTTACGCTAACATGTTCTTAGATGTATAACAATAGAAATCCATGTTTTTTTATTACAACTGGCAAAATAATAATAGAAACGACAAGAAGGATAAAGTGTGAGGCCCCCTCGTGAAGGTCGACGCTAAACGATTGAAGAAACGCCTTCCGCCGTCAGTTGCCCTTGATTTCACCCCTTTATCGATTTCACCTTAAATCCTTACCAAAAGCCCCCAATAATTGCTCTTTAGGTTGCTTAAATATTCCCCATCATCTAATTAGGATTTTCCCAAAATTTGGCTCAAAAACGAGCCAAATCGGGCAAGAAACGAGGTCAAAATCGAAACTAGCGGACAAAAATACGGCTATGAAAATAAATATGGCCCTGCTGTATTTTTTTCTTTGTCTTCTGGAAATAAAACCTGGCAGGTCATATTTCTTTCTGCGCTCTTCCAGAAAATACGGCCATGATAAAAAATATGAACAGGATGTATTTTTTAAACTTGCTCCGATTCACATGAAATTTGATGGGTAGCTTCGTCTTAACGTATGGAATCCATTTCTGCACTCGGATCTTTCAAAATCCATCAAAATTTGGTCATTTTCCCTTGAAATATGACAAAAGCAAAAAGGGGTGAAGACTAAGACTCCGAACAAACAAAAGAATTTAAGCCAAAATGAGTAAAAACATAATAGAAAATAGAGATATTTTGTAGTAAAAGCATACTAAAAATACTATATATATGCATGACATCCGTGTCCAAACTACGGCCTCAACAAATGGGTAATTATTCATACATTCTACAAATGCATTGAACTATAATACTCGTATGACAGTCTACGCTGCCGCCGGTGGCGCAATAATAAATAAGAGTGTGGAGGATGTGACAAATTTATTCGAAGAAATGGCTTTAAACCACTATTATTGGACAAGTGAGAGAGGGCCGTTTGCCAGGGCATCAGGTAGGTATGATTTAGATGTTATTACTTCGCTTGCCGCCAAGGTTGATTCCCTAACTCATAAAATTGATTCTTTGAATTTAAATCCTGCCCCTATTAATTATATTTCATGCTAGATTTGTGGTAATGCAGAACATGATACATAAGAATGTTAGTTGAGAGTTTCCACACAGGGTGAGTGCAACTCTGAACAAGTAAATGTCATTGAGAATTATAACGGTAGATCTCAGAATCACTCATACTCAAGCACTTATAACCCTAGGGGACGGAACCATCCCAATCTCTCTTGGAGGAATAATCAAAACCAAGTGCCTCAAGGTTACAATCAATCGTCCCCTGGCTACCAGCAGAGATAGTATAATCAACCTCAAGCTCCCTAGAAGTCGAACATGGAGATTCTACTTGAGACTTTTATTGCTACTCAGACCAAACAAAATAAAGATTTTCAGGTAGGAATTCAGACATGTCAGTGAGTCTATCAAGAATCTAACTTCTAAGATGGAATCTATGGAAACCCACCAGAAGATGTTGGAGAATTAAATAGTTCAGCAGGTTACTTCTTCAAGTAGACCGACAGGAAGACTACCGGGGAAATCAGAGGCAAACCCGTGTGAGCACTACAATGACATTACAACACGTAGTGAGAAATAGTTAGAAGAGCCACGGGTACACGATGCGATGCTAGACCAAGAGGTGCAGAATTCTTAACTCATTGAGTAGCAGGGAAACGAAGGTGAATCATCTTCACAAGATAGGGAGCCAGAACCAGTATATGTACCACCTCCTCCATATAAACCGCTAGTTCCCTTTCCTCAAAGATTGGCGAATGCTAAACTTGACAAGCAATTTGGGAAATTTTTGGAGGTACTTAAAAAGCTTTACATTAATATTCCTTTCACTGATGCGTTTTCTCAGATGCCTTCATACGCTAAGTTTTTGAAAGAGATATTGTCCAACAAGAGGAAGTTGGAAGGGCATGGAACAGTCGCACTCACTGAGGAGTGCAATGCTATTATATAGAATAAGTTGCCACCAAAGCTCAAAGATCTAGGAAGTTTTTCTATTCCTTGTTTAATTGGTGATATGCCTATTGACCATGCTTTATGTGATTTAGAGGCTAGTGTCAGCTTGATGCCGCTTATGTATGTAAGAAGCTAGACATTGGAGATCCAAAGCCCACATATGTTTCTCTACAGCTAGCCGACTGCTCTATATGACATCCGATAGGTATTCGTGAGGATGTGCCTATTAAGGTCAGTAAGTTTTTCATACCCGCTGATTTTGTTGTCCTCGAGATGGAGGAAGATTCTACAACTTTTTGGCGACAGTTGGCGTGATGATTGATGTTAAAAATGGGAAGCTCACTTTTAAAATAGGTGAGGATACTGTTGATTTTGATTTAACCAAAAATTTGAAGAAACCCTCTTTTGCAGGATCTTGTTGCAGTGTTGAAGTCTTGGATGATGCATTACCGATGACTATTGATTCCAAGATGGAGAAGGATCCGCTCAAAGTGTGCCTAACAAAAGGTGATTATAGTGATGAAGGAGAAGAGGTAAATTCTTACTCTGCGTTGTTAAATTCTGCATCACCACTTGAGCCCAAAAAGTTAAAAGAGGAACACTTGAGCACGTCTGGAGATAAGCCCAATGAAGAAAAAAAGTATGAATTTAAATCTCTCTCAAGCAACCTCAGGTATGAATTTCTTGGGGAGAACTCTACTTTTCCTATGATTAATGCTAATCTTGATGAATCTCAAACTACTAAGCTATTAGAAGAACTTCGGCAACACAAGAAGGTAATAGGCTACACCCTTGATGATATTAAAGATATTAATCTTGTTGTTTGTATGCACAGGATATTTCTAGAAGTGGGGAGCAAGCCATCAATTGAATACCAAAGGAGGCTCAACCCTAATATGAAGGAGGTAGTCAAGAAAAAGATACTTAAACACTTTGATGCTGGAGTTATCTACCCCATTTTTTATAGCCAGTGGGTGAGCCCGATGCATGTGGTGCCAAAGAAGGGAGGAATTACCATATTGAAAAATGAAAATAATACTCTTATTCTGGCTCGAACAATAACAGGGTGGCGGATGTGCATTGACTATCAGAAGTTAAATGCCGTCACCCGAAAAGATCACTTTCCTCTTCCTTGTAATTCTTATTTTTGTTATCTTGATGGATATTCTAATTTTTTTCATATTCATATACATCTTGAAGATAAGAAGAAGACTACATTCACGTGCCTGTATGGCACCTTCGCTTATCGCCGCATACTGTTTGGACTCTGCAATGCACCTACCACCTTCCAACATTGCATGATGGCCATCTTCTCCGATCTCATTAAGGATATCATGGACGTGTTTATGGATGATTTTTCTGTCTATGGTTCTAGTTTCAATATTTGCCTGTCTAACTTGTCACGTGTGTTACAGCGTTGTGAGAAATTTAATTTGGTTCTAAATTGGAAAAAGTGTCACTTTATGGTTAATGAATGTATTATTTTAGGGTACTTGATTTCTGACCATGGTATTGAAGTTGACAGGGCAAAGGTGGAGGTGATTGAGAAATTGCCATCACCATCTTCTGTAAAAGGAATTAGGAGTTTTCTTAGTCACGCTGGTTTTTATAGACGCTTTGTTAAAAAATTTTCGAAAATTGCTAGACCTTTCACTTTATTACTTAGTAAAGATGTTCCTTTTGTGTTTGACCAGGATTGTATGGATGTTTTTCTTAAGCTCAAGAAAGCTCTTACCACAGCACTAATAATTCAACCGCTTGATTGGTAGCTTCCCTTTGAGCTGATGTGTGATGCTAGTGACCATGCTATAGGTACTATTCTTGGCCAGTGCAAGGAGAAGAAGTTGCACGCTATCTATTATGCGAGCCATACATTGGATGACGTGCAGATCAATTATGCAACAACAAAAAAGGAATTTCTAGCTATTGTATTTGCATTCAATAAATTTAGATCTTATTTAATTGACTCTAAGGTGATTGTGTACACAGATCATGCATCCATCAGATATCTTATGAGTAAGAAGGATTCAAAACCTGGGTTGATCAGATGCATCCTTCTGCTGCAATAATTCGACTTGGAGATCAAAGATAAGAAGGGCGTGGAGAATTCTGTTGCTGATTATCTATCTCGCCTCGTTCAGGAAGATAGCGTGGAGAAAGTAGCTGAGCATGAGATCGACAACGCCTTTCCTGATGAGCATCTCTTTGCTATTGCAAGGATTGGTGCTCCATGGTATGCTGACTTTGTAAATTTTTTAGTGTCTGACATTTTACCCACTGACTTGAATTACCAGGCTAGGAAGAGGTTTCTAGCAGAGGTAAGGCATTATTTCTAGGAGGATCCTTTTCTGTTTAAAAGATGTGCAGATGGGTTGTACAGGAGATGTGTGCCAGAGGAAGAGGTTAAAGATGTGCTCTTTCATTGTCATGGTTCTACATATGGAGGACATGCCACTTCGTCCAAGACCGCTTTTAAAGTGCTTCAATCAGGTTTCTTCTGGCCGAATCTTTTTAAAGATGCTTGAAATTTTATTCCTTCCTATGAAGAATGCCAGCGGACAGGAAACATATTGATGACACTAAAATTTATAGTAAAATTTGTGCTATTTCATATATCTTTTTGTGTCAAATTCATGAACCTTTGCTTATTTTTATGCCTTTTTTATCAAATACTGCGGAATCTACACTCTTTTTAGTTTTTGATAATTTTCAGGTAAAAAGGCATGATTTTTAGGCATTTTCAAGCAATTCCAAATGCATGAATGAATTCCCACCATCAAGAGGAGACAACATGTCAAATTTCATGAAGATTGGAGCTTCAGACCAAATTACGGCAGGGCCATAATCTATATTACGGTACTGTATTTTCACTGGCTACCATAATATCATAGCACTGCCGTAATTTGGGAATTTTTCATCCAGAAAGATTTTCATGGGCCGTAATTTAGAGCACTTTCCGACCAAAAATTTTGGCTGAAATTACGGCACTACCGTAACCTATTTTACGGCGCCGTAATTACCAGATAGTTTCGATCAGAGAACTCGACTGAAATTACGGCAGTGCCGTAACCAAAAATATGGCCATAATTCTAACTCTGGACGCGATTTTCCCGGTCAACCTTGAAGTCTGATTTTTGCGTGATCGATTGCGGATGATCCAGGCCATAAATCAAAGATCTGTAAGAAGCAAAAGGGGAGCTTTTCGCGAGGAGAGGATACAGAAACCAAAAGCCCTAATTTTCAATGACTGTCGGGAGAGAAATCGAGTTTCACACTACCGCCTTAGGTTTCGCCGCTGGGAAGCGTACAATGCATCTCCGGCCATGAAATTTGAGGGGAAGCTTCGCTTGGAAGAGGAGACGATACCCCAGAAGTTTCAGAGAGAAAGGATCTCGATTGGAGGAGAAATCAACAAAAGTTCGCCGCCGGCACTGTTCACGCGTGGAAATTACGGCTATAATTTCCATTACAACCGTGTGATTATTTGTTTTTTCCCCTCTTTCTTGATTTCCTACACTTTGATACTATGGATTATTGTAATCTTTCATCCATTCTAGCTTAAACCTTTTATGGGACATAGGGGAGTAATTCCCTTTGATTTCTTAATGACTAGATAAATTTTTCATTACTTCGTCACGTATAATTTTAGCATGATAATTCTACTTAAGTGATAATTGCTTCTTAATTCTCTATAGATTCACATTATTAATCATGTTTTAGAGTTTTCGCAATAAGGACCGAAAGGTGACTTGCTTGAGAACTTGGAACCCTAGAATTGAATGTTAAGAACTTACTGTAAGAAATTAGGTTAGCTCTTATTTCTTGATTTTAGAAGAATAATTACCATGATAATAATATGAATCTAACGATGCATTAAAACTGAGGTTGTTTCCTTTTTCTCTTAGGGACCGAGCGCGATCTTGGCTTCAAGCACAACCTATCGGTACCTTCACCACATGGGAGCAATTGTCCAATGCCTTCTTGATGAAATATTTTCCACCAAGCAAGACCATCCAAATGAGAAACCAGATTTCAAGCTTTGCACAGAGAGAGAGTAAATCTTTTAGTGAGGCATGGGAGCGATTCAATGATTTACATCGGAAGTGTCCTCACCATGGCATTGAAAATAGTGTTTTAATTCATACTTTTTACAATGGTTTGCTTTATAATACCAGACTAACTGTTGATGCTGCTGCAGGAGGAGCTCTGATGAGCAAAACCATTGATGATGCTTTCAAGTTGCTAGGAGAAATAGCTTTAAATCATAACCAGTGGACTTCAGAGAGAAGAGTGCTTTATAAACCTTCCCAAGGTAAGAATGAAAGTGATGGTTGGCGCACCTTGGCAGAGAAGGTATACTCTTTATGCAACAGATTTGATTCATTTAAGATGCAAATTGCTGTTGTTTCTTCATCTCTTCTTTGTGATATATGTGGTAACAATGGTCATATCTCTGAAGATTGTAAGGTCATTGCTAGTCAGGATAGTGAACATGTTAATACATTAGGGAATTATAATCAAGGAAGAAACAATGATCCCTATTCTAGTACCTACAACCCTGGATAGAGGAATCACCCCAACTTATCTTGGAAAAACAACAACAGTGTAGGGGGACAAACTGAAAATAGAGGGTTTCAACAAAAACCAAATCAAAGTTAAAACTCAAATCAGAATTCAAACATTGAGTCCATGTTAGAAAAGATTATGACTAATCAAAATCAGTTCATGCAAAATCAAAACAAAGAAATTGAAAATCTTAAGGGAATGGTTAGTCAATTAGCTTCTCAAGTAGGATCATTAGCAGCCCACAACAAAATCTTGAAATAACAAATAGTACAACAAGCTAGTAGTTCTTACAAACCCCCTGGCAAATTACCTACTAAACCTGAGTTGAACCCTAGGGAGCACTGTAATGGTATCATCACTAGAAGTGGGAGACAATTAGAGGAACCCAAAGGGAAAGTTGTGATCAATGAAAAAGAGAGTAATGATGATCATGATGATGAATTAGAGTTAGAAAAATCTTCTGAGCATGAACAATCCCAAGCTAGTTTGTCACCTCAAAAGGGTGATGAACCAAAAGGGGATGTGCCATGCGAGAAAGATGATTCTAAACCTAATTTACCTCCACCTTATAGACCACCTATACCCTTTCCCTAAAGGTTAGTGCAAGCAAAACTTGATAAACAATTTGGCAAATTTCTTGAAGTGTTGAAAAAACTTTACATTAATATTTGATAGGCCCTGCAAGTGCACGGTTTCTATCGAAGTAGTAAATAAGATCGTTCCCACAGGGAGCAGGTGTCAAGTACCGACTTTAAGTGTCATCAATAGCTAGAAAAATCAAATTTGAAATGAAAGAATTGCACAAAAAACTAATTTATCGAACCTAAGAATCAACGACTTTAAGGGAAAATTATAGTTTAAGAAGTGTTCGGAACTTCAGGTTTTACCACGTTGAATGCTTTAAATGTAAAACAATCAATGAATTGAAATAGAAAACGGATCTCCTTCTCTCGAAGCGCAATCCGACAGTAAACAACTTAAGGCGATCTATCCTATGGTACGGATTACCTTCTCTCGAAGCGTAATCCAGTGCCTACTTAAGCTAATTTCCTACTCTGTAGCAAAATTAATTTAAGAGACCCATTGGGCTCTATGATGATCGTGAATCCTCGAGTGACATTGAACGACTCTCGTAATTCAAGTCACAAGTTTAAATGGGCAGTCGAGTGTTACGATTCACCTCTCGGCTCTTCTCGTAACACTTCACACATATCGATGTTTGGCCAAAACATAATTATGCAATAAGCACACCACATTTAAATAAGTAAATTTACTAAAAAGTATCACTGAGATTCATAAAAGATGTTTACATGTGAGAATTTGTTCAACGGGCTACGCCTGAGTCCCGAACTAGGGTTTACTCTAAAGCATACATCGTTTTACACTCAAAAACCCAAGAAATAATACTTGAAAGTGAGGTAAATTACTAATCAAGGGTAGGAGATGATGAATCTTTGGTCTTCTCTCGAAAGCCCCAAAGAATTTGGTCGAATCGAGCCCTCGAATGAGCAAAATCTCCCTTTTTCTCCCTAGGTCATGTTTCTTCAAAGTTTGACCCTCAAAACCACTCCAAAAATCCTATTTTATGATTCTATCTCTTCCTTAGGCAGTTAGGAAGTTTCCCTCCAAATTTCAGCAAATTCTGACTCCGGAATCACTCAAATCGGGCGAAAAATCGTTGAAAGGTCGAATCTGCGCGGAAGCTATCACAGCCGTGATGGCCATCACGGCCAGGCGTGATGAGTTCGGCAGTCTGTGACGATGTAAACATGGCCGTGATGGGAGGAACGGGTAGGCCATGTCTGGCTCGCACAGTGCTGCAGAGTTCTGCCGAGATGATCATGGCTGTGACAGTGAACATGGCCTGGCCGTGTTCTTTGCAGAAAGCTCCGTTTTGCCTCAAATTTGACCTGTGACCTCCTAGCACTGTGAGGAATCTTCTCATAACATCAAATCATCAGAATCTTCATGAAAATATGGTAAAATGACCTGCATTTCACAAATAATACGAAAAATAGTGAAGATTCTATACTTGACAAGAAAAGATACTAAATTCAGATACAAAACAAGACAAAAGCCTGAAAAGATCATATGAATGGTACTTTAAATTATATAAAAATAACACTCATCAAAATATCACAGACTTAAAATCTTGCTTGTCCTCAAGCAATTAAACCATTTAGAAAATCGATGATAATGAAAGAAGAATGTTCTAGGGTCAAAGTATTGTCTAACATGAAAACCATTATACTCAATCCACCGTTTAAGAATAAAACTGAGATACAATCAGAACTGATAACAGAAATAATTCTCAAAGTGAAACCTCAAATCTGAAAAAGAATTAAACACTATCACTATATTGAGACCATGCATAATCATCAATTCCTTATATAGTCAGCCAATCTAACTAAGTTACACCAAAAGAGCTTGTCAAATTGCAATAATGGAATCATGAATTATAATCGGTTGGCTCAAGCTACTTCCCTGAATTTGCCTTTAATCTTGTGACACGAAGGACAAACATTTGTGATGAATGCACCCCCGGTACTTAGTTAGCAAGCAAACTCAAAGTGTGTAGACCACATAATGCACACAAAACTCATTTCTTCAGACTAGGTTAGAAGAAAGTGGAGTTGTTCACCTTTACCAAACCCTTTCTTTTCTCATGACCCTTTTATTCTCTTTTTTTTGTTGGCAGTGCCAAGTTGGATGAATTTTTGGGTTCATCGTCACTTAGGTACCACTGCCTCCTTTTATTTTTTCAAACACTTTTATTTTCTTTTTGGTTTTTGTTTTTTTTTCATTAAGCAAATTTATGCAACCAGATTGAAG
This sequence comes from Costus lasius, assembly GCA_027563935.2. Taxonomy (NCBI): domain Eukaryota; kingdom Viridiplantae; phylum Streptophyta; class Magnoliopsida; order Zingiberales; family Costaceae; genus Costus; species Costus lasius. The sequence continues at coordinate 54,518,781 of CM050447.1, forward strand.
GGCTAAAACAAGGAATAATATAATCATGACCAATCAACAACATAGCTTCGTGCTAACAATTAAATCAGAAAATAAGGTTTAACCCAATGAACATCATTCATGCTTGTTGGACCATTTATTCCACCCAAAAATAGCAAAAGAAGTATCACCAGAGGCACAGTAATGATCCTAGGATCGGGGAAGATGAGGACATCATATAAGGGGTTGACACAGCCATGGAGACCTTGGGGACCTAGATACCTAGAGAGATTACTAATTGTGTATCCTCCTCCTTAGAAGGACTATCCAAACTATTGCTTTGAGAGTTTCAAAACAAGTGAACCAAGTCACGCTTTTGGAGCAGCTTCGGAAACAGGTGAAAGCATTATTATTGACAAAAAAGCACAGTTGTACAGTCAGTTGTTATTGAAATGCTGGAGAAATTTGAGGGTCAAGCATTTGTTGAAATACCTTCACTTCCTAAAGATCAGACTCCATTCAATAATGATTCCGATATTTATTTACATATAGATAACTCAGTCAGAGAAAGAGAGGAGATGATAATTAGTAGAATTGTCGTACAGAATGAAGAAGAAACTAAAATAGAAAAGGTAAAGGAAGAAAACAAAAAAATAGGTTTGTGTAATGAGCAAGTTGTCAAACCAGTTTACCAAATTGCTAAAAATGATGCGTTAAATAAGGAAACTAAGGAAGCTAAGATCATAGAATGCTCTGAGGCCAGCCAAGTTCATAAATTTGAAACTGCGACTGATTTTGCTAGTGCAGATAACATCCCTTCTCGGGCTCAGTCACATTGGTTAGGATCATCCAGTCCTACTGAATGTGCTGTGAGTAGTGAGATGTTGAGTGATCAAGAAGAGTTGATAATTGATGAGGGCACTATTACTGCATCTTACTTATGCTACATGGACAATCGATACCATTCAGATATTATATTTAAGGGGAAGTGCTGAAAAGTGGGGCTGGGGAGATATGGCCATTAAAGACACAAGATATGGGGCAGCCACTGCCCAAAAGAAGAGAATGAAAGGAGTGTTGGCAGTAGCCAATAGGGGAGGAAAAGACAAAAGAGAAGTCTGCAGGCAGGAGGTTTTTCAGAACAGATAAGAAAATTTAAAAAAAGGGGGAGGAAAGGACAAAAGAAGCCCACAGAAAACGTAATAGAGAATAAAAAGGAGGTGAAAAGAAAAAAAAAGAAAAAAGGGGAGCGGGCCAGCGGCTTATAAAAGGAGAGAAAGGGGAGGAGAGCATCATCGAAAAAAAGGAGGGCAGGAGAAGAAGGGAGAACGCAAGGGTGGAAAAGGTAAAGAAAAGAAAGGGGTCTCCTCTGTTTTTTTTAAGCTTCATGGTTGCACTAAGCAACCTGGCATCACAAGAACACACACCACCTTTTTTCTTTTTTTTTTTTTCTTTCTCTTCTTCTTCTTTTCTTTCGATCGCTCGATTCTTTTTAGGGCTTCATGGTTGCACTAAGCAACCTAGCTTCACAAAGAGTACTCACACACCACTTCTTCACTCCATACCAAGCATCTTACTGAACACGCTGAATGGAGTCAAAAAAATGACGGAAGAGGTGACGCAGGGGCGAGTAAGGAGTGAAAGGGCGCTAAAAAAAATGCAGAAGCGTGAGAAGAGTTGAAGGAGTGTAGAAAGATTCATAAAAGAGGGAAGAAAAATAAAAAAAGAAAAGAAGGAAAATGACTAGAGGGACACAAGAAAAAGATCGTCATCGCATAAAAAGGGGATAATCAAAAGTAATACAGGGTAAAGAATGAAAAGAGGGGTAAAATACCTGATGAACAAAAGTAATACAGGGGAACGAAAAGAGGAGTGAATTACCTGATGAAAAGTTCCCTCTTATTTTTTTTTTCTTCTCCGGGCCTCTGTCTGGAACAAAGATAGCACCAAGCGATGAAGCTCCTCTCGAAGGTGTTTCCGTCAAGAAGCCTACGGCTGCCCTAGAACCTCCAATAACAATGCTGCAGTGAGGTGTTTAGGAATAAATACCTGGAAACAAAAAGGAAAACACAGAAGGAGCGGCGAAATCACCCGTATAGAACCAGATCACAATAGACCGTTGAGGTTCTATCTTGATCACTGCGCGCCGCCGCTCGAGTGTTCTCAACAAGAAGAACGAAGTAACAAAATGACAATGATAAAGGGCGTGGGCTTTTCGGGTAAGACCTGACCCGGATCCGCCCCGATCTAACCCGTCGTCAATGAAGGAACGAGTTCCGCAATCTCGGCAGAAAAATGGACTCCCGGCGCTATCTCTCCCACGGATTGCACGGTCGTCGCCATTCCCAAATCAGGATTGTTCGAAGCCCCGTACTATCCCCTTCCTCATCATTACCCGCTCCGTGCGTCCCTAGATGTTAGCCCCAGCCTCTGCTCCAACAGCGCTGTGAAGATCGGAGCCGTCGTCGCCCAAACGAGTTGCCCGAAATTCGCCCAGCTGCAGAGCAACAAAGGAAACGCGCCTCGATTAAAAGTCTCGCCATCAGGATATCCACCCACGGAACCAATTTATCGCCGCCTTTGAGAGATTTGGCCGCCGCAGATATCGTCGCTAGGAGAGCGAGGGATCAAATCCCCATCGCTCCACCCTCACTCTCTTTCGTCGCCAGCGAACAGTTGATGATCGCCTCCGGCAAGGTCCTCTAGCGTGCAAGGCCGCCTGAGACACAGCGCCAACATCACCCCTCAGCCGGCATCAAAACGCGGAGAGAAAAGGTAAAGAAAGCGAAGGCGTCAAAACATGGAGAAAAAGGGTAAAAGAACGCGAAGAGGAAAGAATCAGAAGAAATAACTGCGCACCAATGTGAAATGACCGTGCACCAATATGGAGCCAAAGACCCAAACCCGACCCAAATCGTCAACCCAAGTCGGGTTTAATCGCATCCAAGATCCGTGAGGAAGTTGATTAACGGTGGAAGTCTCAGTATACGAAGGGAAAAATCCGTTTCGGGGATGTGTACATTCACGTTTACCGTCGGAATGCAACTCCTCAATGTAACGTTGCATTTGCCGAGGCCGGGTAAGTTCCAAATTAATTTATCCATCACGCCGTAAGGCCGGATAAATCTCCAGATCAAATTATCTATCACGCCGTAAGGCCGGATAAATCTCCAGATCAAATTATCTATCACGCCGTAAGGCCGGATAAATTTCCAGATCAAATTATCCATCACGCCGTAAGGCCGGATAAAATTCCAACTCAAATTATCCACCACGCCGTAAGGCCGGATAAATTCCCAGATCAAATTATCCATCACGCCGTAAGGCCGGATAAATTTCCAGATCAAATTATCCATCACGCCGTAAGGCCGGATAAATTTCCAACTCAAATTACCCGCCACGCCGTAAGGCCGGATAAATTCCCAGATCAAATTATCCATCACGCCGTAAGGCCGGATAAATTTCCAGATCAAATTATCCATCACGCCGCAAGGCCGGATAAATTTCCAAATCGAATTATCCACCATGCCGTGAGGCCGGACAAATTCCCAGATCAAATTATCCGCCACGCCTTAAGGCCGGATGAATCTCTAAATCAAATTATTCACCATGCCGTGAGGCCGGACAAATTCCCAGAACAAAGTATCCAAAATGACGCCGTTAAGGCTGGATAATCTTTCTTTGCTTCAAGTCATCCAACGCGCCTTAATGCATTACGACGGAATATCGTTTGGGAGGTGCGTACGTCGATGTTTACCATCGGGGCGTAGCTCCTCGATATAACGTTGTACTGTCTGGGCTAGATATTACCCAATATGCCGTTTCAAGGCCAAAGTTTGACAAACACAAATGGCCCATCTTGATGAAAACTCCTTCTCTCTTATCATGTCGAAATATGTATCACGTCAAATTAAATTTATGAATGAAATTTATAAATGACAGCATCTGATTATCACTCTTATCTTGTTGCGTATTACAGATCTCTTAATCAAAGGTTCCCTAATTTTATGGGTAATTAACAAAGAGCGCTTGCGTTCATTGGAAGTCAGAACCCATTAAACAAAAGCCTTATTAATTTAAGGTGGATTTGAAATGGTCATAATACATTCTCAATGTAACGAAAATGACCCCACAATGCTACAGTGGAATCATACTCAATAATAATCTGAAAATTTGGATTGAATGCATAAAAGTAGTCATAATAAGAACTACTTTAACACAAAGAACGAACTTGACTTTCTACATCATAGCTCTAAATAGCTTAATAACCAAAAATAAAGTCAAAATAACTGGAAAAACCATCACAGACTTAGAGTTTTGCACTAGCACAAGATCAGAAGCACAAGTATTAATATCATCATGAAACTCAGTGCATAATGAAACAAAACATAACACACTAAAAGTACACTAACAACAAACACAAACAAAGAGGGAAACCCTCTACCCACGACAAAGATCTGCATAGTCTCCTATGCAGTAAAAAGTACAAGAATAGCAAGTAAAAGGAAGCAACTTACTAAAGTAGACAAAAGAGCATAAATGCTCCCACCGCAGGGCGCATATCGTGAACAAATCACCAACGCTGCGATGGTGGCGCTAAGAACAGGTGTGAACCCTAAGTTCCGCCGTCGTGCCCATTTTATAAGTGGCGAAGGGCAAAGCACAACCGTGACAGTGATCACGACCTACCTGTGAACACTTTGGCAGACCACGCTGGCATCGGCGAGGCGATCACGGCCATGATGGCTATCACGGCCCGGCCGTGAACGCTTCAGCGATGAGCAAAACTTCCCCAAAAAATGGCAAAAGTTGCAAATGTCAATAGGATGTTATTCAATGTATAAAACAAGAAAAATAATGCTATGGGTCATCACAACATATTATCAAAACAACACAACATAAACATCTACAACAATAAACAAATAGAACATAATAAAAGATAGATCCTTGGGGTGCCTCCCAAGTAGCGCTTGTTTAAGGTCCTTAGCTCGACCAATGTCTATGTATCAATGCACGTCTAATGGATTAGAGGCGTAAGAAATGGCATGTAAATGCCCCTTTCTTCGTCGCCTAAAAATTACACCTATAGAGATGAGCATCAAATATAATAGGTGTACAATAAAAAATGTCCTCAAATAGCGTGGAATATGAAGATATTTAAACTCATAGTCTTTCTTTCCAGCGCCCTGTGGTTCCTTGACTTCAAGCTTTTCGTGTAGCACTTTTTTAAGATCAACTTTGGGGCTTGCATCGAACAAATCCACATAAGTAGTTACCTCCTGCCACATCTGTTTGGCACAATCATCAAAATTATATAAACAATAGGTCGCAAGAGGATCGTGCTTGTAAGGTGGTGGTAGAAGATAGACCGACTCTTGCTCGATCCTAGACTCTGTAGATAACTTCTCTGAATATTGAGCATCTTTACTTTCATCTTTAGACTCTCCAACAAAATCATCTCTAGGTGACATATGAGGATCTTCCATCTGGGTGCTACCGGATATCAAATTCGTGTTGCAGTGCTCCCGTGGATTTACCTCGGGTTGCCTAGATAATGAACTAGCTTGTTGAGCAATCTGGTTCTTAAGCATCTTTGAATGGAAAATCAGATCATCCACATTTGAGTTCAACTACCTGATGAATTCATCCACACTCTCATTGTGCTTTGATTGGGTGGCAATGAAATTTTCCAATAGCAGCTCCAGGTCAGATTTCAGTGGTGGATTAAACTGTTGTTGCTGAAACCCTTGTGGTTGCCAGTAATTTGGATGAGGGAACTGATTGCTGACATTTTCTTGCTGAGCCTAACTAGCGAAGTTTGGTAGGAAAGCTGGATTCTAATTGTCTTGGTAGGAGAAATTAGGATAATTTCGCCATTCGGGGTTGTATGTGCCTAAATATGGATCGTTCTAGTTCCTCTGATTCGCAATGCCCGCAAGAACCTGGTCTAAAGATAGATCAAAAGAAGAAAATGAAGCCATAATCTGGCAGTTAGTAGCACCATGTCCAACATTTCCACATACTTCACAAGAAATAAAATTAATTGATGCTGAATTAAAGTTCATTGAAGTAGTAAACAAGATTAGTAATACCAAAGAATATTACAAGCTTGAAGAAAGCAAGAAGATAGGAACTATCAACAAATTAACTAAAATAAAAACAAATAAAAGCCAAAAAGTATCTAGCCTATCAACTCAACTATTAGTCGATATTGACTGAGCCTTGCTCCCCGGCAATGGCGCCAAAAACTTGATAGGCCCCGCAAGTGCATAGTTTCTATCGAAGTAGTAAATAAGATCGTTCCCACAGGGAGCAGGTGTCAAGTACCGACTTTAAGTGTCATCAATAGCTAGACAAATCGAATTTGAAATGAAAGAATTGCACAAAAAACTAATTTATCAAACCTAAGAATCAACGACTTTAAGGGAAAATTATAGTTTAAGAAGTGTTCGGAACTTCAGGTTTTACCACGTTGAATGCTTTAAATGTAAAACAATCAATGAATTGAAATAGAAAACGGATCTCCTTCTCTCGAAGCGCAATCCGACAGTAAACAACTTAAGGCGATCTATCCTATGGTACGGATTACCTTCTCTCGAAGCGTAATCCGGTGCCTACTTAAGCTAATTTCCTACTCTGTAGCAAAATTAACTTAAGAGACCCATTAGGCTCTATGATGATCGTGAATCCTCGAGTGACATTGAACGACTCTCGTAATTCAAGTCACAAGTTTAAATGGGCAGTCGAGTGTTACGATTCACCTCTCGGCTCTTCTCGTAACACTTCACACATATCGATGTTTGGCCAAAACATAAATACGCAATAAGCACACCACATTTAAATAAGTAAATTTACTAAAAAGTATCACTGAGATTCATAAAAGATGTTTACATGTGCGAATTTGTTCAACGGGCTACGCCCGAGTCCCGAACTAGGGTTTACTCTAAAGCATACATCGTTTTACACCCAAAAACCCAAGAAATAATACTCGAAAGTGAGGAAAATTACTAATCAAGGGTAGGAGACGATGAATCTTCGGTCTTCTCTCAAAAGCCCCAAAGAATCTGGTCGAATCGAGCCCTCGAACGAGCAAAATCGCCCTTTTTCTTCCTAGGTCGTGTTCGTTCAAAGTTTGACCCCGAAAACTAGGAGTGTCAATGGGTACCCGACCTTGCGGGTACCCGACCCGACCCGACCCGTTTATGGCGGGTTCGGGTGTTGGGGTATGCCCTTAAGGCTAATGTTTGAGGCCTTGGAATTATTTCAGTATCATGTATAAACTCTATGTTTATAAAGGCAATGGTTGTTATTCAGGTTGTTACATCATCTGCTGCAATATGTATACTTCTGAATAATGTCTCAATGCTGTTCAGCTTGGCTGACATGCAGTTTTGTCCTTAGTCGAGATATCTTGGTGAACATGAGACAGCCTTGATATGATTGAGACTAATATGTGTTCTAATCTTATAGGATGCTTCGAGCATGGAATAAGATGTAGACTCATGGGTACATTGGATGTACTGGACAGACCCTACTTAGGATATTCAATTGCTTGTCACAATGTGAATAATCCTTATATGCAAACAAGTGGCATATTTCCTCTGACTTGAGATCACTTGTGTTTCTAAATGATGATTGGCATTGTTTTGAGGTAGTTCAATATCATTTGAAACATAATGGTTATAGACTATCTTGGATAATGAACATGAGTCATGTTAGGGCACTAGTGATAGATATAGGATTGCCGTCTCCTTGATTGGAGTGTGATGTTCTATAGGGGCCCCCTGGATGAGATGATTGAGAAAGTGTATGGCCATACCCAGATGACTATGTTCATCTGATCTAATCATTCTCATCATATTGGAATTACAGGCTTGACACGCTTGTCCAATAAGAACATCCAGTGGCAAAGGAAACACATATGTCAAGTGACTTGGGTTCACACTTGTGCTGTGGTTTGGGTGTAGTCTTGGAAGACTCTTTCCTTTATATCGGGAGACAGTGATGTGTTGCTAGATACCCCTCACTGATCGTGATAACGTGAGTTATCATTACCGACATTTAAAGGAAACCCTTAGGGTCGCACAATTTGATGATATGGCTTACTTATGTCAGATCGTGTGGACTGAATTGTTTTGGTTCAGTTTAAAGGAGTTTAAACTCTGATTGTAAGTGAGATCTGGTCTGATCATGTTTGATTGATTAGGGCTTGAAATCGGTAAGCTTCGATCGAGAGAATTGATGCTAGATCGGTGAGATCAAGAGCATCAAGAGATGAATGGTTAGATCTTGAGCCTTATGGTTTAATATGATCTAGACCAATGCTTGGTTTAATTTGGTCTTTGAACCAAATGTAATTGAACCGGTTCACTTAGTGTGAGCGCATGGTTCAAGTCAAGGGAGGAAATTGCGATTGGGGTAAACGCATCTTGCGTTGAAGTAGTGGCTTGCTATTTTTGGAAATTGGCTTTCCAAAATGGGTAGCACGCCTCACTTTCGAGGGATCGCCCCTATTCTCTCTCGCCTCTTCCTCTCGACGCCTCTCTCTCGTGTGTTGAGTCTTGACGCCAAGGAGAGGACTTGACAAAGCCTAGAGATCATCTCAATCTCCTTCACGCGATCAGGAGACCTTGGAGCTTTGCTAGCACAAGGAACGCCAAGGGAGTAGTCATCTTCACCTTGTGTGCGCCACCTTTGGAGGAGAGCCACATCGCCCTCTTCTTCCAAGACGCCATCCAAGCAATGGCAATGGTATGATCCTTGTGTTGATCTATACATGTTATTAAGTTGATCTATGTTCATACATGCGATCCTAGGAAACCCTAGATTCCGCCCATGCAAGTTTTTATATGCGCATGCTTTAGGGTTTCGCCCCCTTAGTGGAACTTTCATCGGGTACCCGATTAGCTAATCGGGTTGGGTTTGGGTTTACCCCCATGGGTACCCGCGGGTACCCGATACCCGATTATATATAATAAAAAATAAAATTTTATATTTGTATAATAAAATAATTTTTAATAAATATATTTATTTTTATTAATATTATTTTATAATTATATTTTATAAAAATAATTTAAAAAACTATTTAAAAATAAATATTTTAAATTAAACAGGTACCTGCGGGTACCCGTTTAAATACCCGACTCGGGTTTAGTCGGGTTCGGGTTTGGGTCGGGTCGGGTTCGGGTTTGGCCAAAATGTGCGGGTACCCGACCCGTTGACATCCCTTCCGAAAACTGCTCCAAAAATCCTATTTTATGATTCTATCTCTTCCTTAGGCAGTTAGGAAGTTTCCCTCCAAATTTCAGCAAATTCCGACTCCGGAATCACTCAAATCGGGCGAAAATCGTTGAAAGGTCGAATCTGCGCGGAAGCTGTCACGGCCGTGATGGCCATCACGGCCAGGCCGTGATGAGTTCGGTAGTCTGCGACGATGTAAACATGGCCGTGATGGGAGGAACGGGTAGGCCGTGTCTGGCTCGCAGAGTGCTGCAGAGTTCTGCCGAGATGATCATGGTCGTGACGGTGAACATGGTCTGGCCGTGTTCTCTACAGAAAGCTCCGTTTTGCCTCAAATTTGACCTGTGACCTCCTAGCACTGTGAGGAATCTTCTCATAACATCAAATCATCATAATCTTCATGAAAATATGGTAAAATGACCTGCATTTCACAAATAATGCGAAAAACAGTGAAGATTCTGTACTTGACAAGAAAAGATACTAAATTCAGATACAAAACAAAACAAAAACCTGAAAAGATCATATGAATGGTACTTTAAATTATATAAAAATAACACTCATCAATATTCCTTTTACTGAAGCTATATCTCAAATGCCATCATATGTAAAATTCTTGAAAGAGATCTTGTCTAACAAAAGAAAATTAGAGGACTATGGTACTGTGACTTTAACTGAGGATTGTAGTGCTATTATTCAGAATAAATTGCCACCAAAACTGAAGGATCCAGGTAGTATCTCTATACCTTGTTCTATTGGAAGCATGTCTTTTAACCGAGCCTTATGTGATCTAAGTGCCAGTGTAAGCCTAATGTCTTTATCTATTTGCAGGAAGCTGGACATTGGAGAGTTTAAACCAACATCCATATCTTTACAGCTCGCTGATAGCTTGGTAAAGTATCCTATAGGTATTGTAGAGAATGTTCTAATCAGGGTAGGTGAATTTTTCATACCTACAGATTTTGTAGTACTTGACATGGAAGAAAATCATAAAAATCTCATAATTCTTAGTAGACCCTTTTTGGCTACAGCAGGAGCACATATAGATGTTAAGAAAGAAAAAATCACTTTTAAGATTTATGAAAAAATAATTGAATTTGATCTTGCTGATTCTTTGAACAAACTTTCATATTCTGGATCGTGTTATAGTGTTGACATAGTTGATGATGTTGTCATTGATGTTCATGATTTATTTGATGAATCCTATAATTTTGAAACTAACAATTTTTCTGAGGATGTTGATAGAGGATTACAGGAGAAAGGACATCAAATTTCTGAAAAGAAGAAGAAAAAGAGAAGAAGAAGTAGAGGCTCTAAGTTGATTGACAAAGGAAAGAAGATATTGAGTAAATTTAGACACTATTTCAAGACTGAGCCTTATGTGATTCATAGCGATGCTCAAATCAAAGAAAAATCAGAGTGGAAATTGAAGAAATCAGAACCAAAACTAAGTGCAGAAGGGTCAAGCTAAAAACCTTTAAATTAGTTCTTCTTGGGAGGTAACCCAAGCATTCTAACCATAGTTACTTTCTTTTATTTTCTTTTAACTTAGTTTGTTTTTAGAACTAATTTTTCTTTTATTTTTGTAGGTAAAACAAGTTTTAACGCAAATTACGGCACTACCGTAATGTAGATTACGGTACCGTAATTCCAGTTTTTTTCAAACCAGAACGTTATGACGAGATTACGGCACTGCCGTAAGTATTTTCACGGTTCCATATTTTGTGTCCAAATTTGTCCCGAGAGTGTTTTTGCTTTTACGGCACTGCCGTAAGGAATTTTACAGGGCCATATTTTTGGAGCTGATTTTTTTTATTTATTTACCTTAAAAAAAATCTGTGATTATTTTTACGGCACCACCGTAACCATTTTTGTGGTACCATAATTTTCATCTATTTTCAACCCGAAAGTTTTCACGTTTTTATGGTACTACCGTAAACGTTTGAGCAAATCAGAGCTAGAAGATTTTTTGAGATGACACCCTATACCTATTTGCCACTTGCTTTGGAGTTTTTGAGTAGCTTGAATGTGGACCTAAGAGAGTTTTCCAATGGACTTGCTGAAGGAGATATCACATTCAGATTAGCTAATGTTGAGAGGAAGTTAAATTTGAGAGAAGTCAGAGCTATCTTTCACTTGGGTTCTGGAGGGTATACCCAAATACCAATTGGGTTTATAGAGAATCTGTTTTGGAACCAGATTACCCATGAGACTCATTTTTCTGCTATTTCTGCTAGAGCTTCAAAGATCGCGAATCCTTGTATAGTATGTTCATAGAGTTCTTGCCTACACTGTCTTTGGCAGAGGAGACAGTGATGGCATGGTAAGACAGTCTGAGCTCTACTTTCTTTGGGGGATGCTTAATGGAGTAGTGGTAGATGTTGCATTCTTTCTGATGAAGCACATGGATAAAGTGGCTAGGGTGAATAAGGGAGCAATTGTAATAGGAGGGCTGATTACACTTATAGCCCTACATCTGAATGTTGAACCCTATGGAATAGAAGTGGCAAGGGGGAATGCAAGGCTTGATCTTGAGTCTTGCATGGCAATGAAAATAATAGTTAGAGAAGGGGATGTCTTTTGTTTGGTCCTTGGACCAAATGCCCCTACTCTACCATTACCCCATGTAGAGAAGACCACTGTGAAAGAAAGAGCGAATTGGAAGCTTTCACCGAGCACCGCCAAGGCTGCTTTTACACCACCGTTGAGTGCAGTTCCACCATCACCCACTTGGGGTGGAAGAGATGATCCTTATGGTATGGAGTCATCATCTCACCGACCTGCTGATTCTACTCCCCCAGCTGCTGATTCTTCCCACATACCTACTGGAGGATGGTCTAGTGCCTTTGACCTAGGATTCCAAGCACTCTCCGCTGAGATATATCGTCAGGGACATCGTATGGAGAGGATGATGGACACCGTAGGGCAGATGAAGGACTCGATGCATCACCTTCACTACGATGTGGAACATCTCAGCAACTATATGGAAGAGATGGGAAATTTCTTATATGATCATTTTGGATTCCAGGACTCAAGGAGAGGTGGAGACCATAGTGGGCACCAGAGAGAGCAGCCCTTTGATCCTATGGATGCAGCAGAAGAGGACACCGAGGAGATCCGATCGGATGATGATGAGTAGAGTTTTGTGAGTATCTTTTTCCCTTTACTTTTTGCATTTCATTTTCCTTATCTTATTGATGTTTCATGTTTTATAGGGAAGGATGATTCCTCCATACTTGTTGTGTCCGCCATTGCTACTCTGCTTTACATGCTTATATTCCTATTTGATATGGTTGTATGATGATGATATTGATGAATTATTCGATCGGGTTGTATTATGATATTCTTGATACTTGAGCACCTTGTGGAGGTGCATAATTGAATGCTTGATACTTGGTGATATTGTGATATTTTGATGATTGATGAGTATATTTTTGATTGATGAGATTGATTTGTGGCCTAGTATATATTTTTGAAGAATTTATTGTTGATGACTTGTTTAATTCAATTGATGGTGAATGAACTCATGCTTGTGATTAGGACTAGATCTACCATGTCGAATTTATTTCTCTAATATATATATACTTTTGAAATTTTTCATTGATTGATGAATGAGATTTTAGGTGGATATATTGTTTGAAGAATTTGATTTAAAAGTGAAACTACTTGTTAAATAAAATTAGCATATGAGTGTAATTTTGAATTGATGTCAATTGATTAATCTAATTGTTGTTTAGTCTATCTTGCTATTTGTTGGGAAAGGAGAATCCAGAATCCAAAAATAGTGAGTGACTCCCCTACTTGGCACTGTGAAAAATTGACAGTGGTAACAAAGATATGGGTTGAAGTATGAAAAGAAAAAGTTAGAGAGAAAGAAAAAGAAAATGACTCCTCTACTTGGCACTATGTAAAATTGACAGTAGTACCGAAGATAAGAGTTGAAGTCCAAATAAAAAGTGTGTATCTATGCGGGTATATACTATCAAAAATACAAAAAGAATAAAATGAAAAATGAAAAAAAAAAAGGCAAATTTTGAGTGGAAAAAGACTTTGGATATCTTATTCCTGTAAATAAAAGTATGATAGATTTGAACTGAAACTTAGGTGAATTCATGAGACTGAGATTCTAATTTTTATACAAGTTGCAAAGTTTTTTTGATTAAGTTGTGGATCTTGAGGATTGAATTCAAAAGATGATATGCCTATTTAAAATTTTATGAAGCAATTAGTGAAATTTTTCATTAGTGATTGTATTTTAGAAATTTATTCTTCATGAGAAAAGCAATGCTTATGATCAATTTTTGATTTTTGCTTGAGGACAAGCAAAGTTTGAGCCTTATGTGTTTCATGACACCGAAATTTATAGTAAATTTTGTACCATTTCATATATCTTTTTGTGTCAAATTTATGAACTTTTGCTTATTTTTATGCCTTTTTTATCAAATACTGCGGAATCTACACTCTTTTTGGTTTTTGATTATTTTCAGGTAAAAAGGCACGATTTTTAGGCGTTTTCAAGTAATTCCAAATGCATGAATGAATTCCCACCATCAAGAAGAGACAACATGTCAAATTTCATGAACATTGGAGCTTTAGACCAAATTACGGCAGGGCCGTAATCTATAATACGGTACCGTGTTTTCACCGGCTACCGTAATATCAGAGCACTGCCGTAATTTGGGAATTTTTCATCCAGAAAGATTTTCGAAAATTACGGCACTACCGTAAAGATTTTCATGGGCCGTAATTTGGAGCGCTTTCCGACCAAAAATTTTGGCTGAAATTATGGCACTGCTGTAACCTATTTTACGGCACTGTAATTACCAGATAGTTTCGATCAGAGAACTCGACTGAAATTACGGCAGTGCCGTAACCAAAAATACGGTCGTAATTCTAACTCTGAACGCGATTTTCCCGGTCAACCTTGAAGTCCGATTTTTGCGTGATCGATTGCGGACGATCCAGGCCATAAATCCAAGATCCGTAAGAAGCAAAAGGGGAGCTTTTCGTGAGGAGAGGACACAGACACCAAAAGCACTAATTTTCATTATCTGTCGGGAGAGAAATCGAGTTTCACACCGCCGCCTTAGGTTTCACCGCCGGGAAGCGTATAACGCATCTCCTGCCGTGAAATTTGGGGGGAAGCTTCGCTTGGAAGAGGAGACGATACCCCAGAAGTTTCAGAGAGAAAGGATCTCATCGGAGGAGAAATCAACAAACGTTCGCCGCTGGCACTATTCACACGTGGAAATTACGGCTGTAATTTCCATTACAGCCATGTAGTTATTTGTTTTTTCCCTCTTTCTTGATTTCCTACACTTTGATACTATGGATTATTGTAATCTTTTATCCATGCTAGCTTAAACCTTTTATGGGACATGGGGGAGTAATTCCCTTTGATTTCTTAATGACTAGATAAATTTTTCATTACTTCGTCACGTATAATTTTAGCATGATAATTCTACTTATGTGATAATTGCTCTTTAATTCTCCATAGATTCACGTATAATTTTAGAGTTTTCGCAATAAGGACCGAAAGGTGACTTGCTTGAGAACTTGGAACCCTAGAATTGAATGTTAAGAACTTACTATAAGAAATTATGTTAGTTCTTGTTTCTTGATTTTAGAAGAATAATTGTCATGATAATAATATGAATCTAGGATTGAGTTAATTTATCAAACGTGGAGATCTTGTGCGAAAGTGAGGATCGGAACGTTGGAAAACCATAAGTAGAACTTGTGTTGAGACTCGGATACACGAAAGTGATCCTTGAGATTCCACTTGAGATAATTAACTTAGAATTCGGATGCATGAAAGTGATCCTTGAGTTCTTTGATTGATGATTTACTTATTTTCAGCTTGGGATAGATCTTGCGCGAAAGTGAAGATTAGTCCCTGCATGATTATCTACACGAAAATGAGACAATCCCTTTATGAAGTAAATTATGTCTTTATCATAATAAAATTAAACTAACAAATTACTATTCATATCTAGTTTTTAGAAATTAATGTGAATAAAACCCTAGTCCCAGATTTTCTCTCTGATATTTTCGTTAGCTTTCATTAGTTCACTTGCATAGTTTCGATTGCCTAGATAGTAAGAACTCAATTATTCAGTACTTGACAACAAGGTCTCTGTGCTTCTATATTTTTCTTTATTACTTCGAGTATCCGTGCACTTGCGGACTACAACACATATCCAGACGTGATGAGATGCCACTAAATAATATTTTAGAAATTGAGATTTTTGACACATGGGGAATTGACTACATAGGTCCCTTCTCAACCTTGTGCGGTAACAAGTATATCCTTGTAGCGATTGATTACGTTTCAAAGTGGGTTGAAATTGTAGCGGCTCTGACCAATGATTCACGTGTAGTCATCAAGTTATTCAAAGAGTCATATTTCCGAGGTTTGGGGTTCCACGAGTGGTAATAAGTGATGGTGGATCCCACTTTATTGAGCAAAAGTTCGCCACACTATTGAGCAAATACGGGGTGAAACACAAAGTATCAACTCCTTATCACCCGCAAACTAGTGGCCAGTAGGGCTATTCATGGTCGGTTAACCGAACCGTTGACCATAGTCAACCGGTTAACCGAACTGAATGGAAGGGAAAAACCACGAACCGTTCCCGAACCGTTCGACCGGTTAACCAGTCAAACGGTTAACCGGTTCGGTTAACCACGGTTAACTGATTATAATTTATTTATTAAAATTTATTTTAAAAAATTAACTTTGACTATTAAATATTATTATTTAATAATTAAATATTTTAAAAATTAATTTTTAAATTGATTTTAATTATTAAATATTATTATATGGTAATTATATATGTAAAATAATTAATTTTTAAGTTGGAGTGAATGGGTTTCGAACTCACGACCTACTAATTCGCAAAACAACCTTTAACCATTGCACTAGATAAACAAACTAAATATAATTTTGAGATATAAATATATATACCGGTCGGTTTGGTTAACCGGTCAAAATTTTTTCTCCGAACCGTAACCGAACCGAACCGAACCATTATACTCAAAAAAATCGACCGTGAACCGAACCGATCCATTCGGTTAACCACCCGTTCGGTTCGGTTCGGTCGGTTTTCCGGTTCGGTTCGGTTTTTCAGTTTTTTTGAACAACCCTAGTGGCCAGGTAGAAGTTTCTAACAGAGAATTAAAAAGGATTCTTGAAAAAAACTATCACTCGATCAAGGAAAGATTGGTCCATGAAGCAGATGATATGTTATGGGCATACTGGACTACATTTAAAACTCCTATTAGTATGTCAGCTTGTGTATGGTAAATCATGTCATCTCCCGGTTGAATTGGAACATAGAGCTTATTGGGTAATAAAGACTTTAAATTACGATTTGAAAACCGCTGGGGAGAAAAGAAAATTACAGATTGATGAACATGAAGAAATAAGGATGAATGCATGTGAGAACACGCGAATTTATAAGGAGAGAACTAAGAAATAGCACGACCGTCGAATCATCAGGAAGGATTATCAAGAATGTGACCTAGTTCTACTTTTCAACTCTAGATTGAGACTCTTTCTCGGAAAACTTAGAACAAGGTGGTCAGGGCCTTTCAAGGTTGTTAAAGTATATCCATATGGAGCTATTGAGATTTGGACTGAAGGAACAGGGAATTTCAAGGTTAATGGTCAACACCTGAAGCATTATTATGTATCCGAGCCCATTGAGGAAGAAGTCAATTAAAAGCTTTCAGATCCTCCACCGCCAGCTTGATGATGATGATCTTCGGTCAAGCTAGCGACTTTTAAACTTAGTGCTTCTTGGGAGGCAACCCAAGCACTCTCACTTTAAACTTAATCGTTTGCTCTTTATTTTTGTATTTATTTTCGTATTTTTATGTCTTTCTAGTGCTTATATTTGCTTTTTTGCTTTGTAGGATTGCTCAAACTTTTTTGGCACACTCCCATCACCAACTCCAAGCCATCACGCACTTACTAAAGTGAATCAATTCATTCCCAAGCTTTTCATTGAACTGCAAGGCACTTCCCCTCAGAAATCCCTTTGCATCACATCAACGATGGGTAGGGTTTGACTCACTAACACTAGCTCATAGGAATATTGTGCCACATCCATCTACTTTACCCTATCATTCTGACTAGCGGTCACAAAGTGACAGAGAAAATCTTTTATAAGAGCATTCACTCGCTCAGTTTACCTATCCGTTTGAGGATGATTAGTTGTGGATAAGCTTAATCTGGACCCCCAGCTTATTGAACAACGTGGTCCAGTAAAAAAAGGCATACATATTGCTAGGGGTGAGCATTGTATTTACCGATACCGAATTAGATTTATCAAAAATTTTTATACCAAATTTTTATAAACCGAATTCCAAAAATACTGATTCTTTATTGAAATGAAATTAACAAAATTTTTTTAATAAATTTGGCAAATTACCGAAAATATAATGTAAATTATACAGTATATAAAAAGTAATAGTTTCAGGCTGTATCACAGTTATGCTTTCGTGGATATAATTTATTTTATAGTGGATACAGACTACAGTTATGCTATCGTGGATATAATATATTTTATAATGGATACAGTTATGCTATCGGGGATATAATTTATTTTATAGTGGATAGAGTTATACTATTGAGGATACAGCCTGTATGACGGTGGATAGAGCCTGTATGATCGTGGATATAGTTATGCTATCATGGATATACTCTATTTTATAGTTGATAGAATTATACTATCGGATATAGTTATGTTATATAAAAATATATTAGTAAATTAGTTTTTTACTAAACTGAATCATAAAAACCGAAATCGAAACTGAAAACCGATTTTTACAAAAGAAATTACCATTACCGAAACCAAAATCTTTTTAACTAAACTGAATTTATCAAACTTTTTGGTAATCAGTAAAAAATTGATTTTACCGAACCGAATGCTCACCCCTACCTATTGCTCACGATATCCACTAGGATGGAAAAATACCTCACCACATTTTAGAAAAATAAATTTGTAGCAACCTTTGCTGTACATGACTCTGGTGTTAGGATAAAGACTCCATGCTTAGAGAATCTATCAACCATCACCAGCACTGAGCTCTTGCCGTCAACTTTTGGGAACCCACTAATAAAAGTCCTTGGACACACTCGTCCGGGACATCTCAGGAATAGGCAGTAGTTGTGACAACTCTGCCTCTAGTCTCTGATCGATCTTGCCCTGCTGGCAAATCAGACAAGTGCGAACATACATCTCAAATCAGGCAATTGATACTTGAACATGCAAACATAGTATTAACGTTATGAACTTATATGTTCATTTATCCATCCTTAAACTATCCATCAAGAAAATTGACATCTCTTCTTTGAACTATCCATCAAGTAAACCAATATCTTATTGTTGCTTGGATTATACACTTGTCGTGTATAATCTAAGCAAGATATCACAAAGAACTGTCATTTTATAATATAGACCTATAACTAACATATTACTATTTAACAAGTAAGATACTTCTCGAGAAGTTAGACTTATGTTCTCTAATTAGTAATGTAAATGATGAAAATGTTGAACAATTTAAAAAAGTATTGAAGCCCTTTGTGCACATTCACAATGGTAGCATCCTAAAAAGTCCTCCAAGAATGAAAGAATGTATAATTGTTTTGAATCCCCTTCCTATGCATTCATAATGGAGAAGAATTCACTAAAAAAACTGAAGCTAAATCCAATTGAAGGTATAAAAATATGATTTTGTAATCGAAGTTGTTCGGCTCTGTGAATAATTAAATGACAAGGTGTTGGACTTTAGTCAGTATATATATCCATTAGATTTGATAGAAGAGCAACTAATGAATGAATTTAATTACGTTGAAGGGAGGGAGGTGTTTCTAATGAATGGAAAGTTTCTTATGAGAAATCGTCAATCTTCAATAGATAGATTTAATGATGCAAATGGTGAAGAAAAGGTGTTGCTTGCCTCAACCAAGATTTGCTGTGAAGGAATAATTTATTTAATATCAATTACACTACTTAAAATACTCAATGTTGGCAAACACTTGAATACGGAAATCATCAAAAATGAGAAAAATCATCAAGAATCATAGGTAGAAAATTACAGAGAATTTGCTGTTATATAACTGAAATAAGAGCTTACAAACAAGAAGGACGAAGAAGGGCTTACCTAGCACCGAGAACTCCAAATCTAGCAACGGTGAAGACGGATGAAGCACAAATTTGAGAGATCCGATGGGAGTGAAGAGAGGCGAGCATAGGAGGAACGGAGGTGAGGTAGTGAGCACGAGATCACTAGAGGCGAGTATGGGTGCACCGGAAGTGAGCGTGGGAGCACCGGAGTACTAGAGGCGACCATACGAGCACGAGACACGAGCTCGGAAGAAGGAAAGCTTAGTACACACAAGTCGGGAAAAGTATCTCTCATATTGCTTCTCATCAATAGTGCCACTTACTTGGCTGGGACTGTGAAGTGGCATATCCAAACACACCAGCTTCTAAAAATCCACTACTTGCAACCCCATAAGTGGCCCAAAAAACTGGGCCAAACGGTTCAAGTTTACATAATATCGATTCAATTCAAGATAGGTTAAATAAATATTGGTTTTTGGTTTTGTTTAAGAAAAATAAAATTGAATTGAATTGTCAAAACAGATGTAACGGTTCTAAGACTTCAAGATAGCTAGGTAGGTTCAAATCTAAGCCGGCTGTCCACTAAGTCTAAGCTAATCAATCTCACCCCTTATCCTATCCCAAGTCCCCACTTCTTGAAGAGGCAAAGTCAAAGCGTCAACAATTTGTATTAGTCATTAGCCGTTAGATGAAACATTGGAAAGAGAAGGTGAGGATTGTGACTACTGACTACATTGTCATAGTTCTTCGTAACCCTTCAGATGGTTGCTGATGACGAGGAGCATGTAACTTCCGCTAAGAGCATCGAGCCGTACTACAATGATAGCACTGGATCTAGCCTCTGCCCCTTGTTAGAAAGCATCTTCTTGTTTTTCCTAATGGGCACCCACTTCAATCGCTTGGTAAAGTAGCTTAGATTTTGGAACTAGTAGCCTTAATTTTTTTTACCGAATCTATAATAAAAAAAATAAAAACACATTGAATTTTGATATATATATATATATTGATAATTTTTTTTAAAAAAATATAAAATATATTAAATCTAGATATTTTTTTTCTTATGAATTCCGTTCAAAAAAATAGGAGCTAAAACATGAAAAATACCCTACAAATAGATATGCCATTAAAATTACATCTTTGTCATGGCTTTTGCTCTAGAATTGGTGCCCTATTTGCCACTGTGATAAGCAAATGGCTTTGTAGAGTTGGATGGAAGCAATAGATAATTTTTTATTTGGTTTAGTTTTTAACTTTAAATTAGGTTAAATTAAACTAAACCAAAAGTGAAAAATTTTGGTGTGGTACAAGGTCGGGTTTAGTATTTCATAGCTGGATTTTAGTTTAATTTTGTCAATTGATTGTCATTTTTACCATTGCTCTATAAGCAAATATGTATTTAGATTAGATTAAATAAATAGTATAACAAATATGATATAATAGTTATCAAATTAATCTTATTTGATAATATTTTAAATAATCGATTGTGATTTTATATTTATAAAATATATTATTAATTTTGTATGTTATATTAATATATATTTTTGATAGTTTAAAAGAAATAAAAATTTTATATTTTAATTATAATATTTAAAATTTAAAATTACACTGACAGTAATAACTAAAAATAGTAATAATAGATTCTGTAGTTATACCCTTAAAAATAGCTTTATCAAACACCAAAAGATAAATTGAAAATCAATTTATTTTTTATTAAAATTCTTAAACCGAACAATTAAATTGTGAATCAAATCGAGCCAAAATTTATGGTCCAATTTGTTGGATTGAATTGAACTGGAGGCCTTAAGGCTGAATGCGGCAAGAGCCGTTCCTCATCAGTGCTGATTGGACCGCCTAAGCTCTACAGTAAGTGTATTCGGATTCGGATCTTCATTGCGTTTACAATACCGCAACCCTTCTACCTCTTCCGCGAGCAAATTAACAAAATAGAGCCCACGAAAACCGTCAACCCGTGCCACGCCAGGGTGAGAGAGAGAGAGAAGAGACGATATCCTCTCTAAATATCGCTGGTATGTTTCGCCATTCAACGTCCGGCGAAAACCCTAGGTAATCGCCGTCGTCCTTCCTCGCGTCTGCTTCTTTCCGCCAAAATCCCTTACCTGAGTTACATCTCCTCCCCCTCACTTAGAGATTCACGCCCTGCGCATCGTTCCCTTCACACGCTCTCAACTTTATCTTGTTCGTCAACCAGATCCACTATCCTCTGCCTGAAATTTTGGAATCTGTGCTGCCCGATAGCTTTCTTGTTCTCAAATCCTGGAAATTTTCTCCTTTGTGTGGAAATGCAGCATGGTTAGTCGCTTTATCACGTTTGGCAAACTCGGAAGAGTCTCCCTGGCCGAGTGGCTGATCCTAATCTAATGTGAGTTTTCTTCTCTTATTTTGCTGATTCTTTTTTCCATGCTACTTTGTTCGTGCTGGTAAGTTTCCTGTGCTATTCAATTGTTTTGAAATTGTTAGGGTTAGAGCTCTGCTTTGGTTAACCTATTTCCTTTATTTTTTTTTTGGAAACCAATACATGGCATAGATTCACCCGGTATTTAATTGCAACATGACGGGATATAATGAAAATTAACAAGATTACTGGACATGTTGTTTTCCGGGTACTCGAGTGATATTAGAGGACTGTGCAGGTGTTGTAAGGAAGCTCTTGAACACTTAATATAGCCTGCTATGTCTTCTATAGTGAAATTTGGTGGAAATAGATCAAACAGCTGGAATCCTGAGTAGAAGTGCTTTGACTCATTCTGGAGAAATGCCAACCCTTTATTGTATAATGATCCTGAAACGATTTTCTTACATAGGTTGAGAAAATCGTTGTCCATGGTTCATCTGTTTCATGGGATTCTAGAATGATTCATGAAGAGAACGCAGCATAATCCTGTTGAAGAATTTCTTGTTCTTTGTTAATACATATCCCTTTTCTATATTTATGCATGCTGCTGTTACTTTTGTTTGCTTCTTTGGCTAATCATCTGTCCTTCATTTTCTGTCATATACTAACCTCCTTATCATCTATAGTTACATAACACATCATGCCCCTTTTCTCTATCTTTTGTGTTATATTTACTTCCGTGTTTAGTAATGTTCATTAAGTGTTTTAAGTCACAGGCACATGCTGCTGTAGATGGCTCTAAGGAAACACATTCAATCTAGAGATGCAAATTCTGTCAGCATGGCTCCTTTGGATTTTACCAAAAGGGTGCCTGAGAAGGTTAATTCTGAGAACCAAAGGATGACATCGACTGTCCCAGTGGAGGCAGATGTGGATATTGACATTAGGGAGGTTTACTTCTTGATTATGCATTTTTTATCTGCCGGACCATGTAAGAGGACATATGGACAACTCTGGAATGAGCTTCTAGAGCACCAACTTTTACCCAGAAGATACCATGCTTGGTACTCACGTTCTGGTGCAGCAACTGGTGATGAAGATGATGATGGCATGTCACTGCCTCTTTGCTATATCAAATTGGTTGAGAGGTATAACAGGCATTTTTTTTCCTTGTCATACCTTTAATCTACCAACAGTTGGACATGCATGCTTAAGCTGATCACTTGATCTTGAACTTCTGTAGACAAAGCTATTAGATTTTGTAACATTCTAATACTCTAAAGTTGCATTGTGTCTTGATATTCTTTATTTTCTCTACTTATAAGAGTAAGTTTCATATCGATTTGAATTCAAAACAGAAAACTGTTAACTGTACTTTCCATTAAATTATCCTCATAATTCATCAAAAAAGAAGTTTCATGCGCATCTCTTTCTTTCATGTGCTAGTTATTCATCCCCGTAGGTCAAATCCGTCATAGCTTCATTAGTCTACCATCTAGAGTATTCATTTGACATATATTTCCCAAGTTTGAAATCCTTGGTGCACTCAAGGTTTTTTTTACCTATTTCCTGGAGTAACATATAGAATAGTTATTTTTTTAGTTACTTTTCATATCGAGTCCATGGTAAGTAGAAATGGCTATCTGAGGCCATGGTTATAAATATATTGAAATTGTTTAGTTTCAACTAGAAACGAAATTAGCAAAGTTTGCTATCTCCTCTTGCCCGTTCTTTCCTCTTAATCCTTCTATAACCTTTTGTCTTTAGCTCTTAACTTACTTTTCCTTTCTCACCTTTTTTCCTCTCAAGCAATATTCTGACAGTTTATCTCCTAATTTCTCTTGTCCTTCTCTTCCTTTACTTGTACATCCCTCCACTAGTACTCTCCTTCTAGTGCAAAAACGGTGGGTGACAACTTTGCTAATCACAGGAAATCAATTGCTAGAAGTTGTTTCGCAAAGAGAAGCCAAGTGACCTATGGTAGTTCTGGTTAGTATTTATCTGCACATGTCCAACTATTCCTCGCTCTTCTTTCTAGGATTTCCTAATCTCTTTCTTGTCATATTCTGTGTCTCCTCAATCCTTCTCTAGCCACCCCTAATGAGCTTGTTGTTTGTAGGTTGGTTTTGGTTGAACTTTTTGGATTGTCAAATTCTAGACGGAATTAGGTCACTTGCCTAATTTCTGGCTGATGGAGTGAGACAATACATAGGAGATTTCATTTGTCATATTTGACAAAGGAGTACTTCAATTTCTGGGGCTTAGCCTATATAATGCAGTTAGGTTCCGAGAGAGATTGTTTTAGAGATGATCTCGTTTTTCTTTGTTGCGGGGTGCAGGTAGGGGATTACTAGAGGCAAATAAAGTGTGAAAAGGCATCAAGTACTTCGAGCCAGACTTGAACATTCAAAAGGATGTTGACCCCGACCCTACAATAGAAAATGGTTATTATGACATAATCACGTAGTTCTGGAGGTATTATGAAATGGTCTCCTAGCTCTAGAGTAGTATCATACCTAAGTTAAACCTCGATGCTGTTTCAGTAACAGGGATATGTAAAGATTATTGCTTTTTGCCTTATCTGCTTGCTTTTGCATGAAAATGAGAGCAAATCCATGCACAATTGAATGATGCTGGCTGAAGGATTGAAATATTATGTATATAGAAGCTTCCGTATATAAATATTCATAATTTCTTATGTGGATTTAGATGTCAGTAAAATCTCATTTAGCCAATTGCTATATGTAGTTTCAATAGCAAAAAGTGATATATTCCATGAATACCTCATCTATCTTGTGGGATGTACCATGACATTGGAGGAATTTATGATATAGGTACAGCACAATGTATTTATTCTAATTTCTAATGGCTACTCCTTTTTAGTTGATAGTTGATTTCCTTGGAACTTGCAATGGAGAAGATGCAATTTTGGAATATTTATACCGACATTGGCATTTATTTATAGAGTAGAAGCATTTCAGTGAATTTTTTGAACTGCAAATTCTCTTTGATGTATTTTAGATTGCATAATTTGATATTATATTTTCAGTTTTAATGTATTAACTAGCACCATCTTGAGTTTAAATTGTGACACGCTTAGGCATTCCATGTTTTTTTTTTATTTAAGCATTAGGATTATATTTTATTCATGTATGGTTTATTTTGGTTGCTTGAAAGGTTGGTATGTCAATTGAACTTGGAACTCCATTTTGGTTTGTGTCTACTATTTTCAGTTAAGTATGGATAACCTTATATTTTATTTTATGCTTGGTTAAGTTTCATTCTTGTTGGACCACTGAAGTTATATTACTGCATGAACAATGGGTAATCCTTTGAGTCTAGTCTTTGGTTGCTGTGGTTGTGTTTCTCTATTTTTATCATAATATGTTTAACTCTGGCATTAGGAGGACATAAACTTCTGTTCTAATTGTTAGACAATCGGCCTTTTTTCTGTACTCAATGTGGCTCAACCCCCTAGTCTCCTTAGTGGGAATGCCGAATATGCATTTGGATCATTAATGGAAGCAGAATTGCTTCTTATCAAGGTTATCAAGATTGAGTTCTTACCTAAAGGTTTCACGGGATCAAATTGATTTCTCAATCAACCTTTCTAATAATAATTTCTTGATTCACTTCCTTTTAATGCACTCTTAACTCATAGAGCTGCCTGAGCTATCTTAAACACAACACATTGATGAAATCATATGGGTAGGTCTCTGATGGGCACTGCAAGACACAGAAAAGAAAGCTGTATGTACAACAATCGTTACAATCCTTTAACTAGTTAAGCCCTCATGGACTATTATTATATACATTTACTGCAACTAAGTTTTATTTTACTAATTACTAGTGTGTTCCTTGACGTTACATGTTGTTTCTTGCTTTATTTCTAGAGGGAGCACTGGTATCAATGGGAAAGTATGCCCATAAATATGGATAAGTCCTTATCATATTTTGAAAACTATGATATGATATAACCTGGATAGAATAGCAGAAAGGATCACAAAACAGTATCATAAATGATGAGGCTGTACTTTATGTATCTGGTAAGTAATATGCCCAAGAAGCATCTTACAGTCAGAAGTAATCTTCACGTATGGTATGCCAATCATTTAACTGCCTTGCGTTGATATTTCTAGTAGGAACCTGATCATAGTTCTTTACTAGGCTAATCGGAAGTTAATTGTCTATCTTCTAGTGATATAGTGCTGGATCAGAGAACATGAAGGCAGTTTCAGGAAAACTGAAGCGAAGTTATTTTTCTTTAGAAGCTTTACTGTTAAGATTGTATTTTTTTTTTCAGCACTAATGATATGGAATGTAATATGCTTGTCAATCATATCCATGCATGCGAGAAATTGCCTGATGATATTTGTTTTGTTTTTCTAGGATTATATCTTTGATCAACCTTTACTTTTTGCCTGCTAACTGTACCAACCAATTTCTCTTTTTTTTAAAAAAAATCTTTTTCAGCAACTTATTGTTATTATTATTATTTTCTTTTTAGGTACCCTCATATTGAAAAGGATCACTTGGTAAAGCTTTTGAAACAATTAATTGCAAACCCTTGCCATTTTCCTGGCAAGATCAGACGAGTTCCTACTGCTGCTGATGTTCCTACACTTTTGGGATCGGGCTCCTTCTCTCTTATTTCAGGTATGTAACCTTGCTTCCTTCTTTATTTTTACTAATATCAAGAAAAGCTGGTCTGGACCAGCGCCAGTCCACGTTCGGATTGGTACTAGTCCGGACGAGAACCAGTGGAACTAGGCAAGCGGTGGGTGGAGAAGAAGAAAGAAGAAGAGAAGAAAGAAGAAGAGGAGGAAGAAGAAGAGGAAGAGGAAGAGAAAGAAGAAGAAGAAGAAAAAGGAAAAGAGGAAGAAGAAAAGAGGAATGTACTGGTTCGCCGCTGAGTGGATCCGCCTCTTCCTCTCCTTCATCTTCTCCTCCTTCTTCTCCTTTTCTTCCTCTCCTTCTCTTCTCCTTCCTCTTCTGCTGCATCCCACTGGTTCTGCTTCTTGGTTCGATTTGAACCACTGCCGGACTGATATGAACAAGAAAAACCTGGCTGGTTCGGACCGACTCTTTGAACCTTGACTAATACAACATCTAAACTTATCTTTCATTTTTCAACTGTTGAAGGAATTACATCAAGTTTAAGTTTATTTCCTAGCTTTGTTGTTATGCTAACAATTTTTGGCTTGTTATAGGCTGTACGCAGTTTTGCTATATCTTTCATAATGCAATTATCTCATTCTACGATTTCCATTATACATTGCAGCTAACAAGGATATGGAGAATGAAGGTGTCACTAAGTTGCCTACTTATTTGCGTTGGCCGCACATGCAGGCAGACCAGGTTCGTGGACTAAGTTTAAGAGAGATAGGCGGTGGTTTTACAAAACACCATCGTGCTCCATCCATTCGTGCTGCATGTTATGCAATTGCTAAACCATCAACTTTGGTGCAAAAGATGGAGATCATAAAAAAGCTAAGGGGACACCAGAATTCTGTCTATTGTGGTAACTTTTGTAAACCTTACTTATTTTTGGAACCTAAGTAAAATATTAACTTTGTAATCTGTAAGAGTTGGAATAGTTCAATTTATAACATATCATCAGCCAAAAACAAGACCTTTTCTCTTTGGTGCATGGTTGAGCATACAGAGGATTCAAATAACTTAGCTATTCTAGTGATATGAGCCACATAATGCTCTGCCAATTAGTTCTTCTAATATATACGAGGGAATTTTAACTACTCTTTTTATTTTCTCTGGTGCTTGAAAGCTGTGTTTCTTTATGACTTGTTAGACAATGCATGCCGTTTTGAAGATAATAGATGTTTTTCTGTCCGTGTTGTTTCTTAGGCTATGTAGCAAGGTGTTGGAGCATTATTGTTTTTCTTGTAAGCAGAATTGGTGGTATTGTATTCTGTTAATTTAAGCATGAATAGTGAGAAATAAGTTTTGTTAAGATTATTTTTATCTGGTTTATTTGCTAGATGATTGACGTGCAATTGTATCTTAAGGTTCTCAGCACATCTGGGTGATATACTGAGAGTTTTTGGGCTCACTATAAGCAATTTCAACTGATTCTGCATGCACTCTAATCAGTCAATAAGTTGTGAAGGATCATAAGCCTTCTTAAATATTAACCTTTGATTATATAAAACCAGATGCATTTGTTTTTATCATTAGTAGCATAACCAATTTTCTATATTCTGTGGGTTAAACTAATTTTATGAACATCAAGATTCATAATCTTGGGAAGTGATTCCCAATTAATATACTCAATGGTTGAACCTGATTATTTTTCAAAATTAATGCTATTGAATTTGCCCTGAATATGTTAAGTTCTATTTAACTGATCCATCATTGTTGACACTGATGGGAGGTGGCTGGAATTGCTTGCCGAACTGATAAGTACTCAGGTCCACTCAATCCTTCAGTTTCGGAGTTAATTTGATGCGTACTTGTTTCATAACTGTTATTTACTATATTGTTTACTTCAAGGATATCAAAAATGCGTTCCGGGTCTTAGGATCGGAATGCGTTCCGGGTCGATCTTCCGATCCTACGACCCAAATGAGACAAACCGTTCCAGAACGAATGTATGATCTGAAATATAGTAGAATCTTACGATCCCACGATCTGGGTCTTAGGATCGGGTAGGATCTTACGATCCCATCGATCCTACTCGATCATAAGTTAATAGGTAAAATAAGTTCATATTATACTAAAAATCAATAATCTATTACGTTAAAAGCTTTTAATTGATGTGATGTAATTTTTCGTCTTTAATTGTCATTATTTGCTTTCTTTTAACCAATATTCATCAAATTAAGCTCGTAATCGTCTACAGCTATATTTGTCTACTTTAATTATTTATTAGAATAAACTTTATAATATTTGTTATTGCTATTTTTATTATCATTATAATGTATATCTTTATCTTCATCATTTTTCATGTTTTTATTTGTTGTCTTTATTTCACTGCATGTCTTTGTTGTTTCTAGTTTTATTGTACATCTTTATTATATTCGTCTTCTATTAACTTATCTCCATCACCATCACCTCACAAATATTCAATTTCATTATTTTATACTATACAATTAATACATTTAAATAATAGTATATATATATATTATTTATTGCTCATTAAAATATTTTTTATACTCTTAAGTCTAATTAGATAAATATATTTTAAAAAATTATATATTTTAAGTGATTTGGTAGGATCTTACGATCTTACGATCCGATTCTATATTCCGAGTCTTTATCGTTCCTAGGTAGGATCTTGATCCTAACAACCTTGGTTTACTTGGATTTTGATATCCTTACTTTGAACACCCGGATGTTTAAAAGGGCTGTTACAAAAGCTTGCTTGTTTGAGCGAGTTTGCTCTTAAACGACCAGGATTTCTACAACTATACAGAAGCATTAACAGTCTTGTTATTATATCAAGCCATATAGTTAGGGCTTAACCCAAACTGGATCAGCCAACATGACAATGCTTAGATAGAATCCTCTGAAATTTGAGTTAGGATTGAATGATCTTGTTCTAAACCCTTGGTAGGGTTTAACTTAAAGCAAACGAAAGCCTAATGTATTTTCCTAATCTGGACCAGATTGGTATTGCCATAACTACTGCATCTATGAATGGTTGGAGGTCTCCATTTGTGTGGTTATTTCTTTCTGTTGGCTTGGATGTATGAATTGTAGTTTAGAGCAATGTTTTTAATCTTAGGCTGTGCTGGGCGATAAGCCTGGTATGGGTTGGCATGAGATATGACTAGTACATGGATTCCTTGTGGTGGTGCACTCGGTGCAAGAATAACTATGTTTTGGTATATCAGGTATATATTGGTTCGAGATTGGATTAGGAATGCCACTACATAGTAAGATTGAAACCTTTTTTTGGGGTGTCATAAGGAACAAAAATTTATGATATATAGTTTTTCTAGAGAATTTTATTGTTTGAAAGGTTATAAAGATGCCTTAAGCCTTGAGTTCATTGTAAGTGTGATGTAGGATAAAGGGTAGAGGAGATGTGGGAGAAGAATTGGGAGACGAGTTAAATAGAGGAAGAATATAACTGATTGACTGGAATGAAATATTTATACCAAGGAGACTAATCTAATACTTCACTAATCAAGTTACAAGTTAAAAAGAGGTTTTCAGTTTTGGTCCATACCAATGTATGGTTTTAAATCTCTATTTGCGCATATATATGGTACCAGACCATTAGTAGTCTCGTTTGGTACATTGATATAGGGTTGTCTCCTATACTAGGCAGCACAAACCAAGTTCTTAAATTGTGGTTATAAACAATTAAGCTTCATAAATTTGCTTTTTACAAAGCATAATTGGCACATACGACCTACCACTTCGCATTATCTAATAACTAGCTCACATGCACCTGACCAAGTTATAATCAAAATTAATAAAATATTTAACATTCATTCTAACACAACATCCTGATATAATAAAATAAAATTGCAGCATATCATTAATCATTGTGCTTTTAGAGTTATCTAATTATGTTTGGAATCATTTTGCAAATTGTTATGCAATCATGTTGATTCAAAATTTAGAACTTAAAAAGGTTAGTTGACCAAAAGAACTACGGTTGAGAATTATGAAACTTGTGATCTTAGATATTTCTATGCAAGGTTTTAAATATTGTTTTGTACCAACACTGATTTGCTGATTACTATGTGTCCGTCTGCATCAATAGTACTAGTTGACAAGGTTATAAATCTAGTCCACTATTGAATTGGTATATACCAGTTGACATTAATTTGTAGTGACCATGGAATTAAATACCATTCCATACGGGGTAGTACTGACGATATATATGAGTTCGACTATGACTCGGTACAATACCGACTTGTATAGTTATATATAATACATATATTTATATTTGGTATCCACCTGATGTTGGTACCGGCATACAATACAATACTAGTATGCACCAGTCCGGTGAAGAATCGGTTGTGCAAACTATGGTAGGGACACATGATATTGATAGCATGGTTTAAGATATCGGTCCGAACCGGTGTACCGGTCTAGTCTCGGACCGGTTTGCTATAGTGAACCTGACAACATGTTAATACTATACTATAGTGAAACCAGTCCGATCTCATACCAATATAAACCGTACAAAGAGGCCAGTACCGGACCGGTATCTAAAACCATGATCAATAGTATTAGTCAATACTATTATATATACACTTACATATAACACTAACTTTGTATCACTACAAGATTGAATTGGTACATGCCTCCTGAACCAGATGATACAGATTGGTTTTAAAACCCTCCTGGTGTGCACTAGCCTAGTGCATTGTTGTTAAATTCCAGTTCTCGTAACATCTATCTTTGTTTAGGCCTAGTGTGCACTTGCCTAGTGTGCACTTGCCTAGTGTGCACTTGCCTAGTGCATTGTTGTTAAATTCCAATTCTTGTAACATCTATCTTCGTTTAGTGTTATAGTCTTTTTATGTGACCATTTCAATTGGACTGTAATTTCTAGTTTAACTAGGACCAAAGGACCTGTCTTGGTTTTTAGTCCAACACTAAACTAATTTATTTCTGCCCTGGTTTTATAGTCCAATACATAACTAATTTATTTCCACGTTGCTGCTATGTAAATCATCAATCTCTTTTTCTAAATTTGCATATTAAATGGAACAAAGCAAAGACTTCTGTAAATGGCTTGACACATGAGACTTTAGGCTAGGCTATCATGATGCACAATCTTTTGAGCATGATTTGGTGAATTTTGCCACATTCTTCTTGGTTTATTTGGTAGTTGTTTTCACATTTTATAGACGACTTTATAGACAGTGTTTACTATTTAGAAGTAAAGTTAAAAAAATCAGTCCGAACCGACGCACTTGTCCAATGTTAACTAGGTACTAACACAATTCTATCGCTAGAAAAATTAAAGTGTCTAGACCTTCCATATGCCTGATGATGATCCACTCATTGGATCAAAGCCTAACTTGCCCCAGACCTTTTCTATATGGACACAGCTCCACGACTAGAAGTATCCACCCATAAGTTTAGCTGATCGCTTGATCAAAAGAACTTCTAGCTGCCTATAACCTGCCCAAACATCCCCTATTCAGGGTTGTTCAATGTTGATCCGCCTCGATTGGCTCCATACTTTGGAGATAAGTCCACCTTTACACATATGAGTAGTTTCAACGATCAAGCGCCGGAAGAGCGGTAGCCGGCTATGTTTGTCCTCGACTTGGCGAAATTGCAAAAGGTTATTTATATTAATATGCTGAATACCAACCAGTTTTAATTACTGATCCAAGCTCGGACCAGTACAAACTGAAAATACCAGTTTTCATACATTGTTAAGAAGTGGTGAGTCTATAGACTATGTAAGAATACACTAACTGAAAAAAAAAAGTTTGAGAATTGGTGTAGTAGGAACTGGGAGTTCAACTTTATCAGATTTTAGACTCCACAATCTACAGCTATAGAGAACTCATTATTATGCAATGCGAAAAGATTGGAAATGTGGAATCCAATTCCCATATTGTATTTGTTTCTGATAACTGCCAAAAACAGGCTGAATTTATATTGCCAATACTATTGGTATCACTACCATTGTATTCGTAAGTATATTAATATAAAAACACTAAAAATATGGTGCTGGGATGTCTTGTTAACATTTTTAGAAGCAGTATTTTGAGAAGTGGAACTAGATTTCTTTTTCTCTAGCGATGAGAATTGGGATCTTGATACTATTTTCTTTTATAGAATGTGGATTCCATTCCTCCGGAATTGGTTGTCTGTTATAAAGATTAAGGTCTGCTCTTAATCTGTCCTTTGTTTAACATGTGTTTTGTTCATGCTTTCTAACTTGATGGTAAACAACATTTATTGCAACGACGGAGAAAGAGGACAATGTGATGATTCCAACAAAAAGAAAACAACCTCAATGTCCTCTCCTATCTGACAGTAA
Source organism: Costus lasius (assembly GCA_027563935.2). Classification (NCBI taxonomy): domain Eukaryota; kingdom Viridiplantae; phylum Streptophyta; class Magnoliopsida; order Zingiberales; family Costaceae; genus Costus; species Costus lasius. The sequence goes on from CM050447.1 coordinate 54,551,443, forward strand.
TATTTACCATTCATTATAATTAGTTATGTACTTTTGGTTTTCATTTTCTTCTCCCTCACTACTTCCTCCCACTCCTTATTCTCAAAGGCAAATAATTTTTTTGAATTCATGAAGACCAGGTAAATTGGATTACTTTTGAATAATACAGTCCTTGGATATCAGACTGGTTGGGCCATGGCCTTATTTTACAAAGAATCAATCCATATCACAAATTCTCCTTGCTAGTGCTTTAAAAAGTGATTCATGTGGCTACATATGCCAATGTAAGGGCGCAACTCATTGCATATCCTATAGGCCTATAGGTGGTGCAAGGTTTGAAATCTTAGACGGTGCATGTGGCTACACCAGATGATATGGTACATCCACCGGATGTGCCGATGCTGGTACCATCTAGACTGGTATATACCATTTGTACGAGGTGGTATAGGCCGGTTTTCAAATCATTAAGGTGGTCTAGCGGTGACATATTGCTTTTGTTGGTCTGAATATGAGCTGTATATTACTTTTTTATTAGTTGGCTAATCCAAATCAAGCAAGTTTAAATTTATTAGTTGTCAAGCCACTTTCCAAGTTATGCGGGGCATACAATTTAAATGATCACTTTATGCTCAAATCTAAAGAATTGAGATCCCTTGATGCAAAGATGAGAGAAGGGTTATTTAATTATTAATTAATAATTAGGAGCAAGAATAAGTTGTACGTACGCTGGTCTTGAAATTAGTTCTGGTTTCAGAAGTCTTTTAATCAAGGCTGAGGGTTTAAGATTCCTTTCTATTTCAATAATTAGAAAAATGGATATCTATATTAATAACACAACGTGTCACTAGTGTTGATGACCAAAGCATTTATAAAGAAGATTGAAATTCAGCACATCTTTTTGCCTTAGTTTTTGCATAAACATGTTTTACTTATTGTTAAATGCCAAAAAACTTTTCATACTGTTATACTTTGCATGAAATGAGTATATTCATTTAAGTTCTGAATATGTTTTAATTCTTTGTTATAATTAACTTAATCATTTTTTAGTGGGATCACATTTGTCTATGAACTTGAATCACACATATGCTGAGGTTAATAGCAAATATGCTTGTAAAAAATTAGTTCATTTATGGGTTTTAATATGTCTGGATCATGTAGTACACTAGGTATGTAATGTATCGATCTGTTGGGATACAGATCTCTTGTGTTGGTACATTGAGTAGTATCATGTGTCGGTTAGAATGTGTCATTTTGAGATAAACTAGTATAGTGGTCGGAGAATTAAAACCTGGTCCTAGTATGGCTGTCCATTCAGGTCAACCCAAACTAAACTCGTTTGGATCAACTTGATTTTTTTTTCTCCAAAATGTTTAACCCAAAACCGAACAAAAAAATTACTAAAACCGATACTGCACTGAATCAAAAATTTTTATTTGGTTCAGTTTAATCCAATTTAGAATAGAAAAAGTGAACCACTACATCTTTTCCTCTTCCCGCCTTATCGGACGATTAGAAAGAAGAGAAGAGAGGAGGGAGAGGGAGACAATCAGAACGGGGAGGAGGAGGCCGAGAATAGAGGAGAGCTGAGCAGTGGAGATTAGGAGGGACGCGGCGCGATGCCTCAACTTTCTCAAATCATCTCTAGTGCAGCACGCCTCTGGATTGTTGCTCGAATGCTTTGTCAACAACAATGCAGTTAAGTGATCACCTAAAAAGTTGAGTTTGGCGCTTCGTCTAAAGCTTTTGTTGCCAACTCCAGTGCAGTTTTTACTTTGTTTTTTAAAACCATAAACCTAAAATAAACATAGTTTTAATATATTTTGCCACTGAACTGTGTTATCTTACTTGGCCTGAACGAACGTTCAGTCATCTTACTTGGCCTGAACCAACTTATTCGGTTCAGTTTGGTTCGATTTATTGGTTCAAACTGATTTTTGGATAGGCTATCCGATCTATTTATATATGTATATAACTATACATATATTATGGTACTGACTGTCAGTATTGAGTGGCGATGACTGATTTCTTAAGTCTCGATATTGCTGTAAACTAAGATTAAAAGCCAAAAGTTCATATGCTCTAAAAACTAATCCTATATTGTGTATGTATGTCTTACAAAACTTGATACTTGCATTTGATTTAATAAGTATATTTATTACTTGATTATGCTAATAATTTCAACATTTGTGGTTAAAACTGAATAGAGGTCGTTTTTTCACATGGTAAGTTGCTTTAAATATCTTTGTTTACGGATGAATGGACAAAATGAAATCATTTAGTTACAAGGAGGGTTTTGGACCTCATTTTGCTTCATCAAGCTTGTATTATTTGAAGCTTTGATATCTCGAAGGGACATGATCTATCCAAGGATAAAAACTTTGTTCCGATACCTCGGACCAGTATGGTATGGTATTGGTTCGTACCGGATGGAACTAACATAGCGTGTGGCGGAAGAAGCAGAGGAAGAGGAAGAGGAAGAACAAGGAGGAGAGGAGGGGAGAGAAAGAGGAAGGCGAAGAGGATAAAGAGAAAGAATTGACTTGCATGCGGTGGAGCTTAAGCAGAGGAATGGAAGGCAGAGGTTTTGCCACGACATAGACGAAGCTTCCACTCCACTTCTCTTCTCCTCCACTCCACTTCTCTGCTCATTGCATTGCAGCGGATGCTATGAAGCAAGCATAAGCTCCTTTCGCTTCTCTTCTCCTCCTCTTCTTTTCTACTTGCTCCACTTTGCTTCAAAGCTCGCCTATTTTGCTTGAGTTTTGCATCATTCGGAACCATGCTGAGACCGGTAAGAACTGGGAATTTTGCTCGGACTGGTTTCTTATTCCATGGATCTATGCTAATCAAAAGATATGATTAAATTGATAAACTTGAAATGTTTGTCAATAAACGATCTTACTTTTTTGTAAGATTAGCAAGGAACACATATTTGTCGTTATCAACACATTGAACTTGTGCTTTTGCTTAGTTTATGAAGTTTTCTTTCTCAAATGGTTCAGTAAAATCTATTTGTGCTCACTTAATTTGGATCGTACATCATCCTTGTTAATATTTTTATTTTCCTCAATTATGTTTCCGGTGCAAGCTTTCTCAAATGAATGCCACTAAAGTTTTCAATATGTCCGCTTTCCTGGTGTGTGCTTATATGATATAGGTTGACCTTTCTTCATTTATTAGGTTGTGTGCTGGTCCTGTTTGTGGTATTTAGTTTACTCGTTTACCTTTATATGACTTTGTCTTAGGTTTTGGTATTTTCCTTTTGCTTTCTTTTCAATATTTGAGTATTCATCATAATATAAACTTGATATATTGTTTTCTCTGCGTTTTAGCTTTCGAACTTCTGTGCAATAACTAGAGCTTAGTATTGTTCTTATGCTTTGTGTTCTGATTTGTGCATGGCTGACAATTGGCATTTTTACATTAAGGCCTATGATATTAATTGTCACATAAAGTGTGCCTTCATTTATATATCTTTCTTTGATATTGTTTGGGTTGTCTTCATTAAATTCTGAGACCTTTACTATTAGTTGTTTTATCCATCTGCTATGCCCCAATTGTTGTTTTTTAATTTTCTGTATTTGGAAGTTTTTCCTGTTCTCTCTAATCTATAACTTGTCGGTATCCATTTATTATTTTCTTTTTAGATATCAAGCCTTTCATTTTGTAATATTAGAGGTTGCAGTGTACTATTATGTTAGTGCTTGTAATTGTAGCTATCTTTGATCGTTCGGGGAGGTATGTAATAACTGGGTCCGATGATCGCCTTGTGAAGATCTGGGCAATGGAAACTGCATTTTGCTTAGCCAGCTGCCGTGGACATGAAGTGAGACTTGGATTTTGTATTCTTTCCCCTTCCCTTTCAGTTGATTGTCAGTCGTTAATCTTGTCTACATTATTTTAGGGAGACATAACTGACCTAGCTGTGAGTTCAAATAACGCTGTGGTGGCATCATCTGCGAATGACTTCATTATTAGAGTTGTCAGTTCATCTTCTGTTGTGCAGCTTTGAAAATACTTCATCTGATCTGCCTGATTGTGCTTCTAAGTTTTGATTGTTCTTACTTCCGAATTCAGTGGCGAATACCTGATGGGCATCCAATATCAGTGTTAAAAGGACACACTGGTGCGGTTACTGCTATTGCCTTTAATCCCAGACCCGCTGCTGTTTACCAGCTACTGTCGTATGTGCTCTGACATTCAATCTCTTCTTTTTTGTTGGTTCTTTTCCTCTTTACTCTTGTTGGTTCGTTTCAAAGTTATCTCCATATATAGTTGCTACATATCTGATTCTCTTGCGCAAAGCCATATCAAGTTATGTTCCTATTTATCTGATTATCTTTTCTGCAGAACTCAATATGATCTTATCAAAACTGGTTGAGGGAAGTAATATCTCATAAAATAAGAATACATGAACTGTTTATAAAGTGGAAAGAAAATAACGGAACACAACCCCTTGACCAAGTAATGCCCACTACTAAATTAATCACCAGTAAGGGACAAGATTGCGCTAAAATTACCTAGTAGCTAGTTGACCTCAACACAGTCATAATTATTTTGTTACATAATCTCATAAACAGGAAGTTCCAATAGCTTTTATAAAAATATCTTTTGTAACTTCTTCCTAGAAACAAAAGAAGAAAAGAAGAAGAAAAGGGCTGGTACTGCATGCAAAGAAGAAAAAGAGAGGTCCCGTACCACGCCTGGCAGAAGCACTTGGTGCGCATCTTCTTCTTCTTGCATTGGGAGTAGCTTCTTCGACTTTTCACTTGTAGATTCTTCTTTTTTTTTTCTTCTTTCGTCTCACCTCCGAAAGTTCAAAACACTATGGTCTGTGTACAACTTGATACAAATTGGCCATATCACTGATATAGACTGACCATACCAGCAGGTACAAATTGGCTGTGTTGCGATACGTGGTGGGAAGAAGCACACATAGTGCTTGCACCATGAGTGGTACCCGTCAAGGATTTTAAAATCATTTCGTACCGTACGGTTTGTATGGTATCGATCCGGATGGCAACCAGACCCAGAACGACCGTCGGAGCACGACTCTGGGGCGGACGGTGGAGGGAGGCAATGGGCGGCGGCAGAAGCTTCTAGAAGCTTCCGCGATTGAAGCTTCCATGGCGGCGTTGTCGAAGTTTCCGTTGCCACCGCTGACTCGCCCGTTGCCGCTGCTACTCACCCGTTGCCCGGTATGTACGGTATGGTATGGTCCGACAGCTCATCGGACCATGTCGCCGAACCGGTTTTATGAACCTTGGTACCCATTCTTTTATTCTTCGCAAGGAGTACTAGTCTTCTTCTTCTTCATCACCTGTTGCTCAACTCCACTTTGCTTCTGAAAGATTGAAACATAGTGGTCCATGTACTTGACACCAATTGGCTATACCACCCAGAGCAAATCAGCTCTACCTGGTATAAACCAACCTGTACCATCCGGTATAAACCAACCGAACCACCCGATACAAACTGAAGTTTTAAACGTGTGTGTAGAAATAGTAGATTTCCATTCCATCTCTATGATATGTATGGTTTACAATTTGTTCTAATTCTACAAAATTAGTGAATAAGTGTTAAATGTACTTATCTTTAACTTGTTAATATGCTAAATACTAACTCCAACTTTTGAGTTGTTTAATAATATATGTTTTGATTACCTTGGCCTATTTGAATGGTCGCCATTCACCAACAATACTTTATATATTTTCAACTTTGCTTATGCTTTTACTATTATTTTTGAAAGTACATTTCAATTCATCGCTAGTCTCACTCTATTGCAAGCATGTTGCTACCACTTTGCCTTGACTTTTTGTTGTTCAGGATGTTGTAATGTGTTCGAGATAAAACTAATGATAATCTTCTTTGATGCCATAATTATTATGTTTCTACTTCATTCTTTTTCTGAGTTGTAATTAATTTATTTACTACTTAGATAATGCTACACATTAAATAGTAGGTCCATGTTATAGATTCAAAATAATTTATTTAATATTGTATTATTATGATAGCATGTTGTTGTTCAATTTACTAGTATATGAATATATATATATATATATATGTATGTGTGTATCAGTATATGGTCTGGTTTTATATGCTGATGTGTATATATGTTTCAAAGTTCAGACCATATCAATCCTGTTTAATATTGGTACATCAGTTCAAAACTTGAGTTTTTATTCCCTGAGAAAAATCTGAGCTTTATGGGAATAATTTAGAATAATTGTCAAGTCAATACTTGATAGACATTCAAAAGAAGTTTTGATATAGGTTATATCACATTGATAGAATTAAAAAAAAAAGAAAAAAAACATCAAATGAAAAAAATATGTGATGTAGGACAAATATCAGTATGTCGTTTAAAAAATAGAAACAGTATCATTTCCTACATCTCATGATAAAAGGTTCAAGTAGATCTAATTGTGCTTCGTAGTTCATATCATTTGAGAATACGTTACAAATTTGTATCAACTAGCCCGCAAGATGCAAATTGTGTTTCATGTCAATAACATAAATTTATCAATGTTATCAATCATAATTATCATCACTATAAATAGTTGAGAGGATGCAAGTAATGCAAATTGATAGACTTAAAGAATGCAACCATCCAAAGTTAAATGATGAGGCTTCTCCTGCTGTAAAGATGTAGATGGTTCATCACAATTTTACCCATAGCTAGTAATGTATGATTGATTATCATCTCTCTCTGTTCTTATAGTAATTAATTAAGAACTGTCGTTCTTGTTGTCTCTCCTCTTTCTTGGTGTAGTATAAACATCAAAATAGTAAATGTGATGTTTCACCGTACACAGCTCATTCACTTGCACTACTATCTCCACTTTTTGCATAAAAGTTTTCTTATATTTTGAGTACTTTATGAAGAAGCTAAATCATCATCTCCCGCAGCTAATGCCTTTTGAACCAAGGATTCTCACTATTATTGGTCCGTATCCAAGACAATAAATGAGTCCTAATCATTCAATGTAGCGACTTAATCTATTATCCATTATCATAAAAGCTCTTCATGTGCAACGTCTTTCTCTCAACCTCATATTTTAATGAATCTAACTTTTTTTTTGTTTTCAACCAATTTCATTCTTATTATACAAGTGAGGTAAAAAACTATGCAATTTTTTGCACATTGAGACAGTTTAATGAAGTAGCAGCACAACTAATGTGTGCAAAATTAGGACACTCAGTTTACTATATCTACTCCATCATTCATCTTTACTGTCAAATAAATGTAAATTCATTAAATACATGCCTACTATTTAGGAGGGAAAAATATTTTCTTATTATGTATCCTTTGTCCTTGATCAATTGTGGTACGCAAAGTTGGAGTCCTTAACATCATCGCTGCACCTATCATAAGCATTGGGTCCCTTTATTATACAAATGAAAATGCAAAAGTTATCATTGATTGATATGAATAAACATGCTTCTTTTAAATTCCATAGAAAACTAAATTAACTAATTGTGAACTATTCAATCACCATTCAAATAAACTAATTCCACATTTGGGGCATCATAATTTACAAAGCTAAAAAAATATGATGTCGATGCAAAATGATACCATGATTTGATGCTATGATACACATTATTGTGTCGAGAGCAAGAGAGCCATGCTACCGGTGTAGAAACTTGTTAGCTTCAAGATTGTTAGAAAAAGTAGAAACTTCTTTGTACCAAGGTTTTAGAACTTCATCTGCACCTGAGGCCTGGTGTAGTCTCGAATTAGTACGCTTTAGTGGTACCGGTACTAAAGCGTATTGGTACTGGTCGCATGGTATGACGGTAACGTTGCTTTGTACCATATTTTTAGGGTTTGTTTTTGTTGCTTCATTTGCCTATTCCTCATAATGTGATAGGTGGACATAGTAAAGTGAAGGTTGTGCACGATAGTAACTTTGTTTATGCTATCTTCAAAATGAAATAATCACAAGTGTACAGGGAGGTGAGCACATGGAGGCAACCCAACACTTCTAAAGTACATAAAAATTTATAAAATATACAAGTAAAAATATTCATGATACAACCTTGATGATTCAATACATTATGCGATGCACTTATTAATAAGCTCGATTATGTCTTGAAACTAGCACTAGGCTGGAACTTCATTCTATACATTTCTAGATGTATACTTTATCCATTCCCGAGATAATGAATTTACGGCTTGGTATATCCCCAGTGCACTGTGTACCCCAAATGATACTGGATCCAATGTCTGGGTTTCAATTACTTTTAACTTTTGTTTTGTTGTTGTTACACGTGTTAACTAGTCAGCTCTTGACTTGGTGCAACAGGTGATGATTGTTTTGTTTTTTTCCATGCATCTCAATGAATTTTCTCTCTATAGCTTTGTTACACGTGTTCTCTGTTTTATGTTGTTCCCTGTTATTTGAAAATAACTATCAATTTTGATTAGCAGATCCTCTGATGATGGAACATGCCGTATATGGGATGCCAGACAGTCTAATGGCACACCTCGGATTTACATCCCAAAGCCACCAGATGCTTTAGCTGGTTACTTTCCCATTTTCTTTTTCTTGAAAATTTTTTTGCTTAATATCACTAGATTCAGAAAATTAAGTTCTTATTGATGAATTAAATGCCAGGAAAGAGCACTGACCCCTCTCCTAGTGTTGGTCAACAAACACATCAGATTCTTTGCTGTGCATTCAATGCTAATGGGACTGTATTTGTCACTGGTAGCTCAGATACATATGCGCGGGTATTTCTTGTCTTGTTTGAATTTTCTGAAGTGTTTCTGTGAATTATGTTGTTACAAAATTTTTTGCTGTAATTCCTTATCTGGATGTTATTCTTTAAGGTGTGGAATGCTTGTAAGACCAATGCAGATGACTCTGAGCAATCAAACCATGAGATGGATCTTTTACAGGGCCATGAGAATGATGTCAATTATGTGCAATTTAGGTGAGTTCATTTGATTAAAATGCTACAGTATTTCTTGCTCTTCTGATAATGTTTCTTTCTTTATTCAGTGGTTGTGCTGTGGGGTCTAGATCTTCTGGCGGTGATGTTTTGAAGGAAGATAATCTTCCCAAGTTTAAAAATTCCTGGTTGGTTCTGTTAATTTCTGTCATTTAGCTTTTGCTTATTGGAAAACATGACGGAGTTTAAACATTGGAATCCAACAAATTTATGATGATATTTTGTCCATTAAGTTATATTTATATTTTTTAGCTAACGTATGGTGGCTTGACTGAGTTGATATTTTTCAATACACAGGTTTACTCATGACAACCTTGTTACCTGCTCCCGTGATGGCAGTGCAATTATTTGGATCCCAAGATCTCGACGATCTCATGTGAGAGAAATCAGTCATTTATGATCTTTAATTTATTTGTTTGATTTTGGTAAACCTGTTTGGGGTCGTCTAAGGCTTTTATGAGTATGCTTTATATGAGTTTGCTTTATATGTTTTAATATTATAATTGTGATTATTTATTTCTAAATCTTACAGCCACTAGAAAGGTACTCAATTATATACTTATGGCTTTACATCCTCTCACATTTAAGCTAGATTAGACTCTACATAGAAACATAATGTAAGCTAAAGATGCTCGCCAATGGTGGCCTTGTTCACTACAAAATATTTGCTTGGTGATCACTTATTCCATAAGCCTAAGATTGAAGGTACCCTATCTCTATATTCATGGTTTACGATAGGAAGTTATATGAATCGCACAATCGTGAAAACAGTAGATATTTAGTATGTACCACATATAAATACTCCTGGTTGGAAAAAAGGAGTGAGCTGATTATTTTAATTAAGTTGATCCCATCAGTGAAAGAAATGTAGTCCGCTTGTTATTAAGTTTTCAAATGATTTCTCCAGAATTAAAGTGAAGCAAATCTTTCATTTTCTGTTTGGGCCAATTATTGCATCTTAGCCAGCAAGGAATGTGATCTATAAACTTTTTGGGACATCCTGATATCTGCAACTTTATTAATATCAAATTAGTTGACTTTCAACAACAAAGGAGAGTAAGCTCATCTTAATTAGCTAGATTCCATAAGTGTAACAAAAAATTTTCTCTTCCTGTTTGGGAGTTTACAAATGTCTTTCCACAATTAATATGAAATTAACGTTTCATTTGTTGTTTGAGCCAATTTTTGTAATCTAACCATTTCAGGAATGCAAACTATACTCTTAACAGACATACTGCGATTTGCAAATTTATTAATCTAAAGTTAGTTGAGTTTTAACAAAATCATCTAAATTTGCTTATCTTTGATCCAAGGTTCAAAATACTAGTCCGTATTGTATGAAACTTGCCTCCTCCTCCTCTTCCACCGTCTCCTTTAGTCCTTCTTTGTCTCCTTCTCCCCCGCTCAGTTGCACTGCTTGAACCAGTACAACTTGGCTGTACCAGTTTTTAAACATTGCTTTGATCTAAATTTGTGAAAACTGATGTGGACCATCTTCTGTTGTCTCCTGAACATTGTTTTTCTGTAAAAAAGGGTATTGAATCTTTGAGCAAAGACTACCATTCAGTTTTCATTGGATTGAACCTATGTTAGGGAAATATCTGCTTAGGTCGTTCCCTTCTATACCTGATTTACGTTAGGAAATCATGTTTGTTAATTGTGATATATTTTTTGACAAAATGAATTGAAAAAATAAATTGCAATGACATTCATATTCATTAGTATGAAGTTGTTTTTTTCTTGTTTGATAATAGCCATGGACTAATCATTTGAATATTCAGATACAAATGGTTCAAATAATTGAAATTCTTACTCTTATCGGTCTAATTTCATATTTGTATATATCCTGGACTAGGTTCTCACTTCTCCCAATTTAAAATTTAAGAAGATTGAACCATTTTGTGCGACTGCTTCAGATCTGCATGTGGGATTATATATTTTTATTTAACAATTTGTTTTTGATTGCAAACATATTTTATGTTTTTGGATCTAAAACTCTTAGGAGGTTTCCGGAGTAGGATAAATGACTTAACCTTGGAACATTTCTGCTTCTCTGTTATTGAAGTCCTTGCTTTGTTATCTGTTCCTTTCTTAATGATAGGGAAAGGTTGGACGGTGGACCCGTGCTTATCATCTTAAAGTTCCCCCACCGCCTATGCCTCCCCAACCTCCTCGTGGTGGACCACGACAGAGATACCAACCAACTCCTCGTGGTGTTAATATGATTGTTTGGAGCTTGGATAATCGATTTGTGCTTGCAGCTATTATGGGTACTTTATTTTACTTCTTATTTCTTATGGGCTGATATGTCTTTTGTACTGGATTTATGGATGCAAATTCTTTATGATGTATGGTGCCAGTTGATTTTGTATGTAATAAACTAGTGTTAGCTCTGCATCATATGCCCTGTAACAATCTGTGTTATCTTGCTTGGGAATGTGCATTGCATGTATGGCGTGCATAGCACATATCCATACAAATAAAGGACGTTCTTCTGAGAGTTGGTCTTTTTTTTAAAAAAAAGCTTGCTGTGTGTATGGAAGTTATATTCTTGAATTTAGTTTTATATTATTATGAATTTCTAGCAAAACCAATGGCGCTGGTAGCTGGCAGTAAAGGATTCTTTTCCTGTAAATATGAAGATGTTAACTCTTCTTGAGATTTATTGCACTCAGAAAATGAAATATTATCATATGAAAGTGATTTTGAAGTAAATATATTCAAGTATATCTTATTAAATTTTTTTATGATCTTTGTTATAGATGTTTTTGATTCTCATCAGCTTACTAGTCATTGGTTCGCATTTCAACTTTAACCTGTAAATTATACTTATTCTCGTGCTCAATGTGCATTTTTAGAAATTTAAACATCATTATCTTCTTTCCTTTTATATAAATATGAATTAGAAATAATGTCTGTGTTTGTTTCTGTTTCTGAAAATAAATTATTTTATTCAGATTGCAGAATTTGTGTTTGGAATGCTTCTGATGGCAGCTTGGTCCATTCATTGATCGGTCACAAAGAATCTGTATGTATCGAGTATAATGTCTTTCTTTCAATATATAGTTTGACCACCATAGATATGACATAGCTCAGAACTGTATGCACATATATATATATATATATGATGTATATGATGTCCCTTACGGCCTTACCTAATATCTTATGTTTTTAAGATAATTGATCATCTAATTAAATTTTAACACAGGTATTCGCTCAATAAATCATAAATTTGAAATTCCTTAATCTTACTTATTTTCCATCTAGTTCTTTGGTTATGATTGTGTTTCTTTCATTTTGGTTAGCTATCTTTGTGACAGGCTAATAAACTCATGGAGCTTGGATCAAAACTTGAATTTGCATAGAGAAAATATTTCATTATATGCATGGCTTATGGGATCAGAATATGTAAACTAGTCCTTTTTTAATACATTGAATTTTTAAGGAAGAAGAAGTGCCTCTTCCGCCTCTCACTCCAGGTTTTTTTTTCTCCTCCTTCTACTCGTCCTTCCTCTCCCTCCTCTCCTTCCTCTTCCACGGCTCTGACTCTGTTCTGCCTACTTCTGATCACCGGTCCCGAGGTACAAACTGACCATACTGCCACTGGTTTTTTTATCCTTGTGTTGGGCTAAGATAAATTAGAAGCTTTTAACCCTTGGAAGGAAATTGAGGATTCAAGCCATTTCATATCCTTTGTTTGCCTTTTACATTAGTAGATTTCCAAGAAAATCTTATCTTAAAACCATATAAAATCGTTAAAATACACAATAAGTTGTAAGAAGAAGAAGAAGTTTTATGCAAGGTTTTTAAATAATTGAATCTATTGGTCATCTCTAGAATCAGTATCATATTACTCATATGTTGAATTGGTACTGTGTCGCTCACTGTATCACTTATCTCTCGGATTGGTACTGAATTATTCCAAATTGGTATCATTATAATTATCTTTTATTTTGGTATCATATAGGTCATCCCAAACTAGTAACTCAAATGCTATGTAGTTGTATGTTCAACTTTAAAATTGGCTCCTTAACTTCAGTTAATCCTACAATGTCTAATTTTGTTGCCTTCTTTGTTAGCACTTAGCATTACTGTTAACATCACTTGAATCACAAAGATTTCACAGAAATAGTCATATTAGAGGAAGAAGTGGTCTCTTTTTCTCAAGCTTCTTCCTCTTAAATAACATTCAAGGAATTAGTGAGAGTTTTTCCCTTATGTTCTATACGTGACTTTTTTGCTCCCTTTTGATCAGTGTGATTGGGTTTTTACTTGTTAGGAGTAGAGGAATCACTTAAGACTGAATGCAGGTGGGCAAAGTGAATATCTGCACTTTCTTTGTTTGTTTTATTTTCTTCCGTTTATCCTTTAATTAAACTGGACAAGGATCCCTTTTTGTTGCAGACGGTCTTTATAGAATTTTTTTCATTAATCTTGTAAGTGACTTGATGGTTCTTTAGGAGTACCGTAGAAAGACTTACTTCTTATTAGTTAAATTGCCTTAAGAGACACTTGTATTAGCAATATGATGTGCCTTCAAAAAATTAATGAGGAAACTTGAAATTTGGCTAATGAGAAGGTAGTGCAATTAATGATCCTTACATATATCAAATTAAACAAAAAGAGCCCTTTTTGTTGCACATAAGGTTTTTACATATTTTTTATCTTTAATCTTGTGAATGACTAAATGGATCTTCATAAGTCTTATATTGCCTAGAAATAAGTGCAAAGGCCTAATTCCTATCTTGATCCAATCTTCTAAATTTGTGATCAATTTTCTCATAATGACTTATAGAATAATAAGCTGGAGTCTAATGTTGTAGTGAATATAAACTATTATCTTGAGCTAGTGATATAATAGCTTGTTCTAGACTTTTGTATGAATCAATTAGAAGGTCGACTAATTACGCTTATATCCACTTGATGACACATGTTGTGAGAGAATGTGAATTGCTACCTTTCATAAGATTTAGGGCTTTAGCGCCAAATTGTATCTGTTCGGATGCATTAGATAGTCTAATGTATAGTATAAGATAAGACTAAATTAACCAATGGAACAAATTTAAACACATGAATCAATCTTGTATCACAATTCGGATGCCATTTTACTTTCGTTATATATGTGACCTCCACACTCGCCTCTATATCTAGTTCTATATAGAATTTTACATTCCATAATGCAGTAAGCAAGTCCTATCATGTTCTTAATTATATCAGAATTAGTATGCTAGATTTAGGTTGGAAGCTAAAAGACAAAGAAAGTCAAATAATTAACATCTACACAAAGTAGTGAGAATTGATAATCACATAAAACTTATGATACTCACTAGCTTGCCTCATTTGATTTTCTTATATGCGTCAAATAATGCCGATGTACAAAGTAACTTTATTACCCATTATTTCATTTATTTGTGTTTGACATTCTTAAATCATGTGGTATATTTCCCTCATCATTAGTTTCTTCTCCATATCAGCTCAATCATCATACATGTATTGGTTATATTGTTATAAAAGGGCATGTTGAAAATGATATACTCCATTTTCTTCCCCTCTTGTAAAGTTGAGTAAGAAGAGCTGCACTATCTTTGCTCGCTCAAGAATATTGTCTTCAACCCGGCCTTTTTTGTAACTAAAGATTTTAAACTGATAAATTGAGTAGTAAACCATGTAGGCCTAGGTCGGAGCATCTTATCCTTTATAAATTGTTGCATCTTAGTGCAAACATTCATAATATTTTAACCTTATCAATCTCTTTATCTATCTCCTTATTATGCAATAAGCAACACAAAGAGTCCATATAATAGTTGGGCAGTCACTATTAATTAACTAGGCCAACGCATTTGATGACTTGTGGATTACAATATATAAGAAAATGTATTACACTCATCTTTATGGCCCCTATCTCCTATCCAAGTATCACACATGAGAGCAACACGAAAGTCTTTCCACTAGCCCTTCATGCTTTTGATTCAAGTGCAATATACTTAGGTTATCAAAAATGCATTATGGGTCTTAGGGTCTGCTTGTTAATAGCTTTATAACTGTACTGGACTGTCAAAATTTATATGTTTAGTTAATAGCTTTTTATCAAATTTTAAACTAATAAATAAATATATTATTTTAGATTATTTAAAATAATAATATATTTTATTTTTCTGTAGTATTAAAATTTTAAATTATTTAAAATAATAATACTTAAAATTTTAAACGAAATCATGTGAATTATTTTTTTTTGGAAAAAGCAGAAGATGCAAAAGTATTAAATTGTAGCTTTTTCAATTTATGCTTTTTTCTACTTCTGTTTTCCATTATCAAATAATTTTTTAACTGCCTTCTACTTAAAAGCGGGGCCAAACAACCCTTAGGATCTTCTGACCCAAATTAGACAAACCGTTCTGGAATAAATATAAGAATTAAAATATGGTAGGATCTTACGAGCCCATGATCCGAATCTTAGGATTAGGTAGGATCTTATGATCCAAATGATCCTACTCGAACCTAAGTTAATAGATATAATGTGTTCATATTTGATTACTATTATACCAAAAATCAATAATGTTGCTAATAATGCAATTTTTTGCTTTTAATTATCATCATTTTCTCTTTCTTTGACAATCATTCACCAACTTAAACTTGTTGTTATCTACAACTATATTTGTCTACTTGGACTATTTATTATAATCAACTTTGTAACCTTTGTCATATTTATTTAGTGTTTTCATTGTCATTTTTATTATTTTTATTATCAATACCATGTCTTCCTTTATTTTAATCATTTTTCATATTTTTGTCCTGTCTTCATTTTATTGTTTCTTCTCTTCTTCCTCTTTTCTTTTTTTTTTTCCTCCTGCCTTCTTTGGTTCCGTCCAGTACAAACCAGTACTATATTGATGCGTGAAGGCTGCTGGAATAAATTTTTGATCCTTGTGGAAACAACCTAGGGTTAATATCGGCGGCTGTGTTGGTAGGTTTGCCAATTCATTGACCCAATCCAAAGAAGTTGGTGTCTCATCATCCCCTTTTGGGATTGCACGACTTCTCGTACCTCTACGAATACATGCACTATGGCTCATTTGATGCGCGATTGATCTCGATTTGAGGTCATTCAACAAATCACATATACATATCAAATATCCCCATAACATATGAGCCCTTGAACCCTGAATAGCTACCTCTATATTTTCTATAGCTTCATGTTGATTAATGATCATAGAAGGTGAACCCCCGCAACTCATTGGTTGAACACGCCATGCTTCTTGTCTATATGTCCTTTCTCCATATGAAAGGATTCAAAAGTTTTTTGGATTGCTTTGCAATTCGCTTGTGGCATTTAAAATCATTTTAACACCTCTGGATAGTCATGGATAGTCATCAGCAAGGTGTTGCTTAACTTAGGTTGCACCTCCACCTTTAAAATATTGTTGCAATGAATATATTACCAATGATGCCCATTCTCTAGCATTTTCTGTGCAAGGTGCTATGCAAGATTAATATTAAAAATAGTTAAGAGAGAAGGAAAAGATTTTGAGAGTTTGTGGGACTCTTTAGAGCTTGAGAGAGTATTAGAGAGATTGAGTGAATTGTGAGCGAAATGTGAGAGAACGAGGGCTTATATAATCTAAAATAACCCTCTCCATCTACAAATAGCTAGAAATAGTGTTTCTAGCTATTACAAATCTTTTTGGTAGTAGTTGTTGGACATAGTTTGAGGTACCGATCCGAAATCGGCCGGTACCTCCGGTTTGTACCGGTTCGGTGAGGGACCGACACCGGAAAACCTCGGAGCAGGCGGAGCTAGCGGGCGGCAGGCGGGTGGCGGAGAAGCTTCCGTCGTCGTTGGAAGCTTCGAAGCTTCCGCCGCTGTCACTCTCTTCTGCGACCGCGATCTACGTCGCCCGCCTCGTGGCCTCTTTCTATGCCGCCTGCCGCCTTCTAAGCTGCCGGTTCCTTCGTCGGTACACCGGTACCATACTAGTACTGTACCGGTCTGGCGGCTCGCCGGACCGAGCTGCCGGACCGGATTTCAAAACCATGGTTGGAATGCGCCAGTGTGGATCAATTTACATTGGGGTAACCCAGCCTCAAGCTCATATATGTACAAGTTGGTTGTATCACCTAGTATAAATCGGTTTTTTGAACCATGTTGTCATCCTCTACACAAAAAAGCAATTGTTGTTCTTATTGGTTGACAACTTATGTGCATGTTCCTCCTACCACCTATAGAATTCTTCCCCCGATGTTTAAAGCATTGAGTATCCTTAGAAGATTCACTTTTCTCTTTTGCTAAGGTGGAACAAAGTTTATAAACCATTTTACTAGTGTTAATGCCAAATCTGCAACATTTTTGTCTATTCAATTATTGGTACACCCAAGATTGGTCTAAGCTATATCTTGGATATCCAATATTATGGTAGAGAACTATTTCCAGTATTTTTTAGTAGAAGTGTGCTTAGCCACATCAATTTTGTGCAATATATATCTATATCTGTACATCATTGGATCACCTTTGTCACCACAACATGGTACCTGTTAAGTATTAAGATGACACTGAACTCTTTTGATTCAGGCTAAGTAACTCTGAAGTATTATTTCAGATAAAAAAGGAAATTTCCCAGTCATTTTGTCATGTGCTTGTCATAGCTACATGACTTTAAAACCCATAATCTTGGGAGTTTATAAACGCCTCCTTTTTCACATGGATAGCTCACGGCATTCCTTCCAATGGAGATGATTTTGTACTATAGTTTGGTGAAACTTTTTGACAACCTTGGGGAAATGCACATAATGTAGTGGCTTTAGAAGCGAGTCCAAGCACGTAACGAGGGGCGTGATCTTGTTTGTGAAGGTAATGAAATTCTGTGAAGCTAGCAAATGGAGCCCTGAACTAGCCACTGCTTGTGAAATATGGATTATGGATAGAGATTAAATTCGAATTTGAACCAGTAGATAAGCTAGACAAAGAAAAAAAAAAAGATAAGTGTGAATAATTCAATAATTCTTGTTTGTTCTTCCAATTAATTTTAATTAAAGTCTATTCAATCTTTTCCTAAAAGAATTGGGCTAATTACTGAATAAAATAGTAAAGAAAGATGAGCATCCTATTCTATGTATTTGTATTTGCAGCATTTACATATATTATATGTACTGAACTTATCTATATACAATAGATGCAAGAAAAGATTGAAATACAAAAATACGTGATAAGATCGAAGACTAAACAACTCAATATTTCTATTGTTTGTTGTTGGATTAATTGATCCATAATTAATCCAATCCTATGGATCCTGGGAATTGATGGACTTCTTTATATCTCCTAATTTCAGGCCATAGATCGGCCAAAGAAAGACTCTTTCTACCCATCCTATAGCTACATATTGTCCTTTTCGTTTGTTGTTAAAATTATTTGATTATTCGAGAACAAATCCTTTATTTATAGAAATAAACAACTATTTTCTATTTTTGATGAGAATTTGTACATCACATTGGAGTCTTCCCATTTGAAAATTGAGAAAAAGATTCTATCACTATATATTGAATATTGAAGTGATACCTTGGGATTCCCACAAAAGAAAATCATTTCTTTCAATACTTATTATTAGTTAAGAATCTTAATGATTGGATTCAAATGCTTAATTTTGATAAGGAATCAAATAGTGAAGTTAAAATGATTATTCATCAATTTTATTTTCATCAAACAGGGGGAGGAAGACTATGGGAAAATGGCAGTTCAATTCGATGTTATCTAATAAACTCCCCAATTTGCCTATGCAATTACATTACTTCATCAATATTCTCACTTAAGTCCTTTGTTCATGTGGATAGCTCTTGTGAGCATGCTTTTCCTATTACCAATACCAAATTTTCAATTTGCCCATGATACCTTGCTTTCAGGAGTCTTCTCACTGCATTGGAATGGTGTTGACTCTGAACTCCAGTTAACAAACCTTGATGAATTAACCCTCATATATCCAATCATTGAAGTCAATGTATGATCTAAAGCAATAATCTTATTAGTGCATTACCACTAACCAAATCAATTACTTGTAGTCAGGGTTTTCTAAATCCAATTGCCTACGGTAGGTTGACTCAACTCCAAGGTTCAAAAGGCCGGTCCGGCGAGCCACTGGATTGGTACGGTATCGGCGTACCAACGGCAGCGCACACTGGATTGGTACGGTATCGGCGTACCGACGGCAGCGCAGGTGATAAAAGGGGCAGAAGAAGCTTCCACAGGTGAAGCTTTCGCCGCCTGCTGCAGCTTTCGCCCGCTCCGTCGATCGGTCCTCCACCGGACCGGTACAAACTTGCCGTACTGGCTGGTTTTTGACAGGTACAAACCGGCCTTGAAAACGCTGCTCAACTCTAGGTTTAGAATTTAGATAGCCAAGCCTTGTTAAACTATTAGCGCCTAAGCTATGTGATAACTCAAAGGGAATGACACAAACAAAAATTCCATTCCTATCCTCATTAGTGAGATCCATTATTGGTTATTACTAGAGGTGGCCAACGGGCCGGGCCGGCCCGCGGCCCGCACGGCCCGGCACGACACGGGCCGGGCACGGCATGGCCCGTTGACCAAGTCAACGGGCCGCGGGCGGCCCGTGGCCGGCTCGGGTCGTGCTGGGCCGAGGGTTCGCGGCCCGCGGGCCGGGCCGGGCACGGCACGGACCCGGGCCGGGCCAGGCACGGCACGGACCCGGGCCAGGCACGGCACGGCACGGCAATTCTTCTGCATTTTTACCTAAATGCCCTCATAATGTTATAAAAATTTTAAAAGTTAGGGATATAATTGTCTTTATGGTATAAAATTACCATTTTAACCCCTTTTAATAATTAAAAATAGGGTATAAATATGTAATTATACACCCAATTCATCCCTATAAATTGACCCCCCAACCCTCTCATTTCTTCACACAAGTTTCTAGCTATCTTTGGAATAATTTCTCATTCTCTCTTAATACTCTCTTAATCTCTTTTCTAAGTCTTGAGTTACAATTAGTTTCTTAATTGAACTCAAACTTAAGCTTTTTTTTAGCCATCAAGAATTCAATGCTCTCTCGGTCTAGACTAGTCATTTTTTTTTATGTCTCGTGCTCACTACGTGACTAGACGTGGAGAAGATCAAGTAAGTATTAAATTAATTTACTTTTATAATATAATTATCACGTGGTGAGCACGAGCACGAGGCATAGAGAAAAATGACAGATAATAGAAGAGTGAAGATAATTCTCATTATGCCAAATTCTCAACGTTCAATCTTCCTTACATCTACCTTAAATTTCTTCAATGCTGATCAATGGAGAATCACTATTTTAAGTATTATCGAACGTGTTAGTCAAATTATACGAATTGATGTATTCAGGTTTGAAGAACACTTTATCCATTTATCTGATCATGCAAGACAAGAATTTTTGGCTTCTCCCTCTCCTTCTGGGGTTGAGATTGAGATAGAGGTTGAGGACTTTGAAATAAGTGATAGTGAGGAGGATAGTGATAATATCAACGATAAGCCGGAGCAATATATCGAAACAAACCAAGCACAAGAGTCACTTGAGTTTTTTATTATTGAAGGAGGTAGAGCTGAAAACATGGAGTGCGCAATATGCATAGAGAAAATGGAGCACGGAGCGCAAGTATGCTTAACACAATGCTCGCATATCTTCCATAGTAGCTGCTTGCGTAGTTGGCTACGGATCAATTGTGTATGCCCATTATGTCGACAATTAATTTAAGCTTAAATGTATAATTTATGAATATGAAATTTAATCGAGTTGGTTTTAACTTTAGTCATGTGTTGTTAGTATTGTTAATAAATAAATTAATATTAATTTAATAAAATATATTAAAATTAAAATTATATTTGTTTAAAATAAAATAATTAATTAAATATTTTTTAAAAAAAATTATGCAAAATACATAATTCACATTCGGGCCGTGCCTGGCACGGCCCGCTGGGCCGACTATAGCCCGCGGGCCCGTTTCAGCCCGCGTGCCGGATCGGGCCCGCGTGCCGAATCTGGCCCGCGTGCCGGATTCGGCCCGCGTGCCGGATCCGGGCCCGGACAGAACCTGAACCGTGCCTAGGCCGGCACGGCTAAACGTGCCGCGGGCCGTGCCGGGCCCAGACAATTTTTGGTCGTGCCGTGCCCGGCACGGCACGGTTAGAATCGGGCCGTGGCGGGCCCGGGCACGGGGCGGGCCCGGGCACGGCCCATGGCCACCTCTAGTTATTACTATCATCCATTGGTGTGTGGCCTAGATCATTGTTTCACAAAATCATAATTAAACATCATGACTTGAAATTAACCTTAAATTACATATCATAAAGCATGTTTTTGTATTCCTTATTAATCTAAGAATCAAACATACCAATGATACCTATAGCAAATTAGTTAAACTACTAATTAAAGTTTCTAGGAAATACTCTAGTTTTGGAAATTTCACATAACAAATATTTAGATATTATACTAATCTATGGAATTGATTTATTTCCATAAGCTCAAATATTGAATTTATTAATGTACAAACAATTGTTTATTACTTTATTCAACTCATCACTAGTAACCCCTAGATTAGTTCTCAAGCTTTCTATCTAAAAACTCATGAAAGGTTAAATCTCATAAGTTATACCTAATGAATAATCCCAATTCTCCAAAATTGAAGCTAATCTGTATTCAAATGAATTATAAAGCAATCAACGGAAAGCATTCCATCTCTAGGATATCAATTACTATTCTAGACTGTGATCAACACCAATTCACATGTAAGTTCCACATTCTAGGATTTGATCATCCCGTATGGGCTGGCCAAGGCTTCAAACAAAACATCCAGTCAAATTCTGGATCTTACATTTGCCAACTAACATTCGCTGATTTGACCTAAACCCTAGGGAATTATTTTTTGGAGCCCTAGACTGTGCA
This sequence comes from Costus lasius, assembly GCA_027563935.2. Taxonomy (NCBI): domain Eukaryota; kingdom Viridiplantae; phylum Streptophyta; class Magnoliopsida; order Zingiberales; family Costaceae; genus Costus; species Costus lasius. The sequence goes on from CM050447.1 coordinate 54,573,297, forward strand.
AAATTAAAGGCTTCAGCCGTTTTCAACTAGCAAAATGCCATTGAGGCCTACACCAAATAATCACGCACATAGGGGTTAGAAATTGTATTACAACCTAATACTGTTATACCTTTTCAAAGTCCCAACTCGCTTAACCAGACATAAATACCTGAAGTTCAGTCCCAATTCAGCATTTTACCCTTCACAAGACACAAGGTTATCCTAACAGCACGACTCAGTACCTTCCAAGCTAAATTTACCTATAATTTGCGCCAATGCTTGCAATAGATGACTAGTAAAACTTCTTTTCATTTATATATAACAAGAATCAAGTCTTAAAAGTAACCCTAAATTATAGGCAGATACTTGAGAAATATTTGAGCAAAAAACTCGAGCGGTTACTACAAGATTAATTATCTGAATTGACCTCAAATTAATTAAAACTGGAATTCATAAGTCTGAGATACTTTCAACAATTTAAGGCAAAGGTTATTGTTTCCTAATATAGGTAATTCTTTAGCCAGTTACTACCATGGTTTTGAAATCCGGTCCGGCGGCTCGCTGGACCAGTACGGTACCGGTATGGTACTGGTGTATCGACGAAGGAACCGGCGCAGGGAGCGGCAGCGTAGAAGGAGGTGGGCGGCGTAGATCGCAGTCGTTCTTCCGTTGCCGCTGGAACGAAGCTTCCGCCGCCTTCTTCCGCCGCCCGCTTGCTCCACCTGCTTTGAGGTTTTCCGGTGCCGGTCCCTCACCGGACCGGTACAAACCGGAGGTACCGGCCGGTACCTCAAACTATGGTTACTACAAGATCAAAAAGCAAAAGTTAAACAAAAAAAACAACAGATTCAAAATCCTTTTAAAAATATAGACGGGCTGAAAACTCTATAAAAGAAACTTCAAACAAATCTTCAATCTACCCGGACAGGTTAGACCAACATGGATAAATAAGGTATCTACATATTCCAAAAGATATCAAGATTTCTCTCACAAAACTAAAGTTTAATCAATATATTTAACCAAAAATTATAGACAAAAGAGGATAAAGACCCTTCCTTTTATGTCCCCATATTATTCTATTTCACTTCTTTTCCTCATCCATCACCATAAGCCTTCTCCATCATGTATCTTGTTATGGCCCAATCAAGTTAGCAAATTCGGTCCAGGTTAAGTAGGTTAAGTGGGTTAGACCCAGTTAATAAGGTAGGAGCTAGAACATCTAGGTAAACATTTAAAAAAAGAAAGGGACCCTAGTGTTGTTGGTGCAGCATCTAAGACAAATAAAAGTTTGGCATGTGTAACTTCTTCAACCAAAAAAGGAAAAAGAGATTGTGGTTGAGGTAGAAGATGATGCAGTTTTGAAGAATCAGAAAAAGAATTAGAAACATTGACTATGGGGATTCAGAAGAAGAAGTTGAAGGATATGCCTCGCTATCTGAAAATGAGAATAATGATTATGTTGGAGAAAGACAAATGAGCCTGAATAAATTTTTTTTTGTCTTTGTTTTGTGTTTTACTGTTTTCAATATTTTGTATTGAACTTTGTCTTTATTTAGTGTTTCTATTAATATTACTATGTTTTGAAGTTTGAATTTTTAAATCAATGACTTTTGTTAAATGTTGAGTTAGTAATATGTTATCTTTCTTTATTCAACTTGTTTTAAATCTTATACAGTTTGTTTTAATTGTTATAAAGCTTGTTTTAATTGTTATAAAACATGTTTTAATTTTTATATAGCTTGTTTTATATGTATATAATATATATTTCGACCACTATATGATTTATGCTATTTGCCTATTAGTAATATGTTATCTTTCTTTATTCAACTTGTTTTAAATTTTATACAGTTTGTTTTAATTGTTATAAAGCTTGTTTTAATTATTATAAAACATGTTTTAATTTTTATATAGCTTATTTTATATGTATATGATATATATTTTGACCGCTATATGATTTTCACTATTTGCACACTATCCACTAGAGTTGTTTCTTCTTTTCGTTTGGACGTGTGTATGACACAAACTCGCTAGATCTTCGATTGAGGGATAAGTGTATCAATGGATCTGACCTATCAGATCAATCACTAAGGCAATAGTGGTCCAACAATAGGCTAAGGTAGAAGTGAGTTTTGCTAATGGCGAATTTGAGTCAATAGAAGAAAAGGAGAGTAAGGTTCATGTAACTTCTCTCCTCAGGCGAACCTCTCTTGAGAAGAAGAGAGATTGGTTCTGATATGAAGTAGGCGGTGCTTGGTGATGATCAGAAACGTGGAGGCCTATGTCCTAATCGAGCTTGCAGTGAAGTAGGTTGTTACTTTAGTTGAGCGGGAGGAATGCTGGGTGATGGGGTGAGGAGAAATTTTGGTGCAAGCAGGAAGCACCCTGTTAGCATCTTGCTAGAGATGGTTTCCAATTTGGTGATGAAGAAGAAGGCAACAAGCCTTTCTTCCTTCCACTGTACATTTTTTCATTGGATTCACTAGGAGGAAGCTAGTCCTGAAGTTGGCGGGCGAGGCGAGGCATTGCAGGAAATTAAAAAAAATCATAAAGGTAGGAGATAGTGTTACCTAAGGAGTTTGGCTACAATAGCTGAAGCAGGATAATGATGACAAAGGGGGGGGGGGGCATATTTAGAGACCCGGGAGAAGGCGGTGGGGGAAGTGTAGGGTGTAGGGTTCCAAATCAGTAGTGCAAGTAGAACTTTAATCGGAAAGAAAGGAAAGGATGGAAATCTAGGTGGCGGCATAGGAACATCAACATAATCATGAGCAGGTAGAGATTAATTGGCGCTAGGTAGAGATTAATTGGTGCCTGACAGAGATAGACCATCGAGCTAGAGTTTTGGATGAGATGAATGGTCTACTAACAGAGTTGGTGAAAGAGAGGAGGGTGGACTTGAGGGAGCTTCCAACGGTCACCGACTACCGTCAGCGAGCCACCCCTACCACCACCACCACGACGCAAGGAGTCTTGGTCTCCACTAGAGTTGGGCGTGGGGTCCAACATTGTAGGAATTTATGTCGATGGTAGGTAGGGAGGGGTGTTCGCATAGGAAGAGACCTAGACATGAAGTAGAAAGTGGGAGAGGATAGAAGATGGGTCCACGGGTGCGTAGAATTACTGAGATTTGATGGAGCTGACCAGTGAGATAGATAGTGTGAGCAAAATATTACTTTGACATGCACGGGACAATTGAGGAGTATAAAGTCCTAGTAGCCTTCGTAGCATGAAAGGCCAAGCAAGCTATTGGTTTAAATGGATGAAATGGAGAATTCTCAACCTTACGCACAGGAAATATTGATAGAGAAAATATTGTTGTAGTATAGTAAATTTCCAGCCACCTTGGCATGTGAACATTTGGTGGCCCTTAAGTAGGGGCATATGACGGTGACAGAGTATGTGAACTTTTGAGGAGATAGTCTTCCAAATGCCGTACCTTACTGAATAGCAATATGCAGGATTATTTATAAAGGGATTAAAATATGACATTAGAGAGGGTGTGGGTCTTTTTTTTTCCATCTTCATGCGAGCCATGACACTCGCGTGCATCATTAAGAGGAGATGGCAGGGGACTAGAATTGAAGGGGCGATCAGGGCCTGAAAGAGCAACAACCAAGAGTCATTAAGGATCTAGAAACTACTCTTGTGGAGGAAGTCCTCCGCACCTAGCATTGCTAGGTTCATCTTCAGGGTTGTTTCAACCCATAATATTCAGTGACCGATGGGAAGCACTAGTGCCAACTCCAATATCATGACACAACTAGAGGGAAGAGGAGGCGGCCCTTCTCGTGTAAACTCTAGGGAAGTGGGAAATTAACGTGGCCCCATAGGAGAGCCAAATATCAGCGTCCACATGAGGGGAAGCCAAGCCATGTCCTATTACGACTACATCAACAAAAGAGAAAAAGAATTGTATTTCTTTTGTAATCAATCATACACCCGATGCATCAGTGTGTGAATTACTCATAGACGATGATGACACGAAAGGGGCTCTTCAGGGGCAATATGGGAATTTGGGGAAACAGCAGGCTCAGGTTCTGAGTTGGCAAAGAAGAAGTACCTGTATTTACAAATTGACCTCTTGGAATCACTTAAATAGAAATTTCAAATCACAACATTTTTGATAACTCAATTTGAATCCATGGTACTTCACCTCATGACATTCGTATCTTCTGCTGCTTGTAGTTTAGTTTTTGTTTGTTTCCTTTTTTTTCATTTGCATAAACTACATAGCAACTTTGTTCATTTCTGATTGAGGCCGCCACAGCAATTTCATGATTCTTATATAGCTTTTCTTCATTTTAACTGGTTGTAAAAGTTGTTGCATTGAACAATCTTTTTTGTTTGTTTACATCTTGCTTTACGCCTGTGTATGAGAAGTAATTGATGTATGTTACATTTATGAATCACTTTGCATGGTGAATTTCTTTATATCTTGTAGTAATTTATTCTTCAGATTGTATATGCCATACTATAAAACCATTTATTATCTTTTTTATGTCATAACAGACATTTGTTTTGGATGTGCATCCTTTCAATCCACGTATAGCTATGAGTGCTGGCTATGATGGAAAAATGATTATCTGGGATGTAAGTGTTAAATCTTTTCCCGTAATTTTGTTTAAGTTCTTAAACTTTTTATTAAATGAAACTCTTGTGACTGATGCATCTAGATATGGGAGGGCAAGCCTGTACGTATATATGAAACTGGCCCTTTTAAGTTGGTTGATGGAAAGTTTTCCCCGTAAGTTGACTAAATAGTTTCAATGATTTCTTTTCTTATGGTGCTGCTACCTTTTTCTATTAATTAATGCTTATATATCACATTTTACTTGATAGTTAGGTTTTGTTGCTTTCATTTCTCTCCTAGGATTTCAATACTTGATGGCAGACTAATATTGTATGTTTACTTAAAGCTAAGAACTCATGTTTTGTGTATTGCATTGTAGTAACAAGAAAAATGTGGCGTTATGTTAGTTTCAATATAATGTTATCTTTTCTGCTTCATTTCTTTTATCATTAAAGAGTGTGATGGTTAACCTGTTGTACTACCATTTATCGATAGCAACATATTCTGATACGTGCACATGGGAAAACCAATATAATACTTAGTATGACTTGGGATATCATTCTTTATGCTCTCTATTGTTTTATCAATCACTTTTCCCTTTAGATACTCCTTGGTAGTTGGCGCCAGATATCATCCCCCATAGGTTCCTGAATCAATTGGTATTTAGCACCATGGTAATACTATTAGGGCTTGAACTTTAGAGTAAAACAGATCTGATCATTGATGAGAGTATTAGTTCAAAATTCTTTATTGGTTTAAAACTTAGGTACTGTAGCTTTTGTAAAACTATGTCAAGCTCAAGGATGTTTAGAGTGAGAGAAAACTGAAAAAAGGTGCATACTTCTAGGAATAGGCAACAAGAGGAAAAATGCTTATGTCGAGAGATACAATGGTGCCATTTTTATTATAGTTCTTCAGGACTGAAATGCTGAAGTCAATTGACCGCTTCATTTCAGCCAAGTGATAGAAAAAGATAATGAGTGCAATCACGTTTGCAAGTTATTTAAATAGACTCTTATTGATGGGAAATTTTTGATATTGTTGGGAACATCTATATATGAATAGGATTTTGTGGAACTTTCAAGGAACTATCTTGGATTTTGCCTTAATAATTTGGCCTTGATGATAATTTAAGAATTTAAAATGATCATCAAAACTGTTGCTTGTGTTTGATGTGTTTGATAACAAGCCAAATGCATTTGCTTTTTCAACTATTTAATTAAATATTATGGTTAGTTCCATTGTTATTTCAGTGCTGTTTTTATGTGATCTGGAAATTAATTCCTTATTTTTTATTCTTTAAATTTGTGATTTCATTTCCTATTGAGAACATAGTGAAAAATGGCTTGAAAAGTACATTCTTCAATATTTTCAGCAATTTCAAAGTTTGCCTTGCATATGCCTTTTTAACACCCATACGTTCGGATTGGTACTTTGAATGAGTCCACTTGTGAATCGGTGTATGAATCATTATTGTATTTGTTGTGTTCTTATAATTGTTGGTTCTTAATTTGCTTTTGTATTGATGTTTCATCTCTCTGTTTATACCATAAATTAGGGATGGAACATCAATTATTCTCTCAGATGAAGTTGGTCAAATATTTATAGTGGCAACTGGTCAAGGAGAATCTCAAAAAGATGCCAAATATGACCAGGTTTGCATCATGTTTTTGCTCACATTCGATACATCCAAAGTGATGTTTTTATGCTTGTTTACCAGCTTTCATTCCATAACAGTTCTTCCTTGGAGATTATCGACCCCTTATGCAAGATGCTAGTGGAAATGCATTAGATCAGGTAGCTCGTTGTCCCTTTCAAATTTATCCGAAGCATATATCTTATCTGTTTGAAACACTGAAGGATCAAAATATAATCTTTAGAATTTAGGTGCCGTGGGTTGTTTTGCTGTGGCCGCCACAGAAAATACAGCCCCTTGTCCATCTTGATATTTATCTTAGGTTCTCCTTAATCACGATACGTTTACCATTTTGGAGCATTGCTATCCCAGCCTTAGGATAATCAAGGGCCGGTTTGCAATTCTGCACAACCTGTAGGAAATTGAAACCATATGTAGCATACGGTACGGAAATACATATACCTTTTGAGTTATAACATTCTCTGTGCCTGTATAAAGGTCTCTAGGTTTCCTCAACTTTACTGGGATTTACTGTCTACAACTCACGCCTATCTTACAATACAATACTAAGCAGAAAAGATAAGACCTAAAATTTAACAAATAGTCATGGTCCCTGTAAAGTGCATCTCTAGGAGCGAGTTTGTATTGTCATGCCAAATACTATTCCTCCTGAGATTGGGTAATCATCTAATGAGATTTAGATAATGAAATGCTATCAAAAAGAAACTGGTGAAACAATATGATTATCAACATTTTGATCTCACTTTTGAATCTTGGAAACTTGTCTTTTGATGGAATGCATGCTGATGAGATGAAATGGAATGGTATCTCAGGAGGAGCCTTATCCAACAATTGGAATAATCGAATTTCAACTCTTCCTCGCTTGTCAACTTCACGAATTGATACTCATCTTTGTTCTGATTATCAAACTATAAAAACGTTTATATCAGAATTGTACAGAGACATACAAAACGATGTATGTATATGAACGATTCTTTCCTGTAAATGAACCGAAATCTAAACCTTATAATGGCGCCTCTAAATTAGATACCTATAGGCAATGAATCATAGACGATATAAATCATATATCAAAATAAATATGCAATTGATGGTATTCTATAAGTTATGTGGCTTAATTTTTTTAAAATAAAATAATATTATAATGTAATATTTATATAAGAATAATAAATAATTATTTAAATTTTGGTTTTTTCTGTTCTACCTAATATTTTACTATTGAACTGTGTGACCGAACCAAATTTCTTAAAAAATTTGCAAACCCAACTGAGTTGATTTGGTTTATCGGGTTGACCCAATGTTTGGTCAGCTTTATTGGTGTACTGGTTTGGTTCGTCTATTCGTGCCAGCACACGGGTGTATCACTTGGTATGGAGTAGTATCTACTGCAGAAATGGGCATCTGTACACCATATTCCTAGAACCATACTTTTTTTTGGCTGAAGCCTACTGTTTATTTGAACATTAGAATAACTTAATCTGTTATACATTTATTAAATTTATATGATGCATTGATCCTAATAGGGCAATCATTTAGCAGTTGAGTTTTATATAAGCTTATATATTTATTTTCTTTGAACAGTTCATTGGTTGTATCTTTGTTGTCTTATTAGGTAGTTGTCCATGAAAACTGGATTTTTTTCCAACCTCGTCTGATTTTTTGCTTTTATTCGTTATAATACTTCTCAAATGCAGTATAAAGTTGATGGATGGTCTATTTTGACTTTCTATATTGTGGAAATATATTTATGACGTGGAATTCATCATCATATTTAGCTGTAATGTGCGTCTATAATCTTAATTTGCTGAGTTTGTGATTTCTTTGTTCTTATATATTGTAGAAATATATTTATGACTTGGAATTCATCATCATATTTTGTTCTAATGTTTCTCTCTATTATTTTAATTTTGTTGACTATGTAACTTCTTTGCCTTTATATATTGTAGAAATATATTTATGGCTTGGAATTCATCTTCATATTTTGCTGCAATGTGTTCGTCTATTATTTTAATTTTGTTGACTATGTGACTTCTTTATCATTCTAAGTGTTTTGAATGTTCAATTTCTGTTGTAATGAAGGAAACTCAACTAACACCTCATCGGAGGAATACTCAAGATCTCCTCTGTGATTCAGGTATGCATTTGTATTTTCAAATGTTGATTAAATTTCAATGTTTTTCCGATGTGATCTTTTCTCACAGTGATTTGCTAAGTGTATGTCTTTCAATCAGGAATGATTCCGTATCCTGAACCTTACCAGAGCATGTACCAACGCCGCCGCCTAGGCATTCTAGGTATTGAGTGGCGTCCCACGTCATTGAAACTTTCAGTAGGTCCAACTTACAATGTCAATACTGGTGATTTTCAAGCACTACCAATTGTGGACCTAGAGCAATGGGTTGAGCCTTTACCAGAGGTTGTGGATGCTATTGATTGGGAAGTTGAGAATGAAATGCAGAGCGATGACACTGATTCTGAATATAATCTAACTGATGAATATTCAAGCGGAGGGCATGGAAGTTTGAGTAACAGTTTGGGTGGAGATGCAGAAAGCAGTTCCGAAGATAGTGGAGTTGAACATGATGGAAAGGATGGCCTTCGGAGATCTAAAAGGAAGAAGCATAAATCTGATGTAAGATTTAGTCTGCAACCTAATTATTATTCTTTGCTCGTACTCATTTTGGTTCTTTCTCTGGCAGGCTATCACAACATCATCAGGTAGGCAGGTAAAAAGGCGAATCTTGGATGAATATAATGGTGCTTCTGTATCAAGGCCTCATAGATCTAAGAGGTCTAGAAATGGCCGCTTGACAGCGAAGAGATCTTCTAAGTCAGAGCCATCACGACCTCAGAGAATTGCTAAGACTAATGCTCTTACATTCTTTTCTAAGATAACAAGTGTTTCCACAGATGGAGATGATAATGAGTCAGACAGTAGTTCGTCTGGAAGTGAATCATTATGTCCTGATTCAAAGACAGAGAGTATTGAATCCGATAGATCAATGAAATTTAACCAGATTCTTTCTGCAAAAGAAAAGAACTTCAAAGATGAGTGTGAAGATTCTTTAAAACATTCTCAGACCACCTACAGCCAGGCAAATTCGGCAAGCCAGAGGAGATTAGTCCTCAAGTTACCACGTCGCTTGCCAACTTCAGTTGCTTCTGAAAATGCAAAATCTGAATGCCACAAACTGGATGGTTTACTGCTACCCTTGCCTACCATAGCTAATTCTGATATCAATAACCAGAGCAGACCTTCTGAAGGGGCTGATACGGTCAACATAAGAGCACAAAATGAGATATCTTGTCACCCTGATCTTTCAGCGGATCACCAAGCCCATGCAATGAAATGGGGAGAAGTCAAGCAACGTTCTGCTAAACGTCCAAGAGTGGGTGAAATGGCTACAGGCATCTGTGTTGCAGCAGATGCACGCACAGACGGCCCTAACACAGTTGTAAGCAACAGAAATAGACGTGTTATAACTGAGGATGAATGCGGTACCTCTATTTATAGGAGGCAAGCTCATGAAACTGGTAGAGAAAGAAATGTAACTGAGAATAAAGGAGTGGGTGATGCTCCATATGGACTAAATGGCACCAGGAACAATATGCTTTCTCCTGAAAGGAAGATTGCGTCCTTGCTACATGAGAAAATATCACTGTCCCCCGGTGAGCGGGATCAGATGGCACTTCCGCTGATATGCAGTGACAGAAAAACTGAATTACTTGTGCCAGTGAGTTTGAATCCTTCCAGCAACGAGTCCACGTTTCTTAATGAGGTACTGAAAGGATCTGAAGTGATTCCAGGTACAACCAAACACTCATTTGCTAGTAAGAGTAGTCTTGATGTCCAGCAGCAAGTTGACAAAACTGTGAAGACCACCCTCTACACAAAGATACGATTCAAATCAAGAGGGTTAGTAGAAGAGGTTGTTACTTCATCCTCCAAGTTAAAATCTGTTGCACTGGATGGTTTGGAAATCACGGGGGATGAACTATTGTCAGATAGTCCAGCACAAACTGGACATGATCTTACTCCACTTGCAAATGATGAGGACGAAGGAAGCAGTGGAAGGAGTTCAGACCATGGTCGAAGGAATAATATGCCAGAAAATGCAGAAGGATGGACAACCAAAAACGACGCGTTATCTGTTTCTTATGATCACAAGATGAACCTGGAGTCCCATGATAAAATGTGTAATGCTGTTTATAGGAGGAAAGAGTCATCTTGGGGAAAGGGAAGCTCCAGTGCTGATGTTCATGTTAAGGAAGAAACTACCTCAGACTCGAATGAACATGGTGTAGACTTGAGATTGCAGTCTCATGGTGGTATGGTTGAAGGTTCTCGAAGAACAAGATCCATGGGTGGCAGAGCACCTAAAAATGAGTTCACTCATGGCATGGGTAATTTTAGAGACCTAAAAAATGGCTCTTTACTAGACTCTACAATTAGAGGAAGGCCTACATCAAGTGCCTATGATCAACTATTAGTTGATGAAAGGAAGTCCACTTCAATTATGCCTGTTGGTTTAAGATCTACGAGAAATAGAAGGGAGAACTACAGTAGTAGTGATTTCAGACCTTTAGATAAAAGGAAAACCCAGCAATCAATGCGAAAAATTTCATGGCTTATGTTATTAGAGCATGAGGAAGGCTATAGATATATTCCTCAAAAAGGTGACGAAGTTGCCTATTTGAGACAGGTATTGTATTTTCCTTGTTTGATATTTTCTTCACTACAAGTGATACCTATATCTGCATCATTGTTGTGCTCTTGATCTTTTTCAGGGCCATAAAGAGTATATTGAAAGTTCTGCTTCTCCTGAAGAAGGCCCTTGGAAGTCTGTAAAAGGATTAAAAGCGGTAGAGTTTTGTAAAGTTCGAGACCTTGATTACTCAACGCTACCTGGATCTGGTGATAGCTGCTGCAAACTCACCCTTGAATTTGTAGATCCTTCCTCAAGTGGGTTTGGAAAAGCTTTTAGAGTCACTTTACCAGAACTCAATGGTTTCCCAGACTTTCTCGTGGAAAGGACACGTCATGATTCTTCCATTGAGAGATGTTGGACCCATAGAGACAAGTGCCAGGTTTGGTGGAGGAATGCGGTCGGAGATGGTGGAAGTTGGTGGGATGGTCGGATCTTAGCTGTGAAGCCTAAATCTCCCGAGTTTCCAGATAGTCCATGGGAGAGATATGTAATACAATACAAGGATGATTCCTCAGGCCAGCATTTACACAGCCCTTGGGAGCTTCATGATGCTAGTACCCATTGGGAGCATCCCATTATCGATGAGGACATCAGAAATAAGCTTTTGAAATCTATTGCTAAGATAGAACAAACATCAGCTAGAAATGAGGTGAACTTGTTTTCTGCATATAACCTGTTTTGTGCATATGTTTTTTCTTCTCCTGGGATTACTTGGTCAAATTTCTAACTTTTTATGTCAACTGTGTTTCTCTATCAGGATTGCCTTGGTCTTCAAAAGCTGAATCAGGTAGCCCAGAAGTCTGATTTTTTAAACAGGTAAACATGTTTTTTTTTCAAGTGATTTCAAGTTAAAATGATGTAGTTGATAAACCTTCTTAAATACACAAAATCAAAACACACACATTGTTCATCTATAAAATCCTCTAGATAAAAGGTTTAAGTAATCGACCAGTCTCATGAACTCAACATGTTTTATCAATATATGATCAAATCGTTGGATCAAGTATAAGTATTTAGTTCTTTTTTCTAGACCAAATTTTATCATGGTCCTTTGGATTTATAACTTTTTTATCAATTTTGTCACTTTAGCTTTTTGCACTTTAATCCTTGAAGTTTAATTTTCTTCATAGGTTGGTCGAAATTTTTTTTTTCTCAAATTGGTCCCTTAAATTTATAATTTATTATTTTGTTCTCTACAGTTTGCAATCTTTCTTAGTTTGGTCCATGATATTATTCTTTTTCACTATAATTCATCCTTGAAGCTAATGTTTCTTTCAGTTGATTTGTAAATCGTATTTTTCTCAGCTTACTCCTTTAGTCTTTTTAACTTTAAGGGCGAGATTAAAAGAATTATAAATTTCATTAATCAAAGTAAAAAAAAAGTTTGGGGATTATATGATAAACTTATGAATTTCTATAAAAAATAAAAAGAAGAAGAAGAAGAAAATTTCGAAACTAAGCTACAAAGTTAGAAATTCCAATGGCCAAATTGAATTTTTATTTTTACTATTTTACTTAGGAAAATACCAACTATACTTGGTTTACTTAAAATTTAAAAATTAAAATAGTAAAATTACAATTTTGATGAATAAAACCACTTCATTTTGTAATATATAGAACTTAAACACTTCATTATCTCAATAGTAACTACTAATTTAAAGTCTTACCTACTGTGCTACTTACTAAACAAGGTTGTTAAAAGTGCATTTTGGGTTGTAGTAATCTAGATCAAATGAACCATTTTTGGAAGGTTGCAAGATTATAATTGAGGTAAGATGCGTAGTATTACTTATTGGTAGGATGAGATGATCCTACCTCATACTTGTTAATATTTATATAATGGGTCTAGATCCCATTACCATTATACCAAAACTTGCCACCCATTATACTAGAAGCTCTTAATGAGCTAGCTTCAAAGTTTTCAACCCAGATGGCTCTTCATCTTAGTGTTGTTTAACTCGGTCACACATGGTACAGACTAATCTAAGATATGATGGATGTATGGAGTATTTGTGTCGGTACACTAAGTACCGGTACATCTGTGTTAGCATGTTATCGGACTATTACTACACTGTTATAAACTGATATGTAAAACTTTAAGTATCCTTTGGCTCTTTGTTTTTGGTTATTCTCATCTTTGGTTGTTCATCATTTGCCCTTCATCATCTTTAGATGAACATTCATCAAGTTTGAATCTTTTTGTCTTCTACTATTTGTCAACTTTAACTATTCATTAGCATCATCTTTGTAATCATTGTTGTGTTTACTAAGCACCCTCAATGTCTTGTTCGCAATCTTCGTTGTCATCATCTTATATGTCTATCTTTGTCAACGTCTGCACCTTTATATCATCGCCTTTAGGTCATTTCATGCCTCTTTTTTCTTCAATTCATTACATGTCTTTGTCGTATTCATCCTTGTTTTTATTGTCCTGGCCTCACGATTACTCACCTTAACAGCTCAATATTGCACGTTAGGTAATCTATAACACATTATACACTTCGGTAGATCATATATTATATATAGTAAGTTTGTGTACTTGATATATATACATATGTATATATGTGTGTGTGAGAGAGAGAGAGAGAAGTGATTCAACGGCTAAGCCAGCAAATTTCTAACAACTTTTTAATAAACTACTCGTAACTAGTTAAATAACCTGGGCTTGCATCGCATCATTTTCCTTTTCAGACATCTCTTTTTGTTGTTTTTTACACACCTCTCAACAATTAATTCTAGAGAAAGATGAGCAAGGTATGGCAACTTGTATGTAGCTATCGTAGAAGTGTTTGCTAGTGAGCGAACGATTAGTGGAATAGTGGTCACTTGTTCCTGTGTGCTAAGGTTAGAGGCTATAAGAGAGTTGATTTGATGAAGATGGTGGTACGTGCAGGTGAGCAGCAATGGGGTTTCTTCGATGGAGACTGCGGACCCAAGGGTTTGTCAAATCAGTTGCAAAGAATACAATGCGTTTGCATTGGAGATAAGGACAAAGGTGCTTGTAATGGGAGGTGATGCGGATGAGGAATGCGGTCACGGGAGGATGGCCTGACTCTAGGAGATGACTGGATTATACACTACAACATCAACTGCAGACTCAAGTGTTGTGGGTTGTCTGAGAAAATGAGAGATCGCATTGGTCATGAATATCAAATTGATACATGATGAAGAGATTGAGAGAAGAGACAAAATAGAAATGCCAAGACAGGATAGTTTCAATTCATTATTCAAAGTTTGTCTTACAATCAAATAAGCCTTGTGTAGGTCTTTGACACCACTAACTCAATAATCACCTATAGAGGCAGATCAAGCGAGGGGCCATTAGGTGGAAGGGAGCGGAGGGTGAAGGGGCAGAAATGGAGGCTGGCAGATGTGAAGATGAAGACGCCACGGTCTGTTTAGGCAAACAAGGATCATGAGGAATGACAATATGGCACAACATTGTTGGTAGATCAACATGAGAATAGAACAAAGTAGGAGACAAACTTACAAATTCGCCACAGCAAGCACAAGTACGTCAGGTAAGCCACAACAATACATTGTTGAATTCAAGGACAATTAAGAAAAAAATATGACATTTGGAGTGGGAATCATGCATGTCAAATTTAGAGCCCAACACATGAACGTAACAAAAGCAACCAAATTACACCAATAGTGATGAAGAAAATGGTCTAGCCAATAGGACAACTATGAGGACCAGATTCCTGTATAATTTGCTTGGACATGATTGATGGGATGAAGATAGTAAGAGCATCCTTTAGGTGAGCCACAGGCATGTGAAATAATATATCATGATGATAACTTTTGTTTCACAATGGTATTTTAAGTCAATGTCACATAAAAAATGTACTAAATTTGATCTTTGTATTACAGGGCTTTGGATTTCAGCCTGACTCATAGGCATAAACGTTGAATTTAGGATTAATAAATGACAAATATGGCTTTTTTATCTTACCTTTATTTGGATTAACAAAAAAAAGGATATCGTGATTGTTTTAGAATTCTTTTATTTTTATTAAGGAAATTAAATGTGAACATGGTTAATTTGTCATCATGGAAACAAACTAATTAGCATGCCTACTTAATGGGAAATATTTATGTTATGAAGTTATTTCTAAATCATCATAATATACATAATGCTTATATGCTTCCAAGTAGAAGTGAACAAATTAAGCACTGATAAAGTAGAACATGAGTAGATGCAATGGTTTCTTGCTGTTGAATAAACATTAAGCTGAACTGAAACAAAATTTAGATCATATTTTCAACCAAAATTATCTGTATAGAGGTAGCCATCATAAGTTAATATTTCAGTGTACCAAAGTTTAACTATAGCCATTGGTTCTTGAAGATAACAAGGTTTTGGGATCAAATCCCCTTATTTTTTTTTAAAAAAAATAACTATAGCCATTAGTTCTTGAATTAGCATTTTTATACCAGAAATTGCTGGTATAACATGATATTTCTATTGAGTTGATCTTGAATCTCATAAAATTTAAGTCTAATAAACATGAGTAAGTTCCAAATTGCTGGGCACAATACCTACATGACAATAAGAATTATTTGAATGTGCCAATTTATCTTTATTTTTCTTAAAGAAAAAAAACACTGGTTGCATCCTTCGTAGTAGAAAATAGCAAACGCACTTTAACTGTTTACAAATAGCATTTGCATATTGTAAATCTTTTGTACCAAAATTATGCAGTCTTCTTCTGTGAATCAAGTATTAGTAAGATAATTAAGTGCTAGGCAGACAGGTAGACTTAAGAATGATTAATGCATTTAAATTTGTGCTAGTAGTTGCTAAAGGAATTTAATGCAAAGCAATTAATAACTAATTGAAAGTCCATGTCCTCAAGCAACTTCAATTGCCATACGTTATAGAACAAATGACAACACTAAGGATCATAAGACTAAATTTTGATTATATATGCATCATTTTGGATCCATGGTACATGACAATTATAGAGTAAAAGACAGAATTAGCCATCCAAGTTATTTGACAAGAATATTGAACAATTGAGGGGCAATCAAGACATTATTAGACCAGCCTGTCCAAGCAACATTGCTTGAGAAACCCCAAATTCATCCAACTTATCCAATTTGCAATTGTTGTGGTGGATCTTGTGAGAAATCTATGATGTAAAAATGTCAAGAAAAGTAAAAGTTTCTAACTTAAGCAATTAAGCACCGAAAAGTTCAACTTCTTACTCAAGATCATTATAATTATGTACAAGAAAAATGAGATAAAAAATACATGAAAGTTGAAATAGAAAGTAGTATAGGATGATCGGTGATGGAGGAGATGGAGGGCTAATAGTTGCTACAAGAGGCGCTACTACAAGTGCCTAAGACATGGCTTTTAATCTTGGTACATACCATCATGACTCGTACTAGTATACATTGGCATATCGACTAGGTTAAGTAAATGTACCAATGCATGATGTGGTGTGTATGGGTTTAACCTAGTTTTCGCTGATGGATGGGGATTGTGCACCACTTCATTGGATGGGTTATTGCCTAGTATGACTTCATATCATGACTATAAAGCATGTGAATGATGTCAATCTTAACAGGTGTAGGAGTGAAGGTGCATTTTGAGGACTTGACAATATAACACGGAAACTCAATTTTATTGAAACATTAAGTTTGACTCAATTCCTAAGGTCAGCTAGTTGTGTTTTGATGACCAAATGACTAAACCCGTTTGAGTCAAATGGGAGTTGATTGGTGAGTTGGACTTATTTAACCCGAAAAATTGTTCTTGAGATGGTCAACCCACTAGATTGGTTGTAACTTGTAACTATATGATCTTTTAACCAGCAAAGTTAACTCATGATTCTAACAATATTTGTATAAGAACAAGTTCTATTATGGATAATATCATGAGATTAAGTACACATAAAGAAGACTACACATCCAATGCCCTGGAAACATGCAAAATTTTTCTGGAATCTTTTAAATGAGTTCTGTTTTCATCAAAAAAAATTTCACACATTAAGAATTACCATATCTTTAAGTAAATAAAGAAGATGATAATTAGTATAAATGAACCTGCGACGATTATAGATAACCATCGTGAGTGGAAGAAGAATCACATGATTACTAGAACTTGATGGGGAAGAGACAACAATATTGACCAAGTTGATAGGCATCAAAATCAATGTATGATCAAGTCTAAAGCTAGGTACTGCTGAATCATGGTAGAAGGGTGTGGTTGTCAAAGGTGTCAAAGATGAGAGGGAGAAATCGAGTGACAACTGATTATCCAGATTGGGTAATGCAACTTGAGCATGGGATGGGTATCGAAACTTTTGCCAACAGCATTCCCAATGATTTGACATAGTGGAGTTATGACCACAACCATGACTACTGGAGGTATGATCTCCACGACCACCAGAAATTGAAGGTGCAAGGTCAACAGCATAACAGGGGATAGAGTGAGATAAGAGACTGGGATAGAAAAAACACATAAATTGAGCAAGGCGTTATGATGGTTCTGAATAATGGAATCAATAAGCTTTAGGTACGAGTAATAGAATTGGTGCCATTAAGTACTAAAAGAAACTTAGCCACCAAAGAGTCTTTACATATTGCTACAAGAACATAAACCCTATAGTAGGAGGTGTTACTCGGTCAATTCTTCTAATCAAAGGGTCGACCATCTTGTTGTATATTGAAAGTGTCTTTATGTTTGTAGATATAACTAACATTCTGATATGGACAATACGTAGTAACCACAAACTTTCTTGAAGTCTAGAAGAATCAGTATCCTAAGTAGGTGGGTAAGATAGCTTAATCACAACATTTCCACGAAGAACTAGTATTCATTTAGGAGGACAATCTAGGCGCTTTTGCCTCCTGCGGAAACAAATAAAGTATCAGCGATGTAACTCAGAAAAGATAATTGGTTACTGAGTTGGTACAGTGGACTTTTGCTTACGGCAAGAGTCAATGAGAAAAAAAGTTGGGAGACATACAGTTAAGCATGAAAGAAAAAAAATTTAGTAAATGGGATGAACCCTATAGGAGAGAAAAGAATCACTAACATATTAATTTGATGAGGTGTTCGGTTACCAAGTTAAAAAAATAAATTAACTTGATTAAACAAACTGGCTCTTGGCTTATCTGGATAAGTAATGTTGCTCTTTTCTTGTCCTGTGACAGGTTCCCTGTTCCACTTTCTCTTGAGGTCATAACAAGGAGACTCGAAAGCAGCTACTATCGCACTGTGGATGCGGTCAAGCATGATGCCTCTGTAATGCTTTCAAATGCAGAGTCATACTTCAGCAAAAGTGCTGAGATGAAATCTAAGATACGGCGATTATCAGAATGGATCATGCGCACATTCTCGTTGTAGGATGGGGACAGTCGTATAGAAGTCTACTTGATAGGTTAAGTTTGCCACCTCACTAATAATTGTCTCAATTCTAACATATTTGTTTCACTTGTCCGCAGTCATTTGCCCATTGATCCACTTTTTTGTGTGGGGAAATTGGCAATTCTTGGATGATTGTTACAGAGTCCATGATACAGAAGATTGTTGAAAGAAGATGAAAGAAAATGATAAAGATAGCAATCTGGCAGACGGAAATCCCTGCCAGAATTCTTTTATGCAGACCCATTAGAGTCAATAATATTATTGAAGAAAAAAGAAACCTGTTATCTTTACTGCATTAGTCTTCGCTGCGCCCAATATTTTTTGATGTATTTTGATATGGTAAAAACACCTTACTATAGGTATTGTACATGTCAGGTAGTCTTGACATGTTGTAAGCGAATTAATTGTTTTGGAGTGAGCTTGAGCAAACTTGATTCTTTCACATAGTTGCATGTACAAAATCCACCTTCAACCCGTGGCTGAATGGAGTTCATCCTTGACGGTACATAATATTTCTAAGCATACCCGAGAGAAGAGATGGTTAGACCAGATAAATGGACGTTTGCGCCTTCAACCCGTGGTTCTGTGTTTCTTCTGCTAATTGCGATATTGACTAAGTAACTACAGGTAGTTGATGGGTATGCTTCCGTGGAGTAAAATGCACAATGAATGTGTTAGTTATGGATAATGTTTCAAGATTTGTTCCTTTCACTGTTCAAAAGGGATAGCAAAGTTAGCATTTTGTCGTTCAATCCCTTATGTGCAATATCGTTCGAGAGCTAAGCTAGATGATGAATCTATTGATTACTTGAAAGAATGCTCTCTGAAATCAAGAAAATGCTCTGGTAGAGATTTACGACGCAGAAAAGTAATTTAGCTAGAGCTGGGCTGGGTTGGCTAGAACAATGCCTACCCGATTGGTTTCTAGAGGTCATGAGATCTGCCGAGCATTAGTATATGTACGTACGTCGCAAAAAAGAGTGCTTTTGGTAAGCAAGAACCGTTGCAACGTCGAGTTATTCACGTGGAGGTTTTGCTTTTGAAAAAAATACATAGCTTTTCTTGTGAAGCAGAACTAGGGTTCCTTAATCAACTCGTCCTATATGGTTTAATGTCCATCACTACAAAGCTTCAATGAAGCAAGGTAAGAGTTCAACATCGCTGCCCTCCCTCTTACACTAAGATGTTTGGATTGGGTGGCATCTGAACACGGCTTCTACCTCCACTTTTGTCATTACACTAATAAACTCTACATCTATTTTTGTCATTACACAAATAAACTCAATTCTAATAATCGAGAAAGGCCATATTTCTGAAAAAGGACTCAGGTATTAGTATCATATAATATTGTATGGCCTCTACAACAATATGGCTTACACTCTGGGTCACAGAAAAGATCGAATAACAATCTAGCTTCTACTCAGTTGATCTAGCTGATACTGCAGTTGTGCCAGCTGAATTGCTAATGTTATTATCTTTATTAGAAAAATATCCTTGCGACATTTTGGTCCGGGCAAAATCCAAAACGCACAAGCGTACAATTAATTTATTGTGAAAGGGCCAAAGTTATCTATGAGTTGCCACTCATTTTTTTTTTTACATAAATGAATAATTAATGAAAATAAAATTTAATTATAAGACTTTATTATCAATAACTAAGGTCTTTATCAGTTGGGCTAGTAAGAACTTGTTCTAATACAATCTTTCCTTTTATCAATTAGGCTAGTAGGAACATTAACATTGTTCTAATACAATCTTTGGTGGACTGTAATCTAATTTATACATTATGAGTTTGAGAGATAAATCTATATGAATATTAGAGTTACAAAAACATACATCTCACTATGTCTAATAATTTAAATTTTTATCTTTTTGCTATAGTTTGTCTATTGTGGAGATTTATATATATGCTCATGAAAAAAGCTTTCAAATTGATATCCTTCTGTGCAGCCTCAATGTATGTATTATATAACACCTGTACTTTCATATGATCTATGATTTTTATTTGTTAATACGCTACATCTCTACTTCTATCTCAAATACGCCTAAGAGGCATGCATATCTTAAATAATCATCTATGGAGGAGACATGTTTATTTCTAATGTGCATGTACTTCTCTTGTCATGCTTTTTTCAATTCACACAAGCATCACAATTAGTAAATTTCAATTCTCTTTTATTTTTTTTTCAGTTGGAATATGTCCAAGTCATTTGACAGCAACATTAAATAAACATCCTACCTAGGTCTCCATTGATATAGTTTCAGAAAAATGCTATTTTTCACATCCAATTAATATCATAATTACAAAAGAAAATCTTTCTTAGATACAGAAATGTAATTATTTTTTACTTATTCAATCAATTGGTCGATGTTTGGATTTATGTTTGTTAATGTTGTCTAACATGGTTCTCTTACATTTGAAGGCTCATCTATATCCATAGTTTTATACCATTAGGTAACTTGAATATCTCAAATAACTACTAAGATAATCAATTTTGAAAGATATGTGCAATTGGATTGACACACTAACTTATCATAGGGAAAGAACTTTATCTACTTGATGTTTAGTCTCAATATTGCACTAACTTCTTGGATAAAAAAAATAAAAAAAACAAAGATGCTAGCAAACACATATGAGTTTGAAATTTTCTGAACAAGAATTCACAAAAGCCAATTTGAGATAAACAAGCATACAAGCTTGCATAACTATAAGAACACTCACCTCCAGTGATATAATCACTCATCTTAGTAATTACTTATCCTCTCACTCAGAACACATCTACACCTTCACAAATCTAGCCTATCCTCACATTATCAATCACTTCTGTTATCAACTTTGACCATAACTATTGACTTATTTTCTCTAATCATGATAACTTTCTCATGAACTTTTCTTTGATTGTGAGTACAACTATAATCACCTAATTATGAATTCTTCTTTGATTGCAAACTCTATAGTGATCGATGATCCCCTTGGATTTCTATTAGTTTGGTTGAAAAATTCTAGCTCCTCTAAAATGTGCCCCTTTCTAGACAAATCTTTATTATTTGTTATGGTTTTTATTTGAGTTCAAAAGAATCAAATAAGACTCCTAGTTCTCTTATTTGAACTTGTCAATGTCATCAGCACATGCCCCACGCCTTTGCATATGTGCATGTTCTCCCGTGGTTGTTTAGACAATTGTCTATAGCACACTTGCCCTATCAATCAATAACCATTGCTCCATTGTGTCTCTTAACATGCAATTCACTTAACCATAAGAAACATCCTTGTGCACATCACTCTTCTTGGCTCACTTGGTTTTGAAATGCATACTTCTCTATGCCACACTATGCTTGACCTCCTCTTGAGTGCCGACTTATGTATTCCCAATTTTCTTATGAGTGCAAATTTGTGCTATGCTAAAGTTTATATTAATTAGTCAAGTCGAGTTACTAAGCATACACATGCTCTCTCCACTTTTACATTAAGCACCTTTAAAGTTGATGTTTTGTGTTTGTTGTGAAGCAAATAGAGACAAATATCTCTTGAATAAACAATCATCTATGAAGAAGATGAATTGTTTTTTACCATAAAATATCATTTGTAAACAATAAATTTTTACATGTATTGATGTAACGGGAAGGTGTAGGTTACATGAAGTGAGGTGAGATATGGTTGCTTAATAATAACTAGAATACATAAATATTATAAATAATAAAATGATTGAAACATGGAAATAAGCATATCATACACATTATGTGAATTTAAGCTCATTTCATCCTTATAAATTCATTGCCACCCTCACTTCCTTATTTCTTCATACAAATCCAAGTAGTTTTGCATAATTTTCTCATTCTCTCTTAATACCCTCTTTATCTTTTGAGTTTAAAGTTTCAATTATTTTCTTAATTGAACTAAAGCTTAATGTGTTTTAAGTCTTCAAGAGTTCCAAGTCTTCAACTTCAAAACTTCAAGACATTAAGGTTTCCTTGATTTAGTCACATGATTAAAATAAAGTATTTAACTTTTATTTTTATTTTATAATATAATTATTGCTCTTTAATTTTTTTAGTTTCAATTTATTTTTTAATTATGTTCAAGTTTGAGTTATCAATCAATGTGATTAGGTATTTTTTTATTATTGTTATTTTTTTAGTACTATTTAAATTTTTAATAGACCCTAATTGATTTTCATTAGTATTTGTAGAATCAATAGCCAAATTTAATAATGATTGGAATCTATTGCCATGAGAGATTGAAGAATTATAGAATGAACTAATTTGGACAAATAACCTCAATATTGTAATATCGCAAACAATGCCAACCCTCTTCTAACCTAATGTTATGGGCAAATTTATTTTTTTAATAATAAACTTAACCACAACCGGCAGATCCCCTCGCGGAGATCTCAGCCCTACACTAGAGTGGCCCGCGACCGGTTAGGATCGCGTTGCGGAAGCTGGCCAGCACTCTACAAGTCCTCACACCACGTGCGCGAAGGATTCGGTATGAATACCGCCCCTCGGACACGAATACAGATTTCTCAACTGTGTCAAAGTGATGGAGACTCTCCAAAACACTTTGCACTCACAGAAATTTTCTCAGCCCACGCTCCTTTCTGTACACAGCCGAGATAGGCACCGGCGCGGCCTCAATCAATCACAAGGGGACGGTGGTGAACACCTTCAAGGGTGCCGGCACACATGTCCAAGACTTTGCAGGCAAGCAAGCAGTACCTACAAATAAGCACAACCCGCACTACACATATGCGGGCGCAGATAACGCAAAGAACCGTCCGGACGAAAAGCCACACGAAGTCCGGACGGCGGTAAAGTCTCTATCCACTACACACGAGAAAACCGTCCTACTACCACTACACACGATAGATCCGGGGAGGGTTTACCCTTGTAGCGTGCCACCACTCCACGAGCCGAGCCCACCGAGAACCTCCGAGAAGCTGCGTCGAAAGGTCCGGTCAGAGTCGAAGTGAGACGCGCGTACGAACACGGGCGCAGAAGCCCCTTCTCCCTCTTCCCGCTCGCGTCCGAAATGAAGCCGAGACCTCGGCTGAAACAGGGGAATGATCCCCTCTCCCGTCCGGCCACCGGAGCTGCGCCGGAGGGTCGGGATCTGGTCGCCCACGGACGGAGACGCCGCCGCCGAAGAAACGTCGCCGGAGAAGCCGCCGCCGACGCGATTCTGAACCCAATGGAAGTTGTGGCTGCGTGGAACCGACGATTGGAAAATCCGATCGCACTCCCACGTCTGGCTGCCGGCGCCGGAGGAGATGGTCTCCTCGTTACCTCAAGGCACCGGTGAGTCGATCTGAGAGCGTACGCCGACGAGTCCACGGCCGGAGCCTCGTCGCCGACACCAAACAACGTCCTCTGTTCCCAGATCTAAAATTCGCCGTCGCCAGACCTTGCACAAGCGCTCGATTCCGCTTGATTGCAACCGCCCCTCGACGAGGATGGGATTTCCATCTTCGTCGCCACGCAACCGCGATCTCCGCCGGTGATTGGCCGGAGATCTCGCTTCCACCGGGGCGGATCCGAAAATCCGCCCTAGGCTCGTCCACGTAGGAGTCCTAGCCCTCAATCACCGTCGCCCTCGTCGCCACGCCAGCACGCACCTCCGGCCACCTTCCAAATCCGGCGAGCGTCCCTCTGGTTGGCTAAATCGACAGCGGACGGCAGCTTCGTGAGAACAAAGCGTGAACAGGGGAATTTTCCCCAAACGCGCGTACGCGCGATTGAACCGGGTGAACCGGTTCGGTTCAGCTTGGAAGGTTGGTTCAGGCTGGTTCGGGGCTGATTAGACCTCAGAATCGCCCCACGGTTGACCCTCTTCGATGCACACGCTCGCAAGCTCGTGCGAGAGGGTCCGGGGTCCATGGGTCGAGTCAAAATCCCACATCCACATGTGAACCCACACTCCGTGGTTTGACTCGACCCTCGCCCTATGGACTTGTGTCAGCCTCAGTGACACGATCGCACACCCGAGTCGTCCAACACGGCTGATGACGAGGGGTCCCGCCATCGCTCCATCTCGGTGTGCTTTGGGATTTGTGCTAAATCCCGGGAGCATCACACCTAATATAACAATGTAATTTTGATTCTCATGCACCTACTATGCAAGTAAAGGAGGGAGGCAATCAAAACCCACAAGTCAACTACTTCTATTGGAAGGAAACGAACCAACGATGTTTAGAAGAGCTTTGATCTAGTGATGATCGATGGGGAAGAAAAAACCAACAGTAAGAAATGTAAAAGAATTAATGAATTACAAATTAAGGTGTGGAACTAGTCATTTATTTGGCCACCTAAAAAATCACCATAACCAAATCATTTGTTCACAATGCTACTCTTTAACCTTTCCTCCGTTTAATTAGAAATTTTTATTCTATTAAAAACTTTAGAAAAAAATTAGCTAAATTTATTATTTACGATAAATAATTATTTTCTTTAGCTAAAAATTAAAAATTTATAAATAAATTACCATAACTTAAATTTTAAAAAGGTAAGTAGACAAATTATGCATAGGAATTCCTTAAATACTTTTTATAATTATAATTGTTTTTTAAAAAAAATCAAATATACTTCTAGTTTTTTTTTACCATCTCATATTTGGATTATATACATATATATACGTATATACGTATATGTACATATACGTATATACGTATATATGTATATACATATATATGTATATACATATACATATACATATGTATATAGATATATACATATATACATATACATATACATATGTATATGTATATATATATATATGTATATATACATATACACATATACATACATATATACGTATATGTACATTTACATATACATATATATACATATACATATGTATATGTATATGTATATATGTATATATATATATACATACATATATATACATATATGTATATATATGTATGTATATATATATATACATATATATATGATTACATTTAGAATTTTTAACATTCTCATACTACAAATTCTATAGTAAATAATTTTATAGCATTTTACATTCTTATAATACAATTAATAAATTTTTTCTCATAATGCTAATGTAGTTGAAAATTTAAAAAAAAATTGAATCCACTATTTAATGAATGGTTTTTTCATGTTAGTTGTGCTTATTGTCACCCCCAGAATTAGGGTAATAAAATTTTTTTAATAAAATACATGCGAGTCAACGCTTGACTCACACCCAAGCACGCCCACGCAGGGGCTAAGTGATCGAACCACTGATCCAGGCGCGACCGGCAGGAGCACGTCCTCGACGTACTCCTCAGCCTATCCCAGGCAGCCACCTCGACTCTCGTCTCGACGAATCATCGACTGCCACGTGCCCATGAGGATCGCTGCTCGCTCCAACTCCAAAGTCCTCCAAAGTACATAACCTGAGACTCGACGTCGGCGCAGCGCACATACGAGTTCGGTACACCAGAAAATAGACAAAACCGCACGCAGGCGGTGGAGCACACACGCGCAAGAGACAGCGTCACGCAGGACGCCGGGCACACGCCCTAACTCCGACTAGACCACACGCCCAGAAAGGGACGTCTCGCAGACGTCTGGCACAAACAAACCGGTGAACGCCGGACAACATCACACAAGGCCGGCGCACATGACCGGAGCGCGGAGAGGGGCGAGGGATCGCCGACCGAGAAAGACGACTAGGCCGGGAGCGAGAAGCTCAGGGAGCCGGAGAGAGGAATACGCCGACCGAGGGTAGCTGATCGGCCGGGAACGGGAACTACGTCCGGAACCCGTTAGAGGTGCGTGCACAGAAAACGAGGCATGTGCTCGCCAACCAAAGCACAAGCATGTAAACCGAGGCAAGCGGATCGGCAGTCGAAGCTCGCCGGAGCCCAGTCCGGCCAAGCCCAACCTCGCCGGAGGCACAGGCGGCGCTGGCGAACTCACCCATGTTTGCCGGACGCCAGCCAAAGAGGAGTCGCGCCCCTCTTCACCAGACACCGCCGGAGAAGTAGGAGACGCCGACAATTCCTTCGCCGGACGTCACCAGGAAGAGGAGCCAAAGCCCCAAACCTCGTCGGTGGCCCACCATCTTGCCGGAGATGAGGAGATGCGGGAGACGCGACGCAGGAGGAAGAAGGAGTCAGCGAGCACTTCGCCGACGAAAACCAACCCACCGGACGGAGCCGGACTGGGAGGAGGGAAGAACCATACCTTCGGCGGGCGACTGCCGCCGGATCCACCACCGGCGACGCCGAAGAGAGAGGTGGATGAGGGAAAAGGGGCCCCGCCCCTTAGCTCCATCGTTTCCCATGCCGCCGCACCCAACCCACTGGGAAACCATCGGAGATCGCCGTCGTTGCCGGAGAAGCCCTCGCCGGAGCCACACGACGAAGGGAGAGGAAGAATCGGGGAGAGGAGGAAGGAGCACCGCCGCTGCGTTCCGTCCCGATCGCCCTCAAGCTAGGGCTATTATAGCCCTAGCTTTGTTTTACCACACGGGTCGCCCCGACCCGATAAGCCAAACCCGACCTGCCTGAACCCACTAACCCGATCCACTAAGGAAAGGGCAATTGGGCTGCGCCAGGGTTTGGGCCCAGCGCCTGGGCCTCACATTCTCCCCCACCTGAGGTGATCGCCGTCCTCGGTGACTCGAGGTAGCTCCTTAGCTACAACCTTGTAAACCAGAACTCTGAAGCCTCTCATCGAAGAGATTTGTCCTCAGGCATATCTCTCTCCCAATGAATGAGAAACACTCACTGTTTACTCATCCAACAACGACCTAAGAGTCGATAACCTCAAATCTCAATAATTCTTAGATCGAACTTCGTCCGAGCCATCGGAGAAGTATTGTTCGGAAGCTTTGTGCCAGGTTGCTTCCTCCAAAAGGGATCCACCCTATCGGATGAGAAACTCCGTATGTCGGTTCAGCTTACTTTGCCCCAACACCCAGTGATATAAAATATCACATATCTCTCGGTCGAACTCTGTTCTAACCATCGGTGTGGCTTGGTAAGACAATGACCGAGAAGGATCATCCGGATCCTTGTGAAACTTCCTCAAGTTCACATGGAATGCAGGGTACGTCTACATTCTCTATTGGAGTTTCAAACGGTATGCTACTGAGCCCACTCGACTCAGTATCTCACACAGACCGTCGTATCTTCGGATAAGGCCTCGGTGAGCCTCCGTCACCGAGATTTTCCTACCGATCTGCGAGGTAAGTCGGAGAAGAATTAAGCCGCCCACGACTAATTCTTCGTTCCAACAACGACAGTATGCATACCTTTGCATCCATTGTACAGCCAACTCCTAGCTACCTTTAGCCTCTCCGAGTGAATAGATTCGTTCCCGAGCATTCCGTTGAGTCATAGGGCACTTCCCATAGGAATCCCTTTGTACCACATCAACGGGGGTTAGGGGCTGACTCTCTAACACTAACTCGAAGCTCAAATGAGGTGAGACTTGTGGATGATGACTTTTGCAGGTCGTAGGAATTCCATGCCACATCGATCCACATCACCCAGTCACCCTGACTGGCGATCACATAGTGACGGGGAGATCTTCCACAAGAGCATTCACAAGCTCAATTTGCCCATCCATCTGAGGATGATTGGCTATGGAGAAACTTACCTTGGACAAATATTTATTGAACAACACGGTTCAAAAGTGTCCAGCCAAAATGGGCATCCATATCACTCTCGATATCCACTTGGATGCCAAAATATTTCACCATTTCCTGGAAGAATAGGTCTACAGCAACCCTTGCTGTACACCGCTCAAGTGCTGGGATAAAGATTGCAACCATAGAGAATCTATCCACGACTACCGGCACTGAGTTTTTCCCGTCAACTTAGGAAACCCACCAATAAAGTCCTTGGACACCCTTGTCCAGGACATCTCGGGAACAGGCAGTGATTGAAACAACCCTGCCTCTAGTCTCTGATCGATCTTACCTTTCTGGCAATTTTGGTAAGTGCTGACATACATCCTCATGTTTGCGCACGTGTTGGGCCAATAGCACAGTCGTGCTGATAGGACAATTTTTCCCTTTTGTCCTGGATGTCTTGCCCAAACTCTACCATGGACCTCCCTCAGTAGCTCCCGGCGCAGTCCGCCCCATCGATGGGACTAGTGGCCTATCGCCTCTGGTCATGACAATGTCAATTGGACCCAGATAGTAGTGTCGGATCATATCCGACATAATCTGTTGAACTTAGCTTTTGATTCCCTCTATCAAAAGCTGAGACTGTCTTTATTCTGCTTAGCAGATTCCCTTTTCACATTGGACAGGGTACAACACATAAGGGCATTTAGTCTACTTAGCTCATAAGGAAACACGTTGCCCTTACCCGATTTATGTTCCCCATGGAACTGGAATTCACCCTAGAATTCCGGCCAACGTGCCTATTTTGCCGACAACCTCTTTTATGTGGTGTCATGTTGTTGGACTTCATAACCCCGAGAAGGTTCTCCGTGTCCGGAGATAGTGGACTCTCACCACCTTTTCCTTCTCGTGGCCAAATATCATCTCTCAGTCCTGTTAGCTTTCAAGTCTCAAAAGCTAAAGGTTGCCCACACTATGACTTATACCACCGATAGCTTGGTCCGAAGCATCGGTGTGAAACTCAAAAGGCATACTGAAATCGGGTAACTTCAGGATCGGTTTAGAGGTAATAATACGGACCTTCACTATCGGAAGGCCAACTGATACCGAGCAAGCCACTCCCATTTCAAGTTCCGTTTCAGCAGATCACTGAGGGTAAGGCTTTTCTTGAATAGCCTTTGATGAACCTTCGATAGAAGTTCACCACACCGAGAAAACTCCATATTCAGTTTGATTTGAGGGGGCGCACCATTCCGCAATGGCTTGGACCTTTACCTTGTCCATGCGCGCTTGTCTGTGGTCCATCCCAAGACCAAAGAAAGAAATCTCATCCACCACAAATGAGAATTTCTCAACTCCAAATAGAGTTGGTTTTTCCCTCAACACCAGCCTTAGATGGCTTAGGTATTCCTCAATGCTTGAGGAGAGAACCACGATATCGTCCATATAATCAACTATGTAGTCATCTAAGAAAATGGGCCAACACTTGTTCAACAAATGACAAAACATAGAGGGGGCTTTAGTAGTCTAAAGGACATCACTCTAAACTCCAGGACTTATATCGGGTTACCCATATATTTTTCTTATTCGTTGCCCTCGGCAAAACGAATTTGCCAATTAACCTGCTCTCAGGTCTAGCCTTAAGAAAACCAATGCTTTCCCTAGTCGATCTCTCAGATCAGGGATAAGCAGTATAAGATAATAGTCCCTCATCGTTATCTTACCCAAGGTTCTATAGTCTACCCAGAACCTTAGCGACTAATCTTTCTTCTTTTAGAAGAGGATCAGCACTCCATAAGGTGATACCGTAGGCCGAATGAACCCGGCTTCTAGCAAATCCACACCATTGCTAACGAAGCTCGACCAACTTCGTTGGAGAAATACAGTATGAAGCCTTTAGTGGATGAGTGGATCCTGTCACAAGCTCAACTTGTGGTCGATCCCTCTCCTTAGGGGAAAGTGTTTAGAAAGCTCCGATGATAACTCGTCGGAGAATTCTTCCAACAAACCCTTCACCAACGAAGGGATCTCTCCTTCGCAAGGAGAGTCGTCAACCCTTGTCTCTCTATAGCAAAACCCTACCGCTAGGGTGTTGTTGACAATGGAAACCCCTCAGTTCCAACATCACCTAGGCATATCGCTGGAGGTAATCCCGTATGACCCAATATGCTTTAGTCATTTTAGGATGCCTTTCGCAACCCACGACAAGTTTCCCAAGTGGAAACTACTCCTTGATCTCATCTTTTGAGATCTCCTGGAGCTCAAGGGTCGAATTAAACCCCAAAAAGAAGCTGTGTACGGCCTAAGTCTGCCACCACAGCTTTGTATCTCTAAAGAGATACGCGATACCAGTGTGTACCTGCTCCTCTGCAGGGACCTGGGTATTATGGAAATATAATTTCGATGCCCCCATAGGAAGTTCCTCAACTTCCTCAGCGTAGTAAACCCTCGAAATGGGTGCAAGCTTGTGGACACGCCGTAGCATGGTGGTCACACAGCCACTCTTGGCCGGAGTCCCAAATATCGTCGTACGATATTCCTCGGGTCACGATGCCCTCAGTTCTTAGAACGTGTCGTCGCACGATAGTTAATTGGCCGCCATCAAATGATATCCGGGATATATTGTCGCACAATAATCCCATAGGCACACTCGACTGCCCTCAGGTCATATCGTCGCACGACAGCCCCTATGGCCACCCCTGGCTTAGGTCGATGCTGTAAAAGCAACACGACCCCCATAAGATATGTCTCCACTTGGGAGACAAGAAAACTGAGCCGTGAGACTCTAGTTAGACAAAGCCAACTCTGTCAATATCTTTGGAACGAAGCTCCCCCATATCCGACAGTCTCCACCAGCAACTCAATGCTGTGGACATTTGTGATCGTGGTATTGATCACTGCTGCTAACCCGTACAATGCCGGTGTACAAGTTGGAACGTGTAGAACTTGGGCTCTGATATCAGTCTGTCACGCTCAGAATTAGGGTAATAAAATTTTTTTAATAAAATACACGCGAGTCAACGCTTAAGTTGCACCCAAGCACGCCCACACAGGGGCTAAGTGGTCGAACCACTGATCCAGGTGCGACCGGCAGGAGCACATCCTTGATGTACTCCTCAGCCTATCCCAGGCAGCCACCTCGACTCTCGTTTCGACGAATCATCGACTGCCACGTGCCCATGAGGATCGCTGCTCGCTCCAACTCCAAAGCCCTCCAAAGTACATAACCCGAGACTCGACGTCGGCGCAGCGCATGTACGAGTCCGGTACACCGGAAAATAGACAAAACCGCACGCAGGCGGTGGCGCACACACGCGCAAGATACAGGACGCCGGGCACATGCCCTAACTCCGACTAGACCGCACGGAGATGGCCAAACTCACACACTCGCCCAGAAAGGGACGTCTCGCAGACATCCGGCACAAACAAACCGGCGAACGCCTGACAACATCACACAAGGCTGGCGGACATGACCGGAGCGCGGAGAGGGGCGAGGGATCGCCGACTGAGAAAGACAACTCGGCCGGGAGCGAGAAGCTCAGGGAACCGGAGAGAGGAATACGCCGATCGAGGGCAGCTGATCGGCCGGGAACGGAAACCGCGTCCGGAACCCATTAGAGGCGCGCGCACAGAAAACGAGGCACATGAACGCCAACCAAAGTATGACCATGTATACCGAGGCAAGTGGATCGGCAGCCGGAGATCCGCCTGAGGCTCGCCGGAGCCCAGTCCAGCCAAGCCCGACCTCGCCGGAGGCGCTGGCGAACTCACCCATGTTCGCCGGACGCCAGCCAAAGAGGAGTCGTGCCCCTCTTCACCGGACACCGCCGGAGGAGCAGGAGACGCCGGCGGTTCCTTTGCCGGACATCACCAGGAAGAGGAGCCAAAGCCCCAAACCTCGTCGGTGGCATGCCATCTCGCTGGAGACGAGGAGATGAGGGAGACGCGACACAGGAGGAAGAAGGAGTCGGTGAGCGCTTCGCTGACGAAAACCAACCTGCCAAATGGAGCCGGAGCGGGAGGAGGGAAGAACCATACCTTCGGCGAGCGACTGCCGCCGGATCCACCACCGGCGACGCCGAAGGGAGAGGTGGATGAGGGAAAAGGGGGCGCCGCCCCTTAGCTTCGTCGTTTCCCGTACCGCCGTACCCAACCCACCGGGAATCCATCGG
This sequence comes from Costus lasius, assembly GCA_027563935.2. Lineage (NCBI taxonomy): Eukaryota > Viridiplantae > Streptophyta > Magnoliopsida > Zingiberales > Costaceae > Costus > Costus lasius. The sequence continues at coordinate 54,605,342 of CM050447.1, forward strand.
AGATCGCCGCTGTTGCCGGAGAAGCCCTCACCGGAGCCACACGACGAAGGGAAAGGGGGAAGGAGCGCCGCCGCTGCGTTCCGTCCCGATCGCCCTCCAGCTAGGGCTACTGTAGCCCTAGCTTTGTTTTACCACACGGGTCGCCCGACCCGGTAAGCCAAGCCCGACCTGCCTGAACCCGCTAACCCGATCCACTAAGGAAAGGGAAATTGGGCTGCGCTAGGGTTTGGGCCTGGGCTTGGGCCCAGCGCCTGGGCCTCACACTTATCATATTCTTAACTTATGTTTTCAAGATAATATAATAAATTAAGAAATATAATTAGATTTTTTACTTCTACTTTTAGAAATCAAGACTTGGTAAATTTGTAAATCTTATGGTAAACCTGGTATTAAAATAAGATGACATTCATACGATATCCTAACAACTTATTTTCTATTTATGAACCCTCTTATTTATTTTATAATGAAAGAATACCTTATGAAAATGTTAAAAAAGATAGGGAAAAAGCAAAACTATTACATAATATTTCAAAATTTTTTATGATGCAACCACTCATATTTGATATTTATTATCCTACTTAACGTTTAATTTTAGAATATTTAGTTTTAATTAGTGATTTTTTTTTCTCAACATAAAAATAATAAAATAATTTCAAATAATTACATAAATAGAAATATAATTTAAAAAATATATCTCCTTTATATCATTTAGATTTCATTAAGAAATAGTTACTCTCTCAAACTGTTACATATAGTAGTACTAAAATGTTACTGATAGAATATATTTTATTTTACAAGGAAAAAGTATTTCAACTAATAAATCTAATAATTTGAATAAAATAATATTTTATTTAAAAAATAATCTTACATCTTACGAAAGATCAAATTCATACTTTTTATATTTTGATGGTGGAGATCACAAGGAAAATCTTATCACATGATTTCCGCTATGACACATGATAAATAAAATATATATTGCCCCCAATCAACACATGCATTTTATCTATTTGCCCTCTTATTTTTCTTTTTGCCCCCACATATCTTTGGGTCATGGATCCGCTATTGGGGAGGGTGTTAGATGAGAAATGAAGTTGGATGAATAAAGAAATCACAAAAATATGTATTTATCTTAAAGATTAGTTAGATACTAAAGATGATGATCAGGATAAAGGTTACATTTAAAAATAGAACTATATAGACATGATCTTTCCGTAACTATTGTTGAAGGTATATAGGTAGGGGTGAGCATAATTCGGTAATTATCGAATTTTATCGATTTTACTGACAATTCGGTAAATCGGTAATCGGTACGGTAAAGAAATTCCTATTATTCGGTAATCGGTATGGTAAAAAATTTTCGGTTCAGTAAATTTACCAATTTATTGATTATATATATTAAAAAAATATATACTTTTATTATTTTGCGAGATGGCTGCGAGGAGATGAGGATTTCACCCCACGTGACTATGACTCCAAATTTTTGCCTCATTAGTCATGACATTCGTTGATTTCCTCCTCGGCTCATGACTGATGAGCGATGACTCAAAATTTTCAAATTCCAATCGTCCGTTGTCCGATGAGGTGATGATTTCGAAATTCGAATTAGGGTTAGGGATTCTACTTTCCAGTTTCCAGATGCCGTTGCCTAGTGACCCTGTGTCGCCCACTTGCTCCCAGGCCCCAGTCGCCCTACTCTGACCTCTCCAACTCTGCAAGTCGAATGCTCAGAGCTCACTTGCTCAGGCGACAGGCGACTCATCCCTAAGTTCTGACCTTCTCCATTCTCACGAGTTATGACTATGGTGCATGGTTGATGCAACCTGGAAATCTAGAATCCTAGATCACAAATGCTATCTGTAAATCGGTAATAACAATTGCAAAATCAGTATATTAAAAACAAAAGAATAATGGTAAAATCAGTAATTGTTATTTACCATTCGGTAACGGTAAATAACAATTTCACAATCCGTTACCGATTGAGAAATTACCAATTTTATCGATCAGTAAATTGGTAAAATCGTTAATTTACTGTTCGGTAATTTCACAATCGGTAACGGTAACGATAAAGGAAAAAAATTTCAGTAAAGTTGGTAATCAGTAAAGCGGTAATCATTGAATGCACACCCCTATATATAGGTAACTCGAAATGAGTGCGATCTAATATAAAAAAGAGTTATAAAAATAAACTATGTTGACCTAATTTGTCTGTAATTGTTGTGGAAGGCATAACTTAAGTGAGTAGTCTTAAAAAAAAGAGTTGTAGAAATAAAAATTTTGTAAACTTGATCCTTCTACAAATATAAATATTGTGGAAGATATGTAAGGGTTCCCATAATGTGTCCTCCATTCTAAAATAAATAATAAAAATATTCTTTAAAAAAAAATCTTGTGTTATTATGAATTATGACTCATGCATTATTAATATATCATATATTTTATTATTTTTTATTTTTTTAAAAAATTTCCTTTATTATTTTCTATTTTTAATCATTTTCCTTTTTTCTTTTTTTTTAAAAAAAATTCCTATTTTTTCTTTTTTAGAATTTTCTAGTTTTTTTTCTTTTTTTCTTGATTTTTTTCTCTTTTAATTTTTAATTTTTATTATTTTACTTATTTAATTTTATTTTTTTGTTTTTTCCATTTAAAAATATTTCTTCTTTAGTTTTTGTTGGAATTTTCTAATTCAGGCTGTGTCTAGCACCAGCTGTTTCGTGCCCACGTGCCATGTTTGGCACCACTCATTCGTTCCCTTGTGCCATGTCGGGTCAAAAATTTTGTAAGTCGGGCTCAGTATGCAATGCCGTGTCGATGATACACCCCCACCACGAACTGTGCTGAGGAGCCAACCTCCCACGTCGTTTTGGAGGTTAAGTTTGTTTTTGCCCTAATATGGAGTGCATGCTACAATGTTGATTGAAATTTATAGGTTAGGTAATGATGATTAGTCATCTAAAAATTTATCATATTTATAGATTTTTCTACTCTCGCAAACAATAGATTTAACTACTCTAATGTGGGTGCCAAATTTGTTAGTGGGTCATCAAATGTTCTGAGCTGTGGCTTCTAGAAATTATCCATTTGTGGATTTTTTTTATTTATTTCGAAAATGAAATGATATAGTAAATGAATATAGATGATACAAAATGACTATAGGCAATGGAAAATTTACAGAACAAATCAAGTTGATATAATGGCTCATGTTACTTTTCAGATATGATTCAAAAATATAAATTATAATTTAGATAAACAAACATGTTATTGCAAGATCGTTATGACATCTTATTTTATGATAAATAATTACTAATAATTCTAAAATACATTTTACATCCACGTATTTTGATAAATTAAAGTCACACATATGGTACAATCCCATATAAACATTCACTAATGAAAGGAAAAAAAAAAAGAGTACAACATTGCATTCAATATTAAATGATCTTAGAAATTGATTAACTGAGGTGGTAGCTAAGCATACTCTATACCTACTTTTTGGCATGATGTTAATCAATCTACATCTATTTATTAAAATGTAATTGCGAGACGAATTGTACGATCATGAGCTCTCTAAAAATCAATCCTCAGATGAGCCTTGTATTTCTCCAAAATGACACAAAAAAGATCATTTTTTTACCCGAAACCATCTCAACCGACCAGACATCAGCAAACCATTACTTGAACATGAAAAACAGGCACAAGGATTGGATAATGAATGAACCAGGCGGACAGGTGCCTAAACAGTGAACTCAAAATGGACAGTGAACTCAGTTGATAAGTCACCAATTAGGGCATAAATTAATCTGCCGTGAATGAGATGTAGCCTAAAAGCACCACGTTGATTGTAGAAAGCAATGCCCTAAATATGATGATCAAGCCACAACATGCAATCTGGAGAACATACCAACAGACAACGGAAGCAATCAAAATGACTGAACTACAGATACACCGAATCGAAATGCACTGCAAGAGAAAAAGTTACTCTGCACTAGAAGTCTTCCAAGATAATTGCTACGGTAATCCAATAATAGCATCATTTGACAACACGAAACCTAATTGATACAACACTGAAACATTCAAGTAGTGCAGAAAGAAACAACATCATAATGAAGCCCAAAAAAGGGCGAAACTAACATTCAGGCAGAGCACTTATAAACCTCTACTCCTCCATCTCAGAGCCGGAGGCACCGCTCCTCTTGTTATGCTTCCTTGCGTACCTCTGGTTCCTAAGAAACTTAGGATCCATCTGCAATATCAAAAACATAGTCCAGTGATAACAATCCTAAAGGACCAAGTACAAATTAAGTGAAATTTATATAACACAAATCAGAAAATTCACGCATTACTAAAGCTGTAAGTGAAGAAGAAACTTTACCCCTTTTGTGGAGGTGTGGCGATGCTTCCTAGGCTTCTTGATCCCGTTCTTGTGTGCCTTGCGCGACTGGTTGTGAGCCGTGTGGTTCTTCGACTTCGCCATTTCTGGATCTACAGAAGAAAATTTTGTAATAACTAAAGAAAAAGTCTAAATGGAAAAGAAAATTCAAATAAAAGCACGATTAGTGAACAAGTCCAGAGAGAGAGAGAGAGAAAGGTATTAGTATTACCGGTGTCTGCAGCGTCGGCTAGGGTTTGGGAGAAGGTAGAGGACGCGAACACCTCTTTATAGGTCGAGTAATTTATTTTTATTTATAGGTTAGATTTTTTTACCGTTTTACCCCTTTCATGGGCTTTTTTAATGGGCTCTTTTGTTAAGTTGGGCCAACAATTAAACAAACACATATATGTTGACAGTGAGGTTGACGATGGGCCTAAATCTATGACCCGGGATCTCGAAATCTCTCCTTTCACGCATGCCAATAGAAAGAATAGCTCAAGGGAAGGAGTTGACATTAATCAGTAGAAGCCTAGAAGGAGGATAAGAGCTGGTGTGCTCTTCATCTAATTAACCTGTTCATTTCCTGCAACTATCACTTGCAGACTGGTACAAGCGCCCACCAGCACTCCAATACAAAGCCGTAACATCCATGAACTCAGAGCTGGCCGCACAAAGAGTCTTACTGGGTCCCTGCTTTACCGCTTAGCTAGCAGGAAGCATGCCACAGCACGAGCCTTGCATATTTATCCAAACACATAAACAAAAGTAAGAGAAAGAGAGAGCTTCCATGTGTAATTTAATGTAATGTAATGCAATGTAGACATGTGCCTTGGCCGGCCTCATGGGCAGAGACAGCTTCCGCTGTGCAATCACTGAAAGCTACCGCAATCATGCATCCATTCTTGTTACTTACATGCTAGCAACGCAAAGCCGTCGTCTCTCATCTTGCATTCCTAACTGGAGATTGACCGCAAGATAAGGTCAAGCATAGTTAATCTACACTTTGCGTTAATAGCTGATAGACACTTACAACGCTCACATAGTAAATTGGCCGACCAAGCCTAATTAAGTACCTGTCTGGGTGTGTAGGTGTGCAGGTGTAAATGCAGATGTATGCGCGCATTAAGAGACGATGATAATGAAGCCGATTATATATGTGAAAGCTGAGCTTCTTGTGTGTTGGGGAAGAACCAGATCATGTGGCTCTGCTGCTCTCAATCAATTTGCTCCACACTCATCACTTGAGCTAGATCCACAAAACACTCTCTCTATGCTAAGGGCAGTGTTAAAGATTAAATGACTTAGAGCGTGTTCGGTGGTGCTTTTCTAGAGGCGGACAGTGCCCGCGACTAACAAAAGCTGATTTTTTTTTTTTTTTTAAAAAAAAAAGCTGATTTTTTTTAGCTAGACGAAAAACTGATCAAAACGGAAAAGTAGGGCGAAAAGCTCCACGAAATACATTAGTATCATCCCTCCCCTTTTCTCATGCCAAATTTTCTACATTGATCAATTTTATCCATGTGGAGCTATGTTCGTTTCCAAATGCAGAGAAGTGGCAGGAATCTTGTGGATTAAGCCATGTTCCATAAATACGCTTCTCCAGCCGCATTTATTTGTATATTAAAATTTCCTTTTCCTACTTGCCTCCCGCTCATTGCTTACCTGTCTCGTGACTTGCGCCAGTTTCGGTCTCACGTTTCGGTTCAAACGGGGTCCACTGTTTCCCTACTCACATCGGCGCGACGGCTCCATTTGTCCCCTTCATCGCTGGCGATATGACCGGACCAACGGTCAGGATCAGCAGTTACCGCGGTTGTTCCGGGTATTAAATGGTGGCTGAGACTCGGGTAAACCATTAGGTTCGCTCACCGCCGTCGCGGTCCGGTCACCGCTTCCTTCGCCTATTCGAGTCGAACCCGTGATGCAGGTGTGTTTACCGCCAGAGAGAATAATAACTACTTTTTCCCTTTTCTTTCTTATTTATCTCTCCTCCAATGTCCGTATAGAATGGCGAGGGGGAAAGAGGCATCTTTGCCAGCGAGCAAGTTGAAGGATCGAAGCTTTCTCTGAAAGGGAAAGGAGGGGGCAGTCAAAGCTGCCATCTCTCCCCTTCCTTCTCTCCCTTCATCGGGTTTAAATGGCCTTTTGCTGCCTCCGAAGTCGACCTTAACAAGCCCTCGTGGTTCAGTCCAGGCGAAGCTGAGATCCCTGAGGTGCGAGAGGGGGTGAAGGTGATGCACCAATGGCGGCGAGCTCACCTTCTCGCACCTCGGATAAGAAACATTGGTGGCTGAGCAACAAGAAGGTGGGTATCGCGATTGCATTGGATGGGAGAAAGCTCCTATAGGAACATTCGTGTTAGCCGGCAATCCCTGCAATTTTGCCCCAATCCCAGACGAGCCGTGCATCCAAAATCTAATAGGGTTTTTTTGTTTTCGGTGTTGCTCAGGTCGTCGACAAGTACCTGCGCGAAGCCCGATCGCTCATTGCGACGCAAGAGCATTCCAATGTCGCCTCCGCGGTGGGCCTCCTCGACGCCGCCCTCGCACTCTCCCCACGCTCCGAACCGGCGCTCGAGCTCAGGGCGCGGTCCCTGCTCTTCCTTCGCCGCTTTCGCGAGGTGGCGGACATGCTCCAGGACTACATCCCGAGTTTCAAGGTAGGCGGCGGCAAAGAGAATGATGACTCGTCCTCCTCCCTCGGCGGGGGCGGCGCCGACCACTCCTCGGCCGCTTATTCGTCTGCGCCTCTCGCGGCCCGGGAGCGCGCTAATCTCCTTTCCCCCGGTCGCGAGAGGTCTGACGGCGATCTCTCATTCCGCTGCTTCTCCATGTCGGACATCAAGCGCCGGATCTTGGACGGACTTTCCAAGAGCTCCGATAGGGAAGGCCTGTGGAGGTACGTTAACTGGCGGTTACTGTATCGTCCCATTACTCTTCAAGACCTAGTTTACAGTTTACTCAACCAAGAACCCAACGCAAACTTACCAGTTAAGTCATCTACAACAATAACTAAGCTCACTGGACGATCCAAAAACTTGTATCGTTGGGCTTCTCAAGGTCAAATGTGCCTAAAAAAAAATAAGGTCAAATGTGCCTTTAGAAATAAAAAATTGTTAATCGAGTTTTTTTGCTTCTCCCAGTTTACAAACTCGAGTTTACTAGAATAAGTTGCACGATTTCATTTCCTCACTAGGTTGGAAATGTCTTTTTCTTTATGATGTTTGAAACTTTAAGCACACTCAAAGTTAATTTTATCACGTAAGCCTAGAAAAATTCTCAGAATCCTTCCTGATATTATATGTCAAACTTGTCACATGTATTTTGGGGATCCTGGCAATCTTGACCATTTTATCCTCGGAAATTCCAAATCCTGCCCTAGTTGCTCAATACGGGAACAAAAGTGAGGGCTGGTTAGTCATTTCAAGAGCGGAATTCGTCGTGTGTCATTACGCTTTCGTCTGTTCCCCTGTGGCCCTGTACGCACGCAAACACTAGCTGCTTCCCTAATCGTCGACCCTTTTAATTCCATGGTTCGATGCAGCCAGCCAGTCGGTTCAATTAAATCAAACCGCTTCGCCTTATTCTGCTGGTTTTATTGTGGTGACTATTAGTTTTGGCTCACCGCTTTTCTGTATCCTCTCAGGTACTTGGTGCTCGGACAAGCTTGCTGTCATCTAGGGCTGATGGAGGACGCGATGATCCTCCTTCAAACCGGCCGCCGCCTAGCCTCCGCTGCCTTCCGCCGCGAGTCCGTCTGCTGGTCCGACGATAGCTTCACCTACTTCGCTGGAGAGTACATTGGCGCGGCCGCCCCGCCGTTGCCCGAATCGGAGTCCGCTTCCCAACTCCTCTCCCACATCAAGCTCGTCCTCCGCCGCCGTGCTGCCGCGGTTGCTGCGCTCGACGCTGGCCTCCCGGCTGAGGCTATCCGTCACTTCTCCAAGGTCCTCGACACCCGCCGCGGCCTCCCTGGGTGCTTCGCCGCCGGCTGCCTCATCGGACGGGCCGCCGCCTTTAAGGCCGTCGGCCGAATTTCGGAGGCCATTGCCGACTGCAATCGCGCCCTCGCCCTTGACCCGTCTTCCATACCCGCCCTCCGTGCTCGAGCCGACCTCTTCGAGGCCGTTCGCGCGCTCCCTGACTGCCTCCACGACCTCGAGCACCTGAAGCTCCTCCACGACACAATCCTCCGCGACTGCAAGCTCCCCGGGCCGCCGTGGCGGCCACACCACGGCGTCCGGTACCGGGACATTCCTTCCAATCTATGCGCGCTCAGCGGGCGGATTCAGCGACTCCGCAGCCGCATCGCAGCCGGCGAGGGGAACAACGTGGATCATTACACGCTCATGGGGCTTCGTTGTGGGTGCTCGCGTGCAGATTTGCAACGCGCGCATCTGCTGGTGACGCTGAAGCACAAGCCGGAGAAGGCGGTCGCATTCGTGGAGCGGTTAGAGTTCGCGGACGACCACCGGGATTTGGACGAGATACGGGATCAAGCGAAAATGTCGGCGTCGATCCTTTACAGGATGTTGCTAAAGGGGTATGCGAGTATTATGGCGGAGGTGGTGGAGGAGGAGGCGGCAGGGAAGCAGAGAGCCGAGATAGCAGCGGCCGCAGCAATTCAAGTACGTGCGGTGAAGGCGCCTGAGAAACCAAAGTCTGCAGCTGCTGTGGCGGTGTTTCAAGGAGTGTTCTGCCGGGACATGGCGGTGGTTGGGAGTATGCTGTCGCACAGAGCAATTCCGGTGAAGTATGAAGCCTTGAGTTGCTGATCATGAATGGGGATGGCGGGAAAGGAGGATAGTAGTTTGAATTTGAAATTGTTGTCTGGTCTGTTAGGCGTTGATGTATGTACAGTAATGGACGGGAAATTTTGTTCTCTTGTTTTGGTCCTTATACGTTCTGTTTGTTATTAGATATCTAAGTTTCTTTCTTTCCTATTTGATTTTAATTTCTAAGTTGTGCTGTGCTTAAGACGGATTTAGTTAAGCTTCTCAGTGTCTTTTTTTTTTTTTTTTTTTCTTTTTCTCAAGGAGTATATTATAGCTTGAGCCGTGAGGTTGGGTTGATATTAATAAATGTTGTTCCACTGACTTGCTTTTTCAGTGACCCATTTAAGAAAGAGCTCAAAAAGAATGGGGAAATTGCTCTGCTGACACCCAAACAGAAGCAAGGACTTGACGCATGATAGAGCAGCAGTAGAGAACTTATGCTGGTAGCTGCTCTGCGCCACACTCGCATCAATGGCGAGCTGCTTTAGTGGCGGAGTACCGAGTACACCAGACGGTGTCGGATCAGGCCAGGGCGCAGATACATCTCATCCCGTTAAGCCACGAGCACAGCAAGCCATTCCACGTGAGGCATGCCTCCCAGGCTGATGAGTGTGGATAGGTTTTCTATGCTTGCTCTAGTTCGCATCATTGGCTGCCCCACGTGCCTCTTGACCACACCAAAAATCAAATTTGAAAATTTTTTAAAATTAGAAAATTAAAAAGTTGAGATTAAATTTTTTAAAAAAAATAAAAATAATAATTTAATGAATGCATAAAATTAGGCAAATTTTTATAAATATTTTTTTAAAAAAAGTTAAATTTAAAATTTTCTCATATATCTCCATGACTCTTTTATGTGTGCTAAGGAGCATTTCTTACTTAGGCTCTGTTTAGCGTAGTTAACATTTTTAATTTTTGTTGATTAAAAATGTGCTAAGTAGAAAAGTAGCTAATTGAAAAAATTAAAAAAAAAAAATTAAAATCACAATTTTTGTTGATTAAAAATGTGCCAAGTAGAAAAGTAGCTAATTGAAAAAATTAAAAAAAAAAATTAAAATCACGATTGAAAAGAAGAAAGAAGAAAGGTGATCGGCAAGGAAGAAAGGGGAAGGAGCTCTCGGTTGATTCATAAGACAAGATGTTTTACCCCTTTGCCCTCAATCTTGGATGGTGAAGATTTCTTTAGTTTGAAATTGAGGGACAGGCCAAGTTTTGATTTGGTGGTTCTTTCTCATTGGTGGCCTTATGTGGTTCATGGCTGCAGTGGGCGGTCAAATATGTAGTCTTTGTATTGGTGCAAATGAATGACACCAGCTGGGATGTTAAATGCAGCTCTTTAATGGACATAGGCTGTTGCTTTGAATTTGTGTTTACATGGAGAGGGGAGTAAGTGCTTGTTTATACGGCTGACTTTTAATAATGTGGCAGTGATGCTGAGGTGGCATGATGTCTCAGAAGATGAGGTGGCTTATAGTACATATATGTAACGCAATCTAGGCATAATCTCTCTATCCAACTCAACTAGCTTATATTAAAGCTAGTTCACTAACTATTTGCAATAACTAATGGCCTCATATGACATGTTGTATGTGCTAATCTCTGACGCTCAACAATAAATGATTATGTTTTTTTGAATATAAAATTAAAAAAAAATAAAAAATATATTGAATCTAGTAGTATTTTTGTGTTTAGATTCATTGTGTTTTATATTTTTTTCTTTTAATTTTTCATTAAAAAAACACATTATAAAGAAGTTTATCTCCTAATTTAACCCAAACAACAGTGGGAAAACGTTCATGAATCTTTATTATCCTTACCTTCATCAATGGCTACCATCTAGAAGACTTTAATGCCTTTACCTCATTGTCTAGCATATCTTAATCATGGTGTTTATGAAAAAAAAAAGAATCATTAAAAAAAATTATTATTATTATTATTATTTATTATTGCAAAGTAATTAATGCAATGCATACATCAAAATCCACTAATCAGATGTTTCTTTTTGTTTTTTTTGACCTAATGGCTAAAATTAATTAATTATCCTTAATTAAAGCTGCGTTGGAGAGTGCATATTATTTATATGAAAGAGGAAGGCAGCAACATCATTTTTTGTCGGGCGACGTGTGGTTCATGTGCTTAATTACTGGCTCCATCATACGCATGTTCATCATTTTATTTTCCTGTACGCTGTTCTCAGCAGTTAGTTAATGGATGAGTGAGGAGGATGCAAATTGCAATTGGCGCCTTGACGTAACGAGTAGCGGATCAATTAAATAATAGGATCCAGGCAGACACTAGGATTGAATGTGCATGGACTTACTCCTTCCAGGAAAGACACGTCCGCAAAAGCCAAAGAACGTTATAATTAATATCATATGAATTTATTATTGAATTGAATTGGAAGTTAAATATTTTATTAAAGTAGAAAATAATAAAATCGTAAGCACTTGTATAAAATTAACTTTAATTAGTAAGTGATTGTTTTAGTAAAAATAAGCGATTTAAAATTATATGTTGAAATATTTATTTTTAAAAAAAATAAAAAAATTGTTGGAGAGTTTATTTAACTTCTCTTTGAACTAGTTGGGCGTGCGGGAAGCCACGTGACGCTGAGCGTGGCCGCGGCGGAGCCGCTCGTCGTGACTAGGAAACTTGTTCAGTGAATTCATTTGTAGCTTCAATGCAGCATTGGAGGAAGGAAAAAGCAGCCAATCCCCTCGTATGTTTTAGGTCGGAGTCTCGTTTTCCTCCGTTGTCGTCGGTGGCATCGCCATGGAGACGAACGCAATGGTTTGGTTCCGGAAGGGGCTGCGGATCCACGACAACCCAGCCCTGGACCATGCTCGTCGGGGATCTAGCTACCTCTTCCCAGTTTTCGTGCTCGATCCTCGCTACCTCCGGCCGGACCCCACTGCCTTTTCCCCCGGCTCCGCCTTCGCCGGCCTCAACCGCATCCGCTTCCTCCTAGACTGTCTAGCCGACCTCGACTCCAGCCTCCGCAGTCTCGGTTCCCGCCTCCTTATCCTCAGGGGAGACCCCGACCCGGCCTCTGCCATATGCCGGGTCCTCAAGGACGTGAGTGAGCACTAAAGGTCTTTTGTTTAGCCCTTGGCATCTTATTCTCTCTAATCGGGACTAATTCCCTTTTTGTCTAGTTTTTAGTGGAATATTGGGAAGCTCTGCTATGAATTTGACACGGAACCGTATGGTCAAGCTCGCGACAGGCAAGTCAACGTAAGTTTCTTAGGTTCTCACCATTATTTTACTCCCTTTTTTTCCTAATGTCTTGTGGTTTCCTTGATCGGAAAGAACAGTTTTCTTTCTTTTAAACATGTTCAGTTGCTCTTAGTTCGCTAGTAAAAATCTAATGATACTTCGCGCTGCAACTGTGAAGGATTTTGCCACCAATCACGGAATACAAGTGTTCTCTCCTGTGAGCCATACTCTTTTCGATCCTGCGCAAGTGATTAAAAAGGTAGTTCCCAGAATCTGCATTGAATTGATACTCATCAGCCTACTTACTGCCATGCTTTTGTGCAGTGGGATGGTAAATCCGTGTATCTCCTTATCTATCTTGTTTTGTTCACTCATTTTGCGGCTACTTTCTCTCTTCCATATCTCATGTTACAAAGAATGGAGGAAGACCACCTTTGACCTATCAGTCGTTTGTAAAACTTGCTGGGAGACCCCCAGATCCACTTGCGGTGTCATATTCTGAGCTTCCTCCAGTTGGAAATGTTGGTCACTCTGAATTGCTTACTGTTCCGACCATTGAAGACCTTGGTTATAAAGATATCATACAGGTCTGTAGCTTTGACACTGCTAGTTAGTTAAGTGTATCAAGTATACGTCTGTTTTATCCTGTTGCTAAAAAAAACATAAAAGAGATACTGATTTTTTTATTTGCATTTGTAGGAAGAGTTTTCTCCCTTTCGCGGTGGTGAATCAGAGGCTCTTCAGAGACTTAAGGAAGCTCTTAAGAACAAGGTATATCCTCTTAACCATTATGGTCATGTTAAATGTATTCTTTTTCTCTCCAATATAATTTAATAGCCTGCTAAATCTTGTAGCAACTTACTATGGTTGTTTTGTACATTACTTTCTTCACTCAGACGAAATGGAACCATTGTCCTGGATTACTGCTAGTTTAAAATTGGGCAATCAATGATATCAGCTCTATTTTCTTACTTTTATTTCTTATTTGACATTTTATGAATAACTGCATCTCTCCTTCCACTGAACAAAATTCCTCCTCACGTTGAGCTAAGATTACTTATTCCAATTGAGCCTCCACTGACCTTGCACTTGTACAAGTAGGATATTAACGTACTTTGTTGCACTTCCTAGTAAATCTAGTTCGTTTTACTAAATCTATCTTTGACCTACATCTAAATTTATCAATAAATCTCAACTAGATTTTGAAGTGGTAACAATATTGGTGTTGGACACTTCAAACGTATCAATTGTATTAGATTGATAGAATAAAAATCATAAATTTAAAACATTTAACAAATAAAATTAAGTTAAAAAAGAGAATTTAGGCAAATATAAGAATCCATTTTAACAATTAAACATAAAACATATCATTTTCTATCTCTGATGATACAATTTCAATTAAATTCAAATTAGATTCCTCTCAACAGAGAACATATGATTTTTGAATAATATATGTTATGTAATGAAAGTATAACATATATATTATTAGTCAATATATATATATATTTACACTTTCAACGTAATCTTAAAATTAATTATGCAATTTATGACTATTAAATATGATAGTTAAAATATGTTATCTATTATTTTATAATAATAATATCTTATTATTAAAGATTTAGTAATTTTTAAGTAAAATTTTTATTTGTATTACATAAGATAAAATTTAAATAAATAATTTAATTTAAGATAATTTCATCAATTAATAATTGTACTTACATTAAACGTTTAATGATTATCTTTTACATGTTAATCTAGTATATTAAGGATTCAAAATTGAGATTATAATTTATATATGTCAATTAAAAATTATATATGATTTAATGAATATATACACACATAGATATGTACATACATACATCTCTCTCTCTCTCTCTCTCTCTATGTTTTGCTTGCTTCAAGAAGACTAAATGCTCACATGTCAAGGCCCTTGTTTCTTACATGAGGGATGAGCCGATAATGATGCAAGTGATCTTAGGCCCATTACCGATAATGGACTCTGGGAGTGGTGAGAAAGGGTTCAATAGATAGTAGGTGTGGGGCAAGGAACAAGGAGGGTTCTAGGCAACAAGGGTTGACATTGAGTGGGTAGTTGGAGTGGAGTGGCGAGTGATTGTGGATGAGGTATTAGGTAAGGGGTTTGTCCTTCTTCTCTTATTTGAATCCTAGTGGTTCAAAGTAAGGTTTAAAGTCTCATTACATGTTTGTCTTACGTACTAGATGTACCACTGCAATAGTGGGTACCGGTGCCATCTATAAATCAGTGCATACTGCCTATATCGGGTGGTATAGACTAGTTTTTAATTCCATCATATTTTGGTCTATTCTACAAATTGTTTACTTTCTTTTTGAGAAATTAGTCAAATCAAATTGACCATTGTACTCTGTTGATCTAGATCAAAGTCAACTAAGTTTGCAAACCATGCTTCATATGCATATTTCAACACAAAGGGTAATGTAGACAGTGTTGGTTGTTTCTTTTCCTTCATTATTGATTCTTGCCTTGTCTAAGTTGCTTCACATGTTGTGTTCTAGTTTCTTTTCGTGATGTCATTTTCTACATGATAAGGCTATTATGACTAGTTTTTAATCTTTAATTTGATTGATAATTGCTTACATTTGAACTCATGAATTTTGCAGGAGTGGCTAGCAAATTTTGAGAAACCAAAGGGTGATCCTTCAGCATTTATGAAGCCTGCAACCACTGTTTTGTCTCCATATCTGAAAGTAAATTTTATATATAGTATGCGGAAGTTTAGACTTACCGAATTTAGTTAATAGAGTGTACTTTGATAGTTAAAAATTGGCAGTTTGGTTGTCTTTCTTCGAGGTACTTTTATCAATGCCTTCACAATGTCTACCGGACAGTTGGAAAACACACATCCCCTCCTGTTTCACTTGATGGTCAGGTTAGCTTTCAACAATCTCATTATTTGTAAATGCTCAAACTGCTCATGTCCATGGTAATATTTGAAAATTATCTAACAACTTATATAACAAATTCTTGATAGCTACTTTGGCGTGAGTTTTTCTATTCGGTAGCCTTTGGAACTCCCAATTTTGATCAAATGCGAGGAAATAAGATATGCAGGCAGGTAAGTTCAAAAGAATGGGCATATTTGGTACCATGAATGTTTTATTTCTTATCGTATAGAGAATTTATGCAGTGGATGAAACTGAAAACTTTGTACCTTATGTTTAAGAAAAAAAAAAATCTGAAAATCAAAAAATTATTTCAGCACTATCCACAATCTTATTATACAAGCATAGCACTATTGATGAGCAAAAAAAGTACATTCTGAAATATTAGATTCCCTGGAAGGAGGATGAACAATTACTTGTAGCTTGGAGAGAGGGAAGGACAGGATATCCCTGGATTGATGCCATTATGATACAGGTTTGATCATCTCTTTGGTCGTATGAGTTGGTAATATAATTAAGAAGATCATGTTTGTTTATTTGCATTGACCAGAAATTCTAATGCTTATTAATGATTCAATAACAGCTTAAGCAGTGGGGATGGATGCACCATCTAGCACGGCATTCAGTCGCATGTTTTCTTACACGGGGTGATCTGGTACAATCCTACTCGTTTAAAGAAAAAAGAGAAAATTAACAAAAGGTTCATATATTCTTTAACAATATATATCTTCGAGAGAAAAGAAAAGTAAAATAAAGGATAATTATGGAATATAATTCTTAGTTAAATTTCCTTTGGGGAAAAAAAGAATGATCAAACCCTTTAATTTTGATGAGAAACTTATACTCCTATCTATATTGTATATTACTCAACATACATCATTTACATGAAGAAATTAAGGTATTAGCGAGAGGACTTATGTAATATGTGGCATTTTCATTTTATTTTTTGCCTTTCCAAATTCAGTGCAACCAAAACTTAGGATGACTAGTGGTTTGTTCTAGTCTAACTTTGTATAATACTTATAATATATATATTTAGATAGTATCGACTAGTATTGTCAAACACTATATATCAGTAAGGACCGATTCCTCTAATGGACTAGTATTTAAAATTTTCCATCATGTAGCATCCATGGTTTGCGTGAATAGCTCTTAATCTCCTTGATTAGTAGAAGTGCAAAAGTTATTGTATTTGTAAATAATTGAAAGCGTAGTGATAGATTGTAGAGATTTTTCATTTTAAATTGAAATGTATATGCAGTTTATCCACTGGGAAAAAGGGCGTGATGTCTTTGAGAGACTTTTAATAGATTCTGATTGGGCCATTAACAATGGTAATTGGCTGTGGCTTTCTTGTTCAGCCTTTTTTAATCAGGTGAGCACATACTACATGACTAATATTATCCGCTATAAATGGTTCTCGGTTTGCTAATATTCCTTTTTCTCTTAATTTTTATCAGTACCATCGTATCTACTCTCCTATATCTTTCGGGAGGAAATATGATCCTGAAGGAAAATATATTAGGCATTTTCTCCCGGTGCTAAAAGGTACTTAATCTTGTTGCAAGTTTGCAACAAAAACATGACATTCGTGCTGATTATCACCATAATGCTAAATTATGCCTTTTGCAGATATACCAAATGAATATATATATGAACCTTGGACAGCTCCAGTCAGTGTCCAAAAGAAAGCACACTGCATAATTGGGAAAGATTATCCAAAACCAGGTCAGACTGTTTATTAGGTCTTTATTGGTTAAAATGGAAACAATGGCAGTTCTTTTTGCTGCATAACTCCATGGAATAGGTCAATATTTTACTATATTAATTGGAAGGTAAAGGTCCTGTGTTTTCTTAGGTAATTGCTACTTCTTATTATTCCGGACAATCAGAGATTATTAGTCTCATATGTTTTTTTCCCAAAATGCAAGGAAAAGAAGAAATTTGCACCAAAGTTTATACAAATTAAGACCACACGTTTCCACCATGATTGGAAACAACAATTGCATTCCCATTACAGCACATGACCCCATAATTTCAAAAAAGGAAGAGATTTTCCAGTAAAATACAGAAATATCTCATGAACAAGGATTTTTCAAAAGAATATGACGTCCAGGTTTTTTCTTAGCTTGTAATTTTCCAGCGGTTGTTTTGTTTGCCCCTCCCAATCATTACGCAGTTAGCTGGTTAGGCACATGTACACAAGTAATTTTAGCCATTGAAACCCAGACCATGGTTACTGGGCTATACAACTACTTTATATGTTTGGTACCTATATATATATATATATATAACTGATTGTACTGGTCAGTGCACTGTGTTGACAGTGTTGGAATGGATAGGTACAGGTATTTGCCAGTCTAGCCGGTTTAGTAAAACTTGTCTTGTTGTAATTGAATATTCCTCTCTTAATTGTGTTTGGGTACTTAAAACTGTGTAGATGTTTAAATGGTGCATATGTTCTTTTAGGGTGATTGTGATAAGTTTATTTAGTTAGACTTTTCTTATACAGAGATCCGACGAGTTCCGTGTAGAGGTATGCTCTAATAATACTCGACACTCCTCTCTCAAATACTAACTGCAAATAAATACTATATGCCCTCGCGAACTAGGCCTAGTCTAGGGATGAGCATTCGGTATTTACCGATACTGAATATAATGAAAAAATTATTAATTTTTTTCATACCAAAATTTTGAAAATTGAAACTAAATTGAATTTCATAAAAACCGAAACTTTACTAAACCAAGTTTACCAAAGATTTTCAGTAAATTCTATAAATTACCGATACTTACAACATTGGAGTTCAATCCACAGCCCACACAACACTTACCGTTACAAAACAAATAAAATCATATGAATATAAGCACAAATCTTCCTTCTCAAAACAAATCATATCAACATAGCAACACTACTACTGAATCGTATCAGCAAAGAGTCACACCATCATATCATATTAACACAACTACAAAATCATATCAAAATAAATCATTGAATCATATCAACACTATTACTATATAAAATCAAATTAACACTACTATAAAATAACACAACAGTCTACAAGAGTACAACACCGGTATTGAACCCAAATAAGTAAACACAACTGAATTAAAATAACAAAACTACAGTAGTCTACTAAGTAGTGAATCTATAGCAACCTACAATTTGCATCTTGCAATTCCATCTTCAAAACAGACTCCCATAGTAAAAAAATTACAAAAATCAGCCTGTCTCACAAAATTACAAAATCAGTCACTTGTTACAGCTTCAAAATAACAGTGTAGAACTCATTGTCATTGTAATAAACAAGCACTGAAGAGTCTGAAATTTTAATCACAATCACAACAAGATGTCATCAAGCAGCTGTAGTATACAATTCAGTAATTCACCAATTGTCCCAATCCCATAAACTACAAAGTAGAACAAACAAGTTAATCATTAGTAGTCACATATATCTTATAATTATAAAATTAAAACGAAAACATGTAAGTATATTATTTGAAGTGATTTTGGGCACAG
Source organism: Costus lasius (assembly GCA_027563935.2). Taxonomy (NCBI): domain Eukaryota; kingdom Viridiplantae; phylum Streptophyta; class Magnoliopsida; order Zingiberales; family Costaceae; genus Costus; species Costus lasius. The sequence continues at coordinate 54,624,140 of CM050447.1, forward strand.
AGTCTACAATTCCAACTTTGAACTCCTGGTCATTGTTATATGTTTGAAAATTCTATAAAGAAAAATATGAGTTAGCAAAAGGCACAGGGCTCAAAATAATAGAAACTAAAATGAAACTTTTACCAAAGTTTAGCAAAAGATTCTAAACAATCGAAACTGTAAAACTAAAATTAAAATTTTACCTCATTCAAGTTTGTCTATCTTGAATTATTTCTTCAATATTAATTGGATGTGGTGATCTTCTAAACCAATCTTGAAACATATGAGAGCTTCTACTACTTTAGGAGATAAAAAACTCTTAAATGGATCAAGAATTCAATTTTCTGGTACTAAATGTTGATTCTGAAGCAACTATATAAACAAGAACATCTCTAGCCATTTGTGAGAGCATAGGTACCCTCCACCATGATAATATATCAAATTCTTCATAATCATCATCACCTTCCTCATATATTTATCCAATTCTATTCTTCATTCTATCCATCCAAATCTATCTTGCACCCGCACCCTTTAAGCCTTTTCCTCGTCCTTCTCATTTATGCGGCTCGAAATGTTTCATTTGCACTAGAGTCAAACATGGATGATTTCGTGTATTCTCAATGGTTTGAGAGCTTTTTTGGGAATCGTTCGAATGCTTATAATCGTTAAACATCTTAAATATTATAGCTTTTACTTAGCTACATCCATTCCCTTCTCGTACTCATACAAAGTGCGTAGCTCTACTTCTATCTCATTGTGAGGACCATCATTCTTAAATCAAAGTCTACACATTTCTATAGCTTGATTAATAATTTATCAATAATGGTAATTTCATCAAACAAAATTTTAGAAGTTACATGCAAGTTACCATAAACTTTAAGTGTGAGATCACAAAAGTTTTCCAAAAACTTAATTGCTCTCTTAGCATTATCCCAATTTCTGCCTTTGGGCATTTTATCACTCCCATCCTTCATCATAAGTTCATGGCAAAAGTTAGGATCTACCAATTCAAATCTATCAAAGGCTCTATAAAATTTGAGCAGTGTCTAATATGAGATAGGTTGAATTTTATCTAGTGCTAACATCCAAACACAACAAGCTCTTGGATTGAATTTTTTCAATCTCAATGCATTCTTTAAATATTTTCAATCTAGATGGAGATTGCCTAACATAACAAATAGATGATGGATTTTTGAGACTGATCTACTTATTTCTTTCAATCCATCATTCACAATAAGATTAATTATGTGAGCAATATATCTTATGTGAATGTATTTCCCATGTGCAACGCTAGAGCCTCAATTGATGGTTTTATCTCTTGAATAATTAATGACAACATTATTATTTAAAGTATTATCCATCGTCATAGAAAAAACTTTATCAATCCCCAAGTTAAGTAGGCACATCTCAATAACTATGCCTAAACCCCTACATGTGATTATTAATGGGGAAAAAATTTAGAATTTTCTTATTTAACCTCCACTCATCATGAATATAATGCGCTGGTAAACATATATAATTAATCCTTTGTAAGGATGTCCATGTGTTAGTTGTCAAAGAAATTCTGAATATGAGTAGAATTTGAAATATATTTTTAAGCTTCAATTTCTCCTCCATGTAAAGCTGCAAACAATCTCGTAAGATAGTCTAACGTGATGGAATTTTAAATTTAGGACATGCAACTGAAAGAAACTCTCATAAGCCTTCACTCTCAACAAACTTAAAAGGGAGTAGTAAGTGCTTTGTCATTTCTATCATCCTTCTTGAAATTAAGTTTAGTTTGTTGTTAGCTAATATTATGTGGGTACTTTTTACATATCCTAATATGATTCCTTGGATCATATGTGCTAATATTTTTTGGAATAGCTCAAATTTCTCTATCATAATGTTTCAAACCTTGAATATTGAACTACTTAATAAAATGGTCCCGTATCTCTAATCTTGTTTTCACCTTTTTCTATATATTTTATTTTGAAATAGCCGGTGTAGGTTGTGTCCCTTGTGTTTGAACCGTTGGTTGTCTCTTAGGCTCTGTTTCCTTAGACGGAATCCACAGCGGAAAGAAGAGAAAACAAATTGAATCTAATAGCTTTTGCTAGATTCAATGTGTTTTCCCTTCTTTCCGCTGTGTTTTACATTCAAGGAAATAGGGCCCTATGTAGAGTCTATACTTGAAGTGTTATCTATTAGTATATCTTCTTTTGGTATTTACAATATAAATATAAGTTATATAACTATAAATATAACACTATAAAATGTTTAATATTGTTGTGAAAAAAATAATCATCATTTCTTACAGTTCTCTCATACCACTAATTGTTACGCCCTCGAGCGTCACTCGGGACCCATGCCGGGAATCCTGGTCTTGGGACACAACAACACTGTAACTGACAAGTCAATGCGAAACCTAAGAAGGTACATACTAGAAATAAAATGCATAAACAGAAGGCCAACCCGGCCACAAATATCCGGAATACAACATAAGACCGACGCAGCAGTCAGCAGAGTCAATAATAAGACCGTTGCAATGGTCAATAGAACCCAACTGACAACACGATCGACGCAGCGGTCAATAAGGCCAACACAACAAATATAAAATATAACAACTGAATAAATATGCATCACAAACCCACCTAGGCTAGTGGTCAATAAATCTACCTATCTAGTGTGCTCCAGATGGAGCTACGCCTAAACCTGGAGGCAAGACAAAGGGGGTTAGCTGGAGGCTAAGTAGGGATATAATAAATTTATGGTGCATGATCAGATAGAGGAACTTACCAGAAATACCATCATAATACTACATGTCCCATATAACGTATAATCAAACTCAAATACGCATTAATATAAGTGTCAACATAGATAAAAACTGGTAGCTGATACAGCATAGTCCGAGACTCGCAATTATGTGATAGAGTGGTCCCTACTGATGGCTCCTCAAATAGTACAGACAACTATCTGTCCACAGCCCTTTAGTGTAGCATTCTACATTCGTACAACCCATCTCGCCGAAGGATCATCTGGTTGACAACAGATCCGATACCTCAAGCCTATATCTAATGGCTCTCTCAATCTGGCACTGGTACCCCATTTGTCAACTAGGCCCACATGGAGACGATCACACAACGTCTCAAAATATAATACGCAATAAACCGAGGTACACTGCAATGTCTATCGCTAGACATTCAGCCCTTAGTATATGTATATATAACAACAATACTGACTACAAACTACATAACAACATACTGACTACTGACCACATACTGACTACAGACTAGCATGCAATACCAATACTCATACCATGCTCATATACGCATATCATGTTAACAGAATAAAGACTTAGTAGAATAGAACAGAAGATAATTAACAATATTAACAACAATAAGGAGGTGCCGCTAACTACATATGCGGTTGACACCATATCAAAGGAAGCAGATAGAATCTCTACCTCAAACAGTAGATGTACAGAATACAGATCCAACCGATAATCACGTAATCAAACAACAGGTCATTTTTAATTCATTTTACTATAATTATTGTTTAACATGCTAATTTGAGTTAATTAGGTGGATCCATTTAGATCTAAGTTATTTAACTAAGTTTGTCCAATACATATGTCCTAGTTTTGTTCGAATGCGTGCGTATAAACGTACGGAGTAGGATCCGGGTACTAACCTAGTTCACAGCCACGTGCGACTGCAAATCACCATGCGATTGATAAAAAAATCAAAGAATCAGCCTCGTGGACGCAAATTGAGGCGTCAATGTAGATCTCGGAGTTCGCAAGAATAGTACTTTCCGAGTTTGTAAGTCGCCGGAAATCAAGGGGAAAGACTCACCATTCATCGAACACAGCGATTAGTGCAGGAGTTCGCCGAAGGAGCAGCGCCACTGGAAATCGTGTCTAGCATGCTGTTCGTCCAACACGTTACACCGGAAGGAGCAGCGAGGTTAGGGCACAGATCAAAGCTAGAGGGGAAAAAGGAAATGTCGCCGGTGCTGGAAGGAATCGTTGCCGGCACCAGAAGGGAAAAAGTCATCGGCACAGAGAGGAAACACGCTTAGAGTCCGCTTTCCACGCCAATGAAACTCACAAACGGATAAGGGGAGTGGCGTCGGATCCGCTCACAGAGCTTCAAGCTCGTTCGCTCACAGGGCTTCGAGCTCGCTGCACGACCATCGGGTCTTACCGGACGTGATGGCAGTTGGAGCCGAGGAGATGAAGAACGAAGGCTACACTGCGTTCGTTCGGTGAAGGAGACGAGTGACATTGGGGACAGGAAGTAAAAGAAGAGTAGGGGCATCATAGGCGAGGCAGAGGAGAATGGGTGCGGAAGCAAGGATGGGATGGTTCCCATCACGCGTGTACAGATGTGAGTTACGCCAAACCTATTTTATTATTATTTTATTTTTAAAAAGTTATCCCCTCTTTTCTCTCTTTGCGTCACGGATGTAACATTCTCCCCACCATAATTGAATTTGGCCTCCAAATTCAAACATATTATTAACGGTAGTCAATCAGGATTACAATAACACTCGTACAATGATCACTCATCAGTATACTCTCTCCGAAAACAGATTCGGATGTTTCCTCACAAACTCATCCTGACGCTCCCAAGTCGCTTCACTCTCAGGATGATTCCTCCACTTAACCTTGATCAGACTAATAACTTTATTCCTTAATCGGTGCTCCTTTCGCTCTAAGATTTCCACAGGTATTCCAAATATGTGGCATCTTGCCTGGCTGAAACAGCACCATGAGTCAACACATGTGAAGGGTTTGCTATGTATTTACGAAATATGGACATATGGAACACCTTATGAATATGCGAGTATATCGGTAGAAGTGCTAATCGATATGCGATGGGTCCAATCCTCTCCAGTATTTCGAAAGGACCCATAAATCACGGAGCTAACTTACTGGTATATCTAAATGAAGTTGTACCCTTCTTTGGAAAAACCCGAAGAAACACGTGGTCGCCGACCTTAAACTTGAGTGGACGTCGTCGCTTGGCCACATAACTCTTTTGTCGGCTTTGGGTAGTTAATAATTTTTGTATGATAAGTTGAACCCTCTCAACATCATATTCCAATATAGCCGGTTCTAATACACGGCTTTCACCTACTTCGTCCCATAACACAGCGGATCTGTACCTTATACCATATAAGGCCTTGAAAAGTGTCATTGGAATAGTAGAGTGATAACTGTTATTATATGCAAATTCTTCCAGGTCTAAGTGACTTTTCCAACCATCTGTAAAGTCTAAAACGTAAGCTCGGAGCATATCCTCCAGTGTTTGAATAGTGTGTTCAAACTGACCATCAATCTGCAGGTGATAAGTAATGTTGAATAATAGTTTAGTTCCCAATACCTTCTACATGCTACCCGAGAAGTGCGACGTAAATCGTGGGTCTCTGTGAGAAATAATATTGACAGGAACCCCATGTAGTCATATAATCTCACTGCAATACAACCTTGCCAGTTTGTCCATCGAATATGTTTTCTTTATAGGCAAGAAATGGATAGATTTGGTCAACTTGTCCACGATTACTCAGATTGAGTTGTGGCTACTACGCGAGCTTGGAAGATACGTCACAAAATCCATGGTAATATGTTCCCATTTTCACTCAAGAATTGAAATATTCTGTAAGAGTCCAGGTGGCTGCCATATTTCTTTTCATTATTTCCTACCAATATGATTTCCGGAGATCCCTATACATCTTCGTGGCACTAGGATGTACCGCGAATCTCGACTTATGTGCCTCTTCCATCAACTCTTCCTTGATTATCTAAGGTACACATAGACGGTTCCAATATCTTATTACGCCTTCTATGTCTTGAGTAAATTCTTCTTTCTTACCCTTTGTTATAATTGATTGTAGATACCAATCATTTGGTTGTGCCTCAATTATTTTTTGCATAATTAGAGATTGTGACATCATATTGTGCCATCATCATTGTCAAACATCCATGATCAGTAGGGCACACAATCTCAACTCCTAAGTCTGCCACTAGTCTGGCTAACTTAGTCGGTGCTACTCATAAATGAGCTAATACCCTTGTAGTCTTTCTACTCAAGGCGTCTACTACTACATTGATTTTTCTCGGGTGGTAATTAATAGTACAGTCATAGTCCTTTAAAAATTTCACCCATCTACGTTAGCCTCATATTTAACTCTTTCTGGGAAAATAAATACTTTAGACTTTGATGATCCGTGAAAATCTCAAAGGTAATGTCATATAGATAATGTTGCAAAATCCTAAGGGCGAATACCACAGCAGCCAATTCCAAGTCATGCATTGGATAGTTCTTTTCATGATTTTTCATTGACGTGAGGCATACGCAATGAGCTTATCATACTTCATCAATACAACACCTAACCCTTGAAAAGATGTATCCGTATAAACCGTATACCCCACGTCACCTATCGGAAGTACCAATATAGGTGCATTGACAAGTCTTCCTTTTAATTCCATAAAACTATTCTCACAGCTGTTGTCCTAGAAAAACTTCACTTCTTTCTTTGTTAAATTTATCAACGGACCAACAATTTTAGAAAATCCTTTAACAAATTTCCTATAATGTCCAGCTAGCCCAAGGAAACTCCGAACCTCTAATACAGTCTTCGGACTTTCCTATTCCACAATAGCCCTAATTTTCTCAGGGTCTATAGCAACACCTTCACTAGAAATCACATGTCCAAAGAATGTGACTTCACTTAACCAGAAAGTACATTTACTGTATTTAGCATGCAACTGCTCCCTTCTAAGAGTTTCCAGCACAAGCCGAGGATGTCTTTTGTGCTCTGCTCTGCTACGAGAATAGATTAGAATGTTATCGATGGTGAATTTGTCAGACTGAAGGGCCTCACAAGGAACTCATAGTGCCCATAACGTATCCGAAATGCAGTTTTGGACACGTCTTCTCCACGGATCCTCAACTGATGATATCTTGATCTCAAATTAACTTCAAATAGACACAAGTACCCTTGAGCTGATCTCAATTCATGGCAATTGATACTTATTCTTAACAGTAACCGCGTTCTACTGTCCGTAATCAACACACAGTCGAAACGAACTATCATTCTTCTTCACAAAAAGGACAGGAGCACCCTAGGGAGATGCACTGGGTCTGATAAATCTTTTATCAAGCAGCTCCTCTAATTATACTTTTAACTCTTCAAGTTCACGAGGCACCATCCTATATGAGGCTTTAAAGATAGGCACAATACCACGCTGGAGATCAATAGTGAAGTCAATAGCCCTGCTTGGGGGGTAATCCAGGCAATTCCTCAGAAAACACATTAGGGAATTTCCTGACAATTGGCATACGTTCAATAGGGATCGGAGGCTAATCCCCCGCATCAACAATGGACATCAGATACTCTTAACATCCACTGTTGATTAGTCTTCTTACTTGAAGTGCAGAAATGACAGGTGCAATTTGACCAGATATTCCAGTAAATGTATATGCGAACGACCCATGAAGTCCGAATACCACTGTGCAGTTGTAGCAGTCCACTACCACACGGTTACTAGAACGCCGAAATAATTTCAAAATCTGAAAACTCTAGTAACATTAGATTCGAGTAGATAACCAATCCATTAAAACTCAGAGGGTACTGTTGTATCTCCAAATATGATCATAATGTACCACCAGATGGTACAAACACTGTCATATCATTCTGAGATAAGATAGGCTCTAACCCCAATTTCTTTATAAATGCATAGGAAATGAACGAGTGCGAGCTACCAGTATCAATTAATAAGCAATCAGACATATTCTAAATTGAAATAATACCTCGCAGCGCGTTGCCAGTCTCGCGCTATGCATCCTGCTCAGTCAATGCATACACCTGACCAGTCATGGGGACTTGTGCTTGCCTGCCCTGGGGACATTGCCAATCTGTTTATTAATTGATACTGGTAGCTCGCACTCGTTTATTTTCTATGCATTTGTAAAGAAATTGGGGTTAGAGCCTATCTTATCTCAGCATGATATGATAGTATCTATACTATTTGATGGTACATTACGATTGTGCTTGGAGGTTCAGAGGACACTGTTGTACCTCTAAGTATGGTCGTAATGTACTACTAGATGGTACATACTGTCATATCATGCTGAGATAAGATAGGCTATAACCCTAATTTCTTTACAAATGCATAGGAAATGAATGAGTGCGAACTACCAGTATCAATTAATAAGCAAGCAGACATATCATAAACTGAAATAATACATCGCAGCACATTGTTGTCTTGCGCTGTGCATCCTGCTCAGTCAATGCATACGCCTAATCAGTCGTGGGGACTTGTGCCTATCTGCCCTGGGGACATTGCCAAACTGCTTTTTAATTGATATTGGTAGCTCGCACTCGTTCATTTCTTATGCATTTATAAAGAAATTAGGGTTAGAGCCTATCTTATCTCAGCATGATATGACAGTATATATACCATTTGATGGTATATTACGATCGTACTTAGATGTACAACAGTGCCCTCTGAGTTTTAATAGATTATTATATACTCGGATATGATGTTATTGGAGTTCTTAGATTTCGAGATTATTCTGGGTATGAATTGACGTTCTAGTAACTGTGTGGTAGTGGACTGCTATAACTACATAGTGGTATTCAGACTTCCTGGGTTGGTCGCATATACATTTACTAGAGTATCTAGTTAGATTTCTCATATCATTTATGCACTCCAAGCAAGAAGACTAATCAGCAGTGGATGTCAAGAGTATCTGATGTCTATTGTTGATGTGGAGGATCAGCCTCCGATCCCTATTGAATGAGTGCCAATTATTAGAAACATTCCCTAATGTGTTTCCTGAGGAATTGCTTGGATTAACCCCGGGCAGGGCTATTGACTTCACTATTGATCTCCAGCTTGATACTACGCTTATCTCTAAAACCCCATATAGGATGGCGCCTCATGAACTTGAAGAGTTAAAAAAGTACAATTATAGGAGTTGCTTGATAAAGGATTTATCAGACCCAATGCATCTCGCTGGGGTGCTCCTGTCCTTTTCGTAAAAAAGAAGGATGGTTCTTTTCGACTGTGTTGATTACAGATAGTTGAACGCGGCTATTGTTAAGAATAAGTATCCATTACCGCGGATTGACGATTTATTCGATTAGCTCAAGGGTAGTCGTATCTATTCAAAGATTGATTTTAGATCAGAATATCATCAGTTGAGGATTCGTGGAGAGAACGTGTCAAAAATTATATTTCGGACACGTTATGGGCAGCATGTTCCTTGTGAAGCCCTTCGGTCTGACAAATGCACTAGCGACCTTTATGGACATGATGAACTAGGTATTTATCAATTATCTAGATAAGTTTGTGGTGGTTTTTATTGATGACATTCTAATCTATTCTCGTAGCAGAAGCCGAGCACAAGTGACATCCTCGGCTTGTGCTGGAAACTCTTAGAAGGGAGTAGTTGCATGCTAAATACAGCAAATGTGCTTTCTGGTTAAGTGAAGTCACATTCTTAGGGCATGTGATTTGCGGTGAAGGTGTCGCTATAGACCTTGAGAAAATTAGGGCTATCATGGAATGGAAAAGTCCGAAGACCGTGTAAGAGATTTGGAGTTTCCTTGGGCTAGCTGGATATTATAAGAAATTTGTTGAATGATTTTCTAAAATTGCTAGTTTGTTGACAAATTTGATGAATAAAGAAGTGAAGTTTTTCTGGGACGACAGCTGTGAGAATAATTGTATTGAATTAAAAAGAAGACTTGTTAGTGCACCTATATTGGTACTTCCGATAAGTGACGAGGGGTATACGGTTTATACGGATGCATTTTTTCAAGGGTTTGGTGCTGTATTGATACAATATGATAAAGTCATTATGTATGCCTCACGTTAACTGAAAGATCATGAAAAGAACTATCTAGTGCATGATTTAGAATTGGTTGTGGTATTCGCCTTTAGGATTTGACGACATTATCTATATGGTGTTACCTTTGAGATTTTCACGGATCATTAAAGTCTAAAGTATTTATTTTCCTAGAAGGAGTTAAATATGAGGCTAACATAGATGGGTGGAATTTCTTAAGGACTATGACTGTACTATTAATTATCACCTGAGAAAAACCAATATAGTAGCAGATGCCTTGAGTAGAAAGACTGTAGGGGTATTAGCTCATTTACGGGTAGCATCGACTGAGTTAGCCAGACAGGTGGTAGACTTGAGAGTTGAGATTGTGTGCCCTACTTATCACGGATGTTTGGCAGTGATAATGACACAATCTCTAATTGTGTAGAAAATAATTGAGGCACAACCAAATGATTGATATCTGCAATCAATTATAACAAAGGGTAAGAGAGAAGAATTTAGTCAAGACGCAGAAGACGTAATAAGATTTTGGAACCGTCTATATGTACCTGAGATAATCAAGGAAGAGTTAATGGAAGAGGCACACAAGTCGAGATTCGCGGTACATTCTGGTGTCATGAAGATGTATAGGGATCTCCGGAAATCATATTGGTGGGAAGGAATGAAAAGAGATGTGGCAAATTATGTCGGGCGTCATCTAGTATATTAGGTGGTGAAAATTGAACACAAGAAGCCACCTGGACTCTTACAGAATATTCCAATTCCTAAGTGGAAATGAGAACATATTACCATGGATTTTATGACGGATCTTTCGAGGTCGCGTACTAGCTACAAGTCAATCTGGGTAATCGTGGACAGGTTGAACAAGTCTACCCATTTCTTGCCTATAAGGAAGACATATTCAATAGACAAACTGACAAGGTTGTATTGCAGTGAGATTATACGACTGCATGAGGTTCCTGCCAATATTATTTCTGATAGAGACCCACAATTTATGTCACGCTTATGGGGTAACTTGCAAAACGCATTGGGAACTGAACTATGGTTCAACACTGCTTATCACCCGCAGATTGACGGTCAGTCTGTAACGCACTATTCAAACACTAGAGGATATGCTCCGAGCTTGCGTTTAGACTTTACGGATGGTTCGGAATGCCACTTATACCTGGTGAAATTTGCGTATAATAACAGTTATCACTCTACTATTCAGATGACACCTTTCGAGGCCTTATACGGTAGAAGGTGTAAATCTTCTGTGTTATGGGACGAAGCAGGTGAAAGCCGTGTATTAGGACCAGCTATGTTGGAGTATGATGCTGAGAGAGTTCAACTTATCAGACAAAATTATTAACTGCTCAAAGCCGATAAAAGAGTTATGCGGACAAGCGACAACGTCCACTCAAGTTTTAGGTCGGCGACGGTGTTTCTTCGGGTTTTCCCAAAGAAGGGTACAACTCGATTTGGATATATCGGTAAGTTAGCTCCGCGATATGTGGGTCCTTTTGAGATATTGGAGAGGATTGGACCCGTCGCATACCGATTAACACTTCCACCAATGAACTCGCATATTCACAAGGTGTTTCATATGTCCATGTTGCGTATGTAACAGACCTTTCACATGTGTTGACTCATAGTGCTGTTTCAGTCAGGTAGGATGCCACGTATTTGGAAATGTCTGTGAAAATCTTAGAGCGAAAGAAGCACCGATTAAGGAATAAAGTTATCACTCTAATCAAGGTTTAGTGGAGGATGATCATGGTTAAGTAGAGGAATTATCCAGAGAGTGAGGCGACTTGGGAGCGTGAGGATGAGTTTGTGAGAAAACATCCACATCTGTTTCCGGAGAGAGAGTATGCTGATGAGTGTTCGTACAAGTGTTCATTGTACAAGTGTTATTGTAATCCTATTTGATTACCGTTAAAATATGTTTGAATTTGGGGGGCCACATTCAATTAAGGTGGAGAGAATATCGTGACGCAAAGAGACAAAAGATTAGATATTAAAAATAAAATAATAATAAAATAGGTTTGGCGTGACTCACCTCTGTACACGCGTGATGGGAGCCGTCCAATCCTCGCTGCTGCATATCCAGATGTGCACTTCCTCCTTGCAAACTCACCTCAAGTAGGTTCTTGCGGGAAGACACTGCCACTATCTAACTTGCTTGCAATCTCACCTCCAAGCCACTGCCAAATCGGATCTGCTTGGCTTGCTCCTGCTAGTCACTGAACACACCTCCTTAGCTGCACTGTCTGTTTGACTTGCTTGCAATCTCACCTCCAAGCCACTGCCAAATCGGATCTGCTTGGCTTGCTCCCGCTAGTCACTGAACACACCTCCTTAGCTGCATTGTTTGTAGGAAAAGATCCTAGGTGCCTCTCACCAAACGAAAACATGTTGTTAGACACGTTTTCACCGATCGAAGACTTCCCACCTTCTTGTCTCTGGTAGACTCCATCGTCGCATCATACATCTAATGAATCTGCACACCACTCGCTTTCAATAGGTTCATTGCGTTGAACAATCCTTCATGTCGTGCCAGCAGGTCAAATGTGTATAGTGTATGCCCTACTTACAAAGGACCCATTAGGATTTAGGGGCATAGCGTACAGTGTATGGGTGAGAGCAGAGAGTAACAGCTGTGAACATGGGCAATGTGCTTCAGAGAAGAGATCGCATGCAGCACAGTAGAAATAGAAAAGTAGGGGTGAGAAAGGATAGCCCCTATATTGCAGGGGGACTGAAAGAGGGAGAAATACCAAGAAATTTCATTAGTAAAAGATGCCTTTAGAAACACTTAATTAATCAATTATATAGGTTTTCACAAGACATACTAACCACATATTAAAAATACACTTATCTAATGCACACTACCCCACTAATCCACTAACACATGATCTAATGATAAATGTAACTATATCCTACTAATTAAAATCACATCAGACAGGCTTGCTTGATTTTCCTAATCTGTTCCCTCCCTCGCTTGCTTTCTTTCATGACCTGAAGATCGTAGACTTGATCAATTTTTTGGCAAGGCAAACTCCCTCATCTAGCATGAGGAAGTTGACGACAAGTTTCAGTGTGAATACACTTGGTAAGGATCCCAAGTCACATGTTCTTAACCTTTAGTTAGTTGTGAAGCTGCCTATACGCATGAGATCTGCTGGATTTACGTGATTATTGTAAATTTTATATTCTGCCATGCATGATTTGTCTTCCCTCTAGTAGAATGTGCACGCAGGTTTCCATCACTAGTGCTACTTAAAATGTAAACAAGGACAATAGATTAAATTATAGAGTTTGAAGGTTCAAGTGTTGGTCTTCTCCGGTTGCAGTTCCATCTGTGGATATAAGATCCATATATGCTTTAGAGAAACTTTTGGCAATACACTCGATGTTCATGTAAATGCATATAATTAAGATGGATTAGCATATTTGTGACCTAGTGAACATGGTAGAATGCAGTTGCGTTTAAGTGCACATACCTGCAACGAAATGTTTTTTTAAAAGAGATTGTGGACAAGCGATCGGTTACATTTGACTCCAATGCAGAATGATGCTTCCTCCTGTTTCCAGTTCCAGTTTCTGTAGTCACCCTTGGTTTTGTTGGTTATGCCCGATAGAATTAGCAGATGTGTTGTAGCGAATTTCCTTCATAAAACATGAATCAACTGCCTTCATCTTTGACATAGTTTCTTTGCGCAATTTTCAGTGGTTATGCATGATGTGGCGAGCAAAGAATGCAGACAAAGGATGGGTGAAGCGTATGCAAAGAATCGGTCTGTGAGAAGAGACCGTACTGCAGATTCTGAATCAATATTGCGAAAAAGGAAGAGCATAAGTTAATCAATTAACGCGATGGTGCATTTTACCAGTAATACAGTTGGTGCATTACTGTAAATCGGACAAGTCTTTGTCCTGTATCGGCATTAATGAGCACTACCTTTTTCTTCGATTAGTCCTATATCAGCAGCAATCTCACTAATTTTTTCTCTTTTTACAATATCTGTGTTGAGTTGTCAATCCTGATAAAACCAGCTTTTTTCCCTTTGCCAGGCGGGCGGCACCGCTCCTCTTTTGGCAAAACAAGATTCCAAATTAAGATGTCAATTATCCTTTAATTGATATCATCATAACTAATGGAGCATGGAAGTAGTAAGCTAACTAATGGTGATTAGAACTCTAGAATCACCTACAATACATGAAGATCCTAGAAGTTGACATTCAAAGTGTCTCTTGCATTGACATGTCTCCCCTCACCTATTAGCACTTGAGTTATAGCGTCAGTATAGATTGGGTATAAGCCTTTTGGCATATTGTAGTAGATTACACACTTTTGGACTATGGAGATAGATTCAGATCTGTGTCAATCTCTACCACTATTTCCCAAGGGTAGTGATGTTGAAGTGATGAAGCATTACAATCAATTGATTTGTTCCTTTTTCTTTTCAACACACTTCAATCTAATTAGTGAGAAAATTGAGATTCTTTGAGTCTTATTTCATGGAAATTTCTTGCAAACTTCCATGTACTCTTATATAGTAGAAACTAATCACTATAATGAGTGTTGCTCAACCAACTATTTATTGAATTTTCCAAACTGGATATTGATATTTCATAATTTCAGAATGTTATTAAAAAAAATTACCATTACCGAAAATTGAATAACAAAAAAATTGAACCGATTATCATTATTGAGTTTACTGGACCGAAATTACTATTGTTTTATAAAATTAATGTATTTAATTTTTACTATATTTTTGCTCACCACATGACTACTTTCCCTTTTTACGCAAAATAATAAAAAATAGAATTTGGAATGAGGAAAGTAAATAGTTTATGTTGGACCAATTTATTCCACAAGGATTGAGATTTCATAACAAGTACTGCAGAATACAAATAGAGACAAGGGAAGTGAGCGAGGCTAGTTTGCCTTGTTTTTATGTGAAGTAGCAGTCACATCTGAAGTCAACACTGCCATGGGCCTTAGGTTAATAAGAGGGAAGGGTAGTTAATGTGATGCGTCCGGAAGTTAGCCCATAAGTTCTATCACATATTGAGCATGATAGATGATTTGTTCCTCATTATTTGACAGTTAGATAGACACTAAGATGGTCAAAGCTCGGGGGTGTATGTGTGACGATGATTGACACACAATTATCTATAGAGGACCTTAAGATATAGATCTCTATGATCGGATCTGTGCATGAGCCATGGGCCATGGGATTAATGGATTAGGATGCATGACGGCTTTGCAGGCCTGAGGCCCAATAAGCCTTAAGTATGCAAACATGCGAGTAAGTGTAGACTCCACAATTATTTAATAAGTATGGACAAGCTTAAGTGGACTAATTTAACCCAGTCTTAGATGGAGCCACATGGCGATGATCTGAGAAGCTACATGGATATTTATGCAGGGCGGTGAGGGTTATAAATATACCCTGGTGTTGGGTGGCGATAACATCAACAACAATGACAAGAGTTATAGTCGGATAGTGAACGGCCTTGAGCTTCACTATGTTATCGGCTAGGGTTTTCTCTAAGGACTCTTTAATGGCGACGAGAATCCTAGACGGGAGTGGATCGACTACGTCAATCTTGGACCTGTGCAATCTCTCCCTTTATCGGTGAGGCAAACAATAGTAAACGAAGAGAGAGAGATGCACATTCTGTGTGTGTGTGTGTGTGTGGGGTAGAGGTAGGGGAGAACACAGGTGGTGTTCTCCTCCTTCCTCCCTTCTAGCGGTGGCGGCGGTGCCCACATAGCCAAGTGGAAACCCCAGGTGCAACGCCCTTCCCTTCCTTCCCAGGCGATTTGGGGGGGGGGGGGGGGGGGGGTTCCAAGCGAAACCCTTGAGTTGCGTCTTCTTCCTTGGCAGCGTCTCAATCACGTTTGGCAGCGAGGACTCAGCGATCGACGAAGGAAGATGCCAACGTAGGATCTTCCCCTTTCTGACTAGTGCTTGTCGTCTGCTCCTCGGTGATGATGATGCATGACTGTCGAACCTGGGAGGCGGTGTCGATTCTCGCCTTTCTTTCTCTTGGTTTGCGGCAATGCTTTGTGTGTGTAGGTGACAAGGTCTAGGCTTGGCAACGAAGCCCGACAACCCCATCCCTTCTAATGAGTAGCTCGATGACTGGGTTGGCTCAGCGGTGATTTCTAATGGTCGAACCTTGGTTGACGGTGGCGCCTTCAGGTGTGCGCTGAGTCTAAGCCGACGCCATCCTTTTCCTTCCTTGCTTTTGTCATTTACACGTGTGGGAAGTGACGGCTTGGGTTTGGGTCGATTCAAGGCTATGACGTTGTAACAACTACACTCTTCTTCGACGACGGTGCATCTGAGCTATGAGGAGCGAGGCACACATCAAGGGCAAACTCTGCCCCTCTTGAATTATTATGTTGGTTTTGTATTTTAGATAATATTATATTATTATATGTGTGCATTGTCCTCTTGAAAGGTTAGCCTTGCTCTTGCTTTGCTAGCTATTTGCCGGGCTTGTCGTCCCGAGGTAATTACGATAATGAGAAGTATGGGTCGGAGTGTTACTTTGTAAGTGCAAGGAGAGTGAAGAATCTCCTCTCCTTTGCACGAGCATGGTGTGAACATTTATTGTGAGCGTACGTCGCAGTTTGGTGAGTCATTGAACTTCCCAAACATTGGGGGTGACAATAGTGTTCCTTGGAGCTTCCGCATTAAAGGAAATCTTAACAGATTACCTAACTCTAGATTAGGCTTTTGGATCTCATTTGAAATCCTACAAGTCTTGGTGTAAGGTTTCAAGTTAAAAGAAAAATTGCCCGTGACAGTTAACATCTTTAAGATGAGCCTACTTAGATTCATTTTCACGTATCTTAAAGATGTTACAACCCGGTTTTCTTTATGAGGAAAAACTAAAATTTTATAAATATTCCACAGGTACACTTGCTTAAAGTTTGAAATATAAAAGAAGTCACACCATTCTTAATGAATTTATTACAAGAATTAAACACAATATTTTCACTCCAACTCTAAACTTCATTATTACATGAAATTTTAAGTAAATCAAACTATATAACTAGAAGATCTACGAGCATGGAACTGGACCACCACTTGAATTAGACGTACGAATGTTTCTGGGGATTAGCTGAAGATCCTGTGTTACCTCGAACAGTATCTGCAACACAAAGCCCTCGCGGGTCAGTATAAGCTGAGCAAGCCTCTCTCCAAGAGAAAGGGGAAATCCCTTAAGAAGATGTGTGATAAAATCAAGAAGCTGGTAAGGAAAGCTGTGAAACAATTCTTCTATAAATTCTATCATGATATGCAAGGATAATAAAAAAGAACACATATTCAGATA
The DNA here is from genome assembly GCA_027563935.2 of Costus lasius. Lineage (NCBI taxonomy): Eukaryota > Viridiplantae > Streptophyta > Magnoliopsida > Zingiberales > Costaceae > Costus > Costus lasius. The sequence goes on from CM050447.1 coordinate 54,641,299, forward strand.
TGACCAATCTCTGGTACAGTAAGGCTGGATTACAATAGTTAAATGCATGGTTCATAATTCTTAACAAGTATAACTGAATGAACTGAACTAATTACAAGAAGGAATTTTAAATCTAATCTAATTGAAGAAATAACAAACTGTATATCTGAATAAACTGATAGAACTTAAGAAACAGTAAACTGTATAAAGAAGCAAATACATATCATAACATGTTAAGCATACAACTGGTTTTCTGGTTCACTGGTTTAGCCTGTGGGTCGTCACCCTAAACCGCACCCGTAGGTGGTGAACACACCCACCACAGTGTGCCACGAGTTCAAAGCATGCACTGATTGAACCCCGGAAATAAACTGGTATGCACATGTTCATGATAGTAAATAACATGTCTTAACAGAAATTCTATCAAAGTTGTATACAAGTAGATGTTCATAATCATGTTGTTTTTAATTTGAAACAATTGAAAGGAAACATACAAAAAAGGTAGAACTTGGTTTGAGAACTTACAAACTTGAGAATGTTTAACAATAAAGCCAAATAATCTCAGGTTCAATGCAATCAGACAAAAAGTCTGTGATTAACAAGTAAACCCAAATAAATATTAACCCAAGGCTTAAAGAAATTATATAAACCCCTAAATAACCTTTAAAATCTTCTAATCAGATTTTGGTTCCAAGAACCAAGCCATAAACCTACTGATCCGGCCAGAATTCCACTGAACCAATTGAAATTAAGCCTGAACCAACTGAATTTCACTAAACCAAACAATTTCACCTTAAATTACTCCTAATATACTAATCAACAATATGTAAAACCTGTACCATTGGATAGGCATTTGAAATAGCTTTCCAATGCCTACCTGAACCGGCCGAGATTCCAAGGAAATCTCACTGAATCGGTCTGAATTTGAATACTAGGTCGAACCAGAAATTGAACTGGTCAAACTGTTGACCCAGTTCAAATCAAAATTCGACTCAGCCCACTAAAATTCGTTCGGTTTAATCGAAATTAAACCGGTCGAATGCCGGTTTTCCTATTAAACCTAAACGGCGATGGCGCTACTGGATTTCCACTATCTACAGCCGCCGGGGCTGAAGCTCGCGACGTCGCCGGCGAGAAATTCAGCGCACGCCGGACCTTAAATCTCCTCCATAACTTCTAGATCTGAAATTCGAAGGAGATCAAAGATCCCCAGCCATTCGCGACGAGCTTTGGTCACTGTCCAAAGTTTTCCGGCGAATCGCGGATAGATCACGCGGCGGCGCCGCCTCTGCCCGAAACCAAAACACGTTAAACTCGATAAAAACCGCCCAGATCAGAGGAATACATGGAGCAGCGTTGGGCAGACACTGCGGGCAAAGAATCGAAGCTTCGCCGGCTTTAGTCGATAATGAAAACTCAGGCGGCGGCTTCTCCTCCGGCGATCACGTTCCCAGCTTCCGACGGTGCTTGCGAAGACGAAATCCCGTTCTGGAAGTTCCGAAAGGACGAGGGGAAAGAGGCGTAACTTCCTACGCTTAAAAACTAAAATTTTTACCCCTCTAAACCCGTAAACAAGCTGACGACTCGAATGCCATCGGAAAAAGCGGAGGCGAATGGGTATGCTGCCCAAATTAATAAAACCAAATATTGGGTTTTCAGTAAGAAACCCGGTTTCTTTAGCAATCCACCCGTTAGCGCGGCGGTTGCGGCTCTTATGCGTCGAATGGCGCGTCGCGCGTCCGTCGTTTATACAATTTTATTTTTTTTAATACTCAAAAATACCGAAATATTAAAAAAATACAGAAAATACCAAATTAATTCCAGAAAAATACATAAAATTCCAAAAAAAAAAAAAAAAAATCCTAAAATCAAATTACAAAATAACCAAAATACTCTAAGGTATAACATTCTACCCCCTTAAGAAATTTGGTCCTCCAAATTTCCTTACTCACTGGTTTCCTCAAAAAGAGAAGGATACTCATCCCAAATTTTGCTTTCAAGCTCCCAAGTTGCCTCATCTTCTGAATGATGTTGCCATTGCACCTTAACCCAAGGAATAACTCTGTTTCTGAGTACACAATCCTTTCTGTCTTAAATCTTAACGGGATGTTCCACATAAGAAGCATCATCTTGAACTTGAATAACTTGAGAAGACAGAATATGAGTTGGGTCTGGGGTATACTTTCTAAGCATAGATACATGAAATACATTATGCACATGAGATAGTGAATGGAGGCAAAGCTAATTTATAAGCTACCACCCCCACATGCTGCAAAATCTCAAAAGGACCAATAAACTTGGGTGACAACTTTCCTTTCTTTCCAAACCTCAAAATACCCTTGACTGGTAAGACCTTTAAGAATACATGATCCCCAATGTCAAATTCCAAATCTCTTCTTCTTTTATCTGCATAACTTTTCTGTCTACTCTGAGCAGTTAATAATCTTTGCCTAATCTGTTTAACAATATCAACATCCCTCTAAATCATTTATGGTCCAACAGAAAATTTTTCTCCTACTTCATCCCAACAAATAGGAAAAGACACTTTCTTCCATACAGAGCTTCAAATGGTGCCATTTGAATTCTAGAATGAAAACTATTATTATAAGAAAACTCTGCTAAATGAAGATGTTTATCCCAAGAAGTTTTCATATCCAAGACACAAGCTCTAAGTAAATCTTCTAAAGTTTGAATCGTTCTTTCAGACTGTCCATCAGTCTGAGGATGAAAAGCTGTACTGAAACTCAAATTAGTACCTAAAGCCTTCTGTAAAGCTCTCCAAAACTTAGAAGTGAAACGAGAATCTCTATCAGAAATAATACTAAGAGGAATACCATGTTTGCTAACCACAGCTCTAATATAAATATCTGCTAACTTACTCAAGGGAAAATTTTTCTTAACAGGAAGAAACTGAGCTGATTTGGTTAATCTATCAACAATCACCCAAATAGAATCAAACCCACCTTGAGTCACAAGTAAACCAGAAACAAAATCCATAGTTATATTATCCCATTTCCATTCAGGAATTGGTAGACTTTGCAATTTTCCAGTAGATCTCTGATGTTCAATTTTAACTTGCTGGCATACTAAACACTTAGCCACAAATTCAGCAATTTCCTTTTTCATACTAGGCCACAAATAATTTACTTTTAAATCTCTATACATCTTAGTACTCCCTGGATGAATTGAAAATTTAGAATTATGAGATTCTTCTAATAATTTCCTCTTAAGTTCAACATCATTAGGCACACACAAACGATTATCAAAAACAATTACACCATCAAGTCTAACTTGAAATTCTGGTTTATTCACATTTACCTGTAATACTGGATCCCTAAGCTGAGCTTCTTTGATTTCATCAACTAAAACTGATTTGGCCATCAAGCAAACAACCAAACTATTAGGTGTATAACTGAGAGGTGCTAAGGTTAAATCTGCAAAATCTTCAATCATCTTAAAATGAGAAAGTCGGAGGTGAGCTAGCTGACTGATAGATTTTCTACTAAGGGCATCTGCAACCACATTAGCCTTACCAGGATGGTATTTAATATCACAATCATAATCTTTTAAGTAATCCATCCATCTTCTTTGTCTCATGTTTAAATCCTTTTGTGAAAAGATGTATTTAAAGCTCTTATGATCAGTAAAAATTTCAAAGGTATTCCCATACAGATAATGACGCCATATTTTTAATGCAAATATTATAGCAGCTAATTCCAAATCATGTTTAGGATAATTTCTCTCATGAACTTTCAACTGTCTGGAAGCATATGCTACAACCTTATGGTGTTGCATCAAAATACAACCCAAACCCTGGTATGATGCATCACTATATATCACAATTCCATCGTTACCACTCGGTAAGGTTAAAATAGGTGCACTAGTTAATCTCACCTTTAACTCTTGAAAGCACTTTTCATAATTTTCATCCCACACAAACTTAGTATTTTCCTGTGTAAGTCTGGTCAAAGGTAAAGCTAACTTAGAAAACCCTTCAACAAATCTTCTGTAATAACTAGCTAAACCAAGAAAACTTCTTACCTCAGAAACATTAGTAGGTTGGGACCAATTAAGTACAGCTTCAATTTTCTTTGGGTCCACTGAAATTCCCCTCCTTGAAATAACATGTCCAAGAAAGATTACTTCATCTAGCCAAAACTCATATTTACTCAACTTAGCATATAGTTTCTCCTTTCTTAGAACTTGCAAGGCCAACCTTAAGTGATGTTCATGCTCCTCAAGAGATTTAGAGTAGATCAGTATATCATCAATATATACTATAACAAATTTATCCAAATAGTTATGAAAAATTCTGTTCATCAAATTCATAAAAACTGCAGGAGCATTTGTTAATCCAAAAGGCATCACTAGAAATTCATAATGCCCGTACCGTGTTCGAAAAGCTGTCTTGCTGATATCTGAATCTTTAATTCTCAACTGATGGTATCCAGACCTTAAATCAATCTTTGAATAAACCTACGTGTTCTGTAATTGATCAAATAAATCATCAATTCTGGGTAAAGGATACTTATTTTTAACAGTCACTTGATTAAGTTGCCTATAATCAATACACAGCCTCATCGACCCATCTTTTTTCTTAACAAAAAGAACTGGGGCTCCCCAGGGTGAGACACTTGGGCGGATCAAGCCCTTGTCTAACAATTCTTGGAGTTGCTTTTTCAACTCCTCTAATTCTTTAGGAGCCATTCTATAGGGTGCCTTAGAAATTGGGTTGGTCCCTGGCTGTAAATCTAAAGTGAAATCCATCTTTCTAAAGGGAGGAAGTCCAAGCAAATCATCTTGAAAAACATCAGGAAATTCTCTAACAATAGGAATATTTTCCAATTTAATATCAAAATTATTCTTTTCAGAGATAAAGGCAAGGAAAGCACAACCACCTGACCTCAAAAGCTGAGTAGCCTGAATAGCTGAAACAAGAGGTAACCAGTCTCCGGGTAACTCTCTAAATACCACTTTAAGGTTCTTTTGAGGTGATAAAATGATAACTCTGGCCAAGTAGTTTACTTTAGCATCAAAATGAGTTAACCAATCCATTCCCAAAATCACATCAAAATCAAGCAAATCAAGAACAATGAGATCATGATCATAATGATAGGTATTTATAACAATCTCACAAGACTTAAAAACATATTGTGCCCCTACTGATGCACCCAAAGGAGATTCAACTGATAAATTACTCTTAAGCACTGAAGGTTGTATCCCTATTCTATTTGCAAAATGTGATGCAATGAAAGAGTGCGTAGCACTAGTATCAAATAAAGCATTAGCAGGTATACCAAAAATATAAATTATACCTCTAATGACTGCATCAGATTCTTGAGCCTCCTACTTAGAAACAGCATAAACCTGGCCCTTACTGGAAGATTGATCTCTTTTAGGACAGTTAGGACAATCACTCTTGTAATGCCCAGGCTTTTTACAGTAGAAACAAACTATATCTCCCTTAGGACAGTTTGCAGAAACATGTCTACTGTCTCCACAAAATTTACAGTAAACTTGGATGGAGGAATCTGATGATGCTGCACCCCCTTGAGTCTGAGCAGCTTTATATCTCCCAGGAGGGGACTTAAACCTTTTGAAAGGTACCTGCTCTTTATCTCTCGGGGCACTACTGCTAGGAGCCTTACTTCCAACAGTTCTTTTGGTATTAACTTCCTGAGCCATCAACTCAATATTTTGTTCAGCCCAACGTGCTTTCCCCAAAACTTTTGCATGTGTGGGCAATTCAAATGCGGAAACCCATGACCTCATATTAGGGCGCAAGCCCTTCTCAAACAACCTAGCTCGTTTTACTGGATTAGCAACCTAGTCAGGAGCGAAACGAGCCAGATTGTTAAAACTCTTGTCATACTCAGCAACAGACATCTCCCCCTGAGATAGACTGAGAAATTCTTGCAATTTAGTGGTCCGTATAGAATTAGAAAAATACTGACCCAAGAAAACTTCTGTGAATTGAAGCCAAGTGATTCTAGCATTAGCAAGTAAACTTCTTTTGTAATTACTCCACCAGGCATCTGCATCCCCACGAAGAAGATGACTAACAAATCTTAGCTTATCCTCATCTGTACACTCCACTAATTCAAAGGCTTTTTCTACTAATCTCAACCACTCTTCAGCCTCAGCTGGATCTGCAGTTCCTCGGAAAGGTCCCGGACCATGCTTTTGTAACTCCGCGAGTTTAGCATTCGCGGTCGAACCATGCATAGCTTGGGCAATGGCTGCTGCTAACTCCACATTAGCAGGTTCATTTCGATTTGTCTTTCTTCTTCTTGGTGGATCCATGCTCTAAAGGAAGAGAAGAAAATGTTATCAGACAACTGTCATACAAGTGCATAACGAATCCTAAACCCTATATGTTATCAGTGCAAAGATCGTTAATCCTCTGATACCATATGTTACAACCCGGTTTTCTTTATGCGGAAAAACTGAAATTTTATAAATATTCCACAGGTACACTTGCTTAAAGTTTGAAATATAAAAGAAGCCACACCACTCTTAATGAATTTATTATAAGAATTAAACATAATGTTTTCACTCCAACTCTAAACTTCATTATTACATGAAATTTTAAGTAAATCAAATTATCTAACTAGAAGATCTACAAGCATGGAACTGGACCACCTCTTGAATTAGACATACGAATGTTTCTGGGGATTAGCTGAAGATCCTGTGTTACCTCGAATAGTATATGCAACACAAAGCCCTCGCGGGTCAGCATAAGCTGAGCAAGCCTCTCTCCAAGAGAAAGAGGATATCCCTTAAGAAGAGGTGTGATAAAATCAAGAAGCTGGTAAGGAAAGCTGTGAAATAATTCTTCTATAAATTCTATCATGATATGCAAGGATAATAAGAAAGAACACATATTCAGATATGACTAATCTCTGGTACAGTAAGGCTGGATTACTATAGTTTAAATGCATGGTTCATAATTCTTAACAGGTATAACTGAATGAACTGAACTAATTACAAGATGGAATCTTAAATCTAATCTAATTGAAGAAATAACAAACTGTATATTTGAATAAACTGATAGAACTGAAGGAACGGTAAACTGTATAAAGAAGCAAATACATATCATAACATGTTAAGCATACAACTGGTTTTCTGGTTCACTGGTTTAGCCTATGGATCGTCACCCTAAACCGCACCCGCAGGTGGTGAACACACCCGCCACAGTGTGCCACGAGTTCAAAGCATGCACTAATTGAACCCCGGAAATAAACTGGTATGCACATGTTCATGATAGTAAATAGCATGTCTTAACAAAAATTCTATCAAAGTTGTATACAAGTAGATATTCATAATCATGCTGTTTTTAATTTGAAACAATTGAAAGGAAACATACAAAAAAGGTAGAACTTGGTTTGAGAACTTACAAACTTGAGAATGTCTAACAAGAAAGCCAAATAATCCCAGGTTCAATGCAATCAGAAAGTCTGTGATTAACAAGTAAACCCAAATAAATACTAACCAAAGGCTTAAAGAAATTATATAAACTCCTAAATAACCTTTAAAATCTTCTAATCAGATTTTGGTTCCAAGAACCAAGCCATAAACCTACTGAACCGGCCAGAATTCCACTGAACCGATTGAAATTAAGCCTTAACCAACTGAATTTCACTGAACCGAACAATTTGACCTTAAATTACTCCTAATATACAAATCAACAATATGTAAAACCTATACCATTGGATAAGCATTTGAAAGAGCTTTCCAATGCCTACCTGAACCGGTAGAGATTCCAAGGAAATCTCATTGAACCGGTCTGAATTCTAATACTAGGTCGAACTAGAAATTGAACTGGTCAACCTGTTGACCCGGCTCAAATCAAAATTCGACTCAGCCCACCGAAATTCGTTCGGTTTAATCAAAATTAAATCAGTTGAATGCCGGTTTTCCTATTAAACCTGAACGGCGATGGCGCTACTGGATTTCCACCGCCTGCAACCGCCGGAGCCGAAGCTCGCGATGTTGCCGGCAAGAAATTCAGCGCACGCCGGACCTCAAATCTCCTCCATAACTTCCAGATCTGAAATTCGGAGGAGATCAAAGATCCCCAACCATTCGCGGCGAGCTTTGGTCACTGTCCAAAGTTTTCCGGCGAATCGGGGATAGATCATACGGCGGCGCCGCCTCTGCCCGAAACCAAAACATGTTAAACTTGATAAAAACCACCCAGATCAGAGGAATACCTGGAGCAGCGTTGGGCAGACGCTGCGGGCGAAGAATCAAAGCTTCGCCAGCTTCAGTCGACGACGAAAACTCAGGCGGCGGCTTCTCCTCCGGCGATCACGTTCCCAGCTTCTGACGTCGCTTGTGAAGATGAAATCCTGTTCTGGAAGTTCCGAAAGGACGAGGGGAAAGAGGCGTAACTTCCTACGCTTAAATACCTGAATTTTTACCCCTGAAAACCCTTAAACAAGCCGACGACTTGAACGCCGTTGGAAAAAGCGGAGGCGAACGGGTATGCTGCCCAAATTAATAAAACCAAATATCGGGTTTTCGGTAAGAAACCCGGTTCCTTTAGCAATCCGCCCGTTAGCGCGGCGGTTGTGGCGCTTACGCGTCGCGCGTTCGAGACTCCGCGCGTCAGCCGTATTCGGCGTTTATAAAATTTTGTTTTTTTTAAATACTCAAAAATATCAAAATATTAAAAAATACAGAAAATACCGAATTAATTCCAAAAAATTGATAAAATTCCAGAAAAATCTTAAAATCAAATTACAAAATAATCAAATTACTCTAGGGTATAACAAAAGAATGCAAAGTATGCCCTCTATTCATGCTAGAATGCGGCGGTAAAGATCGTGGAAGATGCTACTATGGCTTTGGGGGCGGGAGCGATGATTCAGATGTCACTCCGTCACTTGTACTTCCTCCTCCACTCTCCCCACTCTACCCTAACTCACAGGTGACGATTGCTTAGTCACTGACGTTATTTGTCGAAGCTCTCGTGGCACCTGTCAGAACTTTAGTGATACATTTCAGATCAAAGATGAATTGGGTGAGGCTAGCCGCTGCCTAGTGCGACCTATGAGTGCTCACCCTCCACCCCTTTGCTAAGGGTCGCCGCTAGTGTTATGCTCCACACCTCCACCGAGTCCTCGCACACATCATGGGTGATCTCCATATAGGCCTTGTTATTGTCGCCGCCTTCAATTGCGGTGTAGGACAGGAGGGTGAAGCAAGTGCTCACCTTATCACTACCGATGCTCTCTGCTTCGGCAGCCTCTGCATCGAAGCAGTAGGAGTAGGTGCAGCGCCTCCCCGGTCAGTCTTTTTTAACGTTAAATTTGCCTACTATTCCGGGTACGTCACTGTCAATGAGGATACCAACCAAATTCTCTTTTACTAGCTCTTCATGTTGACCGAAGATCTTGCCTCTCCTCCTCTGGTTCAATGCCCTGAGAAAATCTCGCTTAATGATTCATGCCTGCGTTGCTTTACAATTCGTGAAAAGGATCACTGGGACTCGGCTTAGAATTAGCATCCCTCGTAGTAAACTATGTGGTCAATGCCCTGAATAACTGCTATCCACTCCAACAGCTTTTGTCTGCCTAAAATAAAAAAAAAAAAAAAAAAAAGGGAAAAACATCGAGAAGCCTGTCAAATGCACCGTCATTCATTTGCAAAGTCAGTAAGTTCAAGTAGAATACAATTTTGATATTTTAACTCGAGTATCATAGTTTTATACCCAACCTGACAGCGAAAACCGAATTCAAAAAGTATTTAAATATCTATTATCTGCCTAAAATAATAAAATCACAAGAACCTTGCGTCGGCATTTATCTTCTTTAACCCATCATATTTTAGCCATTTGTAACTAGAACCTTGATTTTCATTATCATTCAATTTAACCTCAAGATTCCTTCTCTCCTTTTGAGGGTCTTGTAAACTAGAGTCTTGATATTCATTTTCACTTAATTTAAACAAAATGTGAAATTAAGGAAAACAAAATTTTGAGAGGGCAAATTGAGATGAATTCAGGGAGTAAACTGAAAATTTTGCAGTGTGGTACGTCTTCCGCGTGACCGAGTAGTTATATCGTCCAGCTCTACCCCACTTGGTTACACGATCAGAAACAAAGAAAGAAGAACAACGCCTTCTCTCCTCTTGTATTCGTTCCCCTGAGACGGACGGAGCCGATGCCGCCATCTCCGCCGTCGACGCCAAAGGCTCCTTCCAACTCCTTCTCCGGCTCCTTCGCGGATTCCCGCCATGCCCGCCGCCGTATCCGAGGTTTATCACTCTCCAGCTCCGCCTCTTCCCATCTCTCCTCGCCCTCCCCCACCGCCTCCCCGTCTCCCTACTCCAGCGCCGTCCCTTTCTCCTGGGAGCAGCGCCCCGGCATTCCCAAATCCCTCCCGCGCCCCGTCCCCGCCAGCTCCACTCCTCGCGATCACCGCGCCCTCCCCCTCCCGCCCCCGCTCCGCTCCCTCTCTGATCTCCCCTTCCCTCGCAAGAAGGGATTCTCGACCGCCATTCCCAATCCCTTCGCTGCCGCTTTCACCCTGTGCGCCAAGGACGACGATGGCGACGACACGGAGCCCATGTGGGACCCGGCCGCCGAGGCTCCACGCAGGGTGGTGGCCACTGCTAGTCGCTTCCGGCTCTTCGTCCTCCATGGCTCGTGCAAGACGGCTTGCGCAGTGGCGGACACGACGGTTCGCCTCCCTCGGGCTCGATTTCTGGGCTCGTTCAACGCCGGCGCAGCTGCTCGCGCGAATATTGACTCAGTCGGAGATAGTGTACAATAAAAATCATACATAATTTCCATTTAGTTGGGATATCAAATCTAATAAATGCTTCGAGATTGAGCATGTTCAAAGTCTTCCATGTTCTTGAATTGTAACATCTCAGCTGTACTTGGTATCTATATTTCAATTTGGATAAGGAATCTAGCTAGCTAAAGCCTAGAATTAACGACGACTAAGATGTTCTTGGTTGACGAAGCAAAAAGTAATCAGAAATAATTTATGGTGGGGCGTTAAAGTCAGTGGAGTGTTTGATGAGGCACGACATCTTAAAAACAATTGAGGAATGAATATTATAAATTTTCATGATCTGAGTTGACATGGCCAAAGCATATCCCTTCCATCTGGTGCGCCATCACTAGGAGAAGGCGGTAGCACATCTTCATTCTGCCTCGATCATGCTTCTGAAGAGGGCCAACTAAATCGCAGGCTCAAGTCAATGCACTGTAATAAATTGCTATTTTTGTTCATTTCATTCTTAAATAGCCGTTGACTCGCACCAGGTCCATTAAGTTTTCATCCCCAACTAAGAAGCGCTCTCTCCGGCATGCACCATCCGCCGGCCTCGCTTCCCCGTAGTAGCCGCCGACTGACAGCACTCTCTCAACTCGACTCCAATCAGATGATCCGCCCCCACTGCTCCTCCACCGCCGCCGACGCCGCCGCCACCACCATCAATACATTGCCCCTAAGCCACGAGCTGCGGCAATTAATGCTTTGATTTCATAGGCAGAGGATGTGGCCAAACTTGCATGTTGCCTTGTTGTTTACTACTTGTATTACCTCTGCCTCGGCCTTCGCTTTACCACAAACTCAAGTAAATGGAGGATATTGACCATGAAAGTCAAGTAATTAAAGCTTTGACTTGACATAGGCTTGGTGTAATGCTCAGGGACCAGCGGGTTCGCCAACTCGGCTGGAGGAGCCTAAGGAATTGGCAAAGCTGGACCACTAAACCTCACGTGGCACTGAAGGTCCAGTGCCATCAACAGCAGATGGAAACCCGTATCCAGATATGGGAATAGATTTAAGAGAATCGATGAGTATTTGGGAAGAAAGCTGTGGATTAATGAGGTTTAATCCCTTCCCATCTAAACACACACAAGGATAAAATCTTGCCTTTAGAGAATATGAGGTGGCACTTTGAATGATCAACATGAGCAAAGAAACCTTGCTGTGCAAATTGGCAACGACAAGGAAAGTAAATTAGGGATTAATATTTCCATGGAGAGCATAGCGGAGCAGCTACATATTGCCACCTGGGGAGTCTTCCAAAGGTATCGACTCCCACTTGAGAGATTCCACTCGGCAAGAGAATTTCACAAGGAGCGAGAGGCGGCTTCTTTCCTTCCTCCTCTCAATCTTCTCCGGAGGCAACAGGGAACAGGCGATGAGAGGAAACTTTTGTAATGAGGATCTCGTGTAGAGGTGAGGGGTTTGAGGTAACTCTTATATTAAAATAATAAAGAGTAAAATTTTCCCCTAGATCTACCTTGTGTCGTTGTTTCTTGGCGTTGACAAAAAAAGTTCTTCCGCAAGACTCCGGAATGAATATAGCTGTGTTAAAAGGCTGAAGACTAGTGCAGACATGTACAAGTCTTGCCACTGTTCATTCCCCGTACGTGAGCTTCCGCAAGAAAAGAATATATATATATATATATATATATATGAAAGGGGCACTTGGTATGATTTAACTATTTCTAAAGATAAATGAGTCTATTAATTATGGGCTTGATACTTATTCTCAAACAACTAAAAATTAAATATAGGCATAGTTTTAAGTAGGCCAATAAAAATTGCCCAATATGAAGTTAGATGAGTTGACCTATTTATGGAATTGTTCTAATTGTATGGAATGAGCAAATCAGCCATTGCGAGGGAGAAGCTAACTCTATGCCAGTGACATTGACAACACTATGCATATTGCTTGAAGCAAAATTTGCTAACAGTTAGCTATGTTCTTTATAACTATAGTCAAAACTAGCGATCAAACAAGCAGAACCTTGGTTGGTGCTAAAAAACATGAAGATTCTTAGCTAGACTCATGTAATTCTTAGCTGCAAAATGCAAAATATGGTCAAAATCAACAAACTAAAAGGGCAATTCATTGCATCAAAGTTCCTGATGGAATGGCACTGCACTATTCCAACCCAATGCAACATATTTGAAAGAGACGAACTGTATACAACCATGCCCAAAATTAACCACGCAGCTACAAAATTATATAGGTACGAAATCAAGAGACGACTTTTGATTTATTAGGTGCAATAGTTCTTAATCAATCAGTAACTGTATAAAGAAAGTGTTAAAGAACCAGATCACTCAAACTCATATTTATTATTCATCAAGTGATGAACTCCATCGACGAAAGAAAGATAAATCGCACCATGACAATCAACTAAATGTCCTTTTAACTGAATAAACAGAATTTCCTCGGCTACTTTTCCGTTTTGCCTTTGTTTTTTGAGTCCGAGGTACCTCCGCCAGAAGCAGCTTGGGCAGCTTTCTTAGCGGCCTTTTCTTGGAGTCCATAGGAAAAAAAAAATATAATAAATTTAATAATAAAAAATTATTAGATTTAATGTGTCTTTTTTTTCTCTTCTCTTTTTCTTTCAAAAAAACAGAGCATATTATAGAGAAAGAATGAAAAGAATATCTTATCGAGACAATCATTTTTCTTTAGGTAGATACAAAAATTGCTTAACACACAGTTGATCCCTCTCTTGTGTTATTATTCTATTGTGGCACGGCAGTAGAATCCTCATGCATGCACATTAGGGTGAAAAAATAAGGTAAGTATTTTTTAAGTAACGTGCTTTTCGCCTAATTTGAGCAAAATGAAAATCAAGGGAAAATGATCCCATGTCTCCACAAAATTGAGAAATTTTCTTTGAGATGCAATATCAACCTCTCTCTAACCTAAATTTCTTAATTTTTTTTTTCTAACAAGTGGATTTTTAGCTTCAACTTCATAAATTTTGAAAGTTAAATCGTTCATTCTAGATAAATATCTATAATTTTTTATGTCCACATTTCAAATGCAAAACACCTGGCCACTCTGAATTTCATAAAATAAGTATACTAATGCTCTTTGACAAAAAAATTATAACATTTAATTTAAATAAACCATCTAAATAAGAAAATTTCAATAATAAATCTCCTTTTAAATATTTAAATTTATGTTCATCTAAAATAATTTAAAACTATCTAAATAAGATATTATCTATATAATGTCTCTTTTATATTAATTGATCATGAATTCTAATTATCTAAATAACGTGTGTTAAAAAAATTAATAGGAGATAGAATTATATTTCCACTCATGCTGCTGTGATTTTACATTACTAATTGGAAAACTAGGAGGTGTTCAGATAGACTACTAATAGAAAAGATTTAATAGAAATCATATCAAATATTTTTAATTGAAATAACATTAATTAAATTATTAATTATAGTTAAAATAAATTAAATAATTAACTAAAATAATTAAATATTTTAGGCGAGGGCCTCAATGGAGAATTTTCAGCTATGGGAGCTTCCCTCCCACAACTAAAAATTGTGAGCCCAGTAGCAACCCTAAACACTCCTACTTCTTATATCTTTGTTATGCACCCCCAAAATAGGTAGACAACAACTCATATAGGCCCACAATCCTTTTGCTAAGTGATATCAAGGCTGTGTTTTGTTGGAGTGGAAGAAAACTAGGAGGGGAGATAAAAAAGAGAGGGAAGAAAAACAAGAGGAGAGAAATTAGATCATGTGATTATCACGTGAAACAGTAATTGTAAGAAACAGGGTGGCGGCAGAGAAGCTGTAGGTGGCGGTAGGGCGGCAGGGAGGCAGTAGGCGGCGAGGTTGTGGGAGGTGAGGCGGTAAGAGGGAGTTCAGTAGGGGAGCTTCGAACGTGTTGCAGAGAAGCTTCGAATGGCGACGGTGAGGCGAGAAGGGCGATTGGAGGAGCGATGGGAGGGTGAGGAGGGAGACCAAAAGAGTGACGGTGAGGCCAGGAGGGCGAGCTCGCGGCGATGGCGTCAGTGGGGCGAGCTCGCAGAGTGGAGTGAGGCGCGCGAAGGCAAAGTAGAAGCAGGGAAAGCTCCCACAACGACATCAATAGGGCAAAGGCGGTGGCAGTGTTGTGTCCGTAAGTGCATGGATACTCGAAGTAATAAAAAAATATCGAACCATAGAGACCTACGTGTTAAGTACCAAATAGTTATTTTCTCATTAGCTAAGCAAATCAAATATGATGCCAGTAAATGATAGGAAGAGAGTACAGATAATCAGAGAGAAAACTGGGACTAAGGTTTCATCCACCTTAACTTCCATGACTAGATATGAATAGATGTTCGTCAATCAAATTTTATCATGATAAAGATATAATTTACTTCATAAAGAAATCATCTCACTTTCGCGCAAACAATTTACAAAGAACCAATCCTCACTTTCATGTAGAATTTATTCAATGCTGAAGATAAGTAAATCATTGATAAAGAACTCAAGGATCACTTTCATGCATCCGAATTCTAAACCAATCATCTCAAGTAAAAACTACATACTTTCATACTATAATTTTCACAAGCTCTACTTAAGGTTCTCCAACAATCTGATACTTGATTTCTCACAGTATCATCATGTTTGTTTCAATAACTCAATCCTAGGTTCAGATTATCAACATGGCGATATACTTCTAAAATCAAGAAATAAGAACAAACCTAATTTCTTACGATGAGTTCCTAACGTTCAATTCTAGGGTTCTATGTTTTAGCAAATCACCTTTCGGTCCATATCGCAGAAACTCTAAAACATGCAGATAATATGAATCTATGGATAATTAAAGACAATCGTCGCAAAAGTAGAATTATCATAGTAAAATTATCATGACAAAAGTAAAAAATAATCTAGTGATTAAGAAATTAAGGGGAAAATCAATTCTTTTTGTCCTACAAACACCCTTTCTGATTTCTCCTTCGATTCTTGACGAAAATCGATCCTTTTTGTCCTCAAATCTTCTCCTCGATATATAGAACACTCTCCTTTTTATGGTTTTTCAATTGGTGCCCTGGATCTTCAGATATTGCGTCGCAAAGACGGGCTTTTGAGTGGCTGCAGAAGACTCGTTCAAATTCATAATTACGGCCATAATTTTGGTTACGGTAGGGCCGTAATTTGGTTCTGTGAATTCTGGGCTGAAAATACGGTACTGTGAAAAATATTACGGCACTGTCGTAATTTCTTCTGTGTAATTCTGGGCAAAAATATGATACCGTAATTTTCATTATGGCAGGGGTGTAATCTGGGCAAAAATTATAGCTCGTAATAAATATTACACTTGGGGTGTAATTTTCGAACTTGCTTTGATTTGCATGAAAATTGACGGGCGGCTTCGTCTCGACATCTGGAATTCATTCGTGTGCTCAAATCTTTCAAAATCTATCAAAGTATGACACTTTTCACCTGAAAATCATCAAAAATAAGAAATGGTGTAGATTCCACAATATTTGACAAATAAGGCTTAAAAACAAGCAAAAGAGCATGAATATGACACAAAAGACCAATAAAATGACACAAAATATACTATGAATTTTGGTGTCATCAGGCAGCGACAGTGACAGGCGAAGGCGAGGTGAGCTCCAGCAGCGGCAGCGATAGCGACGGGCGAAGGCGAGGTAGCGAGCTGCAGTAGTGACAGGCAAAGATGAGGCAGGCAAGGCAAGCGAAGGTAAGGCAGCGAGCTGTTGTATCCCAACAACTAGGTAAACAGAACTTATTTTTGATGTCACGGCCAAAACCTTGTTTGGCGCACAGGGACGTTGTCACTCCCTGACACGGCTCCAAAAACTTGTTGTGTCACCAGGCTTGTTGTTATCTCCGCAAGTGCACAGATACACGAAGTAATAAAATAGATATCGAACCCACAGAGACCTATGTTGTTGAGTACCGAATAGTTGATTTCTTACTATCTAGGCGATCGAAATAGCAAAAACGGGCAATCAAAAACTAGAACGAAAATATCAGAGAGAGAAGCTGGGACTAGGGTTTCATTCACTTTAATTTCTATGACTAGACATGAATAGAGATATCGTCAGTTTAATTTTATCATGATAAAGATATAATTTACTTAATAAAAGGATTATCTCACTCTCGTGCAGACAATCATGCAGGGACCAATCTTTGCTTTCGCGCAAGATTCGTCCCAACGCTGTAAGTAAATAAATCATCAATCAAAGAATTCAAAGATCACTTTCATGCATCCGAATTCTAGGTTGATAATCTCTAGTGGAGTTTCAAGGATCACTTTCGTGCATCCGAGTCTCGACACTAGTTTTACTCATGATTCTTCAACGTTCCGATCCTTGCTTTCGCACAAGATCTCTATGTTTGATAACTTAGACTCGATTTTTAGATTCATATCATTATCATGGCAATTAATCTACTAGAATCAAACAAATAAGAACTAATATAAGAAAGTTCCTAACATGCAATTCTATGGTTTCAAGTTCTCAAGCAAATTACTTTTCGGTCTATTGCGAAAACTCTAAAACATGCATAGTAATATAGATATAAAGATAGTCTAAGATCAATTATCTCATGAGTAAAATCATCATGCTAAGATTAAACGTGATGAAATAATGAAAAATAATCGTCTAGTCATTAAAAAATCAAGTGAATTACTCCCCCATGTCCCAAAATAAGTTTAAGCTATCATAGAGGGAAGATTACAATAATCCATGTTGAAGAAAATCGAAAGGAAGAAGAAAATAGAAATTACGGTACGACCGTAAAGAGGTTTACGGCCGTAATCTGGGCGAAATAGTGGTGGTGCTCGGTTTTGTGTTGATTTCTCCTCCGTCTGATCTCCTTTCACGCTGAAACTTTTGGGGTACCTTCTCCTCCTCTATGCGTAGCTTCCACCCAAATTTCACGACCGGAGATAACCTATATGCTTCTCTGCGGTGAACCCTAGGGCAGACGTGTGAAAAACTCGATTTCTCTCTATGTGGTGGACGAAAATTAGGGCTTTTGGTCTCCCCCTCTTCTTCTCGTCCAAAGCTCTCCTTTTGCTTCTTACAGCATCCTATTCAATGGCCTAGATCGATCGCAATCATCTACGTAAAAATTGGGCTTCGGAGTTGACCGGGAAAATCGCAAACTAGGTTGTAATTACGACCGTAATGGATTTTACGGCCGTGCTATAATCTGGACAGCGAACTCGCGGGTTGAAATCTTCCGGAATTACGGTACCGTGAAGTCATTTACGGGGGTGCCGTAATGTCATCAATCCTTCGGGTGGAAAATCGACCTGAATTACGGTACCGTAAATTCTTTTACGATAGTACCGTAAACATCATCTAGCCTATGTCCAAAAATGCTCTAAAATACGGCACCATAAAGATGTTTACGGCAGTGCCGTAATCTCGCGAAATTTCTCTGTCTGGGAAAACTCCAAATTACGGCACCTCACAGGAATTACGGCAGTACCGTAATTTTGTTCTGCGTGTGCAGTCAAATTACGGTGCCGTAAACGCCATACTGGGGGTGCCGTAATTGTCTCTGAAGCTCCAATTATTCTGAAATTTGACGTGTGATCTCCTCTTGATGTTGTGAATTCAATTATGCATCTGGATTGCTCGAAATCGATTGAAAAATATGCCTTTTTACTTGAAAATCATCAAAAACAGAAAAGAGTATAAATTCCGCAAATATTGATGAAAAAGACATAAAAATAAGCAAAGTCTATGAATATGACACAAAAATACTAATAAAATTGCACAAAATTTACTATAAATTTCGGTGTCATCAAATACATAAGGCTTAAACCTTGCTTGTCCTCAAGCAAAAACCAAAAAATCTTCAAAAATTGGTCATAGACATAGACTTTCTCATGGAAAATAAACTTCTAACACACAATCACTAATGAAAAATTCTCATCAATAGAATCATAAAATTTTAAATAGATATATCATCTTCTAAATCCAATTCTTAAGATCCACAACTTAGTCAAATAAAATTTCGCAACTTGCATAAAAGAAAGAATTTCAATCTCAAGACTTCATCCAATTTTCAGTTTAAATTTATCATACTTTTGTTTACAGGAATAGGATATCCAAAATCTTTTTCCACTCAATTCTTTTTCTCTCCCCTAATATTTTTTTTCCATCATTCACATTCTCTAACTCGATTACCACCTTTTTTCTGGTGACGAGGTTAGAGTACACTGACCACATAGTCAATGTAATAGAACTCATGTCTTTTCAGTAGAATGGATTTTACCAAAGACAGCGGAGTCAATGTGAATAGATTTTCCTCTATTATCTTTTTCTTTTTCAGACTTCAACCCATGTCCTGTGGTACCACTGTCAATTTTACACAATGCAAAGTAGGGGAGTCTCTCACTATCTTTGTGGATTTTGGATTCTTTCTTCCCAACAAATAGTAAAATAAACAAAACCTTAATTAGATTAATCAATTAACATCAATTCAAAAATTCATACTCATATGCTAATTTTATTCAAAAAGTAGCTTCACTCTTAAACCAAAATTTTCAAACAACATATCTTCCTAAAATCTCACTTATCAATCAATGAAAAACTGCAAAAGTAGATATGTATAAAAGAAATAAATTTGACATGATAGGTCTAGTTATAATTTCAATTTTGAATTTACTCATCAACATCAATCATCAATAAGTCATATACAATAATCTCAAAAATTGATCAAAGCCATAAATCATTCATATCAAGAATATATTCATCATCATCAAAATATTAAAGATCAATATCCTCATGTCTATAAAAGTGAAGTAGCGGTGGTGGACACAAAAACATGAATCAATGATGAGATACAAGTGAAATGAAGGGGATACTTACAAAATTCTACCAATCCTAATTCCTAGCCGTTGGGTCCTCTTTCTCTTCTTTCTCTCTCTCTTTCTCACTCCTTTTTACCTTCAAAAAGAAAAATAAAAATTAGTTCTAAGACAAAACTAAGATAAAAGTAAATAAGAGGAAGTGAACTAAAGTTAGAAAGCTTGGGTTGCCTCCCAAGAAGCGCTAATTTAAAGGTCATTAGCTTGACCCTTTTGCCCTCGGATTTGATCGTGGTTCATCTAAGTAAAAACTCTCATTTTCTTCAATTCGCTCTTCTTGATAATAGTGCTTTAGCCTCTGACCATTAACCTTGAATTCTCCTGTTTCCTCACTCCATATATCCATGGCTCCGTAAGGATAAGCCTTTTTTTTACTTGAAAGGGCCCAGACCATTGAGATTTAAGTTTTCTAGGGAAAAGTCTCAATTTAGAATTGAATAAAAGAACAAAGTCACCTGGTTAGAAATCTCTCCTAAAAATATGTCGATCATGCCATCTTTTAGTCCTCTCCTTGTAAATTTTTGCATTTTCATATGCAGAGAGTCTAATCTCATCTAGCTCATTCAATTGTAATCTCCATTTTTCACCCGCATTCTTCAAATCAAAATTCAGCATCTTGATTGCCCAATACGCCTTATGTTCAAGTTCTACAGGTAGGTGACATGACTTTCCATAAATCAATTGAAATGGAGACATACCTATTGGTGTTTTGAAAGCAGTCCGGTAAGCCCACAAAGCATCATCAAGTTTGAATGCCCAATCTTTCCTAGTATGTGACACAGTCTTTTCTAAAATTCCCTTGATCTCTCTGTTCGATATCTTAACTTGTCCACTTGTTTGAGGGTGATATGGTGTTGCAACTCTATGATTTACCCCATATTTTCTAAGTAAGGCTGAAAATTTGTGTTCTATGAAATGCGAGCCTCCATCACTGATTACTACCCGTGGGGTCCCATACCTTGGAAATATAATCTTTTTGAACAATTTAACAACAACTCTTGAATCATTTGTAGGTGAAGCTAGAGCTTCAACCCATTTTGAAACATTGTCAACTGCTACCAGAATGTACTTATTACCTCCTGAAGATGAGAAAGGTCCCATGAAGTCAATCCCCCAAACATCAAATATCTCAACCTCAAGAATATTGGACAGTGGCATCTCATGTCTTCTGTTAATGTTCCATGTTTTTTGACATCTATCACAAGATAACACAAAGTTTCTAGCATCTTTGAAAATTGTGGGCCAATAAAATCCTGATTGTAGCACTTTATAAGTAGTCTTTTCAGTACCGGCATGACCACCATAAGAAGATCCATGACATTGATACAATATATTTGTGATCTCCTCTTCAGGCACACATCTTCTAAAAACACCATCTGCACATCTTTTAAACACATAAGGTTCATCCCAAAAATAGTGTTTTACCTCAGCCAGGAATCTCTTCCTTTTTTGGTAGCTCAAATCAGGAGGAAAAACATTAGCAACAAGGTAATTTACTATGTCAGCGTACCAGGGGGTTCTGATTTGTTCAATGGTTAAGAGTTGTTCTTCAGGGAAGAAATCATTGATCTCATCATTCCTTTCAGTATCTACCGTTATCCTTGAAAGATGATCTGCAACAAAGTTTTCTGATCCCTTCTTATCTTTAATTTCCAAATCAAATTCTTGCAAGAGTAAAATCCATCTGAGTAATCGTGGTTTGCTATCCTTTTTCTGCATTAAGTATTTTACAGCTGCATGGTCAGTGTACACTACCACTTTGGAGTTAATCAAGTATGATATAAATTTATCAAAAGCAAATACAATAGCTAAAAGTTCCTTTTCAGTGGTAGCGTAATTCCTTTGTGTTTCATCCAAGGTCCTACTAGCATAATGGATAACATAAGGCTTTTTTAATCTATTCTCTGCCCTAAAACTGCTCCAATTGCATAATCACTGGCATCACACATGAGCTCAAAGGGTAAATCCCGATCTGGGGGTTGAATGATAGGTGCTGAAACCAAAGCCTTCTTTAATTCCTGAAAAGTAGATAAAAAATTCTCATCAAAAGAAAATTTTACATCTTTACAAAGTAAATTTGTAAGAGTCTAGCAAGTTTGGAGAAATCCTTAATGAATCGCCGGTAGAATCCTGCATGTCCTAGGAAGCTTCGGATCTCCTTCACTGTGGTGGGTGGCTCCAATCTCTCTATTACCTCAATTTTGGCTTTGTCAACTTCAATTCCTTTTTCAGAAATCAAATGCCCCAAAACTATACCTTGCTTAACCATGAAATGACATTTTTCCCAATTAAGTACAAGGTTAGTTTCTTCACACCTATGCAAAACCCGAGATAAATTAGCCAAATAGACATCAAAAGAAGAGCCATATACAGAGAAATCATCCATAAATACATCCATAAAGTCTTCAATAAAATCAGAAAAGATAGCCATCATGCATCTTTGAAATGTAGCAGGAGCATTACATAAACCAAAGGGCATTCTCCTATTTGCAAAAGTTCCATACGGGCATGTGAAAGTGGTTTTATCTTGATCATCAGGATGTATAGGAATTTGAAAAAAAACTAGAGTATCCATCTAAAAAGCAAAAATGGGAATGGTTTGCCAATCTTTCAACCATCTAATCAATGAAAGGTAAAGGGAAGTGGTCTTTCCTAGTGGCAGCATTCAATTTTCTATAATCTATACACATGTGCCAACTGGTGACAGTTCTAACAGGAATCAATTCATTATCTTTATTTTTCATGACAGTTACCCCTCCTTTCTTTGGAACACAATGTATAGGACTTACCCATTTGCTATCAGAGATAGGATAGATAATACCTGCATCAAGTAATTTTAGAACCTCTTTCTTTACAACTTCTTTCATGGAAGGGTTTAGTCTTCTTTGGAAATCTGCATGTTGTTTGTGCCCTTCTTCCATCAAGATCCTATGCATACAAAAAGAGGGGTTAATTCCTTTC
Source organism: Costus lasius (assembly GCA_027563935.2). NCBI lineage: Eukaryota > Viridiplantae > Streptophyta > Magnoliopsida > Zingiberales > Costaceae > Costus > Costus lasius. The sequence continues at coordinate 54,663,880 of CM050447.1, forward strand.
AAGTCATCAATTGAGTACCCAATTACCTTTCTAAGAATTCTTAATTCCTTGAGAAGCAAATATGCCTCCCTTTTTCCTAACTGTGCATCAACAATAACAGAGTAAGTAGAATCAGGACCAATGTCCTTTAGGATCCAAACCAATATTTTGTGAAGCCTCTAAATCTTTTAGAGTTGGTAGAATCTGTTGTTCATAATCTGACATTTTTCCTAAATCATAGGAACAGAGTTCACATACCGCATCACGACTTATATAGTCTAACTCTTCTTCTTCGTGAAAAATGTTCAAGGCTACTCTTGAACTAATCGGAGTCGTTTGTATAACTTCAACTTTCTTATAGAAAGTTAAAGTTCCTTGTTCAATGCGTAAAGCTTGGGATGTGGTTAGTGTTGGGGAAGACGAAGACCCAGAAGACTCAGATCTCTGTTCTTTTTCTGATGATGAAATAGATAATAAGGAGAGACAAAACTTTGTACTGATGATGACAGGAAAATCATTAGACTGGAATTCAGAACGAGAAAATTTTAAGTTACCAAGAGAACATGAAGATTGTTTACATGACTGGATAATGTATCCAGATTTGTTGCCACATACAAATAAGTGCTTATTCTGCCCTATTAAGACTGTAAAATGGGCGAGGATGCAATGTTCAATTTGCTTTATGATTGTCTGTTCTTTCTGTAGCAAACTCAAATTTGATAAAGAAATACCTCTCGGTGATTTGCCACCAAAACATGTCAAAGTTGATTTAAGGAGGTTAACAGAAGAGCAAGCAAGTCATATAGTTAATTTGGAAGAAGAATTAAGGGCATTAGCTGGAACTAAGAAAAAGGGAAAGAATGTCATAACTGAAGAAGAGGTTACAGATCTAGAACTACTTGCTGCCGTAGTGTTCTTTATACTCTTTGACAAGATTCTGAGGATCTGTTTTGACAACAAATTTTCTAGTTGGTGGTTTGACAGGTGCAGAAGATGAAGCAGCAGATAATTGCAAAGATTGTAAGCTTGTTTGCAATTTCTCTAAAACAGTTGTGTTGACAGATGACGAGTTAAGAGTTGATACAGAATTCAACAGTAAATTCTGAATCTGGATTAATAACTCGATAATCAGATTATTTTGTGCAATTATGACTTTGTCCGCTGCAGTACCGTTTGTACTTTCCGGATCTGTGAATCCTCTAGCCAGAGGATAAGTATTAGAAATTGTATCTAAACCTTTTAGATACCTGACATCTTTATCAGTCATAATAAAGTTTGCAGCTTTGCATTAATCTGACTAATTGAAATGTCCAACTTTTGGAGATGTGATTCTAGTTTCTGGATCAAACTGATTAAATGTTTTGATAGAGCACTAAATTTTTTCAACTGTGCAGTATCTTTAGAACTTTTCAAATATTCAAGCTTATCACAAATTTCTCTGAATAACTTGTTAGATGTTCCAAGAGATGAGGAGCTAGTAGAGGTTCGACCTACTGTCTGATTATGATAAATCAGCAGGTTTGTTTGCAAGAAATTTATCATTTTCAGAATTGGTTCCTTCATCAAGTACAGAGTCAGAATCATATTCAAAGAGTTCAACAAACAAATTATTGAGATCATAAATATTATCATCTACATCATGTATACTACAACAAGATTCAGAATTTGAGGAGTTTTTCATGGCTTCATGCAAGTTAAACTCAATTCTATCATCCCCAATGTTAAATGTAAGCTTATCATTTTTTACATCAATAAATGCTCCTGCTGTGGCTAAAAATGGTCTACCAAGTGTAATAGAGATTTTTGCATCTTCCTCCATCTCTAGAACTACAAAATCTGCTGGAATGAAATATTTACCTACTTGAATGGGCACATCTTCAAGAAACCCTGCAGGATATTTAACTGAACGATCGGCTAGCTGTAAGGATATTGAAGTGGGTTTTAGCTCTCCTATGTCTAGTTTCCTGCAAATAGACAAAGGCATTAGACTTACACTAGCACCCAAATCACATAAGGCTCGGTCAAAAGCCATACTACCAATAAAACAAGGTATGGAAAAACTACCTGGATCCTTCAATTTGGGTGGCACTTTGTTTTGGATAACAGCACTACATTCCTCAGTTAAAGCCACAGTGCCATAGTCCTCTATTTTTCTCTTATTAGACAATATTTCTTTTAAAAATTTAGCATATGTGGGCATTTGAGATAAAGCTTCGGTAAATGGAATGTTAATGTAAAGCTTTTTCAGGATTTCAAGGAATTTGCCAAACTGTTTGTCTAGTTTATTTTGAACTAACCTTTGAGGAAAGGGTATAGATGGCTTGTAAGGAGGAGACAAATTAGGTTTAGGATTATCATTCTCACCCGGTTCATCACCTTTTTGAGGTGGCAAACAAGTTTGGGACTCCTCATGTGAAGAAGACTTTCCTAACTCTAATTCATCTTCATGATCATCATCAAGCTCTTGTTCTTTATCCACAACTTTCCCTTTAGGTTCTCCTAGTTGCTTTCCACTTCTAGTCATGATAGCATTACAGTGCTCACTAGGCATTTGATCTTCTAAAGTTTTATTGTGAATGGCTAAGAATTCTACTTGAGAGGCAAGTTGACTAACCATTCCCTTAAGTTCTTCAATTTCTTTGTTTTGATTTTGATTAGACATGAACTTGTCAAGAAAAGATTCTATACTGAAAGAATTTACTTCTTCAGTTAGGGGTTGGCATTCCTCCCTTTCATCCTTACCATGATGACAATGTAGCAGTTCTTCTTCAGGATCCCATTGGTTATGGTTCAGGGACATTTCTTCAAATAGGGTAAAAGCTTCATCAATGGTCTTGCTCATAAGGGCTCCTCCTGCAGCAGCATCGACGATTAGACGGGTATTATAAAGTAGACCATTATAAAATGTATGAATTAAAACCCAATTTTCAAGGCTATGATGCGGGCACTTCCATAGTAAATCATTGAATCGCTCCCATGCTTTGATGAATGATTCTCCATCTTTCTGTGCAAAACTCGTGATTTGATTTCTCAATTAGATGGTTTTACTTGGTGGAATGTACTTTATCAGGAAAGCATTTGACAGTTGCTCCCATGTAGTAAATGCACTAGTAGGCCTAGAATGTAGCCAAAATCATGCTCGGTGCCTGAGAGAAAAAGGAAATAGTCTTAGTTTTAGTGCATCATCAGAAACTCCATAAATTTTAATGGTATCACAATATTCAATAAAAAGATGTAAATGTTGATAGGGATCTTCAATCGGATATCCTCCAAATTGCTTCTGCTGAATCATGGTCAAGAAGGCAGGATTAATCTCAAAATTTTCTGCTTCAATAGTTGGTCTGACGATGCTAAAGTGTATTTCTCGTGGCTTAGGGGCTGCATAGTCCCTTAGTGTTCTCTGATCCGCCATTAGAACTGAATTTTCTGTGCACACTAGAGTAGATGGATCAAATAACTCAAATAGACATAAAAGAATAGAAAGATAGAACATTAATAAAACATAGTCTAGCAATACTCTCAATGTCTTCAATATCAACAAAAACTAAAGTCCTCGGCAACGGCACCAAAAACTTGTTGTATCCCAACAAGTAGGTAAACAGAACTTATTTTTGATGTCGCGGCCAAAACCTTGTTTGTCGCACAGGGACGTTGTCACTCCTTGACACGGCTCCAAAAACTTGTTGTGTCACCAGGCTTGTTGTTATCTCCGCAAGTCCACGGATATACGAAGTAATAAAATAAATATCGAACCCACAGAGACCTATGTTGTTGAGTACCGAATAGTTGATTTCTTACTATCTAGGCGATTGAAATAGCAAAAATGGGCAATCGAAAACTAGAACGAAAATATCAGAGAGAGAAGCTGGGACTAGGGTTTCATTCACTTTAATTTCTGTGACTAGACATGAATAGAGATATCGTTAGTTTAATTTTATCATGATAAAGATATAATTTACTTAATAAAAGGATTATCTCACTTTCGTGCAGACAATCATGCAGGGACTGATCTTCGCTTTCGCGCAAGATTCGTCCCAACGCTGTAGGTAAATAAATCATCAATCAAAGAATTCAAAGATCACTTTCGTGCATCCGAATTCTAGGTTGATAATCTCTAGTGGAGTTTCAAGGATCACTTTCGTGCATCCGAGTCTCGACACTAGTTTTACTCATGATTCTCCAACATTCCGATCCTTGCTTTCGCACAAGATCTCCACGTTTGATAACTTAGACTCGATTTGGATTCATATCATTATCATGGCAATTAATCTACTAGAATCAAACAAGTAAGAACTAATCTAAGAAAGTTCATAATATGCAATTCTATGGTTTCAAATTCTCAAGCAAATTACTTTTTGGTCTATTGCGAAAACTCTAAAACATGCATAGTAATATAGATCTAAAGAGAGTCTAAGATCAATTATCTCATGAGTAAAATCATCATGCTAAGATTAAACGTGATGAAATAATGAAAAATAATCATCTAGTCATTAAAAAATCAAGTGAATTACTCCCCCATGTCCCAAAATAAGTTTAAGCTATCATAGAGGGAAGATTACAATAATCCATGTTGAAGAAAATCGAAAGGAAGAAGAAAACAGAAATTACGGTACGGCCGTAAAGAGGTTTACGGCCATAATCTGGGCGAAACAGTGGCGGCGCTCGATTTTGTGTTGATTTCTCCTCCGTTTGATCTCCTTTCATGCTGAAACTTCTGGGTACCTTCTCCTCCTCTATGCGTAGCTTCCACCCAAATTTCACGACCGGAGATAGCCTGTATGCTTCTCGGTGGAGAACCCTAGGGCGGACGCATGAAAAACTCGATTTCTCTCTGTGTGGTGGACGAAAATTAGGGCTTTTGGTCTCCCCCTCTTCTTCTCATCAAAGCACTCCTTTTGCTTCTTACAACATCCTATTCAATGGCCTGGATTGATCGCAATCATCTACGTAAAAATCGGGCTTCGGAGTTGACCGAAAAAATCGCGAACTGGGTTGTAATTACGGCCGTAATGGATTTTACGGCTGTAACGTAATCTGGACAGCGAACTCGCGGGTTGAAATCTTCCGGAATTACGGTACCGTGAAGTTTACGGGGGTGCCGTAATTTCAGCAATCCTTCGGGTGGAAAATCGACCCGAATTACGGTACCGTAAATTCCTTTACGGCGGTACCGTAAACATCATCCAGCCTCTGTCCAAAAACGCTCTAAAATACGGTACCGTAAAGATGTTTACGGCAGTGCCGTAATCTCGCGAAATTTCTCTGTCTAGGAAAACTCCAAATTATGGCACCTCACGGGAATTACGGTAGTACCGTAATTTTGTTCTGCGTGTGCAGTCAAATTACGGTACCGTAAATGCCATACTGGGGGTGCCTTAATTGTCTCTGAAGCTCCAATTCTTCTGAAATTTGACGTGTGATCTCCTCTTGATGTTGTGAATTCAATTATGCATCTGGATTGCTTGAAGTCGACTGAAAAACATGCCTTTTTACTTAAAAATAATCAAAAATAGAAAAGAGTGTAGATTCCGCATATATTGATATAAAAGACATAAAAATAAGCAAAGTCTACGAATATGACACAAAAATACCAATAAAATGGCACAAAATTTACTATAAATTTCGGTGTCTCACGAGCATCGAACACAAGTGGAGGAGCGACGACGAAGGTGGGAGCTCATGGAGGCAAGGAAGGCGGGAGCTCGAAGGACGCTGCAAAGGCGGGAGCTCGCAGTGGTAGCAAAGGCGACAGTGGGAGTTTACAGCAAGAACAGAGGCGACGATGGTGGGAGCTCGTGAAGATAATGGAGGCGATGAAGGCGGGAGCTCGCGGCAGCAATAGAGGGGGCGAAGGTGGGAGTTCGCAGCCACAATGGATGGCAGGAGCTCGCGGCGGCAATAGATGGAAGGGAGGGGAGGATGACAGGGAGGGGAGGGACGTCGAGAAGGGGAGGTAGGCGGGGATGGGAGGGTGAAGGGGACATCAGGAAGGGAGGGTGAAGGGGACATCAAGAAGGGAGGGGCGAGGCAGCGGCAGGGAGGCAGTAGGCGGCGAGGTTGTGGGAGGCAAGGCTGTAAGAGGGAGATCGGCAGGGGAGTTTTGAACGTGCTGCAGTGAAGCTTCGAAAGGTGACGGTGAGGCGAGAAGGGCAATTGGAGGAGCGATGGGAAGGTGAGGATGGAGACCAAAAGAGTGACGGCGAGGCCAGGATGGTAGCTCGCGGCGATGGCGTCAGTGGGGCGAGCTCGCAGAGTGGAGTGAGGCGCGCGAAGGCAAAGTAGAAGCAGGGAAAGCTCCCACAGCGACATCAATGGGGCAAAGCCGGTGGCAGTGTTGTGTCCGCAAGTGCACGGATACTCGAAGTAATAAAAAGATATCGAACCATAGTAAACGATAGGAAGAGCGTATAGATAATCAGAGAGAAAACTGGGACTAAGGTTTCATCCACCTTAACTTCCATGAGTAGATATGAATAGATGTTCGTCAATCAAATTTTATCATGATAAAGATATAATTTACTTCATAAAGAAATCATCTCACTTTTGCGCAGACAATTTACAAAGAACCAATCTTCACTTTCATGTAGGATTTATTCAATGCTAAAGATAAGTAAATCATTGATAAAGAACTCAAGGATCACTTTCATGCATCCGAATTCTAAATCAATCATCTCAAGTGAAAACTACATACTTTCGTACTATAATTTTCACAAGCTCTACTTAAGGTTCTCCAACAATTCGATACTTGATTTCTCACAGTATCATCATGTTTGTTTCAATAACTCAATCCTAGGTTCAGATTATCAACATGGTGATATACTTCTAAAATCGAGAAATAAGAACAAACCTAATTTCTTACGATGAGTTCCTAACGTTCAATTCTAGGGTTACAAGTTTTAGCAAATCACCATTTGGTCCATATCGCAGAAACTGTAAAACATCCAGATAATATGAATCTTTGGAGAATTAAAGGCAATCGTCACAAAAGTAGAATTATCATAGTAAAATTATCATGACAAAAGTAAAAAATAATCTAGTCATTAAGAAATTAAGGGGAAAATCGATTCTTTTTGTCATAGAAACGCCCTTTCTAATTTCTCCCTCGATTCTTGACGAAATCGATCCTTTTTGTCCTCAAATCTTGTCCTCGATATATAGAACATTCTCCTTTTTATGGTTTTTCAATTGGTGCCCTGGATCTTCAGATATCGCGTCGCAAAGATCGGACTTTTGAGCGGCTGCGGAAGATTCGTTCAAATTCATAATTACAGCCGTAATTTTGGTTACGGTAGGGCCGTAATTTGGTTATGTGAATTCTGGGCTGAAAATACGGTACCGTGAAAAATATTACGGCACTGCCGTAATTTCTTCTATGTAATTCTGGGCAAAAATATGGTACCGTAATTTTCATTACGGCAGGGGTGTAATCTAGGCAGAAAATTACATCCCGTAATAAATATTACACTTGGGGTGTAATTTTCGAACTTGCTCTGATTTGCATGCAAATTGACGGGCGGCTTCGTCTCGACATCTAAAATTTATTCGTGCACTCAAATCTTTCAAAATCTATCAAAATATGGCACTTTTCACCTGAAAATCATCAAAAATAAGAAATGGTGTAGATTCCGCAATATTTGACAAATAAGGTTTAAAAACAAGCAAAAGAGCATGAATATGACCCAAAAGACCAATGAAATGACACAAAATATACTATGAATTTTGATATCATCAGGCAGCGACAGTGACAGGCGAAGGCGAGGTGAGCTCCAACAGCGGCAGCGATAGCGACGGGCGAAGGTGAGGCAGCAAGCTGCAGCAGTGACCGGCAAAGATGAGGCAGGTGAAGGCAAGGCAGCGAGCATCGAACACAAGAGGAGGAGCAACGATGAAGGTGTGAGCTCATGGAGGCAAGGGAGGTGGGAGCTCAAAGGACGCTGCAAAGGCGGGAGCTCGCGGTGGCAGCAAAGGCGACGGTGGGAGTTTACAGCAACAACAGAGGCGACGATGGTGGGAGCTCGTGAAGACAATGGAGGCGGGAGCTCGCAGCGGCAACAGAGGGGGCGAAGGTGGGAGTTCGCAGCCACAAAGTATGGCGGGAGCTCGCGGCAGCATTAGAGGGAAGGGAGGGGAGGATGATAGGGAGGGGAGGGACGTCAGGAAGGGGAGGTAGGCGGGGATGGGAGGGTGAAGGGGACATCAGGAAGGGAGGGGCGAGGCAGCAAACGCCAGCAGCATGAGTTGGAAAAGTTTTCTCGCTGATTTGGGGAGAACACGAAACGAAAGAAAACTTCCCTATTTTCTATCTACCTTTCTTTCCTTCAAATTAGTCCCACTAATAAAACAAGAGAAAAATAATGTTTCTTTCCTTTTCCCCTACTTCTCTCCCAAAAAAAACATAGTGTTAGCACTTTATAGTTTATAATTTAAACCAACTCACTTTTAGTTACACATTTCTTATAGTAGAATATTGTGTATTCACAACTTTAGATTTAAACTTAACCCAAATCATTAACTAGAACCAACTCTTACACCTAACTTTCTTGAATCAATTTGTCCATTTTAATAATATTCTCAACAACTATTTTTTTATTCTTGTTAAGCACATAACAAAATAAATTTTTAAATGGTTGCTATTTTTAATCAAATGCTTTTCTTTTTAAGAAGAAAAGTGATTAATTCATCAAAATTTTGACATTTTTTTTATTTTTAAAACTATTTTGGTATTCCTTTTCCTTGAACAATAATTTTTAGTTTTAGTATCCCTCTACTCAAGGAATAATGGTTGGCAAATAAAAGTTAATTACAATTGTTTGAGAAAAATAAGGTAATATTTTAAAAAAATTGATTGTAAAAAATATTATTTTTGTTAGTGAAAATTATAGCTATGATTTTTAGTATGTGCTATTGTACTGTTATGCACTTATTGATACTAATATTAATCCTATACATATTATTGATGTCTCATATTTTTATAGTCTTTTTGACTTATATTTACTAGTGAATCGAGGCGTATTATCATGTTTTTGCATTCCTTTCCGGCTTATTTCATTGATTTTCTTTACAAGCTTTACTACTTGTCATGTTTGTTTGAATATAGGATAATTCACTCACTTTTAGAGCTAAGTATATATACATCTCTGAGTAAATCAAGAACCTTGATAAGAAGTTTGGCTTCAAACAGGGCTAATTTCCAGAATTACGACCGAGGCCATAATCTACATCATGACCATAATTCTCAGTTTGACTTCCCAATGAACCTGTTTTTATGCAAGCATGAAGTTATGCCCTTAACTTCCTCAACAGCAGCCTTTCAGAAAATAAAAACGTTGACAAGAGACATTATGGGTATGACCATAATTTTAGCATGGTCGTAATCTCCTAATCAACAATCTTTGACATCACACTATGGCCGAAATTCAAGTCAAGGCAAACATCAGCTCACCTACAAAATTTCAGATGAAATGGAGTTTGGCACTGAAATTATGGGCATGGCTGTAATGACCATTACACCCGTAATCTCCACATGCAGCAATAAAGACCAGCATTCAATTGGCCATAACTTCTTTATTTTAACTCCAAATCGAGCATTCTTGGAGTCATTATGACGAGCATTTAATGGGCCACATTTACGTTAACGTTTTAGGCAATTAAGAGCTACAATGAAGGCATTATGGGCAGGCTGTAATTTTGATTACACCCGTAATCTCTTTGCAGCCAAAATTAAAACAGCTATAACTCCCTCATTATAAGTCTATTTTGGACATTTTTGGTGTCAAAACGTAGATAATTAAAAGGGCTATCAATATAGCCAATCAAAAGAGGCCCTCTACTCTATTTAAAGGGTGAAAAACCTATTTCAAAGGGGCAACGAGTTTTGGCAAGGGGTGGTGATTTTGGTGAAAAGCAAGGGAGAAGAAGATCTTGTTGCGTCCATTCTAGAAGGCTTGGAGAAAGAGGATTGCTGCACTTCTTTGAAGAGTTTGCTCTTTTTTTCTCTTCAACTTGCTTATTTATTTCTTTTTTCTCCTAGAGATTTGTATCGTAACAACGCAATGATAGCGTAATTTCTTTACCGGAACTAGGGTGTAATCTTGTTGCGTGTATCTTCTGTTCGAACTTATTTTAGTTGTGTTTATTCGATCTGTGCTGTTTTACTACTAGTATTGCCTTGATCACGTAATTACTTTTCTTGGGCGCTGCAAGAAAGACCAAAAGGGGAATTGCGATACTATATCTACTAGATCAAACATGCTCTGAGCTGTCAAGAATTGGGGCAGGATTTGTGTGAGGAACTTTATAATATCTCCGAACCCATTGGATCAATCTAGGTCTGGTTAGCGACGAAAGTAGGACACCGATCTAGATTGATATCGGATTACGCCGTTGAAGGAGGGTAATCTATACTATTTGATATTTCTTTAAACACTTTTAAAGTTGCATTGCTATAATTTTAACTCGTTTGAATTTAAGATCTAACAACGAGATGAACTTGAAGTTCTGATGTCTCTAACCTCTGTTTTCTACCCAAAATTTTCTCGCTTGATTTGGCTTGCATTTTACACTCGGTCATATTTGATTTACTTTTTGTAAACTCAAAATCATTCACCGGATTGTCTAGCTATTAATTTATAATCACTTGGTACTTGATCACTGTCCCTATGGGATCAACTCTTAAGTGCTACTACGACAAAGCCGTTACGCTTACGCTTAACTATTATATGCGTAGAGGTTTACGATTAGGTGGATTAGAAGATCTATACAAACTTGATCAAGAAATGGAAAGAATGTTCCATTGCAGAAGAAGACTAAAGGAACTAAGCGATAAAGAGAAATTGAGGAGAACCAAACTTGTTCCTATTGATCTGACAATGGCGAACAACAACAGAACTTTGAAAGACTTTGCCACTCCAAATGCGCAGGGTCTTCACTCAGGTATTTCTCGACCTCCAATGGAGGCTAATAATTTTGAGATAAAGCCCTATCTCTTATCGATGGTCCAGCAGAACCAATTTGGATGCCTACCTTCTGAAGATCCAAACATGCACCTGTGAATATTCTTGGAGTTTTGTGACACAAGAAAGATGAACGGAGTTTCTAGGGACGCGCTACGATTATGACTCTTCTCATTCTCTTTGCGGGATAGAGCTCAAAATTGGTTATATTCGCTATAACAAGAATCACTTACAACTTGGGAACAACTTTCCTAGGCGTTCCTCTCGAAATACTTTCCCCCAAGCAAGATTGTTCAATTGCAAAATCAAATCACTGGTTTCACCCAAAAAGAAGGGGAGTCTTTATATGAAGCTTGGGTGCGATTTAAGGAGCTTCAACGCTTATGCCCACACCACAGCTTAGAAAGATGGATAATTGTTCATACCTTTTACCATGGCCTTAACTATAATACGCGTCTTACTATAGATGCGGCCGCTGGTAGAGTGATCATGAATAATAACGTGGACGAAGCGATGAATCTACTGGAAGACATGACACTGAATCACAACCAATGGGCTGGAGAATGAGATACATCAAGAATTTGTTAATACTGTAGGGAACCAAAATCCTAGACCCTCAAATGATCCCTACTCCACTACATACAATCATGGTTGGAGAAACCATCCTAACTTCTCATACAGGAACAACCCTGCTCCACAATCGAACTATAGACCTCCACTTGGTTTTCAACCTCAACCATATGCACCATAACCTCAGAAGACCTCGCTTGAAACCATCATGGAGAATTTCATTTCCACGCAAACCAAAACCAACAAGAGTGTAAATGATATGATGCGTCATATGTCATCTAGACTGGATTCCATAGAAGTCCACAACAAACAAGTAGATATAGAATTGGCAAACCTAGACACCAGTCTAGTAATACCCTAAGGTAGGTTACCTTCCCAACCTGAACAGAACCCACGAGAGAATTGCAATGCAATTACTACTCGTAGTGGAAAGCAATTGGAGGAACATAGAGTACCTGTCCCTAACAACAGTCCTGACGCATCTACCAGTGATAAACCCGAACCTGAGAAACCAAGTGAGGAGAAAGATGTTGATGTGAGTGAACCAGCTTATGTTCCACCACCGCCTTACAAGCCACCAATTCCATTTCCCCAAAGACTAGCTAAGGCAAAGCTGGATAATGATGACTCAAAAATTCATAGTAAATTTTATATTAATTGTATATTATTTTTAAGTCATATTTATGCTCTTTTGCTTATTTTTTTAATTTATTTGGTCAATTATTTTGGAATCTATACCTCTTCTCATTTTTATCATATTTCAGGGGAAAATGATTAAAATATCATGGATTTTGAAGTATCCGAGTGCACGAATGAGTTCCTAACGTCGACACGAAGTTGCTTGTCAATTTTCAAGCAAATTGGAGTTTAAGGCAAAATTACGGCACTACCGTAATTATTATCACGACCATAATTTGAAGGAAAAGCACAGCCATAATTTTGGAAAGCACAGAGAAAATTATGGCTGGGCCGTAATTATTTTCACAGCCATATTTCTTGATCTAGAATACAAAATATTTTTTTTGGCAGTGCTGTAATTATTTTCAAAGCCGTAATTCTTGATCCAGAATACACAAAAGAAATTATGGCAGTGTCATAATAATAATCACGGCCGTAATTTTAATTGTTGCTCGAGTCTTCTGCCGCCCCCAAAGTCTGAATTTTCCAAAGCAAAATTAGAAAGATGGAGGGCACCATTTCAAAATCTAAAAGAACCGAGCCCTTCTATAAATCGAGGAGAAAATTTCAAGACAAGAATCATCCGTTATCATCAAGAATCAAGGGAGAAATCGAGGAGGACGCCGCTAGGGCTCTGCCTCTCGCCGAGAGGCATAGAGGCCACCTCTGGTGGTGAAATTTTCAGGGAAGCTTTGCCCAAGGGACGAGAAGACACACCAGAATTTCATATCGAAAGGAATTCGATCAGAGGAGAAATCAGTGAAACAAAATTCAGCTGGAAAGGGGAAATCGCAAAACACTGTAACACGGTTACTGTTCATCCGGAAAAATTTTTCTTATTCTTCCTCTGTCAAATTCTAATTTTCTATGATAATTTTTTGTTGTATTTTTGACTCCATGGTAGCGAAATCTTTTCTTTAGGCATTAGGGAGTAATACCTTTTTAATTCTGTAATGACTAGATGATTTTTAATCTATTAGTTTATTCTTTGAATGATAATTTAATCTATTAGTTTGTAATATGGATCGAGAGGTAATTTACAAACCTGGAACCCTTAGATTAGATCTAGAAACATAGACTACGAGAGTAGCTATGTCCTAGAACCCTAATTTATGATGCTTATTTTACATATGAGTATTGATTCCAGTATTTCAGACATGATAATATGGACCGAGAGGTGATTTTGATTATGAGAACCCCTTAGGTAAAACATGTAAAATTAAGATATGAGAGTATTTAATTTTACTTGAGAAGTAGACTTTGAGAGTTAAACCACGAGACTAATTTTAATTTTTTTGTCTAGTTTACTTTTATTTAACACTGGACAACAAGTCACAAGAGTGAAGGCTAGATCTGTGTAAATTGGACATCCGAGAGGAGACAATTTCTTTTTTTAAAGTAAACTTTTCTTCATCATGATTTGAATAACTAATAAAAACTTTATTATTTCTAGTCATGAGAATTAAAAAGTAATGAAACCTTAGTCCCAATTTTCTCTCTCCGATTTTTTACGATAGTTTTCGCTATTTCATTCTTTTATACCCATCATACACTGATCGCTTAGCTAGTAAGAATTCAACTATTTGGTACTTAAGACGTAGGTCTCTGTGGGTTTGATATATTTTTATTATTTCGACGTATCTGTGCACTTGCGGACACATCAGATAAATAATTCAGGAAGTTTTTGGAGATTTTGAAGAAATTGTATATTAACATCCCCTTTACTGAAGCTTTAACGCAAATGCCCACGTATGCAAAATTTTTAAAGGAAATTCTTTCAAATCGATGGAAGCTGGAGTAACCAGGGACAGTGGCGCTTACTGAGGAGTGCAGTGCCATCATTCAAAATAAGCTTCTAGAAAAATTAAAAGATCTTGGCAGCTTTTCGATACCATGTAAAATAACGGATTTGTCTTTTGATCATGCACTATGTGATTTAGGCGCCAGTGTCAGTTTAATGCCTTCTTCTATCTGCAGAAGACTGGACATTGGTGACGTGAAGGCAACACCGATTTCTTTACAACTTGCTGACCGCCCAGTACACAAGCCGGTAGGAATCTTGGAAGACCTCCCGATCAAGGTCAGAGATTTCTCCATTCCAGTCGACTTCGTCGTACTTGAGATGGAGGAGGACACGAAACTAATAATAATTCTGGGAAGACCATTTCTTGCAACTGTCAGAGTAGTAATTGACGTGAAAAATGGAAAACTAGTCTTAAACATCGGTGAGGAGGCTATTGAATTTGATTTAGTATGAAGTCTAAAACACCCTTCTATCGCAGGTTCATGTTGTAGCCTGGATGTTATTGACGATGCTGTTAAAGATGAAAATCCCATAATTGATGGGATGCTTAAAGATCCACTAGAGGTCTATCTTTTGGAGAGTCCAGCTTTTGAAGAAAATAAAGAAGCCAGGCTTATGCGAAGATAATGGACTTAGTTGAAACATTAAACCCCCAAAAGGTGAGATTCGAACATCTCGACATGATGACATCACAAGCATTTGAGAAGCTCAAGAAGGCTTTGATTTCTGCACCCATTATTCAACCCCCTGATTGGACCTTACCTTTTGAACTAATGTGCGACGTGAGCGACTTTGCCTTCGGAGTTGTTCTGGGGCAAAGAAGAGACAAAAAGCTTCAGGCGATATATTATGTTAGCCGCACTTTAGATAAAGCACAATCAATTATATGACAACTGAAAAGGAGCCCCTATCCATCGTCTTTGCATTTGATAAATTTCATTCTTACTTGATTGACTTGAAAATTATTGTTTATACTGATCACACAACAATTAAGTATTTGATGAGTAAGAAGGACGCAAAGCCATGACTTATATGATGGATACTTGATGGAGTCATTGAGCCATCTTAAGGTGCCCCCAGAACTGTTGAAGACACCTGGAAATGCCCCCCAAGACCCGAGGAAGACGCCCCGCAAATTCCTGGCGAAACAGAGCACAGCCAGGCCATGATGACGGACACGGCCATGACTTGCTCGTAGCCAGGAGCAAGAATGAACACAGCACCACACACGGCCATGCCCACCGCCGTGACCGCTTCAGCACAACTCCAGCCCTACCGACATGACTAGGCCGTGACGAAGGACATGGTCGTGACACGGTCCACCCAAAAAGCGAACACCATCACCGCAGCCGGCACGCCCGTGGCGCCTGTCGTGTCTAGTTTGGCTCAAACCGGACCGCCCCATCACGGCCGTGATGGGACGCATGGCTAGGCGGTGACCAAATCGCCACCAGTCACCGCACTCGACACCCCTGTGCCCCCTACTGTGATGGGTTCAGTGCAAACCCACTCACCTTGTCATGCCCGTGACGAGAAACACGGCCAAGCCATGACCGCGCCGCTGGAATTCTCGGAACCCATTCACGCTTGTACTGGCAAGCATGGCCAGGCCATGAATGACCCAAAAATGAAGATGGGTCCTGGTCTGCATGACGTTCGTCATTCGCAACGGTCCTCGCACCCCCCTGACCGATATGTGGGCATGGCGAGCGTTTCTTCAACCTCAACGACATCCATCCATCCGATTCCCATGGTGCCCCTTCCCCGAGGACTACCTCAAGAGCCGCCAACGGATCGCTTTCACAACTGAGTTCTGAACTCAGCCCAAGACACCGCCAACAACGTGCAGAACCAGCCCACTATCAACAAGTTTTGCTGCTTCGTAGCGGCCTGCTCAGAGATGGTTTAGCACGCTACTCGGCCCGGACCACGGCCCACGAAGAAAGCCCTTGCGCCAGCCTCCCCCTAAATATTCCCTGCAAGATTAGTTAGCACCTTTTTTTAGTTTGTTAGAGGGCATCTTGACCCTCTTTTAGGCAGTTAAGTGTAGTTGGCTTCTCCAACTACCCTCATGTGATTCCCATGTGTCAGCCCTCCCCTCTTGTTCTATAAAAGAGGGCTAAGGACCTCCTCTATTTTCAGTTTTCGCTGTATTAGATGCTCTCCCCCACGTGAGAGCCTAGGTGATGCCTCGCATTTTGGTAGTAATTTTGATGGTCATTTCATGCTAAATCTAGGCTTGTTTTGACACTTTTATACTCTTTATAGGCTTATTTCTTTCATATCTTCGGAATCTTCACTTTTCGGTGTTTTTATGAAATTTCAGGTAAAATCACCCTTTTTTGACGTATTTTGGAGATTCTAAGGCCACGAGACGATTTCTTATGTGAAAATGAAGCTACACGTCAAATTTGGGCCAAAACGGAGTTAGCCTGAAAAATACGGCCAGGTGCCCAGTCGCCAGCCAGCAGAACTCACAGAGAGCTTTACGGCTGGGTGAACCCCAGGTTCACCAGATTTCCTTCACGCCGAAAACTTCACAGAACAAAGCATAGCCAGGTGAACCCGGAGGTGTTCACCGCGCTTCTTTCAGCCAAACTTCACAGAACAAATCACGGCCAGGTGAACCCGGCGGGGTTCACCCGTGACTCTGATCCAGGCTCATGCGCGAGACCGACCTCTACTCAGTTTTTCTCTGATTTCTCACCCGTTTGGAGTCAGAATTTGGCAAGTAAGGTGTCTATGGAAAGCTCTTTTGAAGGAGAACACGGAGGACATAAAAGCCCTCTTTTTCGTGCCCTATTGAGGGGATAAATCGGCACTCGATCAGCTAAGGGCGAGTAGGGCTGGCGACAAGGGCTTTCAGAGTGGATTTTGGGGCGATTTTCGCGACGGATCTTCACCAAACTTGGAGGAAATGTTTGCATCATCTTCTCCTACCTCTCCTTAGTCTGTGTTTCTAGTTTTCTTTGTCAATTTGAGAGATCTATGCGAATTTGTATGGCTTTTGTAGCGTAAACCTTTATTTGGGGCTCGGATGAAGCCTATTGTCTTGATCTATTGTATGAACTAAACTCTCTTGATGTTTTGAGTATTATCTGAGAATATTTTACTTAGTAGCATTGATTTCATAATATTACCTTGATCACGTAGTATTGTGTTTTAGCCGACGCGATTCACACCGAGAGGAGGATCGTGGCGTTGGAACCCCTAGGTAAAACTTGTGAACCCATGACACGAGAGTGCTTGGCTTTCGCTCGAGGGCAACATAATTTTTCATAGAACTCATTGGGTTTATCTGGAATGATCCACCGTGAGAGTAGGAGACCGTTCCAGATAAGTACCGGGATGTACCACCGACAGGGGGCATCTTGTAACTAAGGAAAGATTCCTTATGCAAAATGATAAACTCATGCATCAACTAAATTCTAGTTTAGATAGATCAGTCAATGTGGTGAATTCCATAGTCCTGATATCTCTCAATTAGACGCCTTTTATGTTTTTATCGTTACTTTTCCTATTTTATTTATAGTTGAGTTAGTTTACTTTATTCTCAAAACACCAAAATTGGCTTGCTTAGCTTCTAAATATCAGAATAGTTGGTACTTGACCTAGCTCCCTGTGGAATCGATAATCTTTTATATTACTTCGATAACACCGTGCGCTTGCGGTGTATATCACTAGGTCCAATGTAACTCCAGCGTTCTTCGCTGCCTTTCTTTGCAATTCAATCAAAACACCCGGAGAACCCTCACCGAGCTTTGGGTCCTTTCCAAGCTTTCTGCATCCCCCTTTCTGGTTGTGTTTGGGATGAGCGGTGTTCCCCCTCGTAGCATCATGAAGAGCTTATGCGTGAGTGCTAGTTTTAACAGTTGGCCCCTCGATTTAGGTGAGTAGTTTCAGTCTGTAGTTCGATCCGTGGTTCTCGGCTCACTGGGTTTTGCTCAAGTAAACTTCCACCTCGATTTTCATCTGCTTTCACCGGATTTCTGAACCGCGCATGCTTTCCTTTTCCCTCGTCTCAAGACCCTCTCACGGTTTCA
The DNA here is from genome assembly GCA_027563935.2 of Costus lasius. Classification (NCBI taxonomy): domain Eukaryota; kingdom Viridiplantae; phylum Streptophyta; class Magnoliopsida; order Zingiberales; family Costaceae; genus Costus; species Costus lasius. The sequence goes on from CM050447.1 coordinate 54,681,906, forward strand.
GCATCATAGTTTCCACCTCCTTAGAGTACTGAACTAAGGACCACTCCTCCCATAGTTCCGCTGCGTCAATTTTGGTATCAGAGCACGGTTGGAGCTAACTCTTGTCTAGTTCCGGCATTCTCTCCACTACATTCAATATCAGTTTTCGCAGTTTCTTTTTAGCTTACATTCTGCATACTCCGCATAATGACTACTAGATCAGGAGCCCCATATCAGAACCCCACCACTCTGGTGCCCGTTACGACTAAAGAAGGTACTCCGTCTAGAGTAGTGTCGGTAGAGTTGCTGTCCATACGCTTTGAAGTGATGGAGATGGTGCTTCAACACCTTATGACTTCGGTCCAGGATCTTATGGACCGTGTGGTTGAACTCCAGTCAAAGCCCCTCGAGGGCCGACCCTAACTTAGCGCTCCTCCCCCGTTGGCTCTGCTCCGAATGCAAGCCAACGAGTCCCCCTGATTCGACCCTTTTGTCGATGAGTCCACGTGGGCTGAGGATGCTCCTCCCCCACGTCGTCCCGTTCCACGTAGCCGCGAGGATGATGAGATCCGCCGGCTCACGCGCGTTGATCCACCGATCTTTAATGGCAGCTTGGACCCCGCGACTTCCTCGATTGGGCTGCCACTGTCGATAATTATTTCGACTGGAGCACCATGTCTGACCATCTTAAGGTGAGCTATGTTCATCTCCTACTCACCGGATACATCCGGTTGTATTGGATGAACGTAGAGCATCAGTTAGTCGAGCAGCGTCTTCCCCCCATTACTCAATGGGAGGAGATGTGCTACTGCCTTAAGGAGAAGTATGTAGTTCCCACATACTATCAGCGCCTTCTTGACTCATATTGCGCCATTACCCAGGGATCCGACTCCATCAACGAGTATCACACTCACTTCGACGAGCTTGGCATCCGCTATAATCTTAAGGAGGACCCCGCGTTCACGCTTTCCCGCTTCTGGAATGGCCTCTGCGAGGAGATCCGATGATCATCCTTATACTCCATCATGCTCGCGAGGTTGAGCAGGACCTACGTTCTCACACCCATCGCACCGAGTCCCTACCTGTGCGCCGACCCGTTTACATGCCTCCGGCGCCAGCCCAGCCCCCTCATTTCGAGGCGCTACCGCGTTCTACCCATGTCGGCCCTCCCAGACCACCCAGAGATGCACCCTGTGAGGCACCTCGCCCTTGCCTGACTTGGGATGAGCAGGGTAAAACCCCTCTCGCCACCGTCCGACCTGGCCCTTGCCGCCACTGCGGCCAAACTGGTCACTTTAACAAGGATTGTGAAAGGTCCCCTAGAATAGGGGGGTGAAACCCTAAACATGCGCAACATAAGATTTCGCATGGGCGGAAATAGGGTTTGCATAGGATCGCATGTAGTATGTCTATATAATCAACTTCTTTCAATTCAAAGATCAAGTTAAGATCTTTTACCATAGCCATGAAGAAGGAGTCGGCTTGGAAGCTAGAGAACGATAGGGTTCTCCTCCAAAGTGTGCCACACACAAGATGAAGTTGGCTCACTCCTTGTCATCCTTGTGCTAGCAAGGCTTCAAGGCTCTTGTCCTCTTGTCGTATGAAGGAGATGAAGAACACTTTCGGCTAGGGCGATGAAGCTCTTCCTCTTTTCGTCAAAACCAACCTCTTCACGAATGGATAGACGACCAAGCAAGAAGACAACATGCGTTAAGGCGTTTATTTTAGATGAGGCGTTACATGATTTCCCAATATGGAAAGTCATGAAGCTTTCGCCCACTCAAAGCAAACCGCCCTAAAACGCTTCCACCTTGAACCAACCGTTCACACATGTGTGAACCGGTTCAATGGAATTCGGTCCAACGCTTTTGGTTCAATGACAAAACCAAAACAACCCAAGCCATGGTCTAGATCTCTCTCTGAACCAAATGGTTCAAGATCTAACCGTTGATCTTTTGATGCATCTGATCTCACTGATCTAGCATCACTTCTCTCGATCGAAGCTTACCGATCTCATGCCCTAATCAATCAAACATGATCAGACCAGATCTCACTTACAATCAGAGTTTAAACTCCTTTAAACTGAATCCAAACAATTCAGTCCACACGATCTGACTTAAGCAAGCCATATCATCAAATTGTGCGACCCTAAGGGTTTCCTTTAAATGTCGGTAACGATAACTTACGTTATCACGATCAGTGAGGGGTATCTAGCAACACATCACTGTCTCCCGATATAAAGGAAAGAGTCTTCCAAGACTACACCCAAAACACAGCACAAGTGTGAATCTTCTTCACAAGGCATACATGTTTCCTTTGCCACTGGATGTTCTTATTGGACAAGCGTGTTAAGCCTGTGACTCCAATATGATGAGCATGATTAGATCAGATGAACATAGTCACCTGGGTATGGCCATACACTATTCTCAATCATCTCATTCAGGGGGCCCCTTTAGAACATCACACTCCTTAAACAAGGAGACGGCAATCCTATGTCTATCACTAGTGTCCTAACCTGACTCATGATCATTATCTAAGATAGTTTATAATCATTATGTTTCAAATGATATTGAACTACCTCAAAACAATGACAATCATCATTTAGAAACACAAGTGATCTCAAGTCAAAGGACATGTGCCACTTGTAGCATACAAGGATTATTCACATTGTGACAAGCAATTGAATATCCTAGTAGGGTCTGTCCAGTACATCCAATGTACCCATGAGTCTACATCTTATTCCATGCTCGAAGCATCCTATAAGATTAGAACACATATTAGTCTAACCATATCAAGGCTGTCTCATGTTCACCAAGATATATCGACTAAGGACATCATTGCATGTCAGCCTAGCTGAACAGCTTTGAGACATTATTCAGTAGTACACTTATTACAGCAGACAAGGTAACAACCTGAATAACAACCATTGCCTTTATAAACTTAAGAGTTTATACAATGATACTATTACAATCCCAAGGCCTCAAACATTAGCCTTAAGGGCATACCCCAACAATCTCCCACTTGCACTTAATCTAATGGTTGAGAAATCTCAAACCCATGTTATTACAGTGCTTCTCATGCTTCTGCTGCGCCAGAGGCTTGGTAAGCGGGTCAGCCAGATTGTCATCTGTATGAACCTTGCAAATTTTGATCTCGCCACGATTAATGATCTCCCGGATCAAGTGAAACCGTCTCTGTATGTGCTTGGACTTCTGGTGCGACCGTGGTTCCTTTGCTTGTGCGATGGCTCCAGTGTTATCACAGAAGATAACCAAAGGATCGACACTCGAAGGAACAACACCAAGTTCTCTCACGAACTTACGAATCCAAACTGCCTCCTTGGATGCTTCCGAGGCTGCAACATACTCGGCTTCTGTTGTGGAATCAGCAACAGTTGACTGTTTGAAACTCTTCCATACCACTGCTCCACCATTCAAGCTAAAAACATAGCCTGATTGCGATCGGAAATCATCCTGGTCCGACTGGAACGAAGCGTCAGTATATCCTTCTATACTGAGTTCTTCCTGACCACCATATATCAAGAACATATCTTTGGTCCTCCGCAGATATTTTAAGATGTTCTTGACTGCAATCCAGTGTGCCTGTCCTGGATTACTTTGGAAACGACTGGTCACGCTTAACCCGTAAGCGACGTCTGGGCGAGTACACAACATCGCATACATAATGGACCCAATAGCCGAAGCATAAGGCGTATTGTCCATTTCATCTTTCTCAGTCTGTGTTTGTGGACACTGACTCTTCGAAAGATTCAGACCATGTCTGACTGGAAGATATCCCCTTTTAGATTTCTCTAAATGGAATCTTTCCAGGACCTTATCGATGTAAGTACTCTGGCACAGCCCGAGAAGCCTCTTAGATCTATCCCTGTAGATCTTCACACCTAACACATAGGCTGCTTCTCCTAAATCTTTCATCTGGAAATATTTCCTTAGCCATGCCTTAACCGCATGCATTTCTGGAATATCATTTCCAATGATCAAGATGTCATCGACGTAGAGGACTAGGAATGTAATCACGCTCCCACTAAACCTCTTATATACACACGAGTCATCTTCGTTCTTGATGAAACCAAACTCAGAGATTGATTCATCAAAACGAATATTCCAGCTTCTAGATGCTTGTTTCAGTCCATAAATGGACCTCTTTAACTTGCATATTTTATGACGATCTGATGGATTAGTGAAACCTTCAGGTTGTGTCATATACACATCCTCATTCAGATTTCCATTCAGGAAAGCTGTTTTCACATCCATTTGCCAGATCTCATAATCATAATATGCAGCTATCGCGAAAAGAATCCGAATAGACTTGAACATGGCTACAGGTGAAAAAGTTTCATCATAATCTATCCCGTAGATTTGTTTGAAACCTTTCGCAACTAGCCTGCCTTTATAGGTAACGACGTTACCATCCATGTCAATCTTCTTCTTGAAGATCCATTTGCAGCCTATAGGGATTACTCTCGGAGGCGGATCAACCAAATCCCAGACTTGGTTATCTGACATGGAGTCCATCTCGGCTCGCATAGCTTCAAGCCATCTAGCTGACTCCGGTCCACTGACCGCATCCGCATAAGTGAGGGGTTCATCATTTTCAATGATGTAGACTCCGTCATAGCGCTCAGGCTGTCGACGGATCCTTCCCGATCTTCGCGGTTCCCGTGATATCTGAGCCTCAGGTTGTTCAATAACCTGATCCACCGGCTCAGGCTCATCCAACTGCGCTTGACTACTTTGTCCTTCCTCTGGATTCTCATCCAGCTTTATTTCTCTCCCACTGGCTTCTTGTAGAAGAAACTCCTTCTCAAGAAATATGGCCGTCCGAGCAACAAATACTTTGTTCTCTTTGGGATCGTAGAAATAATAACCCTTAGTTTCCTTAGGGTAACCGACAAAGATACATTTCTCAGATCTGCTCTCCAGTTTCCCAGAGGCGAGCTTTTTGACATAAGCCTCGCAACCCCAGATCCTGATAAATGTCAAGCTCGGCTGTTTCCCATACCATAACTCATATGGCGTCTTTAAAACTGCCTTGGATGGCACTCGGTTTAGTACCTTTGCAGCTGTTTCCAGTGCAAAACCCCAAAAGGAGTAAGGTAGAGTAGACTGACTCATCATAGAACGAACCATATCAAGTAACATTCTATTTCTCCTCTCGGACACACCATTCCATTGCGGTGTTCCTGGCGGAGTGAGCTGTGAGATAATCCCACACTCCTTCAGATAGTCAGTAAACGCATGACTCAAGTATTCTCCACCTCGATCAGAACGAAGTGCCTTGATATTTCGGCCTAGCTGATTCTGTACTTCATTTTTGAACTCTTTGAACTTGTCAAAAGATTCACTCTTATGTCTCATAAGATAGACATAACCATACCTACTGAAATCGTCAGTAAAGGTAATGAAGTACTGATAGCCACCTCTGGCATGTTTACTAAACGGCCCACACACATCACTGTGTATAAGGTCAAGTAAACCTGAAGCCCTTTGACCTTTGTTAGAAAAAGGTGACTTCGTCATTTTACCCATTAAACAAGCTTTGCATGTATCAATCTCCTCATAGGAGAATGATCCCAGCAGTCCATGATCATGCAACCGCTTAATGCGCTTCTTGTTAATATGGCCTAAACGACTATGCCATAACAAGGTGCTGTCATCAGCATACTTGGCTTTCTTATTATCAATGTTTTGTACAGAATATTCCATGTCCAACATGAATAACCCATTGTTAATTGAACCAGTTCCATAAATAATATTATCATAAGATAAAACACACTTTGAAATGTTGCATTCAAAGGCAAATCCTTTCCTGACAAGAGCAGGAATAGAGATAATATTTTTGGTGATACTCGGTACAAAATAACAATTGTTTAATTCCAATACAATGCCAGATGGTAAAGAAATGAAATAGTCTCCTACAGCAACAGCAGCAACCCGTGCCCCGTTTCCAACGCGTAGGTCTACCTCATGCTGTCCCACCTGCCTTCTTCTCTTGAGTTCCTGTACATTTGAACAAATGTGAACTCCACATGCAGTGTCCAACACCCATGAAATAGAAGAAGAAGATAACATGACCTCAGTCACAAATATACCTGAGCCAGAAGCGATGCTTCCCCTCTTATCTCCTTGGAGCGCTTTACAGTCCTTTTTCCAGTGACCCAGCTGGCCACAGTGGAAACACCTGTTGTCCTTCGCCCGCTTCACCTTTTGTTTCAGAGCCTTACTGTAGTTCTTGACAGGGGCCTTGCCCTTCTTCCCCTTCTTCTTGTTCCTCGAAGGAACCATCAAGACAGAGGTTGAAGGCTTTCCCTTCAGAGTTTCCTCAGTAGTCAAGAGCATATTCAGCAGCTCTGCCGGAGTACAATCGATTTTGTTCATATTAAAGTTAATAATGAACGCATCGAAAGAAGGCGGGAGAGACTGCAGAATAATATCTACAGCAAGCTCCTGGTTGATGGTATGCCCCAGTTTCTCCAGAGCCTCCTTGTGCCTAATCATTTTGAGCACGTGGGCTCCCACTGGGCTCCCTTCAGCCAGTTTGCTCTGAAAGAAGAGCTTCGTCAGATTATAGCGTTCTGTCCTCGCCTGTGCAGCATACAGCATCTTGAGGTTCGCTATAATCTCTATAGCCGACATATCCTCATGCTGACGCTGCAGCGGTGGCGTCATAGACGCTAGCATCAGGCAAGCGACATCAATGCTATCATTGACGTGCTTTTCATAGGCATCACGAACCGCCCTTGCAGCGTTCGGAGCGGGTTGAGGCGGCACAGCCGTCTCGAGGACATACAGTTTCCTCTCAGCCTTAAGAACAATCTTAAGGTGTCCGAACCAGTCCGAGAAGTTTGGCCCAGCAAACTTCTCCCTTTCCAGTAGGGATCGCACATTGAAGCTCATGGTGTTCGTTGCTGCAGGAATCTACAACAATGCAAGAACAGCAAGGTCAGTATCAATGTCTAGAATCAATCCAGGACTTAAGAAAGATTCTTTTCTCACTATTTTGTCTGACTGAAAAATCCAGTAAACAGTCCGAAAGAGTAACACTCTTTTAGTGAGATGGGATCCAGATTTCATACTTGGTCTCCGCGTCCCGCTCAGGCGAGATAAGATGCACAGAGATGACAAGCACTAATTTCTGGTAGGCTGTACCAGCCAATCGCCAACCCGTGCGATTCCCCTTCATCTGGGCAATCCAGCAGACTGCGCCAACTGAGTTGGTCCAACACAGTCTCTGATCCCACAGATGGCTGCCTCCATGTGCTACCATATGCGCCACATATGTAGCCTACATGGTCAAGCTGACCCGACCTACTCCCTGGACCACCACGTGCTATGCTGAGCAACGAGAAGGGATAAATCCCTACTCTGTAACACGCAGGTGAAATCCCGCACTGTCTGAAGATAGATGGACGTGCCCACTGAGTGGGTTCAACACGGCTCCAACGATAGTCAGAACAGTGAGGTTTCGCGTCAGAAGGCATTACGCGCTTGATATTTTAGCGTTGGATTTTAACGGTCTTTTATCTTCTTACTATCAGGCAAATCCTATGGCTATAGCAGAAGATAAAAAACACAAGCAATTCTATTTATTTAAACAATAACAGAAAGCATGGATCTTATGTGGTAAAAGCCCATAGCCTAAGTAAGACCTTAGCCTAGCTTAAGTCTTCACTTGCTCTTCATGGGTCTTTTAGCATCTAATCTGGTCCAACCCAGGGCCCTTGTGCCAAGAGCACCTCAGGTGCGCCACCAGCTGAATGCTCCTCTTGGATGTGTGCCTTTGTGCTCTTGTCTAATCAAAATACATTTTGATCTATCTAGACAAGCTTGACTCGCAGGTCAATTATACAATAAATTCATTAAAAATGTGATTCGCAGATCACAATAATAATTTACCAGGCTCGCAGGCCCCAGCACAGCACACATTAAAAGGGCAACCCACATAAGATGAAATAGACAAACATCATGGCATCATTCAATCAACATGTGATCCATTACAAAGAAAATACATTTTGAAAACCCATTGGCATCAATTTTAATTTTCTTATGTGCCCTACAACCTTACAATGGTCCATTGATAGGGATCCACTCATCCATCTAGTCAGATCCTCTGCCCTTGCATGCACCAAGTCCTAACTGACTTGAGTTGACCTAATGGTCAACCATGCATGCGCAAAGGGCTGAACCACCCTCATGAGTTTCGGCAAGCGGGTGTGACCCCGGGCCTAACTCATGTGTGTTCAGTAGTCGTCTCAACCAGACCTCGCTACACGCCCTGGATGCAGTCGACCTATAGCCACCTCGTGCTTGCGCACAGGTGCTATCTGGTCAACCCATCTAGGCTGTCAGATGGTCTGATCAGACTAGTTGGATCTAACCTAGAAGATGCTTTCAACCCCATCAACCCATCTAAGGATTTAAAGTAGGGGCACCTTAGATCTAATGAGGCGCGCAAGATGTAAGTTTTATAAAACATCTAGAACAATGCGCAAACAAACAACATGCGGCACTTGAGAAAACAAGATATATCTCATATCTAGAATGTTGATAACCCTTAACCCTTAGATCTAGGGGGTCCCCTTCAAGGGGGAGCGCAAACTTTAGGGGGTCCCCTTCAAGGGGGAGCGCAAACTTCTTGTAACAATGATACAAGCGCAAACTAAACAATGTAAACCTTGCATCATGTAAACAAAGCATCAAGTAAGCGCAACATAGCATCATGTATGGATCACAAACACTTCAAAGCAATCATATAGATCATACCGAAAGCCTATACCTTTGATACCAATTGAAAGGTCCCCTAGAATAGGGGGGTGAAACCCTAAACATGCGCAACATAAGATTTCGCATGGGCGGAAATAGGGTTTGCATAGGATCGCATGTAGTATGTCTATATAATCAACTTCTTTCAATTCAAAGATCAAGTTAAGATCTTTTACCATAGCCATGAAGAAGGAGTCGGCTTGGAAGCTAGAGAACGATAGGGTTCTCCTCCAAAGTGTGCCACACACAAGATGAAGTTGGCTCACTCCTTGTCGTCCTTGTGCTAGCAAGGTTTCAAGGCTCTTGTCCTCTTGTCGTATGAAGGAGATGAAGAACACTTTCGGCTAGGGCGATGAAGCTCTTCCTCTTTTCGTCAAAACCAACCTCTTCATGAATGGATAGACGACCAAGCAAGAAGACAACATGCGTTAAGGCGTTTATTTTAGATGAGGCGTTACATGATTTCCCAATATGGAAAGTCATGAAGCTTTCGCCCACTCAAAGCAAACCGCCCTAAAACGCTTCCACCTTGAACCAACCGTTCACACATGTGTGAACCGGTTCAATGGAATTCGGTCCAACGCTTTTGGTTCAATGACAAAACCAAAACAACCCAAGCCATGGTCTAGATCTCTCTCTGAACCAAATGGTTCAAGATCTAACCGTTGATCTTTTGATGCATCTGATCTCACTGATCTAGCATCACTTCTCTCGATCGAAGCTTACCGATCTCATGCCCTAATCAATCAAACATGATCAGACCAGATCTCACTTACAATCAGAGTTTAAACTCCTTTAAACTGAATCCAAACAATTTAGTCCACACGATCTGACTTAAGCAAGCCATATCATCAAATTGTGCGACCCTAAGGGTTTCCTTTAAATGTCGGTAATGATAACTTACGTTATCACGATCAGTGAGGGGTATCTAGCAACACATCACTGTCTCCCGATATAAAGGAAAGAGTCTTCCAAGACTACACCCAAAACACAGCACAAGTGTGAATCTTCTTCACAAGGCATACATGTTTCCTTTGCCACTGGATGTTCTTATTGGACAAGCGTGTTAAGCCTGTGACTCCAATATGATGAGCATGATTAGATCAGATGAACATAGTCACCTGGGTATGGCCATACACTATTCTCAATCATCTCATTCAGGGGGCCCCTTTAGAACATCACACTCCTTAAACAAGGAGACGGCAATCCTATGTCTATCACTAGTGTCCTAACCTGACTCATGATCATTATCCAAGATAGTTTATAATCATTATGTTTCAAATGATATTGAACAACCTCAAAACAATGACAATCATCATTTAGAAACACAAGTGATCTCAAGTCAAAGGACATGTGCCACTTGTAGCATACAAGGATTATTCACATTGTGACAAGCAATTGAATATCCTAGTAGGGTCTGTCCAGTACATCCAATGTACCCATGAGTCTATATCTTATTCCATGCTCGAAGCATCCTATAAGATTAGAACACATATTAGTCTAACCATATCAAGGCTGTCTCATGTTCACCAAGATATATCGACTAAGGACATCATTGCATGTCAGCCTAGCTGAACAGCTTTGAGACATTATTCAGTAGTACACTTATTACAGCAGACAAGGTAACAACCTGAATAACAACCATTGCCTTTATAAACTTAAGAGTTTATACAATGATACTATTACAATCCCAAGGCCTCAAACATTAGCCTTAAGGGCATACCCCAACAGATTGCCCATGTCGATCCTTGCACATCGTGCTCGAGTGATGTGCACCTCAGCCCACCCCGGCTCGGAATTCTTAGCCAACATCCCTCGCGCCCAACCTGCGGCCCAAGAGGTCGGGCCCCAATATTACTCGGACGATGAGGCAAAACCACGACCCATCATGGTGGTTGTGCACTGCACCCTTGTCCATTCAGTCCCTCTGTCCGAAGATTGGAAGCACACAAGTATCTTCTACAGTTACATTAAGTGTAATGGCCAGTAGTGCAAGATTGTGATCGATGGAGGCAGCAGCCTCAACGTCATGTCGTGATCCGTGGTCACCCGTTTCGGTCTCCCCATGGAACATCACCCCAAGCCATACTCGATCGCTTGGGTCGATGCCACTGGCCTCCCTGTCACCCACCACTGCCAAGTCCCCATCTATTTCGGGGACTACAATGACAAGGTGTGGTGCGACGTCAGTTCCATGGATGTCGCTCATGTCCTCCTCAGCCGCCCATGTCTCTATGACCGTGACATTGTCTACTATGGACTTTCCAACACTTATGTCTTCTGGCACGGCGGGCGTAAAATCTGCTTAACCCCGGCTCCACCTGAGGAGTTGTGGGCTTCCACTTCCAAGGGCCTCATCACTCCCACCCAGTCGGCCCAACCTGCACCCAAACTGGTTGCCCTTGTGTGTCCCAACTCCCTTGTCCACGAGGTTTCCTGCGATCCTTCCCCTTTGGCACCCACGGTGCCCAAGGAGGATGCAGCACTCTTGACTGAGTTTTCGGACATCTCCCACGTCGATCTCTCGACCGGACTCCCACCGGATCGTGACATCTAGCATGTCATCGATCTTGTCCCCAGGGCATCTTTTCCCAACCTGCCCCACCACCGCCTCAATCCAACTAAGCACACGGAGCTCAAGAGGCAAGTTGATGACCTCCTTGCCAAAGGCTTCATCTGTGAAAGCCTTAGCCCCTGTGCTGTCCCAAAGCTTCTTACCCCCATGAAGGATGGGTCATGGTGGATGTGCATTGATTGCCGAGCAATCAATCGCATAATTGTCAAGTACCAGTTTCCCATCCCGCGACTGGACGATATGCTTGACCTTATTTCCAGGTCATGTTGGTTCAATAAACTTGACCTTCAGAGCGGCTACCATTAGGTCTGCATCCGCGAAGGGGACAAGTGGAAGACAGTCTTCAAGACGAAGGACAGACTCTATGAGTGGCTTGTGATGCCTTTCGGCCTCACTAATGCCCCGTCCACCTTCATGCGCCTTATGAGTTAGGTCCTCCGGCCTCACCAACACCTCGAGCATCTTCGCTTGACGTTTGACATCCTGCGGAAGGAATGCTTGTTCCTTAACGCAAAGAAGCATGCCTTCCTGACTACTCAGGTTCAGTTCCTAGGTTTCATAGTCTCCGACCAAGGCCTCATGGTCGACCCTGCCAAGATCGATGACATTCGCCAATGGCCCGAACCTGAGATCGTTACCGGGGTCCGCAGTTTTCTCAGCCTCGCAGCCTTCTATCACCGTTTCATCAAAGGGTTCAGCACCATCGCTGCCCCTATGACTGTGTGCACTAGGCACGAGGAGTTTGCTTGGACTCCCGCAGCTAGACGTGCATTCCTAGCCCTTAAGGACATTATGACCACTGCCCTTGTCCTTAGACTCCCTAACTTTTCTAAGGTTTTCGAGGTCGCCTGTGTTGTGTCTGTGATGATATGCAAATATATGATATTCCGTGGCTTAATTTTATCATTATTTCAGAGTAAAATGCATGCTTTGTCTCATTTATGCACTTAAATACTTCATATTCTTCAGAACCTTCACTTTTCCTCTGTTTTATTGAAATGTAGGTATTTTGCCTCAAAATTGGTGGAATTTAGAAGATCTGAAGATATGAAATGATTTCTCATGATGAGACGAAGCTACACGTGAAATTTTAGCCCAATCGGAGTCCTCTACGCTCTTCACGGCCATGGGTGTGTATCCATGCACGGCCGTGCATCGTCCCGTGTAGCTTCAACAGACGCCCGGTTTTTCACCCATAACTTTCTATTTTGGAAGCAGATTTTGCTGAAATTTGGAGGAGACCTTCATAACTTAGGGACGCACGTTTTGGGACTAAAATCATATAATTTGATCAAGCGGTTGAGGAGAACGAAGCGAAATGGTGACAACCTAGGGTTTGGGGCGATTTTCTGGGCGACAACACTATTCTGACGTGATTTCTCCACCGTTCTGATGTGGATCTTCATGCTGGACCTTCTTCCATCAAGGATCTACCCTTCCCTTTGGTTTGATTTTATTTGCATGAGAGATTTGATATATTTCACGATGTATATGATAGTGTAAACTCTCTTTTCGGGGTTTGGGCGTTGCCCACTGTATGAATGTTGAATATTATGACTTGATATATATATTTCTCTGTTTGTCTTTGTTCTTATTCATGTCTAGGACGTTTTCATTCATGTTTATGTACTGGCCATATGTATGCATGTTTTAGATGTTGTGGGATGGACTGAGAGGTGAACCACAATCATCGGAATCCCTTAGACTGGACTAGTGATTTCGTTTGGCGAGAGCATTCGAAATCACCTGAGGAACCCTAATCTTTCACAGAACCCATTGGATCCGCTTAACCCGGTAAGCCATGAGAGTAGGAGACTTGGGTTAAGTCAGATACTGGACTGTGTGCCCTGAGAGGGAGCACGTCTGTACCCTAGGAAGGATTACCTTGAGAACTTAGATAAAACTTGATTAAAACATTAAGCCTTAATATTTCTTCATGTTTCAGTGCGGTGAAACCCGAGACCCCGATTCTCTCTCATAGACTTATAACCCCGATTGTTTTATTCTCTGCTCTGTTTCATTTCATTTGCTTTAGTTTAGTTACTTGCACTAGGATTTTAGACATTTCTCAATTAATTGTTAACCTAGCTACTAGTCAACTGATCAGTTAGTACTTGACCCCTAGGCCTCGTGGGATCATTACTTATTATATTACGCGATAGACCGTGCACTTGCGGTAGCAGCCGTCTAGGCCCTATCAGTCCGCTAGTGCACGAAAACTTGACGTAATAATTAAGATATCGAACCACAAAGACCTCGTTTATCAAGTACCGAATAATCAATTTCTCACTAGCTAGACAGTCGAAAAAATCAATCAAACTATTGAAAGCTACACGAAAATATCAGAGAGAGAAACTGTGACTAGGGTTTCATCCACCTTACTTTTCATGACTAGATATGAATAGATGTTCGTTAGTCTAATTTTATTATGATAAAGATATAATTTACTTCATAAAGAAATCATCTCGCTTTCGCGCAGACAATTTACAAAGAACCAATCTTCACCCTCATGCAGGATTTATTGAATGTTAAATATAAGTAAATTATTGACAAAGAACTCAAAGATCAATTTCGTGCATCCAAATCCTAAGTCAATTATCTCAAGTGAAAACTACATACTTTCATACTATAATTTTCACAGATTCTACTTACGGTTCTCCAATGATCTGATACTTGATTTCTCACAGTATCATCATGTTTATTTCAATAACTCATTCCTAAATTAGATTATCAACATGGCAGTATACTTCTAAAATTAAGAAATAAGAACAAACCTAATTTCTTACGATGAGTTCCTAACATTCAATTTTAGGTTTCTAAGTTTTTGCAAATCACTTTTCAGTCCATATCACAAAAACTCTAAATCATGCTGATTAATATGAATTATGGAGAATTAAAAGCAATCATCACATGAGTAGAATTATCATTGTAAAATCATCTTGACGAAAGTAAAAATAATCTAGTCATTAAGAAATTTAGGGGATTACTCCCCCATGTCCCAAAAAGTGTTTAAGCTAGCATGGTCGAAGAATTACAATAGTCCATGGTTCAGATTGATCAAAAATCAAAGAGAAAGAAGAAATTACTAAACACACCCTGGCTGTAATGAAAATTACAGCCGTAATTTGCTCGATGAATAGTGCAGGCGACGATTTCTTTGTTGATTTCTCCTCTGATCGATCTCCTTTCTCTTTGAAACTTCTGGGGTATGTTCTCCTCCTCTAGGCAAAGCTTCCCCTCAAGTATCACGGCCGGAGATGCACTGTACACTTCGCGATGGTGAAACCTAGGGCGATGACAAAAATCTCGAATTCTCTCTCGATCGTGGATGAAAATTAGGGCTTTTCATGTGTGTCTCCTCCCCTAGATCTGACCAGTATTTCCCTTTTTACGATTCTCCAATTGATGGCCTGGATCATTCGCAATCATCCGTGCAAGAATATGGCTTCAAAATGTTCGTGAAAATCACTAGTCTGGGTTACAATTACGGCCGTGAAAACCATTACGGCAGTGCCGTAATTTCAGCAAAAATTCTCAATGCAGAAATTACCCAGAAATACGGTACCCTAATATTCATTACGGCAGTGCCGTATTTTCTTCAAATCTCTCGGGTGAAAAATCGACTCGAAATACAGCCCGTAATTTTCATTATGGTAGCACCGTAAAATCCACCATACTTTTTTGTACGAAATCGTCCCAAAATACGGCAGCGCTCGAAAATTATGGCAGTGCCATGGTTTGTTTTGTATGTGCAGTGAAACCACGGTACCGTAATTTGGATACGGCCCTACCGTATTTTGGTTTGAAGCTCCAATTTGCGTGAAATTTGACATGTCATCTTCTCTTGATGGTGGGAATTCATCTATGCATCTGAATTTGCTTGAAAACGCCTAAAAATTGTGCCTTTTTACCTGAAAATGATCAAAAACTAGAAAAAGGTGTAGATTTCGCAATATTTGATAAATAAGGCATAAAAATGAGCAAAAGAGCATGAATATGACACAAAAATACCCATCAAATGGCATAAAATTTACTATAAATTTTGGTGTCATCAGCCTACGATGCCTCTAGTATTGGCATCGGCGGCACCCTTAGCCAAGAGGGCCACCCCGTCGCCTTCTTCAGCAAGAAGCTGAATGATGTATGCCAGCATTACACCATGTATGACAAGGAGTTTTACGCTATTGTCCAATCACTTAGGCAATGACGTCACTACCTCCTCCATACGGAGTTTATCCTCTATAGCAACCACCAGGCCCTCTCGTTCCTCAACGTCCAGAAGAAGCTCACCCCTCGCCATGTGAGGTGGGTCAAATTCCTTCAACAGTATACCTTCGTGATCACCCACAGGGAAGGTAAAGAGAATGTGGTGGCTGACGCCCTTAGTCGCGTCCATTCTCTCTTATGCGTATTGACTACCACTATCCCCGCCTTTGACCACATCCGCAACGAATATGCGGAGTGCCCTGACTTCGAGTCCGTCTACGCGAGCCTTCTTGCTTCCCACCCTCCGGACCTCCCGTACCGCTTCCACGACGGCTACCTCACCTTCAGTAATCGTTTGTGTGTTCCTCGCTCTTCCCTGCGAGAGCACCTCGTGACTGAACTTCACTCCCCGGTGCCACTCGGCACCACGGCCGCCACAAGACCCTCTCTCTAGTTGAATATTGTTTCTTCTGGCCCTCTCTTCGTAAGGATGTTGATAGGGTCGTCTGCCACTCTGGCACGTGCCAAACCATGTCCGACCAACACCGGCATGTACACCCCCCTTCTGGTCCCACAGGGTCCATGGCTCTAGATAAGTATAGACTTCGTTCTTGACTTGCCCCGCACGGCTTCGCACCACGACTCTGTCTGCGTTGTCGTGGATCTCTTTTCCAATATGGTACACTTTGTGCCTTGTTCCAAAATAGCCGATGCCTCACACATCGCATGCCTCTTCGTCAAAGAGATTATGCGCCTACATTGTTGGTGTATATGCCCTAGGACCTAGTTATGGTCCATTATTGTACTACTTGACTTTGATATTTATATATATCATTCTGGCATTGTCATTATCAATGTTTGTCTACATCTGCGATTATGTACTTACATGATAATATCCCTGGAGACAGATTGGATCTATGCACAAATGATAGTCCCCAGTCGATGTACCAGAGTGGATATGGGACAACTCTGGTACTTGTGAGA
Source organism: Costus lasius (assembly GCA_027563935.2). Taxonomy (NCBI): domain Eukaryota; kingdom Viridiplantae; phylum Streptophyta; class Magnoliopsida; order Zingiberales; family Costaceae; genus Costus; species Costus lasius. Next base: position 54,698,433 of record CM050447.1, read on the forward strand.
CTGGTATATGGGCTGGTTAGGCATGAGGTGCTAACGCAGACATATGGGTATATCAGTGATGGATATACTGGACCGACCCGCTGTGAGGCAATGACTTGGTGTCACGAGTTATCCTCACAAGTGATAGGAGAAGCATTGATCCCTTGACTTGAGGTCATTGGCCATTCTATATAGCTAGGGAGATGCTTTGATACAACCTAACACCTCGCCGTAGTTGGGGGGTAATAACGATTGTCATTGAGCATGTCACGACCCATAGGAGAAGGTCAATAGACAGACATAGGATTTGCCCTTTCCTAAGGGAAGCATGATATCCATGGAGCTCCTCTATGGTTCTATGACTGAAAGTGTATGGCCATACCCAGGTTAGACCTGATTTAGTCATAACCATGAGATTGGATAAAAACAAGTGGTGACATACTTGTCCAATCGGATATCAGTTCGGCAAAGAGACTGTAATGCATCTGTACCTAATTGCGATGATGGGGATGTCGATGACGATATCCATTCCAATGACCTGGGTAGCAGCGATGCACTGCTAGGTGCCACTCACTGCTTATGGTGACCTTTGGTCAGCACTGCCAACGTCAGAGGAACTTACAGGGTCGCACACCTTGATACTCGAGTTCTCGTATTGATCGGCAAGCCTTATGATCGAGTTATTGGATGACTCGGATCTATTTGGGAGATTTCATCAGCGCCGATAGGCCTGATGAGATGGAAGAATGTTATTGGAGCCAAACTTCATTTTTCGCAGGTTGACCCGAATTTGACCATGGTTAGGTCACATTTGGATTTAGGTTGCATTGGATTGGATCCAATTGCTTAATCAACTCATTCAATGAGGTTTGGGCTTGCTCATTACCCAATGAGGCCCAATAACAACCCCATAGGCGCCTAAGGGGTATAATGGGGTTAGGATGGCCAAAGTTGCTTCATTATGCGCTTAGTCCTAACCCTAGTTGCCCCTTGCTCTATATAAGAGGCCCTAGACGCCCCCTCTCTTGCATTCTACTCCTTGGAGGCGTGAGGACACATAGAGAGGCGAGAGAAAGGGAAAGACGCACATCTTCCATCAAACCCTAGCCGCAAGTGTTCTTCTTCCTCTCCTTCTTCTCTTGGCGCAAGAAGGGCTTGAGAGAGTGGCGGCTTTCCTATTCCCATCCTTCTTCATCCTTGGCGCATACTCTTGGAGGGTGGCACAACTTGAAGAAGGTGATACAAGGCTTGGATCTTCTTCCTGAGGCTAGCACCGGGCGTGGAAGAAGAGGACTCGAGGCATCTGTGTGTGTGAGACTGCAGAGGGTGCACGCTTGGGCGCCTACCTCGACATCGGCCTCATCTTGCTATAAGGTATATTTTATCTCATCGTGTCGACTCCCTCGCCTGTGATCTTCACTGGGTTTTTGGGACTGGCTCGTTTCGGGGATATTGCTTCTGCTGTGCAATGTATTTGTGTAATTTCTATCTCTGAAAATTGTAAAATATCCCTGGGGTTTCCCAACAGTGGTATCAGAGGGACTTGCGAGACTCGAACGATGTTTTTTCATGCTTTTCCATGCTCACATGCCATATCTCAATTTTCGCAAATTGCATGATCACATGGCAAATGATTTTTCTAAAGTAGAAAAAATTAGGGTTTCTGGTTTCTATCATCTTTTCAATCTCTTTTGGATTTTTTGGGTTATTTTTCTTGTATGATTTAAGGATGAAAGGCGCACGTGGTTTTGTCAAGTAGGACGGACATTGTGTCTTCGGACTGGCCGGGTCTCTTGATCTGACAAAATTGCTAGCCGAGAGGATCTTTGAAATCATCATGAAAATTAATCGCGAAAAACTAAAAGATTTGTGAGAAGAAGATGAGGAAAAGAGACTGGTTTTATGAAAAAGTAAAATTTTAGATTTTATGTTTTTCATGAGCATGTAGAATTGCATGTGTAGATCCCTTACTTGTGCATTATGTTGTGATCATGAATCAAGCCCCTTTTGCATGCCTATGATATACTCTTGTGAGGCCTGCGTGCCGCTTTTCTTTTTTGCTTTTAACTAAGATTAAGATTAGGGTGGCGCATATCACTTGAAGAATTGGCGCATGCATGCTTGTTTGCGCACCTTGCTTGGTGGCGCAAGAAGCACCCTTCATTGATGGCGTATGGTGAGTGGCACAAGTTAGACTTGACCGAGCCTTAGGGCTTGTGTGCTATGTCTCTTGGCCCTTACATAGTGGCGCGCATCACCCTTGGAGGAAGCCCATGGCATTGGCCGAACCTATGAGGGTGCTTCTAGGGTTTCCCTAGAACTACCTCTAGGGTTTGAGAGCTAAACCGTGGTGAGAAGGACCTTGGAGCCAATCTTGAAGCTCAAGTTAGAGGTCGGCTAGGTTAGGTCTTGTCTTTGGGGCTTGAATCCTAGGTCAAGAGTTGAACTTCCTTTTGGCATGGGTTGGTTCAATGTCTTGAATAGGCTATGATCACATCATTCTTTTACTGTTTTCATAGATATCTGCTAAAGCATGCCTGTTTTATCGTTATGTTATCAATATAGGATTTCATGCCTGTAATGTTAGACATAAGATAAAACTGATGAGACCTCAAAAACCCTCATAAATAAATATCAAGTCTAGTAGCCTTCTAATGCGTAGCCCTCACTAAGCTATCGATCAGTGGTGTTGTGAACTGTTTCCCACCCTCGTGGGACACACCCACTTATCTTTAGAAAGTGCGTGGTGGCAATGGTTTCCCCAGTCTAGTTTTAGCCTGAACGCACCTTCGCAAGGAAACTCGTTGGCCCTGGGCATAACGGTTAGGAATGGACTTGACTAGAATTCCATATGTGCTGGGCACATGATGAAACTCTAGAGGCATCGTTGAGAGGTTAGGGTTTCATGCTATATCCAGCTCTCGCTGGACATGAAATGCCTAGACTGTCTCAATAAGGGGAATTGCTTGGAGCAATCGGCCAGCGTGCCCACCTTAGGAAGCATGGGTTACTTTGTGCATCTCATCCCACCCTCGTGGGATGCGAAGCCTCATGTGGGAGCCATAATCATTAGTGGGAGCCATAATCATTTAAAACAAGTCCAGTTTAAATGATTTGAAGTAGTACTAATATGCTGTTTCTTGGTTGTTGTAGAACAATGACAACGAACAATAGCAGTTGGTCACTACGATCTATCCTTGAGAAGGACAAGTTGGTTGGATCCAACTTGATGGATTGGCATATGAACTTGAGAATTGTGCTCAAGCTCGAGAGGAAGCTCTATGTCCTTGAGCAGCCTATTCCTAACCCACTTCTGTGCTCAGCCCTAGCTGTTGAGAAGGATGCTTATGATAAGCATCAGGCTGACACTTTGGAGGTTGCACAATTGATGCTAACCAACATGTCGCCCGAGATTCAAGGGCAATATGAATTGAAGAGTGCCTCTGAGATTATTACAAATCTAAGACAGCTCTTTAATGAATTGGTTAGGCTCAATTCTCCTAAAGTTGACATTCAGTGTGTTGAGACGAAAGGCTTGACCAAGGAACTGAAATTGAAGATGGAATGGATTAGGAACAATAAGTGTTATTCACGTGGAGGGCCACCTCACATGTTGAAGGACATGGTGCGACTTCATAGTGAAAAGAAGAGAGGCAAGGCTTCGTCTTCAAGCTCAGGTATTTATGTTACAGAAGTCAACCTTTCTACTTATATGTCATGGTTATTGGATACCGCATGTGAAGCTCATATTTGTACAAATATGCAGGGGCTCAAGAAAAGTAGATCGGTCCAGCCTGGAGAGATTGACCTACGGGTTGGAAATGGGGCACAGGTTGCTACTGTTGCTGTAGGAGTTTTGACTCTCTCCCTGCCTTCTGGACTTCTGTTAGAGCTAGATAGTTGCTATTATGTACCTTCGCTTACTAAGAACATTATATCCATTCCTTGCTTAGCAAAGAAGGGATTTAAATTTGAAATAAATAATAAATCTTGTTCTTTTTCATTTGCAAATGTGTTCTATGGGAAGGGTACTTTATGCAATGGTTTATATGTCTTGGACATGGATAACTCTATTTGTAACATAAATAATAAAAGGACCAAACTGAGTAGTTCAGTTGATGCTTTCCTATGGCATTGTCGATTAGCCCATATAAACAAGAATCGCATTCAACAACTCCATGCAAATGGGTTGTTATGTTCAAGTTCCTTGAAGGAATTTGATACATGTGAGCCTTGTTTGTTAGGGAAAATGACAAAGGCGCCTTTCACCAAGACTGTTGAAAGGGCAGGAGGTTTGTTGGATCTCATACATAGCGATGTGTGTGGGCCATTCAATAAGCAAGCCAGAGGAGGCCACAACTACTTCATCACATTTACTGATGATTTCAGTAGATATGGTTATGTCTACCCAATGAGACATAAGTCTGAATCGTTTGAGAAATTCAAAGAGTTCAGACATGAAGTAGAGAACCAACTTGGTAGATCCATTAAGGCTCTTCGATCAGATCGTGGTGGAGAGTACCTAAGTGGTGAGTTTCTTGACTATCTGAGAGAGTGTGGGATTTTATCCCAACTCACTCCTCCTGGAACACCCCAATGAAATGGTGTGTCTGAAAAGAGAAATCGAACTTTGTTGGACATGGTTCGATGTATGATGAGCCATGCAACTCTACCTCCCTCATTCTGGGGGCATGCACTTGAAACAGCTTCTCTAATACTGAATAATGTTCCATCTAAGAGTGTCTCAAAGATTCCATACGAGGTATGGAGTGGGAGACGCCCTAATCTCACTTTTATCAGGATCTGGGGATGTGAGGCTTATGTCAAACGTCAAGATTCTAGCAAGCTAGAACCTAGATCGGATAAATGCGTGTTTGTGGGGTATCCTAAGGAAACTATGGGATACTACTTCTATGTCCCAATCGAGAACAGAGTTTTTATTGCTCGGGGTGCTATCTTTCTAGAGAAAGAATTTCTCATGAATGAAGTTAGTGGGAGGAAGTTTGACTTGGACGAGGTCGAAGTGCAACCACAAGACACAAAGATGGAACCTGAGCCACCTGCACCGGTTGCTAGGCAACCTGAGGCTCAGACACAGACCCTGCGTAGGTCTGGGAGGATTCACCATGTACCTGAGAGGTATGGGTCGCTGTCGACCCAACACGACGGGATCTTCATCATTGAAGATGAACCCAGGACCTATGAAGAGGCGGTCAGTGGACTGGACTCCGAGAGATGGCTTGACGCCATGAGATCCGAAATGGATTCCATGTCAACTAACCAAGTCTGGGATTTGGTTGAGCTACCTGATAGGGTAAAACCCATAGGGTGTAAATGGGTCTTCAAGAGGAAGACAGACATGGATGGCAACGTAGTTACCTATAAAGGTAGACTAGTGGCTAAGGGATTCAAACAAATCTACGGGGTGGACTATGATGAAACCTTCTCGCCAGTTGCCATGATCAAATCCATTCGGATTCTGCCAGCTATAGCTGCATATCATGATTATGAGATATGGTAGATGGATGTAAAGACAGCTTTCCTTAATGGGAAACTAACCGAGGATGTGTATATGACACAACCTGATGGCTTCATTCATCCTGCAGAGGCCAATAAGGTCTGCAGGCTAAAGAGATCCATCTATGGATTAAAGCAAGCATCTCAAAGTTGGAATCTTCGATTTGATGAAGCTGTGAGAGATTATGGCTTTATCAAAAGCGAAGATGACACCTGTGTATACAGAAAATTCAGTGGGAGCTTGGTGACTTTTCTGGTCTTGTATGTCGATGACATACTGCTCATCAGGAACGACATCCCTAGTCTTCAAGCTATGAAGACATGGTTAGGGAAGTGTTTCGAGATGAAGGACTTAGGGGAGGCCGCCTATTATCCTAGGCATGAGGATCTACAGGGATAGATCCAAGAAGCTCCTAGCCCTTAGTCAAAGTACTTACATTGATAAGGTCCTGGAGAGGTTTAGCTTGGAGCAATCCAAGAAAGGGTACCTTCCAGTGAGACATGGCCTTACTCTCTCAAAGAGCCAGTGTCCCACCACACAGGCTGAGAGGGATGACATGAGTCGAGTGCCTTATGCTTCAGCAGTGGGATCGATCATGTATGCAATGTTGTGTACTAGACCACATGTCGCTTATGCTGTGAGCATAACCAGCCGATACCAATCCAATCCTGGTTTACAGCACTGGGTGGCTGTAAAGAACATCCTAAAGTATCTGAGAAGAACTAAGGATTTGTTCCTAGTCTATGGGGGACAGGAAGAGCTTAGTTTGCAGGGCTACACTGATGCGTCTTTCCAGTCTGACCCTGACGACTTCAAATCGCAGGCCGGCTATGTGTTCAAGATGAATGAAGGCGTTGTATGCTGGAAGACCTTCAAGCAATCCACCATTGCTGATTCTACAACCGAAGCTGAGTATGTGGCCGCTTCTGAGGCAGCCAAAGAAGCTATTTGGATAAAGAAGTTCATTTTTGAACTTCAGGTAGTTCCCAGTGCAGTGAATCCCATTGAAATCTACTGTGATAACAATGGAGTAATTGCACAAGCCAAGGAACCATGGTCTCATCAAAGATCCAAACACATACTCAGAAGATTTCACCTGATCAGATAGATCATAGACAGAGGTGATGTTAAGATTAGCAGAGTTGACACAGAGAACAATCTGGCAGACCCATTGACCAAGGCTTTCGCGCAGTAGAAGCATGATGGTCACGTTAGAGATATGGGGTTGAGGTTCCTCAACCTCTAGGTCTTAGTGCAAGTGGGAGATTGTTGGTGTATATGCCCTAGGACATTGTTATGGTCCATTATTGTACTACTTGACTTTGATATTTATATATATCATTCTGGCATTGTCATTATCAATGTTTGTCTACATCTGCGATTATGTACTTACATGATAATGTCCTGGAGACAGATTGGATCTGTGCTCAAATGATCATCCCCAGTCGATGTACCAGAGTGGATATGGGACAACTCAGGTACTTGTGAGACTGGTATATGGGCTGGTTAGGCACGAGGTGCTAACACAGACATATGGGTATATCAGTGATGGATATACTGGACTGACCCGCTGTGAGGCAATGACTTGGTGTCACGAGTTATCCTCACAAGTGATAGGAGATGCATTGATCCCTTGACTTGAGGTCATTGGCCATTCTATATGGTTAGGGACATGCTTTGATACAACCTAACACCTCGTCGTAGTTGGGGGGTAATAACGGTTGTCATTGAGCATGTCACGATCCATAGGAGAAGGTCAATAGACAGACGTAGGATTTGCCCCTTCCTAAGGGAAGCATGATATCCATGGAGCTCCTCTATGGTTCTATGACTGAAAGTGTATGACCATACCTAGGTGAGACCTGATTTAGTCATAACCATGAGATTGGATAAAAACAAGTGGTGACACACTTGTCCAATCGGATATTAGTTCGGCAAAGACACTGTAATGCATATGTACCTAATTGCGATGATGGGGATGTCGATGTTGATATCCATTCCAATGACCTGGGTAGCAGCGATGCACTGCTAGGTGCCACTCACTGCTTGTGGTGACCTTTGGTCAGCACTGCTAGCGTCAGAGGAACCTACACGGTCTCACACCTTGATACTCGAGTTCTCGTATTGATCGGGAAGCCTTATGATCGAGTTATTGGATGACTCAGATCTATTTGGGAGATTTCATCAGCACCGATAGGCCTGATGAGATGGAAGAATGTATTGGAGCAAAACTTCATTTTTGGCAAGTTGACCCGAATTTGACCATGGTTAGGTCACATTTGGATTTAGGTTGCATTGGATTGGATCCAATTGCTTAATCAGCCCGTTCAATGAGGTTTGGGCTTGCTCATTACGCAATGAGGCCCAATAACAACCCCATTGGCGCCTAAGGGTTATAATGATGAGAGATCCAACCCCATTGGCGCCTAAGGGGTATAATGGGGTTAGGATGGCCAAAGTTGCTTCATTATGCGCCTAGCCCTAACCGTAGCCGCCCCTTGCTCTATATAAGAGGCCCTAGGCGCCCCCTCTCTTGCATTCTACTCCTTGGAGGCGTGAGGACACATAAAGAGGCGAGAGCAAGGGAAAGAGGCGCATCTTCCATAAAACCCTAGCCGCAAGTGTTCTTCTTTCTCTCCTTCTTCTCTTGGCGCAAGAAGGGCTGGAGAGAGTGGCGGCTTTCCTCTTCCCATCCTTCTTCATCCTTGGCGCATACTCTTGGAGGGTGGCGCAACTTGAAGAAGGTGATACAAGGCTTGGATCTTCTTCCCGAGGCTAGCACCGGGCGTGGAAGAAGAGGACTCGAGGCATCTGTGTGTGTGAGACTACAGAGGGCGCACGCTTGGGCGCCTACCTCGACATTGGCCTCATCTTGCTGTAAGGTATATTTTATCTCATCGTGTCGACTCCCTCACATGCCATCTTCACTGGGTTTTTAGGACTGGCTCGTTTCGGGGATATTGCTTCCGCTGTGCAATGTATTTGTGTAATTTCTATCTCTGAAAATTGTAAAATATCCCCGAGGTTTCCCAACAGTGGTATCAGAGGGACTTGCAAGACTCGAACGATGTTTTTTCATGCTTTTCCATGCTCACATGTCATATCTCAATTTTCGCAAATTGCATGATCACATGGCAAACGATTTTTCTAAAGTAGAAAAAATTAGGGTTTCTTGTTTCTATCATCTTTTCATTCTCTTTTGGATTTTTTGGGTTATTTTTCTTATATGATTTAAGGATCAAAGGCGCACATGGTTTTGTCAAGTAGGACGGGCATTATGTCTTCGGATTGGCCGGGTCTCTTGATCTGACAAAATTGCTAGCCGAGAGGATCTTTGAAATCATCATGAAAATTAATTGCATTGACATGCATAACGTTCCCGCCCTTCCCTCCCTTTCTGGTCTACCGGATTGAGTCCCTTTCAGGTCTTGCTCGGGCACCAGACTAGGAAACCCATTGACATGCATAACGTTCCCGCCCTTCCCTCCCTCCATGTGTCCACATATGCATTCGCCTCTCACCTCTCAGGTTTGCATGATGAGATTCGTCGCCGTATTTACTTGAGCAACACCCGGTATGCTATTGCGGCCAACAAGTATTGTTGGCCACATCATTTTGAGGTTGGTGAGCTAGTTATGGTGCGACTCCACCCAGAGCGAGTGAGCTCAAGGGCCAATTGGAAATTGCAATCACGCTGCGACGTGTTGGGAAACCCCGGGGATATTTTACAATTTTTAAGAGGTTTATGGACACAAATACATTGCGCAACGGAAGAATATCCCCGAAACAGGCCAGTCCCAAAAACCCAATGAAGATCGTCAAGCGAGAGAGTCGACACGATGTGATAGAAAATACCTTAATGCAAGGTGAGGCCGATGTCAACGTAGGCGCCCAAGTGTGCGCCCTCTGCAGTCTCACACACACGGATTGCTCAAGTCCTCTTCTTCCACGCCCAGTGCTAGCCTCGGGAAGAAGATTCAAGCCTTGGGGAGATTACCACTTCACTTGCGCTACCTTCTAGAGAAGTTGCGCCAAGGAGGAAGAGGAGAGAAGACAAGCCGCCAAGCTCCAAAGCTCCAAGCGCCAAGAGGAAAGGAGGAAGGATGCTTGCGGCTAGGGTATGGAAGGTGTTCGCCCAAGCCTTCTTTGTTCTCGCCTTCAAGAGCTAGAACTCGCCTCCTCTCTTGATCACGCCTCCAATGAATAATTATCTTGAGAGGGGCGGCTTGGGGTGTTATTTATAGGGCAAGGGGCGGCTTAATGTGTGGCCACCATTCAAATTGAATGTGCGGCTAGGAGAGATTTTAGGGAGTTAAGTCCTAGTCCAATTAGGACTTAATTTGGGTGGTTAGATCATGTCCTAATCCAATTAGGACTCTCATGAACGGTTTGATCATGTGGGCGGTTTGATCAAGTTTAATTCCTAATCTAATTAGGATTTGATCAAGCCCAAGTCCTAATCCAACTAGGACTTTCAATGGGCGGTTTGAACAAGTCCTAATCCAATTAGGATTTGATTATTTATTTAATTAATTGAATCCTAATCCAATTAGGACTCTAATTAATTCAAATAAATCAGCCCATTAAACCTCATAAATTAGGACTCTAATTAATTCAAATAATTAGTCCCAAGATTAATTTCAAACCTCATGATGCATAGGCGCTAACCGTAGTCTAACTAGGGTTAAGCACATGCCATGCACATGCCATCCCTTTTCTCCTCCTTAACCCCATTAAGCCCAACTTATCAATGGGCCCAGCCCAATGTCCATTATGCATGTTAACCAAGCCCACGGATCCAATCCAAATTTAACCCTAGGTCAAATTGGGCTAACCATGGTTAATATGCTATAAATGGAAGTTGGCCCCAATAAATTTCTTCCATCTCATCAGGCCCATTGGCGCTGATGAAATCTCCAAAATAGATCCGAGTTATCCAATAACTCGATCATAAGGCTTTCCGATCGATACGATAACTCGAGTATCAAGGTGTGTGACCCTGTAGGTTCCTCTGACATTGGCAGTGCTGACCTAAGGTCATCACAAGCAGTGAGTGGCACCTAGCAGTGCATCGCTGCTACCCAAGTCATCGGAATGGATATCGACATCGACATCCCCATCATCGTAATCAGGTACATATGCATTACAGTCTCTTTGCCGTACTGATATCCGATTGGACAAGTGTATCACCACTTGTTTTCATCCAATCTCATGGCTATGACTAAATCAGGTCTAACCTGGGTATGGCCATACACTTTCAATCATAGAACCATAGAGGAGCTCCATGGATATCATGCTTCCCTTAGGAATGGGCAAATCCTATGTCTGTGCATTGACCTTCTTATATGGGTCGTGACATGCCCAATGACAACCGTTATTACCTCCCAACTACGACAAGGCGTTAGGTTGTATCAAAGCATATCCCTAACCATATAGAATGGTCAATGACCTCAAGTCAAGGGATCAATGCATCTCCTATCACTTGTGAGGATAACTTGTGACACCAAGTCATTGCCTCACAGTGGGTCGGTCCAGTATATCTACCACTGATATACCCATATGCCTGCGTTAGCACCTCGTGCCTAACCAGCCCATATACCAGTCTTACAAGTACCATAGCTATCCCATATCCACTAAGGTACATTGACTAGGGACAATAGTTTGAGCACAGATCCAATCTGTCTCCAGGGACATTATCATGTAAGTATACAATCGCAGATATAAACAAACATCGATAATGACAATGCCAGTAATGATATAAATATCAATGTCAAGTGGTACAAATAGTGGACCAAAACTATGTCCTAGGGCATATACACCAACACGACGGGCCCTACACGGTTCTGCGGTGGGTCAGTTCAAACGCCTACGTCCTCAACCTCCCAGAGGATTCACTCATGAGTTTGATCTTCAACGTCGTCGATCTCCTACCATACCACACGCCTTTGCCTGCCAGCGCCCATTCTTCTGCGATGGTCCAGCCTTGTTCTCCAAAGGAGAATTCTCCCCACCCTAGGGGAATTGATGAAGTCATTGAGCCATCTTGGGGTGCCCCAACAACTATTGAAGACACCTGGAAATGCCCCCCAGGACCCGAGGAAGAGGCTCCACAAATTCTAGGCGAAATAGAGCACTGTCGCGTCCATCACAACCAGGCCGTTATGATGGAGACAGCCATGACCAGCTCGCAGCCAGGAGCAAGAATGAACATGTCACCGACACGTCCAGGCCGTGTGATGTGTACTTTACTGTACTACTAACCGCAAGCGTGACAACTTTGTCATTGTAGTACTTAAGATGTCGATCCCACAGGGGCAGTAATCAATTACCAAGTGATTGTAAATTAATAGCTAGACACATTCGTGAATGATTTGGGGTTGCAGAAAGTAAATAAAATATGACTGAATGTAAATAGCAAACCGAATCAAACAAGAGAATGTTTCTAATGGAAAATAGGGGTTAGAGATATCGGAACTTCAGGTTCGCCTCGTTGATGGATCTCAAATTCGAATGAGTTAAAATTATAACAAAGTAATTTTAAAAGTGCTCAAAGATATATCATAAGGTACAAATTACCCTCTTTCGACGGCGTAATCTGGTATCAATCTAGATTGGCATCCTACTTTCGTGGAAAACCAGATCTAGATTAATCTAATGAGTTGGGAGATATTATAAGGTTCTTCACGCAAATCCCACCCTAATTCTTGACGGCTCAGAGCATGTCCAATCTAGCAGATCTAGCGTTGCAATTCACCTTTCGGTCCTTTTTGTGGCGCCCAAGAAAAGAAATTACGTGATCAAGGTAACTCTAGTAGTAAAATAGCATAGAACGGATAAACACAAAGTAAAATTTTCATTTGCTTTGAAATAATAAGTTTGAGAAAGAGATACAAACAACGAGACTACACCCTTAGTTCTGACAAAGAAATTACGCTATCACAGCATCGTTTAAGTACAAATCTCTAGAAGAAGGAAGAAATATAAGAAAGAATTGAAGATAGAAAACCAAAAACTCTTCAAAAAGGGTTGAAATCTTCTTTCTCCATGCTTTCTGGAATGGATGCACAAGAGAACTTATTCTCCCAAATTTTCAGCAAGAACTCCACACCAAGCCAAGACTCATCGCCAATGCAAGAGGCTTTTCACATATTTTATGGAACCGAATCCAACTTCTGAACATATGACTTGATAGCTATCCTAATTAGCTACGTTTTGACACCAAAAACGTCCAAAACCGAGCTATAATGAGAGAGTTATGGCTCTTTTAAGTTTAGGTTACGTAAGGGTGATTATGGGTGTAATGAAGATTACGTGCATGACTGTAATGTCGACATTGATTCTCTTCAGCTCCTAAAACATTCATACACTTATGGGCCATTAAACGCTCGTCGTAATGACACAAAAAACGCTCAAATCGGAGTTGTAATGGAAAAGTTATGACCAATTTAATGCAGCCCTTCAATGCACTTAATGCTCTTAATACTATTACGGGTGTAATGAGATTATGGGCATGCCTGTAATTTCTGTACCAAACTCCGTTTTGTCTAAAATATTGTGGGTGAGTTGACCTTTGACATTACTTGAATTCTGGCCATAGTATGATATCAAAGGTCGCCGATGTGAGGATTACGAGGAGGGTGAAATTTTAGCTATACCCGTAATGTTTTCTGTAGAAGTTTTTGTCTTCTGAAAGGCTTCTTTTGAGAAAATTAAGGGCACGCCTTTGGAATATGATTATGCTTGAATGAAAACGGGCTTCTTGGGAATTTAAATTGGAAATTATGGCCATAATGTAGATTATGGCATCGGCCGTAATTTTAGAAATTAGTTCCGTTTGAAGCCAAACTTCTCGTCAAGGTTCTTGATTCACTCGGGGACGTAAATATACCTCCAAATAGTTCCACAAGCGAGTGAATTGTCCTGTATTCATCAAACATGACAAGAAGTAAAGCTTTTGAAGAAAATAAATGAAATAAGCTGAAAAGAGATGTAAAAATACGAAAATAGGTCTCGATTTATTAGAAAATATTAGTCAAAAGACTATAAAAATACGAGACATCATCGTGACGAAGGACACCGCCATGACACAGTCCACTCAAAATGCGAATGGCATCACGGCCGTCAGCACATTTGTGGCCCCTGCCATGTCCAATTCGGCTCAAACCAGACTGCCCCATCACGGCCGTGATGGGACGCACGGCCAAGCCGTGACCAAATCGCCGCTAGTCATCGCACACGACACCCCCGTGCCCCCTACTTTGACGAGTTCGGCATAAACCCTATCACGCCCTTGACGAGAAGCACGGCCAAGCCGTGATCGCGCCACAGGAATTCTTGGAACCCATTCACGCCCGTGCTGGCAATGGTCCTCGCACCCCCCTGACCGATATGTGGGCATGGTGAGCCCTTCTTCAACCTCAATGGCATCCATCTAACCGGTTCCCATGGCGCCCCTTCCCCGACGACCACCTCAAGAGCCGCCAACGGACCGCTACCACAACCGAGTTCTGAACTCGGCCCAAGACACCGCCAACAATGTGCAGAACTAGCCCACTATTAGCAAGTTTTGTTGCTTCGTAGCGGCCTGCTCGGAGATGGTTTAGCACGCTATTTGGCCCGGACCACGGCCCACGAAGAAAGCCCATGCACCAGCCTCCCCCTAAATATTCCCTGCAAGATTAGTTAACACCTCCTTTTAGTTTGTTAGAGGGCATCTTGACCCTCTTTTAGGCAGTTAAGGGTAGTTGGCTTCTCCAACTACCCTCATGTGATTCCCATGTGTCACCCCTCTCCTCTTGTTCTATAAAAGAGGGCTGAGGACCTCCTCCATTTTCAGTTTTCGCTGTAGTAGACACTCTCCCCCACGTGAGAGCCTAGGTCCAGTATAACTCCAACGTTCATCGCTACCTTTCTTTGCAATTCAATCAAAACACCCGGAGAACCCTCACCAGGCTTCGGGTCCTTTCCAAGCTTTCTGCATTCCTCTTTTTGGTTGTGTTTGGGACGAGCGATGTTCCCCCTCGTAGCATCATGAAGAGCTTTTGCGCGTGTGCTAGTTTTAACAGTTGGCCTCTCGATTCAAGTGAGTAGTTTCAGTTTGTAGTTTGATCCGTGGTTCTCGGCTCACTGGGTTTTGCTCGAGTAAACTCCCGCCTCGATTTTCATCGGGTTTCACCGGATTTCTGAACTGCGCATGCTTTCCATTTCCCTCGTCTCAAGACCCTCTCACGGTTTCAGCATCATAGTTTCCACCTCGTCAGAGTACTGAACTAAGGACCACCCCTCCCATAGTTCTGTTGCGTCAATACTACTCCTTCAAGAGTTTGATTTATAAATGAGAGATAAAAATGGAGCTGAAAATGTGGTGGCTGACCACTTGCTACGTTTGCTTTTGGACAATGGAGAAGATGTTGGTGATGATTTGGAAATTGACAACACATTTCCGGAGGAGAAGTTATTTAAAATTATTGTGCAAGATGCACCCTGGTACGTTGATTTCGTTGACTATTTGGCTTATGATATTTTTTCCACCTGACTTGTCATATCAATGAAAAAAGAAGTTCTTAGCTGACGTAAGGCATTTCTACTGGGATGATCCATATCTTTTTCGGCCTTCATGTCATGGTGGAGTTGGTGAATCAGTGGCATAGTAGAGAGCATATAATCTTCTGTTTTTCCTCCATCTCAAGAGTGTGCCCACCAAAGTATACATCCAGTTAAACAGGTGGATCAATGTCGCAGTGACCATTACATGCATACAAAAATAAAAGTTAAAGTCATGCAAAGAATACCCAATAATTTTTCTGCATTTATCCAAGAGTAATATCATGCATTATTCGTTTAGATTTACATCAACAATTAGAAGAAGATTAGAATTAAGAGAAAAAAATTTATACCTTGGATTGCTCAAGAAGTTTTCAAATTTCACATTGGATTTTTCATTTACCTCAATGTCAATGTGATCAAGTATATCATGTGTTATCATCTTTTGGATACCTGTGGTTGGATTTGAATCAAATAATAGTTCAACCATCTCATCATCATTATCCTCTTCATCATCTATCATGCCAATTCCTAATAGATTTTTTTGGAGAAAAGGAATTGATAGTTCATATGGTGGTGGTGGTGGAATATGCACAGGATCTTTTTCCTCATCTTTCTCTTTAATTTCTTTCTCTTTAATGGGATACTCCATCCTAACACTATCAAATTCACCCCATCTATCTTGCTACTTCTTACTTGAGGCTCCTTAAATTCCTCATTCTTCTTCTCACAAGTCTCCAAAAGTTTAAAATTTTCTTCAAATATGTCCCAAGTATTTGTGTTATAAGGCACTATGTTATGTGAGAGGGGAATGGATGGCTACTACAGTGATGAGGAAGGGTTAATTGGGTATTTAGAATTTTCAAAATCTTGAAAGTTTAAAGTAGGGAAATCATAATCCGTGACTAGAGTCACGACCAGTGATTGTTCCAACTCTAAAAAATTCTCAAATTCACCCTAGATTCCTTCCTCTATGTCATTCTTATAAGTGCCATAAATTATACTATGAAGTTCCTCACTTTGTTTGTTAATATTAGTTATAGAGTTTTCAACTATGGTTTTTAAGTTGGATTCTTGAGGTTGATTGAAGTTTAATTGTGGAATAAAAGCTGGGTCATTCTGATAAAGAAAGTTTTGATGTTTCTCCCAACTTGGATTGTAGGTACTAGGGCATGAGTTAAAGGATGAAGGAATCCCTAATTGACATTCAGTATAATAATGCCCATGATATCCACAAATATCACAAGTATTGGAATTCAACATAAAAGATTGCATGTTTAAATAATCAATTTGTTGAGTTAAGGAGTCTACCTTTGCTGTAAGTGATTGTAATGCATTTGTGCCATATTTTCTTATCATTATTGGTGGTACATACCTCTTGTTTGACCATTGAAATTGGTTGAACGTCGTGTTTACAATTTATATTGTAAAATTCAAAAATACAAAATGCAAAATAGGAAATGCAAAATAAAGCTTAAAATATCTAATCTAGTGATTCTGGCATGACTCGCATGAGTTCTCCTATTTTATGAGTCTAGAGTATAAAAATAGCAAAGCAAAGCAGAAATCTAACTATAAAGAAAAGACTAAAGCAAAGCAAAAAAATTGTCTAATCTATATATCTCACGATTAAATCGATATTGGCTAGCCTAATCCCCGGCAATGGCGCCAAAAACGAGGATCTAGCGGCCAAGTATTGATTACATGACTTATAGCTAGACAATTCAACTAGTGTTTTGTTCAAAAACTTTTAAGTAAGAGAAAGCAAAAGTAGGCGTTTTAGGTAAAAATCAATACAGGAGAGAGTTGGGACTCAAGGTTTCCCCACGCTGACAAGTAAGGATTTAATAAAAATAAATTTTCGTACAGAAAATTAAAGTATTGAAAGGGATTTTTCCCTATGTACAGATTACCTTCTCCTAAAGCGTAATCCGGTACTTAATCACGATAATTCCCTACTCTCATGACAATTATAGTGTTTAGGCCCTTTAAGCTCTATGAAAAATCTTGTAAATGCTTTAAGTAAATTCAAACTACTCTCGTGATTGGATTCACAAGTTTAAAAAGAACAGATCCGACATCGCAATTCACCTCTCGGTCTTTCTCGCGACGTATAAGATGTAAAAGTACTTGGTCAGAGTAAACATATGAAATAGAACATAATTCTAAATAAATCAATACAATAAAACTCTAAACAAAAATTAAGACAAATAGTTTAATCCATAAACATCAATGGGTTACACCCCTAATCCCGAAAAAGAGAGTTAAGCGATCATGTTCTTCAAATACAGCATATAGAATGATGAATTCAACATGAAAACCCAATCAAATTACAAAAAGACAATAGGAGATTAAGGATAACCCTTCTCTTCGATCTAGAGATGAAGATGAAGCATCAAAATACGTCCTTTGTGTGATCTCTTGTTGGAAAATCGCTTAGCCGCCCAAATTTTGCCCTAGCACTGCCTCTATCTATTTTCATCCAAAAAAGCTCCCTAATCCCTCCCAAAATCCATCCTTTTATATTTCAATCAGTTTAGATCTCATCTAAGAAAGTTTCTGCAAAGTTTGGTTAAGTTCTGCCGCGATATAAGGCCGAATCAAGTGAGAAACTGAGTTGGGCGGAAAAACTCACGGGCCATGAAGCATTCACCGCTGTGGTAGTGAAAGTCTCTATGAAGAAAACTGCTTCCGGTCTGTGTACATAGAGAAACTCATGGCCCGTGAATGAATCATGGGTGTGGCTGTGAATCTTTCTGTGAATAACAGGAATTGAGTGCAGAACTATTCCATTGTGCACATGACATTCACGGCCCATGAAGGACTCACTAGTGTGATCATGAATGTTGCGTCTAACCTCCGTTTCACTCCAAATTCGACGTATGACCTTGTCTTTTCATCAAAAATCATGCCATGGCCTCAAAACTCATTAAATTTATCGTTTTTGTGCAATTTTACTTGTATTGTCACAAAAAACCAATAAAAGTAAAGATTTCATACCATAGGAGATAAAAACACTAAAAATTGGTATAAAATCATACAATTAAGCCCAATATATCATATAAAATACAGGAATAAATATGATGTAAATGCAACTCATCACTGCCCTCTTCTTGCAATATGCACCAAAACTAAGGAGGAAGAAAGGTGGCGGCTAGGGTTCTTGAGGAGGAGGGCGGTTAGGTTATGCTTGCAATTGCCTAGGGCTTTGATGAATGATCCAATGCATGCGCCTATGCCCCCTCTTATATAGAGATTTGAGGCGGGTCCCATCACTTAAGTTATGAATATAAATATTCGTAATAATCTCTTAAGTTTTGCGGGGCCCCCACAACTTAAGTTATGAATATATTTAATACAAATATTTGTTGTGTCCACAAGTGCACGGATACTCGAAGTAATAAAAGATATTGAACCACAGGGACCTACGTGTTAAGTACCGAATAGTTGTTTTCTTACTAGCTTAGCAAATCGAATACAACGTAAGCAAACGATTGGAAAATGTATGGTTATCAGAGAGAGAAAGTTGGGACTAGGGTTTTATCCACCTTAATTTCTTTGACTGGATAGAAATAAGTGTTCATCAGTTTATTCTCAATATGATAAAGGTGAAATCTACTTTTAAAGAAATTGTCTCGCTCTCATGACAATAATTTACAAAGAACAACTCTCGCTCTTGCGACTGATTATTCAGTGTTTAAAAAAAGTAAACCTTGACAAAGAGATTTAATATCACTCTCGTGGCTTAACTCTCAGCGTTCTTAGGTAAAACTAAATATTCTTATATCTTAGTTTCACAAGTTTTACTTAAGGTTATTCAACAATCCAATATCATCTTTCAATGCATATTTTCATGTCTAACTCAATAGAATTTCCTAGATCCGATTATCAACAAGAATTATACTTCAAAAATCAAAAATTAAGAACAAACCAAATCTCTTAGCATAAGTTCCTAAATCATAATTTTAGGGTTCCAAGTTTTGCAAATCACCTTTCAGTACATATTACAAAACTCTAAAACATGTTGATAATTGAAAATAGAAAAGGTCAAAGACAATAATCACTTAAGTAAAATTATCATATTATAGAACAACTGATGAAAATAAAAATTATCCAGTTATTAAGAAATTAAGGGGATTACACCCCATGTCCCAAAAGGTATTTACGCTAGCATGATGAAAAATTTACAATAAAAATACATCTAAAAAAATCAGAATTCAAAGGGGAAAGAAATAGGTTACTATGTTCAAGGCTGTAAAAAGAATTACAACCCGTAATCTCTGCTGTGTACGCTGTGAATAGTACTGGCGTCCACGTTTCTGGCGATTTCTCCTATGATTGAACTCCTTTCGCTCTGAAACTTTCTGTGTGTGTTCTACTTCCTCAGGCATAACTTCCTCTCAAGTTTCGTTGCAGATGATGGTCTATACACTTCTTAGTGATGAACCCTAGCGCGGCAACGAACTCATCGATTTCTCTCTGATTCATGGATTAAATTGGAGCTCTCTGTTCTGAGATCTTCTCCTCTTCATATAGATCACTCCCCTTCTTACAGATTTGGAAATCGTGATCTAAATCTCCCGGAATTATTGTCAAAAAATTCGATGAACAGTAACAGCAGAAGATTCGGGCAAATGTGGCTACCTGGGTTAGAATTACGGCCGGTGAAGAATATTACGGTAGTGCCATAATTTCTTCTGTGGAAAATTAAGAAACAATTACGAGCTATAATAAAGACTACGGTAGTGCCGTGTTTAATTCTCCATGCTTCAAATCTTCCTCGACAAGATTATTACCGTAATAAATTTTACGGTAGTGTCGTAATTTCTTCTGGACAAAAATTTTCAAAAATTACGGCAGAGGAAATTAATCATGGTAGTGCCGTGGTTTATTTTGTAGATCCTAGTAAAACCACGGCCGTAATTATAATTACGGCACTACCGTAATTTCCCTAAGAATTTGGGTTGTGTTGAAATTTGTCGTGTAATCTCCTCTTGATGATTGGAATTCATCTATGCACTCAGTTTGCTTGGAAATCCATTGAAATGGTGCCTTTTTTCCTGAAACTGATCAAAAACTAGAAAAGGTGTAGAATCCAAAATATTTGATAAATAAGACATAAAAATAAGCAAAAGAGCATGAATATGACTCAAAAAGACTAATCAATCAATACAAAATATACTATGAAATTTTGAGTCATCAATATTCAGTTAAGTTGCGCATGGCCTGCATGACTTAAGTCACGAATAAAATGAATATAAATATTCATTTTAGCACTATAGTCGTAGGCCCCTCGTGTCATGTTTATTTAAGTCGTAAAAGCCTTTCAATAACTCTGGAGCTAAAATATGACTTTTGACCCATTGACTAGACCTAGTCTATCGATGTCATCCAAAGGTCAACTGACATTAAAATGTAACCAATCTCCATTTGATCACCTAAGTCTCATCAGATGCATCCAAGATGTATCAAACTCCCATTTAGATCCAAATCAACCAAATGACACGATCTAGGCTTTACAAATTAGGGATGCAAATGAAAAAGAAATAAAAAATAAATTCAGGTTCATCGTGATCACATGGGTGTGACAATTTGTCAGTCCTATGATTATGAGGGGGGTTTCTACTCTTGGCTGCTCCAACTCTTCTCAAATTTTTACTACCATCGATGCTGATTGCGACCAATCCTAATCTCCTTTCGCTCTAAAATTTTACATGAACCTTCTCCTCCCTTAGGCTCCCTTTCCTCTCAAATTTAGTGGCCAAAGGTGCTCGATAGGCTCTCTGTGAACTCTAATACCTAGCAGCAACCGGTTGCATTTTCTCCCTAAAAAATCATTCTCATCTCTCTCTATCCATGAAATCTTCTTCTACTCCCTACAATCCTTCTTTTGCTTCTTATTTTCTTCTTTGATTAAGAAATTCGTCAATTTCAACTTGGATTCATGGTCTTGTCGAAAGAGGCGGAAGAATAGGGTGATAGTTATTTTTTTTTTCCATATTTTTGTAATTACAAATGGGTGTAACAATTCGTCACACCATGTGATTTTGACACTTTTCTAGAACTTGAATTTTTTGCTCAAGAAAAACCTTTTATTTAGCTTTGTCCCCTCTTTTAGTTTATGTTTGTGTTTGATTGGCTTGGAGATCTATCAATTATGTAATCTTTTTCTATAAAATTAAAAAACATAAGAATTTATGGATTTTGAGCCCAATAATCAATTTGAATCAAATAACAAGTAAAAGTGGATGAAAATGACTCAAATAAATGATATAAGTATATAAAATTCACTATAACTTTTTGAGTCATCAATAAACTTCTAATCAAATCAATAATTTTTTTGTGCTCAATCTTTACAAAAGAAAGGACTAAAACTTTTTATGAGTCAAGCTATTTTATACACTTTTATCTAATTATAACATGAATACTTTTTTCCATTTTTTATATAAATCTATTGATGCTTTGGAATTTCATTTATTTTCTTTATTTTTGAATGCTTTACTCTTATTCAAATATTTTATTCTTGAATTTAAAGAGAGAAAACATTTTTTCAAAAAAAACATTAATTAGACCTAAATAATTAATTATAATTTTAGTTTCTCTTATCATAGAGCCAAGACAATCATATGAAAATTTTGGTTTAAATTATTTTTCAAAGCCAATATAATTTTAAAGGAATTTTGTTATGTACATACATAATTTTCTCTATACCAGAATAATTTTAATCATTGTTAAAATAATCGTCATGTACATTAATTTTGTTATGTAAATTATGTTTATTATGCACATTATTATTATTATATGCATCATGTACATTATGTTTATTACGTACATTTTTATGATTTTTATTATAACAACTATGTACATTATGATTATGTAAAACATTTTTATTATGATCATTATGTTCATAATGTGCTTGATATCCTTTAAATGTTATAGAAATTATTAAATTATATATTATGCACATGTTATGTACTTTATGCACATTAAGTATGTTATGTACTTTATGCGCATTAAGTTTATTATGTGCATTTTATTCTTTTTGTCCATGTATTTTTTTTATGTATATTAAGTGTATTTCCATTATGTATATTATGAAAATTACATATATGTATTTCATTTTTTCATATCAAATATATTAATTGTGTATATTATGAACATTAGGTTCATTCATTATGAATGTCAAGTATATTATGATATTTATTTTTTAAATTATGTTCATAATGTGCATAATGTCTATAAATATTATTTTAAATATTTAAATTATACATTATACTCAATTTATCCTGTTCAAAAAATTCATGAATAATAATAAATAAATATTTTATATTGCTTAAAACATTGAACATTATGCATATTTTGTCCAAAAAGTTCAAATCCATGATAAAATAGTAAAGAGTAGTAAAATCTTTATACATACAATTCAAAACTAATTCTTTCTAAAACATGAGTTAAAAGCAATTCCAAATAAGTTACTTGTACAAATTATTGTTCAAGAAATTTAATAATTTCATGATAATCATTTTTATAAGAAATGTTACCTATATTATTGAAATAATAGATTTGTCTATTATGCTTGTTCTAATATGGCCCAAGCTAATTTAAGTTGAACCTGATGATCTAGTCTAATACAATTATAAATTATATTATAAACTAAGTTAGTCCCCACAATTAGAATTATTAGTCTAATTTATATAGAATATTAACTTTTTAAAAATGATTTTAAATTGTCTTAACTTATTGAGATATTTAAATTTAAACTTAAAGTACTTGATTAAGTTCAATTTAGTAACATTAATAATATAATAAACAGTAACAATGTCAAATTAAGAATCTTGTCCACCATAAATAAAATAGTGTTAAAAAATACAGTAACTACCACTTAAAAATTAATTTTGATGGTAAGCTCTATTTAAGTGCATGCACGCATAGATTAAATATGAGGGTAAATAATACTTGCAAATGGGTTGGGTAGTTGAGATTTGTTGTTGCTGTTGGGGCTGGTTTCAGGCTTGAAGCTGGACTAGCCCAAGTGTTGATGGGCCTAGTAGATTCGGCCTATGCGGTTGGAATGGATGGACTGAGCTAGAACTATGCATAGGCTGGATGGAACTGGGCTAGTGTAGCCTGGGTTGTAGGAGCTGGGCTTGGATGGGACTAGGTCAAGTTCGGGTTTGAGCTAGCTCAAGTAACTTCCTTTAGATGTGGGCTAGGCTATGGCACAGCAGCTTGCTTGTTTTTGTTTTTTGTTTTTGTTTTCCTTTTTTGTTTCTTTGTTTTTCTTTTGTTTTCCTACTTTGCGATGTCAAAAAGGTTTTGAGCATTGTGATAAGCAGGTTGGCGAGCCTTTCCGAGGTCTAGGTAGCTTCAATGCTGAATTTCGGCGCAACATTGGCAGATGCAGAACCTGGTTCCATTCGTAAGGTGAGGGTTGGTGATGATTAATGTAAATGTATAATTTTATCGAAGTTATCATAAAAGATATTGTTCTCTAGACAAATCGAATTGAGTGAATTTGCATTCACGAGCGTGAGTGTAGTTATGACCCTGGTCGTAAATCTTTTGCGCTCTTCGCTAAAATGATAATGGCTATGTCTAGTATCACATGCGAGTCCATGATCTTCTTGGAACGTATGATTTGCACCAAAATCCAATGATAGCTTTGCCTTTTCATGCAAGGATGTCTTATAGTTTTAATTCTCTCAGAATATATCATTTGTGGACGCTTATTTTTGAAAATTCACCAAACACAAAAAACTACATCTAAAATCTTAGCGTATAACTACACCCAAAATTCTGAAATTAAGGCTTAAGTAGTCATGTGTGTAAACTTGGCTCAAATCTTCAGATAATCACTCCAGAGAGCAACAAGTACAAACGAAGATCCACCAATTAATGAAGTTTCATCCACAAATTCTGCTGGAAAATCACCTATTTCGTTCACCCGCCACCCAAGTCACCACTTGTCACCCTTTCTCGATGACCCACCGATTCTCCCTTTGAAACAGCTCTTCGAGTCCAATTTTGTTCTCCTAGAGGTTGTCCCTTAGTATTCCACTTTGATTCGAATAAAAATCCATTCAGATTCACCAAAGAAACATGAAGAATTGCGATCGGCGGATCACGACCATGACGTTCATCACGGCCAAGCTATGAACTCTTCTGTAAGTTTGGTCGATAATTATCATGGCCGTGATGCTGGTCATAGTCAGGCTGTGAAGTCTTCTATGGAAAAATGGGTCTTTAGGTCACGGTTGTGAATCTGGTCATGGCTGGGCTATAAACCTTTATGTAGATTTTGGACTTTTCAATCACGACCATGATGCTGGTGACGATCAGGCTATGATTGTCTCGGTAGAAAACTTATCAAATTCTTTCCAAACTAGTTATGGGCATGAAGCTCACCATGGTTCAAATGTGATGAAGAAGTTTACGAAATACTCATCATGGCCGTGAAACTCATCAGGGTTTGATCGCTCCCAACGTTCATAAAGAGCAATTTCAACTTGAGTGATAGAATTAGATGGTGCAGGTGGTTCATCTTTACGAATAGTATAATTAGTGTTTATCCATCCTAATTGGAGAAGAATTCTTTCTCTCCAAATTTTATAGTTATCACTATTGAGTATAGAAATTTAACATTTGATATCAGAAAAATTCATAGATTGTATAACTGATGCGTTATATTTATATCACACTTTTGCCTATATTTTAGATCATATTTTGGGCTTATTTGTATGACTTTGTGCTTATTTCGATGCTTTTACTTCACTTGACACGGAATCTTCACTTTTCTTAGTTTTTATGAAAATATAGGTTAAAATCATACAAAAATGAAGGATTTCACGAGTTTTGAAGCCAGAGCATGGTTCACGAGGAGATCACGAGCTTACACGTCAAATTTGGAGTGAAAATGGTGAAGAATTCAACATTTATGGCCTTGGCCGTAATTATGACTCAGTCGTAATTTTGATGTCGAGCGAAGAGTGAAAAACGGCTAAGTGTTGGAATGCACAGAAACTTTCACGGGTGAAGCCGTGAATCCATCACAGCCCGTGAAACTTTTTGTGTACAAAAGGCTGTACACATAGAGACATTTACGGTCTCAGCCGTAAACTTGTTATGGATCGTGAAAATTACCGCCCAACGAGTTTTTCACTCGATTCTCCACCAATTCGAATTGGATTTGAACCAAAATTTGCAGAACCGTTCCTTGATGGGTTCCAAACCGGTCTAACTATAAAAGATCAGATTTTTCAAGGGTTATGGGAGCTTTCTTGGACGAACACAAGTGGCGGCGACGACAAGGGCAAAATTCAAGTTTCAGAGCATATTCCGGCGAGATTCCACGCAAATGCGACGATTGATCGACTCTTTCTCATCAACAGATCGAGGAGAATGCGGTTTTATTGTTGTCTTAGTGATTTTCTTGCAATTCTTATAAGATGCTTACTTGTTCATCGTACAAACATGTTTTACTATACGAACATGAGTGAGTAGACCCTTGTTTCGGGATTAATGGGTGTAGCCCGCTGACATTCATGAATTGATCTATATTTTATGCTCTTTTCATACGAATTTATTATCATGATTTGACTGAAGTTGTATTCATTTCGTAATTTACCTTGGCCACGTATAATTGCGTATTAGACGTTGCGAGAAGTACCAAGAGGTGAATCGCAACGTCCGATCTATTTCAGTTGAACCTTCGAATCCAATCACGAGAGTAGGTTGGATTCATCTAAAGGATCTAACAGCTTTTCATAGAACTTAATGGGTTTAGTTAGGTTAACTGTCACGAGAGTAGGGAGTTAACTTAATTAAAGACCGTATTACACTCTGAGAGGAGGTGATATGTACATTTGGAAAAGTTCCTTTCATGATTTATATTTTCTATCGATTGAGTAATCTTCAAATGATTCATGCTTGTCAGTGTGGTGAACCCATAGCATCCTGAATCTTTTAGAATTTGAAAACCCCTTTAATGCTGCCTTTGAATTGTTCATACTTAGAAGTTCAATACCACCACATATTTAGTTTGCCTAGATTCAAACAAGTCAAGAAGTCAGTACTTAACTACGTAGTCTTCGTTGGGAACGATAATCTTTTTATTATTTCGATAATTCCGTGCACTTGCGGAACGCTATCAAGTTTTTGGTGTCGTTGCCGGGGACTACGGCTAGTTAATATTGACGTATAAGATACTTTTGGAGACTAGACACTTTTTCTTCTTTGTTTTTTCATTGGTTTTTATTTTTTTTTTCCATTTTCATTATTATTTTATTTCCATCTTGACTTATACATTGTATGCCCAAGATTTTTCGAATAGGTACTTTAGTTCCAGCAGACCCAGAAATTGAGTGTACATTCCGCCTTCGAAGAAGATTACAGTTTCAAACTCAGAAGATTTTTGAATAAGGTGCAATGACGGAAAATAATATATCTTTGAGGGACTTCGTTGTACTGAACATACAAGGCTTTAATTCAAGCATAGTCCGACCCAATATAGAAGCGAACAAGTTTGAGCTTAAACCAGCGTTGATGACGATGGTCCAGCAAAATCAATTTGGGGGATCCCCAAATCAGGACCCTAATCTACATCTAGCTGTCTTTTTAGAATATTGCAATACTGTTAAAGTTAATGGAGTTTCATCTGAAACTATAAGACTAAGATTGTTCCCTTTTTCTCTCAGGGACCGTGCGAGAGCTTGACATTATTCGCTACCACCAGGATCTATTACTACCTGGGATGAGCTTTCCAATGCCTTTCTGAATAAATACTTCCCACCTAGCAAGATTGTTCAACTGCTCAACAAGATTACATGTTTTGCACAGCAAAAGGGAGAATCATTGTATGATGCCTGGGATCACTTCAAAGAGCTCTAGCGTATGTGCCCACACCATGGACTCCAAGCATGGGTTTTGATCTACATCTTTTATAATGGATTGGATTATAACACCAAGTTGATGGTGGAGGAACAATCATGAGCAAGGGCGTGGAAGAGGCGACAGCTCTACTTGAGGATATGGCCATGAACCATAACCAATGGTCGAATGAGCGAGGTACTACTTCCACGGGATTTGGTAAGTACCATAATGATTTTTTGACATCTTTAGCGGCAAAGGTAGATTCATTGGCACAAAAATTAGATTCTTTTTCCTTTCTCACAGTTGCCGTTAATGCAGTTTCCTGTGAAGTGTGTGGTGTAACAGGGCACGATTCATCTGATTGTCAGTTTATTGCTTCATCTCAAGAAAATCTTAATCAGGAGCAAGTTAATGCCTTGGGGAATTTCAATCAGAGTGAATGACCCATATTCTACAACTTATAATCCAAGATGGAGGAACCACCCCAACTTGTCCAACAAGAACAATCAAGGGCAAGTTCCTCCTTAGTATCCTCAGCAGAATAATAGGCCACCCCCGGGCTTTCAATCAAGACAGTATGGGCAGCCCCAGAAGTCAAACATGGAGACCATGCTAGAGGGATTTCTCATGAAACAGCAGAAGAGCACTAATGACCTCGCTGATGTAGTCAAGCAGCTGACATCTCGTGTGGATGCTTTGGCTACCCACAACAAGATGTTAGAGAATCAGATTACTTAGCAAGCGAGTTCTACCAGTCGGCCCATAGGGAGACTTCCAGGACAACCTGAGATGAATCCTAGAGAGCATTGTAATGCGGTCGCTACTGTGAGTGGCGAAAACAATGACGCACCTGGAGGCTTATCGAGAGTTCTATAGACACACCTGAGGACATTACTCTTGTGTTAGAGAGCTGTGAGAAGAAAGGGGAGGAGCCGAAATGTGTAGGCCCGCCTGCATACGTTCCTCCAATCCCTTCCCCTAGAGGCTATTTAGAGCAGATCAGGGAAAATCCGATATCAGAGAGTCTGAGGTGAAAGGCGACCAGGTAAGTATGGACATAGAAATAACAAAGGTAAGAGATCCTGGAGACATTTCAATTCCCTGCCAAGTTGGTAAGTTTTTTGTTGAGAATGCTTTATGTGACTTAGGATCGAGTGTTGGTTTGATGCCTTCATATATGATTGAGAAAGTAGGTAGGGGAGAATTTAAACCTACTGGAACTTGCCTTCAATTTGCTAATGGATTTATTCAGCAACCTATAGAAATTTTAGAAAATGTGTCTATTAAAATTGATAAGTTTTCTATCTTGACTGATTTCATGATTGTTATAATGGAAGAAGATACTAAATCACATATTATTCTAGGTAGACCATTTTTGGCAAGTACATGAGCTATAATTGATATGCTACATGAGAAGTTAACGTTGAATTTAAATGACAGCAAATTGGTTTATGATTTTTCTAGGAGGGGTTGGAAGTCTTATTTTGCAGGTACCCGTCGATCCCCTGAAGTGAAGGAGGATAGATTCGATGAAGGAAATATTTTTGAAATCGATAGACGTCCCTTAGAATATCGGTCAAAGCATGAGAGGGACAAGAAGAAGAAAGATTGAACATGAGAATTATCTCAAGCTTTAAAGTTAAACCCATCTAACGATCTAGAAAGGCGTGAAGAACAAATGCTGCCTATTATTCACTGTGTCTCATATCCACCTGAAGAACAATGAACATTATTTTGGTCAAGCTAAGGACCTTAAATAAGCGCTACCTTGGAGGCAACCCAGAGGCTCTGAATTTTGTTAATTTCAGCATTTTGTCATTAAGATTTTGAATTTTTCGTGATTAGTTATTTAGCTTTGAATTTTTGTAATTAATTTTATCTGCATGTTATGATGAACTTGTCTATAATAAAAACACTCTAAATTCGTTGTTTTGCGTGCAAAAATTTTTTGAAAATTTTTTGTTATTTTTTTGGAGGAGACCAAGGTCAAAACGCGAGATTTACGGCCAAACCCATGAATATCGCGCAACCGTGAGTTTAAATATAGCTGGTACTATACATTGAAGGAGAATTACGCCCGAAGCCGTGAAGACTTTACAGACCATAAGTTATTACGGTTTAAACTTAACCGGCGACTTAGGGTTTACGCCTACGCTCGTAATTCACCGATTTTCGATGATTCCTTCCACGAGCAGCGACGAAACCTTTCCACCTACCTTTCTCTACTTCCAGCGAGTGATTTTCGACAATCTTCCACTGGATTTCTACCATATTTCATGGAGAATCGTTGTCCATCCGCCAGCATGCCAGAGCTTGTTTTTCGACCGATTCGACACCAATTTCTACACAGATTTGTGAGCAAACTCTTCTAAAACATGATTTTCAATCTCAGTACTAGATTTGCATGCATCTAGCATCAGTTTGAGGGCTTTAGATTGGATTTTTGGATCATTTTCCCTTCGAGTTTTCATGGGCGACTTTATAGTTACCGTTGCATCACGGTTTTTGAGCTATATTTGCATATATTGGATTGCTTTGATCGATACTATGGTTCCGAGGAGATCAGTGAGGACCAGACCCTATGGGGCGGTGAGGAAGGAGAGTGTACGAGGACCGTACCCTCCTATATATCATAGGTATAGGATGGTCCATGGAGTACTCCCGGAGAGATATGAGCTAGCACAGATGTTAGCGGTGAAGTCTCCAATTCCGTTTGACTTATATCCTCCCTTCGATATACCATGGGAGTATCCTAGTGTTTCTGATGAGATCGGCACTGGGAGGACGTCCCCAGCTCCTAGCACATTCTCAGCACCCAGTGCATAGCAGACGGCAGTGCCCAAGCCAGTCAACTCCCCAGAGCTGGAGATTATATCAGAGAGGCCTACTGATAGGCCAAAGAGCCGCGATCAGAGGATCGCGAGATGGTACGCTAGGAAGCATACTGGTCGAGCTACTAGTACTTCGGGGAGGAGAGTTATCAGACCTTTATCATGAGTTGTAGAGACAGCTGAGGAATCTGTAGCACCCCCAGCGCCTGCACCGACAGTAGTTGAGACTACTCCAATGGATGTAGAGGATTCGGCTACACCAAAGCCTTCCGCTGATCTACCAGAGTCTGCAGTCCCATCCGATACTCAGACCATGGAGGTAGACACTCCACATGACTTTGCCCAGACCTTTGAGATTCCATCACCCTCCTCAGCCCAGGGAGACCTACCTATCCCTGAGGCTGCCACGCCAGTATTGCCAGATCAGGAGGATGGATCTCCTGAGATATTTGTGGACTTACTTGAGATTTCAGTAGATATACCAGAGCTCCGCTCTTCTCCACCAGTAGTGCATGAGCCATATGTTGTTAGTGAGCTAGCACTACTAGCAGCATCTGAGGCACCACATACCACTGAGATTCCAGTCACTGCATCAGCATCGCCAGCACCATCACCTGAGATTCACTTGCCTTCCCCCGAGCCATCCTCAGGACATTTGCTTGCTGCATCCGCAGAGCCTTCATCTTCTGAGCCGTCTCCTACTATACCAGAGCCTGAGATACCGGAGAGGAGACGTGCGTGATCACCACCTCCAGTACTTACTCCTTACCCACGTTAGATCAAACACAGGAGTAGGGAGCAGGAGAGGAGGTATCGTGCTATGTCCACTCGGGGAGTACTTGGCATGAGATATTGGGATGAGCAGACACTACAGTCCCTAGGATTGTTTGATGACGTCCAGTGGATGTTCACGAACATAAGGTGGCAGGATTTCTATCACCAGAGGCATCCGACCTATGATCAGCTGACGCTGGAGTTTTTCAGCTCAGTCCAGATTACATTGAGGAACTATGATGACAGTGATCCTGGTAGGATGACGTTCCGGTTGGGGAACCGGGACCATGTACTGACGCTTGACAAGTTTGGTCAGATATTTGGGTTTCCCTCGGACGGTACTAGATATCGGCCACGCGAGTACACTGATAGGACTTTCTAGCGAGATATAGCTGGTGAGGGAGGATTCGATCCGAGGACCACCAGAGCCACACGCCTATCGAGCCCAGTTTTCATATATATACATCGAGTACTTGCACATACTATTTTTGGGAGAGCAAAGAGCGATGTTATGGTCAGATCTTCGGAGTTGTTCTTTTTGTGGGCTATGTTGACAAGATTCCGCCTCAGCACCCCGTTCTACCTCATGAAGCATATTCATAAGGCTGCTAGAGCGCGAAGAGGAGTCCTCGTGATGGGAGGCATGATTACCACCATTGTCCTTGCCCTCGGTTTTGACCCCTCAGGGTTGAACGAGGCAAAGGCCAATCCCAAATTAGATATGGATGCATGCGTAGCCATTAAGATGATTACGAGGCTTGAGAGCTCGTATCATCTGATGTTCAGAGGTACTAATGTTATCATGAGGCTGCCGAACATGGACCGTACTACGGTTCGTGTTCAGCAGAACTGGATCGTGGATCCCACTCATGGGATAGGTCCTAGAGAGGCAGCTTCACCTCCTTCACCGCCGAGGATTCCAGAGCACGTTCCTCCAGTCGAGCCATCTGCCGCTGATAGACTGTCTACATCTGCCGGGCCATCTACCTCAGCACCACCTGATCCTTCTCTAGAGCAGATACGAGCCGAGCAGCGAAGGATGTGTGACGACATATCGCGCCTTGAGCAGGGACAGTCGAGGGCACTCGAGTCTTTACGCGTGATAGAGGAGCTATTATGGCGTCGTCTCCCATCTTCATCGACACGACATAGTAGAGACGAGGAGGAGGATTCTGAGCATACGAAGATATATTGATAGATCTTTATGAGTATCTATATTTTGTTTTGATGTATTTACAGTTATTCTTTGATATTATGTAGGAGATCTCACAGTTATCTTATCTGTGCACAAGATTTAGTAGACTGGATGCTGATACGACCACACACAACATTTTTATGTTTTCTTTGTGTGTGTGCGTTATATCCGGATATTATGTTGTTCATTTTGGTATTTGACATTAGACTTGATATTGTACATGCGTGACGGTATTAGACTTAGGGATGTTGGACATGGTGTGGGTAGGATGGTCCTGTATATATTTGGTATTCATCATGTGTTTGGGATGATATATGATGATTTTGATGCTGTGTTGATGAATTTATGCATTCTAGATTGATTTTGATATATATTCTTTGATATTTAGAGTGAATAGTAACTCTGCATTGTAAACTATGATTTGGATAATAAAACATGACAGTATTTGTTATTTGAAAGTTGATTACCATGTAAAACTTGAATATCTTCGATATGGTATATTTTTCAGATTTTTCTGAGCTGTATTTCACACTTTTGATATAATTGTACAGGGTTTCGCCAATAATACAAAGGGAACTCTTGGAAAATTTTTTCTGAAATCTTTCATTGATTCAATGTTTGTACATATGTAACAATTTAAGTCTAGGGTATCCTTTTTCATGATTGTTAATCCTTCAATGTTATATATATATGGATTTTGAATGTTTAAGATTGTTAAGGATTAATCAGATTCATTTTATCCTTAATTTTGAACTTAGGAAGCATTTTGGGTATTAATTTGATGACTTAGAAAATTTGTGAGATTTTCATGAAAACTTAAATTGTTGAGTAAGATCGATTCTGGTATTGATAAAATTTACATAGGAACTATTGTATGTTTAAAACCACATGTGCATAGTGATCCTCGTATTTTGAGTTTAATTTATCTTCGTTTGATTCAATAGTGACTTTTATGGATAGAAATTTGGTGATATGTATATTTAACTTGAGATTTGCTCCAACTCCTCTGGTTGCTTAATCTGAGGTTATGGGTTGACACTAGCCGGCTTTTTCCATACTTTTCATAAAAAAAATAAAAAAAATAATTTGACTCCTCTACTTGGTACTATGAAAAATTAGCAATGGTACCAAAGACATGAGTTGAAGTCTAAAAAAAATTATGAGGAAAAGAAAAAGCTGTAGGCTAAGTGGAAAATTTCTCTGGCTAAAAATCGAGACCACGAGTTAAATTATAATGTTCTGCGGTATACTTTAAACAATGTTATGATATATAATAGTTTAAAGACCAAATTGCACTAAAAATCTCTTATCTATAGTTTCACCAAATGACTTGAAGTAAATCTTTATCTTTTGATTATGGCAGATTTATTAAACCAAAAAGTATTTGATTGCTTAATATGTGTTGAATGAACATTATAACATAGCTTGTGAATTTTATCTTTCTTGGATTGCAAACTCTTGATGATTTATTTTTACTATGACTTCTCTTGAATGATCAAAGTTCTGAAAAGTTGCATACATGAAATGTAGACTAAGGGCTTTATTGATGGTAAAACTGATGAATGTTCCTTATCTTTACATTCTTTATTTATACTGATGTATTGTTTGATGACAAGCAAAATTCTAAGTCTAGGGTATTTTGATGTGTTGTATTTACATCACACTATTGCCTATAATAAAAACATATTTTAGGCTTATTTGCAAGATTTTGTGTTTGTTTCGGTGCTTTTACTTCAGTTGGCATGGAATTTTCACTTTTCTTGGTTTTTATGAAAATATAGATAAAATCACCCAAAAATGAAGGATTTCACGAGTTTTGAAGCCAGAGCATGATTCCCAAGGAGATCACGAGCTTACACGTCAAATTTGGAGCGAAAATGGTGAAGAATTCAACATTTACGGCCTTGGCCGTAATTATGGCTCAGCCGTAATTTTGATGTCGAGCGAAGGGCGAAAAACGGCTAAGTGTTGAAATGTACAGAAACTTTCACGGGTGAAGCTGTGAATCCATCACGGCCCATGAAACTTTCTGTGTACAAAAGGCTGTACACATAGAGACATTTATGGCCTCAGCCGTAAACTTGTGATGGACCGTGAAAATTGCCGCCCGACGAGTTTTTCACTCGATTCTCCACCAATTCGAACCGGATTTAAACCAAACTTTGCACAACCATTTCTTGGTGGGTTCCAAACCGGTCTAACTATAAAAGATTAGATTTTTTTGAGGGTTAAGGGAGCTTTTTCGGATGAACACAAGTGGCAGCGGCGACGAGGGCGAAATTCAAGTTTCAGAGCATATTCCGGCGAGATTCCGCGCAAAAGAGACGATTGATCAACTCTTTCTCATCTACAGATCAAGGAGAAGGCGGTTTTATTGTTGTCTTAGTGATTTTCTTGCAATTCTTATAAGATTCTTACTTGTTCATCGTGCAAACATGTTTTACTAGACGGACATGAGTGAGTAGACCCTTGTTTCGGGATTAATGGGCGTAGTCCGTTGACATTCATGAATTGATCTATATTTTATGCTCTTTTCATACGAATTTATTATCATGATTTGACTGAAGTTGTATTCATTTCATAATTTACCTTGGCCACGTATAATTGTGTATTAGATGTTGCGAGAAGTATCGAGAGGTGAATCGCAACGTCCGATCTATTTCAGTTGAACCTTCGAATCCAATCACGAGAGTAGGTTGGATTCGTCTGAAGGATCTAATAGCTTTTCATAGAACTTAATGAGTTTAGTTAGGTTAACTGTCACGAGAGTATGGAGTTAACTTAATTAAACACCGTATTACACTCCGAGAGGAGGTGATATGTATATTAGGAAAAGTTCCTTTCATGATTTATATTTTCTATCGATTGAGTAATCTTCAAATGATTCATGCTTGTCAGTGTGGTGAACCCATAGTATCCCGAATCTTTTAGAATTTGAAAACCCCTTTAACACTGCCTTTGAATTGTTCATACTTAGAAGTTCAATACCACCGCATATTTAGTTTGCCTAGATTCAAACAAGTCAAGAAGTCAGTACTTAACTACGTAGTCCTCGTTAGGAACGATAATCTTTTTATTACTTCGATAATTCCGTGCATTTGCGGAACACTATCAATAACTACATCAATTATAATACCTATGCTTATATTAAAAAATAGTTTTGAGGCAAAGACCAAAGATATATATTTACCAATGTAAAAATATGATATATAATTTCCATGCATGAATTAAATAATAATTAAAACTGTTTGTGGTATGACATTTTATCCAAATTCACATATGTTATTCACGATGAACATATCAAATTATATTCCTTTACTTAAACCCTGTGGGCAAATTGAGAAAAATAATTTGATATTTCATCTTAATTAATCATGTAAATATAATAAAAATTCTTGTGCGATAATTTTTATTATATTAAATATAATTAAACACCATTGATCTTATCCTATTAGATGTGACCATAGACTCATGTATAATTTATCATAATTAAAGATATTGTGACTACTCTTTAATTAATAAAAATTATATGTATATTAATTTATGCAAGTAACTAAAAAGATTCCGGCAACAATTCTACACATTCATGATATTGCACTAGATTTTTGCATAAATATATTATCTATAAAATGAACTAGAATGCATATCAAATTTCCAAAATATATGACAGAAATTTAAACAGAAAAATTGCATAGTTCAATAATTACATGCCATTAGATTAGAATATCTATCAAGATCACATAATAATCCGTAAATATGCGATTGGAGAAAATGACATAAATATTTTATCAATTGACATCAATGTTCCAACTTTGTATTTTAAGAGAAATGATGAAATATTTTATGCTTACACATCTAAGGAAAAGTTTTAAATATTGATAATTAGACATATCCAAAGATCATTTCAGGCAACACATTATGCGTACATCCAAAACAAATTTATTAGATATTGTTTTGATGACTAATAACAAATTGGTATTTTGACCAACTAATTTATGTTCTTAACCTAAGAGGTGGTTTTTGCAGTTGACTTGTTGAGGTCACGAGTAGCTGCCGGTGATTTTGCCACTAGGTGAAGAGGCTCTTTCTTCGCTACCACCAATCCAGCGGCTTCAGACATGTCAATATCTGCAGCCGTCATGCCGTGCGGCAATTCCCAATCAAATCTGTGCACCAGATTCGCCATTGCAAACTCCACATTGCGCACCGCTAAGTTCAGCCCTGGTCACACCCTCCGACCCGCGCCGAAGGGAATGAACTTGAAGTCGTCGTCCACCAAGTCCCATATGCCATCACCGCTATTATTGCTTTTCCTTCATACGTTAATATATATATTAGCTAAAAACTGTACTCATACGTTAAAGGTTATCATGCCATCTATTTAGCCATCAAATTTATGTGAAGTAAAACTATACTCGTATGTTGCCTACAATGCTAGATTATGTTGGAAAAAATGCGAAGAAACAATCAGCCATAATAATGCCCAAGTGCCCAAGTGCCCAAGTGCTCAATCTTGACCATTAAATATTATTATTATAATTGGGTTATAGTAGGCCCTTGCGTTATGCCCTTAATGGGCCCAACTTCTTGCTTCATAGGGTTTGGCAAAAGTTATAAGCACATAAAGCCTTATAACCTTTTACAATGTGGAACTATCACAATTCCTCTTTATTGTCATAAATACACATTCACATACAACAATCCCTCACTAGTTGTGATCAATAACATTCTGTCGGGTAAGTATTACACATACAAGTAGGTATCTTTCAATTTGAACCCATAATTAGTGTAAATATCTTAAAGTCCTAACGAAGTTGAAGGTTTTATAAAATTATACCTTAACTCCTTGTGTTAGTACCGAAGATATCACACATGCAACACTTGCCATGATGTTCTCAATGATTTCTCTAAAACAACCTTAGCACTATTATGTATGGCTATGTGCTAATCCAATCTAATGAACATTTATAAGAGAACCATAATTCTCTTATTGAAGCAACACTACTTCAATGTTCACACAGGTGGAGTTTTTACCTTTGTCCCAGTTGCTTTCGACACAATTAATTATAAACTCCATTAAGAGTCAATGCTCATCCTTTCAATTACGCAACTGTCAGCACTGGTTTATTTTTATTAGTTTGGTTATGAGACTTCCTAGTGCTCACAAGCACATAACAATTGACTTGTTTTTGCCCTTTGAACTTTTAAAATTAGAGATTTTCTAATTAAAAGTTAGGTTCTCATCATTGGTGCTTAAGTTAAAGACTTAAGTCGCATATTACAAGACGTCTTTCTCACTAATTCTCTAGCAAGAGACTTAGTGAGAGGATCTGCTATGTTATCACATGATCTCACATAAATTATGGTGATCACCCCACTTGAGATCAATTCTCTTACATAGGCATGTCTCATGCCTAGATGTCTAGACTTTCCATTATATATTTCACTATAACCACGAGACATCGTTGCTTGACTATCATAGTGCAAAGAGACGGCTGCCATTGGTTGTGGCCACAACCCAACATCTATTAACAAATTATGCAACCATTCTGCTTCTTTGTCTGCTGCAACTAGGGCTATAAACTCAAATTCTATAGTCGAATGAGCAATGCAAGTTTGCTTCTTAGAAGCCCAACTTATAGCCCCACCACCTAGCATAAAAATCCAACCTAATGTGGCTTTACTTTCATAGTTATTTGTTAACCAACTTGCATCATTATATCCTTCTAGCACAGATGGATAATCACTCTTTGTTGTTCAAAATGAAGGGTTATTAGATTACACTTGATTGTGTTCAATTGGCAGAACACATATGAAACGTCTCTCGATAGGCCACAATTACCGCTCTTCCATTTTTTTTCTTCCTCATAGAGGAATAACTCGGAGACGTCGAACAAAAATTCATTTATTTGCATCAACCTTTAGGGGAGCTCCATCTCGATTTTTCTTTTGTTGGGCCCCCGTCAATTCCTTTGAGTTTCATTCTTGCGAATGTACTCCCTAGGCGGGATACTTAACGTGTTAGCTACAGCATTGCACGGGCCGATACGCACAACGCCTAGTATCCAATCCTAGGAGCAAAAATGGAGTGTCCTTTGTTTTCTCTGTCCATTTTTTCTGATTCGTTCTGATATTTCTAATGATCTAGATTCAAAATAATATTTATTGTTTTTATTTTCATTTTTATTTTATATTTATATACAATATAATTTATATTTTATTACAAATTTATTTACAGTATATTACAATATAATTTATAAATTTATTTACAATACAATAAAAATAAAAGGGTTTAATCCTTTACCTCTCAATAGCATATTTGAGTTTGAGGAAGAAATTATATATTTCATATATAGATATAATTATTGGGCTAATCCTACTTACTTTTTATCCAAAAGAATAAAGAAAAGTAGTTGAAATTGTATAGTTCAAAATTTTCGCGACTGAGGAGCAAAAGGAGGAATCCGCCCGAGTATCAGAAACTGTAGCCAGAATAGCTATTTCACTAGCTACGTCCAAAATGCCTATGCGAACTCAATTTGTTAGGATAGGGATGTAGCACTAAACGAGGATGAAAAACAACCGCAAAATTATTTAACCACCTATTCTGACCGGGGAGAACTAAAATCCTTGGCTTGGATCTTATCCCAATTCACACGGGCCCATATCCTTGCTTTTCTATCAATCTCTAATTCCGATCTTCCTCCCCAATCTGATATTATGGTGCTAGTATAGACAGAAATTCCCTTATGGTCCAATTCTGAACAGTAGTAAATACCAGGACTTTGCAATGTTTGATTGATCACAATTTTCTATATTCCATTTACTATAGAGGTTCCCAGGGAATTCATTAGAGGAATGTTTCCAATAAAAACGGTTTGTTCTTGCATATCTCTACCGGTTTTCTTTTTTCGAGAACCGCCTAAGGGAAATAATTTTTTATTATCTCAATTGAAGTAATGAGCCTCCCATATAGGGAGACTCATTACTTCAACTAGTCCCCGTGTTCTTCAAATGGATCTCTTAGTTATTGAGAGGGTCGCCCAAAAGCAGTATATATTTGCAATAATTCAGGATCTAATCCCATAGAGATGAACACATATGAAATTGAGCATAATTTTGTAAAAAAAAATACTCCACTTGTTTCTCGATAAGAGATGGGAAACATGCTCAATTAAAGCATTTTTTTTCTTCTTTCCACTGTGGATTCCTTCCAAGAAAACACAACCTAAAGTAACAAGGATTTGTCAAGGAGTAATGATTTTGTCATGCATTATTAAGGCCCTAGAATAGTATCATCAATAGGGTTAGTACTAATATTTCATTTGATGAGTGATATCAAGGACATTTAGCTTCAACCTGTTTGCACAACCATTATGTGGCGGCCAACAAAGCTCTAGGAGCAGTCGCAAATATCTTTCATCTTGCTTTGGTATCCAACACATGACAACAACTTTTTTTTGTCTTGCTTATAGTGTACACTGTGTTTAATAGGAAAGAAAGGGGAAAGGAATGAATGGAAAATAGAAGGGAAGGCAACTTTCCCTAGTTTAATGAAACGGATGGAAAATAGGAAGATCTAAACAGTTACGCTATTTCGGCTGAAATGCGATCCGTCCAAATCGGACGGAAAGCCGATCGACGCTCGTGGCTAACGCAATGGCAGCGGACGCCACTTCGCTACTGATGCAAAGCTGATGGAAGCGAGCAAGGTGTTGGCTCGCGGTGGTGAACGGAGATGGCTCGCCGACGGCGAGCGCTCGCCGACGACGCTGCTCGTTGATGTTTGCGTCCACAGAAGGCGACGAGGAAGGCGAAGGCGACGGCGACGCTCACTCGTTGCTGTTGTTCGCATCCCCGGAAGGTGACGAGGAAGGCGATGGCGATGCTGCTCGCTAATGTTCGCATCCGCGGAAGGCAACGAGGAACGCGAAGGCGGCGACAATGCTCACTCACTGCTGCTATTCGAGTCCGTGGAAGGTGACGAGGAAGGCGACGGCGACTATGCTCGCTGATGTTCGCGTCCGTGGAAGGCGAAGGTGACGATGACGCTCGCTCGCTGCTGTTTGCGTCTGCGGAAGGCGGCGACGAAGGTGACGGCGACCACTTGCTCACTGTTGTTTGCGTCTGCAGAAGGCGACGGCGAGCGCTCGCTCACTGCTGTGAAGGCACCGCGGAAGGCGACGTGGAAGGCGACGGCGAGCGCTCGCGACTTCGTGTCCGATGAAGGCAACGGACGGTAACGGCTTGACATGGATGGAAGGCGGGGAGTTCTCGTGTGGTGTTGATGGGAGATAGATACTTATGGAAACTCTTTAGGAAGCTCACATGGAATGTCGAATGCAGCTTCATCCTGTCGGGGAGCTTCAGACGATATGCAATTGAGCCAACCCGACTCAACACTTTGAAAGGTCCATCGTATCTCTGAATGAGGCCCCGATGTGCTGCCTTCGCAGATATCTTCCTCCATATCTGCGGAGTAAGTCGGAGAAGCACTAAATCGTCCACGGCAAATTCTTTGTCCCGACGTCGACGATTTACATAATGTTGCATTCGTCTAGCTTCTAGCTCGAGGCTATCCCTAGCCTCCTGGAGCGACTCCACTCACTCACGAGCTGCCCGTTGAGCCACAGGACATCTCCCCTCGGAGGTCCTCATCGCAATATCAACAGGAGTTAGGGGTTGTCTCCCTAACACTAGCTGAAAGGGGCTGTGCCCCGTAGACGATGATCTGCGAAGATGGTAGGCAAATTGTGCCGAATCAATCCACTACACCCAGTCCTTTTGACTCGCAGTCACAAAATGACGGAGGTAGTCCTCCACGAGGGCATTCACCTGCTCCGTCTATCCATCAGTCTGCGGATGGTTTGTTGTGGAGAAGTTTAACTTCTTTCTCAGCTTGTCGAACAATTTCGACCAGAAACGTTTGGTGAATCAGGCATCCCTGTCTCTCACAACATCCGTTGAGAGCCCAAAATATTTCACCACGTTCTGAAAGAATAAATCTATAGCCACCACAGCTGAGCATGGTTCGGGTGCTGAAATGAAAACTCCATACTTGGAGAATCTATCTATAACCAAGAATATAGATGTTTTCCCCTCGACCTTAGGAAACCCACCAATAAAATCCATGGACACACTCGTCTAGGGGGTCTCGGGAATAGGCAAGGGTTGTAACAACCCAGCCGGTAACCTCCGATCGACCTTGTCTTGTTGACGAACAAGACATGTGCGGACATACATCTCAACGTCAGCACACATATCCGGCCAATAACATGACCAGAACAATAGGGCGAACATGCGCCTTTGTCCTAGATGACCCGACTACGGGGTATCATGGAGCTCCCTAAGCAGCTCACGTCACAATCCACCGGATGCGGGGACTAGTGGCCTCTCGCCACAGGCCATGACCACATCATCGGCGCCCAAATAATATCGT
This sequence comes from Costus lasius, assembly GCA_027563935.2. Lineage (NCBI taxonomy): Eukaryota > Viridiplantae > Streptophyta > Magnoliopsida > Zingiberales > Costaceae > Costus > Costus lasius. Next base: position 54,739,580 of record CM050447.1, read on the forward strand.
CTGGTCATACCTGACTTAATCTGCTCAACAATCTTTCGATATGTCTCATCGAAAGTGGCTGATGCTTTTATCCTCATAAGGAGATCTACTTCTACTCTAGAGATCGCAAAGCAGACCAAGGTATTTAGCCTACTCAGTGCATCAGGCACTACATTTGCCATTCCAGGCTTGTGTTCCCACTGAAACTGGAATTCTGCTAGGAATTCCTACCATCTGTTTTACCGATAATTTCTTCTGTGTGGTAAAGTAAGTATTCGCCACATTGTCGGTTTTCACCATGAAGGCGTGACCCAGGAGATATACTCTCCATGTTCGGAGGCAGTGCACAACTGCTACCATCTCCTTTTCATGCACAGTGTACCTCTGCTCTGCCTCATTCAGCTTTCGACTCTCGAAAGCTACAGGATGCCCATCCTGTACCAGCACACCACCAATCGCTTGATCCGAAGCGTTGGTGTGAACCTCGAAAGGTTTTTCGAAATTTGGTAATTTTAGGATTGGTTCAGAAGTTATACGCTCTTTCAAGTCTTAAAAGGCTGACTGACACCGATCATCCTAACCCCAGTTGGTATTCTTTTTCAGCAAATTGCTGAGGGGTGTAGTCACTCTCAAGCAACCCCGAATGAACTTTCGATAAAAGTTTACAACACCGAGGAAACTCCTCAACTCGGTCTGATTTGAGGGGACTTGTGATGACATGTAAAAATATGATATTTCGTGACCCAATTTCATTTTTATTTTAGAGCATAATGCATGTTTCGTCTCATATATTTACTCAAATGCTTCATATTCTTCAGAACCTTCACTTTTCCTCTATTTTAATGAAATACAGGTATTTGGCCTCAAAATTGATAGAATTTGGAGAATCTGAAGGTATGGACGATTCCTCATGATGAGACGGAGCTACACGCCAAATTTCAGCCCAAACAGAGCTTTCTACAGAGTACACGGTCGTGGGTGTGCACCCATACACGGCCGTGCATCACCCAGACAACCCAGACCTTCCCGAGCAGTGCACGGGCGTGACTGTGCATCCATACATGGCCGTGAAGAGTAAGTTGTGCGCAGAATTGGATTTCCCGAGCCGTGCACGGGCGTGACCGTGCACCGATACACGGCCGTGTACCAACACGAGCAGATTGACAGGCCTCCGGTATTTTGGGCATATCTTTCTATTCTGGGCTCGGAATTGGATGAAAGTTTAGGAAGACCTTCCCAACTTAGCCACAAACGATTAGGGACCAAAATCATCAGATTTGGGCAAGCAACGAGGGAGAACGAAATGAAACGGAGACAACTTAGGATTTTGGGCGATTTTCCGATCGGCGACACTGTTCCGGCGGGTTTCTCTCTTCGTTCTGACGTGGAGGATCACGCTGAGCCGTCTCCTATCAAAGATCTACCATTCCCCTTGGTTTGATTCGATTTTCATGAGAGATTCTATGTATTTAACGATGTATACCATAGCGTAATCTTATTTTCGGGGTTTGGGCGTAGCCCACTGTAAGAATGCTTGATAATATAACTTGATCTATATTTTCCTCTATTTATCTTTGTTCTTATTCATGTTTAGGATATTTTAATTCTTGTTTACATACTGGTTATATGTATGCATGCTTTAGATGTCGAGGGAAGGACTGAGAGGTGAACCTTGACTATCGGAACCCCTAGACTAGATTGGTGACTTCGTGTTGCGAGAGCACTCGAAATCACTCGAGGAACCCTAATCTTTCACAGATCCCATTGGATCCGCCTTAACCCTAGTAAGCCACGAGAGTAGGAAACTTGGGTTAAGACGGATACCGGACCGTGTCCTGAGAGGGAGCGCGTCTGTACCCTAGGAAGGATTACCTTGAGAACTTAGGTGAAACTTTATTTAAAACTTCAAGCTTTAATTTTCATGCATTCTTCGGTGTGGTGAAACCTAAAATCCCGATCTTCTCTCATAATCTTAAAACCCTATTTGCTTGTTTCCTGCATTGTTTACTTTTAGTCCGCATTAGTTTAATTACTTGGTTTAGGATTAGTGACACTTCTACACCCTTTCGATCACCTAACTATTGATTAATCGATCAGTTAGTAATTGACCCTAGTCCCTGTGGGTTCGATCTTTTTATTACGCGATAGACCGTGCACTTGCGGTAGCAGCCATCTAGGCCCTATCAACTTGCCATTCCACAATGGCTCGGACCATGCCCTTGTCCATCTGCACCTGGCCGTGGCCTACCACATGTCCAAGGAAGGAAATCTCTTCCAACATGAAAGTGCACTTTTCCAACTTTAAGTAAAGTTGGTTTTCCCTCATAACGTGAAGAACCCTCTTCAAGTGTATCAAGTGCTCCTCAACGCTTGAGGAGTACACCACGATATCGTCCAGATATACTACAAAGAAATCATCTACAAAAGGTGCTAACACCTGATTCATCAGATGACAAAACGTCGCTGGAGCGTTGGTTAGCCCAAAGGGAATGATTAAGAACTCAAATGCTCCATAACGGGTCACGCAGGCTGTCTTCCGTTCATCGCCCTCGGCGATACGGACCTGCCAGTAGCCCGATCTCAAGTCAAGCTTGGAGAATATTCGAGCTTTTCCCAGTCTATCCAACAGATCCGGGATCAAAAGAATAGGATAACAGTCCCGGACTGTTATCTTATCCAGGGCTCTATAATCCACACAGAACCTTAAGGACCCATCCTTCTTCTTTTGGAATAGGACCGGGGCTGCATACGGTGACACGGTTGGCCGCACAAACCCTGCTTCCAACAACTCGTCAAGTTGTTTATGGAGCTCGACCAACTCCACCGGCGGCATCCTATAAGGAGCCTTGGATGGGGGAGTAGATCATGCCACAAGCTCTATCTTGTGGTCGATCTCCCTCCTAGGTGGGAGGTGCTTCGGCAATTCCGAAGGTATCACGTCAGCAAACTCCTCCAACACTTTTTTGACCGCCAAGGGAGTCTCACTCCTTGTCGGGTGGGGGCCCTCCACCCAAACGGCCATAAGCGACGGATCCCCTTGGCGCAACCCTGCAACCAATGCGTTCGCCGACAAGGGCACTCCCCGGGAGTCCCTCTTCTTTCCCTTCCTCGGCTCCGTGCTCCCAATGCACGGCACGAGGCAAGGGGAATCCTCATCGTATATCTGTATCCCATATAGATAAGACATCACAGCTATCTTTGCCTTGACCAAAAGCTCGAGGCCAAAGATAGCTTTATAGTCTGGCAGTTTCAGAATCTTCGCATGGCAGTGGCCCTGCCAACTGCCAATTACGATATCCACATCGTACGATACCCCTAAGACCTTGGGGTCTACTGCACCAACCGACCTCACTCGGTTCTGTGCTGGGGACATTTTAGTCCAACTCTCTTGGCCGTGGCTTCACTTATGAAAAGGTGTGTTGCACCTGTATCAATCATAGCGTTCACCAGTAGAAAGTTTATAAAGGAGGCAATATAGAGCAACATAGGCCTCCCACTACTAGTAGAGGCAGTGCCTAACACAAGGGGGTTCAGGAGCGCCTCCTGACCCCGTACACTGCTCTCTTCTTGTACAGTTGTAGAAGGTGGGTGGTCTCCATCCGTCAGTGTTGGCTTTGGTGTCGCAGGCAGACTTTCCCATGTGAATGGCTCTTTGCCCTTCATGGCGAACGAACTCTTCGTTCATGAAGTAGAAACCATACCATTCGCAGTGGCCAAGATTGAGAAGGGGACATGTTCCCCGGACACTATGTGGTCCATCATAGCTTTTGCAGCCTGAGAGAATCGCTGCTGTGCATTGTCTCGGATGTTCGCGACATACCGGACTTTCTCGAGGACGCCCCTCGTAGAACATATCAAATTCCATGGAAGGAACTGAGTCACGATCTCTGTTTTAAGTCTCACCCAAGAGAGCTTACAAGCTAGATCGATCCCGAATAAGTTGGGAGCGGCCTGTATCCGCCCCAACAATTCCGCGTCTCCGGAGAGATACGTGATGCAAGCTTGGGCTTGCTTCCCCTCGGGGATCTAAATATCTTGGGAATTGATACGCACCGCAAGCACATGGTGTTATCGAAGTAATATAAAAGATTGTCGATCCCACAGGGAGTTAGGTCAAGTACCGACTATTCTGATATTTAGAAGCTAAGCAATCCAATTTTTGGTGTTTTGAGAATAAAGTAAACTAACTCAACTATAAATAAAATAGGAAAAGCAACGATAAAAACATAAAGGGCGTCTGATTGAGAGATATCAGGACTACGGAATTCACCACATTGACTGATTTATCTAAACTAGAATTTAGTTGATGCAAGAGTTTATCATTTTTCATAAGGAATCTTTCCTAAGTTACAGGATGCCCCCTCTCGGTGGTACACCCTGGTGCTTATCTGGAACGGTCTCCTACTCTCGCGGTGGATCATTCCAGATAAACCCAATGAGTTCTATGAAAGATTATGTTGCCCTCGAGCAAAAACCAAGCACTCTCGTGTCATGGATTCACAAGTTTTACCTAGGGGTTCCACCGCCACGATCCTCCTCTTGGTATGAATCGCGTCGGCTAAAACACAATACTACGTGATCAAGGTAATATTATGAAATAAGCATAACTAAATAAAAGGGCTTCATCCGAGCCCCAAATAAAGGTTTAAGCTAGAAAAGTCATACAAATCCACATAGATCTCTCAAATAGACAAAGAAAACTAGAAACAAAGATAAATGAGAGGTAGGAGAAGATGATGCGAACGTTTCCTTCAAGTTTCGTGAAGATTCATTGTGAAATCGCCCCAAAATCCTCTCCGGAAGCCCTTGTCGCTTGTCTACTCACCCCTAGCCGCTCGAGTGCCGATTTCTCTCTTTCTAGGGTATGAAAAAGAGGGCTTTTACACTCAAAAGATTTGCCTCTCTGTTAGCTTTCCAAAACATATTTTTCCATATTTGTCTGATTTTTATTGGGCCCAAAATCGAAGAAAAACTGAGTGTGAGTTGGTCTACTCGCCCTAACTCGCATTTCCCTCGATTTCTCTCCGATTTGGTAATAAAAATTGGGGCTTTTATATTCTTTGTGTTCCCCTTCGAATAAGCTTTCCAAAAAGTCCTCTCTTTCCAAATTTGGACATCAAACGGGCTCAAAATCACTAAAAATCCGATTGGGTGTCGGGCTGCTTGGTAAGAATCACGGGTGAACCCCGTGGGGTTCACCAGCCAGTGAAGCTCGCTGTGCAATTTCAGTTCAGAGAGAATCACGGGTGAACCACATGGGTTTCACCTGCCCGTGAAGTGCTCTGTTTATATCCTATTGCCTGGAGAAAGTGCTGGTGAACCCCATGGGGTTCACCTGGCCGTATTTTTCAAACTCACTCTGATTGAGCCCAAATTTTTTCTGTAGCCTTGTCTCATAACTAGAAATCACTCCATGGCTTTAGAATCTTCAAATAACCTCTAGAAATGAGTGATTTTACTTGAAATTGCATAAAGACAAGGAAAAGTGAAGATTCCGAACAAAGCAAGTAAATAAGCCTGAATATTACATAAAAGCATCAGAATATGTATTGTTTTTAGATAAAATGATATCAGAAAATACTACCAAAATGCAAGGCATCAGGAATATGTTTCCATATCCCAAGGGAAGTTCGCAACTTCCATAGAGCAACGCACCCCTCGGAGGAGGGCAGGCTCTAGGACAAGTCGTCGCACGACGGTCCCCTGGCCGTGATTGGCCGCGGTCGGTGCTATCGAAGCCGTCGTAGTGCGCTTCAGCAACGCGACCTCCGCCTGGCATGCCTCTAGCTCCTCGGTGAGTCGAGTCACCTGAGCTACGAGGCGCTCTATCATGATCCGCAAGTGCACGGATACTCGAAGTAATAAAGAAAGTATCAAATCCACAGGGACCTACGTTGTCGAATACTAAATAGCTGATTTCTTACTATCTAGGCTAATCGAAGTAGTGAGAATAGAAATTGAAAGCTAAAAATGGAATTATCAGAGAGAAAAGCTGGGACTAGGGTTTCGTTCACTTTAACTTTTATGCGCTAGATATGAATAAGGATTTTGTCAGTTTAAATTTATCATGATGAAGATGTAATTTACTAAATAAAAGGGTTGTTTCACTTTCGTGCAAACAACCGCACAGGGATTTATCCTCGCTTTCGTGCAAGATTCTTCCCAACACTGAAGATAAGTAAATCATCAAACAATGAATTCAAGGATCACTTTCGTGCATCCGAATTCAATGCTGATAATCTCTAGTGGAGATTCAAGGATCACTTTCGTGCATCCGAGTTCAATGCTGATAATCTCTAGTGGAGATTCAAGGATCACTTTCGTGCATCCGAGTCTCAACACTAGTTTTACTCATGGATCTCCAACGTTTCGATCTTTGCTTTCGCACAAGATCTCCACGCTTGACAAATAGACTCGATCTATAGGTTCATGTTATAATTATGGCAATTAATCTACTAGAACAGATCAAATTAGATCTAACCTAAGGAAGGGATCCTAACATGCAATTCTAGGGTTCCAAATTCTCAAGCAATTACCTTTCGGTCTCAAGCGAAAATTCTAAGAACATAATTAGTAACATGAACTTATAGAGAGTCTAAGTACAATTATCACATGAGCAAAATCATCATGATAATATTAAACTCAACGAAATAGTAAAAATAGTCATCTAGTCATTGGAAATCAAGTGAATTACTCCTCCATGTCCCAAAAGTAGTTTAAGCTATCATAATGAGGGAATTACAATAGATCATGGTTTCAGAGGATCGAAAATCGAAGTAAAAGAGAAGTTTAGAAAATACAGCACGGATGTGAAGTATTTCACAGCCGTAATTTTGCAAGAACCGCCGATGAACAGTGCCGGCGACTCCTTTTTCTTCGATTTCTCTTCCAATCGATCTCCTTTCGGTCTTAAACTTTTGGCACATTGTCTCCTCCTTCAGACGAAGCTTCAGTATCAAAATTACGGCCGGAGGACGTCTGGATCGAGCGCGGCGACATGGATCGCGATTTCTCCCTCGACAGTACACGAAATTTGGGGCTTTTGGTCTCTCCGTAATCCTCTCGTCAAAAGCTCCCCCTCTGCTTCTTACGGCATCCGATTTAAGGCTCTGGATTGCTCGCGATATTCTCCGCAAGAATCGGGCGTTGATATTGACTCAGGCGTCGCGTTCAGAACAGAAATTACGACAGTGTAATGTCTTACGGCACTGCCGTAAAATCGCTCGAGTCTTCTGTTCTGATGTTGTCAGGGAATTACGGTACCGTAAATTGGTTTATGGTGGTTCCGTAAAATCGAGGAAACTTTCTGTTCGGAAGTGATCGGAAAATACGGCCTGTGTAATCCTTTACAGGGGTGCCGTAAAATCGGGCGATATTTCTGTTCTGAAGAACTCTGAAATACGGCACCGTAAATTGGTTTACGGCAGTGCCGTAAAATCAAAAAAACTTTATGTTCAGAAATTCTTCAAAATACGGCAGGGGTCGGATTTTACGGTACTGTCCGAAATTACGGTACCGTAAAATGGATTACGGTACTGCCGTAATTTGCTGAATTGCTCCGTTTTATGTGAAATTTCTTGGGTGATCTCCTCTTGATGATGGTAATCCTTCTATGTATTTGATTTTGCTTGAAAACGCCCAAAACATAGTGCCTTTTTACCTGAAAACTATGAAAAACCAAAATAGAAGTAGATTTTGCAATATTCAATGAATTTATCATGAAAACAAGTAAAAGATCTTCAATTTAGCATGAAAAGATATCGAAAATGATACGAAATATACTATATATTTTGGTGTCATCAAAATACATAAGGCTCAAACTTTGCTTGTCCTCAAGCAAAAATCAAAATTTGAAATGAAAGTTTGATTAAAAGAGTAACCTTTTCATGCTCAATAAATTTCTAAAATACAACTTATCAATGAAGAATTCTATCAATTGATTTATAAAATTTTAAATAAACATATCATTCTTAGAACTCAACCCTCTAGATCCATAATTCAATCAAATAAAACTTCGCAACATGTACAATAAATAGAATTTTCAATCTTATGATTTCACCCAATTTTCAGTTCAAATCTATCATGCTTTTGTTTACAAGAATAAAGTCCCCAAGATCTTTTTCCACACATACTATTTTTTTTTTGGCATCATTCACATTCTCTAACTCGATTACCACCCTTTTTTTTCTGGTGATGAGATTAGAGTGCACGGATCACATAATCAATGCAATGGAACTCATATCCTCTAATGTGGAAAGAATTTACTAAGGACAGCGGAGTTTATGTGAAATAATTTTTCTCATGACATGTACCCACATAGATACATACTTTTTCTATTTATTACTTCAACCCATGACCTTCGGTACCACTGTGCTTCCCTACAGTGCCAAGTAGGGGAGTCCTCACCTTATTTTTGGGGATCTTGGATTCTTATTTCCCAACAAATAACAAGAATAGACTAAACATCTACTAGGTTGATCAATTGATCTTAATTCATAAATCATACTCATATACTCATTTTATTCGAAAGAAAATTTTCACCTTCAGATTTTATTCTTCAAACAATACATCTATCCAAAATTTCATGCATCAACTAATTTCGTATTTCAATAGACAAATATGTATTGAAGAAATATATTTTGACATGATAGGGCTATATCTCTAATCATGGATTTTGAATTTCATTTGTCATCAAAAAGCATCAACACATCTCAAAACATAATCATATATCAAAAAAAAAATTTCATCATCATCATCACATCATGTTAACAAGAGTAATATCATCATCATGTAGTAATACAACCAAATCGAAAGATAAGTCAGAATATCAATATTTGTAATACAACCATATTGAAAAATTCAATGTAATCATATCAAAAATCAGTGGCGGCGATCATGAAGCGTCATCCTTCCCTTCATCATATGAAAAATCAATGAGATATATATGGGAAAACACAGTATGGTAAAGAAGTAAAGGAAAACAATACTCACAAAGTATCTACTCATCGCCATCTGATCGTGTAGCCTCTGAATCTCTTGCAGCAGCCTCCATGGGGTCATAATATGGTGTTCCTTCTTGATCACCCTGGTATCCATAATCTCGATGATCTGCATAACCAAAGCGGTCAATAAGGAAATTACCCATATCTTCCATATGATTACATAACCTCTCCATATCCCTCTGGATGTGCCCCAGAGTCTCTTCCATCCTCTCCTGGCGGCGTTCTTGATTATACATCTGTGCTGTCAACGCCTGAAAACCAGGATCATGGTGGCTAGCAAAACTAGCCTTGGTGCTCTGTGAAGATGGACCGGCTGCCTGTGCAGAATCATGTGGTGGTGACTCCATCCCATATGGATCACCCCTTCCACCCAGGTGGGTGGTGGTGGAACTGTGGTCAGTGGTGGAGTAAAAGCCGCTTCAGCTGCTCTAGGAGGTATCTTTCAGTTGGCTCTTTCTCTGATAGTGGTTTTCTGGACATGGGGTAAAGGAAGAGTAGGGGTATCTGGTCCAAGGACCAAACAAAAGGTGTCACCCTCTCTAACGATCATCTTCATTGCTATGCAAGACTCGATGTCGAGCCTTGCATTCCCCCTTGCCACCTCGACTCCATAGGGCTCAATCCCACAATGTCTAGCTATAGGAGTAATCAAATCTCCTATCACCACAGACCCTCTAGTCGCCCTGGCTACCTTGTCCATATGCTTAACCATGAAATAAACAACATCCACTGCGAATCCATTGAGCATGCCCCAGAGAAAGTACTGTGTGTGCCAGAACCCGATGAGCATACTTGATACAAGGGTTCATGATTTTTGAGGCTCTGGCAGACACAGCATAGAAGTGGTTCTCATTTGTGATCTGGTTCCAAAAGATGTTTTCCATGAATCCTAAGGGTATCTCAGTGTACCCTCCTATGCTCAGCCCAAAGATGTCTCTAACTTCTTGCAAGGTAAGTTTTCTTTCTTCATTTGCTAATCTGAAATTGATTTCTCCCTCTGCAGGGCCATGAGAGTACTCCTTCAATTCAATTATCAAACTACTCAAGAACTCCAAGACAAGTGGCAAATAGGTGTGCAGAGTCATCTGGAAGAACTGCTTGGCTTGGATTCTCTCAAACATCCAAAGTATATCGTCATAAAGCCCCAAGGCTTCAAGAGTCCTCTGATCAACATACTTTGTGTTTATGATTTTTCTTTCCAACAGCTTGTTGTATCTAGCCTCCTGCATCTCATTCCTGAATATGATTCCATATGGGTTTTGTGGTTGAGACGATCTTGCAGGGGCCTTCCCTTTTTGTTTTTGACTCCTTGGTTCTCTTTGACAAATTGACTTTGTTCTTGGCATGGCTGTAAACTCACAACTTAATGGCAGCAAAACAATAATACAGTTCAACTCAAGTCGAATGCCTTCCTATCAACGTGTTCTAATATGATAAAAACAGGGCATAAACAGAGCATGTAATCTCAATCTCAATATCAATATGGCAGGTATGAATCATAGTTTCAGCATCATGAATAACAACTAACCAAGTAAATATGAAGTGAAAATCAACTCATAACTCCAGCTCAAAAATTATCAAAACCGTGAATGAACAGTAACTTTACCACGTTTCAACTTATTTCAGTTCAAATCATCTGTCAAATCGACCCAAATTCTTTTTAAACAACAAGGGGTTGAAAGTTCATCCTCTCACGAGTGAATAGAAACAAAAATCACTTAAAATGGTGGAGGATCGAGCGAGAACGAGCGAAAGGGGCGAAAATTGGTGAAAACTTGCCAAATCGGAAAAATCGGAGAATCGGTTACCTAATCGACGATGAAAACTGAACGGAAGTGGTCGCTGGCGTCCACTAAAGGTCGGAGATGGTCGAAAATCCAAGGATGGCTCGAAAACGAGTGAGATCGAGGGTAAAAACCCTAAAAACGGTTCGGTCGAAACCCTAAATACGGCACAGGCTCGCGTGCCAGAAAACGGATTACGATACAGTTATTTCTTACGGCACTACTGTAAGATCCAAGGATCTTAAGTTCTGGTAAGCATTATTTTCTATGATAAATTATGATAAATTATTTGGATTTAAATAAAATCATTAGCTGTGATATTGTATTATGATTTAAATAAAATTGTTGGGTGCTAATTAATTGGCTAATTGATTGTTAATTTGTAATTAATTGATTTGAGGTTATTTGGTTGTTAATTTATTGTAAATTAATTAGAGATTATTTATTTGTTTATTGACTGTTAATTTATGATAAATTATCATTGGTTGTTTGTGATAAATTAATTAGGATTTTGGGTTGCAAATTTTAAGTTAATTAATTAGACCTTATTGGTTAATTAATTATACTCTATTGGATAATTAAATCCTTATTGGATGTTAGTTAAATCCTTAATGGATTTTCGTTAAGTGATTGGTTAATGGTTAAGTTAATTAAATAATTAGTTAATTATGAGATATTGGGTTATTGGGTTTAAAATTCGAAATTATTAGTTAAATGGGTTAAACCCTATTGGAATAAATTGGTTATTGGGTTTAAAATTTTAAAACCCAAAGTTTAGGTGATAATATCGATTAGGGTGAGATTAGTGGCGATTTTGGAGTCTTGAGAAAATTGAGGTGGCGGCTTGAAAGAACTTGGCGACTCTTGGAAAGCTTGGAGGCGATTTTTTTTGGTGTTTCTTCTTCATCTTCTTCCTCTTGGCGATCTTCTTGAAGTGAAGAAATTTCCTTGGTGAGTCTTGGAGATCCTTTGGGCGACCCCAAGGCTTTGGACGAAATTTTGGAAGGGTTTTCATCCTTGTGTTCACGGTTTAAGAGGTGAGTGGAGTGTTTTTTTTGATTTCTAGTAATTTGGTTGTATTAATTGATGCATGAGATTGATTAGAAATTTGATCATGCTAAATCGAAATTCAAGATTTCACCATGTTAAATACCGAATTTAAGATCTTCTTATTTTGATGAAAAACCGAATTTTTTACAATGGTAGAACTTCTTATTTTGATGAAAAACCGAATTTATGCAAAGGTATATATATATAACATGAAAAACCGAAAGTTTAATGGATGTATATCTCATGTGAAGAATCGAAAATGGCAAGGAGATATTTATAATGAAAACCTAATTTATTCATGATGATTCTTGTTAACTAAGGGTTTGATTTAAGTTGGAAATTTTATCATGCTAACAATGGAATTAAGATGTATTTTTGTGAAAACCGAAATTTGGCAAATGGGTGTATATTTTGAAAACCGAAATTTTGATGATTTTATTTATGAAATCCGAAAGTTAGCAACATGAAAATTAAGGTATTCTTTTATGGAATTTAGGAGGTTTTAAATCAATGATTTTGAGCATGAGATTGATGTTAACTAAGGTTTAAAATTTAGTAAATAATATGTTATGTTAACCGTGGATCACATGTAGTAATTAATATGAATACATGATTTTTATGTCAATTTTTGGATGCTTGTTAAATGCAAATCATGAATATTCCTTTATGTGTATTTATGGATTGTTTGATAAATTGTGGTAATTTGTATGTATTACATTTTATGTTGATTTTATGATGAATGCTTGTTGTAATTTTATGTTTCTTTATGAGTGTAGCATGTACCCTTGTTTGAGAAGAATTGGGTGATAACATAGCAAGATTACACTGAACTAATCAGCATGAAATATAAGGACTACACTATGTGATCTTCATTATGTGATTCTTTGATAATTATGTGGGGTTGTGTTTTTGGAAAATTATGTGGTCATGTGATGGTTAGGACTAAGGCTAGGTGTGACTATGAACTCAAGGGGATAGTTCTTATGTGATATGTGAAGGGTTTGAGTTTCAGCCCTGTACTGTGATATGTGAGGGGGTTGATGTTCAACCTGCCTATTATGATTATTGTGATGGGGGTTGAAGTTCAGCCTGTCCGATGTGATTTTTGTGATGGCTATCCTAGAGTCAAGTTGACACTTAGGAGTCCACCTTTGTGAAATATGTCCACCTATGTGAAATTATGAAATAAGATATGTGTGTTGTCCAGTAGGAACCTTTTGGGAGAACGGGTTTTGACCCAAAGTGCCATGTCTTGGTCGGACAGGGGCCACCTCTTGATGTCATTACTCTTTTATGTGTTGGGAATGATATAAGACCCAAAGTGCCATGTCTTGGTCAGACAGGGGCCACCTCTTGATGTCATCATTCTCGTTTTATGTTATGGCGTGATAGACCAGCGTGCCACGTCGTGACCTGACGGGGGCCACCTCCTGATTCTATTCTCGTTTTATGTTATGGCGTGATAGACCAGCGTGCCACGTCGTGACCTGACGGGGGCCACCTCCTGATTCTATTCTCGTTTTATGTTATGGCGTGATAGACCAGCGTGCCACGTCGTGACCTGACGGGGGCCACCTCCTGATTCTATTCACTGTCCATGTTTATGTGTTGCACGAGATTTTGCAGCTCCCAGTGCTTTGGCCAAGCCGGGTTAGACCATATTGGTCACTTTGTGAATATGCTGGACAACTAGGTTATAAGTGTGTTGGTATGTTTAGTTGGTTTAGAATATATGTGTTCGGTTGGTTTATAGTATAACTCTAGAACCTAAGTTGTTATATGTTGGTGTATACATCTGGATATCTATATGACTTCTGTTTCTTTATGTTGTTATATCTTGACATAATACCCTGTTAAAGATTTTTAAAACAATTTGCCTATGTTTTTGAGTGTATGTTATGGGTGGTCAATTAGACTCTCCACTCACTGGGCTGTGTAGCTCACCCCTCACTATTTTCAGGTGTAGAGCAGGGGCGCAGTTAGCATTACATGGATGCTGTGATTTATGCTTAATAAATTTATGATGCCGGTTGTGGCCTTAATGTGTTTATACTTATGATGCCGGTTGTGGCTAAACCCTGTGAATTATATGCATTATGTGAACCATGTGATATGAATGATGTGAACTACGTGAACTTGTAATGCCAGATTGTGGCGGTTTTACGAGTCTGATTTTTGTGTCACCGCGGGCTTTGGCCTGGTTTCGGTGTTTGGTATTAGTTTATAAAATCGATTTTGTGGATTTGTTTTGAAATTGAAGTTGATGTATATTTTTGCAATCGGTTTTGAGATAACTGTAACGTGCATATGTCTAGTGCACGTATTGCGTGGTGGCAGGTACCTTTATGTGATTTATGAGATTTGTGATTCGAAGATTTTATGTGTTTGGAGTTTTGAAAATTTTCAGATCGTGTTTTTCTTGAACTCGGTTTTACCTAGCATTTGATCGATCTTATATGAAACATCCTATTACTTTTGCGATTGTGTTATTTGCTTGGGGTTAAGTATGTGGGATGTTACAGAATGGTATCAGAGGAGTTGGCTAGCTAAAACTTAGTTTGGGGAAAACATGTTTGTGTATTGCTAGACACCTAATAGGTTATGTTGTTTTCCTGACTATGATATGTGTGTGACTATGATATGTGCGTGTAGGAATCTGAATTTAAGATGGTGCGAACTAGAGGTAATGCTAGTGATGAGGGCGAGCAGACCCCGAATCTCACTAGGACTATTGAGGCTTTGACTGGCATGGTACAGCAACAAGGTGCCATGATTGAGAGGCAAGCTCAGATGCTGCAGCAGCAGCAGACTCAGCATCAAGAGGCGCAACAGCAGCTTTTGCAGCAGCTGACTCAGGAGAGACCCCAGACTACTACTAGAGCAGTGGGGGATGACTCTCAGGAGGGTGCTCACAGGCGCTATGCTTCACTTGTGAGTGAATTTCAGAAACTGGGTCCTAGCTCATTTTATGGGGGCTCAGAATCCAGCACTGCTGAGAACTGGCAGTTGTGCTTGGACAAGATTTTCCAAGTTATGCGTTGCTCGGATGAAGACAAGCTGTGTCTGGCCACTTATATGATGCGTGGTGACGCAGACGAGTGGTGGAAAGGTGTGGTGAGGCTAGCAGCAGAAAGACATGAGATAGTGGATTGGCCTTATTTCTTGTCTCAATTTAATGAGAAGTACTTCCCAGACAGCTTGGTGGAGGACCGAGAGGTGGCTTTTATTCATCTGGAGCAGGGTGATATGACAGTGGACCAGTATGAGCTACAGTTCACGAAATTAGGAAAGTATGCTCCTCATCTGATAAATACTGAAAAGAGGAGAGCTACCAAGTTTCTGAGAGGTCTCAGATGGGATATTCGAGAGCAGGTTGGTGCTCAGCACTTGGAGACCTATGTGGAGACAGTTGGGCGAGCACGCACTATAGAGAGGTATATATCTGAGAGGAGTTCTCATGCTACGGTGACAGTAGTTCCTGCAGCTGAGGCGGCGGTTCCTCAGTATGGCAGTGGCGGCAAGGGTAAGAAGTACCCTAGGCATAAAGATTATAAGAAGAGCAGGTATAAGCCTTACTCCTACAAGGCACCGCAGCAGTCCAGGGATGCACCGCAGCAGTTCAGGGGTGCCAGGGATGTAAGAAACAGTAACACTGAGAACGGGACTTGCAGCTATTGTGGGCTCAGGGGACATCTAATGAAAGATTGTCATAGGAAGAATGGCGTGTGCTTCAAATGTAAGAAACCTGGGCACATGGCCAGGGACTGCAAAGAGCCTGAGATGCAGCCTAAAGGCGCAGATAAGCCTACAGTCCAGACCCGAGTGTATGCTGTGGCTGAGAAGGATACCCGAGCTTTCCGATCCGTTGTGGAAGGTACATTATTTGTATTTGATCAGTTAGCTCGCATATTATTTGACCCTGGTGCAAATTTATCTTTTGTATCTGTTAAGTTTGCTGCATGTTTACCTGTGATACCTAAGGTGATGAACTATGCTGTGTCTGTGAGTACTCCCTTAGGAAAGTCGTTATCTACAGATACTATTTGTACTGACTGTGTAGTACATGTAGAGGGTTATGAGTTTCTGGTAGATCTAATCCTCTTAAACATGCAAGATTATGATGTCATCCTAGGAATGGATTGGTTGTCTTCACATCATGCCTCTGTGGATTGCTTTGAGAAAGTGATCACTTTGAATATGCTTGATGGGAATCGGATTTTTGTGAGAGGTCTAGTGTCAGACCAAGGACCACATGTGATATCTTTCCTGCAGGCCAGGAAGTTACTTGCTAGTGGATGCAAGGGGTATCTTGCACATGTTAAGGTGCAAGAAGATTCTACTTCTGATTTGACTCAGATGGCGGTGGTGAAAGAATTTCCTGATGTGTTCTCTGAGGAATTTTCAGGTTTGCCACCAGTTAGAGAAGTGGAGTTTGGCATTGAGTTGGCGCCAGGTACGGCACCTATCTCCAGAGCTCCTTACCGTATGGCTACTTCAGAGTTGGCCGAACTTAAGAAACAACTGGAGGAATTGTTAGAGAAAGGGTATATTCGGCCTAGTGCTTCACCTTGGGGAGCGCCAGTGTTGTTTGTGAAGAAGAAAGATGGAACCCTGAGGATGTGTATAGACTACAGGCAGCTTAACCAAGTGACTATCAAGAATAAGTATCCTCTTCCCAGAATTGATGATCTATTTGATCAATTACAGGGAGCGACAGTGTTCTCTAAGATTGATCTGAGATCAGGGTATTATCAGCTTAGGGTCAAGGATGAGGATATATTAAAGACTGCTTTCAGGACCAGGTATGGGCATTTCGAATTTTTAGTTATGCCTTTTGGACTGACAAATGCACCTGCTGTCTTCATGGATTTGATGAACAGGGTATTCCATGAATTGCTTGACTCTTGTGTGGTAGTTTTTATAGACGATATATTGGTGTACTCTCGGACTACTTCAGATCATGTCAGTGATTTGCGCAGAGTACTGGAGGTTCTGAGGAAGAATCGGTTATATGCCAAGGCTAGTAAGTGTGAGTTCTGGCTAGAGAAGATCAGTTTTCTTGGACATGTGATTTCTGGTCAGGGGGTGTCTGTGGATCCTGTTAAAGTGCAAGCTATTCTTGATTGGGGAAGACCGACTAGTGCTACTGAGATCAGGAGTTTTCTGGGTTTGGCAGGTTACTACCGGCGATTTGTTGAGGGATTCTCCAAGCTGGCGGGTCCTCTAACTAAATTGACCAGAAAGGAGGCTAAGTTTATTTGGGATGATAAGTGTGAAGAGAGTTTTCAAGAGCTGAAAAGGAGATTGATTAGTACACCGATCCTCATTATTCCTAGTGATGGGGAAAGGTTTACTGTTTATACAGATGCTTCTGGCAAAGGGTTGGGTTGTGTCTTGATGCAGAAGGGTTCTGTAGTAGCCTATGCTTCGAGACAACTGAAGGAGTATGAACTGAATTACCCTACTCATGATTTAGAGTTGGCGGCCGTAGTCTTTGCTTTGAAGATATGGCGTCACTATTTGTTGGGTCAAGAGTTTGATCTGTTCACTGATCACCAGAGTCTCAAGTATATCTTCACTCAGAAGGAGTTGAACATGAGACAGAGAAGATGGATGGAGTTGATCAAAGACTATGACTTCTCCATTCAGTATCAGGCTGGAAAGACCAATGTGGTGGCGGATGCTCTGAGCAGACATCCAGTTACTTCAGTAGCTGCACTGCGGGTCAGTGAGTGGCAGTTACTGCAGGAGTTCAGAGATCTCAGGATCAGTGTTACTCCTGGAGTTCAGTCGGGTTATGTGGCTTTTCTCAGAGTACAGTCTGCTTTGTTGCAGAAGATCAGAGATCAGCAGTCTGTGGATCCGAGATTAGTACAGATCAGGGATAGTCTGGTTGATGGCGCAGTTCAGGATTTTAGCCTGTCTGATGATGGTATTCTTCGGTTTCGTGGAAGGGTATGTGTCCCTGAGGAACCAAGCTTGAGGAAAGAAATATTGGAGGACAGCCATAACTCCAAATATTCTCTACATCCTGGCGTGACTAATATGTATCAGGATCTCAAGAAAAGTTTTTGGTGGCCGGGTATGAAGAAAGAAGTGCTTGATTTTGTCTCTAGGTGTTTGACCTGTCAGACTATAAAGGCTGAACATCAAAAGCCTGGTGGTTTGTTGCAGCCCCTTCCTATTCCTGAGTGGAAGTGGGAATGCATCAGTATGGATTTTGTATGTGGTTTGCCCAGAACCAGATTGGGTCATGATGCTATTTGGGTGATTGTTGATAGGCTCACTAAATCAGCCCATTTTCTTCCAATCAAGATGACTTATTCTTTAGAGAGACTGGCTAGATTGTACATTGATGAGATAGTCAGGCTGCATGGAGTGCCAGTTGATATTGTGTCTGATAGGGATTCTCGATTTTTGTCCAGATTTTGGAGGAGTTTACAGAAGGGTTTGGGTACTAAGTTGAGTTTTAGTACCGCATACCATCCTCAGTCTGATGGCCAGACGGAGCGTACTATACAGACTCTAGAGGATTTGTTGAGAGCCTATGTGGTTGATTGGAGTTCTGAGTGGAACCGGGATCTATCTTTGATAGAGTTCACTTATAATAATAGTTTCCACTCCAGTATTCAGATGGCTCCTTATGAGGCTTTGTATGGAAGAAGGTGTAGGACTCCCTTGTGTTGGGAGGAAACTGGTGACAGGAGGATTTTGAGATCTGATGCAGTACAGGAGACTACTGATAAGGTCAGAGAAATCCAGGATAAGCTGAAAATTGCTCGGGACAGACAGAAGAGTTATGCCGATGACCGACGTCGTCCTTTGGAGTTTATGGTAGGAGACCATGTGTTCTTGAAGGTGTCGCCTACTAAGGGTGTTATGAGGTTTGGCAAAAAGGGCAAGTTGAGCCCTAGGTTTGTAGGCCCTTTTGATATTGTTGAGAGAGTTGGTCCAGTGGCTTACCGTTTAGCTTTACCTCCTGCTATGGATCATGTGCATAATGTATTCCATGTCTCTACTTTGAGGAAATATCATCCTGATCCATCTCATGTGTTGGAGTTGGAACCTCTTCAGATTCAGAGTGACTTGACTTTTGAGGAAAGACCTCTCCGGATTGTGGATAGAAAGGATAAAGTTCTGAGGAACAAGACTATACCTTTGGTAAAGGTTATCTGGGGAAATCAATCAGTTGAAGAAGCGACTTGGGAGACTGAAGCTGATATGAGGAAAAATTTTGCTTACCTTTTTGATGATATGGATGCTGAGCTTTAGAGGACTAAAGCTTTATAAGGAGGGAGGAATGTAAGATCCAAGGATCTTAAGTTCTGGTAAGCATTATTTTCTATGATAAATTATGATAAATTATTTGGATTTAAATAAAATCATTAGCTGTGATATTGTATTATGATTTAAATAAAATTGTTGGGTGCTAATTAATTGGCTAATTGATTGTTAATTTGTAATTAATTGATTTGAGGTTATTTGGTTGTTAATTTATTGTAAATTAATTAGAGATTATTTATTTGTTTATTGACTGTTAATTTATGATAAATTATCATTGGTTGTTTGTGATAAATTAATTAGGATTTTGGGTTGCAAATTTTAAGTTAATTAATTAGACCTTATTGGTTAATTAATTATACTCTATTGGATAATTAAATCCTTATTGGATGTTAGTTAAATCCTTAATGGATTTTCGTTAAGTGATTGGTTAATGGTTAAGTTAATTAAATAATTAGTTAATTATGAGATATTGGGTTATTGGGTTTAAAATTCGAAATTATTAGTTAAATGGGTTAAACCCTATTGGAATAAATTGGTTATTGGGTTTAAAATTTTAAAACCCAAAGTTTAGGTGATAATATCGATTAGGGTGAGATTAGTGGCGATTTTGGAGTCTTGAGAAAATTGAGGTGGCGGCTTGAAAGAACTTGGCGACTCTTGGAAAGCTTGGAGGCGATTTTTTTTGGTGTTTCTTCTTCATCTTCTTCCTCTTGGCGATCTTCTTGAAGTGAAGAAATTTCCTTGGTGAGTCTTGGAGATCCTTTGGGCGACCCCAAGGCTTTGGACGAAATTTTGGAAGGGTTTTCATCCTTGTGTTCACGGTTTAAGAGGTGAGTGGAGTGTTTTTTTTGATTTCTAGTAATTTGGTTGTATTAATTGATGCATGAGATTGATTAGAAATTTGATCATGCTAAATCGAAATTCAAGATTTCACCATGTTAAATACCGAATTTAAGATCTTCTTATTTTGATGAAAAACCGAATTTTTTTACAATGGTAGAACTTCTTATTTTGATGAAAAACCGAATTTATGCAAAGGTATATATATATAACATGAAAAACCGAAAGTTTAATGGATGTATATCTCATGTGAAGAATCGAAAATGGCAAGGAGATATTTATAATGAAAACCTAATTTATTCATGATGATTCTTGTTAACTAAGGGTTTGATTTAAGTTGGAAATTTTATCATGCTAACAATGGAATTAAGATGTATTTTTGTGAAAACCGAAATTTGGCAAATGGGTGTATATTTTGAAAACCGAAATTTTGATGATTTTATTTATGAAATCCGAAAGTTAGCAACATGAAAATTAAGGTATTCTTTTATGGAATTTAGGAGGTTTTAAATCAATGATTTTGAGCATGAGATTGATGTTAACTAAGGTTTAAAATTTAGTAAATAATATGTTATGTTAACCGTGGATCACATGTAGTAATTAATATGAATACATGATTTTTATGTCAATTTTTGGATGCTTGTTAAATGCAAATCATGAATATTCCTTTATGTGTATTTATGGATTGTTTGATAAATTGTGGTAATTTGTATGTATTACATTTTATGTTGATTTTATGATGAATGCTTGTTGTAATTTTATGTTTCTTTATGAGTGTAGCATGTACCCTTGTTTGAGAAGAATTGGGTGATAACATAGCAAGATTACACTGAACTAATCAGCATGAAATATAAGGACTACACTATGTGATCTTCATTATGTGATTCTTTGATAATTATGTGGGGTTGTGTTTTTGGAAAATTATGTGGTCATGTGATGGTTAGGACTAAGGCTAGGTGTGACTATGAACTCAAGGGGATAGTTCTTATGTGATATGTGAAGGGTTTGAGTTTCAGCCCTGTACTGTGATATGTGAGGGGGTTGATGTTCAACCTGCCTATTATGATTATTGTGATGGGGGTTGAAGTTCAGCCTGTCCGATGTGATTTTTGTGATGGCTATCCTAGAGTCAAGTTGACACTTAGGAGTCCACCTTTGTGAAATATGTCCACCTATGTGAAATTATGAAATAAGATATGTGTGTTGTCCAGTAGGAACCTTTTGGGAGAACGGGTTTTGACCCAAAGTGTCATGTCTTGGTCGGACAGGGGCCACCTCTTGATGTCATTACTCTTTTATGTGTTGGGAATGATATAAGACCCAAAGTGCCATGTCTTGGTCAGACAGGGGCCACCTCTTGATGTCATCATTCTCGTTTTATGTTATGGCGTGATAGACCAGCGTGCCACGTCGTGACCTGACGGGGGCCACCTCCTGATTCTATTCTCGTTTTATGTTATGGCGTGATAGACCAGCGTGCCACGTCGTGACCTGACGGGGGCCACCTCCTGATTCTATTCTCGTTTTATGTTATGGCGTGATAGACCAGCGTGCCACGTCGTGACCTGACGGGGGCCACCTCCTGATTCTATTCACTGTCCATGTTTATGTGTTGCACGAGATTTTGCAGCTCCCAGTGCTTTGGCCAAGCCGGGTTAGACCATATTGGTCACTTTGTGAATATGCTGGACAACTAGGTTATAAGTGTGTTGGTATGTTTAGTTGGTTTAGAATATATGTGTTCGGTTGGTTTATAGTATAACTCTAGAACCTAAGTTGTTATATGTTGGTGTATACATCTGGATATCTATATGACTTCTGTTTCTTTATGTTGTTATATCTTGACATAATACCCTGTTAAAGATTTTTAAAACAATTTGCCTATGTTTTTGAGTGTATGTTATGGGTGGTCAATTAGACTCTCCACTCACTGGGCTGTGTAGCTCACCCCTCACTATTTTCAGGTGTAGAGCAGGGGCGCAGTTAGCATTACATGGATGCTGTGATTTATGCTTAATAAATTTATGATGCCGGTTGTGGCCTTAATGTGTTTATACTTATGATGCCGGTTGTGGCTAAACCCTGTGAATTATATGCATTATGTGAACCATGTGATATGAATGATGTGAACTACGTGAACTTGTAATGCCAGATTGTGGCGGTTTTACGAGTCTGATTTTTGTGTCACCGCGGGCTTTGGCCTGGTTTCGGTGTTTGGTATTAGTTTATAAAATCGATTTTGTGGATTTGTTTTGAAATTGAAGTTGATGTATATTTTTGCAATCGGTTTTGAGATAACTGTAACGTGCATATGTCTAGTGCACGTATTGCGTGGTGGCAGGTACCTTTATGTGATTTATGAGATTTGTGATTCGAAGATTTTATGTGTTTGGAGTTTTGAAAATTTTCAGATCGTGTTTTTCTTGAACTCGGTTTTACCTAGCATTTGATCGATCTTATATGAAACATCCTATTACTTTTGCGATTGTGTTATTTGCTTGGGGTTAAGTATGTGGGATGTTACAACTACCATAAAATCTCGACTGCTTTCTGTTCAAAACTGGATGCAGAATACGGTACCGTTAAATGTCTTACGGTACCGCCGTAAAATCTCGGCAGTCTTCTGATAAAAAATGACACGGAAATACGGTACCGTAAAGGAGCTTACGGTACCTGCCGTAAAAATCAAGCAGCAATTTTTTTAAAAAAAAAAATTGAAAATTTAGAAAATCAAAAAATAAAATTTTGTGGAAATACGATACCGTAGAGTACCTTACGGTGGTACCGTAAAAATAAGGAAACTCTCGGGTGGATTTTGGAACCAAAATACGGTACCGTATAATACCTTACGGTAGTACCGTGAAATCGTGGCAACTTTCTGATCGAAAGTGGTTAAAAATACGGTGTCGTAATATACTTTACGGTAGTACCATAATTTGCTCCAAATCAAAATTTACCTACAAAAATAAAAGAAAAATTAGTATCAAGCTAAAATTAAGTTAAAGAAAACAAAATAGAGGTTAGAAAGCTTGGGTTGCCTCCCAAGAAGCGCTAATTTAAAGGTCATTAGCTTGATCCTTTAACACTCGGGTTTGATCGTGAATTCCTAGACTTCCTCTCTGATATTGCAACATAAGGCTCAATCTTGAAACAGTATCCAAATTTGCTCAGAATCTCCTCTAATTTGTCAATCAATCTAGAGTTTCCTCTTCTTTTCTTCCTCGTCTTTTTCTTTTTCTGTAATTTCTCATCAATACCCTCAAAAAGATTGTTAGATTCATTATTTGGGGTCTCCTCAAACAAACTTGAAACATCATAAATTTCATCATTAAATATTTCAATGCTACAACAAGATCCTGAGTTTGAAAGTTTGTTCAATGTATCATTAAGATTAAATTCAATCTTGTTGTCACATATATCAAAAGTAATCTTTCCTTCTTTCACATCAATATTTGCTTTAGCTGTGGCCAATAGTGGTCTACCAAGAATGATAGGATTTCTAGAATTTACCTCCATGTCTAACACTACAAAATCTGTATGAATGAAAAACTTACCAATTGGTACAGGGACATTCTCTAATATGCCTACAGGATACTTTACCGATGAATCCGCGAGCTGTAAGGATATAGATGTATGCTTTAGCTCTCCAAGATTTAGTTTCCTGTAAGTAGAAAGAGGCATTAGACTCACACTTGCACCGAGGTCACATAAGGCTCGGTCTAAAGCCATAGTGCCTATTGAACAAGGTATAGAAAAACTACCTGGATCTTTCAGTTTAGGTGGCAGTTTGTTCTGTATGATAGCACTACAATCTTCAGTTAAAGTAACAGTGCATGTACCATAATCATCTAATTTCCTTTTACTAGACAAAATTTCCTTTAAAAACTTGGCATAAGATGGCATTTCAGCAATAGCTTCAGTAAAAGGAATGTTAACATAAAGCTTTTTCAGGATTTCAAGAAATTTGTCAAACTTTTTGTCTAGTTTATGTTGAACCAACCTTTGAGGAAAAGGTATTGGTGGCTGGTAAGGATCAGACAAATTAGGTTTAGGATCGTCTTTCTCACATGATTCCTCCCCTTTTGGTTCATCACCCTTTTGAGGTGATAAACAAGTTTGGGGTTTCTCATGTGAAGAAGATTCCCCTAACTCTAATTCCCTTTCATTATAATTAAGCCTTTCTTCAGTGTTTTCAAACCTCCCTCTAGGTTCTCCTAGTTGTTTCCCACTTCTAGTCATAATGGATTACAGTGTTCCCTAGGGTTTATCTCAGGTTTTGCAGGCAATTTCCCAGGGGGTCTGTAAGGTACACTAGCATGTTGTGCAATTTGGTTTTCAAGAATTTTGTTGTGGGCCTCTACTCTATCCAGTCTAGAGTTAATTTGATGAAAGCTTTCCTTAAACTCTTCAATTTGTCTACTTTGATTTGACAGGATTTGTTTTTGATCAAACATAAACTCTTCAATTTTTCTATCTTGTTTTAGCTCAAACTGATATTGACTGGTCATTATTTTTTTCAAACATGGATTTTATCTCAGAAAATTGATCATTATTTTGATTCAGATTTTGGTTGGGATTTTGCCTTTGGAATCCTTTGTTTTCAGTGTTCCCCCCTACATTGTTATTGTTTTTCCATGAAAGGTTGAGGTGATTTCTCCATCCAGGGTTATATGTACTAGAATAGGGATCATTAGGTCTACTTTGATTATAATTCCCTATGACATTCACATGCTCATTACCCTAATCAACAATTCTACAATATTCGGCAGTATGACCATCATTGCCACAATTTTCAGAAGTAATAACAGAAACAGAAGTAGTTTGCATGTAATTTAACTTACTGCACAAAAAGTCTACCTTCTCTTCTAAGGATCGCCATCCTTCACTTTCACCCTTACCTTGAGAAGGCTTGTAAAGTACTCCCCTCTCGGTAGTCCATTGATTGTGGTTCAATGCCATCTCCTCTAGCAGTCTGAAGGCATCATCTGGTGTTTTGCTCATAAGAGCTCCTCCTGCAGCAGCATCCACAATCATTTTAGTCTGATCAGATAATGTAATATAAAAAATTTGCAGTAAAGTTTGAAGTTCTAGTCCATGGTGAGGACACTTCCACTGCAGTTCATTGAATCTCTCCCAGGCCTCACTGAGCGACTCCCCACTTCTTTGTTGAAAGCTTGTAATTTGGTTTCTCATCTGCAGTGTCTTGCTTGGGGGCAAGTATTTGTTCAAGAAGGAATTGGACAGTTGATTCCAAGTGGTGAAGGTACCGGCTGAGTGTGAATTAAGTCATGTCTTTGCCCGGTCCCTAAGAGAGAAAGGAAAAAGTCTTAATCTCAATGCATCGCTAGAAACACCATTCAATTTAATAGTATCGCATAATTCAAGAAATAAGGCCAAGTGTTGGTTGGGATCCTCCAGTGGAGATCCTCCAAACTGATCTTGTTGAAACATTGCAATGAAACCAGGCTTAATCTCAAAATTGTTGGCCTCTATTGCTGGCCTAGCTATACTAGAACGAATTTCATGATGATTAGGGGCTGCATAGTCCCTAAGTGTTCTCTGATTGTTCTGATTGTCTCCCATCTCTAATATTTCTTCTTCTAACTCTGGTTGGAATGTCTCTTGCAATTCTTCTTGTGATGTCTCTTCTAATCTCAACGTATAAACCTAATCTAGCAATAATCTCAACGTCTTTAATATCGAAAAAAACTAAGGTCCCCGGCAATGGCGCCAAAAACTTGTCGTGATCCGCAAGTGCACGGATACTCGAAGTAATAAAGAAAGTATCGAATCCACAAGGACCTACGTTGTCGAATACTAAATAGCTGATTTCTTAGTATCTAGGCTAATCGAAGTAGTGAGAATAGAAATTGAAAGCTAAAAACAGAATTATCAGAGAGAAAAGCTGGGACTAGGGTTTCGTTCACTTTAACTTTTATGAGCTAGATATGAATAAGGATTTCATCAGTTTAAATTTATCATGATGAAGATGTAATTTACTAAATAAAAGGGTTGTTTCACTTTCGTGCAAACAACCGCACAGGGATTTATCCTCGCTTTCGCGCAACATTCTTCCCAACACTGAAGATAAGTAAATCATCAAACAATGAATTCAAGGATCACTTTCGTGCATCCGAATTCAATGCTGATAATCTCTAGTGGAGATTCAAGGATCACTTTCTTGCATCCGAGTTCAATGCTAATAATCTCTAGTGGAGATTCAAGGATCACTTTCGTGCATCCGAGTCTCAACACTAGTTTTACTCATGGATCTCCAACGTTCCGATCTTTGCTTTCGCACAAGATCTCCATGTTTGACAAATAGACTTGATCTATAGGTTCATGTTATAATTATAGCAATTAATCTACTAGAACAGATCAAATTAGATCTAACCTAAGGAAGGGATCCTAACATGCAATTCTAGGGTTCCAAATTCTCAAGCAATTACCTTTCGGTCTCAAGCGAAAATTCTAAGAACATAATTAGTAACATGAACTTATAGAGAGTCTAAGTACAATTTTCACATGAGCAAAATCATCATGGTAATATTAAACTCAACGAAATAGTAAAAATAGTCATCTAGTCATTGGAAATCAAGTGAATTACTCCCCCATGTCCCAAAAGTAGTTTATGCTATCATCATGAGGGAATTACAATAGATCATGGTTTCAGAGGATCGAAAATCGAAGTAAAAGAGAAGATTAGAAAATACAGCACGACTGTGAAGTATTTCACAGTCGTAATTTTGCAAGAATCGCCGATGAACAGTGTCGGCGACTCCTTTTTCTTCGATTTCTCTTCCAATCGATCTCCTTTCGGTCTTAAACTTCTGGCACGTTGTCTCCTCCTTCAGACGAAGCTTCAGTATCAAAAGTACGGCCGGAGGACGTCTAGATCGAGTGCAACGGCGAAACCCTAGGCGGCAGCATGGATAGCGATTTCTCCCTCGACAGTACACGAAATTTGGGGCTTTTGATCTCTCCGTAATCCTCTTGTCAAAAGCTCCCCCTCTGCTTCTTACGGCATCCGATTTAAGGCTCTGGATTGCTCACGATCTTCTCCGCAAGAATCGGGCGTTGATATTGACTCGGGCGTCGCGTTCAGAACAGAAATTACGACAGTGTAATGTCTTACGACACTACCGTAAAATCGCTCGAGTCTTCTGTTCTGATGTTGTCAGGGAATTATAGTACCGTAAATTGGTTTATGGAGGTCCCGTAAAATCGAGGAAACTTTCTGTTCGGAAGTGATCGAAAAATACGGCCTGTGTAATCCTTTACAGGGGTGCCGTAAAATCGGGCGATGTTTCTATTCTGAAGCACTCTGAAATACGACACCGTAAATTGGTTTATGGCAGTGCCGTAAAATCGAAAAAACTTTATGTTCGAAAATTCTTCAAAATACGGCAGGGGTCGGATTTTACGGTACTGTCCTAAATTACGGTACCGTAAAATGGATTACGGTACTACCGTAATTTGCTGAATTGCTCCGTTTTGCGTAAAATTTCTTGGGTGATCTCCTCTTGATGATGGTAATCCTTCTATGTATTTGATTTTGCTTGAAAACGCCTAAAAAATAGTGCCTTTTTCCTTGAAAACCATGAAAAACCAAAATAGAAGTAGACTTTGCAATATTCAATGAATTTATCATGAAAACAAGTAAAAGATCTTCAATTTAGCATGAAAAGATATCGAAAATGATACGAAATATACTATATATTTTGGTGTCATCACGCTCGTTGGAGATGAGTAGTGTGGAGATGATCTCCGCTGAGATGCGTGGGTCCAAAACCCCATCTCCGACTATGTCCTAAAGGGACGATAGTCCGCTATCGGTCGAAGACTCCATCTGCATGCGGCAGTGGGGTCAATCAAAATACAAGTATGATGCTCGTACGAGTTGGAACGTGCAAAAACTTGCGCTCTGATACCAAGCTATCATGCCCTGAATTAGGGTAATATTTTTTGAATATTTTACACAAGAGTTAACACTTGACTCGAGTCCAAATACGTCAACGCAGGAATCACAACGGGCAAAACCACTGGATTGGGCGCGACCGGCGGAGTTGATTCCTCGAACCGACTCCCAGCCCGACTATGGACTCGTGCGAAAGATCGCTACCATTCCAACACGACTTAGATCAACGTTGACGATTCACCGAGAACCGGTGTCGTCGAGTTGAATCGGGTTCGCCCGAACCCAATAGGGACACACCCATAACCGACCGCGTCGGACGGGGTCCTCGATGGTTTCCGAGCACACACACGTGCTAGAGAGAGAACCGAGGGGAGTAGCCGGACGTTCCCTAACGGGGAGTCGGACTCGCCCTCACGTTCGCAGATCAAGTCGGCGCCCGGTGATCACGAAAGGGGGTTCACATGGCGTCGCATGCTTGTGAAAGAGAAGGTCCACTCGGCGTCGTACGCCGATGATGGAGGAGACCTGGTCGGTGCCTCACTCACACGCCGGCGAGGAGGGAAGTCCGACTGAGAGACCTCCGCTAGTGGTCCCACGCGTGCACGCGTCGACAATGGATGGACAGACTATCCAAGCACACCTCGTGTGCATCAGCCGATAGGCAAGAGAACCAGCCGAGCACCTCACTCGCGTGAGGAACTCGAAGAGGAGGAAAGAGCCGCCCTGGCGGCTGGCAGCGCTGGAAGGAGGGCGGCCTACCGGTATGCAGTGAGTAGGTGGACGACAGCTGGAAGTCGTCGGTCAACTCCTTCGCTGGCGACACTACAGTCTCGGCATGTCTGTCCGCTCACTTGTGGGTGAGGATGTAGGCAAGGAGTCGCACGAAGGCGACTGAGGCGGACGGGGAAGAAGGAGCTGGCGTCGACAGTGAGCTCGCCGGGGAGAGAAGCAGATGCCACCAGGAAGCTTTCCGCGTGCAGGCGGAGAGGTGACGTCCACCACCGCATACTGGCGGCGGCCGGACAAAAAGGGAATCAGGAAGCTCATTCGCAGACGAGCTCGGCCCCTAAAGTTCTCGCGCATAGGCGAGCCGGCAATCAGGAAGGGTGGAAGGGCTCGCCGGAGGAGCGGGAGAAAGAAACAGCCACCCAGAACCCATCGTCAGAAACGGAGACGAAGAAGTCGCCGGGAGCCGCGAGCTCAATCGGGAGAAAACCGGAAACGGCGGCGAGGGAAAGGGAGTTACATCGGCGATCACTCAGGCCACCGGCTCCTTCTTTCCGGTGAAGTGGATGCCAGCTGCGCCTTCCAAGGTAGTCTGGAAGTGTGGTCGACGGCGGCGGTGACATCGATTGTGAGGAGGACGAAGGCGGCGACGGCAAAAAGGGGGCGAAGTTCCTCTAGGCATTCCACCTCCCACCCACACCACTGGAACACCAAGAATCCTTCGCCGACGACGTCCGGTGAGGAAAGATCGACGATTGCCGGAGAACGGGGAGAGAACGAAGGTCAACGAGTGCGTCCGCGTGCATGAGGAGAACAACCTCGTCATTCTCTTTTTTTTTGTGTTCACACAGATACCGAGGCAAGGTCACATCCCGTCACCGCCCGGCGCCACGTCAGCTGCCCACGCCTCCTCGTTGACGAACGAATTCGTTCGTTCGAAATGAATTTGGGCCCGCCCGAATTTTTGCCCGCTGCCCAATTTAGGTAAGCTGGGCTAAGGCGTTCGTATGGGCCGAAATTGGGCCGCGCCCAATTATCGGATCGTAGGCTTAACACCTAGTATGCAATGCAATTATATTACACAACCTATTACGCCATGCAATCATGGCAGAAAAGGAAAGTATAAATATGAAAAGTGGCTTAGGATGGAAAGCCATATCGAGAGGGCTTCTCCTAGTTCTGTGAGATCTCCTCAGAGTATGGTCTGGTCCTCCATCAGTTCATGCGAGAGGCCATCAAGATCCTGAATTCCACGACGTTGCATCATAGAGATTACAAAAATCATACTCTCTGCCACATTATTTGTAGAGATTTTTTTATAGTATCTCGCTATAATTGTAAAAGTGGAATAGCTACCATGAATTTGTCTTATATAAACCTCCGCTCACTAGTATTTTTCTCTGGGGCAACATCTAGTATTATTATCTTGTAATACTCCATCGCATAAGGTAGTTGATAGCTTAGCTGGACAATAAAAGACTAATAATTTAACTAAAAATGACCCCACATAAAAAAGAGATTAAAGATATCCTTTCTATTTTCCTTCTCTTCCCCTCCTGCTTTCTTCCCTACTAAACACAACCTAAGTGAGCATATGATTTTTGTTATTCCTTACAAGTATCTTGGTATTGTTTTACTGCTTTCCAATGATCTAATCTTAGATTAATTTGATATATGTCTAATATTCTAATAGCAAAATTGATGTTTAATCTTGTACATATGTAAGCATACATCATGCTTCTAACAATAGAAGCATATGAAATTCATTCATTTTGCATCCCAATTCATTTCTTGGGCATTGCCTTAATTTTATCTCCTTTTTAAATTGAAACAATACTTAACAACTTTCTATATTAAATCTCTCAGGAACTTCACTAATATATGTTTTTTGAGAGAATCCTAACATTTTTTTTTTGTGATATATCACAGAATAATTCAATTCCAATCACATAAAACAACTTATCAAAATCTAATTAAAATTATGAACTTGCTCCCACTAGGGGTGTTTATGGTTCGGTTAACTGAACCATGAGACTATTTTCTATCCCAAACTAAACCTATCAGTTCACGAAAAATGTAAAGTATTCCCGAACCAAAAGATCGGTTAACTAGAACTAGTTAACCAAATGTTTTCAGTTAACCAATAATTTCATAAGGCAATATACAATATTCAATAATAAAATATAAATTATAAAATTATAAATCATTACATAAATTATTGAAATAAACAATGCACACTAGATAGTAGTGTTACACCTCGAATTTAGCAATGTGCAAAATCCAATAAGAGCGGAAGAAAAAAACATATCTTTTATTAAGCAATTGCAAATCTGACTCACTAATATCCAAGAAGGTTTATAACTGATTCAATTGATTCAACTAGCTACTACAGAAAATCTACATAAAAGCAACTAACAACTAAACTCTAAAAGCTAACTCATGGATTCTTGCCACCTGAATCTTCAAGCGTAACTGCGCTTGCGGGGATTTACTGGACGACCTAACTCCTCCTGATCTGCCACTGCACAACACCCCTCACGGGTTAGCACAAAAATGCTAAGCAAGCCTCTCCCCAGAAGAAAGGGTAGTCCCTTAGATCCAAAGGAGGGAAAACTAGCAAAAAGCATAAATGATAAGATGGCAACAAGCTGAATACTGTAAACTGAAATATAACTGAAAGAGCTGAAACAACTTGGTACAATTTGGTTAATAAGAGATCAATAATATTATGCAAGGAAACACTATGAGCAATACCTACTGGCTCGTGGGGTCGTCACCCCGAATACGCATGATAAGATGAATCATTCACCTTACATGGTGAACACACGCGCTACCATGCGTCATGAATCCCGGTGCATGCTAATTTGGGATCCCGATCTGTCCACAAAGTGGATACTACTGGGTATGTGCTCAATAACATGCAACTGTTCACAAATATATTGTCCACAACGTGGATACTGAAAACAATAACTTGCTTGAAACATACTTGACTAGTAGTGAACAATTGAAAACATACATGGCAACTGGTAAATCTTTGTTATGCATAGGATACTATACTATTTGAGTCAATGAAAATAATGATAACAAACAGAAATCTGGTTTGAGGTCTTACCTCTGAAAAGCCAAGAAAAACGATGCAAGCCAAATAGTTGTTCAATCACTCTTGCTACGAAGCTGTATCGTAGCCCAGAATAGAGATATCATTGTCGCCGGCTGCGCAGAAGGCGAAAATGGCTGCAACTCCGGCGATCTCCTTCAAGCTCTGATTGCTCCCTCCTGGCGGCGCGTTACGGCTCGAAAAGTCTCCAGGTTAAACGAAGAACTAGGGCGAACAGAAGCCCTCTTAAACAGATGCGAGACGCGTCCCAAAATAGCACGGTTGCGACGGCGACTCAGTCACCGCGAAAAACGGAGACGATGACGAGTTCACTCGTCGCCCGAGAATAAACCAAAACCCGAATCAAATTAAACAAGCACGGTTTATTACTAAAAAGCAAACTTAGTCTGGTGGTTCGGCTGAACCACCACACTTACATGCGTCGTGGGTTCGAGCCCCAGCGAACGCATTTAAAGCTTTTTATTTAAAAATCAAGTTTTAAACCTTATAAAAATTCTGGAAAATTATAGAAAAATCCCTAAAAAATCAAAAGTTCAATTTTCAATTTTCTAAAATTATTTTTTTTTTTTTCAAGAATCTGGGTTATAACATTCTAACCCCCCTTAAAAGAAATTTGGTCCTCCAAATTTATCTATAACTTCAGTTTGCACAAATAGTAATAACATCACAAAAATCTTAACAAAATAAGTAACAACATTAAATCAGAATTTACCTGGAGTATCTCCCTCAGGATCTTTAATTTCTTGTCTAGACATACCAAATAATTTGGCTTCTGGTTTCCTCTTCTTTGGGAAATCCATTATGCGATGACCCGGTTGCTTACAATGAAAACAAACATACTGTCCTTTAGGACACTTAGCAGAAAGATGGTTACTATCACCACAAAACTTACAAAACACAAGATTATAAGTCCTAGAGGTTAATTGAGGTGGTCGATCTCTTCCTGAAGCATTCTTAAATCTCTTAGAGGAAACATGCTCCCTATCCGAAGGCTTGGAACTACTTGAAGACTTAGAATCATTGGGTACTCGACCAAACTCAATCATTGCTTGCTCCGCTAATAAAGCTTTACTCACTACTTCAGCATAGGTATTAAGTTCAAACATGGCTAACCAAGTTCTTAACTCAGAGTTCAATCCTTTAATAAATAGAGCAATCTTTTGAACCTTAGTAGCTACCATCATAGGAACATAACGACTAAGGCTAATAAACTTTCTATCATATTCCTTCACAGACATTTTATCCTGCTCCAAAGATAAAAATTCCAATAACTTAACAGATCTTACATTGGCAAGAAAGTATTGGGCATTGAAAGCTTCCACAAATTGAGCCCAAGTAGTCACAACATCACCATTAGCCAAAGTCGCCCTCTGAGTTCTCCACCAAGCATCCGTGTCTCCTTGAAGCATGAAGGTAACATATCGTATTTTATCCTCATCAGTGCATTGCACAAGCTCAAAGGCCTTCTCAACCAATCTTAGCCACTCTTCGGCCTCAGCTTCCCCAGACTCACCCCTAAAGGGTTCTGGACCAAACTTTTGCAACTCGGTCAACTTAGCATTAGCTGTTGTTCCATGAATGGCCTGGGCTATGGCTGTTGCTAATTGCTCAGGATTGGCTGCAGCTTCAGCAGGTCTTCTTCCCCGACAAGCATCCAAGATCTGAATCTTCAAAATAGAATTCTTTTAGACATCCACAAATTTTCACCTTAGTCCTAATCCTAACCCTTAGGTTTAAACAAAGAACCTTATGTTTCCTAGATGTTAAAATTTTTCCTCTTATACCAAATTTTACACCTCGAATTTAGCAATGTGCAAAATCCAATAAGAGCGAAAGAAAAAAAACATATCTTTTATTAATCAATTGCAAATCTGACTGACTAATATCCAAGAAGGTTTACAATTGATTCAATTGATTCAACTAGCTACTACAGAAAATCTACATAAAAGCAACTAACAACTAAACTCTAAAAGCTAACTCATGGATTCTTGCCACCTGAATCTTCAAGCGTAACTGCGCTTGCGGGGATTTACTGGACGACCTGACTCCTCCTGATCTGCCACTGCACAACACCCCTCGCGGGTTAGCACAAAAATGCTAAGCAAGCCTCTCCCCAGAAGAAAGGGTAGTCCCTTAGATCCAAAGGAGGGAAAACTAGCAAAAAGCATAAATGATAAGATGGCAACAAGCTGAATACTGTAAACTGAAATATAACTGAAAGAGCTGAAACAACTTGGTACAATTTGGTTAATAAGAGATCAATAATATTATGCAAGGAAACACTATGAGCAATACCTACTGGCTCGTGGGGTCGTCACCCCGAATACGCATGATAAGATGAATCATTCACCTTACATGGTGAACACACGCGCTACCATGTGTCATGAATCCCGGTGCATGCTAATTTGGGATCCCGATCTGTCCACAAAGTGGATACTACTGGGTATGTGCTCAATAACATGTAACTGTTCACAAATATACTATCCACAACATGGATACTGAAAACAATAACTTGCTTGAAACATACTTGACTAGTAGTGAACAATTGAAAACATACATGGCAACTGGTAAATCTTTGTTATGCATAGGATACTATACTATTTGAGTCAATGAAAATAACGATAACAAACAGAAATCTGGTTTGAGGTCTTACCTCCGAAAAGCCAAGAAAAACGATGCAAGCGAAATAGTTGTTCAATCACTCTTGCTACGAAGCTGTATCATAGCCCAGAATAGAGATATCGTTGTCGCCGGCTGCGCAGAAGGCGGAAAACGGCTGCAACTCCGGCGATCTCCTTCAAGCTCTGATTGCTCCCTCCTGGCGGCGCGTTGCGGCTTGAAAAGTCTCTAGGTTAAACGAAGAACTAGGGCGAACAGAAGCCCTCTTAAATAGACGCGAGACGCGTCCCAAAATAGCACGACTGCGGCAGCGACTCAGTCACCGCGAAAAACGGAGACAACGACGAGTTCACTCGTTGCCCGAGAATAAACCAAAACCCGAATCAAATTAAACGAGCGCGGTTTATTACTAAAAAGCAAACTTAGTCTGGTGGTTTGGCTGAACCACCACACTTACATGCGTCGCGGGTTCAAGCCCCAGCGAACGCATTTAAAGCTTTTTATTTAAAAATCAAGTTTTAAACCTTATAAAAATTCTAGAAAATTATAGAAAAATCCCTAAAAAATCAAAAATTAAATTTTCAATTTTCTAAAATTATTAATTTTTTTTTCAGGAATCTGGGTTATAACAAGTAGATAATAAACTACAATTGCAATAGCCTACAAGTACTTTAAATGCCAACGATAAATTTAAATAACAAACTATAGACTAATACATATGTTTTAAGTTACATGAGTAGTCACTACTCACTAGCAAGTAGCAAATAGCCAAGTCAAGTTAAGTTACAAATTGTAGCAATCAATACAAGATTTAAAAACCAAATATGCTCCTTGCTTAGTAGTAAATAACTTAGTCAACATTCAAGTTAAGTTACAACTTAGCCAAGTCAAATAGTCACTTGCAAAGTAGCAAGCACTTTACTGTCAATTGTCAAAAAAGCATATACACCTAAAAAAAACAACA
This sequence comes from Costus lasius, assembly GCA_027563935.2. Taxonomy (NCBI): domain Eukaryota; kingdom Viridiplantae; phylum Streptophyta; class Magnoliopsida; order Zingiberales; family Costaceae; genus Costus; species Costus lasius. The sequence continues at coordinate 54,774,864 of CM050447.1, forward strand.
ATAACCATAACAGTTCCATAGGAGTGGCAACGGGTCGGGTACCCGCCTTGCCACCTAAATCCTGGACCCGACCCGTTTAGGAAAACCTGCTACCCGAACCCGACCTAAACCTGGGTCGGGTACCCTATTGTATAACCCAAACTCGGCTCGGGTATTTAAACGGGTACCTGATTAAATAAAATATAAATTATTTATTATTTATATTTTATAAAATATAATTTTTAAAATTAAAATAATAATAAATATATTTATATAATAACTATTTATTATTATTTTTACATTTTTACTAATAATAAATATTTATATGATAGTTATTTTATTATTATTTATATTTCCATAATAAGAAATATATATTTATATTTATTATTGAAATCGGATATCGGGTACTGGGTACCCGTATCCCTAAGCCCGAACCGGATTAAAACTCAATCCATCAGACCCAAACCCATCCCATTTAGGTAAACAGGTACCCGAACCCGACGGGTCAAATTGCCACCCCTACACTTCCAAGTTCTGACATATGCCAAACAATCGTCAATCACAATTGACATCAATTTGAGTTGCACTTGATAATGCCATATCTACAATAAAAAAAATCAAGACTAACATTAGAAAATATAAAACAAAGTAGGAAGGTATATAATAACTTGAACATACCTCACTCTAGTTTTTCAAACTCATCTAAAGTCTCTTCAAGGAAAAAAAGAGTTTATTATCTCTGAATCCAATCTTGAGCACACATCAAGGTTTCTACAATTCTTGGGAGGTAAGAGAACTCAGAAATGGATCAAGCACCCAACCACCTGTGCTAAAAGTTAACTCAGAAGCAACTGTAGAAATCGAAGAAGTTAGATTATCCCTAGCAATCAATGGAAGAATAGAATATCATAGTGCATTTACTTTCCACTAACATAAGATATAAAAGGATTTGTTTGTAAGATCTTCACATTCTTCTTTTAAACACTTGTCTAACTCAATTTTTTATCCAAAGCTTCTTGACTGCCTTTTTGTTTTTTGTACATCAAATTCATGTAATCAACATAAACTAAATCATCAACCTCCATTTTACTTGAAGTTTTAGTAACTTGACATTGAGTGCTTGATGTTGATGATGGAATAGTTATAGCATAAGAATTAAATAAAGTACTTAAAGCATTATTTACTTTATCTTTCAAGACAATTGCCTCTTCAACTCCATATGTCTAATTAATAATCCAATTCACATAATCCAGTTTACATCTTGGATTAAATATCATAGCAATAAATATCATCACATTAAGAGTCTCAACATTACCCCAAATATTTCTTATGCTTTCTTAGCATATGTGAATCCATTGTTCTCAAGATTAAATTATCACCATTGCAATATTTAGAGATAATCATTCCAAGATCAAAAATTTCTTTTCCATATAAGCAACTTGTTGCATATAATGATCTAGACAACTTCCTAGTAGCAACATAAACTTTTTTTTTCAAAAAAGGCATCATACCACAAGCATAATTCCAATTAGTTTCATCTAGAATCTCTTTCTTTGAGTTAATATCATCACCAAATTTACTGTCTTGTATATCTAACAACTCAAAAGCTTTCTGAAACTTAATTGTTGAATCCAACATCAATTATGTGGAGTTCCACCTCATCTCAACATCCAAGCAAACATTATTATTGCACTTAATGTTTTCTTTCTCAACACAAGACTTAAACTATTGCAATCTTATAGGAGAAAATCACACATATCTCACGGGTGAATGAATTCTAACACTAGAACCATCAATCTCTTTCAACCCCTTTTTACAATGAGACTCATAACATGAGCCGCACACCTCATATGCAAATATTTTCTATTTAAACACTACCTTTCCAACTATTAAGTCTTTTCTTCAAGTAATCAATGCACAAACCACTAGAGTTTGCATTATCTTCTGTTATAGTGAAAACTCTATCTATACCCCATTCAAGCAAATAATTTTCAATTACTTTACCAAGCATTTCACCCACATGATTAGAAGTTGGACAAAAAATAATAATCCTTTTATGCAATTGCCAGTTATCTTCAATAAAGTGAGCAATAAGGCACATGTAATTCAAGTTTTGGCATGATGTTCAAGTATCAAATGTGAGACAAACACGAGAAGATGGCTTTTCAAAGAATGACTTCAATTCTTTCTTCATCTCAATAAATAACTCATAACAATCTCTAGTGGCAGTAGTATTAGAAGGAATAGTAAATCTAGGCTGTATTTTTGCACAAAATTCAAGAAATCCCTCTCGTTCAATATATTTGAAAGGCAACTCATCAATAATAATAATTTTCACAAGTGCTCTCTTATAATCTTCTTGATTACAAGAATAAGCCACAAATAGTTGCTTTGATGCCCTTACCCTTATCACCTTATTCCATAATTGTTTTTAATTTTTTTTTTGTCTCTTTTCCACATAATTAAAATTGTACATTTTGCATCTTCTCAAATGATTCACTAGTTGCATTTACTAAAACACAACTAATTAAAGAAGTACAATAGTTGCATTTAGCTTTTGATTCACTATTATTCTCATAATCTACTTTACTGAAGTGTTCATATATCCATGATGACTTTTTTATAAACTTGACTTTGTTGACCTTGGAAGCATTAGAAGCATTAAATTGTTGTTGTTCTTCATTAGTCCCACTTGATGGCATCAATGGAGAAATGTCATTTGAACTTGTAATATTATCTCCACCACTCTCCATCTATAAAACAAAAATAATTAACTAAAAAAGATGGCTCAAAATTAACCAAATAGAGGAATAACTTGAAGTTAAAGGTGACCTTGCCAGATTCGTTGAAGAGTTGAATGACGCTTGTAGTTCACCGGTTGCCAACGCTAATGTTGCTGAGAGATGAGATGATGTTGAGGAGGTTGGTTGAGGCTGAGGTCACCGATGTTGATGAGGTCACCAAGTGTTGAGACGGTACTAAGGAGGTCGCCATTAGCACTGGGACGGGGATGATGGTGAGGAACTAGGTAGCCAGGGAGTATGGGACGAAGGGTTGAAGGCAATTGGGATTTGAGAGTAAGAAAAGGAAAGGAATAACGTAGGAAGATTAGAAGAGAACCCAAGTACATTAGGGATATAAAGATTATACATATATCTCTCTCTCTCTATATATATATAAGTATCAGTTCGGTTCAGGGGTAACCACAATTCAAAAATCTTCTGAACCTTTCCTGAACCATGAAAAGTTACATTTATAAAAAAAAATTGATTGTTTGACTAACTAGTAGTTCGGTCAACCAAAATTTTGGTTCGGTTCAATGATGTATATATTTGAAAGTTATCATACATTGGATGCTAATGTATTATGTTGCAAGGGCATTCCTTGAATTCAATCCTATTTGTTGGTTTGATCTTCTGGTTCAAAGATAGGATTCCAAGATTTTCTTTTATCAGTTAGTTGGTTTCTCTCAATTGGTTATCAACTTTGGACAAACTTGAAAATTAGGGTATTACTACCAAGAGAATATGTAGATTTTGCAACAATGTTGATGAATAATTAGATCACTTATTTTTTGAATGTTGTATGACTAATGGCCTTTGGAAACTCTTACAATCAATATACATTGTCACCATAGATGAGAACTACTGGTCTAAGTTGTTGCAATCGAATGGGGGCATCTCAACTCATTGAGAAAATTGCTACTTAGTGGTGTTGTTTATCATATTTAGATGGAGAGGAGCAGGAGATTATATACAGGAAGGTCTACGAAGTAAACACATATCATTAATGAGGTCTTTTGGGAGGTTTGGACGAAAGTAAAAGGTAGGAAATTAAATTTCGCTAATGGATCTAGATATTTAAGGTTTGCTCACTCTTGGGAGCAACATGTCGATATTCTGAAGCAAAGAGGATCATAAATCTCCTGTAGTACATGGTTAGCAAAAATGGATTCCTCAATTCAGGGGTCGATTTCCTGAGGATTTGGAATGTCTTATTACTAACGTGGATCCTTGATTGGAATGTCTTATTATGCAATGTCTCATATAGAATCCTCGCCTAGATCTTAGCCAAAAGAATCAAGTCCCTGCTTCCTCACATTATCAGCAGTCAGCCTTTGTTCAGAGTAGAAACATCTAGGATAGTATCCTCACGCTCGAACAACTTACCCACACCATGTTCAATTCTAAAGGTAAGTACCCATTGATTCTTCTTTAAGTTAGATTTGGAGAAAGCTTTTGACAGTGTTTCTTGGAATGGCATCTATGCAGGCTTATCGCTCTTGCATTTTCCCACTATATTCATTTCCTAGATTCTTGCTAGTATCGAATCCCCCAAATTCTCCTACACAGTAAATGGTAATTGATTTGCCTATTTCAAATGCCATCAGGGGGATTAGGAAAGGTGGTGACCCCTTGTTCCCTTATCTATTTGGATTAGATAAAGTTAGGCAAGTTTGGATTAGATCATATTTGGATTTATTCATAATCAGGTCATAATTAAGTCAAATTAGGTTATAAATAAGTTGATCTATATAATCTAATTAACTTTTTTTACTTACATGTTTGTTATTCTTAGTAACCCAATCCCACTTTTGTTGCTCACTATGTAGTAGCCTATGATCCACCTGTCCTATTACCCAACTTAAATCATAGTGAATATGTGGTAAAGTCATAAACCTAAATATCGAACCTTAATTACTTACCTCTTTCTCTAATCGGTCATTAGAATAGAGTTGTACTAACACTAAAACTAGCTGGTCCCTTGGTCGTTGTGTGATCGGACATGAGCTACAAAATCATCTTTAAAATGTACACATGGTTTACTTCTCCATATATAATGCTTTTATTCATTAGCTAGTAAAATATAAATGTATTGAGAGGTGATTTGATCTACTTATAATCACTAATTGTGAACTATTGTTGTTTCGTCGGCCTCACGGATGCTTGATGGACCATGGTGTTGTTAATTGTGCGTAGAAAGATATTTATACATGGTTATGTATCACACGATCAGCTTAATAAACAAAATCATATTGGCTTAAGGTTGTGTTTCCTTGGAAGGAATCCACAGTGAAAAGAAGAAAAATATACTTTAATTAATAAAGTATTAATTAAAATATTTATTAATTAAAGTATATTTTTCTTCTTTCTGCTGATAAAGTAATAATTAAAGTATTTTTTCCTTCTTTCCGTTGTGGATTTTTTTCAAGAAAAAATAACCTAAAGTAATGAGGATTTGTCAAAGGAGTAATGATTTTGTCATGCATTATTAAGGCTCTAGAATAGTACCATCAATAGGGTTAGTACTAACATTTCATTTGATGAGTGAGATCAAAGTACATTTAGCTTCAACCTGTTTGCACAACCATTATGTGGCGGCCAACAAAGCTCTAGGATCCGTCCCAAATATCTTTCATCTTGCTTTGGTAACCAACACATGACAACAACTTTATTTTTGTCTTGCTTATAGTTTAAGGATATAATGTTGAAGTTCTCCTGAAAGCAGAGCAGTTATAATATTATTGTTTGGCTACTTTTCATGAATAATTTTATTGCTTTGGATTTAATAGTCAAATTTATTATTTTCCAGGTGATATTTGTAAAACATGATGAAATCAAGTGTGCTTCGGTTGAGGATCATTTGGCACTTTTTCTTATTGTTCATGCAGGGATCATTTGAAAAAAAAAGTTTCATTCAAACAATGCTTTGAGAAAATAATTTTGTATTTTATAAGAAGAAAAAATTGAATTATTTTTAATGATGGTTTGGAAATAATTTTTTTGGTATTTATAATAAGAAAACCAAATTAAATTAGGAATTGAAATGACTAGAAGAAATATTCATAGTGTAATCCTTGAGAGTAGAGGGATGGTGTTATCCCATTTTTCACCGGTACAAATCTAATAGAAGGTACAGATTGGTTGAGCATTACAAGCAAGAAAACCTTAAGTATGCGCCACTCCTTATGCTAAGCTTCAAGAAAACCTTAGATACTTGTAGATACAAGTTCACAAAAGAAAGCAAGAGATAAAGAGAAAGAACTTCGCCGTTAGTGAGGGTTCAAATTGAAGTCCTTCATGAAGCCGAGAGTTGGAGACTCCTTTATCTAGATCTCTCCTGATCTAGCTGAGAGCGCAAGAGGGAAGTACAAATATAAAAAGGAAAGTGCAAATATGAAAAGTGGCTTAGGATGGAAAGCCATATCGAGAGGGCTTCGATCTCCTCGGAGTATGGTCTGGTCCTCCATCAGTTCATGCGAGAGGCCATCAAGATCCTGAATTCCACGACGTTGCATCATAGAGATTACAGAAATCATACTGCCACATTATTTGTAGAGATTTTTTTATAGTATCTCGCTATAATTGTAAAAGTGGAATAGCTACCATGAATTTGTCTTATATAAACATCCGCTCACTAGTATTTTTCTCTAGGGTAACATCTAGTATTATTATCTTGTAATACTCCATCGCATAAGGTAGTTGATAGCTCAGCTGGACAATAAAAGCCTAATAAGATCAGAGATGATAAAATCATATATGCTCGAAGTTGGCTTGGTGTACACAACATTGGCTTTTATATTCCGAGCTAAACTCCAACTTAAGTTGAACTCTATAAGGACAACGGTGTTGAGGTACATTTGCAAAGTCATATTCGGAGCTTTGTTTTTACTAGTCTGCCATCAAGGCTAATGCGATACCTTTTTCTTTTTTTTTTTGCTATTACATAAAGTTATTTCATTTTGTGTTCCTTGAAATTCAAGATTATGGAACAATGATATACTACATTTTGAGCTATTAAATAAAGTCCTTCATAAGGGTACATAGGAGTGTGCATTTTCGGTATCGGTGGAGGTGAGCATTCGGTATTTATCAATACTGAATTTACTGATTTATAAACTAAAACCGAACTGAATTTGATAAAAATCGAATTTACCAAAAAAATTTTAGTAAATTCGGTAAATTATCAAAAATATATAATGTACAAAAGAAAAAAGATTCTTATAATTTTACAAATCAACTTCCAAGATTTAGGATGTTGTTCAAGCCTCAGCACTATGATTAGCTAAAAATTAAAAAAAAAGAATAAATTGGGCAGTTGTAACTTTGGAAGGATCAACACTGCGTGGATTAAAGTCTCCATCCATGATCATACAGCTTCATCCACGATTATTCTATCCATGATCATGTACCCTCCATCCATGATCATGCAGCTCCATCCACGATTATTCTATCCACAATCTTGTTTTCAATATCCATAATTATGCAAGCTTCATCCATGATCTTATTTTTAATATCCACGATCATGCAGCCTCCAACCACGATTATTCTATCTACGATCTTGTTTTCAATATCCATGATCATGCAAGCTTCATCCATGATCTTATTTTTAATATCCACGATCATGCAAGCTCCATCCACGATCATACACTTCTTGTCCATGATCATTTATATATATATATATATATATATATATATATATATATATATATAATAGGATATAATACATAATATATATTTTAAAATAGATTTTGGTAAATCAGTTTTTTACCAAACTGACAAGTTAAAAACTGAATTGAATACCGGATACCAAAATTTATAAAACTTAATACCGAAACCGAAACCAAATTTATATTTTTACTGAACTAAAATTACCGAATTGATTGGTAAATCAGTAGAACAAAATTTACTAACACCGAATGCTCACCCCTAGGTACCGATATTAATATCCCAAAATTTATTTTAGGAATTTCCCAAAGTACGAAAATGAATTAAAATAAAAAAATATATAATTTTTGGGAAAAAAAATCATATTGACTATTCATTAATGAAGAAAAACTAAACATAGATTCCTAATTCCTAAACCTCAAAAAAATATATACCATTTACAATTCACAAAATAAATAACTTAACTTAATTATAAAATAATAAAAAACATAATTAAATGAATAAGAATTTAGAGTTCAGGAGTTTGGGATTTTTTAGAATTGATATTTGGGTACCATAACAATAATCCTGAACAAAAGTTTGGTATCAATATCGAAGTACCAAAGTACCAAACACCAAAACACTAGTACCGAATTATCGAATATAAAAAAATTTTATATGGTACTTCGGTATTGGTAATATTAGAGATTGAACATTTTGGAACCAAGCTTTGAAAAGGCTTGTATGAGTGAAGCACTCATAAATTATCAATAAGCTTGGAATGCAAGTGAGTTAAATGATTTGAGCACTGATAGATTCACAAAGACCAAAGACTTGAGTAGCTCTAACAAATCAAAGCAATTAAAGGGAATTGATATTTCTCAGTGTGAAGCATATATTGATCTTTATAAACACACTAAAGATGGAGAAAGCACTATAGTGTAAAGTATTATCAAGTAAAAAGATTAATGGTAAAATTTTCTAAAATTTACACCATCTAATTAAAATCCATTCGAGAAGGTTTAATTTATACTTATAGCAAATCGCCTACATCAGCTAGTTTTTTCTTTCTAAAAAATTACATTGTTGGACGATGAGAACTGTTTAGAAACCCTGAGCAATTTAAAATTTAAACTATGCGGAAGTGATACTTGAAACAAGTTTCCAAAACCAACCAAGGAATCAATCTTGCAAGGGAATCCACTGGATGTGAAGAGTATAGTACCTTTTGTTGCGAGCAAGAAGATGGCGATGATGATCTTAGAGGCGCAAGGGAGCATCCTTTGCAATCGCGCATACACGGGGCTCCTCGAGATCTCTCTGCCTCCACACCTGGTACTAGCCTCAGTAGCAAAGATCCACGCCTAAGGGAGAGCTCCACCCGATGCCAATCTTCAAGAAAGATGTGCCTAAAGTGCTATTAAGCCGCTCACCACCTTCTGCCAAGGGATGAAGCTTGCACCAAGGATGAATTCTCTCTTGACTTATCGCCCTCTTCAACTTGCACCAAGGTGAAGACACCAAGAGAAGGAGTGGTGGCTTCAAGAGGGAAGAGTGGCTAGGATTGAAGGATGAGAACTTTTAGTTGGCTAGGGTTGCCATTAGGAGACACGCCCGCGCCTAGCCCCAATCCCCTATATATATAGAAGAATAGAGGTGGGTCCCATCACATAAGGCATGAATACATTTATTAATTTATTCATTATTTGAATATTAATATAATAAAATATGCACCTAGTCCATAGACCCCTATAGATTTTAATGAATCAAGTCAACAAGTCACCGAATCAATTCGGTGCATTATCTATCATTTAACATATCGACTAGAACCCAGTCAACTGAGGTAAAATGTAGTCACCCAAAGGTCAACCAATGTCAAAATAAAATCTGGCTCTAAATTAAGTTCTCCATCTCACTAGGCTATTCGCGATGCATCAATCTCCCAAACAGAACTGAATCATAATATGATTCAATTTAAGGTTGCCCGATCAATATTAGAACTCGAGTGTCTAGGTGTGCGACCCTGTAAGTTCTTCGAACGTTAGCAATGATGACCTCATATCATCACGTAGCACCTAGCAATACATTGCTACTACCCAAATCATTGGAATGGTTGTCATCATCGACATCCCCTAAACTACTTCAGAGTACATATGCACTATATTCTCTTTGCCACACTAATATCCTGATTGAACAAGCATGTCACACTTGTTTAACCCAATCTAATGGTTATAACTAAATTAGGTTTTCACCTGGGTATGGCCCTACACTTTCAGTCATGCAACCATATGGGACCCATGAATATCAAGCTTCTATTTAAGGAATGGGCAAATTCTCTCTTGGCCAGTTGAACCTCTCATATGACTTTTGATATACCCAATGACAATCATTGTAACCCCCTTGCTATGGCAAGATGTTAGGTTGTAGCAAAGCATACTATTTACCATATAGATATGTCAACTACCTCAAGTCGAAGGATAAATGCTCCTCTGTCACTATGAGATTAACTTGTGATACCATGTTAAATCCTCATGGCAGGTCAGTCTAATATATCTACTCTGATATACCTATATGCTTGCGTTAGCACCCCGTACTCAACCAGTGCATATATCAGTCTCACATACACTATAGCTGTCCCTTATCCACTATAGCATTCGACTGCGGATAATCTTTGAGACTAGATAAAATCTATCGCCAGGGATATTATTATGTAGATATACACAATCACAGATATATCAAAAATATAATAATGACAATGCCAGGATATATAAAATATCAAGTGTGAATGTAATACATAGATCAGACCAACAACTGGTCTTATGACATAAACACTAACAATCTCCCACTTGCACTAAGACCTACTTGTTGAGAAACTTCAACCCTATATCTCTAGTATGACCATCAAACTTTTGCTGTGCCAAAGCTTTGGTCCGTGGGTCTACTAGTTTGTTATCTATGTTTATTCTGTATATCTTGATATCACCTTTGTCAATGATCTCCCGGACCAGGTGGAAGCGCATGAGTATGTGTTTTGATTTCTAGTGACACTTTAGTTCTTTGTCTTGTGTGATTACTCCATTGTTGTCACAATAGAGCTCAATGGGATCTACTACACTTGGAACCACTTGAATTTTAGTAATGAACTTCTTTATCCAAATCACTTCTTTGGCTACCTCAGAAGCTGCAATATACTTGGCATCGATTGTATAATTAGCTATGGTGGATTACTTGAAGCTTTTCCATCACACAACACCTCTATTTAGTAAGAACATATAGCTGGACTGCGAACACTCAGCTCTTCCTGTCCACCATAGACTAGGAATAAACCCTTAGTCTTCCTCAGATACTTGAGGATATTTTTCATGGCTATCCAGTGTTACACACCTTGATTGGATTGGTATAGACTAGTTATGCTCACAGCATAAGCCACATCTAGTCTAATACACTACACCGCATACATGATTGATCCAACTACCGAAGCATAGTGATGGAGTCAAAAGTCCCTTTGGGGATGATCCAACACCCCTAGAAGACACTTGGGATGACTCCCCAGGATTGGAAGCAGCTTCGCCAGAAATTCCAGGTCAAAACGATGTCTGCCGACCTGAACACGGCCAGGCCGTGACAACAGGCACGACCGTGACTCGACCGCACCAAGGCGACGACACTGACACAACACCCTTCACGGTCGTTCCTCCAACCGTGCTCGGCTCGGCAAGATCCAGCCAACCCAACACGGCCAGGCCGTGATGAAGAGCATGGTCGTGACATGGTCAAGCAAAAACACAAACACGGTCACGGCCTTCAACACGCCCGTGACAACCGCTGTGACAAGTTCGGCGGAATTCAACCCCAGCCATCACACCCATGACAAGATGCATGGCCAGGCCGTGAACGATTCTGTGGATTTCGGGCCATCCGATCACGCCCGTGACACCCTTCACGGCTAGGCCGTGAACAACTCTGTGGATTTCGAGCCATCCGATCACACCCGTGACAAGACGCACAGCCAGACCATGAACGACTCTGTGGATTCTAGACCACCTGTTCACGCCCGTGAACACAAGATGGCTAGGCCGTGAACGCCTCGACAGTGAAGATGGGTCCTGTTTTGCATGAAGTTCGACAATCGCAACGGTCCTCTCACCCTCCAGACCGTTATGTGGGCTTGGTGAGCCCTTCCTCCAGCTCAGCGACGTCCATCCAACCCATTCCCATGACAAGTCTCCCTCGTGGGCCGCTGCAAGAAGCCACCACTGATCGCTATCACAACCGGGTTCTTAACACTGCCCAGGAGACCGCCAACAACATCCAGAACTAGCCAACTATTAGCAAGTTTTGCTGCTTTGTGGCGGCCTGTTCGGAGATGGTGTAGCGCCCATTTGGGCCCAGATGTCGGCCCGCGAAGGAGTCCCTTGCGCCTGAAGCCATGCGCCAGCCCATGGAATCTCCTGCAGAATAGTTGGTAGCTCCTTAGTTTTAGTTTGTTAGAGGGCATCTTGACCCTCTTTTAGGAAGTTAGGGGGTGGTTGGCTTCTCCAACTCCCCCATGTGTTTCTCATGTGACCCTCTACCCCTCTTGATCTATAAAAGAGGGGCTGAAGGCCTTGTGTTTTTCAGCTTTGTTGTAGTAGCAACCTTCCCCCATGAGAAGGTCTAGGTCCAGCAAACTTCGAGGAGCTCGCCTAGACTTCCCTCGCTCTCTTGTACTGCTTTTCTGCTTTCAATCAAAACACCCGAAGAACCCACAGCAGGCTTCAGGTCCTTTGCATTTTACTCCTCTGCATTAGCGTCTTGGGCGAACAGTTCTCCTTCCTCGTAGCATCGTAAAGGCTCTGCGTCCATGTGCATGTAATGGAAAAAATTGGTTCCGCGAGAAAGGTGAGTAGTTTCCATTAGTAATCGATCCGTGGTTCTATTCACGTTGAGTATTGCTCAAGTATATCAATCGACTTTCATCGGCTTTCCGAAGGCTTTCCCGTTAGAACGCGTTTTTCTTCCCTCGTCTCAAGACCCTCTCCCATTTTTCAGCATCATGGTTTCCCCTCCTTAGAGTACTGAACTAAGGACACCTCTCCTACAATTCCGCTGCATCAATTTTGGTATCAAAGGGAGGTTGAAGTTAACTCTTGTCTAGCTTCGCCGGTCTCTTCGCTGCATATCATTCGATTTCTTCGGCTTTCTTTTCTGCATACATATGTATATCTTGCATCATGACCACTAGATCTGGAGCCTCTTATCAGCAACCCCCTATTCAAGTGCCCTCTACGACCGATGAAAGTACTCCGCCTAGGGTAGAGTCGGTCGAGTCACTGTCTATGCATTTAAAAGCGATGGAAGTCATGTTTCAGCGCCTCATGGCATTGGTCCAACACTTGACGGACTAAGTTGTGGAACTCCGAGCAAAGCCCGCTGAGGGCCAGCCTTCTCTTAGCGTTCCCCCTCCGTTGGCCCCACTGCGCTTGCGCGCCAACGAGTCTCCCCGCTTTGACCCATTTGGTGATGAGTCCGTGTGGGCTAAGGATGCCCTTCCCCCACAACGACTTGCCCCGTGCAGCCATGAGGACGACGAGGTCTGCTGGCTCACGTGCATTGACCCACCTATCTTCAACGGTAGCCTTGACCCCCGCGCCTTCCTTGATTGGGTGGCGGCTGTCGACAACTACTTTGAGTGGAGTGCCATGTCGACCATCTTAAGGTTAGCTATGTGCGTGTCTTATTAACTAGCCCCGCTCTGTTGTATTGGACAAACGTCGAACGCCAACTTATTGACCAGCGTCTTCCCCCCATCACCTGGTGGGAGGAGATGTGTTATCGGCTTAAGGAGAAGTATGTGCCCCCACCTATAGACAGCAGCTCCTGGACTCCTATTGTGCCATAACCTAGGGCTCCGACTCTGTCGACGAGTACCACACTCGTTTCGACGAGCTTGATATTCGGTGCAACCTCAAGGAGGATCCCGCCTTCACCTTGTCCCGCTATAAGCACGGCCTTCGCGACGAGATCCGTCGCGCGCTGCCCACTCATGGGCTTGAGTCGGTCATCTTGGTCCTTCACCATGTTCGCAAGATCGAGCAGGATTTGCATTCCATACGCCACCGTGTGGAGCAGGCTCCCCCACGTTGTGTTGTCTATGCGCCTCCGGCACCAGCCCCACCTCCTCGTGTGGATGCGCCCCCTCGTCCGAACCACACGGGCCCCCATCGTCCCCCACGAGATGCCCCCCGTGAGGCGCCTCCGCCTCGCTTAACTTGGGATGAGAAGGGCAAGGCGCTCATCTCGGCCGGCCCGCCCGGCCCTTGTCGTCACTATGGCCAAACCGACTACTTCAACCAGGACTGTCCACGTCGTTCCCTACACATCGTAGCTGAGCCGCGTGACCCTCGCCCACAGTCCGTCACGCCTCCTGGGGCCCCTCCGGCCCTAGAGGTCGGCCCCCAGTGCTACTCCGATGAGGAGTCGAGCCCGTGACCCACTATGGCCATCGTGCGTTGCACTCTTATCCACACCCCTCCTCCGTCCGAGGACTAGAAATGCACGAGTATCTTCTATACTTACATTAAATGTAACGGACACTCATGCAATATAGTCATCGATGGAGGAAGTAGCCTCAACGTCGTGTCACAAACCGCGGTCACTCGTTTCGGCCTCACGCTTGAACCACACCCGAAACCTTATTCGATCGCCTGGGTCGATGCGTCTAGCCTCCCCATCGCCCACTGGTGCTAGGTCCCTATTGTAATCTGCAAGTGCACGGATACTCGAAGTAATAAAGAAAGATATCGAACCACAGAGACCTTATTGCTAAGTACCAAATTATTGTATTCTCACTAGCTAAGCAATCGATTATACTGGAAGTAAATGATAGAAAGAACACGAAATCAGAGAGAAACTGGGACTAGGGTTTCATCCACCTTAATTTTAATGACCAGATATGAATAAAAGGTTGTCAGACTAATTTTATCATGATAAAGATATAATTTACTTCATAAAAGGATTATCTCACTTTCGTGCAGACAATCATGCAGGGACCAATCCTCGCTTTCGCGCAAGATCTATCCCAAGCAGAAAATAATTAAATCATCAATCAAAGAACTCAAGGATCACTTTCATGCATCCGAATTCTAAGTTGATCATCTCAAGTGGAATCTCAAGGATCACTTTCGTGCATCCGAGTCTCAATATAGGTTCTACTTATGGTTCTCCAACACTCCGATCCTCACTTTCATGCAAGATCTTCACGTTTAATAAAATAACTCAATCCTAGATTTGAATTATCAAACATGACAATTATTCTTCTAAAATCAAGAAATAAGAACTGACCTAATTTCTTACGGTGAGTTCCTAATATTCAATTTTAGGGTTTCAAGTTCTCAAACAAATCACCTTTCAGTCCATATTGCGAAAACTCTAAAACATGCATGATAATAAGAAAACTATGGAAAATTATAGGCAGTCATCACATAAGTAGAATTATTATAATAAAACTATTCTGACAAAATAGAAGTTATCTAGTCATAAAAATTCAAGGGGATTACACCCCATGTCCCAAATGATGTTTAAGCTAGCATGAAGGAAAAATTACAATAAACCATAGTTTAGATGTTGGAGAATACCGGGTGTAATTTAAAACTTTTGCAGTCCCAGGACGCAGCGGAAGAAGCATTACACCCGAAACACATTCCTTTCCCAAGGATCCATGCGAGAGAGAGAACACAAGGATGTGTTAGGGTTAGTACCTCTATTGCTTGTTAGGATGAAGGTTCCAAGTTGAAGACGCCCAAGTGTTCGTCCTCTACAAGTATCCACGCGTCGACCTTCTCAATGTTGCTCCCTTCCACGCTTGGTGCTAGCCTCGGGAAGAGAAGATCACTTCTTGGATTCTCCTTCTCCTGCTCCCTTTGTTCTTCATGCCAACAAGACTCCTCCAAGGAGACTCTCGGCCAACAAAGAAGAGGATGAAGGAAGGTGGCGCAACTAGAAAGGAAGAGGGCGGCTTGGATATCCAAAGCTTATGCAACTCCAAGTTGCCTTGCTTTGGCGAATTGAGCATCTCAAGAGAGGGGCGCATACCCCTTCTTTTATAGGCTTTCAAGCCTCCACCGCCCATCCCCTTTCCATCTATAGATTGGCACAATTCCTCTAAGGAATTTTCTCTAATTGATCAGCCGCCACTAGCCTTGAATATGCGGAAGAATAAGGCTTGGAAAGTACCAAGCTTCTTGCCAATTTAAGAGCTAGACTTTGAGATCAATTAATTGGGACTTGCCATATATGCTCTTGGCGCAATTCCTCCAAGGAATTGCCGCAAGACATCAGCCACATACCTTCTTGAATTGGCGCTAATTGAAGCATAGAAATAATCTAGCTTCTTGCCACATCAAGGGAGGATATTTGAGTTCCAATTTGATTAGGACTTACCATATATACATGGCTGATTTCTTGCTTGAATTAATCAAGCAATATTCGCCCATATATTAGTCCACACGTCCAAGATTGTTTCCATCTATGAGAAACAAATTCCATTAGGATTCAATCATCATATTGGCGCAAATTCCATTCATGGAATTATCCTATGGTTAATTATGAATCCTACTTCCATTAGGAATCCAATCTTGCCTCAATTAGATTTAATCCACAATCCCTAATTGGATTTGGATTTCAATACTAATTAGGCCCATGGAAATAAATCCTTATTGGATTAGGATTTGCGCCCAACCATCATGGGCCTTATCCAAATCCAATTCTTATTAGGATTTGCGCCCAACCACTATGGGCCTTATCCAAATCCAATTCTTATTAGGATTTGAATCCAACTCCTAATTAAATTAGGATTCCAACTCCAAGTTGGATTAGGATTCAAACTCCTAGTAGAATTAGGATTCCAACTCCAAGTTGGATTAGGATTCCAATTCCTAATAGGATTAGGATTCCAACTCCTAATTAAATTAGGATTCCAATTCCTAATTGAATTAGGATTCGAATCCAACATGGTTTATAATCCCAAGTCCAAGTTCAACTCCATACAGAGTACATACTTGGCCAGGATATAGATAAACCCATGAATCCCAATTGGACTCAGATTCAACCATGAATCTATCTTGGACTTAGAATCAGAATGAACTCAAATACACATTCCAAGATATTCAGACCATAAAACAACGTCAAGAGTCTATTGCGTGTGACCCCGTAGGATCCACATGACGATGGTAATGAAGATGAAACATCATAAGTAGTGAGGGGTATCTAGCAACACATCACTACTACCCATGTCACAGGACTTAAGTCATTTGGCAACAACTCCCTAACCAGCAACAAGGATTACCATGCATTTTAGATCCCTTTGCCTGAACTGATATCCCGCCATTGGATTAGTCTCAAGTTTATTAATCCAATCTATTGGTCATGACTCAATCAGTGTGGCCACACATTCTTGTCATGCACCAATGAGGTGGGGCGCCCCAAAGTGGATATCATGCTTCCTCTGAAGGAAGGGGCAAATCCTACTATTGGTCATCCATGTCTCTACATGACTTATGATATGCCTAATGACAATCGTTTTGGTCACTGATGACACCAAAATATATAGTATATTTTGTATCATTTTCGATATCTTTTCATGCTAAATTAAAGATCTTTTACTTGTTTTCATGATAAATTCATTGAATATTGCAAAGTCTACTTCTATTTTGGTTTTTCATAGTTTTCAGGTAAAAAGACACTATTTTTAGGCATTTTCAAGCAAAATCGAATACATAGAAGGATTCTCATCATCAAGAAGAAGTCACCCAAGAAATTTCACGCAAATCGAGGCAAAGAACCCAAAATACGGCAGTGCCGTAAAGGATTTTACGGTACCGTATTTTTCACGGCTACCGTATTATCGAGATCACGGCCGTATTTTGGTGATTTTCCAAACAGAAGGTTTTCGAGAAAATACGGCACCGCCGTAAGGATTTACACTGCCGTATTTTGAGGCACTTTCTAAACAGAGACTTTTGCCGAAATTACGGTACTGCCGTAACCCAGTTTACGGGCCGTATTTTGAAGCATCTTCAGAACAGAAAGTTGCCCTGAAATTACGGTACTACCATAAAGAATTACACGGGCCGTATTTCCCCGACGAATCCGACCAGAGAGTTCAGCCAATTTTATGGCACTGCCATAAACAAAATTACGGTGTCGTAGTTTCTAGCAATTTCAGAATAGAACGATCGATGGATTTTACGGCAGTGTCGTAAGATATTACACTGCCGTATTTCGGTGTTTGAACGCGATTCCCAGGTCAATCTTCACGCCTGATCTTTGCGGAGATTCTTGCGGGCGATCCAGGGCTTTATATTCAAAGCCGTAAGAAGCAAAAGGGGAGCTTTGGACGGGAGGATTACAGAGAGACCAAAAGCCCTAAATTTGGTGCACTGTCGAGGGAAAAATCTTGATCCATGCCGCTGCCGAGGATTTTGGCCGCCACGCTCAATCCAGAGGGAGGAGACAACACACCAAAAATTTCAGACCGAAAGGAGATCGATCGGAAGAGAAATCAAAGAAAGAGGAGTCGCCAGCACTGTTCACCGACGATCCTTTGAGAATTACGGCTGTGAAATTCTTCACAGCCGTGCTGTATTTTCTAACTTCTCTTTTCTTTCGATTTTCGATCCTCTGAAGCCATGATTTGTTGTAATTCCCTCATGATGATAGCTTAAACTATTTTTGGGACATGGGGGAGTAATTTACTTAACTTCCAATGACTAGATAACTCTTTTTTCAATATTTCGTTGAGTTTAATCTTAGCATGATGATTTTACTCATGTGATAATTGTGCTTAGACTCTCTATAAGTTCATGTTACTAATTATGTTCTTAGAATTTTCGCTTGAGACTGAAAGGTAATTGCTTGAGAATTTGGAACCCTAGAATTGCATGTTAGGATCCCTTCCTTAGGTTAGATCCATCTTAATCTTTTCTAGTAAAATAATTGTCATGATTATAATATGAATCTATAGATCGAGTCTATTTGTCAAACGTGGATATCTTGTGCGAAAACAAGGATCGGAACGTTGGAGATCCTTGAGCGAAACTAGTTGCGAGACTCGGATGCACGAAAGTGATCCTTGAGACTCCACTAGAGATTCCTAGAACTCGGATGCACGAAAGTGATCCTTGAGTTCATTGTTTGATAATATCTTCTTCATGATGAAATTGAATCAACGAAATCCTTATTCATATCTAGTCATAAAAGTTTAAGTGAACAAAACCCTAGTCCCAGCTTTTCTCTCTGATAATCCTGTTTTTTAGTTTCTGATTGCTATTCTCACAATCTCGATTTGCCTAGATAGTAAGAAATCAACTATTTAGTATTCGACAACGTAAGTCCCTGTGGATTCGATACTTTCTTTATTACTTCGAGTATCCGTGCACTTGCGGATCACAACAGTATCCGTGCATTTGCGGACACATCACCTAACCATTTGAAGGTTGCTTGCCTCCATTTTATCTCCAATTCCCAACTAATGATGAAACAAATATATGGATCATGTTTAGCTAAGTAGTTAACAAACTTGCAAAATAAGTATCATTAGTCATGAATCAGTTTTAAGCTTGATTGCCATGGAAGTGATTAGAACCTAAGTGGAGGTCACCATCCAATATATGAGTACAAATTGAAGGGCAAAGATTAAATTATACTTAAAAGGTGCAAACCTATTAGAAGACAAATCCCAAGCCTAGAGGCTATCAATGATACTAGAAATATTATCTTATTTTAGGATGACTTTACTATACCATATGTTTAATGCCTTAGTTATGAAGAAGCAAAAGATATTGAACAAGAAACCCATGAAGGGGTTTGTCCGCTGAATAAGTATAGGTGTAGGGAATCAAGCATTGCTTAATTCAATAAAAAAAACAAAACTTTATTCCATGCCAAGGATACATGTAAAGGGAAAAACCTATTAGTAGTCCAAACTTATAGCTTTTAGAGTGTGACAAAGTTAAATCTAAGTGTTCAGACTCTTGAGAGGGGGGGGGGGGGGGGGGAGGGGGGTCAATGATGATACCTTATTATTATAAGGAGTCATTTATATCAATTAAGAGTCATCCATGTTGATGAAAACTTCCTAAGGAGGCAACCCATAAACAACCATAGAAAGGGAGCATGAGGATGACAATCCTAGAGACAAATAATCTTACATAAGATACATGATAAAATATATAATGATGTTGTCCAAGACTAAACTAGGACCTTTGGTGTGTGAGACTAAAATGATAACCAATACACCATAACATCCAATTGAATTATTGTAATATAATAATTTCTTCAACAATAGGAATGTGCAATTGCAAAATGTTATTATAATTTACTTAATCATGCACTTAGTGCATGAACAAGAGTTTTATCGTGAAGGAATAAAACTATACCAAAAATTAAACTAAAGAACATTAGTGTGTAAGGCTAAAATAATAACCACAACATCATAGCATTTAATTGTATTCTTATGATGTCCAAGGATTAAACTTGGGGCCTACTAAATAGTGGTACTACCCAACATTGAACTAGAGGCCTTTAGTATGTAAGACAAGCATGATAACTACTACACCATAGCATCCAACTAAATTATTATGATATAATATCTTAGACATCAAGAATGTGCAATTTTAAAATTTTATTATGATTCATAATAAAGAACTATGTACATGTAAGAGTTCTACCAAAAAGGAAAAAACTAGACAATGATGTTGCCCATAATCAAATAAGGGACCTTTAGTGTGTAATATAAATGTAATAACCACTACACCATAGCAAAAAATTCTCCCTTCGAACCATCCCCTAAAAAAATTTAATTATTTTATTTTTATTACTTATTTTATATTAATTATTATTTTAATCAAAATCTTTGGTATCATTTCTATTATAATTTTACTTAACAGGATAACACAATAAATGACCAACACAGTAGTTTACCCAAAGTGAGCTATTTTAAATCATAAATTATAAAGTGCTAAGTGATATCACTATAAAAAAAATTAATCTAACAAAAGATAAATGAATAAAGGATCTACAAAAATGAAAAAAAAAATATTTAATGAATTTGCCTAGGACTAAATCTAGGACCTTTACAACGTGTTTAGTAGGAAGGAAAGGAGGAAGGAATGGATGAAAAGTTAGAATGAGAGCTATAAAATCGTGTTTAGTAGGACGGATAGAAAATAAGAAAGGAAAAAATAAAAGGAAAGTGAGAAGGAAAATAGTCCTATTTGCTTTCCACCCAAATTGGGAGGAAAATCGGACGAAAAGTTGGATTTGCCCTTCTCATGCCTATTTTCACCTTTTTCTTTTTTTATGCCCGCTCTCCATCTCATCTTTTTCTTGCAACCCTCTTCATCGTCGTTGTCATCGCCATCGTCATTATTGTCATTGTCATCACCATCACCATTGCTATTATCGTCATCGCCGATGCCGTCGCCACTCTTCACCATCACCTATCATCTCTCATTGCCGTCATTTCACCGTCGCCTCTTATCGTCGTCATCGACATAAAAATAAAAAAATAGAGTATGTTTATCAATCTTTCTTACTTTCTTTGCTCCTAAATAAACACAATGAGGGAAAATCTAATTATTTTCTTTCTTCTTTATTTTCCCTTCTTTCTTACTTTCATTTCCTTTCAACTTTTTTTCTTTCTTACTAAACACTATGAGACTAACATGATAACCACTACACCACAACATCCAATTAATTATTATGATTTAATAAGATCTACAACAATAGGAATGTGCAATTACAACATGTAATTAAAATTTTATTAATCATGCACTAAATACATGAATATGAGTTCTATCGAGAAGGAGTAAAATTATACAATGATGTTGCCTAAAATTGAACTAGAGAACTTTGTGTTGGGAGAGAAGGTGCAAAAACCTCTATTGCTAGATTTAATACCAAATAACTACCGGCAATAAAACTCAAAAATGACAGCGGAAATAAATACCAGACAAGGAACACCAGATTTTACGTGAAAAATCTCCCCAACTTGAGGACGAAAAACCACGGGAACAAAGTCCGCTCAAATCTTCCACTAAATCAGTTAATGAGTATTACAACTCTTCCTAGAGTATCTAGGAGCATAACAACATCATCAAGAATAAACTTGGATCTCAGACAAACATCAACACAAAGTTGGTAACAGATACAAGAGAGAAGCAGAGTTCAGATT
Organism: Costus lasius; assembly: GCA_027563935.2. Lineage (NCBI taxonomy): Eukaryota > Viridiplantae > Streptophyta > Magnoliopsida > Zingiberales > Costaceae > Costus > Costus lasius. Next base: position 54,796,482 of record CM050447.1, read on the forward strand.
TCACTAAGAAGACTAATCTTGGTTCTAGGCTGCCTACGAGAGATAGAGACCTCAGTTCGACGATCTGACCGTTCAGATTGAAGAACGCTGAGTCACGAATCTTCTCCTAAAATTTTAGCCCGATCCAACGGTGAACGTCATGCCGGTGGCTACTAAACGCAAGCTGCCCTAAGTTCACAGCCTTTCTCTGAAGCTTCTCGTCTCTCTCTTTTCTTCACATCTGCTCTCACATATAATATCTGCTATGCCTCCTGCTCTACCACCCTATAGTGGAATATATATATATATAAACCTAATAAAACCTTAATGACAATAACACGTGTTAAGATTACATTTATCCATCCACGATAAGCGTGCAGCAATCCACGTTATCTGTATCCACGATAAGTGTGCAGCAATCCACGATATCTGTATCCATGATAAGTGTGAAGCAATCCACATTATTTGTATCCATAAGTATACAACAATCCACGTTATCTATTTCCACGATAAGTGCAGCCCATCCACGTTAGAGGTGTATCCACGATATGCGCAGCAAATCCACCATAGGTGTATCCACGATATGTGCAGCCATATCCACCATAGGGTGTGTCCACCATAAGTGCAATCCATCCACCATAGGGTATGTCCACCATAAGTGCAATCCATCCACCATAGCGTGTATCCACCTTAGGTGCAGCATATCCACCATAGACTGTCTCTACCATAGGTGCAGTCCATCTACCATATGGTGCAGTATATTTACCATAGGTTGTATCCACTATAGGTGCAACATATCCACCTTAGTGGTCATCCACGATCTAGGCAGCCTATCTACGTTAGAGGTGTATCCACGATATGTGCAGCATATCCACCATAGGTGTATCCACGATATGTGCAGCTATATCCACCATAGGGTGTGTCCACCATAGGTGCAGCATATCCACCATAGGTGTCGTCCATCCACCATAGATGCAACATATCCACCATAGCGTGTATCCATCATAGGTGCAGCATATCCACCATAGACTATATCCACCATAGGTGCAGTCTATCTACCATAGGGTGCAGTGTATCCACCATAGGGTGCAGTGTATCCACCATAGGTTGTCTCCACCATAGGTGCAGCATATCCACCTTAGTCGTCATCCACGATCTAGGTTGCATATCCATGATCTGAACTACTTCATCCATGATGTGAGCTAGTCACAATCTGGGTTGCTTCATCAATGTGGGCATGATAACTGAGCCATCCTCCACATAAGAGCTCCATCCACGATCTAAGTTACATATCCACGATATGTGCTATCCATGATCTGGGCAATTTCATCCACGATGGAGCCATCCTCCATATGGGCATAAACTTAGTCATCCTCCATATAAGATGAACTGTACCATCCTCCACGCAAGCAAGAACTGAGTCATCCTCTACATAGGAGGGAAACTCACCCAACAAATCTCCCCCTCATGACTATGTGGAGGGGTTTGCTATCCCGGCAATCAACCAGTAGCCTTCAAGCTTCTCTCTGGTCATAGCCTTAGTCATCATATCTAAATTTTTTTGATCAGTATGGATTTTCTCATGTGACCATTGCTTGGAATTCATATCCTGCTTCAACTTACACATCCACCAATTTTTCAAGTCTCTCTTGCCCTTAGGCAGCTTCATCAAATCAGTCATTTGATTTCCTTAAAGAGATCCCATCTCATCAGCCATAGGTTCAAGCCATTCCCTTTTGTGCTCATCTTTCACAGCTTCATTAGAGCATGCAGGTTCTCCCCTGTCAATGAGCAGCACATACTCATTTGGAGAATACCTGGTGTGGATCTCACAACAGGTTGCCTTGAAGAGGGTTGACTTTTGAAGGAGACTTTGGTTTGCTTCCCCTTCTCACTCACATGACACAACCTTTTGTACTACACTTCAATTCCATCATTCTTTATAACTTTAATGATGTCCTTAGAAAGCTTAGTCTGCAAGACATATAAAGAAGACACCTTCTTTCCCTTTGCTATAACCATTGCATCTTTGCTAAGCTTCTAGATATCATTCTTGAATGTGCTGTAGTAACCTTCATCATCCAGCTTGCTCACAGAAATCAAATTCAAGCAAATACTAGGAACATGCTTCACATTCTTGAGAGTCAGCTTGGTGCTATTAGCCGTTTCTAAGCAAACATCACCAATGCCTGCAACTTTAATGGTGGTATTGTCACCCATTTTCACTGTTCCATATTTGGCATATGTGTAGGTGACAAAATAATCTTTGTTGGAGGTAGCATGGGTACTGGTACCACTATCAACCATCCAGCTCATGCCATAAAAGATAACATTCATAGCATCATTGTCTTGGACAAGTAAGAAGCAATCAATAGTGATACCAATGCAGTCATCATTACTACTATCTTCATCCTTGGGCTTCTTAGTGCTCTTCTCAGAACCTTTTTTCAATGCTCTTTCCTTTTTTGTTGTCCCTTTTTGAATGCTCGGCAATACCTTTTAATGTGCCCCTTTTTTGCTATAATAATAGCATTCAATATTGGCAAACTTGTTTGAACTACCTTTGCTCTTGTCTCTTTCACTATGCTTGCTTTTGTCTCTTCCTTTGGGACCCCTGCCCAAACTTCTCCCAGATCTTTAGAGAAGCAGAAGCTGTAAAAGCATGAAATTATAGCTTTCTCAACTTTTATTTTTTTATTACTTTTTTTCTATTTTTATTTTTTATTATCAAATAATTTTCTAACTGCTTTCTGTTTAAAATATGCCTAAAATCTGCTTTAAAGCGGGACCAAATAGGCCTTGGTATCTAAACTTGTGTAACTCATACTTGAGTAATAGACAGAAGATTATCAAGGCGGTCAAGTCTTTGAAGGGTACTACTGAGTGACTAATGCATGAGTCAATGAAAAAATGATTAAAGCTTATAATACAAGTGCATGAGAAAAACTAAAACGTCATGGCATCCCTATATTTTCCAAATGTATTTCTAGTTTAAGATGTCCTGAGTTACGTTTTTAGGCTTATTTTTATAATTGCTAGAGAAACACCTCAATTTAACTAGATATTGAACTATTTTTCCTCATATAAAACTCCAAAAAGAATGAATCAATGCAATAGCTAGCTTGAGCTTTCCACATAATTTACCAAGATTATGAACTGTTATCTCCTTATATAGCAATTCCAACCAGAATGAAATCAATCATACAACAACTAGCTCGAGATTTTCACTCATATGCGGTTCTCCTTTCTTTACTCCTTTTACCTTACCAACAAACACTTTTAACTCTCTAGCAATACATTATATAATTGACCTATGCCTTGCGTGTTCAACACCATCTTTTCCTAATATCTCTAGATCTCCTCGGCTAGTGGAAGGATAAACATAAAGAGAAAAGCAAGGAGTAGTAAAAATTATGAAGTTCAATCTTCTACAAATATTCTGGTCTCTTCTCTTCCTAGCCTTTGCTTCCTTGACTCATGCCCCACTATGGATCATATGTGATGATCATTAAGTTACAATAGGAGCTGATGATCAATAGTTATAAGACCATTGATGCCTGTGGCGCCAATGTGCACATTGCCTATGGTGTAGGGCTGACGATTCAGTTTGTACAACATGTGATTGTGCACAACCTCCACATTCACAATATTGTGCCTGGTTTAGGCGGTAGCCAGAGCACTATTGGGGGATTTGCACCAAGGGTGATGACGACGGTGTTAGTATCTATGGGTCTACTAATATTTGGATTGTGCTGATGGCCTCATTGATGCTATACAAGGATCCACCAGATCCACTTTGTAAGGAGGTGACTAGATTGTCTAATCAAATAATTATAAAAGTATCCATTACACGATGTATTCAATTAATGGAGACAAGGAACTAGTAATCATAATTAACGAAGAACAAGGTGCAGATGTATTCAATTAATGGAGATTTACGTGTTACTCCGCGACGAATCGAAGAAATTGGAGGCCGTGTACATGAATCCCTCAAAGCCCGCATCGTCGTCGTCCTCATCGTTAGGAAGCGCGAACGCCACTCGACATAGCGGCCGGGGTGGACGAGTTTGAGCACAGGCTGCTGAGCCTCCTCTTGGTTACGCTGCATGGTGCCGCCGTGCGGGTGCGGGAGGGAGGCAATAATTATAATTTATACATTGAAGCTCATGTCCGGCAGGCGGCGGAGAAAGCAGAGGTAGAATACAATATTCATGCACTACATTTGTCTAATTTTTAGGTATATTTTTATGAGCATTTGGTGTTGAATCAAGATGCTATTGCATATGGTTTGTTTCCTTGGCTCTTCAAATGGGCCAAAGCCAAGCTCATAAAAAAGTGTACATTGAGCAAAATGATGACTAACATAATTGAAGATATAGTATGATAACTTATATTTAATAGCAATACAATGCATGAATTTTTCACATATATAACTACCTAATACAAATAATTAATGAATTGACACCATATATAGAAGAGCAACATCATTTTGATGATTCAATCTCTCCCCAACATCTAACTCAAGCTTTGATTTTATTCTTACCGGAAGTCCAGCATCAAACTGAAGATATGCATTTAGACTTACTGGAAGAGGCTAATTTTTCCATATTAGAGAAGGTGAACATTTTAGTTATATCATACAACATTTTAGTTACAATAAAGTTTATATTAATTTTTTCACGAATTTTACTATTGTACAGTATACTAATGAAATATTGCTTATTTAGGTTATTGAAATTGATCTTATAGCCATGGACCTAAACCAATTGAAGAAGGTAGTATACCAATAATTTATTGTAGCACATCATATTGATAACTAATGGAATTATGATATTTTTTTTTTTTCTAGTATCTAAATAGAAAAGACTATAACAGCCTGTTTCAGAGGAGGGATAGAAAATAGGAAAGAATAGAAAATAGAATAGAAGGAAAAAATAGAAAGAAAGGAAAAACAAATTTCATTTTTCTTTCCCTTGTTTCGGTGGGATCGCGGAAAGAAAATAAAATATATTATTATTATTATTTAAAAATAAATATAATTTATAATTATAAAAATATTATTACATAATAATAATAATAATAATAATTTATAAAATTATTAAAAATTTTGACAGCATTTTTTGCTCCATTATCAATGTTTGAAACATGTGTATATGAGCAAAATATAAAAATTTAATCACACATATAAAAAGACATCTACATATAATATCAAGTTTAACATAGAAAATCAAAATATAATGTACCAAGTTCAAATACAACTAAAGTCACCAACAAGTCCACATACCAATGTTAAACAATCTAAACACCAACAAGTCCAAAATACCACCAAGGTTCAAATTAACCCACATACCACTAAACAGTCTAAACATACTATGCATTTATAAATTCATTCAGTACATCAAGTTGCATATTCTCTGGAACTGTGAAGAAGATCTGTGTGTTTTCTTTGTTATTTGCAAGCTTGATAAATGCACGAATGAGATTGTCTTGTGGAACACCAATTCTTATCAGCTCGTCAAAAATTTCCTTTTTGGTATATACTTTTTCATCGGGCTCAGTATTGCCTTGTTTTATTATAGCGTTAGTGTTCGTGCTTCCTAAAACCATTTTCTAACAATCAAACCTGAGATTGTAAAAAAAACCTTACAAAGGCGAGTTGTGCAGGCGAGAAGAAATTCGGAGATTGTAAAAAACCTTACAAAGGCGAATTGTGCAGGCGTCGGCGGTAAGTTGTGCAAGCATCGGCGGTAAGTTGTGCAGGCGAGAGGCGAACAGCTTTTTCGTGTGGAGAAGATAGGGTTCGAGAGAGGGGAACGACGAGAGGCGAAGGGCGAAGGTTTTTTTCGGCGACATGCGAAGGCGAGCGGCGCAAGGGGAACGGCGAAGGTTTTTTCGGCGACAGGTGACGGTTTTTTCGTGTGGAGAAGATAGGGTTCGAGAGAGGGGAACGGCGAGAGGCGAAGGGCGAAGGTTTTTTTTGGCGACAGGCAAAGGCGAGCGGCACGAGGGGAACGACGAAGGTTTTTTCGGCGACAGGCGAAGGTTTTTTCGTGTGGAGAAGATAGGGTTCGAGAGTGTGAGGCGAGAGGCGTGAGGTCGTGTGCGCTAGAATCGAGGCGTGAGAGTGAGAGAAAAGTGATTTCCGTCTCATTTGAAAGGATTGGTTTGAAGGGAAAAACGCCCTAAATTTCTCCTCTCTTTTCTTTTCTTTCCTTCTTTTTTTTTACTGAAACAAAGGAAAAGGTATAAATCTTTCCTTTTCCTCCAGATATCTCTCCTCTGAAACAGGTTGTAAAGGTCAGACTCTAACAAGTGATCAAGAGCATAATCAACTTGATAAATTTTTAGCAACTCACATGGGGTACAAAGTTAATGATAGCTTACCTAGTTGTATAAATCTCAAACTTGTTCATTTCGTTTTGGAGGTATGGTGGAGGATGATGTAAACATTTTAGTTATAATTTCTTTAAAATTAATGTGTTTAACTCACTATCTAACTTGTTTATTTGTATATAGATTATTAATGCATACTCCATACTTCTCTTTTTGAGAGTATTAGAAAGTAAATTATATTTCATTTGCATATATTTCTGATATTTTATGACTTTTTTATTTTTATTTTTTTGATTTACTATCTAATAAATTATTTTTTTTTGGATAGAATTTGTATATGGTCGGACAACTAACCGCCTCCATGTATTATATTGAGCATGTTACTCTAGAAAGGAAAAAATGTGCATGAGAGTAGCTTAATACTCATTCTAGTGCACTGCTATATACACTAGTTTTTACTAAGCATTGATATAAAAAAAAAAAAAATACTTTACTGTATATAATTCTTTAAAAATAGGAGCACGTGATGTTGATATAAGTGATGTTGATATAAGTGAATAAGAAATAGATTGGGCATTCGATTATCCAAAATAAATATGTGATGTACCTTATTTTTAACAATTGCAATGATTTTTATTGATGTTTATTATTAATTGTGTGTATATTGATTTTTAATTTTATCCGTGCAGTGTTGATTATGATCTATTATGCATGAAGTATATAAGTTACATATTCAAAAATGAAGATTTTAACCTTTCCCGAGATGATATACCTCAACTCAGAGCAATTGTGGCTGTTGAGCTCATCATGGGAACATTGAGCTCGTAATCCCAAGGCAATGTAATTTGACTGTTAATTTGATTGTAACTTAATGTAATCTGACCTGTTGTGAAGTAATTTGACAGTACAATATATTCATGTGTAATTTGATAGTAGAATATATTCATGTGTAACTTGTTAAGTAATTTGTCTAACTTGTTGTGTAATTTGACAATATATTCATATAAATCCTACGTTAATTCAAACAGGTTCAACGTTAATTCTGACAGGTTCCACATTAATTTAGACAGTTTCTACATTAATTCTGAGAGGTTCTACGTTAATTCAAACAGGTTCTATAGTTTTCTTAAGACGTTCTACATTAATTCTAAGAGGTTCTATATTATTAAAGACATGTTCTATATTATTTCATATAGGTTCCACATTATTTTAGATAGATTCCACGTCATTTCATACATGATCTACATTAATTTTAATAAGTTCTATGTCAATTTAGACAGGTTCTACATTATTTAGAGAAGTCCCCTGTTATTTAGGAAGGTTCTACTTTATTTTAGGGGAGGTTCTAAGCCAGGTTCTATGCTATTTCAGAAAAGTTCAACGTTAACTCTAATGCCATATTTACTTGGGTGTACGAAAACAACAGAGGGAGGGAAGAGGCAGCGGAATGAAAATAAAGAGAGAAGGGAAGAGGCAAGACACGTGACTTTCACATGCCCATGTCTAGAGGGAGCTAATCATGGTTGTGGAACGGGATAGGCCATAGAGCTAGTTGAAGGTGAGGCTGAGGCCTAGGAAGATGGTGGCAAAGAAGATGGAGAGGAAGCCAAAGTAGTAGAGAAGTTGACGCGGGCAACGGCATCGCAGAGGGAGTTCGACAGAGACCATGGCGCAAGAGGGTTGTCATCGAGAAAGACAAACTTGAGGGAGGAGAGGCCGGCAAAAAATCTAACCGGAATGGAGGAGAAATTGTTGCTATGAAGGAGGACCACCTGGAGGGAGGGCGAGTGGCGGCATAGCGAGGTTGGCAAACTAGCGGTGTCGAGGCAAGAGGAGAGGGCGAGGCGAGAGGCGAGCGGCAGCATGCGAGGTGACGACTTGAAGGGGCGACGGGCAAGCAAGGAAGAGGCAGTGAATCTTCACAAATAACAATCATTTAAAAAGTCAATCTTCACAAATAACAATCATCTTAAATTACAATCATATAGCAAGCCTTATGGCAACTCACTTGAGCCCACAAAGCGCGCGCGAGCGAGCTCCCATGCTCAAAATGACCTCCTTAATTATTTTATTTATTACTGTAATTATTATTTTCATTATCGTTATTAGAATTAAAATCTTTGTATCATTTCTATCAAACCCCAATCTATAACAACACAAAGAAAGGAAATATTTGCTAATTATGATTTTGATATATTTAATTACTAAACTAATTGACATGATTCTATTCGACTACAATTGACTATAAAGAAAGAGCTAAATAACTTTCATCGAGAATAAAAAAACTTAATCACTCTTTATTTAATTTAAATACAATGTACAAATTTCAACTTAATACAATATAGCACCAATTTACCCATACACCTTTTTGACTTTTTTCCAACCAGCCAGCAAAAGTCCCAAGCAAAGCTCCTCACTATCAAATCTGTGCTCTAATTCATCTATTACAAAAAGTTGAGCCACCTCCTTGCACGTCATCATTGAATCAGACTGCCTAAAGAGCTATTACGCAGCTTATAAGGTTCTGGGGGAGCACAACCAGCCAACACAATTACCATCCTTCGGAATACTCAATTCACGCTTACAAGTCTCGTAAATTCTACAATTTAACACATTAGTCGTGAAGCTAATCAGGCTATAAATTGGTAGGGCATTGTTGCTAAAACTTCATTTTCATGTAACAGTTAGTTTTTTAATTGGCCAACAAAACTATCATATATTTTGGCCTTAAACTTAAGACGCTATATATACAATGGACTCGACCTTTTCCATCCATAGGGAGGGGTGGCCTTTAGCCATATATACCCGCGCCCTTCAAGGATCGATTTACTTAAATTGAAACAGTACCAAAAACGAATAGCAGAATAAATATTAAATTTATTTCTCAAGGAACAATCAAAGTGAAAAAAAAAATGGAGATATCGATCTCCTACGTACATTTTCAAATGCTAGCTTTTATTTTTCTTTTAAAAATTAAAACATTCTTCCTTTTCAAAATTATCTAGTCTACTGCATTTTTTTTCCGAGTAAACGGACGGACCACTAAGGTCACCTTTAAGGCGTTTGAAGTAAGAATATTTTATAAGAGCACCAGACTGATCAAATAGATAAGTAAGAAAACGAACGCCCGCAGTGAAAACTCGCAATCAAATGCAGGGAAACATCAATATGCCAAAACCACCATCCTAAATAAGTAGAATCGACCATTGTTTACATGCCAAAATGAAAACAGAATTTATGCAGTTTTCTGTTAACTTCGTTTTCGCATCCCTCTATTCGTAGTTATCTCGCATCCCCTGAAAAGTTATAAAATGGGAGAAAGATTCTTACCGGATGAGGCTAGCTCAGTTCGGTTTTAATTGCTCAGAATCCAACATGCCAAAAAAACTATATTGAAACATAAATTTCTTCCCATTGTTACATAACCATCCCACCATCGATGGTCAATACCTGCATCATTTTACAACATATACTTAGTCAATCAAGCAAAATGTCTTAAGGCAGGTACAAAATGAATCAACAATTCTTTATCAACTATCATCTACAAAAATCCTACAATGAACACTCACGCTTATGTGGTTTAATCAAATTGCTCAATAATTGTGACAAATTATCCACCCTACTATGCTTGGAAATATAATTATGCTACTAACATTACCTGCCCAGTAATGTAACTAGACGCAGGACTAAGAGCCAAGAACTCCACCAAGCCAGCAACTTCTTCTGGTTGGCCATACCTCCCTATAAAAACATTTTATAATAAGAAAACAATCATTATATAAGTTGAAATAAACAAAACCAAAATAATTGTACTGAATACATCGAGATAATGGATATGCCTCCTTAAGGCTTAAGAGAAAATTAACTACATTAAATAATGAAATATACAAGTAGTAGCAACAATTTTGATGGTAATTGGGTAAACCAGTGAGGAAGATACAACAATGGCAAAATTGATCAGACTTGATGAGGCTAATGATATTTTTATATAGTGTTACCATTGTGTGGACTTGTTTACCCATCCACATATACTAACTTCCATACTTTCTGACACACTTCCATAACTAAGACTGGCAGAATTTATAGTGCCTAGAATCAGCAGATACCGATCTAGATTGAACTAAGTTGGATTAAGTTCAACAACCACCAGTTGGTTTCTATCCAATTCCTCACACATAATAGCGTAATAGTAAAAATAGTTTGCAAGATGATGCTGGAAACTTCTCTCCTAATAGAGATTATAAGTGCAAATGCTGACCTAGGTTTGGTGTACACTGACGGCCCACTCAAGCTTCTTCACTCTTGCTCTCACTAGTGGTTGCTCGAAGCTCACCAGCTATTACTCGGAGTTATAGGTATGTGACTTGCATATTGATGCTTATTTCCAAGATACATACTCCCATTTATTTATCATCTAACTTTTATATATAAAGGCAATATATAACCATCCATAAGACAAAGAAATACAATAATATATTATTTTTTTCAAACTTGGTACCAATGTGATTTTCAATCCTGACCTGTGACTTTGCCAATGTTAGTAGTGGCCTGAACATATTCTCTTTTTATCACCTTCTACCTCACCCTTGCCAAACTGCACCGAAAGCAACCCAAAAAAATAAAAATAAAAATAAAACAAAACCCCTTTCTCATTCATAGCCTCTATCTTTACTTGTCATTGCCCTATATACTTCAAGTAGCAGGCAACATCTAGGCCACATGCTCGACAAGTTTTGGTGCATTGCCAACCTTCATGCATTTTTACCATATCATGCAAAATGATACAAATTATTGTGTATAGATATGTGCAACCCTTAACTGATTGCATGCCCTCTTTCTTTTCTCATAGCATGAATATGCAAACGAGCAAGATTCTCTAATGCAGCTCAGATAAGCAGCTCCCAGCTACATGCGTGTCACTTGCTCTCTCCTAAAATCATTACCATATTAGACTTTGTCTGTGTACCATTCATATACAAATGTGTTAAATGAAAGCCTCATCAACTGATGATATATAAGAGTAAGGTATTAAATACCAATCTAAAATATACCATATATATACAGTATCAACCTTCCACCAATCCTCTCCGTACTTGTTGTTAAAACCTTATGTAGGAGTATTGGAAATATGAAAGGTAGGGAGTATTAGATTAAATTGGATCCAAGGTTTAAAATTTTGATCCAAACCCATAGGAATTTTTGTATCAGATGGGTCCAATTTTACTATAACACTATGTTGGTACAATCAGCTTCACTGTAATATTGTGTTAGTTTCATTATGGCATAACAGACCAATACACCGGTTCGAACTGATTTTTCAAAGCTTTGATTTGTAAAAATTGAGAACAAAACCTTCTCTATTTGCTTTAGGCTCTTGCGGTTGTCCCATCCAAAGTTTGAGGTATCGGCCGATTCCTCCAGTTGGTACCGGTCCGGCGAAGGACCAGCACCAGAAAGCAGGTCGGAGCAGCAGACGATGGCTAGGAGGCAGCGGACGACGGTGAGGCGGTAGCGGGCGGCGGGAAGCTTCCGCTTCTAATGGACGAAGCTTCCATCGGCACCGAAAGCTTCAAAAAGCGAAACGAAGCTTCCACCGCCATCAGAGGCTTCGCCCGCCGCCCACTGCCGCCACTCTTCCGTCCGGTTCACCGGTACCGTACCAATCCAGCACCTCGCCGGACTGAGTTGGACTCGATTCCTCAAACCTTGGTCCCATCATTGTAATTATATATATTCATTTATAGTGTTTTCACTCTTCATCAAGCCATGCAAAGAGGGTTGTTTAATCAACCTTTTTAATTCATTCAAATATTTTACTTAATACATTATTTAGCATTATGGAATTGGAGCCAAAAATCCTCTCAGCAAGAGAAATAATAAAGGCAGTCGTGGGGATAATACAAACAAATTAAATATGGCTTTGTGCTTTCTATGCAACGCCATCGAAACTTAACAGTATTTGCCACCATAAATATCATTACCTTATTATACATATCTATCATCACATGTCACTACCATATTATGTAATTTCAAATTGTACTTTATTTCATTCTGTAACCTAACCATCGTATATGGCAATAAATACAATATACTATCATTTTCCTTTCTACACATAAAAATATCACCTGTGTATATATGCAAGTGAGGGAAAGACATTGTCATCACTAGTAGCTGCATCAAAAACATGCCTATAAAGACGTGTCCCATGTTAATGCACATGCAAGAGAGAAGAAATATCATGTAGAACAATCACATTAGTTTTCATGGAAGCGAGAAAAGTGCAAGAGCTAGTGTATGAAGGCCATGGCAATCTTTTAGCAAGAGAGACTTGCAACGCAAAGAGAATTCTAATGTTCAGTCAACCTACAGAGAAGGTCAATGATGTAAGGTGTTGATGATGGAAAGCAAGGTGAACGGTGGCAAAGACAATGTGAGCAAGAGGCAGAAGTTGTATGGAAGAGGCACTAGCACCAAAGATGGCAAATGATTCATCAAAGACAAACTCAAGGATGCATCAATCATGGTTTAGAAAATCAGTCCATATGGCTGATTTGTACCAATCCAACCATGTGTGAATGCCAATACATGGTCAGTACTAGTATATTATATTATGTATAAAATAAAAATCGACCAGTACTATTATGTATGTTGGTCTAGACGAATACCAATTAGTGCATACACAATTGATTGGTACAATGGCCAATATTTAAAACCTTGGCATCAACTATGAAGAATGAATTAAAGGATGGGAAGTATTATAGAGGTTCGTCATCGCCAATCAAATGAGGCAGTGTAGTAAATGTGGACAAGAAAGAGGAAGAAGGAAGTTGTGTTTGTTGGTTTTGTTGGTAGCTAGAGTTACATTGTATTCTCTTAAGGGAAAAACTAAAAGAAACTGAAAGGAAAGGATGAAATAGTAAATAGACAACTGAGGTATTTTCTCTCAATTGAATTACATTCAATTAGGATGGAGATCAAAACACACAGTAAGACGGAATACTTTCATATATACATAAACAATACCCTACCTTCTTCGTGTGCCCACTATATGCTCAGTAATAAAAAAAATGTAGAGAGGGATACAAATTAAGAAGTTCAATCCTCTCTCTTTTCTTTCAATCAAAGGAAAAATAACTAAAAAATGTTGATATTTTTCTATTCTATAATTCATCCTTCACTCTATAGGATACACAATGTTGAGTACAAATACTATATATATATATATATATATATAAAGTTGATATTTTTCTATTCATCCTTCCCTCTATAGGATATTAGGATACACAATGATGAGTATAGATACTATATGTATATATATATATATATATATAAATATAATAACTATGTCGATACAAACTGGTATGGTCAACCAATACAAGATGAGAATAAGTATTTAAACCATGGTAGTAGAGGTGGTGATGGCAGTAATGGTATGTAATACCCCGAGTTTAGTCCACATTGCAAGTGAGAGAAGCTATTATATGATATATAAGACTTAGTGAGCTTGCTATTGTTAACTTAGGCTTAAACATTTTAATAGATTGAGCCACGTTGCAAATCGGCTCACCAATTTAATAAATAGCTTACTAAACGGACTATAACATATGGTATCAGAGCAAAACTTAGTCTCAAGCATGGTAAAAGACCAAAAGAAAAGGGTAACCGAGGATGGTGGAGCCGTAATTTGGCTAACCTCACATGCTGCCGACTAAGGGGTGTGGGCTTGACGATGACGTCAAGCCTTAAGTGGAGGAGATTGTAATACCCCGAGTTTAGTCCCACATTGCAAGTGGAAGAAACCATTATATGGTATAAGCTTAGTGGGGTTGCTATTGTTAACTTGGGCTTAAGCATTTTAATAGATTGGGTCACGTTGCAAATCGGCTCACCCAATTAATAAATAATTTGTTTACTAAATGGGTTGTAACATAGTAGTAGTAATTAGGCAAACTATTAAGAAGATAGAATAATGTCATTATTGACAATATTTGATGAGGCTCATGGTGTTTCCGTAGTAGTGCCCCAGTGATATTGTCATAGTCATTCTTCTATATGTGCTAACAAAATTAATAATGTGTTTACTTGGACGGATGAAAAATACAAAGGAAAGGAAAAAAAGAAAAGAAAGGAAAATAGATGAATGGAATGTGTTAAAGGTTTTCTTTTTTTGTGTTTACTTAGAAGGAAATAAAGTTTGGAGAATTGATATATCCACCCCCAATTTTTATTTTTTTCACTCATATTACATAAATACTATTAATATTATAAAATTATAAAATATTAAATATTAAATATGAGCAATGACGGCGAAGACAAGTAGCGTCAGCGAGAATGAGCAGTGGCGGCGAGCTCGAGCAGCGACAACGAGGCTGAGTAGTCGAGAAAAGCTCTAATAAGCAAGGACGAGTAGCAGTACAATGAAAAGCGAGGTGTGAAATTAGTGAACTTAGGGCATAGTTTCAACTTTCCAAATGGAGGGATTAGTGCCTAAATTTTCCTCTTACTTTTCCTCCTAAACTATCCATCCACCCAAGTAAACAAGTCTATACTCCTTTCCTTCTTACTTTCTCCTTTCCTTCTAACTTTCTTCCCAAATAAACAAGCCAAGAGAGAGAGAGAAAAAAAAACACATATTGCATGTCATTAGTGTGACCACTTTCCATCATTTAGTAGTAGGTCTACTTTCCCACATAATGCATATGCAAGAACTAAGTAATAAAAATAGATTTGTTAGTAATGTTATTGTCGTGTCGTTTCTTGACTTACCCAGAGGAATGGTCTCCAATATTTTCTTCTCAATAGCTTCTCCAAGTTTAGCAGTCATATCAGATGCAATGAACCCAGGAGCTATAGCATTTACCTGAACAAGCACAATTTCATAATTAAATAAGAATCTAGCACCCTATGGCATAATCTTTAGCAACTGTAACTTAGACATCAGAAGCATGAACATACAGTGATATTTCTGCTGGCATACTCTTTAGCAACTGTTTTGGTGAAACCAATAACCCCTGCTTTAGCAGCACTATAATTTGCTTGGCCAGCATTCCCGACTAAGCCAACAACAGATGCTACATTGATGATCCTCCCCTGCTCAGATTCACACATAAGCAAAAAAAATAAAAGCAGTTCTACGAATGACTGCAACAAGAAAATCACATCTGCAATGTGCTCATGTGCCTACTATCAACAATGAGGTTGTCGTACATATTTCAGTGCTTTGTCCAAACAAAACATTTATACCATCACGGTGAGCCACCGATGTGCTATACATAGGACGAATTGAGAAGCTAGACGTTTTAACATATAGGCAAGCAATTTCATCAATGATTTCATATGTTGATTACTTTATTGTCATCAAATTTACTAACCTGTTGTCACTACCTAACATGAAAAGGAAATGTCGGTAAACTAACTGTACAGGTATATTTTATAATGAAGTAGGAAACACAGATTTATCATGGGTCAAAATCTTGCTTTATATACAGGGTACATATATGTTAGACCAATGAACCTGTTAGTCATGAATGCGAGCTTTTGGCTTAGTACTGCATTATAAGATTTATCACATGATGCAGGCTCTCTATTGTTCATATTGGAATCAACCACTGCTCAACCTGCATCAGCAGACCCCATTGACCTCACGGGATCATCAGAGGCAAAGAGCCTTCTCAAGCAGTTGGATGTGAAAACAATGAAAAAGACAAAGAATAAAACAAAAAAAAATGCAGAAATTAATAGTAGAGTGACTAGCAAAAAATATAATAGTTTTTTCAGCAAATTTGGTTGACATAAAAGTTGAAGTTCATATGAACGCATTTGCAAGGGTTTTTATCCTGGCACCTTGGCAGCATCATTGCCACTCCGACCCCAGTTCCAATGATATTATACGATAAATTGATCTAGATAAATTAAGTTAACAAGCACGCTAAATATAGTTTCTCCTATATCAGAATGAATCTTAACCTAGGTAAAAGAAACATAAAGATGCTACCTTTTTCTTCTTCAACATGATTTTGGCTGCTGCCTGCAGGAAATTTAGTAGCAGTTATTCAGAATTAAACAACTCCATGCTTCAAGATAGTACAGAGAATTTTAGAAGGCATGATTTGCACCTGCGTACAAAGGAAGACACCGGTAAGATTCAGGTCAATAACTTCCTGCCATTGCGATTTTTTCATTCTCATCAACAGCGTGTCTCGTGTAATTCCTGAAAGCATCATTTTCTTCCATTAAGGAAAGACAATTCTGAAAATTGTGGTGAAGTGAAATTTTAAGAACCTGCATTATTAACTAAAATGTCAACTGTTCCCCATGCATCAACTGCCTGCAAGAATCATATATGAGATGAGAGATAGCCAAGCATGAGACTTTGCATAATAACTCAATATATGCAATGTTATCAACTAACAGTTTTGATCATAGATTCCACATCAGCTTCTTTTGAAACGTCTCCACCAAAGGTAATAGCTTGACCACCAGACGCCTCAATCTGCTTAGTATAAATAATAAAACATATGATACATTTTGGATCTAACCATAGTCTGTCAATAGTACTCTGAATAAATGTGTTCTGTTTAAATCCTTTCAGTTATTATAAGTTTATAACAATACAGCACCAAGTTTCATGTACTATGTACTAGTAAAAATTCTGACAGGAATAACTAAATGCGAGTAATATGTACTATGTAATGAACCTACTTCTTTGGAGACCTCTTCAGCTTCCTTGGCCGACCTGGCATAATTCACAAGAACCTGAATTTGATGGAGAAGTATAAGCATTTGAATAGATAAAACCAGTAGGGCCAAAATGAGATAATGTGACCAGTGGCCACTTTGTTTAAATAACGAATTAGGCTATAACAGCATATTAGTTTAATCTGATGTTTTAAGCTATTGCGCTCAGAAACTTATAGAATATAAATGATAATACATGTATGACTACTTATGAAATGGTTCTCCATCAACTGGATGAAGTAGGACATTCTGAGTAATATACCCCTGGAAAATTAAATCTGCTTATCCAATGTGCAATATCGAACAATATAAATGGTTCAATACACAATGATTTTTTATTACTTGGCTCCATCGAAGGTGAAGATGGAATACATTGGATAAATTGCACTCTTAGCATTACTTAATTTGAGGTCCCTTAACCTCAGGTTGTTTCTCCTTAATATCAAGTTGAACAACTAACTTGCTGATGTTCCAGATTTCTCAAACATATCCAGACCATGGATTTGTCGTACAGAAAAACTGTCACAGGAGTGTATGACCAACTATAGGTAATATGAAATTGCTAAGAGAACTGAATTGCTCTTGTCCCCCCTTACAATCTTCCATTCAAGAAATTTTGTGTGCGCAACTTTCTTCAGAATTTCAAAAGCATGAAAAGAACTCTAATATGCATGCAAAGGACCTTCAAATTTTCTTTGTATATCAACAAGAATCAATATAACCATAAAAAGATAATCAAGCAGAAAAGGTAGCCAAATAAGTCGTCCAAGGATAAGCAAATAAAAAAAAAGAATAAATTACTACAAGGGCTTAAAATAACAGATCGTAACTACAAATTTCCAGTTAATTCACCCAAACGACCTTGTATATTCTAGTGCCTTTGAATGAAGAAGCAATGTCTGATTCGTAGAAGTTTCACAAGGAGACCACCACTAACATAATTCCTTGTACACTTAAAGAATGAAACTAACATGACTGAGCCACTCCGAGTCCTTTTTATAGAAATCAAAAGCAAAAAATGTATCTTTCAGATTTGTTGGAATTCAAAAGATGTAAAGGTGGATACTCCACAGAAACATATCTTAAAACCACTTAGATTGCTAAAATAATGGGAATTGACCAAGAATTCTTTAAAAAATGTGATTTTATCACAACAAATCATTCTTTATAATCTTCTTGTATGATAAGATTGGTCAGATTTCTTGATTGAGAAACTTAATATATAGTTCAAGTTTATTAATTTCGTAATACATAAAAGCCTACGGAAGCATACTTCCGTTAACATTATAAAAAAAAATTAATACTACTTGGCTATCCTACCAGAATTCAAACCATTTTGAAGTCTCAATTGATTGCCGATACTTAGAAGACTAAAGTGATCAACAAACAACTGATTCAAGTTCAATCAAATTGCTCTTTGTTAAAACTACCCAATATATACAAGACCAAGGTTTGAAAAACTGGTCCAAACCGATGTATCAATCCGGTCTCATATTGGTACGCTATAGTGAAACCAATTGTAAAACTAAACCATCTTGAACCGGTACAAATAAAATATTTTAATCAGTTCGAACTGAAATTTCAAACCTTGTAATAAGACTACATTAGAATATTGTTGATACCCAGGGTATTCCTAGGGGCTAAGATCAAAGTTTTAAAAGCTAGTCCGGACTGATACATTCTATACCGAATTGAATCGGAGAAACCGGGTAGGAGAAGCAGATGAAGAAGAAGAATAAGAGGAGAGGAAGTGGGATGGAATCGCTAGAACTAAGTGGGAGCAGTGGAACAAGAGGAAGAAGAAGAATGAGAAGAGAAAGAGGAAGTGGCCGCTTCCACTCGCACTCTCAGCATGTGCAACAATGGCCATGCTCATAGCAGACAATGGAAGAGCCATTTCAGCACCCGCAGCATACAGCGGATAAAGTACTATTGGAGCTTGTGACAAACAGTTGGAATAGCCGCTTTCAGCACACACAATGGACAGCAAAAGAATCACTAACTCATGCTTATTCTTCCCCTTCCTCCTCCTCCTCCTCATTCTTCTCTTATTTTTCTTCTTCTCCTTCTCCTTTCATCTTTTTTCCTCTTCTCCAGCTCTACTATAGCTCTGTGTATTGGTCGCTACTCGATATGGAACTGTTTTTGAATCCTTGACTGAGATCACTGATTTTGCACAGCCCTACACACCAAGGCAATGGCACCATGCAAACTGCATATTGCTCTATGGCACTATACAAATTCATGCATCGTACCCAAAATAGCAGGCGAGGACTGAAACTATCATGCCACACCATACCATATTGCACCAAAAGCAAGAGCAGCCCATACCCGGTACTTACAAGTGCTAATTTACGATATACACAAGAAAACAAAATACTTGCGACCTGGTTATTAAGTCTTCTTCCATGCCACCCAATACAAGAAGTATGTACCAATATGAGACACTGGTGCACTGTGTTGATATGACCGATGTATGCTTAATAAGTATTAACCAAACATTGGACACATACACTTATTATATTAACCAAGATTAATAAGTAAGAACCAAGGATTAAAATAATGGACCATACCATGTATTAAGCTCAATACATACTAGACTAAGCATAAATAATATCTGAAGTAGGGGATATCAAATTTTAACACTCTCCTCCCTTTGCTATGTCAACGTCCTTGTCTACTCCCAACACCTTTATGATATCTTCATCTTGTCATAGGACATTCTTCTTCCCCCAAGTTCCTTCAAAAATTGCTAATCCCCTGCCACTCTTTGCCTCCACTTTAGAGAGACTTCTTATAGTTGACAAATATCTCTTTCCATTCTTTCAATTTTTAGTTATGAGCAATGGTATACACATGGATTAGTACAACAGGGCTTTAGGCAATTTAAGAAAACATAGGTTGGATCAAATTTGCGGATACAATTGTACTTTAAGTGTAACTAGCCCCATTCACTTGATGGTGGGGAAGTAAACTTCCTTTTTATGTCATTGGCCCCAATCTCTAGGCTCTGTTTAGTAGAACGGAGGGAAAAAAGAGGGGAAAGGGAAGGAGAAGGGAAAGGGAAGCAGGAGGGAAAGAAGAGAGGGATCACGTGCCTATCATGTGCGACCGCGGTGGCGGAGAGCGGCTGAGGGCGAGGGCGAGCGGTGGCGGCGAGGGCAAGGGAACACAAGCTCGCAAGGGAAGGAGAGCTTGCAAGCAGCAAGGGCAAGCTCACGAGCGGCAAGCGAAGGCAAGCTCACGGGCGGCGAGGGTGAGCTCGCAAGCGGCAAACAATGGGGGAAAGAGAGCAGCGAGCGGCGAGGGAAGGCAAGCTTGTGAGCTACAAGCGGTGAGTAGCGAGGGAACGTGAGCAGCGAGGGAAGGCATGGGAAGGCGAGCTCGCGAGCGTGGACAAAAGTGTTAGTGTCTACAGTGCATTTTCCGCCCAATTCCATCTGTTCTTCCTTCCGTCCATCCTATTAAACTAAGGAAAATCATATTCCTCCCTACTTTCCATCCTTTCCTTCTCCCTTTCCTCCCTATTAAACACAGCCTAATAATGACGAGGAAGTGATTTTTGTACTTGTTCATTGTTGTTGATATTAAGGTTCATGGGTCACCTCATATAAGTTCATTTCTAAATGTTCTTGGTTGGCTTCACCAAGTAAGCCTACATAATTTCATGATTTTTTACACCACTATATAAACATCAAATATGCAATAGGCCTACTTCCAATGTAGTTGGTCACTAGTGAATATGGGCAATGGAGTTAACAATTGCATCAAATAATAATATCAAAAGGACTCTTTTTTATTGTAAACCTCTTGTGCAATTGGGTTACATTCAGGAACTTCACTCAATCTCACTAGTTAGCATACACAAAAACATCAGAGGTATTAATCCAAACAATAGAAGTGGCTTTGATTCTCTTAGGTGTGATTCAAGATGTTAAAAAAATTTTAAGTCCCCAGATCTTTTTCACTACAATGATAATTTTTGCTATTTCTATTTTTTTTTCTTGGCTGTTTAGTGACATATAGGGGATCCTCAAGATAAAAGACACCTTCAAAATCATCATTAAAGACCTTAGGAAACTACCACACCTTTTGGTTATTAAAGTTGCTTATCCTGACAAGGTCTGCACCTTACCCAATGAAAGTATACCTTGGATCATGTGGAAGAAATAAAGTTGCTTGATGCAATCTCATTGATACTCCTTTTTATTAGTCAAATATTGGTTTAGGAATGATCCTACAAGCAATTCTGTTTAGTAAGAAAATTTCTCTCACAAATAGTAGATCTAATATCACTTATGTTGTGGGTATTGAGAATCAATTCATACAAGAGCCAAACATTGTCATTGAAAAGCTTTTCTTCATGTTCTGCAGTAAATTATAGGGGCACCTAGAGGGATTATATGGGCATAACAAGATGAAATTTCATACTGAAGTTTATTATACAAGGATTTTTGATATAGATGATAAATTTTAGGTTTTTATAGTAAAGTTGGTGGCAACTCAATCACTTAGAAAATCGATACAGAATGAGCTTCCACAATCATTGTGAAGCTGAGGATAAAATTATGGTATTTACGACTCATGAAATAATATGATTGTATAATCTTTTGAAAGAATGGGCTTCCACAATCATTGTGAAGCTGAGGATAAAATTATGGTATTTACTACTCGTGAAATAATGTGATTGTATAATCTTTTGAAAGATTTTGGCCAAATCTATTATGAAAGTCTGATTATTTATTGTGATAATTAATTTGTTAGATATATTGACAACAACTCCATTTTTCAAGATAAAAAATGTGTTGAAGTCAATAATAACTTTGTTCACGCTGCAGTGATATGAAGACAAGTTTGCGCTCTATTAATTAATACTGAGAATCAAGTTATAAATATTTTAATAAGGCTCTTGCCTCGACTTGACTTTTTACTACGAGCAACTGAGAAGATCACCTAAGTTAAACACTTCATGTTAAGAATAGAGGAAAAGAGAGAAGAGGAGAGGGGAGATGGGTAACCCTAACTAGCTACATTGTATTAATCAAGTTGTCTATTACATAATAGAAGATACCTCTATATATAGAGAGGTATTGAATACCTCTATATATTCAAACTATTACTAACTCTAACATTCCCCCTCAAGCTTAACTTGGGGATTAACCCAAAGTTGAGATTGGATTCCAACCAAAGTTGAGAGCAGGATGTGACCAAAAATAAGAAGATGAATCCACCACAAAGCTCAACTTGGGTTGAACAGACAGTGACCAAAAATAAGAAGATGACTAGTGAGCAAGAGTGCCTACATTGAAAACAGTCGCCTGGCAATAAACAACAAACAGAAAATCGAGACTCTCATAGAGGGCCCTTTGAAGAGAATGTCAAAGGCATCCTTAGAGATAGATTGCCAAGTCATCTAGATTTGTGACATTCAAGGTAGCCCATAAGACGCCTACCAAGAAGCTCTAATTGTTAGCAATCATTGCCACCCTAGGAAGCAATATTGTTGAAAACAAATGCTTGTGTCAATAATAGATTGAAGAAGAGGCTGATATGTGATATGGATGATCAGATGCTGAATCTTGAAAGATCAGGTCTAATTTGCTAGGAATTAACTCTTTGATTATTGAGAATGCCTTCCGACCAAGTGAGATCTAGTAGAAATAATGTGAACCGTTGAAATGTATATGATTTACCTTGTTAGGTTGGGCCTGGCGCTTGGGCTGGAACGCTGGACTAGGCTGAGAGCAACATGAACTGACATGAACTGGCCCAGAGTGAAAAATTGAACCGATTTAACCTAAATACAAATTGAATTGGATCATTTGCTGCTGAAATTTGAACCAAATGGAAGAATGAATTGAACCAAGCAGGGTTCGTTGATTCAATTGGCTGGCTGAGTTCAAAAAATGTGGTCGAGCCCTAATTTGAGATGGAGCAGCAGTGTCAAATGGGCTTTGACAGTGGCACATGTGGCAGGTGATGGTGTGGGGGTGGACGACGATGCTGATGGCAGTGGAATTCGGAGGCAAGCACCTCTGACCAGCGAATAGTGACGGACGGACGAAGGCAAAATGGCAGCAAGGCATGGCTGGAGATGCAGCAAAGCTGGATCCATCTTTCTGAGTTGCGGCAAGGTGTGGAGTGGTGGTCAGCGAGCTTTCTGAGTTGCGATCAGGGTCAGCACTAGACAGTGTCAAAGATGCAGCATGATAGTGTTATGCTCCCCTCCTCGAGGTTAAAGACTAGATCAAAGGGTGGGTGAGTGATGATAGAGTTCTGGCACTTGAGGAGAGCGGTGGATGATGAGCTGCAGCAGGGATGCCAGGGTTTCGGATCAATACGGTGGCAGTAGACCAATCAACTGAGGGAGATGTTGCCCCCTTTTTGCCTGCGCAAGGAAGATGACAGAGATGAATTGGACTATGGGGAGCGGGGCAGGTGATATCAAGGCAGAGGCGGCAAGGTTACTATGGTGGTGATGGGGATTCAATGAGGCGTTCAAGGGGCTAGAATCGGAAGGACACCTTTGATCGATGAATGTTGATGGGTGGAGGTAGCGTACAGAATTATGATGGAGAATTATGGTGGCGGTAGCGAGGCGGGAGACAACAACAGCCGATGTTGGGACAAACTACCGAGAGGAGATCTCGACAGTGATGTAGTGGAGGCACTAACAGATCACAAAAGTGGAGAGATAGAGGTCAGGGAGAGTTGAGAGTTTCAAGGCTTTAGCACGAGGTTGAACATGATTGGCAAAATTTGGTAGCATAGTTAAGTGGGTGAAAATCCAACAGCAAACCCATCTAGTTAGGCAGATGCGGTGATCATAGAAAGAGGCGATTGAAGAGAGAAATCTAGAAGTGGTATGGGTTTAGAAATCTGCTCTAATACCATGTTAAGAATAGAGGAAAAGAGAGAAGAGGGGAGGGGAGATGAGTAACCCTTTAGGGCTATATTGTATTAATCAAGTTGCCTAGTACATAATAGAAAATACCTTTATAGATAGAGAGATATTGAATATATGATACTTACTATATTCGAACTATTACTAAGTCTAACATCTAATTATAACTTTTACTAAATCTAACACTTCACAGCACATACCCATCTTGATAGTCCCTAACAATATGCTACATGATTCATAGATATGGATCTAGGTCTTAACATGTGGCAAATCATACCAAGATTAGGTTCATATTGTGGATATAGTCTAATAAAATAAGAATAAGATTTTTGGTAACTAATCTTGATCGAGGCGGCACTAGATGCAAAGGCTTTCCCTTTACATATACAAGCAATTAACAGCAAGATTAAAATAGAAAAAAGAAAGTACTAACAAAATACAAGAAGCCAATGTTATGTCAAAAATAAGTGTATACCTAGCTTATGAAGTTCACAAAATATAATTGAATCATTCAAGACAGTTTAGTTTAATTGGTTTTAGGAACCTCATCTACTTTATTTCTAGCTATTACTTTGGCTCAAGGATTTAAAAGCCGGTCCGAACTGGTATACTAGTCCAAATGCATACTGGTATGTACCAAATGGAATCAAGCTTCGAGTGCAGAGGAGAAGAAGAAAAGGAGAAGGAGAAGAAAAGGAACAACCGGAACTTTAAGCATAGTGGGAGCAATGATATGTACCTCCTTTCACTCCACTACAAGTCATGTGCAGGGGAGGCAAAGCCTCCACCTCCTCCTTCAACTTCGTGTACTAATCATCAGTACAAATTGGCCATACTGCCCATTACTGATAATTATTTTTTCATTATCTTTCTCTCATTATCAGTAGATATCCACCTAGTGAAAGGCTAGTAAGCTCATAGTGTTGATCTCTTGCTTTTATAATCTTGTCCGTGTAAGGTGATAGATTATAGACTTGACTTATAAGATCGTAAATATATAATTTAGGTCATTTCACAATAGTTCAATTAAATCTTAATAGTAATATTCAACTCCTACTCTTAATTATATAGAGATGTAAATCATATATCAAGTCACCTTGCAACCAGCCTTTCCCAGTGTTAAAGCTACTGCTTTTCCTATACCTCTGGAAGCTCCAGTAACGACAACAACAGGTGCATCCACATGTTGCGATTCCACAGTAATTGCTTGCTCTGCAGCTGCAACATTAGTCCTTACACCTACGTATGCCATAAATGATTTGAGAAAAGGTATTAGCATGATTATTAACATCAAAAGTTAGGTTAATTTGGAACAGGAATGTTGAACAAGAATGAAATATAACAACCAAAATCATATGCATCAAACCTTTAAGGTGAGTAAAAATGTTAATTTACTCCTACAATGATCGTTATTTGCTAGTTATTTAACAATTGCTTTTGTTGGAGATCTGAATTCCAGAAGAACTGCCAACAGAATGTCTAGCTGTTTGATCTAATAGATCAAACACTTCATAGCTAAAGCAGGAAAACAACATAGATACAGTAGTTTGTTCATCTACTGTTGTACAGAATAGAAGACATTTAACATATTCAACCAAAATAGGTGTCAGATCTTTCGACAAAACAAACACTTGTGAGCTGGAACACAATGGAGAAACAGAAGTTTGCGTCACCATCAATAATACAGAAAGCAAAGGTTCTCAATCCAGGATAGCAAACAATTTTTTTATTTATACATACTGAACCATTATCATTAGTGGAAACAAGAATGACCGATATTGCTAAAAACATCAAAATGATGTCTAGTTATAAAACAGACATTTCATAACTATCAAGTTTTAATAGGAAAATATCTCAATACATAAAGAAAATAAATGAAAATTATTTGAATATATGAAATATTGAACATAAATTTCATTGCTAAAAGAAAACATGTCATTGCAGAGATTGTATAAATATGGAAAAAGTGAATTTTTAAAATAAAATAAAGAACGTATAAAACAATTAAGCGGATTGATAATTTAAGCGTATCAATGTAATAGCTGTAGGACAGAAAATGAGAAACACTACTTATGAGCAAGGAGTTGCAGTTAAGGCCAACTTCAATTTTCAAGTCATAGACTTTAGGTAATGATTAAGGATGAACTATAAAAGTTTAACATCTTGGATGGGTAAAATTTCTCAAAAATGTAAGACATCTAATAGCCTAAGATTTGCTAGTGAATAATGTGATACTTCCATAAATATTGCCAATCCAATTAAAAACTAAATGACATAAAACAAAAAGGAATATCGCATTATGACCATCATGGACATTACATCACAACAAAAGGTCATTATAGCCTATGATAGAAAAAAATCAATATGTACCACCTAATAGTACATACGAATCTGACCTTGTAGCGGTACATAGGTATATATATATATATATGGGAGCTCAAAACAATATGTCGATATGTACCAATATATACTAGCCTGATAGTGGACCGTACACCTAAAAAACCATGTTATAGCCAACACTAGTAGTTTAAAAAATTAACTAGTAACTTTAAATTTCTCTTGCCATAGAAAAAGATTTGCCAAATAGGACATATTCTAATTTTAATATCAATAGTATCAATTTACTCCATCTCCATTCACTTAAGATGTATTTACATAGTTATGGAAAATAAAATAGGTGATTGAAGGGAAAATACTACAAAAAATATTTTTTTCCCTTTTTAAGTTAACTTGGAGTAGAAAAAATAAACAATAAAATAATAGCTGAATGACAAATTTAACCCATCTTCTCTTCTTCCTGTCTCCATTTTAACAACGAAACTACTATAATTGATCAAGCAATTTCTTGTTCAATCTTTTTAAACTTCCTCTCCAAAGATTTTGACTAGGCTCACATCGCTGCCTTTTTCAGAGTTCCTCTTTGCTCCATCAATCCATTAGTTATGGGGTTTAGGATGCTCATGCTTGAATCCTCATACATGCATGATACAGATTTTTGGAATTATGATTTGTTCTCCATTGCATCATAACAATCCAAGGATTTTGATTCAGCCACAGAAGCCTATATCTGATTGCAGAAATATGAGACTTTAATCCTCAATAAATGATCAAAAAGTTCAGTTTAATTCATTGAGCATTAAGCTTTCCTGATTTCGAATGAAACACAACTACAAAGAGGCTCTTCTTCTCTCCCACCAGCCTATGGTGACAACACTCTGCCATCATCAATAGTGTGACCTTGGTGACTCAAAAGGCTCAGTCCAAATTGCAAGAACCTCTATTGCAAACAGGTTGAGCTGCTTCACAAAAAAATTCTTCCTCCATTACAATTTTCAATCTCGCCATCACATCAAATCATATCGCCCTCAGGCTAGATTGATGTGAATAACATTAATCAATTGGAGGGAGGTGAAAATGGGTGACAGTCAGATCTAGAGTTTTGAAGGCACGCTCAAAAACATATTAATTATTCAACACAGCATAGAGGACAAACAAATCAAGTACAAGCTTTCCACTAGAAATTCAAGCTTGTTTCCCTTGACTTTTTGTTTCATACTCTATTTAACACAAAAGTAAACAAAAAACATAATTTCCTATTAATTTTCCAAAACATCTTCCTTTTAACAATTTACTTATCTACACGAGTAAAAAAAAGTAGTACATGATTAAAATTGGGAAAGTTCCATAACAATATCTTTCTCACCTAGACTGAGGCAACAGAAAACATCATTTCCATCTATGCTCTCTTGTTTCACCATGATTGAAAAGAAATCTTTCCTTAACCTTGAAACTTGATGTGCTTCTACATATTTGAATCTGTTTAAGTCCTTACTCCCTTTAAAGTTGAGCTTATTGAATGAAAGCTTGTCTTCCATTTTTTTATCATCTAGAATCTCTAATCCACTAAGGATCACTTAATTATGTTTTCTCCTCTCAAATTTCCTCTTGTAGTTAAATGTTTAGCCAAATAACTGAACAATTTTGAATGTCAAAAACTAGTATGTGTCAGTATAATTGGATGTAGTGAATATTCATATCGATGATGGAAGTTTGGTCAAAGCAACATAAACTCCAGAGCGTGAAAGATAAAAGATAGGCTTTTAGCGCCATTATTGAAATCAGACCTGCAAACCAAGTGTAAAACTTGGCCAATGGATTTAAGGGACAACTTTACTATAAAATCCTACACTTGAATGGAACTAAAAGAAAGTAAATATTGTTTAAGGATTAAGTTTACATTCCTCACTCGAACTAAAGTGCTTCTTCTCACTGCACAATAAAATTTTTTAGACTCAAACTACCCTGCCTAACCATTTACCATTAACCCATTGTTCATTTATATTAGGCACCTAAACTACCTGCAATTAGTTATCTTTTATCTTCTATTAGTCTGATAAGGATCAAAAGGATTAGATTAGATAATTTAATAGGCTAAATTAAGCCAAAGATCTTACATCCAAGTGTGGAGCAATATAAACAAGATACAAATGACTGAATTAAAATTTGGATTTGGAATTGAAGGTCTAAATCGCAAAGGGATTAGATCAGAAGAAAATTTTTTCATATCAAGTTGTAATTAGCACCTCACAAATTTGAACCATGCATCACTCTTCTCACATAGGGAATGTTTGGGTGCCTAAGGGAGGTATGCATTACTAACAATGAAGTGTTTTGGTGGGAAATTTGCTTAAACAAAAAACAGATTGGGTGAACAATGTCACAGAGCTCTTTATTTAGGTGAGCAACACAAAATTAACCCAATTAGTAACTCACCATTGCTAGTGAGCGTGCTAGGAATCAAGACCACTCAACCTAAAACCATATTGCAAACCAAACGATACAAGATAGACATACAACTCAGTTACTGATCCGACCAGACATGATCTTATCAAAATCAGTTGGTGAATATGAGCTACTGATTCGACCGGGCATGATCTTTTATTTGTTCAGTATGAACGAACACCAGCTTATCAAAATTAGTTAGTAAACTAAAAACTTAAACCAATACTGTGAAGAATGGTCCTTCCATGTTCTTTCACGCAGTGAATTTCATATAACAAAACGATCGTCTTGAAAAAAAATGCATCCCTCCAATCAATCTACTTGTAAATAAAAGGAACGCTTACAGGAAAAACTTGTTTCTTCCAAATCAAGAAAAGTGAGGATGTAAATCTAGAGAAAACCAAGAAACAATGCGATGTAGAACTAATACCAGAAAACGCGACAGGGTGGCGGGATTTGCATCCACTACTTATAACGGGAGACCTGGCGACGAGTGCGGAATTTACAGCGGGAAAGGAGCACTGGAGCGGGGCAGACCTCGGAGGACCGGCCGATTTAGCAGTGATGACGGAAGGGGCGGCGAAGGAAATGGAGGACGCTGCCATTGTGGATCTGGAGAGGCGCTGAAGGGCGGGAGAAGAGGAGATATTGATGAAGTAGGCACGGACTATCGCCAGAGAAATGGAGTCGCGGGGAACTAAATAGGTAAAGGATTGCCAGTTTCCTGGAAGTTCCGAAGACAAAGCGAGGGGGCGGAGGAACCGAAGTGAGTGTGAGAACATTTGTAGGTTTGATCGACGACGCACTTTTTGTCAAAAATATCGGATCATGGGCAGCTCTTTTTTATTAATGCGCTATTTTTAATATTACAATATTATAAAATATTTCATAAGCTTCTAGAATATTTACCCAATTCAATAAAATAAATTTTATTTAAAAATTAAAACAAAATCTACTTTATTTTAACTTAAATTATAACACAATCTGTTTTATTACCAAAGTAAAATAAAAGTTGCAAAGGGTGCTTTAAGTGTTGTTTGTCCTATATTTTTATTTTATCTCTCATCTTTAATTCATTATTTAACCATATTTTATTAATTAACTCATATTTTATTAATTAAACTACAATCAAACTTTAACTTATACTTTAACCATGCGTAACTATTTTTAAATCATTACCATTTAACTCATAGGATTTGTATTTTTAATCGGCTACTATAAATTGGAGAAATTTAAATTAGAAAAAAAAAAGTCAATTATATATGGTAGATTTGTACTAAACACTTATGGGTACGTACAAGTATTTATTTAAATACATAAGTGAGGTTTGTATTATGTAATAGGCTACTTAGTCGAGTTTAAATATCTAGTTTGTATATCAAATTGGATTTTTCATTTCAGAATAAAAAATAGACACATGATTTGTTGTTATGTATGACTCTAAGCTCAATTTGCTTTACTTAGATATTCATATTCTAAGAGTATCAATAAACACAATTAACTATATGAATTAAGTATAAAAAATTTAGATTTGAATTTTGACCACATTTATTATATTAAAAAGAAGTTGGGTTTTGTAAGGGAGAGGATTGTTGGTATATTGTATAGTAAATTAGCTTTATGTCTAAAGTAGTTTGCTAGTTTAAGCATGAAATTAACTTTAGCATTTTTAAATTAAGCCAAATCGCAAATTGGCTCACATAAGTAACAATCTGGGACCTATAGGTCCACCATGCCGATGTTGCGCCACTATGAGCAATTGCAAAAGACACTAATGTACTAAAAAATTAAAGATAAGCACATTTAGAAGATGATATTTCGATTGCGAAATGAATATTATGAATTCTTTGTCATGTCATGTATTTTAATTAACTGTTAGGAAATTCTGAGCCAATTTAAAAATTTTAAAACATACGAAAAGTGATGGCTCAAAATGGATTTCACCAAAAATCAAGAAATCGATCTTATGAGAGAAGCCACCGGATGTAAAAGAGACAGGTACCTTTGTGCAATTCAGTGCAAGTCGACAATAATGATGGGACGTGCAAATGAATGTCCTCTGCAGTCTCACATACACGGGCTTCTTGATATCTCTTCTTCCACACCTGGTGCTAGTCTCGGGAAGAAGAGCTATGCCTCTGGAATGCTCTTGCTTGTGCCAACCTCAATAGAGTTGCGCTAAGAGCAAAGGGAGAAGAAAGAGGAGGCACCAAGGAGAAGATCTCTCACTTCTACCACTTTGTGCAGCCTTTCATGATGCTTTCCACTATCGTTCATGCCTTTGTGAAGGGATGTGCCAAGGAAGGGGAAGAGAAAGAAGAGAGGAGAAAGCAAGCATAGAGTGATTTTTTTGGCTTCTTAGGCAAGTAACTTTATCCTTCTTTGTGAATTTTGCCTACTATTCTAAATTCATAAGAAATTATATTCTATTTTCATTTTGATATTAATTTGCTTCTGATTGTCTCGATTATGATCAATTTGGTCCTTAGAAGAATGATCTAAGTTATGCTAAAAGACTATGAATGCTTATTCGTAGTAAACCTGACCTTATCGTATTCAATTTATCATAACTTTTGAATCTCTGATCCAAATCTTATGAAATTTAATTCATTGCAAAGAAGACTCAATCATCTTTCTTTTGAGTTAGATATTGAATACTTTAAAGTTGGTTATCAAAATTATTGATTTAGTTCAAGCTGACCTGTAAATCTGTTTTCACTATTTTGACCTTTATCTATTTATTAATTTTATGTCCAAATTATGTGACCCTAAACATACAAAATGATTATTTTTATATCAAGTAAACTTAATAATCTACAACTAGAGCCCATGTTTGCATGATTTGGATCGAAAATGAATTATAATCAAATTTCTACTTAACCCTATAAATCTATAAATCTTACTTTCATGATTCTGACCTATTGTTACTTCATAGATCATAACTTCTTGTATTTAGCTCCATTTTAAATAAAAATTATTGTCCTGAAAACTAAATTTAAAATCCTTTGATTGACAAAAATATCATATCAAATGGTATCATATGAAGGAACTTGAAGCCCATGTTAAACAAGCTCTAAATTTCTGAATTTTTAGGTTATTTGACCATACATATGTGTACCTTGCATAAATGGTCTTCTATTTGAATTCTATTGATACATATATCTCTTCCATTTGGAAATGAGTATATCAGCACTTGTCTCTTGTATGAACTTTGAGGTTCACATCTTTGAGGGTTTGATATATATATCAATGAACCCATTTCACAATGAGGGAAAACATATTTTATTTTGTTAATATATTAGATGCTAATGAGAATAACTTTATGAGCCCGAAAGGGAAAAGACTATGAGCCTAGAAATGAAAAAAGATGGATAGTTTGGAATAAATTGCTACATGGAATAAAGTACCACATTAAAAATAATGGGGTCACCTCTTGAATCTCACTATCTCATTGGGGAGCCATGACAGCTCCAGCTGGTATATGTTTGATTTTCACCCTGATGAGGGTGGATTATGCTTCCAGATGTGGAAGGTTTAAGTGTTATTCTCCACTATGCAAATTGTATGATATGTCTCTTTGGTTTGATTTTTCTTTATATTCCTCATTCTTATTGTTTAACTATTATGTTGCTATTTAATTTTACTTATGGAACCATTTAGAGATCTAATGCTTCTAATGATATGTTATGATTGATTTAAAATGAAGATATAGCCTATTTCATGATTTAGTACCTATTGGCATCTAATTTACTTGCTGAGTATTTTTGCTCAATCTTTGCATTCTAACCTCTTTATAGGTTAGCTTTGGGCTACAAGTTTTGTGGAAGGTTCAAAAGGATGCTAATGAGTGGAAGTTATATGTTTTGAGTATGTAAACTTTAATGACTAATGTATGAAGTTATTTTGTGCTTATAAGATAAGATTGAGAATAATCCTGACATGTATGTGATGGTACAAAAGACACTATGGGTTTGCAATATGATATATGACTTTTATGATATTAAAGGATTTTGATTGTGAGGATGACATTTAGAATTGTTATTGGAATTGTTGTTACCTCCTTTGATGATGAAAAAAGTAAATTTTATAACTCATGTCAAACAAGTTATCAAGTAATGATCCTAGATAGATATAGCAAAATTGTTTTATATGATTTGAATTTTCATTTATCGATTATTAGTTCTTGCCAACTCAAGTCTTTCTTAACGCCAAGACAAGAAGCTCTTGGTCAAGAAAGAAGGGGTGGCGACAACTAGAGAGGAGGAGCGGCTAGGGTGAAGGCATCGAGCACAAATCACCCAAGATAGTCTCTTTCATTTATAATAGATCAAGAAGCTATTCTTGGTGATTTATCCCATTAAATTTAATATATAAATATATTAAATTAAATGGAAAATGTGTCTATCCTAATTTATGAATAAATATATTAATATTTACTCATATATAGGCACCTAAATCAATTTTATAATAAATATGGTAGTATAAAATATGTCTAGCCCTATTTAAGAATAAATATATGAATCATATAGGCACCTAGCACCATTTTATAATAAATGTATTAATATAAAATGTGTCTAGCTCTCTATTAGGCAAGAGAAAATTTCTCTTGCTAAAAATGATTTCATTTACCCAATTAGACATAGGCGCCAAGTTTACACTTCCGTCTAGACCCTTGTTTGACTCAAGCTTGACCACTATGGTCAACTAAGGTCAAATATGGTCCACTAATAGTCAACTAGTAGTCCAACATGATATAAATAAAATCTCCTCCTCCTCAAGACAATCTCAAAGCGTCAATCTCCTAAATGGATCCAAATCATCCAATGATTCGATCCATAGGTTACTAGATCAATACGTGATTTTGAGAGTCTAGGTGTGCTATCCTGTAGGTTCCTCTGATATTGGCAGTGATGACCTCACATTATCACAAGTAGTGAATGACACCTAGCAATACATCGTCGTTACCCAAGTCATTGGAATGATTGTCATCATCGACATCTCATAAACCACAGTAAAGTACCTATGCACTATAGTCTCATAAACCATAGTAAAGTACCTATGCAATATTAAAATAATATTAATTTTTGCTAAAATTTTTATAACAGAGAAAATTTTGAATAATAATATAAAATAATTCTAGATTTAATAATTTTTATAAAAATAATAATTTAAAAAAATAATTTTACCATCGAAAGGACGCAAGAATGCAGGTGCAAACATAAGATATAAAAAAGAATATATAATTATAGCTAGAAAGCAACCAAAAGCAACTCCCTCCCAGCTTTTTCAAACTCATGCTACTTCTAAGTTTGGCACCGAGAAGCAGTTTGCCAAATACCTCAGCATTTAAAAAATCTGCTATTTTGACCAAAAAAGTAGCTGACTAGATGTGCGGCTATAAGCTATTAACTAGTGGACCACAGGTAGAATGCAATATTGGTCTAGACTATAATGAGCTGAGACCTTCAGGCACATGGGCTGTGCTAGGTATGATGCACTAATGGGCTAGGCTAAGCACGACACATGATCGGGCCAAGTACAACATATGGGCTAGATTAGGCATGGCACGTGGGCCAACCCAAACACAACATGCAAGCCAACAATTTTTTTTTTATTTTTAAATTTGAGAGCTCAAATTCAAACTCTAACTTATGTTATTTTACCTCAATACTCACATAAAGCATTTAAAAAAAATTTGAATTTGAGGGTACAATTATCTTTTAGTTATAAAATTATAATTTTATCATCTTTTAATAATAATAAATAAAAGATAAAATTTTAAATTTACACCTAATTCACCCATAAATTGGTACGCATTCCTCTCTTTTTTTTTCACACAATTCTAACTAGCTTTGGATAAATTTCATATTTTCTTTTAATACTTACTTAGTCTCTAAGTCTTGAGTTTTAATCATTTTTTTAATTAAACTTAAACTTAAGCCTCAAGCATTCGACAATCAAGACTTTAAAGTTTGCTCAATTTAGTCAGGTGATTAGATGAAGTAAGTACTAAATTTTAATCTACTTTAATTTAATAATATAATTATTATTCTATATAAATTATTCAAAGCTATATTTATTTCTTAATTATGTTTAAATTCAAGTTGTTAAAGCTTTAAAACTAAGCACACTTCAATTATGTGATAAAGTAATTTTTTAATATATTTTTTTACTTTATTATATATATATATATTTTAGTATTATTTATATATATATATTAGTATTATTTAATATTTTTATAAGTTTTCATAATTAATTTTTAATATTACATGTAGAATTAATACCTGAATTTAATAATGAATGAGATCTCTTGCAATGAGAGATTTAAGATTTACAAAATGAACTAATTAGATTAAATAACCTCGTAACATCATAAGTTCACAATACCAACCCTGCCTTGGCCAATATGAACAACATAATTTCCAAATTAATAATGTAACTATATAGGCAACAGAAGGGAGGTAGTCAAGATCCTCATGAGTCTATTACTGCTAGTGAAAGAAGAGAAGGGAGGTAGTCAAGATCCTCATGAGTCTATTACTGCTAGTGAAAGAAAATGCATGAGTGATGTTTGAAAGTGCTTTAATCTGGTAATGATCAATGGCCAAGAAAAAGCCGGCTGCATGAAGTGTAAAAATAATAATGAGTTATAAATCAAGCTGTTGAAATAAAATTAAAAAAAGATTTTAATTAAAATTCCTTATTTGAATTAAGCATTAGCTATTAAATTAGCTAGCGTTGTCTTTTAAAGCAGCAGGCTAAATGTAGCAATTGAATTCAATTCATTGATTTGGCCTTTATTCACGCTACACAATGTTAAAAACAATGTTAACATTGGATTTTGCCATTTTACTTTGCCTATCAGAAGGCTACAACTCTCGGCTATTTTTTAATTAATTAAGCCGAGAGCTTAGAAAGTTTCTCTCTTATTTTCTATTTCCTTGGTCTATTTTTTGATTAACTAAGCCGAGAGCTTGGAAAGTTTTTCTCTCTTATTTTCTATTTCCTTGGTTTTTTGGATTTCTTCTTTTTGCTATTCTAATACTGAAAGGATGTCTGGTCATCTTCTCCACGGTTGTAAACCGCAGGAGATGTATCCTGGTCATATCCTGGGTGCTCAGTTCAGAATCAACTCCACGAGAGCCCAAAACTTTCATCTACGGATAAGCCATACTTAGCAAGATGTCATTAACTCTCTTGATGCTCTTTTTTGGAAGGAGACAATACATAGTGAGATGAAATCAATCCTAAGTAATCGTACTTGGATTCTCACTGATTTACTTCATGGAAACAAACCTCTAGAATGTAAATGGATATTTTAAAAAAAAAGTTAAGAACTGATGGATCTATAGAAAAGTACAAGATGCATTTGGTAGTTCAAGGTTTTGGTCAAAAAGCTAGAATTGACTACTTTGATACTTACACACCTGTTGCAAGAATAACTACTATAAGAGTTATACTTGCATTTGCTTCCATCAATAATTTATTTGTACATCAAATGGATGTGAAGAGTGCTTTTTTACATAGAGATATAAAAAAGAATTTTATATGAACCAACCAGAAGGATTTATTTCACTTGATAATGAAAATAAAGTTTGCAAACTAGTAAAGTCTTTATATGGACTTAAATAAGCACCTAAACAATGACATGAAAATTTTGATAAAATAATTCTTTCATTTGGTTTTCAAATAAATGAATCAGATAATTGCTTATATATTAAAAAGATTAATGAGAATAAATTTATCATCTTATGTCTATTCGTAAATGAAATTCTCATTTTAGCTCTTAACTTAGATTTAATAATTAAAATTAAATCTTTTATTTTAGATAACTTTGACATAAAAGATTTAGGAAAAGCATATGTCATTCTAGGTATGAAAATAATAAAATCATCAAATACATTAATTTTATCTCAATCTCATTGCACAAATAAAATTTTAGAAAAAATTAGATTTTCTGACTGTTCTTCTCTTTCTACTCCTTATGATCCTAGTGTTTCATTAGAAAAGAATAATGAAAAATCTGTAAATCAAGAAAAATATACTCAATGTATAGGATCACTCTTATACCTTTCAAATAAAACAAGACCTGACATAGCTTATATAGTATCTAGATTAAGTAGATATACTAGTAATCCTAGTAAATTTCATTGGAATGCTCTAAATAGAGTATTCAGATATCTTAAAGGCACAATTTCATATGGTTTAAAATTTACTAGATTTCCATCTGTGTTAGAAGGTTTCAGTGATGCCAATTGGATATCTGATTCCAATTATATTAAATTTACTTCAGGTTATGTGTTCATATTAGATGCAAGGGCCATCATATGGTAATCTTTTAAATAATATATAATTGCTAGGAGCACCATGGAAGTAGAATTAGTAGTTTTGGATACCATTTGTATAGAAGCCGAATGACTTAAAAACTTATTTTCTTATCTTCCATTCTCTTCTACTCCTTTAGCTCCTATCTCTATTCATTGTGTTTCACAAGCAACAATAGAATTTTATAAAAAGAAACTAATAAATACTAAAATGAGTCGTCATATAAAAATTAAACAAAAGTCTATAAGATGGTTGGACTCACATTGAGTTGTAGCTCTTTCTTTTATAAAGAGTGAGCACAACATAGCTGATGGCTTGACCAAAGGCTTGCCTAGGACAAAGATTGTTGGGGTATGCCCTTAAGGCTAATGTTTGAGGCCTTGGGATTGTATCAGTATCATGTAATAAACTCTTATGTTTATAAAGGCATGGTTGTTATTCAGTTTGTTATATTATCTGCTGCAATAAGTGTACTTCTGAATAATGTCTCAAAGCTGTTCAGCTGGGCTGACATGCTGTAAAGTCCTTAGTCGAGATATCTTGGTGAACATGAGACAACCTTGATATGATTGAGACTAATATGTGCTCTAATCTTATAGGATGCTTCGAGCATGGAATAAGATGTAGACTCATGGGTACATTGGATGTACTGGACAGACCCTACTAGGATATTCAATTGGTTGTCACAATATGAATAATCCTTGAATATAACAAGTGGCACATTTCCTCTGACTTGAGATCACTTGTGTTTTCTAAATGATGATTGTCATTGTTTTGAGGTAGTTCAATATCATTTGAAACATAATGATTATAGACTATCTTGGATGGTGAGCTTGAATCAGGTTAGGGCACTAGTGATAGATATAGGATTGTCGTCTCCTTAATTGGAGTGTGATGTTCTAAAGGGGCCCCTTGGATGAGATGATTGAGAAAGTGTATGGCCATACCCAGGTGACTGTGTTCATCTGTTTTAATCATGCTCATCATATTGGAACTACAAGCTTGACACGCTTGTCCAATAAGAACATCCAGTGGCAAAGGAAATATGCATGCCTTGTGAGTTGGATTCACACTTGTGCTGTGATTTGGGTGTAGACTTGGAAGACTCTTTCCTTTATATCGGGAGACAGTGATGTGTTGCTAGATACCCCTCACTGATCGTGATAACGTAAGTTATCGTTACCGACATTTAAAGGAAACCCTTAGGGTCGCACAATTTGATGATATGGCTTACTTAAGTCAGATCGTGTGGACTGAATTATTTGGGTTCAGTTTAAAGGGACTTAATCTCTGATTGTGAGTGAGATCTGGTCTAATCATGTTTGATTGATTAGGGCTTGAGATCGGTAAGCTTCGATCGAGAAAATGGATGCTAGATCAGTGAGATCAGGAGCATCAAGAGATCAACGGTCAGATCAAGAGCCTTAGGGTTTAATGTGATCTGGACTAATTGCTTGGGTTAATTGGTCTATGAACCAGACCTAGTTGAACCGGCTCATGATATGAGCGCTTGGTTCAAAGAGGGGAGAGGAAAATGCGATTGGTTCATGAGCGCATGAACACATGATCGCATGAAAGAGTAAGGTTGGCTATTTTTAGCAACCACGCCTCCATGTTTTGGGTAGAGCGCATCTCTTGTCGCCTCACTCCTTTTTCCCGTCGCCTGCTCTCGTGGAAGTTCCTCTTCACGCTTTGGAGAGTCGAGGACTGGGCAAGCAAGATGTTCTTCTTCCCTTCTCACACGAACAAAGACACCAAGGAACTTTGCTAGCACAAGGTGTACCGAAGGGAGTAAGCGCATAGATCTTCTTGTGTGCGAACCGTTTGGAGGAAAGCGACTTCACTTTCTTCTTCCTAGACGCCAT
Organism: Costus lasius; assembly: GCA_027563935.2. Taxonomy (NCBI): domain Eukaryota; kingdom Viridiplantae; phylum Streptophyta; class Magnoliopsida; order Zingiberales; family Costaceae; genus Costus; species Costus lasius. The sequence continues at coordinate 54,835,407 of CM050447.1, forward strand.
CCAACAAATGGCATTGGTATGGTTCTATCTCTTGTATACAATCGATTTAAGTTGATTATATTACATGCATTGAAAAGATCCCAAGAAACCCCCTTTCCGCTGCTTAAAAATATAACATGCGCCTATCTAGGGTTTCGCCCCCTTGTCTAAGGGAACCTTCAATTGGTATCAGAGGAGGTTGTTTGCATGTTTCTATGATTGCTTAAGACTTTGTGATCCATATATGCGAAAGTATGAGTATGCTTAGATCTATAACATGCGCATATTAGATGTTTCATGCGAAAAATATTTCATGTTACATTTTTATGTTGGCGCATGTTCTTGGCGCTTGTTTCATTATGTTTTCAAAACAAAACTTGCGCGACTCTCATTAGATCTAAGAGGCGCCTGCTTTAAACCCTTAGACGGGTTATTAGGGTTGAAGTCATCCCCTAGGTTAGATCCAAACAGTTTGATCAGACTATCTGACAGCCTTGATGGGTCGACCAGATAGCATCTGTGCGCAAGCACGAGATGGCTATAGGTCGACTGCAGACAGGCGTGTAGCGATGTCTGATTGAGACGACTAGTGAACACACATGAGTTAGGCCCGGGGTCACACCCGCTTGCCAGAACTCATGAGGGTTGTTCAGCCCTGGCGCATGCATGGTTGACCATTAGGTCGACTCAAGTCAGTTACGACTTGGTGCATGCAAGGGCAATGGATCTGACTAGGTTTCATGAGTGGATCCCTTGTAATGGACCGTCGTAAGGCAGCAGGGCAAATAAGGAAATTAAAATTGATGCCAATGGGTTTTTTCAAAAATTTATTTTCTTATTGGATCACATGCTGATTAGATGCCATATGTATGTTTATTTAATCTTATGTGGGCTGCCCGTTTAATGTGTGCTGTGCTGGGGCCTGCGTGCCTAGAATTTTATTGTAAATTAATTCTTATTTTTGTGATCTGCGAATCACAGTTTAATTAATTTATAAAATGTAATTGACCTGCGAGTCAATCTTGTCTAGATAGATTAATTTGTAAATTAGTCAGACAAGAGCACAGAGCACACTTGGCAGAGGCGCATGCAGCAGTGGCTAGACCAGGTGGGAGGTCCAGGGTTCGACTCTGGGACCAGGCGCATTTACCTGGTGGGCGCACCTGAGCTGCAGTGGGCGCTTGGGCCCTGGTTTGGGCCAAATGAGCAGCAAAAGACCCATCAAGAAAAGCAAGTGAAGACTTAAGTTTATTTAAGGTCTAACTTAGGCTCAATGTGGCGATTGGCAGGGATTGCCTACTAGAGATTAGTGCTTGTACTCTCTGTGCATCTTATCTCGCCTGAGCGGGACGCGGAGACCAAGTATGAAATCTGGATCCCATCTCACTAAAAGAGTTCTACTCTTTCGGGCTGTTTTGCTGGATTTTTCAGCCAGATAAAATAGTGAGAAAAAGAATCATTCTTAAGTCCTGATTGATTCTTAACATTGATACTGACCTTGCTGTTCTTGCATTGTTGTAGATACCTGCAGCAACGAACACCATGAGCTTCAATGTGCGATCCCTACTGGAAAGGGAGAAGTTTGCTGGGCCGAACTTCTCAGACTGGTACGGACACCTTAAGATTGTTCTTAAGGCAGAGAGGAAACTGTATGTCCTCGAGACGGCTATACCGCCTCAACCCGCTCCGAACGCCGCAAGGGCGGTTCGGGAAGCTTATGAAAAGCACGTCAATGATAGCATTGATGTCGCTTGCCTGATGCTAGCGTCTATGACGCCACCGCTGCAGCGTCAGCATGAGGATATGTCGGCTATAGAGATTATAGCGAACCTCAAGATGCTGTATGCTGCACAGGCGAGGACAGAACGCTATAATCTGACAAAGCTTTTCTTTCAGAGCAAACTGGCTGAAGGGAGCCCAGTGGGAGCTCACGTGCTCAAGATGATTGGGCACAAGGAGGCTCTAGAGAAACTGGGGCATACCATCAATCAGGAGCTTGCTGTAGACATTATTCTGCAGTCTCTCCCGCCCTCTTTCGATGCGTTCATCATTAACTTTAATATGAAAAAAATCGACTGTACTCCGGCAGAGCTGCTGAATATGCTCTTGACTACTGAGGAGACTCTGAAGGGAAAGCCTTCGACCTCTGTCTTAATGGTTCCTTCTAGGAACAAGAAGAAGGGGAAGAAGGGCAAGGCCCCCGTCAAGAGTTACAGCAAGGCTCTGAAGCAAAAAGTTAAGCGGTCAAAGGAATACAGATGTTTCCACTGTGGCCAGCTGGGTCACTGGAAAAGGGACTGTAAAGCGCTCCAAGGAGACAAGAGGGGAAGCATCGCTTCTGGCTCAGGTATTTATGTGACGGAAGTCATGATATCCTCTTCTTCTATTTCATGGGTGTTGGACACTGCATGTGGAGTTCACATTTGTTCAAATGTATAGGAACTCAAGAGAAGAAGACAGGTGGGACAGCATGAGGTGGACCTACGAGTTGGAAACGGGGCACGGGTTGCTGCTGTTGCTGTAGGAGACTATTTCATCTCTTTACCATCTGGACTTGTATTGGAACTAGACAATTGTTACTTTGTTCCTAGCATTACTAAAAATATTATCTCCATTCCTGCTCTTGTCAGGAAGGGGTTTTCCTTTGAATGCAATATTTCAAAGTGTGTTCTTTCTTTAGATAATATTGTTTATGCTACTGGTTCAATTAACGATGGGTTATTCATGTTGGACATGGAATGTTCTATACAAAACATTGATAATAAGAAAGCCAAGTATGCTGATGACAGCACCTTGCTATGGCATAGTCGTTTAGGCCATATTAACAAGAAGCGCATTAAGCGGTTGCATGATTATGGACTGCTGGGATCATTCTCCTATGAGGAGATTGATACATGCAAGGCTTGTTTAATGGGTAAAATGACGAAGTCACCTTTTCCTAACAAAGGTCAAAGGGCTTCAGGTTTACTTGACCTTATACACAGTGATGTGTGTGGGCCATTTAGTAAACATGCCAGAGGTGGCTATCTGTACTTCATAACCTTTACTGATGATTTCAGTAGATATGGGTATGTCTATCTTATGAGACACAAAAGTGAATCTTTTGACAAGTTCAAAGAGTTCAAGAATGAAGTACAGAATCAGCTTGGCCGAAATATCAAGGCACTTCGTTCTGATCGAGGTGGAGAATACTTGAGTCATGCGTTTACTGACTATCTGAAGGAGTGTGGGATTATCTCACAGCTCACTCTGCCAGGAACACCGCAATGGAATGGTGTGTCCGAGAGGAGAAATAGAACGTTACTTGATATGGTTCGTTCTATGATGAGTCAGGCTACTCTTCCATATTCCTTTTGGGGATTTGCACTGGAAACAGCTGCAAAGGTACTAAACCGAGTGCCATCCAAGGCAGTTTCTAAGACGCCATATGAGTTATGGTATGGGAAACAGCCGAGCTTGACATTTATCAGGATCTGGGGCTGCGAGGCTTATGTCAAAAAGCTCGCCTCTGGGAAACTAGAGAGCAGATCTGACAAATGTATCTTTGTCGGTTGCCCTAAGGAAACTAAGGGTTATTATTTCTACGATCCCAAAGAGAACAAGGTATTTGTTGCTCGGACGGCCATATTTCTTGAGAAGGAGTTTCTTCTGCAAGAGGCCAGTGGGAGAGAAATAAAGCTGGATGAGAATCCAGAGGAAGGACAAAGTAGTCAAGCACAGTTGGATGAGCCTGAGCCAGTGGATCAGGTTACTGAACAACCTGAGGCTCAGATATCACGGGAACCGCGAAGATCGGGAAGGATCCGTCGACAGCCTGAGCGCTATGACGGAGTCTACATCATTGATAATGATGAACCCCTCACTTATGCGGATGCGGTCAGTGGACCGGAGTCAGCGAGATGGCTTGAAGCTATGCGAGCCGAGATGGACTCCATGTCAGATAACCAAGTCTGGGATTTGGTTGATCCGCCTCCGGGAGTAATCCCTATAGGCTGCAAATGGATCTTCAAGAAGAAGATTGACATGGATGGTAACGTGGTTACCTATAAAGGCAGGCTAGTTGCGAAAGGTTTCAAACAAATCTACGGGATAGATTATGATGAAACTTTCTCACCTGTAGCCATGTTTAAGTCTATTCGGATTCTTTTCGCGATAGCAGCATATTACGATTATGAGATCTGGCAAATGGATGTGAAGACAGCTTTCCTTAATGGAAATCTGGAAGAGGATGTGTATATGACACAACCTGAAGGTTTCACTAATCCATCAGATCGTCATAAAATATGCAAATTAAAGAAGTCTATTTATGGACTTAAACTAGCATCGAGAAGCTGGAATATTCGTTTTGATGAATCAGTCAGTGAATTTGGTTTCATCAAGAACGAGGATGACCCGTGTGTATATAAGAGGTTTAGTGGGAGCGTGATTACTTTCCTAGTCCTCTACGTCGATGACATCTTGATCATTGGAAATGATATTCCTGAAATGCATGCGGTTAAGGCATGGTTAAGGAAATGTTTCCAGATGAAAGATTTAGGAGAAGCAGCCTATGTATTAGGTGTGAAGATCTACAGGGATAGATCTAAGAGGCTTCTCAGGCTGTGCCAGAGTACTTACATCGATAAAGTCCTGGAAAGATTTCATTTAGAGAATTCTAAAAGAGGATATCTTCCAGTCAGACATGGTCTGAATCTTTCGAAGAGTCAGTGTCCACAAACACAGACTGAGAAAGATGAAATGAACAATACGCCTTATGCTTCGGCTATTGGGTCCATTATGTATGCGATGTTGTGTACTCGCCCAGACGTCGCTTACGGGTTAAGCGTGACCAGTCGGTTCCAAAGTAATCCAGGTATGGCGCACTGGATTGCAGTCAAGAACATTTTAAAATATCTGCGGAGGACCAAAGATATGTTCTTGATATATGGTGGTCAGGAAGAACTCAGTATTGAAGGATATACTGACGCTTCATTCCAGTCTGACCAGGATGATTTCCGATCGCAATCAGGCTATGTTTTTAGCTTGAATGGAGGAGCGGTGGTGTGGAAGAGTTTCAAACAGTCAACTGTTGCTGATTCCACAACAGAAGCCGAGTATGTTGCAGCCTCGGAAGCATCCAAGGAGGCAGTGTGGATTCGTAAGTTCGTGAGAGAACTTGGTGTTGTTCCTTCGAGTGCAGATCCTTTGGTTATCTTTTGTGATAACACTGGAGCAATCGCACAAGCAAAGGAACCACGGTCGCACCAGAAGTCCAAGCACATACAGAGACGGTTTCATTTGATCAGGGAGATCATTGATCGTGGCGAGATCAAAGTCTGCAAGGTTCATACAGATGACAATCTGGCAGACCCGCTTACTAAGCCTCTGGCGCAGCAGAAGCATGAGAAGCACTGTAATAACATGGGTTTGAGATTTCTCAACCATTAGATTAAGTGCAAGTGGGAGATTGTTGGGGTATACCCTTAAGGCTAATGTTTGAGGCCTTGGGATTGTATCAGTATCATGTAATAAACTCTTATGTTTATAAAGGCATGGTTGTTATTCAGTTTGTTATATTATCTGCTGCAATAAGTGTACTTCTGAATAATGTCTCAAAGCTGTTCAGCTGGGCTGACATGCTGTAAAGTCCTTAGTCGAGATATCTTGGTGAACATGAGACAGCCTTGATATGATTGAGACTAATATGTGCTCTAATCTTATAGGATGCTTCGAGCATGGAATAAGATGTAGACTCATGGGTACATTGGATGTACTGGACAGACCCTACTAGGATATTCAATTGGTTGTCACAATATGAATAATCCTTGAATATAACAAGTGGCACATTTCCTCTGACTTGAGATCACTTGTGTTTTCTAAATGATGATTGTCATTGTTTTGAGGTAGTTCAATATCATTTGAAACATAATGATTATAGACTATCTTGGATGGTGAGCTTGAATCAGGTTAGGGCACTAGTGATAGATATAGGATTGCCGTCTCCTTAATTGGAGTGTGATGTTCTAAAGGGGCCCCCTGGATGAGATGATTGAGAAAGTGTATGGCCATACCCAGGTGACTGTGTTCATCTGTTTTAATCATGCTCATCATATTGGAACTACAAGCTTGACACGCTTGTCCAATAAGAACATCCAGTGGCAAAGGAAATATGCATGCCTTGTGAGTTGGATTCACACTTGTGCTGTGATTTGGGTGTAGTCTTGGAAGACTCTTTCCTTTATATTGGGAGACAGTGATGTGTTGCTAGATACCCCTCATTGATCGTGATAACGTAAGTTATCGTTACCGACATTTAAAGGAAACCCTTAGGGTCGCACAATTTGATGATATGGCTTACTTAAGTCAGATCGTGTGGACTGAATTATTTGGGTTCAGTTTAAAGGGACTTAATCTCTGATTGTGAGTGAGATCTGGTCTAATCATGTTTGATTGATTAGGGCTTGAGATCGGTAAGCTTCGATCGAGAAAATGGATGCTAGATCAGTGAGATCAGGAGCATCAAGAGATCAACGGTCAGATCAAGAGCCTTAGGGTTTAATGTGATCTGGACTAATTGCTTGGGTTAATTGGTCTATGAACCAGACCTAGTTGAACCGGCTCATGATATGAGCGCTTGGTTCAAAGAGGGGAGAGGAAAATGCGATTGGTTCATGAGCGCATGAACACATGATCGCATGAAAGAGTAAGGTTGGCTATTTTTAGCAACCACGCCTCCATGTTTTGGGTAGAGCGCATCTCTTGTCGCCTCACTCCTTTTTCCCGTCGCCTGCTCTCGTGGAAGTTCCTCTTCACGCTTTGGAGAGTCGAGGACTGGGCAAGCAAGACGTTCTTCTTCCCTTCTCACACGAACAAAGACACCAAGGAACTTTGCTAGCACAAGGTGTACCGAAGGGAGTAAGCGCATAGATCTTCTTGTGTGCGAACCGTTTGGAGGAAAGCGACTTCACTTTCTTCTTCCTAGACGCCATCCAACAAATGGCATTGGTATGGTTCTATCTCTTGTATACAATCGATTTAAGTTGATTATATTACATGCATTGAAAAGATCCCAAGAAACCCCCTTTCCGCTGCTTAAAAATATAACATGCGCCTATCTAGGGTTTCGCCCCCTTGTCTAAGGGAACCTTCAAAGATCCTAGAAGTATCGATAGGAATAAGAATTAGTATGTAGATAGGTCTCTCAGCGGTGGGAACCCAACCTCTGTAATAGGAGATCCTTGGAAGGAGGTTCAATGTGGTAATAAGAAGTTGATTGATTGACCAATAAACACTTAAAAAAATAAAATTATAAAACACTATAATGAATAAAATTTTATATGATAGAGTTGATACTCTACACTCCCATTCCTAAGGATATATTTGTGCTTATATTGTAGAGGAAAGGAAAACTTCCTAAAGTGGCCAAAAGAAAATAGTTCAAGACTAGTTCACTATTTTCCTTTAGATGAAAATATTTTCACTAAGTAAAGGTTATACCTTTAAGTGCACTTTACTGATCGCATGATATAAGTAATGAGCAGCAATTTTAATTATATTTAATTATTTTATTAAATTTTAATTTAGATTTTTTTTAATTTATGAGGGATTGTTGAAATAAAACTAAAAAAAGTTTTAATTAAAATTCATTATTTGAATTAAGTGTTAGCTATTAAATTAGCTAATTTTGTCTTTTAAAGCAGCGGGCTAAATGCAACAATTGAATTCAATTCATTGATTTGGCTTTTATTCGCGTTACACAACGTTAATAACAATGTTAACATTGGATTTTGCCATTTGACTTTGCCTATTAGAAGGCTGCAAGTCTTAGCTATTTTTTGATTAATTAAGCAGAGAGCTTGGAAAGTTTTTCTCTCTTATTTTTTATTTTCTTAGTCTTCTAGGTTTCTTCTTTTTGCTGCTCTAATACTGAAAGTGTGTCTTGTCATCTTCTCCACGGTTGTGACCTGTAGAAGGAGTATCTTAGTTGTATCTTGGGTATTTAGTTCAAAGTCAACTCTCACGAGAGAACCCCGAAACTTTCACCTAAGGGCAAGCCATAACGCGCTTGCAGATTTTTCATTCTAGAACTCATCTTTTAATTTATGTAAATTAATATTGGGTAAACACATGCAAAATTATTATTAAATTAAATTCCTACTAAATTCCCCACAACACAAGCTGTGGAATTGGTCATTTGGCTCGCCATCTCAAAGTCATCAAAATCAAATTGCTCGTGCGTAGACTACTCTTAACCTCTTCTCTAGTTCATTCAAAATTTTTAATTATTTCACTGAATTCTTAGAAAAAGAAGTAGCTAAATTTATTATTTGGGATGAATTAAAAATTCATAAATAAATCACTACAACCTAAATATAAATTTATAAGTAGACAAATCATATGTAGGAATGCCTTAAAATTTTTTTTAAGTATACAAATAATGCAAGTAATAATGATAGTGTAGTTGAAAATTTAAAAATAATAATAAATCCAATATTTAATAGATCTTTTTTTTCATATACATTGCATTTGCCAGATCCTTAACTTATGTGTTCAAGATGAAATAAGATGAAATAAGAGAAGTGGAAGAATATATAAATAAATTAAGAAATACTCATAAATTTGTTATTTCTTCTAGTTCTAAAAACCAAGACTTTAGGAAAATATGTAATTAAAAACTTAAACATAATATTAAAACAATATGGAATTCTACATATAATATGCTAACAACTTATTTTCCACAACTTAACTTGCCTATGTAAGAAAAAAACTTGTTTTCCATTTAAATATCCCCTTAAATTAATTTATATTGAAAGAACGCCTCATTAAAATATTGAAAAAAAATATTGGAAAAAAAGTAAAATTATTACATAATATTTAAGAATTTTTTTTATCATGCTAGCACTCACTTATCTAGTGTGTATTATTTTGTATTATATTTAATTTTAGAACATTTAATTTTAATTAGTGGGATTTTTTCACAATATAGAAATGATGAAAATATTTTTTAACTAATTTTACAAATGGAAATAAACTTTAAAATATTGGAAAGATATATCTACTTTATATATATATATATATATATATATATATATATATATATATATATATATATATATATATATATATATATATATATATATATATATATATATATATATATATATATATATATATAGATAAATATAATAAAAATATGCAACTTGAAGGGGTTGATGAGAACAAAAGTAAAATTTCTTTATTATTAGAGGAAATGTATAATGTTTATAATTTAAAATATAGAAATCAAATTAATTCAACACTCCCTCAAAACTAATATATCTACTAGTACTAATATATTATATGTTAAATATGTTCAATTTTAAATAGAAAAAGTACATCAAAAAGTAGATATAGTAATTTTAATAAATTATTTTTTTAGAAAATAAACATATATCTTTAATTACAGAAGAATAAATTGATAATTTTGATATTTTATTATGGTAGAAATCATAAGGAAAATTATATCATATGGTTTCTTTATGGCAAGTGATCTACTAACTCCTCAAGTGTCTGCCTACAACAGTATCAGAGTCTTGTTTTAGTGTAGCTAGTAGGGTGCTAGATAAGAAGCAAAGCCGAATAAATGATGAAAGTGTCAAAAAGTGCATTTGTCTTAAAGATTGGTTAAATGCCGAAGATCATCTTTAAGACAAAGGTAGTCATTCAACTTTGTTACATGATGACCAATGAAGTTTTGAAAAGCCCAAGCAGAAGCAATTATAGATAAGTGTTTTAAAAATAAAACTACGTAGACCTGATCCTTTTGTAAATATTGTAGAGGGTATGTAGGTAGCTCGAAAGTGTGTAGTCTAAAATAAATAAAAAGAGTTATAAAAAGATAACTATATAAACCTGATTCCTCCCTTAAGTGAGGTACATAGGCAGCCTATAATGGGTCTGATTGACTATAAATAATAATATTTTTAAAAGAACTTGTACAATAGTAATTATCCCCATTTTCTTAATTTTTTCCTTTCATAGATATTTTATTTTAATAAATTAATAATTTTTTAATTTTTCTACATTTTTCTTATTTTTTGTATTTTATATTTTCCCAAAGTTTTTATATTATTATTTTTATTTTTATAAAACTTTAACCAAAAATTTAATAAAACTCGTTCTACAAATTTTAGTCAAAGTTCTATGAATTTTAGTCAAAGTTCTATGAATTTTAGTCAAAGTTCTATAAATTTTTGATAAAGTTCTATGAAACTATAAGTTGTTAGGTTGCATACACAATTGTGCTTGGAAGCACAATAGCTTCGTGTACTCATATGTGAGTTGTTGGGTTGAGTACATGGTCGTGCTTGGAAGCACAATACCGTCGTGTACTCGTATGTGAGTTGCTAAGTTGTATACACGGTCATGCTTGGAATCACAACACTGTTGTGTACTCGTACATGAGTTGCTAAGGTGAGTACACAATCGTGCTTGGAAGCACAATAGCATTGTGTACTCGTAGGTAAGTTGCTAGGTTGCATACACAGTCGTGCTTGGATGCACAACACCACCGTGTACTCATATGTGAGTTGCTAGGTTGCATACACAGTCATGCTTGGAAGCACAACAACGGTGTGTACTCGTATCTGAGTTTTTGGTTTGCGTGCATAGTTGTGCTTGGAAGCACGACACTGCCGTGTACTCATACATGAGTTGTTGGGTGTGTACATGGTCATGCTTGTACATGTGAACAAAAATATGAACTATGATCAATAGCGCCTTGCTCTATACGGCTATTCTTCTGGGCTCGGCACACCCCTTCCTCTAGCTTAGCATTCTTGTGCTCCCGCGCATATGTTCATTCTTTTGGGCTTGACATGCTTGCTTTCCTTGTCCTACATGCTCGTGCTCTTCATCCAGCATGCTTGTGCTGCACTAGGGAACCCACCGGTCTCCTGGTCTCACATGTCATGTCACGACCATGCCAGGCATATCCCACGTGCCATTCATAGGCTAAGGGCTTGTTAAGCTAGACCAAGGTATTGTCCTCTCATATCGTGCCCAACACTGCCCATTTATAGTCATGTTGTGCTTGGGATGGCCCACCATCGACTGGGTGATGCATGTTATTTTTACCGGGTTTAAGGTCTTATTTATATCCTCTTTTAAGGCTGAAGTCTTGCATATATGCTATTATTTTGCATCTTCTTCTATTAAGTTCAGAATCTTCACTATTTTTCGATTGTTTGTGAAATATAGGTTATTTCTCTCTATTTTCGACAATATTTTGAAGATTTGAAGTTATGGAAAGGTTCAAGACATTATGAGCATCATACAGGAAATTTTTGGAGATTTTTGGAGTTATGGATGCTCATCACGGCCGTGATCAACTCAGCGCCTACACCATGCATCAGCGCACTCGTCACGGCCCAAAGAATGGGTGTGTTCACCCGTCAGCATCCTCATCACGGCCTGGCCGTGATGACCATCACGGCCGTGATGGTAATTTCACCGAAAGTCAGCCGAGTTCATCACCGACAGCATCACAGGCGTGACGAGTATTTCTGGATTTTGCGGACTCATCACGGCATGCCCGTGTCAATCGTCATGGCCATGCTGGCTTCGATGCAGGGTTAAGGACTCATCACGGCCTAGCCGTGACAGCGATCACACCGGTGATCGCTTCCGCAGATCGCGACCCTTCGTCCGTTTTTCATCAAATTCTACGCTCCAGATGCCAGGAAATTGGGGGAAACGCCCAATCTACCTTCCTAATTGCCCAAAGCTTCGATTTAAGTATAAAATTGAGAACATCGGGCGGTTACAGGGTTTGATTTCTTGGAGGAACGCGACTAGGGCGAAAAGGGGCGACTTTACTCGTTTGGGCACTTGATTCGACCAGATTCTTTGGGGTTTTCGAGAGAAGACTGAAGATTCATCGTCTCCTACCCCTGATTAGTAATTTCCCTCACTTTCGAGTTCATTTCTTGGGTTTTCGTGTGTAAAACGATGTATTCTTTAGAGTAAACCCTATTTCGGGACTCGGACGTAGCCCGTTGAACAAATTCTCCAAATGTAAAACTCTCATGTGAATTTCAGTGATAATTTTAAGTAATTTGTTTATCTATTTTGGATGTGCTTACTTGCGTATATATGCTTTGGCCAAACATTCTATATATGTGAAGTGTTACGAGAAGTACCGAGAGGTGAATCGTAACACTCGACTGTCCAACTTAGACTTGTGATATGAATTACGAGAGTCATTCAATATCACTCGAGGGTTAACGATTGTCATAGAGCCCATTGGGTCTTCCCTAAGCTAATAAACCATGAGAGTAGGGGATTAGCTTAGATAGACACCGGTTTACGCTTCGAGAGAAGGTAAACTGTGCAATAGGACTAATCGCCTTAAATGATTTATTGTCGGACTACGCTTCGAGAGAAGGTAATCCGTTTTAAAATTTAATTCATTCTTGGTTTTACATTTAAATCATTCAACGTAGTGAAACCCAAAGTCCCGAAGCTTCTCCAAAACTGTGAATTTCTTCTAGTCGTTAATTCTTAGATTCGATAATTTAGACTTAGTTTAGTTCATTTTCTTAATCCTAATTTTGATCGTCTAGCTTTCAATAATGCTAAAAGTCGGTACTTGACACCTCGCTCCCTGAGGATGATACTTTTTACTACTTCGATAGAAACCGTACACTTGCAAGGCCTATCAAGTTTTTGGCGTTGTTGCCGGGGAGCAAGGCATAGTCAATATCGATTAAACAGTTGATTTGATAGACTAGATACTTTTTGTTTTTATTTGCATTTCGTTTTTATTTTAGTACATTTGTTAATACTGTCAATCTTCTTCCTTTCTTCAAGCATATATTCTTCACTGGTTAGCTAACCTTGTGCATGCCAAGAACAGTTAGAATAGGTCAGCTAGTGCCAGAAGATCCTGAAATAGAAAGAACTTTTCGCGCTCAAAGAAAAGTTCAGGACCACCAGCTTGAGGAACACCTTCCAACCACCTCTGCAATGGAGGAGAACCGATCACTGAGAGATTTTGCTACACCTAATGTACAGGGCTTACATTCTAGTATTCTTCGACCGGCGGTCGAAGCAAATAATTTTGAAATAAAGCCAGCCCTAGTGCATATGGTTCAGCAGAACCAATTCAGCGGTTCATTACAGGAAGATCCTAATCTTCATCTGTCCATCTTCCTTGAGTATTGTGATACCCTGAAGATAAACGGGGGTACCATCTGATGCAATACGCTTACGTCTTTTTCCCTTTTCCCTCAGGGATCGCGCGCGAGCATGGCTGCAGTCCCTTCCCTCAATTACAACATGGGATTAGCTTTCCCATGCGTTCCTCTCCAAGTATTTCCCGCCGAGCAAGACTGCTCAATTGAGGAACCAGATAACGAATTTCAGCCAGAGGGAAGGTGAGTCATTATATGAAGCCTGAGACCGTTTTAAGGAGTTGCTACGCATGTGCCCGCATCACGGACTGGAAAAATGGGTACTCGTGCATATTTTTTATAATAGTCTCTTGTATCAAACTCGTTTGTCTATAGATGCAGCCACAGGGGGTGCGCTCACGAAGAATATCGATGATGCCATGAACCTGATCGAGGACATGGCTCTGAATCATTACCAGTGGACGAGTGAGAGAAACGTCCCGGTAAGAGGAGGAGGTAAGCATGACCTAGATATGTTGAGTTCGTTGGTGGCCAAGGTTGATTCTTTGTCCCACCAACTTACTTCGATGAATTTTAATGCATCGCCTGTCAATTCTATTTCTTGTGAACTTTATGGGGTTTCTAGACATGGTGCTACTGACTGCCAGATAATGGCACCTTCTTCTTCTGATGTTTTTGTTGAACAGGTGAATGCCATAGGCAATCCCAACCAGAGGCAACAAAATAATCTTTTTTCAGGCACCTACAATCCCGGTTGGAGAGACCATCCCAACTTCTCCTACCGAAATAATCAGAACCAGGTAAATCTGCAGAATTTCAATAGCCAGCCGCAGCAGGGAAACTTAGGCAATCAGTTTACCCAGTCATCCTTCAGGCCACCTCCTGGACTTCCACCGCGACAATTCAATCAACCGTAGAAGTCCAATTTGGAATTACTGCTAGAGAACTTTGTCACTACCCAGTCTAAGAAAAATGATGATGTGAACGAGTCTATTAGGCAATTGAGTTCTACGGTGGGGCAATTGAGTTCCACGGTGGAACAACTGAATTCAAAGGTGAATTCATTGATCACACACTCTAGGATGCTGGAAAACCAGATTGCCCAGCAAGCAAGTTCATCAGCCCGACCTGTTGGGAAACTCCCCTCTCAGCCCAAAGCAAATCCAAGGGAGCATAGTAACGCCATTATGACAAGGAGTGGCAAACAGTTGAAGGATCCCCCACTGGAGGTTGGACATGATAGTGCTTGCGAGCCAGATGAGAAAGGGAAAGAGAGTAAAGCCATCAAGGAACAACCAGCAGAGAAGGAGGTCGAACCGCAGACAGAATATGTGCCTTTGCCACCATACAAGCCACCAGTGCCATTTCCGCAGAGGTTAGCAAAAGCTAAGTTGGACAAATAGTTCGGCAAGTTTCTGGAAGTGCTAAAGAAGCTGTATATCAACATACCATTCACTGAAGCGCTCTCACAGATGCCTACATACGCCAAGTTCCTCAAAGATATATTGTCCAATAAGAGAAAGATAGAGGAGCAGGGGACGGTAGCACTGACGAAAGAATGCAGTGCAATTATTCAGAATAAGCTACCCCCCAAGCTTAAAGATCCGGGCAGCTTCTCCATTCCGTGCAGAATTGGGAATGTGCCTTTCGAACGGGCCCTCTGTGACTTGGGGGCCAGTGTGAGCCTCATGCCACTTTCGGTCTTTCAGAAATTGGATATGGGAGATCTAAAAGCTACCTCTATCGCCCTACAGCTTGCTGATAGATCTTTGCGACATCTAGTCGGGATAGTGGAGGATGTCCCCATTAAGGTTGGGGACTATTTTGTACCAGCAGATTTTGTCGTTCTCGAAATGTCAGAGGATTCCCGATTGCCCCTCATATTAGGTAGGCCCTTTCTTGCTACCGCAGGGGCTGTGATTGATGTGAAGAACGGGAAGCTATCCCTGCATATTAGAGAGAACAGTTTGGAGTTTGACCTCTCTGCGAGTTTGAAAAGCCCTAACTTTTCTGGGTCATGTTGTCGTGTAGATGTTGTAGAAGATAACTTTGAGGTCCCGAGGTACATTGCAGACCCACTTGAGGCATGCCTCTTAGGCAACCTTGGGCACATGTATGTAGAAGTTGAGAAGGAGGTACACAGCTATACAAGATTTTTGGATACAAGTCCTGGTATGGACCCGTAAAATGTCCAGGGCGAGGTTTTGGAAGTGAAGACACAGAAAGAACCAGTGAAAGCAGACATTGAGTTGAAGGCCCTCCCTAGTAACTTGCGCTATGAATTTCTAGATGGAGGATCGTCTTGTCCAGTTATAGTCAGTTCAGATTTAACCGAGTCAGAGACGAGACGCCTACTTGATGAACTTCGTGTCCATAGAAAGGCGATTGGTTATTCTTTGGATGATATCACTGGTATAAACCCATCAATTTGCATGCATCACATTTATGTTGAGAAAGACAGTAAGGCTTCCATTGAATATCAGAGAAGATTGAATCCAACTATGAAGGAAGTCGTTAAGATAGAAATACTGAAGCTTTTGGATGCAGGGGTTATATACCCTATTTCAGATAATGAATGGGTGAGCCCGGTGCATGTTGTTCCAAAGAAGAGTGGAATCACAGTGGTAAAAAATGAGAATAATGAGCTAATTCCCACCCGCACTGTTACCGGGTGGCGTATGTGCATTGATTATCGAAAGCTCAACAAAGCCACCAGAAAAGATCATTTCCCGCTGCCTTTCATCGACCAGATGTTGGAACGACTTTCAGCCAATTCGTATTTTTGTTTCCTTGACAGTTTTTCAGGTTTCTTGCAGATCCTCATCCACCCGGAAGATCAGGAGAAGACGACCTTCACGTGTCCCTATGGCACGTTCGCTTATCGGAGGATGCCGTTTGGATTGTGCAATGCCCCTGCGACGTTCCAGCGATGCATGATCGCGATATTCTCTGAGTTCATTGAGGACATCATGGATGTCTTCATGGACGATTTTTCTGTTTATGGATCGTCTTTTGATAAATGCTTGACTAATCTGTCTAAAATTTTGCAGCGGTGCGAGGAGGTCAATTTGGTGCTCAATTGGGAGAAGTGCCATTTTATGGTGCGTGAAGGCATTGTACTTGGGCACCTTATCTCCGAGCGGGGAATCGAAGTGGATCGAGCAAAAATTGAGGTTATAGAAAGATTACCGCCGCCAACCTCTGTCAAAGGAATCCGGAGCTTGCTCGGGCATGCCGGGTTCTACAGAAGATTTGTCAAGGATTTTTCTAAGATCGCTAGACCTTTAACTAATCTTTTAGCCAAGGATGCAATATTTGAATTTGATGAAAGTTGTTTGATTGCTTTTCAGACTTTGAAGAGCACATTGATAACTGCTCCTATTATGCAAGCTCCCGACTGGTCCTTGCCGTTTGAGTTGATGTGCGACGCCAGCGACTATGCCGTTGGCGCTGTTCTTGGACAATGGAAGGATAAGAAGCTCCATGTGATATATTATGTCAGTCGGACCCTAGACGAGGCCCAAGTCAATTACGCTACGACTGAGAAGGAACTGTTATCCATCGTGTTTGCCTTTGATAAGTTCCGCTCCTACTTGATTGATTCCAAGGTTATTATTTATACTGACCATGCAGCTATACGCTACCTGATGAGTAAGAAGGATGCGAAGCCGAGGCTGATTCGCTGGATTCTTCTTCTTCAAGAATTTGATATTGTGATTCGCGATAAGAAGGGTTCAGAGAATTCAGTTGCAGACCATTTGTCTAGGTTGGTACATGAACAGGGTGACGCAAAGAGACAGCTGAAGATTAATGATGATTTTCCTGATGAGCATCTTTTTGGAGTCAGGACTTCACCTTGGTACGCTGACTATATAAATTATATAGTTTCTGATATTTTTCCCCCCTGACTTGACTTTTCAAAGAAAGAAAAAGTTTTTATCTGATGTGAAGCATTACTTCTGGGATGAGCCACTATTATTTCGGCGATGTGCCGATGGGCTTTATAGACGGTGCATTCCAGAGGATGAAGTCAAGGATGTATTATTCCACTGTCATTCCTGCCCCTATGGTGGGCATGCAAGTGCCACCAAGACCGCCTTCAAGATCTTGCAATCCAGGTTCTATTGGCCGACTATTTTTAAAGATGCAAGAAGCTATGTCCTCAGTTGCGATCAATGTCAAAGGTCTGGTGGTATATCAAAGAGGAATGAAATGCCCATGACGACAATTCTTGAAGTGGAGATCTTCGATGTGTGGGGGATAGATTACATGGGTCCTTTCCCGTCATCATGTGGGAACAGATATATCTTGGTTGCTGTTGATTATGTTTCTAAATGGGTTGAAGCCTCGGCTGAGCCCACCAATGATGCTAAAGTAGTGACCAAGATGTTGAAGAAGACTATATTCCCACGTTATGGAGTACCATGAGTGCTCATTAGTGATGGAGGGTCCCATTTCATCAATCAGAAGCTAGAAACCTTACTCATAAAGTATGGTGTTAAACACAAGGTGGCTACTCCATACCATCCCCAGACCAGTGGTCAGGTTGAGGTATCCAACAGGGAGATTAAAGGCATATTGCAGAAGATTGTTTCTACCTCACGGACTGACTGGGCTCAAAAATTGGATGATGCCTTATGGGCTTATCACACATCTTTTAAGACGCCCTTAGGGATGTCTCCATTTCAATTAATATATGGAAAATCATGTCATTTACCAGTTGAGATGGAACATAGAGCCTTTTGGGCTGTTAAAATGCTAAACTTTGATTTGCAATGTGCAGGGGAATGAAGGAAGCTGTAGATGAATGAGTTGGACGAGATCCGTGCCTCAGCCTATGAGAAATGCTAGAATCTACAAAGAGCGAACCAAACGATGGCATGACAAGCATCTTGTCGTGAAGCATTTTCAAGAGGGGAGCACGTTATTTTGTTCAATTCTAGGTTAAAATTGTTTCTAGGAAAACTCAGAACCCGATGGTCCGGACCCTTTGTGGTCAAGGCAGTCTATCCTCATGGTGCTATAGAGATATGGAGCGAACGCACTGGTAACTTCAAAGTGAATGGGCAGCGCCTCAAGCCCTATTATGCACAGGAACCTATTGAGCAGGGAGTTGCCATTAAACTCTCTGACCCTCCATTGACTAAGTGATAAGTAAACATTGGTCTTGCTGCTGACCTTAAACTAGCGCTTCATGGGAGGCACCCCATGGCTTTATCTTATTTGTTGTGTTGTCTGGACCACTTGAATGTTTCTAATTGTTGTGAAAATTATGTTCTAATTATTTGTTATCTCTATTTTGATACTTTTTTGTGATATCCCATGACATTATTTTTATGATTTTTCTATACTGAATAGCCTCTTACTGATTGGGGAATTTTGTTGTAATTTTTCAGGGATTTTTCTGAGTCGCCGTCATGAACACGGCCTGGCCGTGATGGCCATCACGGCCGTGGTCGGGTCGCCGCAGGAAAGGATGTTTGTCGTATCTGCCTCGGGCATGCCGTGTCGCGCATCACGGCCGTGATCGGAAGCGGATGATTTATCGCGGAATGGTCACGGCATGGGCGTGTTTAGCATCACGGGCATGTCGCGTACGGACCGGATCTCGCCGACCTCAACACGGCTTGGTCGTGTTCTCCATCACGGGCGTGCTTGCATTCTTACGTCTCGACACACTCGACACGGCCGGGCTGTGTCACCCATCACGCCCGTGATCATGACTTGGACAGAGTCTGGCCCGTGGTTTATAAGGGGGCGCGGCGGCAGAATTTAGGGTTCACACCCTGTTCCAGCGTCGCTGCCGCCTTTCTCCCTACCTTTCGGCCCAAAGATTCTCCGGCATTTGCTTCCGCCGCCGTTCGACGCATCCTTGCCCCTTTCCGGCGCTCCTCGACACCTCGATCTGGTTTTCTAGGCGTATTTCCTCACTTCGCCGGATTTCGCCGCCAGTTGCTCTTTTTCGCCCCAGATCTCGCCGCCGCCGGAGTTTTCCGCTTCCCTGCTTCCAGCCGCCAGTCCTCCAGACCTTCCCGCACTAGCAGCTTTCTAGATCTGGGCCTTTTTTGCCTCAGATCTCTAGTTTTCTCCAGCCGCCGCCAGCGTTTCGTTCCAGCACCGCCACCGGCAGTTTTTTCGTCGGCACCACCGGTTTTTCTTCACTGCTGTTGCCGGCCATTCACCTTCCACTACCAGATCTCCAGATCTAGAGCTGCCACTTTGCTAGACACCGTTCTTCTCCAGCCAGTGCCGCCACTTCGCCGGATTCCGCCGCCGACCACTCTCCGCAGCTCTTCTCTGCTACTCTTCAGCCGCCATCTCCATCATGTCGACCCGTAAGAAGGCGATGGCACGCAAGTCCACCTCCAAGTGACCCGCTGAGGCGCCAGAACCCAACGCACATGGCGTTCTCTTCCGCGATGCCGTGCAGAAGGCGCGCTATGCTCTTTTGGAGTCCCGGCGGGTTATCAACACCCGTTATCTTCACCGGCCCACCCTTGAGACACTTGGGCTCCACGATGATGTTTTGTGGATGTTTCAGCAGATTGGATGGGGAGAGTTCTTTCGGACGGCCCAGCCGACTTATGTGCCGCTTACCTTGGAGTTCCTATCATCCCTTGAAGTCGACGTGAACATTCATGATGACGAAGATGACGACATTGTTTCTTTTCGGCTGGCCAACCAGGATCATCGTCTCACCTTGTCCCAGATCAATTAGATCTTCGGTTTCCCTGAAGATGGCACTCGCCTACCTCCCGATCCGTATGATGAGCAGGCTTTTTGGGAGGCTATTACTGACAAGCGCCCTTATGACTCCCGGACAGCATGGGCGAGCCATGTCAGCAACCCGTGTTTCCGCTACGTTCATCGGGTGCTAGCGCACACCATCTTCGCGCGCGGGGAGAGTGACGGTCTTGTGCGCCAGACGGAGCTCCTATTTCTCTAGGCGATGGTACACTCTTGCAAGTTAAATACTGCATTCTACTTAATTAAACAATTGCAGAAGTTGGCCAGCGCACAGAAGGGAGTTATTGCCTGTGGAGGCCTTATCACTCCGATTGCTTTGTCCATGGGCGATGATCCCTATGGAGTGGAGCAGGCACGGGGCAGTTCGCGCATTGACTTGGCGTCGTGCCAGGCTATGAAGATGATCACCCGTGAGGGTGATGCCTTCAGCCTCCTCTTCTGTGGGAGTGACTTCACGCTGCTTCTACCGAACCCCGCGCGTACCTCCATCCGCGAGAGGCGGAACTGGCATATGCTCCCGGTGCCAGATGATGATGTCCCCATGGACACCGCACCGCTCTCACCTTCATTCCAGCCCTTTCAACATGTTGCGCCATCGTCTTCAGCCTCTACCACGAATGCATATGCTAATATCGAATCTTATTTGAAGTTCATTCGCGACGCTCAGCATGAGATGAGCCTGGAGATTCGAGATGTTCTGCGTCACCTTGGGACGATCGAGGAGGAGCAGGCTCGTTAGGGGCGGGTACAGGCGGAGCATACTCGTGCCATTCAGGAAATGGAGCAAATCCTCAATACCAAGCGCTGGTGATCTCCCGCTGTCTTCTGCCCTGCGACTGCTATCTTTCTGCTTCTTTTCTTACTTTAGTAAGTTGCTTCCTTTTCTTACTTTTTACTGCATAGGAGATTATGCAGTTCTTTTGCCATGGGTAGAGGGTTTTCCCCTCTTTTGTTAGTGGTTTTGTTATTAAGTTCAATTCATGTACTTTTTATTATGATGGTATGTTTCGTTATGATGGTTAGTTTTCTATATGCATTGAGATTCATGCTGATTATTCTTGTGTTGTGCTTTATCTACATGCCAAAGATCTAAGTCTGTGATAGTGTTACTAACTTGTCCTCGGTTCTTATGCTGTCTTGCATCATGATGAGTATATGGACGGTATGTGTGTCTTGAGTTCAATGCATAGAATTCCGACTATGACTGTTATTATGCTTATGACTTGTGGTTCTAGATTGTTACTGAATATGTCACTCTGTGTATTGCTTCATATTTCACTGGTTGATCCCCAGCTTCTGAATTTAGTTCATACATGACATTATGTTTTTGAAGATTCATTATTAAATATTCCTTGTGGACAGCTATTCAATTTGCTTGCCTAAAATAAAAAGGGGCAGTGGTACCGAAGTGAAGATGAATCCAACGTTTCATCCAACTTGGCACTGTCGACGTATCTAAAAAAAAAGAGAATAAAAGTGGTCAAATGAAAAGAAGGGGTTGGGAAAAGTGAACAACTCCACTTTTTTCTACTTTCGGGTGAAGAAATGAGTTTGTGTACATTATGTGGTGTACACACTTTGAGTTTGCTTATTAACTAAGTACCGGGGGTGCATTCATCACAAATGTTTGTCCTTCGCGTGACGAGGTGGCAGGTTCATTCAGAGAAGTAACTTGAGCTAACCGAGTAGAATTTAATGATGACCATATAGAAAATATTGTGCAACTAGACTTGATTGGCTGTCTTTTAAGGATTTGATGATTTTGGATATTCTTGACATAGCGTTGGTGTTTGTTCTATTTCAGATCTCTGGATTACCATTGAATATATAGTTTTACTCACGGTTTAGATATATTTCAATTAGCATTCTTTAACCTATGTTTAAGTATAATTCCTTTCATATGAGATTCATGCTTTGGCCTTGGAATATGCTATCTCCCTTATCTCTGATTATTCCAGATAGTGTAATTGCTTGAGGACAAGCAAGATTTTAAGTCTGTGATATTTTGATGCTTGTTATTTTTACCGGGTTTAAAGTCTTATTTATATCCTCTTTTAAGGCTTAAGTCTTGCATATATGCTATTATTTTGCATCTTTTTTCCATTAAGTTCAGAATCTTCACTATTTTTTGATTGTTTGTGAAATACAGGTTATTTCTCTCTATTTTCGACAATATTTTAAAGATTTGAAGTTATGGAAAGGTTCAAGACATTGTGAGCATCATACAGGAAATTTTTGGAGATTTTTGGAGTTATGGATGCTCATCACGGCCTGGCCGTGATGACCATCACGGCCGTGATCAACTCGGCGCCTACACCATGCATCAACGCACTCGTCACGGCCCAGAGAACGGGCGTGTTCACCCGTCAGCATGACCATCACGGCCGTGATGGTAATTTCACCAAAAGTCAGCCGAGTTCATCACCGGCAGCATCACGGGCGTGACGAGTATTTTTGGATTTTGAGGACTCATCACGGCATGCCCATGTCGATCGTCACGGCCGTGCTGGCTTCGATGCAAGGTTAAGGACTCATCACGGCCTAGCTGTGACAGCGATGCGATCACGCTCGTGATCGCTTCCGCAGATCACGACCCTTCGTCCATTTTTCATCAAATTCGATGCTCCAGATGCTAGGAAATTGGGGGAAAATGCCCAATCTACCTTCCTAATCGCCCAAATCTTCGATTGAAGTATAAAATTGAGAACATCGGGCGATTACGGGGTTCGATTTCTTGGAGGAACGCGACTAGGGCGAAAAGGGGCGACTTTACTCGTTTGGGCACTTGATTCGACTAGATTCTTTGGGGTTTTCGAGAGAAGACTGAAGATTCATCGTCTCCTACCCATGATTAGTAATTTCCCTCACTTTCGAGTTCATTTCTTGGGTTTTCGTGTGTAAAACGATGTATTCTTTAGAGTAAACCCTATTTCGGGACTCGGGCGTAGCCCGTTGAACAAATTCTCCAAATGTAAAACTCTTATGTGAATTTCAGTGATAATTTTAAGTAATTTATTTATCTATTTTGGATGTGCTTACTTGCGTATATATGTTTTGGCCAAACATTCTATATGTGTGAAGTGATACAAAAAGTACCGAGAGGTGAATCATAACACTCGACTGTCCAACTTAGACTTGTGATATGAATTATGAGAGTCATTCAATATCGCTCGAGGGTTAACGATTGTCATAGAGCCCATTGGGTCTTCCCTAAGCTAATAAACCACGAGAATAGGGGATTAGCTTAGATAAACACCAGTTTACGCTTCGAGAGAAGGTAAACTGTACAATAGGACTAATCGCCTTAAATGATTTATTGTCGGACTACGCTTCGAGAGAAGGTAATCCGTTTTAAAATTTAATTCATTTTTGGTTTTACATTTAAATCATTCAACGTGGTGAAACCCAAAGTCCCGAAGCTTCTCCAAAACTGTGAATTTCTTCTAGTCGTTGATTCTTAGATTCGATAATTTAGACTTAGTTTAGTTCATTTTCTTAATCCTAATTTTGATCGTCTAGCTTTCAATAATGCTAAAAGTCGGTACTTGACACCTCGCTCCCTGAGGACGATACTTTTTACTACTTCGATAGAAATCGTACACTTGTGGGGCCTATCACTGGGTCAGCCCAGCATGGCCCGTTGGCCACCTCTAAGCCAAGCGCCGAGTAGGGCGGGTGGCCACACCCATGTGCAAACACACCCGCGTACGTGCCAGTGGTTGCTAGTTGAATTGAGTAGGTGGTTTAGCCAAGCTGGGCATGTAGGCTTTTGGTTATATTGGGTCGGGCTACATCTATTGTGGGTGAATGATGCGATACACTAAAGTGCGGTCGATAGTAGTAGATAGGGATGACATTGGATTGGGGCGGGGCAGGTAGTGACAAACCCAACCTCGACCCCCGACCCCTGAACCTTATACCTAACCTCGACCCTGATCTAGCCAAGTTTGAGAAATCCATCCCAAACCCGATCCTGCCGAGGAATCGGGTACCCATGGGAAACCCTACCCATTAGAATACTGGATACCCAGAAAAAACCCAACCCCATTGGGGAAAAACTCGTGGGAAACCTGACTTGTTTTAATCATATATCACAAGCTTAATCACAAGCTTAATCACATCCATTATAATCACAGGAAATAACAATAGCGGTAAACTTTACAATAGGAATATCATATTAGAAATAATCAAATGTAGAATTGTCAACACCCAACATTACAAAAGTAGAACAATACTAGTCAATTTAGTTAAAAATCTCCTTTGCTAACATCCAAGATAATAAAGTTTATACATCATATCCAAAAAGATGAATTGTACAAGACATCCAATGAAAGTAGTCCCAAGAGACCAAGAACATCAAATAAGATCAGTCATCTTCAAACTTATTAGTAATTCCACTTGCCAATAATTCATATGCATCAAAATAAAACAACTTATTATTAATTGACTAAAAGATACAGAGAACTCTTAACATATTTTTTTACAAATAAATGGCAACAATACAACAACTTGACTCAAAGCATTAGATTTAACTAGAGCTCAAATAAGAAGCAAAAGCAAAATATATTATTAAAAACATACCTTTGTCTTCAGTCCATCTCATCAAGTAATATTATATCATTCATTGTTTTAGAGCTAGCTCCTATTAAAACCATATTAAAAAAAATCAATATGATCCACTATTGAAAGTGGATATTCATGTATGATTATTGCACTTGCTAACTCTTTCTTTGCAATTTTTGGATCATAAATAACAGATGTCATTTTTTTTTGTTTATTCTTAGTTATCTTTGATGTGAGAATATTTTGGCCTCTCATTGTAATCTTTCGTTGAATGAAAGTTTTCATGTGTTGGTGCAAGTGCTTTGTTATATTCTTTGATTTTCCACCTAAGTAAATTTTTACAATGATTACATTGAGCCATATCTTTCTATTAACTTGAGTCTACTTAAAATGATTCCATATGATATTTTTGATCTTCCCATGTGTACTTGACTCTGTATTATCTATTATGTGACTTGTGCCTCTTTCAATAATATTGTCATTTGATTCATTTGGAGTAGGAGCTTGGGGATTAGAATTTGCAACTTTAATTGATGGTGACAAATTTTTAGTTGGGTGACATACTAATACATGTGAAATATTATTATCTGTCATCTATATATGAAATAGAAAAACATAGTATAGGAAGTGTATAAACTTCTAATATATACAACAAATTGATAATGATTAATATCAAGAATGTTGTTGCAAACTTTCATATACAAAAAAAAAAAATTCAAAATTTGTATGAGAACTTGAGAAGCAAAATAAATATGAAAGCTGTAAATCAAACCCTAGTTATACTAATATAGGTTTTGAAGAATCCAAGTTAGCCTAAGCATTAGCTAAAGTTTTGATGATGTTAAACAAAGTCTACTTGTTGTGAAGCATTTTTACTCCATTCTCACATATTTAATTCTTGCAATCATGTCCACAAATGTTGCTTTCGGTAAGGCTACAATTCTGAGATTGTGCTTCTATACAATAAGATAGACTTTTCTTAGTTTATTATTTAAACAAGAGTGAAATAATTTATTTGTTCCAGTTGTAGAAAAACATCAAAACCTAGTAGGAAAGTGGAACTCAAAAGAAGCAATTACTAAATGACCAAATCCTAGCAGGAAGGTGGAGGACATAAATAATTAAGCACAAATCATGTTCAAATACTAAATGACCAAATCAGGAACTCGTAAGAAGTAGAGCTAGCGGTAGATGGATGGGCCGTAAGAAGTAGGAACCAGGATTGCAAAGAAAGAAACCGGGAAGGATGGAACAATGGAGAATAGTGAGCGATGGAGGGCAGTAGACGTGAGGCAATGGATGAAGTCTAAAAGGAGGAAGGACTAAGTTCGAGAGGCATGAGGCATGACCGCATGAGGTGTGAGGTGTGACTTGCAAGTCGTGAGGCTGACAGCTAGGGTTTAGGGTAAAATTAAGAGCCTAGATTAAAGATCAATTTGGTAGTTTTAATAGGTGGGGCGGATTCGGAATCAAATAGTGAAAGTCTCATACCTTATCCTGATCTGAATTATATAAGTAGGGTTTTACCAAAGTCTGATTCGATACCCATTTAGCTCGGGTTTTTCTTTTTCAGTTAAATCGGGTCGGATCAGGCAGGGGTTATTTTGCCAAGAATAGTAGCAAACTTGCTATGATGTGCGCAAAAGCATCTAAACTTTATGTGTGCCCAAACTAGGTGTTGTTTGCCCGATTGCTATTTGATTCAAGCTAAATCCAACTGTTTCAAACCAGATCAGACTTGGATAATACCAAATTTGACTCAATTTAAGTTTATTTTATCAAATTTAAAACTAATATTTGTAATTAAATCTGATTTGAACTAAACTATAAAATTAGACATGATAATTTATATGATGCTTGATATTTCATTTTTTTTCTAAAAAAAAGGAAGCAAACGCATAGAAAAATAGTACAACTTAAGAAAACATTAAATAAACATTAAATAATGGAACTTTCACTTGCTATATGTGCTTGTTAAATTTTTAGGCAAATTCTTGATTGTTTGTCTTTTCAAAATTTCAAACATCTGGATAAAATTAACGAAGGTTGTGTAATTGTTCACTGTAGTTCTTGGAAGCAATACTAATGCTATGTGTTACACATTAGATACATATTTTTCATTATGTTGTCAATTCTACGTAACTAGGTGGATTAAATGGTTTCAATTTCCCACCGTATTATTATTTTTTTTTGTACTTTAAAAATGGCTAGCTTGTAGAAATTGCTTTCTTAATAAAAGTTTTCTTTTTAATATTGCACTATACTTATGAATTGAGTATACCATGTATTTTATTGAACACAACAATAGTTGTATCTAAATGCCTTTAGAATTTTGGAACTACTCTTGCATTGTTGATGGCATGAGTAATACTTGTATATGAATTGTTGTTCCAAAAGAAATTAAATTTATAACTCTTGCAAATTGCTTTACAATAATCAAAATTTAATTTGAACTATATGTATGCAATGAGCTAGTGTAGTACTTGTTTTTGTGATTATATATAGGCTTAAATGAAAATTTGTGCCATAAGACATATATAAGTTCCTTAGCATAATTATTGAAGTGATTGATTTGTTGTAATGCTAATTTTAATATTATATGAATCTTTGAAATGGTAGTGTTAATTTTTACAACTTTTAGTCATGTCTTAGAATAGCCAATCATTTCCATCTCAATTATATCTATTAATTAACATGCAATGAGTTAATTTTTACAACTTTTCGATATCATTTTATCTCAAAAAGAGGCATATTCTATTATTTTTATACTTCAATCAAACTTTTTTGCTTGCTTTATTCAAAATATTCACTTTTCTTTATTTTTTTTAGTAATTTCAGGTGAAATTACTCATTTCTGGAGCTTATTTGTAGGATGAAAAGACAAGTCTGCTCAGCAAATTTGAAGTCAAATGGAGCTTTCTGTATCCGTCATGGCTAGCCCCTAACAAGCTTCATGGCCATGATGAGCATTTCATAAACTTCTTCCTTACAACTGGACCATCATGAGCTTCATGCCCATGACTAGTCTAAAAAGAACTTTGATAAGTTTTCTACTTAGATGATCATGACTTGACCGTAATTAGCATCATGGTCATGATCAAAAGGTCCAAAATCCACAGAAGACTTTATAGCTTGCCCATGAACAAGTTCATAGTCATGACATGAAGACCTATATTCCACATAAGACTTCACAACCAGCTTGTGATCAGCATCACGAACGTGATAATTATTAACCAAACCCATAAAAGAGTTCACAGCCGTGACAACTTATGTCAATCATAATTATTTGCGTTTCTGGGGTGAATCTGAACCGATTTTCATTTGGATCAAAGGGGAAGATGAATAGGTAGCTTCTAGGAGAACAAAAGAATCATCAAAGAGCCATTTCAAGGGGGATTCAATTAGAAATCGAGAGTAAGGTGGACGAACAATGACAAAGGCGGCAGACAAATGGAAAAAGGGATTTTCTAGCGGATTGTGCACGTGAATCTATATCAATAAGTGGATCTTCATTTGTATTTTCTCCCTAAAATCATCTTCCTTATACTTATTGTTCCCTTGAATGATTATTCAAGGATCTGAACTGAGTATACACACCATGGCTACTTAAGCCCTAATTTCAGGATTTTGGATGTAGTTCTACATTTGTTTTTGAACCTTAAACTTCATTGTTTAATGAATCTTTCTTCGTTTATCTAATTATAGTTGTGTTGTTTGTTTGTATTTACTTTGGCCTGGTATTTACAAATCTTAAATGTCATGAGAAAGACCAAAAAGTGAATCACGATGTTGGAATTATTTGATCAGACTCATGTTGTTCTACCACAAAAGTAAGTAGAACTCATGCGAGGACATTAGTATTATCTATGTGCTCATTGGATTTACTTAGATCGGTAAGCCACGAAAGTAGGAGATTGATCTAAATTGGTACTGGTTATACTGCTGAAGGGGGGTAACCTGTACTCTTGGGTAAGTCCTTATGCTTGTAGACTAATTACATTATTATTTTAATGTTCGAATTTAGATCTCGCAATAGGATGAACCTGAAATCCTGAATCTTCTCGATATTGCATTGACCCCATGTTTGACAACCAATTCGACCCACTAGTTTTGTTTGATTTAAATTATTTTGCATCCAAAACTTGATCGATTACACGATCTTTCGATATTTGCGACTTGTCCCTGTAGGAATGATAACCTTGTATTACATCGGTGGGTCGTGCACTTGCTGTGCGTAACAAGTTTTTAGCGCTGTTGCTAGAGACAATGGTCAACATCGAATTAATCTTATTATTTATAGATTGGACTTTGCTTTCTTTATTTTAGTTTTTTTTCTTGCTATTGGTAGTTATTTTGTTTCCACTTAGTTTTAGTAAGTCTACTTTCTGATTTGACTTTTTTAACATTGCCTATTAATCTTGTTTATGCATAGAAGTCTTAGATCAGGTGACTTGTACGATATCGATCTGGAAATCGAGTGAACTTTCAAGAGAAGACGTAGACTCAAGGAACTAAAAAACAAAGAAGGCTCTGCAACTACTGAACCACTACCCTTTCTCATGGTTAACAACAACATGACACTAAGAGTTTTTGCTGCACTAAATGTGTAGGGTCTTAATTCTGGCATAGCTCGACCTGTAGTGGATGCAAACAATTTCGAGAGAAAGCATGCCTTGCTTTCCATGGTTCAATAGAGCCAAGCTGGCGGTTTGCCGTTACAGGATCCTAATATGAACCTTTCAATCTTTCACGAATATTATGATACTTTAAAATTAAATGGTGTCTCTAACGATGCAATTAGGTTAAGACATTTTCTTTTTTCACTCAGGGATTGAGCAAGAGTATGGCTACATTCTTTACCACCAGGATCCATCATCACGTGGGACCAGCTTTCCCAAGCGTTCCTTTCTAAATACTTCCCTCCTAGCAAAATGGTTCAGCTCCATAACTAGATTATGAGCTTTACTCAGAAGGATGAGGAATCTCTCTCTTTGAAGCTTAGGAAAAATTCAAAAATTGTAAAGATTATGTCCACAGCATAGGCTGAAAAAATGAGTGATACTGCATACATTTTACAATGGACTTAACTACAACACGAGGCTTATTGTAGAAGCCGTAGCTAGAGGAGCCCTAATGAACAAGAACGTGGATGATGTCATGACCCTTCTTGAGAATATGACACTTAACCACAATCAATGGTCTAGCGAGAGAGCTAACTCCTCTAGAGCTGCAGCTTTAGGTAAGTATGAATTGGACAACTTGAATTCGTTGGCTATGAAGGTAGATAGACTTTCTCGAAAGTAGATTCCTTCAATATTAATACGATTGAAGCAACTAATGTTTGACAAACTGAGTTGCCCGTCACACCCCTAGAAATAATAATGGTGGTTTTTTTATATCTTGTTTAACATAAAATAATACACAAGATACAATATCAAGTCAAGTAAACTTGAGAACAACCTCAACATAATCATAATATATTTGCAGGGAAGTGAGAACATCATTTAACAAAATCAATAACCAACAATCATTCACAAAGATATATTAAACACCAAACATTTTTATACAACTAAATCACATGTCTACAAAATGATACCATATCCAAAATTGCTCAACTTCCTCTATGCAACACAAAATAATATTACATGAGCATGTCATCTTAGCTTTACACTAGTATATTAAACCAAACATGAGCTTATAAGTAACTATTTCTTTTAGCACTTCCTTCATTACCCCAGGAAAAAATATAAAATCAAAAGAGTAAGTTATGAAACTCAACAAGAACTACATTGCCCAAGTAACAAAAATGCATTCATATTACTAACTTTTATTTTTAAAAAAAGTTTTCTACTATACAAGTGGAGTGTCACAACTATGTTTGACAAAGTAACATCTCAAATCTTAACATAATGGTATCATGAACATATAGAACAAGGATGATATCAATAACCCATTAGTATCAACAAATAGGAACAAATGATAATTTCATTGACTCATGAGTATCCAAAGCATCATAGAAAATAAATGATCATATTATTGACTCATGAATGTAAAAAGCATCATATCAGAGCTAGTGGGAATAAAACATAACAAACTCCTGCACGTTTAGAAACATGACTAACCCACATCTAGGTAAACTAACAAATAAAAACCTGTAAAAGGGCTCATCATGGCCTAACTAAATATGAATGGATAGACTCTAGAGGTGGCTCCCATTATTTCTAATATGGCACTTTGTTCCATATACTTAGCTCCACATTTGTCAACAAATATCGAGGGATTATAGAGGTAGTCTTATTATTTCTAATGTGAGACTTTGCGCTATGTAGCACTTGGTTCTACATTCATAGCTATAATTCCCATAAATTGGATTAATTTATTTTTCCACTAGAAGATGTAAGGGGCCAAACGACAATTATGTCATAACATAATCAAAGTAATATAATACTGCATTCAAATATTTTGCCCTTATAACTTGATCATGGGTACAAATATCAAAGGTC
Source organism: Costus lasius (assembly GCA_027563935.2). Lineage (NCBI taxonomy): Eukaryota > Viridiplantae > Streptophyta > Magnoliopsida > Zingiberales > Costaceae > Costus > Costus lasius. Next base: position 54,866,350 of record CM050447.1, read on the forward strand.
CATGTCAAGTCCATAAGAACATTTTATCAAATATCAAATACAACGATAATGTCCATGAATTAAATAATAATCACATAAGCATAGATGGTCACTAGTCAATTTATCATCATCATGAACATAGGGTGTTGCTCAAGGATTATGATAAGTTGTATCATAATAGTCCTGCTATGGCCAAAACATGTTATACTAGATTAGTCAATTCATTTAAATGAATCAAAGAGGAATACTATAGGTAACCATACAAAATAGTTGCCATTAGAAGCATAATTGAATCTGCTTTGCAATAAAACTAGTTTGATGCAATTTGTCAAAGTGAACAAAAAAGATATAAGGGTTGGAGTGAAGAGGGGGGGGGGGGGGGGGGGGGGGGTGGGGGGTCCATAATTCCAAAAGCATTGAACTAAAGATTATAGTTTGTTGAAGGTTATCAATTATCTCAATAATATGCAATATATGATATTTTGGAAAGGTATTTGAGTCGTTGTTCTTTCAAAATAAATATCACGCAAAGCCATTTTGTATATTAAAAGTTACAAGGAAAATGCCATAAGAAGGTTAGTCTCATATTTCAGAAAATATATAATGAATGTTGCTATCAATTTGATAACCTAACTATGGTTAATTATATATAATATAAGATGCATTAGAAATCTATTCAAGTTCTCGTTTTATCCAAAGTAATTTTCATTTCAAAATAGTCTATGTATATAAAGTTATAAGATAAGAACTCTCATGAGGACAGATTTGCAAATATTGTTACACTTTGAACACTCATTCAAAGTTTCCTACAATATTATGATGAAAATTCCAAAATTCATTCTTGATTTCAAATAATCAGAATCTCAACTATTTATTAAGGTCATAAACATAGTTTTCATCAAACTATTATACTTTTGAAAACACAAATATAGATAGAAACTTGCCATATAAAAAATTTGAGCTCTCCAATCCCTTCTTCAATTCACCACCTTAACCTATTCATCCCTAAAGCCAAAGGCAAGTTGCTAATGAAAATCACCATTTTTCCCTTCTTTTTCTTCATTTGTACCTCATTACTCACTATTGTAGCATGATGTGTCACTCCTAGGTTAGTTCCCATTCTCAATAAGCATGGGGTATTTGATAGGCAATCATAGGGTGTTTTTAACTTATTTTATTTCGCTTAAGTAATTTTTTTTCTTTACCTCACCAAATAGTGAAAAATTATTTGTACAAATTCTCTGCTAAATAAATATACATTTTTATCCTTTACCTTTCATAGTACATCTCCTACATGGTTAAGTTTATATTTTTTTGATTTTTTTTAAACATTATTCTTTATAATAATAGTACAAGATAGAACATGGATATCGTTTTGCTGACTTGTGAAAGTTCAATGGGAACATCACGAGGAGGAATAGACCACATGCGAACGAGAAGATGAAGTAAAAGAAGTATCCAAATATCTTCGATAAATAGGTGCATGTTTATCCTAAACAAATATCTTCAAAAGTTCATTTATAAAGCTGTTCATAATTGAATGTGAATATATTTAATTTTGTGAATATAGGAGAAACTAATAGGCTTAACGGCAAAATTACAGTCAAAAGGGGGAATAATCTGGCTTTTGTAAGGTAGTTTGCGGGTCCCTAGCACGAAACCAATCACTTTCAAGGCATCCACTTTACCTCCATGCCAAACCAAGTAACCCGCTCCTCACCGTCGTCTTGTCGTGTGACGTGTGTCGACCACTCCTTGCTCAACGGGACATTCTCGTTCCAATAAAGAACCCTGAGGATCATAGCTTTCCGCACCAGCAATGCGATTCGCGATAAATCGAGGGCCCGCGTGGGTCCCATCTCCCACCAATCACGCGAAACCTGGGTGAGCGATGCCCCTCGCCCTGGCCCGCAAATGACGCCATGGGCACCTTACCGAGATCCACGTCGCCCTCGCATCCACCACGTGTCCAGTACCGCCGTCGCCGTTACTCATTAAAGCAACAAGCAACTAACCCAGCTCCAATCCAGTCCTGCGATTGTTTGTGCCTATCACCGCCTGATTAGCCCACGTGTCCCGTCTCTCGAACCTGCGCCCGCTCTCGCTGACACCCACGTGTAACGTCGCGCCACTCCGCGTGGGACACTCCGCCCGATTCCATTCGCGCCGTACCTGCCTCGCCCCCGACACCGGCGCCCTCCCTATCCCCCTGCCTTCACGTGATCCTCGCCTCCTGTCACAGCCACCTGTCCTTTTTGCCCAATGGCAACCCGAGATGCTCAGTCCATGTTGCTAGCGGAGACACGCGTTCGTCGATCCTCCAGCTATTTTAGCTGGCTGCGTCCTCTTTAGTGATACCTGGGTTCTTCTAGCTAGCTGTTTATGCGAGCAACGAGGAGACGCCGAGAGGAGATGGTGAAAAGCGGTGGATGCTGCATCCCCATGTACGGCAGAGCCGGCGGGGAGGCTGACGCAGCGTGGAAGGCTGGGCGGATCATGCTCCGATTCCGCCCTATCGCCCCAAGGCCTGCCGCCGGTGCCGCGGCTGGCTCCGTAATCTATCTGGAACCGTACGCCCCGGTCAAGCGTCCGAAAAGGAAGGGATCGGCTAAAAGATCTGGCGGCAGCGGCAGGAGGGGAAAGGCGAACAAGGTTGATGCCACGGCGGCTTCGTTATCGACGTCGTTGAAAGAAGATGACAAGTCGTCGTCTTCATCGTTGACGTCCTCGTCCACGATCGTGACGCTTCCCTTGATTCCAGAGACACCAGAGAGAAAAGACTCCCCGGTCGAATCCCCGCCGATGAAGTGGTGGGGGGATGACGAAGGAGCGGGAGTCGTGGTGGGGGCGCCGAGGACGGGGAGGAAGGTGGTGTCCTGGGTGACGGTCGAGTGCGTGACTGACGCGTGGCGAGAGGGAGAGGTGGCATGGATGAGTGATGAGGGAGTAAAGGCGGCGTTGGCGGATGACGACTGCCCCGGGTTCGTGTCGGACGTGTGGGAGCGCGTCACGTGGGCCAACGATGCGTACAAGAGGATGGTAGGTGCGTCCTACAGCGAAGTAAAAGGAGAGCAGGAAGAGGATGCAGTGACGGTGGAGTTGATGACGAGGGGACTGGTGCCGTCGGCGTGGGCGTGCCGAGCGTTCACGTGCAGGGTCCGTGTCAGTTATACATTGCAGCCGGGGAGGGGGAACAAGTCTTCGCCGACGCTGGCTGCGCCTTGCGATGCATGGAGGATGGATAGCGGATGCTGCGCGTGGAGGCTCGACATCATGGCGGCGCTGAGTCTCAGCGTTTGAGTGGCACGAGCTATGTATATATATATATATATATATGCACATATATAACGTTTCTACTTGTGATGGTGCCGCCAAGGTATAGCAGTATAGGGTGGTATTTAGAGGTGGTTGATAAATGGAGGTTGAAGCCATACATAAGCCATGTATCTGGTTTCTGCATGAAATACCGGTACTTTAAACTGGTACAAGATCTAACATGTTTTCGTACCCCGAAACGTTTGCTCCTAACTAAATTTTTATAGCAGTGGTTTGTTTTTTCTTGTTTCTTTTTTCCGAACAAGAGAATTAAGGTGTGCACGAACTGATCCTTGTAAAATATGTATGTATACACGATATAATATATGTGTATACATATATAACGATGCTATGGTAAAACACCAGCAGGATCGATCGCTTGGTGTCACGCCCACGATTATCGTAATACATTTTTAATCCAAATACATGTGAGTCAACGCTTGACTCGAGTCCATACAAGCCCACGCAGGGGCACCACGGTCAAAACCGCGAAGTCGGGCGCGATCGGCGGGAATGACTTTTCAAATCGAACTCCAGCCAGACCAAGGACTCGGCATGGATCTTTGCCGTCCCAACCAATCTCAGGTGACTCTCGTCGACTACCGGGAACCGAAGTCGTTGAATCCAACCCAAATCTGCCCAAACCCGATGGGTCCACCCAGAACCAATCGCATTGGACAGAGTCCACCGCAAGTGTGCATTCGTAGGCTGAAGCGTGCACGTCGAGGACGTCTACAGCGTCCCACCGTCGCGTACGCTACAGTGAACGTTTGCACAGGCCGCAGAGATACGCCCAAAGACGGAGATCGACCAAGTAATCACAGCTTAGAGGAAGACCGGCGACTGCCGACGGCGGGCTACCCACGGCAGTTAACCCACTCTCGACGTCACTACCCGTTCCCTCGTAGAAACAGGCGACGGACGATACGTCCCGACCCCGCTGCATAGAGAAAGCCCACGTAGGAGTCCGCCAAGGAGAAGGTCTCCTCGCCAAGTCGACGGAGTCCGGCTGGAGAAGAGAGCGGCATCGGCGGAAAGCAGACACAGTTGCCGTGGAGGAGCGGAGAGGTCCCCGTTCCTACTACGTCTCCCACGCCATGGACAAGGAAAGGAAGGCGGCGGTCAGCTCCACGGAATCCACCAGAACACAATCTCCAATCCAGGCCGGCAACGAAGTTGAGGAAGATAGAGGAGCGGCCTGAGGAGAGAGAGGGGAAGGACCCGCACGCAGGCGGAGAGAGGCGCCGACCGGCGAGCCCGCACACAGGCGAGCCGGGTCCGGGACTTCAAGCTCGCAGGCGCGCTGGAACCTGCCAGGAGGAAGACAGAGGAGCTCGCAAAAGGGAGCGCGGCCACGATAGGCAGGCAGCGGAAGAACCCAAAGAAAGAGACGTCGCCGGGAGCGGCGTGCTCGACCGGGACGGAGACGAAGAAGGCGCCGTTGACGGCGAAAATGTACCTCGGCACAAATGCCGGCTCCTCCTATTCGGTGAAGTGGTAGCAGAAGAGCCTTCCAAGGCTATCAGGTCTGGTCGTCGGCGGCCGCGACGGCGACGACGTCAGAGAAGACGAAGAGGAATGGAGGACCCGGGGACTCCTCACGAACCGCTCCACCCACCCGCACCACCGGTCCCGCGAGAATGAGCTCAAAGAGGGCGGCCAACAAGGTCGTCGGCACCGGAGGGAAGGGTCCAAGGCAAAGTCGAGAGCGAAGTCGTTTTCCAGGACTGCCACCCGCCGACTTTTCTCCTTGTTTTTCACCTTGTTTTTCCTTTTTTTGTCCGCGCTCTCTCAAGACAACGATGTCGTCTCCCTTTTCCCTATTTTTTTTTTGCCTCGATCCCGTACCCTGTCAGCCAACCAATGAATCCCACGCTTGATGGGACGTCGCCGCGTCCACCACGCAAACTCCGTGCGCGACGTAATTTCGCCCATTGGCGAAATCGGAGTCGGGCAATCCGACCCGTCCACCCGAACCATGCACCAATGAGTCAAAATGGGCTGGGTTTGGATGACTAAATTGGGCTGAAAATGGGCCGCGCCTAAATCTGGCCCAACGGCCTAACATTCTCCCCCTCCTAAGCCATTCGTCGTCCTCGACGAATCTCGAAGTGCAGCTCAGTCCGTACTCATCATTTCCACAGAATTGCAAAGGGGTTCGGCGATACCCGCGATCGAACGGGATCACATATTTTTCCCATAAACTCGTCCAACATCGTAACTTGGCCACGCCTAAGTCTCATCCTCTTCGAAGGCGTCCCATACCACCCCCGTCGAAGACTAACTTAGCTCGCCCCAATTACCATTTTGTCCCTAGGTCTCCTCCACTCATACTGGCGTCCCTATATGCCGAGGAATCTCGAACTGTTTGCAAGGACTTTTCCTTGCCGTCCTCCCAAGCTTCCCTTACATAAGGCGTCCCTTTATGCGAAGTTAGCTTAGTTGGACCAAGGAGAGAGATCTCTTTTGTTTCAGTTGGACCTCGTCCACTCCCCTTATTCCCTAAATAGCAGTTTTAGAGTCTGCCAACTCTTCCTCATCTTGTCTCCCCGTAGTAGATTTGAAAGTATATCAACCTTTTTCAGAATTCCCCTCCCCTCGGAGTTCACGACTTCGATACTCATCCGAATTGCGTTCACCTGGTGTCCCATTTCATGCAGGCGTGGTATTACTATAATCATCGCAGTGGTCAATGGCTCAAGGCCAAATATAACCTCGTAGTCGACGGGGTAGAGAATCTTTGCAGGGCAACAACCGTGTCAGCAACCTATCCCAACACTCACGTCATAGACCACTCCTACGACTTCAGGACCTACCGCACCGACCATCACCACTCGGTCCTGTGCCGGGATGACCTAGGTCCAATCCCACTGGTATAGGTCCGCCCTCAGAAATATCCATATCAATCCAGCTAACACATGCATAGGATCTGTAAAACACATCAAGGTATATACATCAAAATAGAAGTCTTGTTCAAAACATAGGTCCACGGCAATCATGTCCAAAACATGTCAACCAACAATCAAAATAACCGTCAAAATAACCGTACCAAGTACAACCGAATAAAGGAGCGTCTCCTAGTACAAGGTAGGCCTGTCAGTGGATGTAGACGCAGCACCAAGTATTGCTGGATTGGGGAGCGCCTCCCCCTCCTTTCCAGCGCCTTCTTCAGCTGCTACTAGGGCAGCGACTCTCTCCCTCTTGGGGAACTCCCTCATCATATGGGGGCCCCGACAAATGTAACACTCCATAGTGGTAGACATCCTCTTCGGCGCTGGTGTAGGTGGCCGGTCCCTGACAGACCTCGACGAGCTCGGCACAGCCGGCCGGTTCTTCCTCGTAAATGGTTTCTTACCCCTCGTGGTGAGTGGGCCTCTGGCTCGCGAGGTAGAAGCCTCAGTAGTAGCAACAGCAGTAGGAGGGGCCTGTCCCCTCGGGTCCCTACGGTCCGCCAGTGCATCAGCCGCCTGCATGGCGGCCTTCAGGGTCCTCACCTCCTGGCGGCATAACTCGTCACGGGCCCAGCCCTAGAGATGATCCATAAAAGTGTAAAGTCTGCCCTCCTCCGACATGTCATCAATCTTCAACATCAGCTGAGAAAACTGCTGTACATAGTCTCGAATACTCCCATAATGGCGGACTTTCTTCAATGCGTCCCTTGCCCCCAAGTTGACTTCCCCGGAAGGAATTGTGCTCTGATCTCCGATTTAAGCTCTTCCCATGAGAGCTTATGGGTGGGATCCGACCCGAGCAGATTGGTGCGGCCTGAGTCCGCCACCATAATTTGGCATCTCCTGAGAGATAAGTGATGCCGGTCTGGGCCTGCTCCGCCTCGGGGATCTGGGCGTTCTGGAAGAACATCTCCATATCCCATAGGAAGTTCTCAACTTCCTTGGAGCAACGCACCCCTTTAAAGGGGGTAGGCTCCGGGGCGCATCGTCGCACGACTGCCCCCTGACCGGAATCAGCTGCAACTCGCATCGGTACAGCCGCTCTAAGGCGCTTAAGGAGCGCGATCTCCACCTGAGCCGTCTCCAGCTCCCCGGTGAGTCGAGTCACCTGAGCTGCGAGACTCTCGTGTGAGAGGAGCAGAGTGGAAACCAGATCCACAAGCGTCTTGGGGGCTACGGAATCATCCCCGACGATATCCTCCAAGGAGGAAATCCTGCTATCAGTCGTAGGCTCCATCTGCAAATACACCACAGGATAAGCCAAAAATAGTTGTACAACTCTTGTACAAGTTGGAACGTGCAGAAAACCTGCTCTGATACCAGCTGTCACGCCCACGATTATCGTAATACATTTTTAATCCAAATACATGTGAGTCAACGCTTGACTCGAGTCCATACACGCCCACGCAGGGGCACCACGGTCAAAACCGTGAAGTCGGGCGCGACCGACAGGAATGACTTCTCAAATCGAACCCCAGCAGGACCAAGGACTCGGCATGGATCTCTGCCGTCCCAACCAATCTCAGGTGACTCTCGTCGACTACCGGGAACCGAAGTCGTTGAATCCAACCCAAATCTGCCCAAACCCGTTGGGTCCACCCAGAACCAATCGCATTGGATAGAGTCCACCGCAAGTGTGCATTCGTAGGCTGAAGCGTGCACGTCGAGGACGCCTACAGCGTCCCACCGTCGCGTACGCTACAGTGAACGCTTGCACGGGCCACAGACATACGCCCGAAGACGGAGATCGACCAAGTAATCATAGCTTAGAGGAAGATCGGCGACTGCCGACGGCGGGCTACCCACGGCTGTTAACCCACTCTCGACGTCGCTACCCGTTCCCTCGTAGAAACAGGCGACGGACGATACGTCCCGACCCCGCTGCATAGAGAAAGCCCACGTAGGAGTCCGCCAAGGAGAAGGTCTCCTCGCCAAGTCGACGGAGTCCGGCCGGAGAAGAGAGCGGCATCGGCGGAAAGCAGGCACAGCTGCCGTGGAGGAGCGGAGAGGTCCCCGTTTCTACTATGTCTCCCACGCCATGGACAGGGAAAGGAAGGCAGCGGTTAGCTCCACGGGATCCACCAGAACACAATCTCCAATCCAGGCCGGCAACGAAGTTGAGGAAGACAGAGGAGCGGCATGAGGAGAGAGAGGGGAAGGACCCGCACGCAGGCGGAGAGAGGCGCCGACCGGCGAGCCCGCACACTGGCGAGCCGGGTCCGGGACTTCATGCTCGCAGGCGCGCCGGAACCCGCCAGGAGGAAGACAGAGGAGCTCGCAAAAAGGAGCGCGGCCACGACAGGCAAGCGGCGGAAAACCCAAAGAAAGAGACGTCGCCGGGAGCGGCGTGCTCGACCGGGACGGAGACGAAGAAGGCGCCGTTGACGGCGGAAATGTACCTCGGCACAAATGCCGGCTCCTCCTATTCGGTGAAGTGGTAGCAGAAGAGCCTTCCAAGGCTATCAGGTCTGGTCGTCGGCGGCCGCGACGGCGACGACGTCGGAGAAGACGAAGAGGAATGGACGACCCGGGGACTCCTCGCGAACCGCTCCACCCACCCGCACCACCGGTCCTGCGAGAATGAGCTCAAAGAGGGCGGCCGACAAGGTCGTCGGCGCCGGAGGGAAGGGTCCGAGGCAAAGTCGAGAGTGAAGTCATTTTCTAGGACTGCCGCCCGCCGACTTTTCTCCTTGTTTTTCACCTTGTTTTTCCTTTTTTTGTCTGCGCTCTCTTAAGACGACGATGTCGTCTCCCTTTTCCCTATTTTTTTTCGCCTTGATCCCGTACCCTATCAGCCAACCAATGCATCCCACGCTTGATGCGACGTCGCCGCGTCTACCACGCAAACTCTGTGCGCGCGACGTAATTTTGCCCGTTGGTGAAATCGGAGCCGGGCAATCCGACCCGTCCACCCGAACCATGCACCAATGAGTCAAAATGGGCTGGGTTTGGATGACTAAATTGGTCTAAAAATGGGCCCTCGCCTAAATCTGGCCCAACGGCCTAACACTTGGTGTGTCCACAGAACTGGCCATTTAATTGGTCACTAATGAAGGATCTATTTGGTACGAAACTATTAGGTTTTTTTGTTAGAAAATGTTGAATAAAACGTAACTGCGGGGAAATTTATGTAAATTATTATACTCATCATTTTTTTAAAAAATAAAAAATAAAAAATAAAATATTTTTAATAATAATAATGACAAAAATAATTTTAGATTTAAAAATATTAATTTTTTGTTTATTATAATAATAATTATTTAAAAAATTTCAGGTGCGGGCATCGAATACAAAAAGGAAAAATTTACTATACTGCTGTGCCAAACGGGTGAAGTAAAGTTGGACGGAAACCGCTAAACTAGTCAGTGGACTTGCGCGTCCTGGCCAAATGAAATTCTGAGTAGATTTGGCTCAAGTCAAACTTTGACCGAAACATGCTGGGTACACACCGCAGTCTTGCTGCCTGAATCATTGACTGATTGACTTGGATATTGGGCAATAACAAGTCTAAAGTTATATATATCTATATATTTAAATTTAATGATGCTAGATTAAATCATAAAATCAACCGAGCTCACTTTACAATACCTTTTATTTATACAATTAATGATTATGCGGATTAGTTATAAGCACTCAGCTAAACTCATACAACCATTCAGGTTCAATTTAGAGCCAGGGGTGTTTTTCATTTGGCTAGTTGGAGAACTATTGATCTAAAAGTTGCAAATTGTTTGAGTAAATTACTCTACTATATTGATTAAGTACAAATTTAATAGAAATGATACTAAAAATTTGATAGAAATCGTACCAAATATTTTGATAAAAATAATAATTAATATAATAATGATAATCAAATAAATAATAAAAGTAAAACAATTAAATTTTTTAGTGAAGAGCCGCAAAGGAGAATGTTTAATTGTGGTGTAGTGGTTATCACGTTAATTTTATATACTAAAGGCCCCTAATTAGATCATGGGTAGCATCATTATCTAGATTTTTTTCCTTCTAGATATAACTCTTATTGATGTACTTAGTTCATGATTAAGAATCACCATAACATTTGGCAATTGCATATTCTTGTTGTCTAAGATATTAGATCATAATGATTTAATTAGATGATGTGGTGTAGTAGTTATCACATTAGTTTTACACTTTAGCAGTGTGTTTCTTTGGACAAAAAATTGGGAGGAAAGAATAAAAAACACATTGAATCTAGTTGCATTTTGTGACTAAATTTAATGTGTTTTTTTATTCTTCGATCCCAATTTTTCATCCAAGAAAACACAGCCTAAAGGTCACTAGTTTGGAAATTCATGATGAAAACCTTGTGGAACCGGGTGGAGTAGCGAAAGAAAAAAAAAAAAGAAGAAGAAGAGGGATAAAGAGGAACCATCACGCACTTGCATTCATTGTCACCTCTTCTCATTCATTTCCTTCTTCCTCTGCTCCTTGGTCTGGTTGGAATATTTGTCGAACCAGTTTGAACTAGAAAAATCGACTAATTCGAACTAGTTTGAAAACCTTTGTCTATTATTAGATCCTAATAATTTAATTAAATGTTATAATGTAGTGGTTAACACATTTGTCTCACGCATAAAGGCCATAGTTTGGCCTTTCGTAGCATCATTAAATAATTTTCTTCCTTCTTAGTATAACTCTTATCCTGTACCTTATAAAAAAAAATCATAATAACAATTTGAAATTTCACATTCTTGATGTCTAAGTTATTAAATAATAAAAAAAATTAGATTCTATGATGTTTTAGTTATTATTTTAGTCTTACACACTTTTCTCTAGTTCAATTTTAGGCTGTTGGTGTATATGCCCTAAGGATCTAATTCTGGTCCGTTACTTGTACTACTTCACATTGATATTTATATCATACTGGCATTGTCGTTATCATTATTTGTTTACATCTGCGAACATGTACTTATATGATAATGTCCCTGGAGACAGATTGGATTTGTGCTCAAACTATTGTCCCTAGTCAATGTACCTTAGTGGATATGGGACAGCTATGGTACTTGTAAGACTAGTATATGGGCTGGTTAGGCACGAGGTGCTAACGCAGGCATATGGGTATATCAGTGGTAGATATACTGGACCGACCCGCTGTGAGGCAATGACTTGGTGTCACGAGTTATCCTCACAAGTGATAGGAGATGCATTGATCCCTTGACTTGAGGTCATTGGCCATTCTATATGGTTAAGGATATGCTTTGATACAACCTAACGCCTTGCCGTAGTTGGGAGGTAATAACGGTTGTCATTGGGCATGTCACGACCCATATGAGAAGGTCAATGCACAGACATAGGATTTGCCCCTTCCTAAGGGAAGCATGATATCCATGGAGCTCCTCTATGGTTCTATGACTGAAAGTGTATGATCATACCCAGGTTAGACCTGATTTAGTCATAGCCATGAGATTGGATAGAAACAAGTGGTGACACACTTGGCCAATCGGATATCAGTTCGGCAAAGAGACTGTAATGCATCTGTACCTGGTTGCGATGATGGGGATGTCGATGTCGATATCCATTCCGATGACTTGGGTAGTAGCGATGCACTGCTAGGTGCCACTCACTGCTTGTGGTGACCTTAGGTCAGCACTGCCAACGTCAGAGGAACCTACAGGGTCGCACACCTTGATACTCGAGTTCTCGTATTGATCGGGAAGCCTTATGATCGAGTTATTGGATAACTCGGATCTGTTTTAGAGATTTCATCAGCGCCAATGGGCCTGATGAGATGGAAGAGACTTATTGGAGCCAACTTCCATTTACGGCATTTTAACCATGGTTAGCCCAATTTGACCATGGGTTAAATTGGATTGGATCCAAGGGGTTGGTTGACATGAAAAATGGACCTTGGGCTGGGCCCATTGAAAAAGGTTGAACTTAATGGGCTTAAGGAGAAGAAAAGGGATGGCACATGCTTAACCCTAGTTAGACTAGGGTTAGCGCTTATATCTCATGTGAGTTTAATTGATCATGATAAAAAAGGGCTAATTAATTAATTAATTAGAGTCATATTTTTGTGGGATTAAATGGGCTGATTTATTTGAATTAATTAGAGTCCTAATTGGATTAGGATTCAATTAATTAGATAAATAATTAGAGTCCTAATTGGATTATGACTTAATTCAAAGCTTAATTTGAATCTTGATCAAACCGCCCCTTGAGTCCTAATTGGATTAGGACTTGATCAAGTCGCCCACTTAAGTCCTAATTGGATTAGGACTAGTCTTGATCAAACCGTCCATGTAAATCCTAATAGGATTAGGACATGATCAAGGCGCCCACATGAGTCCTAATTAGATTAGGATTTAAATTCCTACTTCTTCTCCTAGCCACCCAATTTGTTTGAATCGAGGCCACAAGTAAACCGCCTATGGTCTCTATAAATAGAGACCTTGGCCGCCCCTCTCAATACACTAATTTCTCTTGAAGGCGTGATCAATTGAGAGGGCGATCAAGTGAGGGCGAGTGGCTCCATCCTTTCCATCAAACCGCAAGTGTTCATCTTCCCTTCTCCTTGGCGAAAGGTGAATTTGTTCTTGGCGGCATCTCCTTCTTCCTCCTTGTTCTTGTCGCATCTCCCTTTGGTGGTGGCGCAAGTCTCTTGGAGGGCTCTCCCAAGGCTTGGATCTTCTTCCCGAGGCTAGCACCGGGCGTGGAAGAAGAGGCTCGAGGCATCTGTGTGTGTGAGACTGCAGAGGGCGCACGCTTGGGCGCCTACCTTGACATCGGCCTCATCTTGCTTTAAGGTATTTTCTATCTCATCGTGTCGACTCTCTCGCTTGATGATCTTCATTGGGTTTTTGGGACTGGCCTGTTTCGGGGATATTCTTCCACTGTGCTATGTATTTGTGTTGATAAAACTCTGAAAAATTGTAAAATATCCCCGGGGTTTCCCAACAGTGGTATCAAAGCGACTTGCGAAACTCGAACGATGTTTTTCATGCTTTTCATGCTCACATGCCATATTTCAATTTTCGAAATTGTATGATGCATGGCGCACGGTTTTTCTAAAGTAGAAAAATTAGGGTTTCTTGTTTCTATCACCTTTTCAATCTCTTTTGGATTTTTGAGTTATTTTTCTTGCATGATTTAAGGATCAAAGGCGCACGTGGTTTTGTCAAGTAGGACGGGCATTGTGTCTTCGAACTGGCCGAGTCTCTTGATCTGACAAAATTACCAGCTGAGAGGATCTTTGAAATCATCATGAAAATTAATCACGAATAACTAAAAGATTTGTGAGAAGAAGATGAGGAAAAGAAACTGGGTTTATGAAAAAAATAAAATTTTAGATTTTATGTTTTTCATGAGCATGTAGAATTGCATGTGTAAATACCTTGATTGTGCATAATGTTGTGATCATGAGTCAAGTCCCCTTGCATGCCTGTGATGTATCCTTGTGCGGCCTGCGTGTCATCTTTTTCTTTATTTTTGTAAAAGTAAGATGAAGATTAAGGGAAGGAGCTTGGTGGTGCATCTTGGATGGTGGCGCAACAAGCACCCTACTTGGATTGGTGGCGCATGCAAGATGGTGCAAGCTTGCTTGGTGGCGCAAGCATAGCATGGCCGAGCCTTAGGGCTTGTGAGCTAGCTATGTTGGACCTTGCAAGATGGCGATTCACCCTTGGAGGACCTTGGAGCCAACCTTGAAGTTCAAAATAGAGGTCGACTAGGTTAAGTCTAGTTCTTGGGGCTTGAGTCCTAGGTCAAGAGTTGAACCTCCTTCTTGGCATGGGTTGGTTCAATGTCTTGCATAGGTCATGATCACATCATTCTTTTACTGCTTATCTTATTTGCTAAAGCATGCCTGTATTGTTTTATCGTTATGTTATCACTATAAGAATGCATGCCTGTAATGCTAGACATAAGATAAAACTAATTGAGACCTCAAAAACCCTCATTCAAAATATCAAGTCTAGTAGCCTTCTAACGCGTAGCCCTCACTAAGCTATCGATCAGTGGTGTTGTGAACTGTTTCCCACCCTCGTGGGACACACCCACTTATCTTTAGAAAGTGCATGGTGGCAATGGTTTCCCCAGTCCGTTTTAATCGGGGCGCGCCTTTGCAAGGAAACTCGTTGGCCCTGGGCATAACGGTTAGGAATAGACTTGACTAGAAGTTCATGTGCTGAGCACATGATGAAAGTCTAGAGGCATCATTGAGAGGTTAGGGTTTCATGCTGTATCCAGCCCTCGTTGGACATGAAATGCCTAAACTGTTTCAATAAGGGGAATTGCTTGGAGCAATCGGCCGGCGTGCTCACCTTAGGAAGCATGAGTTACTTTGTGCATCTCATCCCACCCTCGTGGGACGCGAAGCCTCATGTGAAATAAGGATCCCATCTCACTAGGAAGTCCTTATCTTCCTGATTGACTTTGTGGGTTGTCAATTCGATTAAAATAATGGGAGCCATGAACATTTAAAATAAGTCCAGTTTAAATGATATGAAGTAGTACTGATATGCTTTTCTTGGTTGTTGTAGAATCAATGGCTACGAACACCGGCAGATTAACACTGCGATCTCTTCTTGATAAGGAGAAGTTGGTTGGAACCAACTTTATGGACTGGCATCGGAACTTGAGAATAACACTCAAGCTTGAGAAGAAGCTGTATGCCCTTGAACAAGCTCTTCCTGCGGCTAATGCCATAACGGCAGATAGAGATGCCTTTAGAAGGCATCAGGATGACTCTGTGGAGGTAGCGTGTCTCATGCTAGCCACTATGGCACCTGAACTTCAGGTGCAATATGAGGAGCAGAACGCTTTTCAAATGATTACTCATTTGAAACAGATGTTCGAGGCTCAAGCTAGAACGGAGAGATATGACATCGCCAAAGCAGTCTTTCGGTGTAAGTTATCTGAGGGTGCACCAGTGAGACCCCATGTTCTCAAGATGATTGGGAACGTGGATCATCTCAAGAGGCCGGGACACACCATTGATAACGAGCTGGTTGTGGACCTTATTCTGCAGTTCCTGCCCCCTAGCTTCAGTCCATTTATCATAAATTTTAACATGAACTGGATTGAATGCACAAGGGAGGAACTAATAAATATGCTCCAAACAGCCGAGCGAGAGATGGTAAAGACCAAACCCAATTCTGTTCTTTTGGTCCTTACAGCCAAGAAGATGAAGAAAAAGGGTAAGGGCAAGGCCAAAGGTCCCATCAAAACACTGAAGAAAAAGGCCAAGAAGTCAAAGGATCAGAGATGTTTCCACTGTGGTGAGCAGGGTCACTGGAGGAGGGACTGCAAGCAGCTTCAGAATGAGGAAAAGAAAGGCTCAGGCTTAGCTTCTAGCTCAGGTATTTATGTTACTGAAGTCAACTTTTCTATTTTATGTCATGGGTATTGGATACCGCATGTGGAGCTCATATTTACACAAATATGCAGGGGCTTAAGAAAAGTAGATTGGTGTGTCCTGGAGAGAATAACCTACGAGTTGAGAACAGGGCACAGGTTGCTACTATTGCTGTAGGAGTTTTGACTCTCTCCCTGCCTTCTGGACTTCTATTAGAGTTGAATAATTGCTATGATGTACCTTCTTTTACCAAAAACATTGTATCTATTCCTTGCTTGGCAAGGAAAGAATTTAAATTTGAAATAAAAGAGGACTCATGTTCTTTTTCATTTGCAAATATGAAGGGTACCTTATGCAATGGATTACAGATAACTCTATTTGTACCTGAGCGGTGAGTTCCTTGACTATATAAAAGAGTGTAGGATTCTATCCCAACTCACTCCGCCTGGAACACCTCAATGGAATGGTGTGTCTGAAAGGAGAAATCGAACTCTGTTGGACATGGTTCGATGTATGATGAGTCATGCAACTCTACCTCCCTCATTCTAGGGACATGCACTAGAGACAGCTTCTCTGATACTGAATAACGTTCTATCTAAGAGTGTCTCAAAGATTCCATACGAGGTATGGAGTGGGAGACGCCCTAATCTATCTTTTATCAAGATCTGGGGATGCGAGGCATATGTCAAGCGTCAGGATTCTAGCAAGCTAGAACCTAGATCTGATAAATGTGTGTTTGTGGGGTACCCTAAGGAAACTAAGGGTTACTACTTCTATGTTCCCACCGAGAATAAAGTTTTTGTTGCTCGGGGTGCTGTCTTTCTAGAGAAAGAATTTCTCATGAAAGAAATTAGTGGGAGGAAGTTTGACTTGGATGAGGTCCAAGTGCAACCACAAGACATAGAGATGGAACCTGAGCCACCTATACCAGTTGCTAGGCAACCTGAGGCTCATACACAGGCCCCACGTAGGTCTGGGAGAATTCGTCATGCACCTGAGAGGTATGGGTCGCTGCCGACCCAACATGACAGGATCTTCATCATTGGGGATGAACCCAGGACTTATGATGAGGCGGTCAGTGGACCGGACTCCGAGAGATGGCTTGAGGCCATGCGATCCGAGATGGATTCCATGTCAGCTAACCAAGTCTGGGATTTGGTTGAGTTACCTGATGGGGTAAAACCCATAGGGTGTAAATGGGTCTTCAAGAAGAAGACATACATGAATGACAACGTAGTTACCTATAAATGTAGACTAGTGGCTAAGGGATTCAAACAAGTCCACGGGGTGGACTATGATGAAACCTTTTCACTAGTTGCTATGTTCAAATCCATTCGGATTCTGCTTGCTATAGCTGCATATCATGATTACGAGATATGACAGATGGATGTGAAGACAGCTTTCCTTAATGGGAAGCTAGCTGAGGATGTGTATATGACACAACCTAATGGCTTCGTCCATCCTGCAGAGGCCAATAAGGTCTGCAGGCTAAAGAGATTCATATATGGATTAAAGCAAGCATCTCGAAGTTGGAATCTTCGATTTGATGAAGCTGTGAGAGATTATGGCTTTATCAAAAGTGAAGATGACGCCTGTGTATACAGAAAATTCAGTAGGAGCTTGGTGACTTTTCTAGCCTTGTATGTCGATGACATACTGCTCATCGGGAATGACATCCCTAGTCTTCAAGTTGTGAAGACATGGTTAGGGAAGTGTTTTGAGATGAAAGACTTAGGGGAGGCCGCCTATATCCTAGGCGTGAGAATCTATAGGGATAGATCCAAGAAGCTCCTAGCCCTTAGTCAGAGTACATACATTGATAAGGTCCTAGAGAGGTTTAGCTTGGAGCAATCCAAGAAAGGGTACCTTCCAGTGAGACATGGCCTTACTCTCTTAAAGAGCCAGTGTCCCACCACACAGGCTGAGAGGGATGACATGAGTCGAGTATCCTATGCTTCGGCAGTAGGATCGATCATGTATGCAATGTTGTGTACTAGACCAGATGTGGCTTATGCTGTGAGCATAACCAGCCGATACCAATCCAATCCTGGAATACAGCACTAGGTGGCTGTAAAAAACATCCTAAAGTATATGAGAAGAACTAAGGATTTGTTCTTGGTCTATGGGGGACAGGAAGAGCTCAGTATGCAGGGCTACACTGATGCGTCTTTCAAGTCTGACCTTGACGACTTCAGATCGTAGGCCGGCTATGTGTTCAAAATAAATGGAGGCGCTGTATGCTGGAAGAGCTTCAAGCAATCCACCATAGCTGATTCTACAACCGAAGCTGAGTATGTGGCTGCTTCTGAGGCAGCCAAAGAAGCTGTTTGGATTAGGAAGTTCATTTCTGAACTTCAGGTGGTTCCCAGTGCAGTGGATCCCATTGAAATCTACTGTGATAACAATGGAGCAATTGCACAAGCCAAGGAACCAAGGTCTCATCAAAAATCCAAACACATACTTAGGAGATTTCACCTGATCAAAGAGATCATCGATAAAGGTGATGTCAAGATTAGCAAAGTTGACACAGAGAACAATCTAGCAGACCCATTGACCAAGGCTTTGGCGCAGCAGAAGCATGATGGTCACGCTAGAGATATGGGGTTAAGATTTCTCAACCTCTAGGTCTTAGTGCAAGTGGGAGATTGTAGGTGTATATGCCCTAAGGACCTAATTCTGGTCCGTTACTTGTACTACTTGACATTGATATTTATATCATACTGGCATTGTCGTTATCATTATTTGTTTACATATGCGAACATGTACTTATATGATAATGTCCTTGGAGACAGATTAGATCTGTGCTCAAACTATTGTCCCTAGTCAATGTACCTTAGTGGATATGGGACAGCTATGGTACTTGTAAGACTGGTATATGGGCTGGTTAGGCACGAGGTTCTAACGCAGGCATATGGGTATATCAGTGGTAGATATACTGGACCGACCCGCTGTGAGGCAATGACTTGGTGTCACGAGTTATCCTCACAAGTGATAGGAGATGCATTGATCCCTTGACTTGAGGTCATTGGCCATTCTATAAGGTTAAGGATATGCTTTGATACAACCTAACGTTTTGCCGTAGTTGGGAGGTAATAACGGTTGTCATTGGGCATGTCATGACCCATATGAGAAGGTCAATGCACAGACATAGGATTTGCCCCTTCCTAAGGGAAGCATGATATCCATAGAGCTCCTCTATGGTTCTATGAATGAAAGTGTATGGCCATACCCAGGTTAGACCTGATTTAGTCATAGCCATGAGATTGGATAGAAACAAGTGGTGACACACTTGGCCAATCGGATATCAGTTTGGCAAAGAGACTGTAATGCATCTGTACCTGGTTGCGATGATGGGGATGTCGATGTCGATATCCATTCCGATGACTTGGGTAGTAGCGATGCACTGCTAGGTGCCACTCACTGCTTGTGGTGACCTTAGGTCAGCACTGCACGAGTTATCCTCACAAGTGATAGGAGATGCATTGATCCCTTGACTTGAGGTCATTGGCCATTCTATAAGGTTAAGGATATGCTTTGATACAACCTAACGTTTTGCCGTAGTTGGGAGGTAATAACGGTTGTCATTGGGCATGTCATGACCCATATGAGAAGGTCAATGCACAGACATAGGATTTGCCCCTTCCTAAGGGAAGCATGATATCCATAGAGCTCCTCTATGGTTCTATGAATGAAAGTGTATGGCCATACCCAGGTTAGACCTGATTTAGTCATAGCCATGAGATTGGATAGAAACAAGTGGTGACACACTTGGCCAATCGGATATCAGTTTGGCAAAGAGACTGTAATGCATCTGTACCTGGTTGCGATGATGGGGATGTCGATGTCGATATCCATTCCGATGACTTGGGTAGTAGCGATGCACTGCTAGGTGCCACTCACTGCTTGTGGTGACCTTAGGTCAGCACTGCCAACGTCAGAGGAACCTACAGGGTCGCACACCTTGATACTCGAGTTCTCGTATTGATCGGGAAGCCTTATGATCGAGTTACTGGATAATTCGGATCTATTTTGGAGATTTCATCAGCGCCAATGGGCCTGATGAGATGGAAGAGACTTATTGGAGCCAACTTCCATTTATGGCATTTTAACCATGGTTAGCCCAATTTGACCATGGGTTAAATTGGATTGGATCCAAGGGGTTGGTTGACATGAAAAATGGACCTTGGGCTGGGCCCATTGAAAAAGGTTGAGCTTAATGGGCTTAAGGAGAAGAAAAGGGATGGCGCATGCTTAACCCTAGTTAGACTAGGGTTAGCGCTTATACCTCATGTGAGTTTAATTGATCATGATAAAAAAGGGCTAATTAATTAATTAATTAGAGTCATATTTTTGTGGGATTAAATGGGCTGATTTATTTGAATTAATTAGAGTCCTAATTGGATTAGGATTCAATTAATTAGATAAATAATTAGAGTCCTAATTGGATTATGACTTAATTCAAAGCTTAATTTGAATCTTGATCAAACCGCCCCTTGAGTCCTAATTGGATTAGGACTTGATCAAGTCGCCCACTTAAGTCCTAATTGGATTAGGACTAGTCTTGATCAAACCGTCCATGTAAATCCTAATAGGATTAGGACATGATCAAGGCGCCCACATGAGTCCTAATTAGATTAGGATTTAAATTCCTACTTCTTCTCCTAGCCACCCAATTTGTTTGAATCGAGGCCACAAGTAAACCGCCTATGGTCTCTATAAATAGAGACCTTGGCCGCCCCTCTCAATACACTAATTTCTCTTGAAGGCGTGATCAATTGAGAGGGCGATCAAGTGAGGGCGAGTGGCTCCATCCTTTCCATCAAACCGCAAGTGTTCATCTTCCCTTCTCCTTGGCGAAAGGTGAATTTGTTCTTGGTGGCATCTCCTTCTTCCTCCTTGTTCTTGTCGCATCTCCCTTTGGTGGTGGCGCAAGTCTCTTGGAGGGCTCTCCCAAGGCTTGGATCTTCTTCCCGAGGCTAGCACCGGGCGTGGAAGAAGAGGCTCGAGGCATCTGTGTGTGTGAGACTGCAGAGGGCGCATGCTTGGGCGCCTACCTTGACATCGGCCTCATCTTGCTTTAAGGTATTTTCTATCTCATCGTGTCGACTCTCTTGCTTGACGATCTTCACTGGGTTTTTGGGATTGGCCTGTTTCGGGGATATTCTTCCGCTGTGCTATGTATTTGTGTTAATAAAACTCGGAAAAATTATAAAATATCCCCGGGGTTTCCCAACATATGCAACATCATTATATAGTTTTATCACTTAGTAAAAGATGTTGTGGCAGCATCCTTAAATAATTTTTTTCCTTCTTGGTAGACTCTTATTCATGTATAATAATTAATACAATAATAATGAAATTAAATTAAAAAATAAAAATAAAATAATTAAATTTTTTAAGGGAGGGCCTCAAGGGAAAATTTTTAGCTGTGGGAGTTCCCTCCCACAATTGAAAATTGCAAGCCCACGTAGTAGCCCAAACACTCCTAACTTCTTACATTTTTGTTGTGTGCCCATATAAAAGCAAGTAGGCAACAACCCCAAACGGGTCCACAAAGCTTTTTACTAAGTGATATCACTTAGCACTTTATAATTTATAATTTAAACTCATTTGAGTTATACATTTCTTTTAGTAGAATATTAACTATTCAGAACTTTAGATTTAAACTTAATCCAAATCAATTATACATAACAAAAGTTGACCCGACCTGACTCGACATAAAGTTAAGCAGATTTGGGTCAATCATAATTGTGTTCGACTCATAAAATATGGTTAATCTGCTTAACTTAATTACATTATATATTTATAAATATTAATTTTAAACATAGGCCCATCCAACCCCAGTGCCTTCAAGCCCACAATTGAACTTCACTTCTCTTTCCTTTGACTAGGTAGTCTCTTATTTGTGTTAGCATGGGGACTTGGAGGCCTAATCTCCCCCTTAACTTACTACTTTTAATTGGCCAATTAACTTAACTTGAACTCACTCATGGATGTGTGGGATGTTGTGTTGGGAATTCCTTGGGACAATTTTAAAATTATAATAACAGTGGAAGTGTTGACCCAAAATAGAATTTCCATAAAACTAGGATCCTTCTTACAAGTGAGAACCAACAGATGTGCAAGAGTAGTACCTTTGAGCAATTTTAGATGATGCGCCGATGATGGTAGACATGCAAGTGAGTGTCCTCTGCAATCGTGCACAAACGAGCTCCTAGAAATCTCTCATCCTCCACACTTAGTGCTAATCTCGGAAGGTGAGATCCACGCCTTAGGGAGTCCTTCTCTTCTTGTACCGATCTTCAAAGATGCACCAAGAGGACTCTTCAAGTTGTGCAAGTTTTGATTTGCGACAACAAGAAGAAAAGCCGAGCCTTCAAAGGGTTGCGCCAAGAGAAGAAGAAGGGGGGAAGCCCCCACCTTTCTCCACCACCACCACTTGAAAGAGGCGGCTAGGTTTCAATTGACATGAGATATGTGCCTAGGTCTCTCTCTCTCTCTCTCTCTCTCTCTCTCTATATATATATATATATATATATATATATATATATATATATATATATATATATATATATAAAACAGGTCCCGTAACTTAAATTACAAATAAATCTAATACATTTATTCTAATTAAATAAATATAAATATTCATTTTAGCACTTAAGTTGTTGACCCCTCTTGTTACGTTTAAATCAAATCATAAAAGCCTCCGAATAAATTCGGCGCTAAAATACAACATTTGTCTCATCGACTAGACCTAGTCCATCGAGGTCAAATGTGGTCAACCAAGGTCAACTGATGTCAAAACGTAATATGTCTCCATATTATCTTCTCTGACTCATCAGATGCATCCGTGATGCATCAGACTCTCCCAAATAGACCCAAGTCAACCAAATGACTTGATCTAGGCTATTCGATAAATATGAGATCTTGATTGTTTAGGTGTGTGACTTTATAAGTTCTTCAGGCATTGGCAATGATAACCTTAGGTCATCACAAGCAATAAGTGACACATAACAGTACATCTTTGCTACCCAAGTCTTCAGAATAGAGTCATCATCGACATACCCTAAAATCGTGACAAAGTATATGTACACTTTTGTTCTTTTGCCAGGCTGATATCCAAATTGGACAAGTGTGTCACACTTGTTTAACCCAATCTAATGGTCATGATAAAATCAGGTCCTCACCTAAGTATGGTCATGCACTTTCAGTCATGCATCCATATATAGGGCGAAGTGTTATATTATATCAAAGTGCATCACTTACCATGTTGAGATATCAATGATCTCAAGTCAAGGACAAGTGTACCATTGTCACTGTGAGATTTGACTTGAGACACAAAGTCAAATCCTCACGGCGGGTCGGTCCAATATTGTTACAACCCGCTTAGTAAATAAACTATTCATTAACTTGGTAAGTCGATTTACAACGTGACCTAATCTATTAAAATGCTTAAGCCCAAGTTAACAATAGTAAGCCCACTAAGCCTTATATGCCATATAATACTTTTCTCCCACTTTCAATGTGAGACTAAACTAGGGTATTACAATTTCCCCCCACTTAAGACTTGACGTCCTCGTCAAGCCCACCATCCTTTAGTAGGCAGCATGTGAGGTCAGATCAATGGCGGCTCCACCACTCTCGGTAACCCTTTCCTATTGGCCTCTCACCTTACTTAGGACTAAGTTTTCCTTTGATACCATTTGTTATGACCTGCATAGTAAGCAAACTATTCATTAACTTGGTGAGCTGATTTGCAACGTGACCCAATCTATTAAAATGCTTAAGCCCAAGTTAAGAATAGCAAGCCCACTAAGTCTTATATACCATATAATCTTTTTCTCCCACTTTTAATGTTGGACTAAACTGGGGTATTATAAATATATCTACCTTAATATACTCATATGCCTCGTTAGCACCACGTGCTGAACCAGCGCATGTACCAGTCTCACATGCATCATAGCTATCCCATATCGACTATAATACTTGATCGGGGATAAAATCAGAGACAAGATAAAATCTATCTCTAGGGACATTGTTCATGCAAATGTACATATGACACAGATGCATCAAATGCATAACAATGACAATGCTAGGATATGTAATCTATCACAAACAAATGTGATACACATATTGGACCACACATAGGTTCTAGAGCATAAACACTAACAATCTCCCACTTGCATTAGAACCTTGCTATTGAATAACCTCAATGTCATGTCCTCAGTATGACCTACCACGCTGCTGCTGCACCAGAGCATTGGTTAGTGGGCCTATCACGACTGTATCAATGTTAATATCTACTATATCAATAATACATCTGTCTCCAAGACAAGGTATAAGCATTTGAGTATGTTGTTTGAACCCTTGGCTCTTTAATCATGTATTTGTCGCTCCAATATACTCAGAATAGAGTCCAACAAGCACATGGAACCATGTGAAGTTTTGTTAGAAACCCCACTAGTCAAAATGCTTTCTAGAATCATTAACATACTATGCTTTCAGTAGTCCGCCTTGAAGCTCTCTCAACTTCTAGAACTACCACAATAGCCGGACTGCGAATCATGGTCTCACTGGAGCAAGCTATCAAGTGTAACCATGTACATCAAGCTATTCCTATCTTCATAGACCAAGAACCACTCCTTAGTTCTTCTCAGAACCCAAGGATGTTGTCCTCTCCTTATCCAGTGCCACGCATTTGGATTGGATCTAGTATCGTTTGGTTATGCCCACGGCATAAGCTATTGTCTTCAAGCTCCCACTAAATTCAGGTACTCTAGGATGAAGATTCTTTGTCTAAGTTAGGAGTTACCCATAACTCAAACACATATAAATCCATTCAACCTAACATAACTTTTCTGAGCTAGGTTGCCCACAACCTGTATCTGTGGCTCAGATTCCACCTTTGACCATTTGTGTCAAGTGGTTGACCTTAGACTAAATCCAAGTCAAAACTTTCTCCCACTAGCCTTTTTTAAGGGAAAACCTTTCCATGAAAATAGCACTTATGAGCAACAATCTCTTGTTCTCCTGTGGGAACATGAAAATAGTATCCTTAAGTTACCTTAGGATACCCCACTCACACTAATTAGATCTTGGTTCTATCTTCACTATAACTTAGATGTATGACCTAAAATCTCACATCTCTAGATCCTGATAATATATCTATTCATCTCCTAGTCCTAGAGACACACCCTAGATAGAACATTATTCAGTGTTGAGAAAAGCTATTCTTTTGCATAAACTCAAAAGAGGTATACTTATATGACTCATCATTTATTGAATCTTGGTCAGCATGATCCAATTCCTCCAATTGGATACACCTTCATATTGAGGTGTTATAGGAGGAGCGAGCTATGAGTAGATCTCATACTCATTATGACAGTCATTTAACAATTAATAGCTCGAGTACTCTTTATCCTGACTAGACCGCAAAGTTGTTATGAATTGATTAAGTTGGTTCCAAATTTATTAGTAAGTTTGAAGAATGAATTACTTTCTTTTGACTTTTAATCCACTTCACCTTACTTGGTGAAAGACAATTATTTTCCTCAATAAACAAGTGTTGCCTATTTTCCAACATCTTAAAAGAGGAAAAAAAAATCAATCTCCTATAAGGAGTTTGAGTCCATGAGTCCATTTGCATGGAGCCAGTTGATGCAATTCTTGTCTATGATAAAATATTATTTCCAAATGATAGCAGTCTCGCAAGTGTACGGGTCTATCGAAATAGTAAAATATCAATCCCATAGGGACTAATGAGCAAATACTGACTAATCTCAAATTCACTAGCTAGACAGAGCAGAAATTGGTAGGATTTAAATGCTGAACTAGTTAAGTGAGTAAGAACGTAGATGGCGGGAATCATGCGAGAGAACTTGGATGAAAGGTAATCAGGATATGGGTTCACCTCTTTGACCTCTTATGAGTGAACAATTGAACACCAAGACTAACTTCCTATCTAGTTCAAGGGAGTCCGTACCAAAGAAACGGGTTGCTCCCACCGATAGCTCTACCCATTCCCATGGATAAGTTGCCGGTCTAATCTGTATGGTTCTGATGTGTGGACAGCCTCTCGGCATACCTGACATGTCTAAGGCCCTACACTATAGGCGGGCAAGTACAGTTTGCTAATGGGTTTCCGCCAGGTTCCTTGATTAACAAACCTTGACCAGGAGAGTGTAGGCTCAAGCACTCCCTCGTGGGTTACGCAGGCATAGAGCACCATATGATTAGATAAACCCCGACCTAAATGGTTCTAACGTGCGGACATCCTCTTAGCATACCTGACGCGTCTAAGTCCCTACACTTGCGGATTCTCAAACAGAGGATCCAACGCGTCTAAGTCCTCTTAGCATAGAGCACCATGTTCAGCATTCATACAATAGTTAAAGTTTATTAGTTGGCATACAATAATTCAACACATCATTAACATATAACAATTTAGCACATCATAAAAGCATAAAGTTTATCACGATGACCCTATCAAAATGTGTCGTAAAAGTGTCAAAATGAGTAAATCTCCCCCAAAGCAAAAGTTTTCATTGTCCTCGATGCATAGAGTAGGGATAAGTTTCAAAAGAATGGGGGAGGACTTACTAAAGTGAAACTCTACTCGCTGCACTCAGCAGGGTCATCGTCATCACTATTAGCTGCGTTTGAGGAGTCTGAAACATGTATGATATCGTCTTCTTCTTCATCTTTGTCACGTGGTGGTGGTTCTAACATATTGCAATGCAGGAACATCTCGATTGATTTCACCATATCAATCAGAGTGGAGAGCTGCTTTCGGAGCTTGTCGTCTGTGGCGGGTCGGGCTGCAGTCCGAGGTTGGCCACCTATGGAGGATCCAAGATCAACATCAAGTGGTATAGTGTGATCCTCCAGTGCTGCAGGCTCTAGGTGAAGGCGCCAGTTGGTGCTATCTCTAATGTCGGTGTGTGCAAAATTTGGCAAGGCCATGGTGATAGTGGTGTTAGCAAAAGTCAGGTGGTAGATGTCCCCTCATATGACAATCATCTTCATGGATAAGAGATGCTCGATATCAAGTCATCGGCTGCCCACTGCCTCAGGTTGACTGTAAGGGTTGTGCCCTAAAGAGAGAGAGCGATCATCGTGATCATGCCGCCAATACATATGTTCCCCTTTGATGCATGGGCGACTCGCATGAATTGGCGAGCTAGGTGGTATCCGGCATTAATCTAGCAATGGTGGAGAATTCCCCACAAACACAACAGCTCAGGCTGGTGCACAATCCCGTCGCCATCTCGCGTGAAGATTGAATGCGCAAGCATGTGATGAGCATACCTGATGCACGGATTTGAAATAGTAGAGGCCCTGGAGTTGCACGGTGAGTAGGATGTCATGGAGGAAATGCAGCGCCAGAATATATCTTCATTGAAGTTCGGTGGGCCAAGTCTTGAGGCATATGCCGGAAAGCCAAAGATATCATTTAGATCGGCAATGGTGAGTCGGTATTCTGTGTTGGCGAGCCTAAATGTAATCAGGCCAGGGTTTGTCTCGAGAGCTGACACCTTGACTTCGACTGAGCTGAGAAACTCAAGCATGAATGGGATATATGTTGGGTGAGTGTACTGCAGGAACCTCCCCCAACCAAATTGACGGAACATCCACAAAAGAACGTCAATGATAACCAAGGCAGCAAGTGAAGACGGGTCAATGTATCAAGTGTTAAGGATGCGGCGGTTTGAAAGAACCTATTATCGTGCCGCTTGATGGTTGTCCCGCATCTAAATCTCTGCCAACCCTGCCTGAGGCTGTGGTTCGGGTCAGGGCTGGAGGTGCCTGCGGGACACTTTCCAACTGACTTCTTTTGCGGTGGCATACTGGAGCTGCGCGTGTGAATGGAAGAAATCGAAAGACTGAAGGGGGCGATTTCACTGAAATACCGTGGTGCAGGCGAGTAGAAGAACAAACTTCGGTGAAGGAATAGATGGAGAACATGGAGATGAGAGCTCGCCGGAAGTGACTGGAGATGTTGCCGGAGAGTTAGTGGTGAAGTAGGCGGTGGCGACTGATGACACCAAAATATATAGTATATTTTGTATCATTTTATATAACTTTTTATGCTAAATTGAGGATCTTTTGCTTATTTTTATGCTGAATTTATCAAATATTGCAAAGTCTACTTCTATTTTGGTTTTTCATGATTTTCAGGTAAAAAAGGCACTATTTTGAGGCGTTTTCAAGGAAAATCAAAGACATAGAAGAGTTACCATCATCAAGAGGAGATCACCCGTCAAATTTCATGCAAATCAGATCAACTTACCAAAATACGGTAGTGCCGTATTCTATTTTACGGTACCGTATTTCCGTACGATACCGTAAAATCAGAGCACATGCCGTAATTTAGTGGATTTCAAATCAGAAAGTTTTTGTGATTTTACGGCACTGCCGTAAATAATTACACGGGCCGTATTTTTGAGCGTTTTCATAATAGAGACCTTTGCTGATTTTACGGCATTACCGTAAATAATTACACGGGCCGTATTTTCCAAACATTTTCAACCAGAGAGTTCAGCTGATTTTACGGCAGTGCTGTAAACCATTCCATGGTACCGTATTTTCGAGACAACATCAGAACAGAACACGCGAGCGAATATACGGCACTGCCGTAAAATATAACACGGCCGTATTTTCAAGTCAAATTCGTGAGTTTTGCGGGTCTGATTCTTGTGCGGATGATAACTTTTGATCTAGAGCTCTAAATTAAGATATGAAAGTTTCTGTGGACTCGTCGTTAAGAGGTGAAGACACACGCACCAAAAGGACCAATTTTTATCCAGTATTGAGAGAGCAATCGACAGAGAGGCGGTTAGGGTTTGGCCTCACGTTGAGAGGTGTAGAGGGCACCTCAGGCTGTCATTTTCACTCAGAAGCTTCACCTGGAGGAGAGGAGGATGCACCAGAAGTTTCAGAGCAAAAGGAGTTCGATTGGAGGAGAAATCAGCGAAAGAACGCCATTGGCACTGTTCATACGTGTGATTACGGCTGTAATTTCTATTACAGCCATGTTGTAACATCTATTCTCTCATTCTTTTTGATTTCTGACGCTTTGAAACTATGGTTGATTGTATTTTTTTCCCCATGCAATCTTAAACATATTTTGGGATGTGGGTGTAATCCCTTTGATTTTATATGATTAGATAACTTTTTATTTCGTCAAGATAATTTTGCCATGATAATTTTACCTATGTGATTATTGGTCTAAATTTTTCCTTAGTTTACTTCTTGTCATCATGTTTAGAGTTCTCGAAATAAAGACCGAAAGGTGACTTGCTTGAGAATTGGAACCCTAAAATTGATAAATAGGAACTCACCGTAAGAGATTAGGTTAAAGTTCTTATTTCTTTATTTTAGTGACGTGATTGCCATGTTGATAATTATGAAAGTCCCCACAAGGGGGGGGGGGGCGAAACCCTAAGACATGCGCAGATATGAATTTGCATGGGCGGAATCTAGGGTTTCCTAGGATCGCATAGCATGTATTATATGATCAACTTAGAACAACAATGATCATACCATGGCCATTGTTTGTATGATGTCGAGGAAGAAGAGATCGACAGGGGTCTCCTCCAGAGGATGCGCACACAAGATGAAGAAGCCGCCTACTCCCTTGGTGCTCCTTGTGCTAGCAAGGTTCCAAGAGGTTCTTGTCGTATGAAAAAGGAAGATGATCTCCTTGCTTGGCGAAAAACTTTCTCCTCTTGTCGTCCACTCTTTTTACACGAGAATGCAAAAACTCTCGAAATCACAAGAGGCGACAAAGGCGTGAAGAGGCGAGCAACATGAGGCGTGGTCACATAAGTGATCATGCTTTCTAAAAATAGAAATCCACTCCCTCACATGCGATCATGGGTTTACCCCAATCGCAAACTCCTCTCCATTTGAACCACACGCTCACTTGATGAGCTGGTTCATTTCGGTTTGGTCCAAGACCAATTAACCCAAGCAATCCAGTCTAGATCTCAATTAAACCCTAAGGCTCCAGATCTAACCGTTGATCTCTTGATGCTTCTGATCTCACTGATCTAGCATCCAATCTCTCGATCGAAGCTTACCGATCTCAAGCTCTAATCAATCAAACATGATCAGACCAGATCTCACTCACAATCAGAGATTAATTCCCTTTAAACTGAACCCAAAACAATTCAGTCCACACGATCTGACTTAAGTAAGCCATATCATCAAATTGTGCGACCCTGAGGGTTTCCTTTAAATGTCGGTAATGATAACTTACGTTATCACGATCAGAGAGGGGTATCTAGCAACACATCACTGTCTCCCGATATAAAGGAAAGAGTCTTCCAAGACTACACCCAAACAACAGCACAAGTGTGAATCAACTCACTAGGCATACATGATTCCTTTGCCACTGGATGTTCTTTATTGGACAAGCCTGCCAAGCTTGTAACTCCAATATGATGAGCATGATTAGATCAGATGAACATAGTCATCTGGGTATGGCCATACACTTTCTCAATCATCTCATCCAGGGGGCCCCTTTAGAACATCACACTCCAATGAAGGAGACGGCAATCCTATATCTATCACTAGTGACCTAACATGACTCAAGCTCACCATCCAAGATAGTCTATAACCATTATGTTTCAAATGATATTGAACTACCTCAAAACAATGACAATCATCATTTAGAAACACAAGTGATCTCAAGTCAGAGGACATGTGCCACTTGTTGCAATCAAGGATTATTCACATTGTGACAAGCAATTGAATAACCTAGTAGGGTCTGTCCAGTACATCCAATGTACCCATGAGTCTACATCTTATTCCATGCTCGAAGCATCCTATAAGATTAGAATACATATTAGTCTCAATCATATCAGGGCTGTCTCATGTTCACCAAGATATCTCGACTAAGGACTTTACTGCATGTCAGCCTAGCTGAACATCATAGAGACATTATTCAGAAGTACGCTCATTGCAGTAGACAATGTAACAACCTGAATAACAACCATTGCCTTTATAAACATAAGAGTTTATACATGATACTGTTACAATCCCAAGGCCTCAAACATTAGCCTTAAGGGCATACCCTAACAATCTCCCACTTGCACTTAATCTAATGGTTGAGAAATCTCAAACCCATATTATTACAGTGCTTCTCATGCTTCTGCTGCGCCAGAGGCTTGGTAAGCGGGTCTGCCAGATTGTCATCTGTATGAACCTTGCAGATTTTGATCTCGCCACGATCAATGATCTCCCGGATCAAATGAAACCGTCTCTGTATGTGCTTGGACTTCTGGTGCGACCGTGGTTCCTTTGCTTGTGCGATTGCTCCAGTGTTATCACAGAAGATAACCAAAGGATCTGCACTCGAAGGAACGACACCAAGTTCTTGAACGAACTTACGAATCCACACTGCCTCCTTAGATGCTTCCGAGGCTGCAACATACTCGGCTTCTGTTGTGGAATCAGCAACTATAGACTATTTGAAACTCTTCCACACCACTGCTCCTCCATTCAAGCTAAAAACATAGCCTGATTGCGATCGGAAATCATCCTGGTCAGACTGGAACGAAGCATCAGTATATCCTTCAATACTGAGTTCTTCCTGACCACCATATATCAAGAATATATCTTTGGTCCTCCGAAGATATTTTAAAATGTTCTTGACTGCAATCCAGTGCGCCTGACCTGGATTACTTTGGAACCGACTGGTCACGCTTAACCCGTAAGCGACGTCTGGGCGAGTACACAACATCGCATACATAATGGACCCAATAGCCGAAGCATAAGGCGTATTGTCCATTTCATCTTTCTCAGTCTGTGTTTGTGGACACTGACTCTTTGAAAGATTCAGACCATGTCTGACTGGAAGATATCCTCTTTTAGAATTCTCTAAATGAAATCTCTCCAGGACTTTATCGATGTAAGTACTCTGGCACAGCCCGAGAAGCCTCTTAGATCTATCCCTGTAGATCTTCACACCTAACACATAGGCTGCTTCTCCTAAATCTTTCATCTGGAAACATTTTCTTAACCATGCTTTCACCGCATGCATTTCGGGAATATCGTTTCCAATGATTAAGATATCATCGACGTAGAGGACTAGGAAAGTAATCACGCTCCCACTAAACCTCTTATATACACACGGGTCATCCTCGTTCTTGATGAAACCAAATTCACTGACTGATTCATCAAAACGAATATTCCAGCTTCTTGATGCTTGTTTAAGTCCATAAATGGACTTCTTTAACTTGCATATCTTATGACGATCTGATGGATTAGTGAAACCTTCTGGTTGTGTCATATACACATCCTCATCCAATTTTCCATTAAGGAAAGCGGTCTTCACATCCATTTGCCAGATCTCATAATCATAATATGCTGCTATCGCGAAAAGAATCCGAATAGACTTAAACATGGCTACAGGAGAGAAAGTTTCATCATAATCTATCCCGTAGATTTGCTTGAAACCTTTCGCAACTAGCCTGCCTTTATAGGTAACCACGTTACCATCCATGTCAATCTTCTTCTTGAAGATCCACTTACAGCCTATAGGGATAACTCCCGGAGGCGGATCAACCAAATCCCAAACTTGGTTATCTGACATGGAGTCCATCTCGGCTCGCATAGCTTCAAGCCATCTAGCTGAGTCCGGTCCACTGACCGCATCCGCATAAGTGAGGGGTTCATCATGATCAATGATGTAGACTCCGTCATAGCGCTCAGGCTGTCGACGAATCCTTCCCGATCTTCGCGGTTCCCGTGATATCTGAGCCTCAGGTTGTTCAATAACCTGTTCTACCGGCTCAGGCTCATCCAACTGTGCTTGACTACTTTGTCCTTCCTCTGGATTCTCATCCAGCTTTATTTCTCTCCCACTGGCTTCTTGCAGAAGAAACTCCTTCTCAAGAAAAATACCCGTCCGAGCAACAAATACCTTGTTCTCTTTGGTATCATAGAAATAATAACCCTTAGTTTTCTTAGGGTAACCGACAAAGATGCATTTGTCAGATCTGCTCTCTAGTTTCCCAGAGGCGAGCTTTTTGACATAAGCCTCGCAACCCCAGATCTTGATAAATGTCAAGCTAGGCTGTTTCCCATAACATAATTCATATGGGGTCTTTGAAACTGCCTTGGATGGCACTCGGTTTAGTATCTTTGCAACTGTCTCCAGTGCAAATCCCCAAAAGGAGTAAGGTAGAGTAGCCTGACTCATCATCGAACGAACCATATCAAGTAACGTTCTATTTCTCCTCTCGGACACACCATTCCATTGCGGTGTTCCTGGCGGAGTGAGCTGTGAGATAATCCCACACTCCTTTAGATAGTCAGTAAACGCATGACTTAGGTATTCTCCACCTCGATCAGAACGAAGTGTCTTGATATTTCGACCTAGCTGATTTTGTACTTCATTCTTGAACTCTTTGAACTTGTCAAAAGATTCACTTTTATGTCTCATTAAATAGACATACCCATACCTACTGAAATCATCAGTAAAGGTAATGAAGTACTGATAGCCACCTCTGGCATGTTTACTAAATGGCCCACACACATCACTGTGTATAAGGTCAAGTAAACCTGAAGCCCTTTGACCTTTATTTGGAAAAGGTGACTTCGTCATTTTGCCCATTAAACAAGCTTTACATGTATCAATCTCCTCATAGGAGAATGATCCCAGCAGTCCATGATCATGCAACCGCTTAATGCGTTTCTTGTTAATATGGCCTAAACGACTATGCCATAGCAAGGTGCTGTCATCAGCATACTTGGCTTTCTTAATATCAATCTGCTGTATAGAACATTCCATGTCCAACATGAATAACCCATTGCTAATTGATCCAGTGGCATAAACAATATTATCAAAAGATAAAACACACTTTGAAATATTGCATTCAAAGGAAAACCCTTTCCTGACAAGAGGAGGAATAGAGATAATATTTTTAGTAATGCTAGGAACAAAGTAACAATTGTCTAGTTCCAATACAAGCCCAGATGGTAGAGAAATGAAATAAGTGCCTACAGCAACAGCAGCAACCCGTGCCCCGTTTCCAACTCGTAGGTCCACCTCATGCTGTCCCACCTGTCTTCTTCTCTTGAGTTCCTGTACATTTGAACAAATGTGAACTCCACATGCAGTGTCCAACACCCATGATATAGAAGAAGAGAACATGACCTCAGTCACATAAATACCTGAGCCAGAAGCGATGCTTCCCTTCTTGTCTCCTTGGAGCGCTTTACAGTCCTTTTTCCAGTGACCCAGCTGGCCACAGTGGAAACATCTGTATTCCTTCGACCGCTTAACCTTTTGTTTCAGCGCCTTGTTGTAGTTCTTGACTGGGGTTTTTCCCTTCTTCCCCTTCTTCTTGTTCCTAGAAGGAACCATTAAGACAGAGGATGAAGGCTTTCCCTTCAGAGTTTCCTCTATAGTCAAGAGCATATTCAGCAACTCTGCCGGGGTACAGTCGATTTTGTTCATATTAAAGTTAATAATGAACGCATCGAAAGAAGGCGGTAGAGACTGCAGAATAATGTCTACAGCAAGCTCCTGATTGATGGTGTGTCCCAGTTTCTCTAGAGCCTCCTTGTGCCCAATCATCTTGAGCACATGAGCTCCCACTGGACTCCCTTCAGCCAGTTTGCTCTGAAAGAACAGCTTGGTCAAGTTATAGCGCTCAGTCCTCGCCTGTGCAGCATACAGCATCTTGAGGTTTGCTATAATTTCTATAGCAGACATATCCTCATGCTGACGCTGCAGCGGTGGCGTCATAGACGCTAACATCAGGCAAGCGACATCAATGCTATCATTGACATGCTTTTCATAGGCTTCCCGAACCGCCCTTGCGGCGTTCGGAGCGGGTTGAGGCGGTATCGCCGTCTCGAGGACATACAGTTTCCTCTCTGCCTTAAGAACAATCTTAAGGTGTCCGTACCGGTCTGAGAAGTTTGGCCCAGCAAACTTCTCCCTTTCCAGTAGGGATCGCACATTGAAGTTCATGGTGTTCGTTGCTGCAGGAATCTACAACAATGCAAGAACAGCAAGGTCAGTATCAATGTTAAGAATCAATCAGGACTTAAGAATGATTCTTTTTCTCACTATTTTATCTGACTGAAAAATCCATTAAACAGTCCGAAAGAGTAAACACTCTTTTAGTGAGATGGGATCCAGATTTCATACTTGGTCTCCGCGTCCCGCTCAGGCGAGATAAGATGCACAGAGAGTACAAGCACTAATTTCTGGTAGGCAATTCCTGCCAATCGCCAACCCGTGCGATTCCCCTTCATCTGGGCAATCCAGCAGACTGTGCCAACTGAGTTGGTACAACACAGTCTCTGATCCCTCAGATGGCTGCCTCCATATAGCTCACATATGCTCAGTATGTAGCCTACATGGTCAAGCTGACCTGACCTACTCCCTGGACCACCACGTGCTATGCTGAGCAATGAGAAGCGATAAATCCCTTCTTTGTAACACGCAGGTGTAATCCCGCACCGTCTGAAGATAGATGGACGTGCCCACTGAGTGGGTACAACACGGCTCCAACGATAGTCAGAACAGTGAGGTTTCGCGTCAGAAGGCTTTACGTGCTTGATATTTAGCGTTGGATTTTAACGGTCTTTTATCTTCTTACCTATCATGCAATTCCTATGGTGATAGCAGAAGATAAACTCATGCATTTCTAATTATATAAGCAATAAATAGAAAGCATGCTGATCTTATGTGGTAAAAGCCCATTAAGCCTAAGTAAGACCTTAACCTAACTTAAGTCTTCACTTGCTTTTCCTCATGGGGCTTTTGCTTCTCATCTGGCCCAACCTAGGGCCCAAGCGCCAATTGCAGCTGAGGTGCGCCCACCAGGGAAAATGCGCCTGTCCCAGAGTCGAACCCTGGACCTCCCACCTGGTTAAGCCTCAAGCTGCATGCGCCTCTGCCATGTGTGCTCTGTGCTCTTGTCTGATAAATTTACAAATTAATCTATCTAGACAAAATTGACACGCAGGTCAATTACACTTTATAAATTAAATAAAATGTGATGCGCAGATCACGATAAATATTAATTTACAACAATTCACCAGGCTCGCAGGCCCCAGCACAGCACACATTAAGGGCAACCCACATAAGATAAAATAAACAAGCACATGGCATCATCCAAAAATCATGTGATCCAACATAAGAAATTAAAATTTCGAAAACCCCATTGGCATCAATTTTAATTTTCCTTATGTGCCCTACTACCTTACAACAGTCCATTGATAGGGATCCACTCATCATGTCTAGTCAGATCCACTGCCCTTGCA
Organism: Costus lasius; assembly: GCA_027563935.2. Taxonomy (NCBI): domain Eukaryota; kingdom Viridiplantae; phylum Streptophyta; class Magnoliopsida; order Zingiberales; family Costaceae; genus Costus; species Costus lasius. The sequence goes on from CM050447.1 coordinate 54,902,197, forward strand.
TGCACCAAGTCCTAACTGACTTGAGTCGACCAAAAGGTCAACCATGCATGCGCCAAGGGCTGAACAGCCACAATGAGGTCTGGCAAGCGGGCGTGACCCCGGGCCTAACTCATGTGCGTTCATTAGTTGTCTCACAATCAGACATCGCTACACGCCTGTGATGCAGTCTACCTATAGCCACCACGTGCTCGCGCATGGGTGCCATCTGGTCGACCCATCTAGGCTGTCAGATGGTCTGATCAGACTATTGGATCTAACCTAGAGGATGACTTCAGCCCCATCAACCCGTCTAAGGGTTTATAGCAGGCGCCTCTTAGATCTAGTGAAGGTCGCGCAAGTGATATAGTTTTGAGAAAAACAAACTATGCGCCACACAAACATGCGCCATCAAAACATATTCAAGTTTCGCATATGCAACAACTAAAGATGAAAGTTCGCATGTATAGATCTAAGCATACAAGGATCACAAAAAAGGCTAAAGCAATCATAAAATCATGCATCAACTTGGCTCTGATACCAATTGAAAGTCCCCACAAGGGGGGGGGGGGGGGCGAAACCCTAAGACATGCGCAGATATGAATTTGCATGGGCGGAATCTAGGGTTTCCTAGGATCGCATAGCATGTATTATATGATCAACTTAGAACAACAATGATCATACCATGGCCATTGTTTGTATGATGTCGAGGAAGAAGAGATCGACAGGGGTCTCCTCCAGAGGATGCGCACACAAGATGAAGAAGCCGCCTACTCCCTTGGTGCTCCTTGTGCTAGCAAGGTTCCAAGAGGTTCTTGTCGTATGAAAAAGGAAGATGATCTCCTTGCTTGGCGAAAAACTTTCTCCTCTTGTCGTCCACTCTTTTTACACGAGAATGCAAAAACTCTCGAAATCACAAGAGGCGACAAAGGCGTGAAGAGGCGAGCAACATGAGGTGTGGTCACATAAGTGATCATGCTTTCTAAAAATAGAAATCCACTCCCTCACATGCGATCATGGGTTTACCCCAATCGCAAACTCCTCTCCATTTGAACCACACGCTCACTTGATGAGCTGGTTCATTTCGGTTTGGTCCAAGACCAATTAACCCAAGCAATCCAGTCTAGATCTCAATTAAACCCTAAGGCTCCAGATCTAACCGTTGATCTCTTGATGCTTCTGATCTCACTGATCTAGCATCCAATCTCTCGATCGAAGCTTACCGATCTCAAGCTCTAATCAATCAAACATGATCAGACCAGATCTCACTCACAATCAGAGATTAATTCCCTTTAAACTGAACCCAAAACAATTCAGTCCACACGATCTGACTTAAGTAAGCCATATCATCAAATTGTGCGACCCTGAGGGTTTCCTTTAAATGTCGGTAATGATAACTTACGTTATCACGATCAGAGAGGGGTATCTAGCAACACATCACTGTCTCCCGATATAAAGGAAAGAGTCTTCCAAGACTACACCCAAACAACAGCACAAGTGTGAATCAACTCACTAGGCATACATGATTCTTTTGCCACTGGATGTTCTTTATTGGACAAGCCTGCCAAGCTTGTAACTCCAATATGATGAGCATGATTAGATCAGATGAACATAGTCATCTGGGTATGGCCATACACTTTCTCAATCATCTCATCCAGGGGGCCCCTTTAGAACATCACACTCCAATGAAGGAGACGGCAATCCTATATCTATCACTAGTGACCTAACATGACTCAAGCTCACCATCCAAGATAGTCTATAACCATTATGTTTCAAATGATATTGAACTACCTCAAAACAATGACAATCATCATTTAGAAACACAAGTGATCTCAAGTCAGAGGACATGTGCCACTTGTTGCAATCAAGGATTATTCACATTGTGACAAGCAATTGAATAACCTAGTAGGGTCTGTCCAGTACATCCAATGTACCCATGAGTCTACATCTTATTCCATGCTCGAAGCATCCTATAAGATTAGAATACATATTAGTCTCAATCATATCAGGGCTGTCTCATGTTCACCAAGATATCTCGACTAAGGACTTTACTGCATGTCAGCCTAGCTGAACATCATAGAGACATTATTCAGAAGTACGCTCATTGCAGCAGACAATGTAACAACCTGAATAACAACCATTGCCTTTATAAACATAAGAGTTTATACATGATACTGTTACAATCCCAAGGCCTCAAACATTAGCCTTAAGGGCATACCCTAACAAATTATGAACCTAGGATTAAGTTAGTGTGTCAAACGTGGAGATCTTGCACGAAAGTGAGGATCGGAACGTTGGAGAACCATAGGTAAAACTTGTGTTGAGTATCGAATGCACGAAAGTGATCCTTGAGATTCTGCTCAAGACAATCAACTTAGAATTCGGATGCATGAAAGTGATCTTGAATTCTTTGATTGTTGATTTACTTATCTTTAGCGTTGGGATAGATCTTGCGCGAAAGCGAGGATTGGTCCCTGCATGATTGTCTGCACGAAAGTGAGATAATCCCTTTATGAAGTAAATTAAGTCTTTATCATGATAAAATTAGTCTGACGACCCTTTATTAATATCTAGTCATTGAAATTAAAGTGGATGAAACCCTAGTCCCAGTTTATCTTTCGTGTTCTTCCTATTATTTACTTGCATTAAAATCGGTTACTTAGTTAGTAAGAAAACAATTATTTGGTACTTAACACATAGGTCCCTGTGGATTCGATAGTTTCTTTATTACTTCGAGTATCCGTGCACTTGCGGATCACATCAAGTTTTTGGCGCCGTTGCCGGGGACCTTAGTTTTGTTAATATCAAAATAGTTGTTAGTATTGCTAGACTAGGTTTTATTTGTTTTTGATTTAACTTTATTTTTTTGTTTTTGCAAGTTTTGGATCTTCACAAACTGTGATAGAGCTTTGATTTCTAAAATCTGTGATTTTATTAGTGATTTCTATTTTTTTTATTTATTCTAAAAAAAAAACTCTAATTGATTGGTGTTGGATTATCTCTCTGTTTTTGATAGATTTGAAATTATGTCTTTTCATCACAATTCATGGGCATCTCAAAGAAGTAAGATACATATGCCACAAGGTAAGTATGAAGATTATTCACAATACACTCTTGCGGACATATTGAAATTACACTATATTCCTTCTATTAGATGCAATATTTGTAAATCCAATGATCATTATACTTATGAATGTCAATTTTGATATCATGCAAATCCCAATTTACCATGTTATCAAGATGATCATTACTATTCTAGTTGGGAAAATCAAAACTCTTTTTATGGTGATTGCTCTGATCATGTTTCTGTGCCATGCTTTGAGGATACTGGAAAATCTAGGTTAGAATCCATGTTTGAAAAAATCATATCAAATCAAGAAACATTTATGACAAATCAGAGCCAAATCATGACCAATCAAAGTAAGCAAACTGAGGATCTTAAGGGTTTAGTTAATCAAATTTCTTTTCAAGAAAAATCTTTGACTGCTAATACTGAATTGCTAGAAACCCAGATTGCACAACAAGCTTGTTTATTTGAGTTTGATACTGAATAAATTAATTTAGAAAATTTCCCCTGTGATCATGATTGTTTTGAGATTGAGCCTTATGTATATATTAATGAATCTCCTTTAAATTCTAATTGTTGTGAAATTGATTCATCTGATAATTTATTTGAGGAAAAGGTTGAGAAATCGAAATTGAAAAACCTTCTTTTGATGAAAACTTATTTATGGTTAAATCTGATGAGCACGATGAAGGTTCGAAAATTATAGACATTGATGAACCCCACTGTGATTTTGGTGATATTTTTGAATTTAATGATAAATCTCTTGTGGTTAACTCTGATTCTATTAATTCTTTTTCATATGATTCTGATTTTGACTCTTCCGATGATCAATTATTTGTGGGGAAGCAAGAGGAAATTAATTTTGAAGAGTCTTATCTTGACTTTAATGATGATTTTGAAATTGATAAATTGTTTGATGAAGTGCATGAAGAACCTGTAGATGATTTGAAAATTATGAAAATTGATGAATCTCATGTTTTGGCCATATCTAATGTTAAATCTCCTGATATATTTGAAAATTTGTGCTTTATTGAGGAATCTAATGTAGAACAGAAAGACTATTATTATGATGATCCAATGCTTGATTATTTTGATCAAAATCCTATTGCAATTGAAGATTTAAATTTGAAAAAAGGACTAATGATTTTACTCTCTGACAAACATAGGAAGATTATGGAATATATTGATTTTGATTTCTACATATTTGAGAAAGCCACTTTGATTGTGATTTACATGAAATTCTAGATTTTTGGATTAGTGGCTAAGCTCTTTAGACAAAGGAAAAGGAGGAAAATACATGCTATCTACTTTGGAACTGATTCACCTGCTTCACCATGATGTTTGATTTTTGTTCAAGCTATGGACCTAAAATTAGCACTACTTGGGAGGCAACCCAAGCACTTTTACCTTAGTTTAGTTTCTTTTATTTTAGTTTATTTTTAGAACTAATTTTTCTTCTCTTTTTGTAGGTGAAAACAATTTTTGCACAAAATACGGCACTGCCGTAATCCATTTTACGACATCGTATTTTTGGTCCGATTTCCACCCGAAAGTTTTTTGGTATTTTACGGCACTGCCGTAACATTTTTCACGTGCCATAATTTTGAGTGATTTCTTCCCCGAGAGTTCTTTGTAAATTACGGCACTGCTGTAAAGCATTTCACGGTACCGTATTTTAAAGCTGCTTTTTGCTTTTTGAGTAGGTGTTTTCTCGCTGCGATTTTAAGAAACTAGGTTGAAAAAAATTTTGATCTTTGGCACAACATCGAAGTACTCATCTTTGTCTATCATCTGGATATTTTTTCTGAATTTTAAAGTCCATGGATCATTCTAAAACACCTAGCAACTTTTTGATTCTGATTAATTTCTGCAGCACTTTTCTTTTGACTGTTCTGATTAGCACTTTTGCTGCAACTTTTTAAGATGCTTAAATAAGTTGAAACCCAGATTTTTCACTTGGAATATGAAGTTCGTGTGTCGTTCTATCTCGTGGAATAGTTATTTTCATAAAAATATTTTTCGATCATTCTAGGACACATAGCAACTTTTTGAATTTGATTAACTTTTTTGCAGTTTTTGCAGTTTTGTAATCTGAGTAGCCTTTTTTCTGTTGATACCCTAAATTCCTGACAGATTTTGATCCTTTAATTTTCATACGTCTGAAAAGAACATATCTTATTCTACAACTTGGTTCTGTCCATTTTCTATTTGGATCATTAAATTTTATTCTAGGGTATGGCTACTTTTCATAAAAAATTCAAAAACTGCACACTTTGCTTTCTACCAGTTATTGCTTATTTTGCCTCCAGATTCAGAAATCTTCAAGAGCAACTGTCTTCAACCTCTAGCAACCACTGCATCTGCCTCTGACACCACTTGCTATCTCTCGCACCCACCGGCCGATGATCTCACCTCCAGGACTGTATTCTCTAGCAGGCCACTAGAGATTACTCACTCTATTGTCGGCAGCACCACCATCATTGCTAGCAGCTTTTCAGCTAGCATCTGTTCCACCTCTGCCCGCCTGCATCAGCATCTTTCTGGATCATCCATGATATCTCTTATTCCTCTTTGAGAAAATTATTTCTATCATTATTAGTTTTTTTTAGAGACTATTTTTAGACTGAGCCTTATGTGCCTTAAATTGTGCAGGTAAAATTTTTCAAAAGGCACATCTTTGGACCTAGCAGCATCTGCCCCAACACTATCTTTGGTCTGAGCCTTATGTATTTTCGGTCAGAGCTTGCTATAAGATTTTGTGAGTATTGTTTGCACTTTCTAGTGATTATTTGGTTTGATATGATTCTATCACTTTACACCCTCTGCATTGTTCGAGGCTTATGTGATTATACAAATCTACTACTTTACATCTTTTGACTTGTTGAGTTTGATGTTTCATACCTTTTGCACTGATTTTGACATATTTTGATGATTAAATTTTTTTTATCCATGTGATGAGAAGTCTATATATTTTTCTATGATGATGACTGTGTTCATGCATAAGATTAGAAAAACCCTATCATGTTAGATTTATTTCTTCAATGCATATCTATTTTTGAAATTTGACATTGGTTGATGCATGAAATTTTGGGTAGATGTATTATTTGAGGAATGAGATCTAAGGTGAACCTATTCTTTTGAATAAAATGAGTATATGAGTATAATTTGAGAATTGAGATCAATTGATCAACCTAGTAGATGTTTAGTCTATTTTGCTATTTGTTGGGAAGGAAGAATCCAAGATCCATAAAAATAGTGAGAGACTCCCCTACTTGGCACTATGTAAAATTGATAGTGGTACCTAAGACATGGGTTGAAGTCTATGCATGAAAAATAATGAGAGATAAAAAGAATAAGACTCCTCTACTTGGCACTATGTAAAATTGATAGTGGTACCGAAGATAAGAGTTGAAGTCAAAAATAAAAAGTGTGTATCTAAGTGGATACATGCCATCTTTACAAAAACAAACAAAATGCAAAAAAAAAAAAGGGTTATGTGTGGAAAAAGATCTTGGAAACCTAATTCCTGTAAACAAAAGCATGATAGATTTGAACTGAAAATTGGGTGAAATCATGAGATTAAAAATTCTATTTATTATACAAGTTGCAAAGTTTTATTTAATTGAATTGTGGATCTAGAGGATTGAATTCTAAGAATGATATGTTTATTTGAAGTTTTGTGAAAACAATTGATGGAATTTTTCATTGATGATTGTATTTTAGAAATTTATTGAGCATGAAAAGGTTATTCTTTTAATCAAGTTTTGATTTTTGCTTGAGGACAAGCAAAGTTTGAGCCTTGTGTATTTTGATGACACCAAAATATATAGTATATTTTGTATCATTTTATATAACTTTTCATGCTAAATTGAGGATCTTTTGCTTATTTTTATGCTGAATTTATCAAATATTGCAAAGTCTACTTCTATTTTGGTTTTTCATGATTTTCAGGTAAAAAAGGCACTATTTTGAGGCGTTTTCAAGGAAAATCAAAGACATAGAAGAGTTACCATCATCAAGAGGAGATCACCCGTCAAATTTCATGCAAATCAGATCAACTTACCAAAATACGGCAGTGCCGTATTCTATTTTACGGTACCGTATTTTTGTATGATACCGTAAAATCAGAGCACATGCCGTAATTTAGTGGATTTCAGATCAGAAAGTTTTTGTGATTTTACAGCATTGCCGTAAATAATTACACGGGCCGTATTTTTTGAGCGTTTTCAGAACAGAGACCTTTGCTGATTTTACGGCACTACCGTAAATAATTACATGGGCCGTATTTTCCAAACGTTTTCAACCAGAGAGTTCAACTGATTTTACGGTAGTGCCGTAAACCATTCCACGGTACCGTATTTTCGAGACAACATCATAACAGAACATGCGAGCGAAAATACGGCACTGCCGTAAAATATAACACGACCGTATTTTCAAGTCAAATTCGTGAGTTTTGATCCAGAGCTCCAAATTGAGATCTGAAAGTTGCTGCAGACTCGTCTTTAAGAGGAGAAGACACACGCACCGAAAGGACCAAATTTTATCTAGTATTGAGAGAGCAATCGACAAAGAGGCGGTTAGGGTTTGGCCTCGCGCCGAGAGGCATAGAGGGCACCTCACGCCGTGATTTTCACTCATGGAGGAGAGGAGGATGCACCAGAAGTTTTAGAGTAAAAGGAGTTCGATTGGAGGAGGAATCAACGAAAGAATGCCACCGACACTGTTCATACGCGTGATTACGGCTGTAATTTCTATTACAGCCGTGTTGTAACGTCTATTCTCTCCTTTTTGATTTCTGACGCTTTGAAACTATGGTTGATTGTATTTCTTTCCCCATGCAAGCTTAAACATATTTTGGGACGTGGGTGTAATCCCTTTGATTTTATATGATTAGATAACTTTTTATTTCGTCAAGATAATTTTGCCATGATAATTTTACCTATGTGATTATTGGTCTAAATTTCTCCTTAGTTTACTTCTTGTCATCATATTTAGAGTTCTCGCAATAAGGACCGAAAGGTGACTTGCTTGAGAATTGGAACCCTAAAATTTATAAATAGGAACTCACCGTAAGAGATTAGGTTAAAGTTCTTATTTCTTTATTTTAGTGACGTGATTGCCATGTTGATAATTATGAACCTAGGATTAAGTTAGTGTGTCAAACGTGGAGATCTTGCACGAAAGTGAGGATCGTAATGTTGGAGAACCATAGGTAAAACTTGTGTTGAGTCTCGGATACACGAAAGTGATCCTTGAGATTCCGCTCGAGACAATCAACTTAGAATTCGGATGCACGAAAGTGATCTTGAATTCTTTGATTGATGATTTACTTATCTTTAGCGTTGGGATAGATCTTGCACGAAAGCGAGGATTGGTCTCTACATAATTGTCTGCTCGAAAGTGAGATAATCCCTTTATGAAGTAAATTAAGTCTTTATCATGATAAAATTAGTCTGACGACCCTTTATTAATATCTAGTCATTGAAATTAAAGTGGATGAAACCCTAGTCCCAGTTTATCTCTCTGTTTATCTTTCGTGTTCTTCCTATTATTTACTTGCATTAAAATCGGTTGCTTAGCTAGCAAGAAAATAATTATTTGGTACTTAACACATAGGTCCATGTGGATTCGATACTTTCTTTATTACTTCGAGTATCCGTGCACTTGCGGATCACATTAGCGACTGGTGGGGCAGAGCAAATGGGGTCGGTGCGAAATGTACGGACACGGGGAACCCTAGCTAGAATGATCGGGCAAATGCTTAAGTTAGTAAGCTTAACGGGTCGGGTGGCCAGTCGGACCCATTAAGACATCAATGATCGCGCTCGAGATACTCGTTAGGACACGGTCAGAAAGTTCTTCGTCAAAATGTCTACTGGGAAATCACGGTCGTGATTTTCATCGGTACCCAATCGTGATCTTGTCGTAGATTTTTTATGCTATTTCACGGCCGTGACTTCAATCACGGGGCAGCCATTATGCTCTCGTCAAATTTGTACTCATTCTGTCCTTTAGAAAATTCTGCCCTTGATTTTCTTCATGACTTGCCCATGATTTCCCTTGTCATAGATTTTGCATACATTTTACGGCCGTGACCATAGTCACGGCTCTACCCATAATTCTTTTGGCGAATTTTAGATGTTGGATGAATGATAATCACGATCAAGATTTTTGTCATGTCCCACCCGTGATTTCTAGAAAAGTGACAGAAAACGCCTATCTCTTTTGGATCAGTTTGGGATACTCCTGTATCATTCAAAATCAAGTAGAAGCATCAATAACCATAGTAAAATAAACAAGAACGTATGAAAAACCAAGGAGACAAGCAGTGTAAGTAGTGAAAGGGCACGACATGGCCAACATAACATTCCCAAGATAACCACAAACTTAATGGCATTGCTGGGAATAAATAAGTAAGCAAAAGATGAGCTTGGACAGTCTCCCAAGAGAGCAATTCGAAAAATCATCAGTTTAATCATGGCCTATGTCATCCCAGTAATTGATTGGGGTTCTCCTATCCTGAACAGCTGATCATCAGGGACTGCTATGATAACTTTGATGCTAGTGCTCTGCAATGGCATTTAGCATTCGTCGGTTAGCTTCAAATTAGTGTACATGCTTGACACGTCCCGTAAGTGCACGGTAATGTCGAAGTAATATAAAAGATTGTCGAATCCCATAGGGAACAAGGTTAAGTACAAAAAAATCTAAGTTTCGATAGCTAGGCGAATCAAACGGGGTTTTTATGAATTTCAATCATAGATGAGAAACAAAGCAACGATAGAAGAGAATATATATGAGAAAGATCTGGGCAATGGTATCCACCGCGCTGACAATCTTAATTGCGATTAAAAAGGTTAATTATATGGATTGAAGGTTTTTGCATAAGGAACTTACCCCTAAGGTACAAGATGCCCCCTCTCGGTGGTACACCTTGGTGTTTGTCTAAAACGGTCTCCCACTCTCGCGGTGGATCATTCTAAACAAACCCTGTGCGTTCTGTGGAAGGTTATGAAATCCTCGACTGAATACCAAGCACTCTCGTGTCATGGATTCACAAGTTTTACCAAGAGGATCCACCGTCATAATCCTCCTCTCGGTATGAATCATGACAGCTAAAACATGACAATACGTGGCCAATGTAAAATCACGAAATAAGCAAAACAAAGTAAAATATGCCAACACAAAAATCCAAATAACAGTTTTGAATTAAGATTTGCAATTAACAATCATCGGCGGGCTTCAACCAAGCCCTAAAAAGAGTTTTACGCTACAGTTTTCATGGAATTACTCAAAAATCTCTCTAAGAAGATAGGAAAACTACAGGGAAGATGATTCTGAGAGGGAGGAGATGATAAACCGAAGCCAAACTGGAAGAATCGTCAAGCTTCACTGATCCAATCTCGCGAAATTCACCTCTTGAACACGCTGTCGCCGCCTTTCTTCACCCTAGTCTATCGTCCGCTGATCTCTCGATAGTTTGGAAAGAAAAATTTGGGCTTTTATATTCCTTGCATTCTCCTTCGAATGAGCTTTCCAAAAAGTGCTCTCTTGACAAATTTGGACATCACCAGGCTTAAAATCGCCGAAATTCTGAGTGGATGTCGGGCTACCCAGTAAGAATCACGGGTGAACCCCGTGGGGTTCACTAAGTGGTGAAGCTTACTGTGCAGTTTCGTCGAGAAAGAAGCACCGATGAACCCCGCCGGGTTCACCTAGTAGTGAAGTACACTATGGATTTCTGCACGGTTTTCCTCAGAAAGAATCATGGGTGAACCCCGTGGGATTCACCAGGTAGTGAAGAGTACTGTGGGTTTTGGTCATCAACAAAAGCACCGGTGAACCCCGCCGGGTTCACCTGGCCGTATTTCTCAAACTAACTCCGAATGAGCCCAAATTTGGCGGGCAGCTTCGTCTTCAGAATTAGGTGATTTTACCTGAAGTTTCACAAGAATGAGAAAAAGTGAAGATTCTGAAACTTTTTAGTAAATAAGTCTTAAAAGAGTATAAAAATTATCAAAATAGGCCTAGATTCATCATGGAATAATAATGAAAATTGCTACTAAAATGCAAGGCATCAATGCTCAATCTATAAATTGACCATTGCTATCAGATTGAAGCTAAATAAAAGAGAGATTGCAATTAGGAGGGGAGCTAAACTTGGAGTAGGGAAAATTAGGGCTTTCTAAAAATTGATCGATACTTCACAATATTGTTGTGAGATATAGCAGAAATATCATATCATCAAGTAATTCAAATCGATCAATAAGAAAACTCATCAAAACATATTAATATAACTAAACTACATGAACCATAAAAATGAATTAAGGAAAAATACTGGAAATGAAATCAATTAGAGTGAGATGCTTCGGTTGCCTCCCAAGAAGCACTGATTTTAAGGTCTTTCAGCTTAACCATGATCGGTGTTATTCTGGTGAGGGACAATCAGTGAGGAACACGGTGGTTCCCTCTGGTATTGGTGTGTACGGGACATAATGCTTAAGTCGCTGCCCATTGACCTTTAATGTACCGGTGGAATCACAGAAAATGTCGACGACACCATGAGGATAGACCTTGCATACTACAAAGGGTCCGGACCATTTGGTTCATAATTTTCCAGGAAAAAGCTTGAACCTGGAATTGAATAAGAGTACCATGTTCCCTTCATGAAATTCCTTTCTTATGATATGTCGGTCGTGCCACCTTTTGGTTCGTTCCTTATAGATTTTGGCATTCTCATAGGCTTCTTGCTGAAACTCATCTAGTTCATTGAGTTAAAGTTTTTCGGTAGTGCCGGCCTATTTCCAATCAAAATTCAGCTGTTGCATAGCCAAAAAAGCTTTGTGCTCAAGCTCCAATGGTAAGTGACATAATTTACCATATATCAGCTAGAACAAGGACATATCGATTGGGGTTTTGAATGTTGTACGGTATGCCCAAAGATCTTCTTCGAGTTTGAGTGCCCAATCTGAGTGTGAGTGTGACACGGTTTTCTCTAAAATGTGTTTGATTTCTCGGTTTAATATCTCCACTTGGCTGCTAGTCTGAGGGTGGTATGTGTTAAGTCATTTTTATATAGGGAATTATATGCAATTTTTACTATTATATCTTCATTATTCTAGCATTTACACCTGATTTTACTTTGAATTATTGCAATATCTTTGGAATCTACACTCCTTGGTGTTTTTGCCTCATTTTAGGGAAAAAGAGAGAAAATGCGACCATTTTCAGTCGGATCAGTGTTCGCAGCCAAAACCACGACCCGCCCAGCGACCAGAATCACGCCCCGTGGCTTCTGTGTTGCCTGATACTGATTTTCCAGCTTTTACCCCTCGCCTTCCCTACATCAGATAAAGGGGTCCAAAAGGGCAAAAGAGGAATTCGACACATGGAAGCGGGAGAATAAAAAGGAACCAATTTTGGGTGCCCTAAAAAAGGGATTCATACACGCACGAGGGCGGTGGCAAGGAGATAGGAGCCAGCGACTGAGCAGGGAAGAAAGGAAGAAACCCTTCACCGCGAGAGCGTGATGGGGGCAACCTACTGATCAGAGGAAGAAGAAGACCTCTCCAGGTGCCTTCTTCCCCTTTGAGGGAGTTCTACCTTTCTCTCCTCATTTATCTATATCCTCCTTGCTTATCTATGGATGTCATGTGGAGATTGCTTTGTGCTTTACCTTGGAACATGAATATTGTAGCTTAATCTTGTTTCAGGGCTAGGGAAAGCCCCTTGAATGTTTTATGCATGGATTGTGACTCTATTTTGTAAACCCTAGTTTGTCCTATCTTATCTAGTTGCACTTCATGAATGGAGATTACTATCTTGTTTTCTTCATGTCTTAGACGTCTGTTATTGCTGAGAGGCACATCCGGATGTTGTAAACCCTAGGTAAGAGTATCTCAATCATCGCACGAGAGTGGTTGATTGAATACGGGTAGTGTATACCGTTTTGCACCCTTTGGGTTTATTCGGTTGAGCGTACTACGACGATAGACATTTAATCATATAAATACCTTGTTGCATCCTCGAGAGGGGACAACATGTTCAAATGATGGGATGGTATGCACAATCCGACGCTCACTGGGTTTATTCGGTTGTGCGTACTACGACGGTAGACATTTAATCGGGTAAGCACCTAGCTGCAAGTTGCATCGCTCGAGAGAGGACAACTTTCATATCTTTGGATTCCCCTAGGACTAAAAAGGGACTTTCATATTGTTATCCTACCCACACATAACACGTCAAGGTGGTGGACCCTAGCCCTGATCCCTTGCATCCTTGGACCCCTAGTCGTGCGATTACTTGCTTTTCATTTTAGTTACTGTACTTACCTCTTTAGTATTAATTCAGCAACTATTTCACACCCCTTAAAGGATCGTCTAGCTTGCGATAATTAAATCAGTCGGTACTTGGTATTTGGTCCCTGTGGGATCGATACATTTATATTACTTCGATAGTCCGTATACTTGCGGAACGGCTATCAAGTTTTTGGCGCCGTTGCCGGGGACCAAATTTATCAATATCGACACAGTCAAGTTATTGCTAGACTAGACATTATTTCTTTTTTTTAGTTTACTTGTTTTTAGTTGTTTATTATTAATCTCTTCTATCTATCTGATATTCACTACATATCTCTTTGCTGATTGGGAAGCTTACCTTTGAATTTGCTTGGTTTATACATAGAACTCTACGGTAGGGAGAACTAATACTTGAGGATATGGCGATGAACTACCAGCAGTGGTCAACTAAGAGGGCGGTACCATATAGGGCAGGTGGTCAATTTGAACATGATGCATTGAGCTCTATAGCCACCAAGCTAGACTCTCTAGCTCACAAGCTTGACACTTTTAGATTGAACTCTACGACCGTGAATAGTATTTCTTGTGAGAGTTGTGGTACACCAAGACATTCTTCAACTAATTGCCACATGGGACCTCCTCCTTTCTGGGACTTTGCACCGGATCAAGTGAATGCGCTAAATAGTTTTCCGTCAAGGGCACAATATGATCCATACTCTAACACATATAATCCTGGGTGGAGGAGCCACCCAAACTATTCTTTCCAACAACAATGGCAGCAACCTCAACCGGTAAATTCAAATTTGGAATGCATGCTTGAAAGTTTCATGGCTAGTCAAGCTAAACTGAATGAATGCATGAATGAGACTATCCAACAGAACAAACGCAGGAATGAGACCATCCAACAACTAGCATCTCAAGTTGGCATATTGACTACACGAAGTAAGATGCTTGAAGACCAACTTGTGCACCAAGCCGAGGCCAACCCTAGAGAGCACTACAATGTTATCACTACATGTAGTGGGAAGCAACATGATGAGCCTAAGGTAAATTTGGATATGGAAAAAGACCCCGAGCCGAAAACCTTAAGGGAAGAAGGGGTTGGTATAGAAGGACCTGATGATGAACAAGAGAAGAACAATGAATCAGCGTACATACCACCACCATGTTATGTGCCGGCTATTCCTTTTCCACAAAGATTAGTGAAGGTGAAGCTTGATTGCCAATTCAAGGCTTGCAATAGTGTAGATGTTGTGGAGGACGAGTTGGGCAGCATGCACACCATTATCAACAATTCTGATCCTTTGGAGGAATGCCTACCTGGAAATGAAAAAGAAGAAGATGCTAAATCTGAAGTGGCAATGTGCTCCCAACCACCGAATACCACCTCTCTTTGCAACTTGAACCCCTTGGAGTGTCTCAACCTCAAACAGCCACTTACCGTGGTAAAAGATGCCAAAGAGGTTGAATTCACACCATTACCGGATAACTTGGGGTATGAACTCTTAAGCTCAAATTCCACTTTACCAATGATAGTAGATGCGGATCTTGATAAGGAGCAAACTCAGTTATTTTTTATGAACCAATCAATGGTGAGCACCTCACTTGGTGGCAAACATACTTCTGCAACACCTCTCTGTGGCAACCATGAAGGTGTTAAGTCGGAGAGATTTCCTATTTCTGAATCTTTGCCCACAGCAGTACAAGTAACTATGAAGCCACCAATGGTTTTACAAAATGAGAAGTATGGCACATCCTTGTCATCAACCCTTGTGGAAATTAGCATGCCTACTGCTGCTGATGCAAAAACCCCTAATCCATTGAGCATTGCTGCCAATGAAACTGTTCCCACTCAAAGACAGATAGAGATCAACCCTAATGAGCATAGCCAGCTGCTACTTAAATTAGGCTCTGAATAGCTAGTTTCACTGCCCAAGAAAAGCACAAATTTGACTCCTGATCCTTCTATAATCTCAACATAGGCAACACTTTCTGAAGATTCTGAAACCACAACTACAGATCCTGAATCAGTGGTTGCTGGAAATGATGGCAGGGAAAATGAATTCGCTCTAAGGTCTGATTCTTTTAATAAGAACCCGAAGAAACCAAGTGAAAAAGATATTAGAACTTCTGAAGAGGGAATTGATGCCAAAAGTTTGGATGGTAACTTGAGTGTGATTAATACATATAGGGACGTTAGAGGCAAGTCAATGTTGAGAGTAACCAAGCTTGAAAAATCTGAAGCATCAAAGGATTTACCACAAGATTATTATAATGTTGAAGTACATCCATCTTTTACTGTTGCATTGGAGCAAGATAAGAGAGTAGAAACTTGTGGAGAAGTGAAATCTAGTGAGTACTATGAAGCAGATAATAGAATGCTTAATGGATCCAACTGTATTATCAATCATAAGGTGCAGGAAGATAATACCATGGTAAATGAGCAAAATAATGCATCTTTGGACTTGGGTGACTCTAAACTTGTAACTGCTAGTGATATTCCTTCTGCACGTGATGTCACTGTCAAATGTGAATTGACATCCAACAAGGTTGTTGGATCAACTGATTCTAGTGGGGTAAACATAGGCAAGGACACTATCACAAAGATCATTCCAGTAGGTGTACCTAGTAAGGATGTTGCAGATGAGGAAGGTGGGCTGAAAAAAGTGGAGTTAGATGATTGGAAAAATGCAGCCGGTATCTCAACTCCAAAATCAAAACCATCAGAGAATAGACAGCATAACATTAGAGCAACTAAGCATCATGATGACGATGGTTTAGAACCTACTATTCGAAAGAAATACTCTAGAGACTTTCTTATGACGCTCTCACAGCACTTCACTCAATTCCCTGTGGGTTTTGAAATTGGTTCAGATGTACCTGATTCATTGTTTATCACTCCTGTAGAAAGGCCACCAGGTCTTGGACCTGGGAGAATTATAGATAGGCCATCAGGTGCTTCTCGGGCAGATCAGCAGATGGATGCTGAAAAATTGATCAAATCACCTGTGACTATTGGCCGTGATCATAGATTGGAAGCTGGAAATGGGACTGCGGCTGCAAGAGTTCTTTGTGGGCAAATATCCAGCCAGTTTGGGGAGATTCTATCAGGCCCAATGCGATCCCTCAGCTCTATCCTGGCATGACACTAGGTTCAAGCCAAAGACCTTAAAAAGGCACTTCTTGGGAGGCAACCCAAGCTCTTTTCCCTTCCTTGCTAGTTCTTTCAGTTATTTGTTTAATGGTATTTTCACTTTGAGTAGTTAGCCTAATGGTGTTCTTGTCTGTTGTGATGATATTCTAGGTAATTGACTGCTTGCTTGCTTCTATTATATTTAAGTAGTTTGCTTTGATCATCACTTTTTGGTAGTTTGTTCCATGGTATCATCGTTCGCTGTTCTTAATTGATAGGCTGAGATAGTATTGAGCTGATGTTTGGATCTGTAGATTATTTGCTCAGTTTCTACTCTTTCTATGAGGTCTACCAGCTGTGTGCTTACCTTTCTCATCTTTTTGGTAGCCTACTTAGTAGTGTTGCTGCTCTCTATTTACTTTTGTGACACTTAGGAGGTGTGGGATGCATCCTGATGCCATCTGTCACTTACTAGTTAGCTTTGCGCTCACCTACTTGCTGTTTACCATGGTATTGCTGCCTATTGCTCACGATTGTTGTACTGAATGGTATTGTGCTGATCTCCTTGTGTTGTTAGTCACCTATTGATTCTACCTTTTTTTTGATTGATTTGAATTGTTTGGTCACGGAGGTATCTTAATTTCTAGATCTCATGCTCACCCTTTCTCCATGAAGAGTTGTTGCCAATTGCCTACTTCTACTCTCTTCTTGTAGTCTGTTGAGCTATGTGTTCACTTTGCTAAAATTTCTGGGGATTTATTCCATGATTTTTACACGTAGCATTGCCCATTAATGGTGTTGAGATGGCTTTGTGATGGTATTAAGTTTTACTCTATTTTGATTACTCTGTGGAACCTGATTATGTGTTTATCATTGTTCAGGGATGATCTGGGTGCAATTGGGAGCCATTTGTGTTATTTCCAGAATTCCACGGTCGACCCAGCGATGACAGTCACACCCGTGGTTCCAGAAGCTGCATTTCCTGTTATGAGTTCCGTTCTCCACAGAAAGTTCCTCGGGCCGCCCGGTGATTAAAACCTCGGCCCACGAAATTTCAGACCATTAGAGGCAACCCTTCCGCACAAGTAAAGTTTTATACAGAAAGTTCCTCGGGGTATCCAGTGACCGAGACCTCGGCCGTGGTTTCTAGAGGCAGATTTTGCATAGGAAAACATGATATCCCAAGTTTGGCACAGAAAGTTCCTCAGGGAACCCGGTGACCTAAACCCCGCCCCGAGGGTTCCGGAAGCAGTGCTGCTGTGCAAGTCGTTGAAGTTCCAGTTTTGCACAGAATGTAACTCGGGGCACCCAGCGATTCAAGCCTCGCCCCGAGGTTTTCAGCGGGGCCCTCCACTTAACTTCAAAATCCACTCTGCTTAAACCCCACATTCGCCCGCGACCCCTTATTGCACGCGATTGACTTTGTGAGTTTCTCCAAACCTCCCATTTTTGTAAGTCTTAATGCTTTTCTATTTTGGCATCGAGGACGATGCTTCATTGTGCCATGTGGGAGGGGTACGCATGACTATTTTGGTATCTAGGGTGTTACCATTTGGTATTCATGACTATTGCTTTGTTGTTGATTATTGTTTTGGTAGTTAGATAACTGTCTCCCCATGTTCTAGAACTCTATAATGTATCTTGCTTGCCTTTGGGCATATTTTTATGTTGTTTTTTTGCTGTTAGTATGATTCATATGCAAGATCCTGCATTTCTATCGATTTTTGCTTATATTGATCCATTGTAGTGCGATTCATCCCCTTGTGATAGATAACTAAAAGATTGACTCTTGTTAGGCTGCACACCTATTTAAATTGTGGGATGCTACTAGTTTTCCACACTCAATGTGATATTGATTGGTTCCTCCTCCCACTTATCTGCTATAACTGAAACATCCTCCACTTTTGTCAAAATAGAAAAGATTCTCTTGCAAAGTTTAGAGACTGTTACAAAAAAAAAGAAAGAAAAAAAAGGGAAAAGATTCTCTAGCAAAGTCTAGAGACATTTTGAAAAAAGAAAAAAAAAGAGGACAAAGATCCTCTCAAAAAAAAGAAAAAAAACGAGGACAAAGATCCTCTCACAAAACTCCAAACATTTGTATGTATGTATATAAACCACTTGTGGAAAATTTCAATGCTTTCTTTTCTACTTTCATCTCAAACACCTTGGAGGATTCATATTATGTAAGGGAAGGAACTAGAACATTGACTATTAGGTGTGGAAACTATGTGTGGAACGCGTTTACTTTGGGTTGCAATGCTTATCATTTTGATATCTGATAGGAATCTGTCATTTGTGGGGTGCTTGACCATTACATGGATAGGTACTAGCATCATCCTAGAGGAGTTTGGATTCAAGTCTTATGGATCATCCGTACAACTTAGTTTTATTTTATCTTTGTTTGAGGACAAGCAAGAGTTTAAGTCTGGGGAGATTTGTTAAGTCATTTTTATATAGGGAATTATATGCAATTTTTACTATTATATCTTTATTATTCTAGCATTTACACCTGATTTTACTTTGAATTATTGCAATGTCTTCGGAATCTACACTCTTTGGTGTTTTTGCCTCATTTTAGGGAAAAAGCGAGAAAATGCGACCATTTTCAGCCGGATCAGTGTTCGCGGCCAGAATCACGACCCGCCCAGCGACCAGAATCACGCCCCGTGGCTTTTGTGTCGCCTGATACTGATTTTCCAGCTTTTACCCCTCGCCTTCCCTACGTCAGATAAAGGGGTCCGAAAGGGCAAAAGAGGAATTCGACACATGGAAGCGGGAGAATAAAAAGGAACCAATTTTGGGTGCCCTAAAAAAGGGATTCATACACGCACGAGGGCGGTGGCAAGGAGATAGGAGCCAGCGATTGAGCAGGGAAGAAAGAAAGAAACCCTTCACCGCGAGAGCGTGAAGGGGGCAACCTACTAATCAGAGGAAGAAGAAGACCTCTCTAGGCGCCTTCTTCCCCTTTGAGGGAGTTCTACCTTTCTCTCCTCATTTATCTCTATCCTCCTTGCTTATCTATGGATGTCATGTGGAGATTGCTTTGTGCTTTACCTTGGAACAAGAATATTGTAGCTTAATCTTGTTTCAGGGCTAGGGAAAGCCCCTTGAATGTTTTATGCATGGATTGTGACTCTATTTTGTAAACCCTAGTTTGTCCTATCTTATCTAGTTGCACTTCATGAATGGAGATTACTATCTTGTTTTCTTCATGTCTTAGACGTCTGGTATTGCTGAGAGGCACGTCCGGATGTTGTAAACCCTAGGTAAGAGTATCTCAATCATCGCACGAGAGTGGTTGATTGAATACGGGTAGTGTATACCGTTTTGCACCCTTTGGGTTTATTCGGTTGAGCGTACTACGACAATAGACGTTTAATCATATAAATACCTTGTTGCATCCTCGAGAGGGGACAATATGTACAAATGATGGGATGGTATGCACAATCCGACGCTCACTGGGTTTATTTGGTTGTGCGTACTACGACGGTAGACGTTTAATCGGGTAAGCACCTAGATGCAAGTTGCATCGCTCGAGAGAGGACAACTTGCATATCTTTGGATTCCCCTAGGACTAAAAAGGGCCTTTCATATTGTTATCCTACCCACACATAACACGTCAAGGTGGTGGACCCTAGCCCTAATCCCTTGCATCCTTGGACCCCTAGTCGTGCGATTACTTGCTTTTCATTTTAGTTATTGTACTTACCTCTTTAGTCTTAATTCAGCAACCATTTCACATCCCTTAAAGGATCGTCTAGCTTGCGATAATTAAATCAGTCGGTACTTGGTATTTGGTCCCTGTGGGATCTATACATTTATATTACTTCGATAGTCCGTATACTTGCGGAACGACTATCAGTAAGCAGTAGCCACTTTGTGCATTACTCCATACTTTTTAAGAAGTGATTCAAATTTCTATTCGATGAAGTGAGATCCGCCATTGCTTATCACGATGAGTGGCATTCCAAACCGTGGAAATATTAATTTTCTAAAAAATCTGAGTTACCTTGGAATCAATTGTCAGTGCAGCCAAGATTTCGACCCACTTGGAGACGTAATCTACTCCAACTAAAATAAATCTATTACCGCATGAGTGAAATGGTCCTATAAAGTCAATGCCTCAGAAATCAAAAATCTCAATCTCAAGAGTGGTATTAAGAGGCATCTTGTCTTGTCGCGATATACTGCCCGTCCTCTGGCAGCGATCATAAGAGTTAACAAAATTCCTCGCATCTCTGAACAAGGTCGGTCAAAAGAATCTGCATTCGATGACTTTATATGTTGTTTTCACACCGCTGCAATGGCCTCCATAAGAAGAAGAATGATATTGAAATAGGACATCCTCTATCTCCTCTTCTGGTAAGCATCTTCGGAAGATGCAATCTGCGCAATGCTTGAACAAAAGTGGTTCATCCCAATAATAGTATTTCGAGTCCGAAATAAACTTCTTCCGTTGTTGGTACGTGAATTCCGGAGGTATAATATCGACTACTAAGTAATTTACCAAATCTGCATACCATGGTATATTCATTGCGGTAATGACATGCAAGTTTTCATCGAGAAATGAATCATCAATCTCGTTTTTTGCGTTGCTTTCCAAAGTCGAGGTTAAGCGAGAAAGGTGGTCTACTACTAGATTATCAGCTCCCTTCTTGTCCCTGATTTGAATATCAAACTCTTGCAACAGTAATATCCATCTGATTAGCCATGGCTTCACGTCCTTCTTTGTCTTAAGGTGCCGAATAGCCGCATGATCTGTATACATGATAACACGCAAGTCAATCAAATAGGATCGAAATTTATCAAATGCAAAAACTACAACTAAAAGCTCTTTTTTTGTCGTGGCGTAATGCTCTGTGCTCCATCAAGTGTTGGCTAGCGTAGTAAATGGCGTGTGTCCGGTTGTCTTTCTGCTACCCCCAAAACGGCTCATACTGCATAGTCGCTGGCATCGCACATAAATTCGAAGGGTAGCGACCAATCCGGATGTTGCATTATGGGAGCGACCAATCCGGAGGTTGCATTATGGGAGTAGAAAGCAACACTTTCTTCAATTGCTGAAACGCATATATGCAATCCTGGTCAAAAATAAATGGAACATCCTTAGCAAGTAGAGATGTTAAAGGCCTAGCAATTTTAGAGAAGTTCTCAATGAAGCGTTTGTAAAAGCCTGCATGTCCTAGAAAACTTCTTATTGCTCTAACAGAGTTTGGAGATGGCATTCTTTCCATCACATTGATTTTTGATTTGTCGATTTTGATACCATGCTCTGATATCAAATGACTAAGAACGATCCCTTCTTTTAACATAAAGTGGCATTTCTCCCAGTTAAGCACTAGGTTTGTTTCTTCACAATGCTGCAAAACACGGGTTAGGTTAGATAAACAAGAATCAAAGCCAGACCCGTATACCAAAAAGTCATCCATAAAGACGTCTATGATGTCTTCAATCAAATATGAAAAGATCGCCAACATGCATCACTGAAACGTAGCCGGTGCATTATAGAGATCGAATGGCATACGCCGATAAGCGAAAGTCCCAAATGGGCATGTGAATGTGGTTTTCTCCTAATCCTCTGGATGTATCGGTATCTGGAAAAAACCTGAGTAGCCATCCAAGAAGCAAAAATAAGAATTACTAGCTAATCTCTCAAGCATTTGATCAATAAAAGGGAGAGGAAAACAGTCTTGCGGGTGGCTTTGTTCAGTTTTCGATAGTCGATACACATGTGCCACCCGGTAACAGTTCTCGTCGGGATCAACTCATTATCTTCATTCTTTATTACCGTTACTCCTCCTTTCTTTGGTACCATGTGTACCAGGCTTACTCATTGGCTATCCGAAATAGGGTAAATAACCCCTGCGTCCAATAGCTTCAGAATTTCCTTTTTCACTACCTCCTTCAGGTTCAGATTTAATCGTCTCTAGTATTCAACATATGGTTTGTTGCCATCTTTGAGGTATATCCTATGCATGCAAAAAGAAAGGTTAATACCTTTTATATCTTCCAAAGTGTAACCAATTACCTTCTTATGTTTCTGAAGCTCGTCGAGGAGAAGGTTTGTTTGCTTTGAATCGAGGTGGGCAGCTATAATAACAGGGTAAGTGATAGCCCGAAAGGGAATACAACAAATCTGGCATGCGTGTACCTTGGACTAATCCTTGGTAACGGCACCAAAAACTTGTTGTTAAACCGCAAGTGCACGGGTATACGAAGTAATAAAAAAATATCGAATCCACAGGGACCTATGTTGTCGAATACTAAATAGTTGATTTCTTACTATCTAGGCAAGTCGAGATTGTGAGAATAGCAATCGGTAACTAAAAACGGGATTATCAGAGAGAAAAGTTGGGACTAGGGTTTCGTTCACTTAAACGTTTATGACTAGACATGAATATGGATTTCGTTGATTCAATTTCATCATGAAGAAGATATTATCAAAGGATGAACTCAAGGATCACTTTCGTGCATCCGAGCTCTAGAATCTCTAGTGGAGTCTCAAGGATCACTTTCGTGCATCCGAGTCTCGCAACTAGTTTTGCTCGAGGACCTCCAACATTCCGATCTTTGCTTTCGCACAAGATCTCCACGTTTGACAAATAGACTCGATCTATAGATTCATGTTATAATCATAGCAATTATTTTACTAGAAAAGATCAAGATGGATCTAACCTAAGGAAGGGATCCTAAGATGCAATTCTAGGGTTCCAAATTCTCAAGCAATTACCTTTTAGTCTCAAGCGAAAATTCTAAGAACATAATTAATAATATGAACATAAAGAGAGTCTAAGCACAATTATCACATGAGCAAAATCATCATGTTGAAATCAAACTCAACGAAATATTGAAAAAAAAGTTATCTAATCATTAAAAGTCAAGTGAACTACTCCCCCATGTCCCAAGAGTAGTTTAAGCTAGCATGGCGAAGGAAATATAATATTCCATAATTTCAGAAAATCAAAAATCAACAAAAAGAAGAGTTTTTAGAAAATACGGCACGGCTGTGAAGTATTTCACAGCCGTATTTTACAAAGGAAGGCGTGAACAGTGGTGGCGATCCTTCTTCCTATGATTTCTCATCCAATTTATCTCCTTTCGATCTGAAACTTCTGGCACGTTGTCTCCTTCACCAAGCGATGCTTCGGTAGAAAAATCACGGCCGGAGGTTGTCTGGATCGAGCGCGGCGGCGAAACCCTTGGCGACGGCGTGGATCAAGATTTCTCCCTCGACGGTGTACGAAATTTAGGGCTTTTGGTCTCCCTTCAATCCTCCCGTCCAAAGCTCCCCTTTTGCTTCTTACGGAATCCCCCAAAAACCTCTGGATCGTTCGCAATCATCTCCACAAGAATCGGGCGTGGACATTGACCTGGGCGTCGCATTCAAAACCTGTTTTACGGCAGTGTAATTGTTTACGGCTGGTGCCGTAAAATCTCTTGAGTCTTCTGTGCCGATGTCGTCTCAGAAAATACGGCCCATAAAGTAGTTTACAGCCAGTACCGTAATTTTAGGGCAACTTTCTGTTCTGAAACGGCTGGAAAATACGGCAGTGAAATCCCTTACGGCAGGTACCGTAAAATCGGGTGAAGTTTCTGTTCTGACACGCTTTGAAATACGGTACCGTAATATTTCTTACGGCCGGTACCGTAAAATCGGGAAATCTTTATGTTCGAAAATCTTCACAAATTACGGCAGTGTTCGGATTTTATGGCACCATATGGAATTACAGTACCGTAAAATAGATTATGGCACTGCCGTAATTTGCTGTCTTGCTCCGATTTACGTGAAATTTCTTGGGTGATCTCCTGTTGATGATGGTAATCCTTCTATGTATTTGATTCTGCTTAAAAACTCATTAAAATAATGCCTTTTTACCTGAAAACCATGAAAAACCAAAACAGAAGTAGATTTTGCAATATTCAATGAATTTAGCATGGAAACAAGTAAAAGATCCTCAATTTTAGCATGAAAAGATTTCAAAAAATGATGCAAAATATACTACATATTTTGGTGTCATCAAACACGTAAGGCTCAAACTTTTCTTGTCCTCAAGCAAAAATCAAAATTTGAAATCAAAGTTTGATCAAAAGAATAACCTTTTCATGCTCAATAAATTTTTAAAATACAACTTGTCAATGAAAAATTCTATCAATTGATTTACAAAATTTCAAGTAAACATATCATCCTCAGAACTCAATTTTCTAGATTCACAACTCAATCAAATAAAACTTTGCAACCGTATGATAAATAGAATTTTCAATCTCATGATTTCACCCGGTATCAATTTAAATCTATCAATGCTTTTGTTTACAGGAATTAGGTCTCCAAGATCTTTTTCCACACAATTTTTTTTATGCATTTTGTTTGTTTTTGTATAGATGACATGTATCCACAAAGACACATACTTTTTTATTTTCGACTTCAACTCTTTCTTCGGTACCACTGTCAATTTTACATAGTGCCAAGTAGAGGAGTCTTATTCTTTTTCTCCCTCATTATTTTTCATGTTTAGATTTCAACCCATGTCTTCGGTACCACTATCAATTTTACATAGTGCCAAGTAGGGGAGTCTCTCACTATTTTTTTTTTATGGATCTTGGATTCTTATTTCCCAACAAATAGCAAAAATAGACTAAACCTCAACTAGGTTGATCAATTGATCTAAATTCACAAATCATACTAATATACTCATTTTATTCAAAAGAGAGGTTTCACCTTTAAATTTTATTCCTCAAATAATATATCTATCTAAAATTTTATGCATCAATCAATGTCATGTCTCAATAGACAAATAAGTATTGAAGAAATAAATTTAACATGACAGAGCTATATCTTCAAAAAAAAAAAAAAACAATAGGATCATACCACAAGATGGTAGAAAATGGATCGTATGCATCCAATTTTTTTTTTCAAAAGATCGAGGAAAATAGAATGCAAAGTAGTATGGAAAGTGATGCTCACAAAATTCAATTTTTTGCCACCGTTGGATTCAACTTTCTTCATAACTCCCTCTTTATTCCATTCCCCTAAAAAAAGGAAATTTTAATTCTAAAAACAACTAAAATAGAAGTGATTAAACTAAGCAAGAGTGCTTGGGTTGCCTCCCAAGAAGCGCTAGTTTAAAAGGTCATTAGCTTGACCGTTCGATACTCGGATTTGATCGTGGCTCATCAATGTAAAAACTTTCCTTTTCCCCAATCTGCTCTTCCTGATAATAATGCTTCAATCTTTGACCATTAACTTTGAATTCTCCCATTTCTTTGCTCCATACGTCTACAGCTCCGTAGGGATAGGCTTTCTTTACCTGAAAAGGACCAGACCATCAAGACTTAAGCTTTCCTGGAAAAAGTCTCAATCTAGAATTGAATAATAGAACAAAGTCACCTGGTTGGAAGTCTTTTCTGAAAATCTGTCGATCATGCCATCTCTTAGTCCTCTCTTTGTAGATTCTTGCATTCTCATATGCAGAGAGTCTGATCTCATCTAGCTCATTTAATTGCAACCTTCGTTTCTCACCCACATTTTTCAAGTCAAAATTCAGGTAGGTGACATGACATTCCATAAATTAATTGAAATGGGGACATACCTATTGGTGTTTTGAAAGCAGTTCGGTAAGCCCACAAAGCATCGTCGAGTTTGGACGCCCAATCTTTTCTAGTGCGCGACACTATCTTTTCTAAAATTCCCTTGATCTCTCTGTTTGATATTTCAACTTGTCCACTTGTTTGGGGGTGATATGGCATTGAAACTCTATGATTTACCCCATATTTTCTGAGTAGGGCTGAAAACTTATGTTCTATGAAATGCGAGCCGCCATCACTAATCACTACTCGAGGTGTCCCATATCGTGGAAAAATAATCTTCTTAAACAGTTTAATAACAACTCTCGAATCACTGGTTGGTGAAGCAATAGTTTCAACCCATTTTGAGACATAATCAACTGCTACAAGAATGTACTTGTTACCTCCAGAAGATGGGAAAGGTCCCATAAAGTCAATCCCCCAAACATCAAATATCTCAACTTCAAGAATATTGGACAGTGGCATCTCATGTCTTCTGTTAATGTTCCCAGTCTTTTGACATCTATCACAGGATGATACAAAGTTTCTAGCATCTTTGAAAATTGTGGGCCAATAAAAACCTGATTGTAGCACCTTAAAAGCAGTTTTTTCAGTACCGACATGACCACCATAGGAGGATCCATGGCGTTAAAGCAAAATATCTGCAATTTCTTCTTCAGGTACACATCTTCTAAAATTGCCATCAGCACATCTTCTAAACACATAAGGCTCATCCCAAAAATAGTGTTTCACCTCAGCCAAAAATCTTTTCCTTTTTTGGTAGCTCAAATCAGGAGGAAAAATATTGGCTACAAGATAATTCACTATGTCAGCATACCAGGGTGCTTTGAGTTGTTCAATGGTTAAGAGCTGTTCTTCAGGGAAAGAATCATTGATTTCATCATTCTTTTCAGTGTCTGCCATTATTCTTGAGAGATGATCTACAACAAGGTTTTCTGATCCTTTTTTGTCTTTAATCTCCAAATCAAATTCTTGCAGAAGTAAAATCCATCTGAGTAATCGTGGTTTGCTATCTTTTTTCTGCATTAAGTATTTCACAGCTGCATGGTCAGTGTACACTACCACTTTGGAGTTAATCAAGTAAGACCTAAATTTATCAAAAGCAAATACTATGGCCAATAATTCCTTCTCAGTGGTGGTGTAATTTCTTTGAGCCTCATCCAAAGTTTTGCTGGCGTAGTGAATAACATGAGGTTTCTTATCTTTTCTTTGTCCCAAGACTGCTCCTACTGCATAATCGCTAGCATCACACATGAGCTCAAAGGGTAAGTCCCAATCTGGGGGTTGCATGATCGGTGCTGATATCAAGGCCTTCTTTAGTTCCTGAAAAGCACACAGACATTTCTCATCAAAGTAGAATTTGACATCTTTACAAAGTAAATCAGTTAAAGGTTTAGCAAGTTTAGAGAAGTCCCTAATGAATCTCCTGTAAAACCCAACATGTCCTAGGAAGCTTCTGATTTCTTTAACAGTGGTGGGTGGTGCCAACTTCTCAATCACTTCTATTTTGGCCTTGTCCACTTCAATCCCTCTCTCTGAAACTAGATGGCCCAAAACTATCCCCTGTCTAACCATAAAGTGGCATTTTTCCCAATTCAAGACAAGGTTAGTCTCTTCGCATCTCTGCAAAACTCTAGAGAGATTAGCCAAGCAGTCATCAAAAGAAGAACCATAAACCAAAAAATCATCCATAAAGACATCCATAAAGTCTTCAATAAATTCAGAAAAAATTGTCATCATACACCTCTGAAAAGTAGCAGGTGCATTGCATAAACCAAAGGGCATTCTTCTATAAGCAAAGGTACCATATGGGCATGTAAAAGTGGTCTTATCTTGATCATCAGGATGAATAGGAATCTGAAAAAAAATCTAGAATACCCATCGAGGAAACAAAAGTATGTGTGTTTAGCTAGTCTCTCAACCATTTGATCAATAAAGGGTAGGGGAAAATGATCCTTCCTAGTGGTAGTATTTAATTTTCTATAATCGATACACATACGCCAACTAGTGACAGTTCAAACAGGTATTAATTCATTGTCCTTATTTTTCATTATAGTGACACCCCCCTTCTTTGGAACACAGTGTACAGGACTCACCCACTTACTATTTGAGATAGGGTAGATAATACCTGCATCTAGCAATTTTAGTACTTCCTTCTTCACCACTTCCTTCATAGATGGGTTGAGCCTTCTCTGAAAATCTACATGCGGCTTGTGCTCATCCTCCATGTGAATCCTATGCATACAAAAAGAAGGGTTAATCCCTTTTAAGTCATCAATGGAATACCCAATTACCTTTCTATGAATTCTTAGCTCCTTCAAGAGTAAATCAGTTTCCCTGGCATCTAATTTAGCATCCACAACACAGGGTAGGTAGAGTTAGGACCAAGAAATTCATATCTAAGGTTATCAGGTAAAACTTTCAACTCAACTTTAGGGATCTTTTCACTTTCATTATCAAAAGTAGCACAATCTAAGATATCGTGTTTCTCATCATCAAAATCATCAAAATCATTCTCAAAACCAGGACTATCAATTTTTTCATAAGAATTTTCCAAGGAATCAGAAAAAGAAACATCAGCAGAAGAATCATCAAACAAACAACTAGCATCATAAATTGTGTCATCAATGGACTGAATAGTACAACAGGAACTAGCATAAGCAGGTTTTTTCAATGAATTATTCAAATCAATCTTATCATTGCCAATTCTTAGAGCAAGTTTGCCATTCCTTACATCAATAAGGGCTCCAGTAGTGGCTAAGAATGGCCTACCCAGAATAATAGGAATCTTGGCGTCCTCTTTCATTTCCAGTACCACAAAATTAGCAGGTATGAAGTACTTACCAACTTGTATAGGAACATCCTCTAGAATACCTACTAGATATTTTACTGATCGATCGGCGAGCTGCAAAGAAATTGTAGTCGGCTTAGGAGCTCCCATGTCCAATTTCCTGCACACAGACAAAGGCATAAGACTTACACTAGCCCCTAGATCACATAAGGCTCGGTCGAAAGCCATATTTCCAATAAAACATGGGATAGAGAAACTACCTGGATCATTCAATTTTGGTGGTAACCTGTTTTTAATAACAGCACTACATTCTTCGGTTAAAGAAACAGTACCATAGTTTTCTATCTTTCTTTTGTTATACAAGATTTCCTTCAAAAATTTAGCATATATGGGCATTTGAGATAAAGCTTCAGTAAATGGTATATTAATGTAAAGCTTTTTTAGAATATCAAGAAATCTCCCAAATTGCTTATCTAACTTTTCTTGTTCTAACCTTTGGGAAAAAGGTACCATTGGTCTAAAGGATGGAGGTAGATTAGTCTTAGATCCGTCTTCTTTATATGGAACATCCCCTTTCTGATTACTACCCTTTTGAGGTGTTGAACTATGTAGGGTTTGTTTATGTTCAGAAGGCTTTTCTAATTCTAATTCTTCATCCTGATCATTAATAGACTCTTTTTCCTTAAGTTCTCCTAGTTGTCTCCCACTTCTAGTGATAATGGCATTGCAATGTTCCCCAGTGTTTAATCTAGATATTTGTCCTTCTAAAATTTTATTGCAAGTAACTAAGGATTCTACTTGAGAAGCAAGATGAATAACAGTTTCTTCAAGATCTTCGAATTTTTTTGTGTTTTGAATTTGCAATGAATAGATTTGGCTAGTTAAAAATTTTTCTAACATGTGCTCACTAACCTCTTCAGTCAGGGTTTGCTGATTCTCATTCTCATTCTTACCATGTTGATGACAATATGAAATTCCTTCATCTGGAGCCCATTGGCTCTGATTCAAGGACATCTCCTCAAACAACTTGAAGGCATCATCAATTGTTCTACTCATCAAGGCTCCCCCTGCAGAAGCATCAACAATGAGGTGAGTGTGATTAATTAAACCATAATAAAAAGTTTCAATTAAGACTCGTCGCTCCAAGCCATGGTGAGGATATTTCCTTTGCAATTCATTGTATCGTTCCCATGCTTCGCTAAGAGATTCTCCTTCTTTCTGTTGGAAGTTTATGATTTGATTTCTCAATTGGAAAGTCTTGCTTGGTGGGAAATATCTCGTTAGAAAAGCTTTTGATAATTGATCCCATGTTGTGAAAGTATTGGGTTGACGAGAATGCAACCAAGTTCGTGTTTGATCCCTGAGAGAAAAAAGGAATAATATCAATTTTAGTGCATCATCAGAAATTCCGTGAATTTTTAATGTATCACAATATTCAAGAAAAGTATATAAATGTGAATAAGGATCTTCGATTGATGATCCTCTAAACTGGTTCTGTTGGATCATGGAGATAAAGGTGTGGTTAATTTCAAAGTTGGGGGTCTCAATTGTAGGTCTAGCAATGCTGAAGTTTATCCCCTGAGGATTAGGGGCAGCATAGTCCCTTAGTGATCTTTGATCAGCCATTAGAAATGAATGTCCTGTACACACTAGAGCAAACTAATCAAATGATGTAAGTAAATAGAAAAGAATAAAAAGATAAAACATAAATGAAACCTAGTCTAGCAATACTCTCAATGTCTTTAATATCGACAAAAACTAAGGTCCCCGGCAACGGCGCCAAAAACTTGATAGCCCGAAAGGGAACACAACAAATCTGGCACGCGTGTACCTTGGACTAATCCTTGGTAACGGCACCAAAAACTTGTTGTTAAACCGCAAGTGCACGGGTATACGAAGTAATAAAAAAATATCGAATCCACAGGGACCTACGTTGTCGAATACTAAATAGTTGATTTCTTACTATCTAGGCAAGTCAAGATTGTGAGAATAGTAATCGGTAACTAAAAGCGGGATTATCAGAGAGAAAAGTTGGGACTAGGGTTTCGTTCACTTAAACTTTTATGACTAGACATGAATAAGGATTTTGTTGATTCAATTTCATCATGAAGAAGATATTATCAAAGGATGAACTCAAGGACCACTTTCGTGCATCCGAGCTCTAGAATCTCTAGTGGAGTCTCAAGGATCACTTTCGTGCATCCGAGTCTCGCAACTAGTTTTGCTCGAGGACCTCCAACATTCCGATCTTTGCTTTCGCACAAGATCTCCACGTTTGACAAATAGACTCGATCTATAGATTCATGTTATAATCATAGCAATTATTTTACTAGAAAAGATCAAGATGGATCTAACCTAAGGAAGGGATCCTAACATGCAATTCTAGGGTTCCAAATTCTCAAGCAATTACCTTTCAGTCTCAAGCAAAAATTCTAAGAACATAATTAATAATATGAACATAAAGAGAGTCTAAGCACAATTATCACATGAGCAAAATCATCATGCTGAAATCAAACTCAACGAAATATTGAAAAAGAAGTTATCTAATCATTAAAAGTCAAGTGAACTACTCCCCCATGTCCCAAGAGTAGTTTAAGCTAGCATGGCGAAGGAAATACAATATTCCATAATTTCAGAAAATCAAAAATCAACAAAAAGAAGAGTTTTTAGAAAATACGGCACGGCTGTGAAATACTTCACAGCCGTATTTTACAAAGGAAGGCGTGACTAGTGGTGGCGATCCTTCTTCCTCTGATTTCTCCTCCAATTTGTCTCCTTTCGATCTGAAACTTCTGGCATGTTGTCTCCTTCACCAGGCGATGCTTCGGTAGAAAAATCACGGCCGGAGGTTGTCTGGATCGAGCGCGGCGGCGAAACCCTTGGCGACGGCGTGGATCAAGATTTCTCCCTCGACGGTGTACGAAATTTAGGGCTTTTGGTCTCCCTTCAATCCTCCCGTCCAAAGCTCCCCTTTTGCTTCTTACGGAATCCCCCAAAAACCTCTGGATCGTTCGCAATCATCTCCGCAAGAATCGGGCGTGGACGTTGACCTGGGCGTCGCGTTCAAAACCTGTTTTACGGCAATGTAATTGTTTACGGCTGGTGCCATAAAATCTCTTGAGTCTTCTGTGCCGATGTCGTCTCAGAGAATACGGCCCGTATAGTAGTTTACGGCTAGTACCGTAATTTCAGGGAAACTTTCTGTTCTGAAACTGCTGGAAAATACGGCAGTGAAATCCCTTACGGCAGGTACCGTAAAATCGGGTGAAGTTTCTGTTCTGATGCGCTCTGAAATACGGTACCGTAATATTTCTTACGGCCGGTACCGTAAAATCGGGAAATCTTTCTGTTCGGAAATCTTCACAAATTACGGCAGTGTTCAGATTTTACGGCACCATATGGAATTACGATACCGTAAAATAGATTACGGCACTGTCGTAATTTGCTATCTTGCTCCGATTTGCGTGAAATTTCTTGGGTGATCTCCTCTTGATGATGATAATCCTTCTATGTATTTGATTCTGCTTAAAAACTCATTAAAATAATGCCTTTTTACCTGAAAACCATGAAAAACCAAAACAGAAGTAGATTTTGCAATATTCAATGAATTTAGCATGGAAACAAGTAAAAGATCCTCAATTTTAGCATGAAAAGATATCAAAAAATGATGCAAAATATACTACATATTTTGGTGTCATCAAACACATAAGGCTCAAACTTTGCTTGTCCTCAAGCAAAAATCAAAATTTGAAATCAAAGTTTGATCAAAAGAATAACCTTTTCATGCTCAATAAAATTTTAAAATACAACTTGTCAATGAAAAATTCTATCAATTGATTTACAAAATTTCAAGTAAACATATCATCCTCAGAACTCAATTTTCTAGATTCATAACTCAATCAAATAATACTTTGCAACCGTATGATAAATAGAATTTTCAATCTCATGATTTCACCCGGTATCAATTTAAATCTATCAATGCTTTTGTTTACAGGAATTAGGTCTCCAAGATCTTTTTCCACACAATTTTTTTTTATGCATTTTGTTTGTTTTTGTATAGATGACATGTATCAACAAAGACACATACTTTTTATTTTCGACTTCAACTCTTTCTTCGGTACCACTGTCAATTTTACACAGTGCCAAGTAGAGGAGTCTTATTCTTTTTCTCCCTCATTATTTTTCATGTTTAGATTTCAACCCATGTCTTCGGTACCACTATCAATTTTACATAGTGCCAAGTAGGGGAGTCTCTCACTATTTTTTTTTTATGGATCTTGGATTCTTATTTCCCAACAAATAGCAAAAATAGACTAAACCTCAACTAGGTTGATCAATTGATCTAAATTCACAAATCATACTAATATACTCATTTTATTCAAAAGAGAGGTTTCACCTTTAAATTTTATTCCTCAAATAATATATCTATCTAAAATTTTATGCATCAATCAATGTCATGTCTCAATAGACAAATAAGTATTGAAGAAATAAATTTAACATGACGGGGCTATATCTTCAAAAAAAAAAAATAGTAGGATCATACCACAAGATGGTAGAAAATGGATCGTATGCATCCAATTTTTTTTTCAAAAGATCGAGGAAAATAGAATGCAAAGTAGTATGGAAAGTGATGCTCACAAAATTCAATTTTTCGCCACCGTTGGATTCAACTTTCTTCATAACTCCCTCTTTATTCCATTCCCCTAAAAAAAGGAAATTTTAATTCTAAAAACAACTAAAATAGAAGTGATTAAACTAAGCAAGAGTGCTTGTGTACTAATACCCATTTCTCGAGGCCGTGGTGAGGGCACATTCGTTGCAATTCCTTGAAGCCGTCCCACGCCTCATATAGCGACTCGCCATCTTTCTAAGAAAAATTGGTAATCTGGTTTGTCAGTTGCGCGGTTTTGCTCGGGGGAAAATATTTTGCAAGGAAGGCATGTGATAGATGTTCCCACGTGGTAATAGACCTAGATGGTAAAGAATGTAACCAAAATCGTGCCCTGTCTCTAAGTGAGAAAGGAAAAAGTCGAAGTCTCAGAGCGTCTATGGTCACCATTCATTTTATGAGTATCACAATATTCAAAGAAAATAGATAAATGCATATTCGGGTCTTCAGCTGGGGATCCACCGAATTAGTTTTGTTGTAGCATCGATAGAAGAGACAGCTTTATCTCGAAGTTGTTTGCCTCTTTCGGTGATGTGCAATACTGGAATGAAATCCTTGGATGTTAGGTGCTGCGAAGTCTCGAAGTGACTTGTTGCCGTCCATGTTTGATGTTCGTGAATCTTTTGCAGGTCAGAGCTTCTGAAGTTTCTTTCGACACCTGAACGTTCTTTCAATTTTTGAATCAAGTGGTATTAAAGTTTCTAGTCGCAAAGTCCTATGCATAAACTAAAATCTAACAAGGCAAGTAACTCATTAAATCAAGAAAAGTGTAAATTGAAATTAATAAAAGAAAGTATACTAAGGTAAAATGAAACTAAAAGCGTATAGTCTAGTAACTCCTAAATCAAGTCAATTTTGCCGAAATTAGTCCCCGGCAACGGCGCCAAAAACTTGATAGGAGTCCCGCAACTGCACGGGTCTATCGAAGTAGTAAAATATCGATCCCACAAGGACTAATGGGAAAGTACTGACTGATCTCAAATTCACTAGCTAGACAGAGCAGAAATTGGAAGGATTTAAATACTGAACTAATTAAGTGAGTAAGAACGTAGACGGCAGGAATCGTGCGAGAGAACTTGGATGAAAGGTAATCAGGATATGGGTTCATCTCTTTGACCTCTTATGAGTGAACAATCGAACACCAAGACTAACTTCCTATCTAGTTCAAGGGAGTCTGTACCGAAGATACGGGTTGCTCCCACTGATAGCCCTACCATTCCCATGGATAAGTTGCCAGTCTAATTTGTATGGTTCTGACATGCAGATGACCTTTCGGCATACCTGACACGTCTAAGGCCCTACACTTTAGGCGGGCAAGTACAGTTCGCCAATGGGTTTCCCCTAGGTTCCCTGATTAACAAACCTTGATTGGGAGAGTGTAGGCTCAAGTGCTCCCTCGCAGGTTATGCAGGCATAAAGCACCATAGGATTAGATAAACCCCGACCCAAATGGTTTTAACGTGCAGACGGCCTCTGATGGCACCGAAATTTATAGTAAATTTTGTGCCATTTCATTGGTATTTTGTGTCATATTCCTACATCTTTGCTTATTTTTATGTCTTTTTTTATCAATTATTGCGGAATCTACACTCTTTTTAGTTTTTGATGATTTTCAGGCAAAAAGGCACAATTTTCAGGAGTTTTCAAGCAATTCCATATGCATGGATGAATTTCCACAATCAAGAGAAGATTACATGTCAAATTTCAAGAAGATTGGAGCTTCAGAGTAAATTACGGCACCCCCGTAATCAACAATATGGTACCGTGGTTTCACTGCATCTACAGAATAAAACCACGGTACTACCGTATTTTCGGTGTGCTGCCATATTTTGGGATTTTTTCGTACAAAAAGTTTCAAGGAAATTACGGCACTGCCATAACGGATTTCACAGGCCATAAACTAGGTTCGATTCTATACAGAAAGTTTAATGGATTTTACGGTACTACCGTAATAGAAATTACGGGCCGTATTTTGAGTCGATTTTCCACCCGATAGATTCGAGGCAAATACGGCACTACTGTAATGAAATTCACGGTACCGTAATTCCAGATGATTTCTGTACTGAGAGTTACAACCCCAATTACAGCATTGCTGTAACCATTTTCACGGCCGTAATTCTAACTCTGGATGCGATTTTTCCGGTCAATCTTGAAGTCCAATTTTTGCACGATCGATTGCAGATGATCCAAGCCATTAAATTCAAAGCTGTAAGAAGCAAACAAAGAGCTTTGAACGAGATGAAGAGGGAGACACCAAAAGCCCTAATTTTCATCCACTGACAAAGGAGAAATCGAGTTTCACGCCACTGCCCTAGGTTTTGCCACCGGGAAGCGTACAGCACATCTCCGGCCGTAAAATTTGAAGGGAAGCTTCGCCTGGAGTAGGGAACATACCCCAGAAGTTTCAGAGTAAAAGGATCTTGATCGGGGGAGAAATCAAGAAGATACTCAGCGCTGACACTGTTCACACACGTAATTACGGCTGTAATTTCCATTACAGCCGTGTGGTTATTTGTTTTTCCCCTCTTTCTTGATTTCCTACACTTTGATACTATGGATTATTGTAATCTTTCATCCATGCTAGCTTAAACTTTTTATGGGACATGGGGGAGAAATTCCCTTCGATTTCTTAATGACTAGATAAATTTTTCATTACTTCGTCACGTATAATTTTAGCATGATAATTATATTTATGTGATAATTGCTCTTTAATTCTTCATATATTCATGTTATTAATCATATTTTAGTATTTTCACAATAAGGACCGAACGGTGACTTGCTTGAGAACTTGGAACCCTAGAATTGAATGTTAGGAACTTACTGTAAGAAATTAGGTTAGTTCTTGTTTCTTGATTTTTAAAAAATAATTGCCATGATAGTAATATGAATCTAGGATTGAGTTAATTTATCAAACGTGGAGATCTTGTGCGAAAGTGAGGATCAGAACGTTGGAGAACCATAAGTAGAACTTGTGTTGAGACTCGGATGCACGAGAGTGATCCTTGATATTCCACTTGAGATAATCAACTTAGAATTTGGATGCATGAAAGTGATCCTTGAGTTCCTTGATTGATGATTTACTTATTTTCAGCTTGGGATAGATCTTGCGCAAAAGCGAAGATTGGTCCTTGCATGATTGTCTGCACGAAAGTGAGATGATCCTTTTATGAAGTAAATTATATCTTTATCATGATAAAATTAAACTGACAAATTACTATTCATATCTAGTCACAAAAATTAAAGAGGATGAAACCCTAGTCCCAATTTCTCTCTCTGATATTTTTGTTAGCTTTCATTAGTTCACTTGCATAGTTTAGATTGCCTAGATAGTAAGAACTCAATTATTCAGTACTTGACAACGAGGTCTCTATGGTTTGATATCTTTCTTTATTACTTCGAGTATCAGTGCACTTGCGGACTACAACAGCCTCTCGGCATACCTGACGCGTCTAAGGCCCTACACTCTGGGCAGGCAAGTATAGTTCGCCAATGGGTTTCCCCTAGGTTCCCTGATTTACAAACCTTGACCGGGAGAGTATAGGCTCAAGCGCTCCACTTAGATCACATAGGCATAGGGTATAATAAGGGTTAGACAAAACATCTAATCCAAATGGTTCTGGCGTGCGGATGACCCATCCATCTCCGACGCGCCTAAGGCCCTGTAATAACGCCAAGCGAGTATAGTTCGCCAATGGGTTTTCCCCAGGTTCCTTGATTTACAAACCTCGCCCAGGGTAAATGCAGGCTCAAGTGTTCCCCTAGGAGCTCAGGCATAGAGCGCCATAGGGGTCAGTAAGGATTCATAGTACAAGGGGTACGATTGTTACATTTATAAGAATGTCAAAGGGCTTTCCCAAATCCTGATTTGAGGCCTTAAGCTATCATATTCATCTTGAAGATACAAGTAAAGGTTTTCAATACCATATACATTTGCAAGTTTGTGCAGTAATTATAAAAGAAAGGCAAGATCATATGGTATTTTGCATGGATTATACAATAAACATAGCAAGTTGAATGTTGCTTGAAGATCTTCCTTACAAACTTGTCTCTGAGGTGCTCACGCAAGAAGATCTTCAATAGTTGCAGATGCACACCCCTCTATTCCTGCGGTGGCTTCCTTCTCCAAGTCCAACCGCTTCCTCCTCTCATCTCCGATTCCCCTACAAACTTTCTGCAAAGCTTTTTATTCCTCTTCCTAGTGGGCTATTGTGCCTTTTTCAGATTCTGCAAAGCTGCTGCAACTTTTCAGTAGAGAAAGAAGCCTTCGCTGCCTCTTCCATACCCTACCAACACTGCATGCCTTCTCCTTCATGCCACCATCATTATTCTAGTCGATTTGTCCTTCTAAAAGCTGCCCTAGAGCCTCTGGTCGATAGGGGAGAAAAGACCTAGTTGCCCTCTTACTTTTCCTTAGGTTAGGTTGAAGAAACATAGGTTAAAATCATAGTTTCAAAACAGGCAGGTCTGCGATCACAGGTGTGATTCTGGTCGGGACCCGGCCATGATTAATCAGTTTGCAGCTTCAGGCACAGGGTGAGTCACGGGCATGATTCCGATCATGACCCGGTCGTGATTCTCAACAGAGGATCCAATAAATCCGAAAATCCCCAGTTAGATTCTTTCTGAATTTGGAGTTCCTTTAACCTCAATAGTCCCAAAATCCACCCTCTTTGTGGCCATTTTGAGCTGAAAAATGTGAAAATGCTAAAAAAGTATAGATTCCATAGATGTATCGAAATTAAGGCAATTATAGGACGTAAACTATGAAATGGAGATGATTTCGTCAATAAAATCGTACATAAAATGCTATATAATTTATTGTCAACACCAAACCATAGGTACTTATTTTGATCCACTTATTTAATTCATTAGATATATTTATTACCCATATTACTTAGCATAATGTAATGAAAAGAGTTTTGAAAATCACAAGAATAACAAATTCTTTTATTCCGAAATTTCTATTCCCAAGGAATAGACATAATGTCAATTTACATAATTGCAAATAATAAAAGAATCCTATCTATGACTACAAAATGAGTGACTTGGCAGCATCTTATGCTCCAACTCAATCTTCTCACTGTCATCTATGTCCTATTTCTATTGAGCTCTTGTATATTTTTATAGATATCAGTCTCATCATGCAATATAAAGTACCCATGGTTAGAAATAGACAATATAGGATTTGGTAACAAAATTACTTGAGCCTAAAGACAAAGGGTTACTTCTCTCCTCATTCTGAAGTCAGTTGCAGTCTTTTCGCCAATGGCCCTCCTAGCCACAGTTAAAGCACTTGTTCTCCCTCTCCTTGCCCTTGTTTGATGCCTTGGATTTGGCCTTGGCTTTGCCCTTACCCCTCTTCTGCTTCTTATTGACCTTGGGGACCATAAGAATAGTCTTGGGTTTGGACTTGCCCATTTCCTTTTCGGTCATCTTGAGCAGTTTCAACAACTCCATATAAGTATAGACAATTTTATTCATGTTAAAATTTATGATGAATGAATTGTAACTCGATGACAATGACTGCAGGATCAGATCCATGGCCAAATCTCAATCCATCGGGTGTCCTAGTCTAGCGAGATATGAAATGTACCCAATCAGCTTGAGCACATGCAGTCCCACTGGAGCACCTTTAGGCATCTTGCAATGATAGGCAGCTTTAGATGTGTCAAACCTCTCTATTCTAACTTGCGCCTCGAACAGTTGCTTTAGATGTGTAATGATTTGAAAAGCATTCTGATCCTCGTGTTGCATCTGCAACTCTGGTGACATCGTGGCTAACATGAGGCAGCCAACATCCAAAGCGTCATCCTGAGATAAGCATCCCGTTCAGCCACATGGGCTATGGATGGTAGTGGAGGAGGAAGAGCTTACTCTAAGGCATAAAGCTTCTTCTCATATACGAGGACTATCCTCAAGGTTCGGTACCAGTCCATGAAATTGACTCCAACCAACTTCTCTTTCTTGAGGAAAGATTGGAGTGACAGTCCACTGTTGTTGTTCGTAGCCATCTACAACAAAGATACAAGCAGATCAGTGTCATATTTCAATCATTTTCTCTGAAATTTTATTGTTGTATCCCAACAAGTAGGTGCAACTTATTTCTAGCTTTTCTATTTTCTATTGGCGCACCCAAAAACTTGTTGTCCTAGACTCGTTGTGTCCGCAAGTGCACGTATACTCAAAGTTTTAGTATAAAAAGTATCAAATCTATAGAGACCTTATTGTTAAGTACCAACTAGTTGTATTCTTACTAGCTAAGCGACCGATTTTAATGCAAAGTAATGATAGGAAGAGCGTAAAGATAAACAGAGAGAGAAACTGGGACTAGGGTTTCATCCGCTTTAATTTCAATGACTAGATATAAATAAAAGGTCGTTAGTCTAATTTCATCATGATAAAGACATAATTTACTTTATAAAATGATCATCTCACTTTCGTGCAGACAATCATGCAGGGACCAATCCTCGCTTTCGTGCAAGATCTATCCCAACGTTGTAGATAAGTAAATCATCAAACAAAGAACTCAAGGATCACTTTCGTGCATCCGAATTCTAAGTTGATCGTCTCGAGTGGAATCTCAAGGATCACTTTCGTGCATCCGAGTCTCAACACAAGTTTTACTCATGGTTCTCCAACGTTCCGATCTTCACTTTCGTGGAAGATCTCCACGTTTGACACAATAACTCAATCCTAGATTCCAATTATCAAACATGGCAATAAAATCACTAAAAATCAGAATTCAAAGAACAAACCTAATTTCTTACGATAAGTTCCAAACTCAATGATTTTTTAGGGTTCCAAATTTCATAATCAACCTTTCAGTCTATTTCGCAAAATTATAAAACATGCATAACAATAAGAAACTATGGATAATTATAGACAATCATCACATAAGTAAATGTTGGGGTATGCCCTTAAGGCTAATGTTTGAGGCCTTGGGATTATTTCAGTATCATGTATAAACTCTATGTTTATAAAGGCAATGGTTGTTATTCAGGTTGTTACATCATCTGCTGCAATATGTATACTTCTGAATAATGTCTCAATGCTGTTCAGCTTGGCTGACATGCAGTTTTGTCCTTAGTCGAGATATCTTGGTGAACATGAGACAGCCTTGATATGATTGAGACTAATATGTGTTCTAATCTTATAGGATGCTTCGAGCATGGAATAAGATGTAGACTCATGGGTACATTGGATGTATTGGACAGACCCTACTTAGGATATTCAATTGCTTGTCACAATGTGAATAATCCTTATATTGCAAACAAGTGGCATATTTCCTCTGACTTGAGATCACTTGTGTTTCTAAATGATGATTGGCATTGTTTTGAGGTAGTTCAATATCATTTGAAACATAATGGTTATAGACTATCTTGGATAATGAGCATGAGTCATGTTAGGGCACTAGTGATAGATATAGGATTGCCGTCTCCTTGATTGGAGTGTGATGTTCTATAGGGGCCCCCTAGATGAGATGATTGAGAAAGTGTATGGCCATACCCAGATGACTATGTTCATCTGATCTAATCATTCTCATCATATTGGAATTACAGGCTTGACACGCTTGTCCAATAAGAACGTCCAGTGGCAAAGGAAACACATATGTCAAGTGACTTGGGTTCACACTTGTGCTGTGGTTTGG
Organism: Costus lasius; assembly: GCA_027563935.2. NCBI lineage: Eukaryota > Viridiplantae > Streptophyta > Magnoliopsida > Zingiberales > Costaceae > Costus > Costus lasius. Next base: position 54,943,361 of record CM050447.1, read on the forward strand.
GTGTAGTCTTGGAAGACTCTTTCCTTTATATCGGGAGACAGTGATGTGTTGCTAGATACCCCTCACTGATTGTGATAACGTAAGTTATCATTACCGACATTTAAAGGAAACCCTTAGGGTCGCACAATTTGATGATATGGCTTTCTTATGTCAGATCGTGTGGACTGAATTGTTTTGGTTCAGTTTAAAGGAATTTAAACTCTGATTGTAAGTGAGATCTGGTCTGATCATGTTTGATTGATTAGGGCTTGAGATCGGTAAGCTTCAATCGAGAGTATTGATGCTAGATCAGTGAGATCAAGAGCATCAAGAGATGAACGGTTAGATCTTAAACCATTTGGTTTGATAAGATCTGAACCAATGCTGGTTTGATTTGGTCTTTGAACCAAATGCAATTGAACCGAATTGGTTTGAACCGGTTCACATGTGTGAACGCATGGTTCAATATGAAGGCGTTTAGGTCGGTTATCATGGCGTGGGCGCATGGCTTCATGACTTTCTATTTTTGGAAGTCATGTAACGCCACAACTCCACAACGCCTCAACGCATCGCCTCTTCCTCTCTCGACTTGGGTTGTCTTCATGCCAAGAGAGAAAAACCATTCGGCAAGCAAGAGGTCATTCTCTAAAAAAACTCCTTCACGCGACAAGGACACTTGAAGATCTTTGCTAGCACAAAGGACGACAAGGAGAAAGCCATCTTCACCTTGTGTGCGTTGCCTTTGGAGAAGAAGCATTCGATTCTTTGATTCCAAGACGCCATCCAAGAAATGGCAATGGTAACACATCTCTATGCTTTCAATCTTAAGTTGATCATATGTTCATACTATTCGATCCTCATGAAACCCTAGAAAAGTTTTATTTGCGCATGCTATTAGGGTTTCGCCCCCCCCCCCCCTTTTTAGGGACTTTCAATTGGTATCAGAGCCTGGTATCGTATGAATCATATGATTGCTTGATGTTAATTTGTGATCCTAGTTTGCGTTTGATATGTAGATCTAGAAGTTATCATCTTGCGCAACTACATGTTAGTTTGCGAAATTACATGATGTATGTTTTTACTTGTTGGCGCATGTTAAAGTGTTTTTGTATAAACTTAACATCTTGCGGGCTCCATCTAGATCTATGAGCACCTGCTATAAAACCTTAGACGGGTTATTAGGGTTGAAATCATCATCCAGTCTAGACCCAACAGTTTGATCAGACCATCTGACAGCCTAGATGGGTCGACCAAATGGCACCTATGCGCAAGCATGAGGTGGCTATAGGTCGACTGCATACTGGGCGTGTAGCGATGTCTGATTGAGACAACCAGTGAACGCTCATGATTTAGGCCCGGGGTCACACCCGCTTGCCAAAACTCATGAGGGACGTTCAGCCCTTCACGCATGCATTGTTGACCATGAGGTCGACTCAAGTCGGTTATGACTTGGTGCATGCAAGGGCAGTGGGTCTGACTAGGTCTGATGAGTGGATCCCTATTAATGGACCGTTGTAAGGTAGTAGGGCACATAAGGAAATAAAATGATGCCAATGGGATTTTCGAAAATTTTATTTTCTTGATTGGATCACATGTTGTTTGTATAACATGAATGAATGTTTATTTCATCTTATGTGGGCTGCCCAATTAATGTGTGCTGTGCTGGGGCCTGCGTGCCTGGATTAAATTGTACATTATTATTGTGATCTGCGCATCACATTTTAATTAATTTATAAAATGTAATTGACCTGCGAGTCAATCGTGTCTAGATAGATTAAATTGTAATTTAATCAGACATGAGCACAGAGCACACATGGCAGAGGCGCATACAGCAAGTGGCTTCACCAGTGGGAGGTCTAGGGTTCGACTCTAGGACAGGCGCATTTTACCTAGTGGGCGCACCTGAGCTGCAGTGGGCGCTTGGGCCCGGGTTGGGCCAGAGGAAATGCAAAAGACCCATGAAGAGCTCAAGTGAAGACTTAAGTTTATTAAGGTCTTACTTAGGCTTAATGGGCTTTTACCACATAAGATCATCATGCTTTTAATTTACTGTTTAAGTAATTTAGTAACTGCATGATTTATTCCTCTGCTATCACCATAGGATTTGAATGATAGTAAGAAGATAAAAGGACCGTTAAAATCCAACGTTAAATATCAAGCACGATAGCCTTCTGACGCGAAACCTCACTGTTCTGACTATCGTTGGGGCCGTGTTGTACCCACTCAGTGGGCACGCCCATCTATCTTCAGACGGTGTGTGATTACACCTGCGTGTTACAGAGAAGGGATTTATCGCTTCTCGTTGCTCAGCATAGCACGTGGTGGTCCAGGGAGTAGGTCGGGTCAGCTTGACCATGTAGGCTACATATTGAGCATATGGTAGCCATATGGAGGCAGCCATCTGTGGGATCAGAGACTGTGTTGTACCAACTCAGTTGGCACAGTCTGCTGGATTGCCCAGATGAAGGAGAATCGCACGGGTTGGCGATTGGCAGGGATTGCCTACCAGAAATTAGTGCTTGTACTCTCTGTGCATCTTATCTCGCCTGAGCGGGACGCGGAGACCAAGTATGAAATCTGGATCCCATCTCACTAAAAGAGTTTTACTCTTTCGGGCTATTTTGCTGGATTTTTCAGTCAGATAAAATAGTGAGAAAAGAATCATTCTTAAGTCCTGAATAGATTCTAACATTGATACTGACCTTGCTGTTCTTGCAATGTTGTAGATTACTGCAGCAACGAACACCACAGCGTTCAATGTGCGATCCCTACTGGAAAGGGAGAAGTTTGCTGGGCCAAACTTCTCAGACTGGTACGGACACCTTAAGATTGTTCTTAAGGCTGAGAGGAAACTGTATGTCCTCGAGACGGCTATACCGCCTCAACCCGCTGCGAACGCCGCAAGGGCGGTTCGGGAAGCTTATGAAAAGCATGTCAATGATAGCATTGACGTCGCTTGCCTTATGCTAGCGTCTATGATGCCACAGCTACAGCGTCAGCATGAGGATTTATCAGCTATAGAAATTATAGCAAACCTCAAGCTGCTGTATGCTGCACAGGCAAGGACTGAACGCTATAATTTGACGAAACTTTTCTTTCAGAGCAAACTGACTGAAGGGAGTCCAGTGGGAGCTCACGTGCTCAAGATGATTGGGTACAAGGAGGCTCTAGAGAAACTGGGACACACCATCAATCAGGAGCTTGTTGTAGATATCATCCTGCAGTCTGTCCCGGCCTCTTTCGATCCATTCATCATTAATTTTAATATGAACAAGATCGACTGTACGCCGGCAGAGTTACTGAATATGCTCTTGACTACAGAGCAGACTCAGTCTCGTGAGAAGGGAACGCCTTCATCCTCTGTCCTAATGTTTCCTTCTAGGAACAAGAAGAAGGGGAAGAAGGGCAAAGCCCCTGTCAAGAGCTACAACAAGGCACTGAAACAAAAGCTCAAGCGGTCAAAGGAATACAGATGTTTCCATTGTGGCCAGCTAGGTCACTGGAAAAAGGACTGTAAAGCGCTCCAAGGAGAGAAGAAGGGAAGCAACTCTTTCGCTTCTGGCTCAGGTATTTACGTGACTGAAGTCATGTTATCTTCTTCTATTTCATGGGTGTTAGACACTGCATGTGGAGTTCACATTTGTTCAAATGTACAGGAACTCAAGAGAAGAAGACAGGTGGGACAGCATGAGGTGGACCTACGAGTAGGAAACGGGGCACGGGTTGCTGCTGTTGCTGTAGGAGTTTATCACATCTCTTTACCATCTGGTCTTGTATTAGAACTGGATAATTGTTATTTTGTACCGAGCATAACTAAGAATATTATCTCTATTCCTGCTCTTGTCAGGAAAGGGTTTTCCTTTGAATGCAAGATTTCAAAGTGTTATATTTCTTTTGATAATATTGTTTATGCTACTGGGTCAATTAACAATGGGTTATTCATGTTGGACATGGAATGTTCTATACAACAGATTGATATTAAGAAAGCCAAGTATGCTGAAGACAGCACCTTGCTATGGCATAGTCGTTTAGGCCATATTAACAAGAAGCGCATTAAGCAGTTGCATGAACATGGACTACTGGGATCATTCTCCTATGAGGAGCTTGATACATGCAAAGCTTGTTTAATGGGTAAAATGACGAAGTCTCCTTTTTCCAACAAAGGTCAAAGGGCTTCAGGTTTACTTGACCTCATTCACAGTGATGTGTGTGGGCCATTTAGTAAACATGCCAGAGGTGGCTATTCATACTTCATTACCTTTACTGATGATTTCAGTAGGTATGGTTATGTCTATCTAATGAGACATAAGAGTGAATCTTTTGACAAGTTCAAAGAGTTCAAAAATGAAGTACAAAATCAGCTAGGCCGAAATATCAAGGCACTTCGTTCAGATCGAGGTGGAGAATACTTGAGTCATGAGTTTACTGACTATCTGAAGGAGTGTGGGATTATCTCACAGCTCACTCCGCCAGGAACACCGCAATGGAATGGTGTGTCCGAGAGGAGAAATAGAACCTTACTGGATATGGTTCGTTCTATGATGAGTCAGGCTACTCTACCTTACTCCTTTTGGGGATTTGCGCTGGAAACAGCTGCAAAGGTACTAAACCGAGTGCCATCCAAGGCCGTTTCAAAGACTCCATATGAGTTATGGTATGGGAAACAGCCGAGCTTGACATTTATTAAGATCTGGGGTTGCGAGGCTTATGTCAAAAAGCTCGCCTCTGGGAAACTAGAGAGCAGATCTGAGAAATGTATCTTTGTCGGTTACCCTAAAGAAACAAAGGGTCATTATTTCTATGATCCCAAAGAGAACAAAGTATTTGTTGCTCGGACGGCTATTTTTCTTGAGAAAGAATTTCTTCTACAAGAAGCTAGTGGGAGAGAAATAAAGCTGGATGAGAATCCAGAAGAAGGACAAAGTAGTCAAGCACAGTTGGATGAGCCTGAGCCAGTAGATCAGGTTACTGAACAACCTGATGCTCAGATATCACGGGAACCGCGAAGATCGGGAAGGATCCGTCGACAGCCTGAGCGCTATGACGGAGTCTACATCATTGATGATGAACCCCTCACTTATGCGGATGCGGTCAGTGGACCGGAATCAGCGAGATGGCTTGAAGCTATGCGAGCCGAGATGGACTCCATGTCATATAACCAAGTTTGGGATTTGGTTGATCCGCCTCCGGGAGTAATCCCTATAGGCTGTAAGTGGATCTTCAAGAAGAAGATTGACATGGATGGTAACGTGGTTACCTATAAAGGCAGGCTAGTTGCGAAAGGTTTCAAACAAATCTACGGGATAGATTATGATGAAACTTTCTCTCCTGTAGCCATGTTCAAGTCTATTCGGATTATTCTCGCGATAGCGGCATATTATGATTATGAGATCTGGCAAATGGATGTGAAGACCGCTTTCCTTAATGGAAAACTAGAAGAGGATGTGTATATGACACAACCTGAAGGTTTCACTAATCCATCAGATCGTCATAAAATATGCAAGTTAAAGAAGTCCATTTATGGACTTAAACCAGCATCAAGAAGCTGGAATATTCGTTTTGATGAATCAATCTGTAAATTTGGTTTCATCAAGAATGAAGATGACCCGTGTGTATATAAGAGGTTTAGTGGGAGCGTGATTACTTTCCTAGTCCTCTACGTCGATGATATCTTAATCATTGGAAACGATATTCCTGAACTACATGCGGTTAAGGCATGGTTAAGAAAATGTTTCCAGATGAAAGATTTAGGAGAAGCAGCCTATGTATTAGGTGTGAAGATCTACAGAGATAGATCTAAGAGGCTTCTCGGGCTGTGCCAGAGTACTTACATCGATAAATTCCTGGAGAGATTCCATTTAGAAAATTCTAAAAGAGGATATCTTCCAGTCAGACATGGTCTGAATCTTTCAAAGAGTCTGTGTCCACAAACACAGACTGAGAAAGATGAAATGGACAATACGCCTTATGCTTCGGCTATTGGGTCCATTATGTATGCGATGTTGTGTACTCGCCCAGACGTTGCTTACGGGTTAAGCGTGACCAGTCGATTCCAAAGTAATCCAGGGAAGGCACACTGGATTGCAGTCAAGAACATTTTGAAATATCTTCGGAGGACCAAAGATATGTTCTTGATATATGGAGGTCAGGGAGAACTCAGTATTGAAGGATATACTGACGCTTCGTTCCAATCTGACCAGGATGATTTCCGATCGCAATCAGGCTATGTTTTTAGCTTGAATGGAGGAGCAGTGGTGTGGAAAAGTTTCAAACAGTCAATTGTTGCTGATTCCACAACAGAAGCCGAGTATGTTGCAGCCTCAGAAGCATCCAAGGAGGCAGTGTGGATTCGTAAGTTCGTTCAGGAACTTGGTGTTGTTCCTTCGAGTGCAGATCCTTTGGTTATCTTCTGTGATAACACTGGAGCAATAGCACAAGCAAAGGAACCACGGTCGCACCAGAAGTCCAAGCACATACAGAGAAGGTTTCACTTGATCCGGGAGATCATTGATCGTGGCGAGATCAAAGTCTGCAAGGTTCATATAGATGACAATCTAGCTGACCCGCTTACAAAGCCTCTGGCGCAGCAGAAGCATGAGAAGCACTGTAATAATATGGGTTTGCGATTTCTCAACCATTAGATTAAGTGCAAGTGGGAGATTGTTGGGGTATGCCCTTAAGGCTAATGTTTGAGGCCTTGGGATTATTTCAGTATCATGTATAAACTCTATGTTTATAAAGGCAATGGTTGTTATTCAGGTTGTTACATCATCTGCTGCAATATGTATACTTCTGAATAATGTCTCAATGCTGTTCAGCTTGGCTGACATGCAGTTTTGTCCTTAGTCGAGATATCTTGGTGAACATGAGACAGCCTTGATATGATTGAGACTAATATGTGTTCTAATCTTATAGGATACTTCGAGCATGGAATAAGATGTAGACTCATGGGTACATTGGATGTACTGGACAGACCCTACTTAGGATATTCAATTGCTTGTCACAATGTGAATAATCCTTATATGCAAACAAGTGGCATATTTCCTCTGACTTGAGATCACTTGTGTTTCTAAATGATGATTGGCATTGTTTTGAGGTAGTTCAATATCATTTGAAACATAATGGTTATAGACTATCTTGGATAATGAGCATGAGTCATGTTAGGGCACTAGTGATAGATATAGGATTGCCGTCTCCTTGATTGGAGTGTGATGTTCTATAGGGGCCCCCTGGATGAGATGATTGAGAAAGTGTATGGCCATACCCAGATGACTATGTTCATCTGATCTAATCATTCTCATCATATTGGAATTACAGGCTTGACACGCTTGTCCAATAAGAACGTCCAGTGGCAAAGGAAACACATATGTCAAGTGACTTGGGTTCACACTTGTGCTGTGGTTTGGGTGTAGTCTTGGAAGACTCTTTCCTTTATATCGGGAGACAGTGATGTGTTGCTAGATACCCCTCACTGATTGTGATAACGTAAGTTATCGTTACCGACATTTAAAGGAAACCCTTAGGGTCGCACAATTTGATGATATGGCTTTCTTATGTCAGATCGTGTGGACTGAATTGTTTTGGTTCAGTTTAAAGGAATTTAAACTCTGATTGTAAGTGAGATCTGGTCTGATCATGTTTGATTGATTAGGGCTTGAGATCGGTAAGCTTCAATCGAGAGTATTGATGCTAGATCAGTGAGATCAAGAGCATCAAGAGATGAACGGTTAGATCTTAAACCATTTGGTTTGATAAGATCTGAACCAATGCTGGTTTGATTTGGTCTTTGAACCAAATGCAATTGAACCGAATTGGTTTGAACCGGTTCACATGTGTGAACGCATGGTTCAATATGAAGGCGTTTAGGTCGGTTATCATGGCGTGGGCGCATGGCTTCATGACTTTCTATTTTTGGAAGTCATGTAACGCCACAACTCCACAATGCCTCAACGCATCGCCTCTTCCTCTCTCGACTTGGGTTGTCTTCACGCCAAGAGAGAAAAACCATTCGGCAAGCAAGAGGTCATTCTCTAAAAAAACTCCTTCACGCGACAAGGACACTTGAAGATCTTTGCTAGCACAAAGGACGACAAGGAGAAAGCCATCTTCACCTTGTATGCGTTGCCTTTGGAGAAGAAGCATTCGATTCTTTGATTCCAAGACGCCATCCAAGAAATGGCAATGGTAACGCATCTCTATGCTTTCAATCTTAAGTTGATCATATGTTCATACTATTCGATCCTCATGAAACCCTAGAAAAGTTTTATTTGCGCATGCTATTAGGGTTTCGCCCCCCCCCCCCCCCCCCCCTTTTTAGGGACTTTCAGTAAAATTATCACAACAAAATTATACTGACGAAATAAAAGTCATCTAGTCATATAAAATCAAGATGAATTACTCCCCCATGTCCCATAAGAGTTTAAGCTAGCATGGGAGAAGAAACACAATAAGCCATAGTATCAAAGTGTCAGAAATCAAAGAAGAAGAGGAAATAAACGTTACAACACGGCTGTAATAGAAATTACAGCCGTAATTTGCTTGTGAACCCGCGGTGAACAGTGCCGGCGCCGTTATTTTATTGATTCCTCCTCCGATCGGACTCCTTTTGCTCTGAAACTTCTGGTGTGTTGTCCCCTCCTCTAGACGAAGCTTTTGTGTAAAAATCACGGCCTGAGGGGGCCTCCACGCCTCTTCGTGAGAAGCTGAACCCTAAGTGCCTCTCTATCGATTGCTCCCTAGATCTTAAAAATTAGGGCATTTGGTTCTTTATCTTCTCCTCGTCGAGACGAGTCTGCAGCTTCTTTCGGATCTCAATTTGGATGTCTGGATCTTAAGATATGGTCCGCGCAAAAATCGGGCCTGAAAAACTCGCGTCAAGGTTAAAATTACGGCAGTGCCGTAATTTGGTTCTATGAACCCTAAGTCAAAATTACAGCCCGTGAAAAATATTACGGTAGTGTCATAATTTTCGTAAAACTTTCTAGTCGAAAACGTCTGGAAATTATGGCCCGTGTAAAGTATTACGGCAGTGCTGTAAAATCAGGAAATATCTCTGGTCTGAAGGCGCTCCAAATTACGGTACCGTGTAAAATCTTACGGCAGTGCCATAATTTTCATAAAATCTTATGATGAAAAATTAGCCAAAATACGGCAGTGCTCTGATATTACGGCAGCGTACGAAAATACGGTACCGTAATATATATTACGGCCTTGCCGTATTTTGGTTCGTGGCTCTATTTTGCTTGAAATTTGACGTGTAATCTCTTCTTGATGTTGTGAATTCATCCATGCATCTAGATTGTTTGAAATCGACTGAAAATCATGCCTTTTTACCTAAAAATCATTAAAAACCAAAAAGAGTGTAGATTCCGCAATAATTGTATAAAAAGGCAAAAAAATAAGCAAAGTAGTATGAATTTGACACAAAAAGATATATAAAATGGCATGAAATTTACTATAAATTTTGGTGTCATCATTTATAAATAATTATTTCTCAGTATTTTATTTGAATCGATACTCCTCAAAAATCGATCGAGAAGTTGCTCGACTTCCTTAGTGAGATGGGATCCTCATTTCATACACGACTTTGCATCCCACGAGGGTGGAATATACTACATAAGGTAATACATGCTTCTTGAGGCAGGGACGCTAGCCAATTGCAACTCGGCAATTCCCCTTCTCAAGACAGTTTAGGCACTTTGTATCCAGCGAGGGCTAGATACAGCACAAAGCTCTAACTTCTTGAGGCTGTCTCCATAAATTTCATTATGCGAACCAACATATATGAAAAATCTAGTCAACTCTAATATGATCGTTATACCTAGGACCAACGATTTCATTACGAAAGGCACGCCAAGAGTTTTAACCGGACTGGGGAAATCATTGTTACTACATGCCTCCTAAAGATAGATGGGTGTGTCCCACGTGGGTGGGTAATAGTGCACTGTACAATCGATCAATAGTTTGACAAGGGTTATGCATGAGAAGGTAAAATATAGTTGATATGATTTAGCGAGAATTTTTGTGGTCTCAGCACCACATAATTTTATCTTATTTCTTCTAATACAGGCATGCAATCCTTTGATGGGAATAAAATAAAGCAGTAAAGGCATGATTAACAAGAGTCGAAAAGATGATATGTACTAGAATAAGGATCATTAGTTCTATTTTGATTGTAGTTCCCCTCAGCATTAGCATGTTCACTACCCTGATCTACAATAACTCTACAATTTTCAGAAACATGACCATCATTACCACAAATATCATAAACAAGAGAAGAAATAGCAGTAGTTTGCATCTTAAAAGAATCGAACCTGTTGCACAAGGAATCTACCTTCTCTGCCATGGTTCGCCATCCATCATTTTCGTTCTTACCTTGAGAAGGTCTGTAAAGTACTCCTCTCTCAGAAGTCCACTGATTATGGTTTAGAGCCATCTCCTCCAGCAATTTGAAAGCAGCATCAATCGTTTTGCTCATAAGAGCTCCTCCTGCAGCAGCATCAACAATTAGTCTGGTATTATAGAGCAATCCATTATAAAAGGTTTGCAATAAAACCCAATCTTCTAGGCCATGGTGAGGACACTTCTGTTGTAAATCATTAAATTCACTCCCATGCCTCGCTGAATGACTCTCCATCCTTTTGTTGAAAGCTTGTAATTTGATATCTCAGTTGTATTGTCTTGCTCGGTGGGAAGTATTTCATCAGAAAAGAATTTGATAGTTGATCCCATGTTGTAAAGGTACCGGTGGGTTGTGCTTGAAGCCATGATCTTGCTCGGTCCATAAGAGAAAAAGGAAATAATCTCAATCTCAGTGTAGCATTAGAAGCTCTATTAATCTTAATAGTATCGCAAAGTTCTAAAAATAAAGCAAGATGTTGTTTCGGATCTTCCAGAGGAGATCCTCCAAACTGATTCTGTTGTATCATAGAAAGAAAAGCAAGCTTAATCTCAAAGTTGTTAGCCTCTATTGCTGGTCTAGCAAGCTTGAGTGAATTTCTTGTGGGTTAGGGGCTGCATAGTCCCTAAGTGTTCTCTGATTATTCACCATCACTATCACTTCCTCTTGTTGTGTCTCTTGTAAATCCTCTTCAAGTCTCAACTTCCTACGCACTCTAACACTATGTATACCAGGACGGAAATTAGGATGGAAAGGATGGAAATGTATAAAATCCGTTGTATACCAATGAGGACGGAAATGGACGGATGGATAATAGGGTGGATTTTACCCTATTTTTCCGCTGGTTTGTGATCCGCCCGAATCGGGCAAATTTACGAACACTGGCTATTTTCACGCTTCTAACCCTATTCCTGCGACTTATCCCTCTCGCCGCTAGCGACCAGTGACTTCTCCCTCTCGCCGCCAGCCAGTTCTCCCTCTCGCCACCAGCGACCGGTGACGTCTTCGACATCTCGCCCCTCTCGCCGCCAGCGACTTCTTTGCAATAAAGAGGTTAGTTTCTACCCTCGTTATCTCTATTTTTCACCGCATCTTCCATGCTTGCATCATCTCCACCTTCGCCTGCTTCTTCTTCCACTCCATTCTCGCCCTTCCCCTTACCCATTGACCCCCCTCTTCGTCACTGGCATCCCAAAACCCCAAAGCCTAGATAGCATCACCAGATCCTCTTTTCGCCATATAGACGTTGGCAAGTGTTCTTCTTGCTAGTTAAAATTTACACTTATTCTCTCATCAATTAGAAGTGTTCTTCTAAGTCCATTGCTACTTTGCTAAATTCGTGAACATGAAGGCAACAGTAACACTCGCCCTCTAGCAAAGATTTCATGAGTTTTCATTTTTACTGCTAATCAAAGAAACCATCAACAACCAGATTAATAAATGTTAGAAAACCAAAGCAAATAGGACATGTAACATGCTCTTGCCTTGTTCATATATAATTAGTTTCCAATAAAATCAACATGCGATGACCACTAATTAACTAGTTAAATGTGTCTTATGATATTTAAATCTTGTTAATGTCTGAGTTATAAACCATGATTTTGCATATACCTAGTCTAGAAATAGAGCTTGATGCATATTAGAACGGTTGCTTTTTATTTAAATTGTTGTTGGATGCTTTAATTGACAAGCATGTAATTTACTTTATTCATAGGTTTTACTGTAATGGCTCCAAGAAGTGACAAGGTGAAGAGATTTATTATAATGCGCCACCTCCACACTAGGACTTCTCATCTAGCAGCTATAGCTGCTCATTATGTTATACAATTGCAACAACTTCTACTAATATTAACACACTCATCGTATATTGATAAGCCATTAGTAGAATGTACTGAATTTAAGGATCACAAGCAAAAAATCCTTTTGAGAAAGTTAATTACCTCTGATCAAATCTGTCATAGCATTTTAAGAATGAGTAAGAATGCCTTTTCTAATCTATGTGATATACTACGTGACTCAAAGCTAATCAAAGATACCAAATACTCTAGCGTTGAAGAGAAAGTTGCAAAGTTCTTATATTTGGTTTCACACAATGTGAAGAATAGAGCACTTTGCTTTTTCTTTCATTGTTCCCCTAGGAGTATTAGTTGTCATTTTCATGAGGTGTTGAGAGCTGTCATTAGCCTACATGAGCACTTTATCAAACAACCTGATGGTTCAAGGGACGCTCCTGAGATATCCAATACAACCAGATTTTATCCTTATTTCAAGGTATGTTATTTAAAAAATATATTAGAATGAAAGATCTACATTCAAATGTTAAATCAACTATATAACATTGCAGGATTGTTTAGGAGCTATAGACGGGACACATGTTCGTGTAAAAGTCCCTTCTAAGGATGCATCTAGATTTAGGGGAAGGAAGGATTGGCCAACAACAAATGTGTTGGCAGCATGTTCATTCGACATGAAGTTTACTTATGTCCTTCCTGGTTGGGAAGGAACCGCATCTGATTCACGGGTGTTAAAGGATGCCCTCAATAGATCTGATAGCTTAATCATTCCAGAAGGTAAATATTTATCTTCTATTATTAAAAACTTTGTTCATGGGTATTTGGATTTGTTATTAAAAGTGTTATACCATTCTTGTAGGGAAGTTTTATTTAGGTGATGCTGGATTCGGGATTAAAAGTTATCTTATCACACCTTATAGAGGAGTTTGGTATCACCTGAAAGAATATTCAAAACGTGCTCCAGATAATGCAAAGGAGCTTTTTAACCATCGACATGCATCTGCTCAAAATGTGATTGAGAGAGCTTTTGGTGTATTAACAAAAAGATTTCCTATTATAGCTAGTGGAACTGAACCATGTTATCCTCTTAGGACACATATTCAAATAATCCTAGCATGTTGTGTTTTACACAACTATTTGATGGGTGTTGATCCCAATGATAGCATAATTGCAGAAGTGGACGAGGAGTTAGAAAATGCAACGAGTCAAGATATAGAAGTTGCGGAAAGAGTAGATGAGGATGTGAGAAAAGGGATTGCAATGAGAGATGACATAGCAAATGTTATGTGGAATGATTATGTGTTGTGAATGCGAGAGATGGTTTTGTTGTTGCACTTTTTGATTACTAGAACAATGGTGTATTAAACTAAAAACTTATGTGGTTATGTTATCTTGCATTTCTTTTCTTTAAATAGTAATCATTTTGGTATCTTCTCATGTTTCTTTTCTATGTTTGAAAAATGATGGATTGTGATAGCTTAACATTCTATTTGTTTTGCATTATAAGATGAGTAAAAAAGTCAATCGTGGTGAGGCCTCAAAGAGAGAAAATATCAAATGGACCGAGGAAATGGACAGCTTATTCATTGATGCTATGTTGGAGCAGCAAACTAGAGGTTTCAGAGTGGATGGTACATTCACCTCGGCAGCTTATAAAAATATGTTAGTTATATGTGGTCCAACATTTGGTTTTAGTGTAAAAGATCACTTGAAAAATCGCATTAAAACCCTGAAAAACAATTTTAATACTTGCCATGAGATGTTCAAGAATCTAAGTGGCATATCATGGAATAGTGACACAAAAATGTTTGAGGCCGAGGACCAAGTGTGGGATGACCTCATTAAGGTAAATATCAATACTTCTATTTGTATTTACTTATATATGTTGTTGCATGTAGTGTGTTGCATATTCACAATATTTTTATTTTGTTGTCTATGCAAGCTAATCCTAGTATGAGGAAGTGGAGGAGTACTCCTATTACTAATTATGAGAAGTTGCAAGAGCTGTTTTCTAAGGATTGAGCCACCGGCAGCATGTCTAGCACTTGTAATGGATTCATGAACATTTGGAGGAAAGACAGAGATGGTGTTGAACCTATGGCCCAGCAGGAGACATCACAAGAGGACATGGATGAAAGTAATGCAGTAAACCATCCGAGCCCTCATCCTGATAGAGTAGCCTTTGATGAGGGAACAAGCATCAAAAGTGGTAGTAAGAGGAAGCAGCCAAAGTTTGAAGAAGCTACAATGTCAATGTTTGAGAAGAGCACTAACAAGCATCAAAAGTGAATTGCATGAAACATTCAAACCAATCTATGTATTCATTTCTAAGGGGTGATACTGAGATGAATGACCGCAAATCTGAATATATTGGAGGAGCTGAAGAAATGTGGAGTGCCACGTCATAGATTGGCTACTGCTTATGTGGTTCTTGGAAGCAACAAAGAGAAAGCTAAATTATTTTTCATGGCTCCCGAAGAATTAAGATTGGAAGTCCTTAACGCATTGATGGATGTTGAGCCATGAAGGGTTTGATATCTCTTTTGGTGTAGTTTGATCCAACATTTTGTTTAGTTGTAGTGGTTGATGTAAGACCACTTATTTTGGATAGTTCTACTTGATATGTTTGGATAGTTGTTGTTGATTGTCATTTGGATAGTTGTTGTTGTTTGCATACTTCTACTTGATATGTTTGGATAGTTCTATTTGTAGTTTATGAACATTTTGTTTAGTTGTAGTGGTTGATGTAAGACCACTTATTTTGGATAGTTCTACTTGATATGTTTGGATAGTTGTTGTTGATTGTCATTTGGATAGTTGTTGTTGTTTGGATACTTCTACTTGATATGTTTGGATAGTTCTATTTGTAGTTTATGAAGTGAAAACTATCTTTGAACATGGAATGATATGTTAGTTGTGTTAACAATGTGTTATTTGTAATGTTAGTTGTGTTATTGTGGTGTTAGTTGTGTTATTGTGGTGTTAGATGTGTTATTATTCTGTTAGAATGGATTAGTGATGCTAGTGGTGTTGGTTGTTTTATTATAGGTGTTAGTTGTTTTTATTGTGATATTAGATGTGTTATTATTATGTTAAAAATTATCTTTCCACCGGTTTGCTAAATTAATTACATGGTTAATTAATTATAGTGATGCTCTTGTTGTTGTTGTACAAGTTGGAATTAATATTTAATTATATTACATGGTTAATTAATATTTAATTATATTTAATGGTTAATTAAAATTTAATTATATTTAATGGTTAATTAATATTTAATTATATTTTAAAGAATCAATTATAATTTTAATAATTTTTAGTTAATAATTTTACTAGTATTTAATTATATTTTTAAATATGGAAATAAAATTATAAAAGGAGAGTGAACATATCAAATTTGTTCCTTCTTTCAAATTTTCCATCCTTCCCGATAAACACAATGAGGGAAAATTTGTTAACTTTACTTTCCATCGTTTTATCCTTTCCACCTAATTATCCTTTCCTTTCTATTTTCCATCTGTGCTAGTAAATAGAGCCTAAGGGTTTTGTTAATTTCAGGATCTAATAGAACAAGAGGTCCTGACCTAAGACTCCTGCGCATACAAAGTAAATAGATCAAGTGATTTCAAGAAAAATAGAAAATAAATAGAAAATAAAAACCTAATAATATATAAAAACAGTAAACAAAACCTAGTCTAGCAATACTCTCAATATCTTCAATAATGACAAAACTAAGGTCCTTGGCAACGGCGCCAAAAACTTATTGTATCCCAACAAGTAGGTAAACAAAACTTATTTCTGAAGTCGCAGCCAAAACCTATTGTATGGCGCATAGGGACTTGTCACCCCCTGATACGGCTCCAAAAACTTGTTGAGTCACCCTCTGCAAGTGCACGGATACTCGAAGTAATAAAAAAAGATATCGAACCCACAAAGACCAATGTTGTTAAGTACCAAATAATTGATTTCTTCCTATCTAGGCAATCGAATAAAAGCAAAGTAAAGATCGAAAACACACGGGAAAATACTGTCAGAGAGAAATTGGGACTAGGGTTTCATTCTCTTTAATTTTCATGACTAGATATATAAGGATATTCATCAATCAAATTCTATTATGATAAAGGCTTAATTTACTTTGTAAACAGATTTACTCACTTTCGTGCAGATAACCATGAAGAGACCAATCCTCGCTTTCGGGCAAGATTTATCCCAAGCTAATGATAAGTAAATCATCAAATAAAGAACTTGAGGATCACTTTCGTGCATCCGAGTTCTAAGTTGATCGCCTCGAGCGGAAACTCAAGGATCACTTTCATGCATCCGAGTCTCAACACAAGTTCTACCTATGGTTCTCCAACGTTTCGATCCTCACTTTCGTGCAAGATCTCCATGTTTGACACAATAACTCAATCCTAGGTTCACAATTATCATCATGGCAATTCTAACTACTAAAATAAAGAAATAAGAACTTAACCTAATTTCTTACGGTGAGTTCCTATTAATCAATTTTAGGGTTCCAAGTTCTCAAGCAAATCACCTTTCGGTCCTTATTGCGAAAACTCTAAATTATGATGACAAAAAGTAAACTAAGGAGAATCTTAGAGCAATAATCACATAGGTAAAATTATCAAAGTAGAATAATCATGATGAAAGCAAAAAGTATCTGGTCATTAAGAAAATCAAATGGAATTACTCCCCCATGTCCTAGAGAGTGTTTAAGCTAACATGGTGAATAAAATACAATATTCCATTGTTTCAGAAGATTAAAAATCAAAGGAAAAGAAGTTTTGGGAAAATACACCACGGCTGTAATATAAATTACAGCCGTATTTTGCAAAGGGGGTGCTGTGACAGTGTCGGCGCCTCCTTTTTCCTTGATTTCTCCTTCAATTGATCTCCTTTCGTTCTGAAACTTCTGGTACGTTGTCTCCTCCTCCAGGCGAAGCTTCAGTATGAATTTCACGGACGGAGATGCTCTGGATTGGTCGCGGTGGTGGAACCCTAGGTGGCGGTGTGTAACTCGATTTCTCCCTGTACAGTTGATAAAAATTTGGGCTTTTGGTGTCTTCGTGATCCTCTCGTCGAAAGCTCCCCTTCTTCTTCTCACGGCATCAAATTTAAAGGCTTGGATCATCTGCAATCTTCTCCGCAAAAATTGGGCTTCAAAATCGATTATGGAGTCGCGTTCAAAAATGAAAATACTGCAGTGTAATATTTCACGGCAGTGCCGTAAAATCGCTCGCGTTCTCTGATCTGAATTGTCTGGCAAATACAGCACCATATAATGGTTCACGGTACTGCCGTAAAATCGGCTGAACTCTCTGGTCGAAGTCGTCTGAAAAATACGGCCCGTGTCCAAGTTTACAGTAGTGCCGTAAAATTAGGTATTATTTCTGTTTTGAATGTGCTTCAAAATATGGCAATGTTAAGTTTTACGGCAGTGCCGTATTTTTCAATAAACCTTCTGGTCAGAAATTCCACCAATTTACGGCAGTGCTCTGATATTACGGTATCATACGAAAATACGGTACCATAATATAGAATGCAACACCAGCATATTTTGGTATGTTGCTCTAACTTGCATGAAATTTGTTAGGTGATCTCCTCTTGATGATGGTAACTCTTCCATGTCTTTGATTTTGCTTGAAAATGCCTTAAAATAGTGCCTTTTTACCTGAAAATCATGAAAAACCAAAACAGAAGTAGATTTTGCAATATTTGATAAATTTAGCATAAAAATAAGCAAAAGATCTTCAATTTAGCATGAAAAGATATATAAAAGGATGCAAAATATAGTATATATTTTGGTGTCATCAAAATACATAAGGCTCAAACTTTGCTTGTCCTCAAGCAAAAAATCAAAAATTGATTAAAAGATAAATCTTTTCATGCTCAATAAATTTCTAAAATACAATCATCATTGAAAAATTCCATCAATTGTTTCACAAAACTTCAAATAAGCATATCATTCTTAGAACTCAACCCTCTAGATCTACATCTCAATCAAATAAAACTTTGCAACTTGTATAATAAATAGAACTTTCAATCTCAAGACTTCACCCAATTTTAGTTCAAATCTATCATGCTTTTGTTTACAGGAATTAGGTTTCCAAGATTTTTTTCCACACATATTTTTTTATTCATTTTTTTTGTTTTTGCACAGATGGCACGTACCCACTTAGATACACACTTTTTTTTATTTTGACTTCAACTCTTATCTTCGGTACCACTATCAATTTTACATAGTACCAAAAAGAGGAGTCTTATTCTTTTTCTCTCTCATTATCTTTTAGACATATACTTCAACCCATGTCTTAGGTACCGCTATCAATTTTACATAGTGCCAAGTAGGGGAGTCTCTCACTATTTTTATGGATCTTGGATTCTTATTTCCCAACAAATAGCAAAAATAGACTAAACATCTACTAGGTTGATCAATTGATCTTAATTCTCAAATCATACTCATATACTCATTTTATTCAAAAGAGTAGTTTCACCTTTAGATCTTATTCCTCAAATAACACATCTACCCAAAATTTCATGCATCAACCAATGTCAATTTTCAAAAATAGATATGCATTGAAGAAATAAATCTAACATGATAGGGTTTGTCTCTAATCATGAATTTGAATTTATTCATCATCAATCAATCAAGCCATCAACAATATAAATCAAGAGTATACTCATCATCATCATCAAATATCACAATATCATATCATCAAAAAATATAAAAATATATTATCATGTATACTACAACCATATCAAAAATAAATCATCAGAATATCGAAATATCATAATACAACCTCATCGAAATAGTAGAAATCAGTATCATCATAATCATCATACAACCACATTGAAAAGAAAGATAGGCAAGTGAAACAAAATAGCAGTGTCAGTGGTCGTAGAGGTGTAGGAGCATCATCCTTCCCTTCATCACATGAAACATCAATAAGATATAGAAAATAAAGTATAGCAAAGAAGTAAGGGAAGACGATACTCACAAAACATCTACTCCTCATCATCTGGTCGTCTCGCCTCAGTGTCCCTCGCAGCTTGATCACCATAGTAATCATAATACCTCTGGTCTTCATATCCGAATCGATCGTAGAGGAAGTTTCCCATGTCTTCCATGTGGTTGCACAGTCTCTCCACATCCTGGTGGAGGTGTCCAATAGACTCGGTCACCCTCCCCAAGGAGTCAATCACTCTGTCTATGTGGCGCTCTTGATTGTACATTTGTGCTAATAGTGCCTAAAATCCTGGATCATGGTGGCTAGCAAACCCTCCTCTAGGTGTGTGTGAAGAATCACCAGCAGGGTGTGAAGAATCATGATGGGGTGACTCCATGCCAAAGGGGTCACCTCTTCCACGTCATGTGGGTGGCGGTGGAACGGTGCTAAGTGGCAGTGTGAAAGCTGCTTCAGCGGCACTTGGAGATAACTTCCAATTTGCTCTATCCCTGACTGTTGTCTTTTCAGGATGGGGTAAAGGTAGAGTAGGGACATTTGGTCCAAGGACCAAACAAAAAGCATCCCCCTCTCTAACAATCATTTTCATAGCCATGCAAGACTCAATATCAAGCCTTGCATTCCCCTTTGCCAATTCTACTCCATAGGGCTCAACTCCTAAATACTGGGCTATAGGAGTTATCAATCCTCCTATCACAACAGCTCCTCTCTTTGCCCTAGCAACCTTGTCCATGTGCTTCATCATAAAGTAAGCAACATCCACAGCAAAACCATTAAGCATCCCCCAAAGAAAATAAAGCTCATGTTGACGGACCATACCGTCACTATCTCTTCTACCAAACACGGTGTGTGCTAACACTCTATGTGCATACTTGATACATGGGTTCATGATCTTTGAAGCTCTAGCAGAAATAGAATAAAAGTGACTTTCATCAGTGATTTGATTCCAAAAAATTCCCTCCATAAATCCTAGGGGTATCTGAGTGTATCCCCCTGTGCTCAACTCAAAAATATCTCTAATCTCCTGCAGTGTCAGTTTCCTTTCTTCATTGGCCAGTCTAAATGTGATCTCCCCTTCAGCAGGGCCATTTGAGTATTCTTTCAAGTCAATGATCAAACTACTCAGAAATTCCAAAACCAATGGTAAATATGTGGGTGGATGCATCTGAAAAAATCTCTCGGCTTTTATCCTATCAAACATCCACAACACATCCTCATACAGTCCTAAGGATTCCAAAGTCCTTCTGTCATCATATTTTGTGTTGATCACCTTCCTCTCCAAAATTTGATTATATCTAGTCTGCTGCATCTCATTTCTAAAAATTATCCCATGTGGATTTTCAGGTTGAGAAGGTTCAGCTGGGGCTTTCCCCTTCCTCCTTGGAAAGATGGCCTTTGTTCTTGGTGCCATTTCAAACTATCAAGCTGCAAACTATATGTTTAATGCAAATATAGCAATATAATGACATGATTTTTCATTCTAAGCAAGGTTCACAGATAACATCAGTTTAATCATAGCTATCACTCCTGAAAATTTGTTTTAAAATCTAAACAGAGGAAAAATGGGTGGAAAACAGAGTGGAAAACATGTGTATAAGCTCAATCTCGCTCAATACACTCTCCAAATCGGTTTAAAAACTCCAAAGTTGAACTACAAATTGTTACCTATCCACTAAGAAGTATTTACGAACAAAAATGTCTTCAAACAGTTAAGAAACGAGGAAGAACAATTGAAAAGAGCGAAACTTGCATGTAAACTCGCTAAAACAGTAAAATCGGGCAAAAGAGTACCCAGTCGACGACAATAACTGGACGTGAAGAGTCGCCGGCATCCACTGATGGTCAAAGAAGGTCGAAGACGTGAGAATGGCGTGAGAATGAGAGAGAATGAGTGAAAAAAACCCTAAAAACGGCCTGTGAAAACCCTAAAAATGGCACAGGACTCGCGTGCCAGAATTCAAAATACGGCCGTGTAAAGTGTTACGGCAGTACCGTAAAATTACGGAAGCTCTCGGGTCAAAACTGGTTCAAAAATATGGTACCATGAAACAGTTTACGGTACCACCGTAAAAATCAATTAGCGATTTTTTTTTGAAAATAAGAAAAATTATATGCCCGTAAAATAAATTGCGGGTACTACCGTAAAATCGGGGTAAGTTCAGAAATTTTGTCAAAAAAATCTCGCGAAAATACGACCCTTGAAATAATTTACGATGGTGCCGTAAAAATGAAGAAACCCTCGGGTTGATTTTGGCCACAAAATACGGTACCGTGTAACAGTTTACGGCAGTGCTGTAATTTCGTCACAACTCTCTGGTTGAAAGTGGATTGGAAATACGGTACCGTAATATACTTTACGGCGGTGCCGTATTTTGCACCAAATCTCGTTTTACCTACAAAAATAAAAGAAAAAAATAGTCCTAAGCAGAAATTGAAGCAAAAGAAAACAAATAGAGGTTAGAAAGCTTGGGTTGCCTCCCAAGAAGCGCTAATTTAAAGGTCATTAGCTTGACCCTTTTGCACTCGAATTTGATCATGAATTCCTCAATTGCCCTTCTGATCTTTCTTTAGGTTGGGCATCACATTGAACCACATAAGGCTCAGCCTTGAAACAATCTCTAATTTTGCTCCAAATCTTCTTTCCTTTGTCAAACAATCTAGATTTTCTTCTTCTTTTTCTCTTTCTCCCAGAAATTTTGTTTTTCTTTTCCTGTAATACTTTATCAACATCCTCAGAAGAATTGTTAGTTTCAATATTTAAGGACTCATCAAATAAATTCTGAACATCATAAACAAAATCATCAATTATATCAATGCTACAGCATGATCCAGAGTATGAAAGTTTATTCAAAGAATCATTAAGATCAAACTCAACAATGTTTTCACAAATTTTAAAAGTAATTTTTCCCTCTTTAACATCAATATGTGCTCCTGCAGTGGCTAAGAGTGGTCTACCAAGAATTATAGGATTTTTATGATTTTCTTCCATGTCTAAAACTACAAAATCTGCAGGTAAGAAAAATTCACCTATTTTTATTGGAACATTCTTTAATATACCTACAAGATACTTTACCGATGAATCCACGAGCTGTAAAGATATAGATGTAGGTTTAAGCTCTCCAATGTTTAGTTTCCTGTAAATAAATAGAGGCATTAGACTCACACTTGCACCCAAATCACATAAGGCTCGGTCAAAAGCCATAGTGCCAATTCAACAAGGTATAGAAAAACTACCTGGATCCTTCAGTTTTGGTGGTAATTTATTTTGTATGATGACACTACAATCTTCAGTCAAAGTTACAGTGCAAGTACCATAATCATCTAATTTTCTCTTGTTAGACAATATTTCTTTCAAAAACTTAGTATAAGATGACATTTGAGAAATAGCTTCAGTAAATGGAATATTAATATAAAGCTTCTTCAAAACTTCAAGAAATTTGCCAAATTGTTTGTTTAGTTTATTTTGAACTAACCTTTGAGGAAATGGTATTGGTCGTCTATAGGGTGGAGGTAAATTAGACTTAGAATCATCTTCCTTACATGGCACATCCCCTTTTGGTTCATCACCCTTTTGAGGTATTAAACTAGGTAAGGTTTGTTCATGTTTAGAAGACTCCTCTAATTCTAAATTATCATCATGATCATCATAAGACTCTTTCTCATTAAGTTCAACTTTTCCTTTAGGTTCTTCTAGTTGTTTCCCACTTCTTGTTATAATAACATTACAGTGCTCCCTAGGGTTTAGTTCAGGTTTAGCAGGCAATTTCCCATGGGGCCTATAAGAACTACTAGCTTGTTGTGCAATTTGATTTTCAAGAATTTTGTTGTAGGCAGTCAAGGATCCTACTTGTGAAGCTAATTGACTAACCATTTCCTTAAGATCTTCAATTTCTTTACTTTTTTTTTGCATGAACTGATTTTGATTAGCCATCATCTTCTCAAGCATAGACTCAATGTTAGAATTCTGGTTTTGATTTTGATTTTGATTAAAATTCTGATTTGGTCTTTGGTATCCTTTATTCTTAGTGTTCCCCCCACATTGTTATTATTTTTCCATGAAAGGTTGGGGTGGTTCCTTCATCCAGTGTTATATGTACTAGAATAAGGATCATTAGTTCTATTTTGATTGTAGTTCCCTATAGCATTAGCATGTTAACTACCCTGATCTACAATAACTCTACAATTTTTAGAAACATGACCATCATTACCACAAATATCACAAACAAGAGAAGAAATAGCAGCAGTTTGCATCTTAAAAGAATTGAACCTGTTGCACAAGGAATCTACCTTCTCTGCCAAGATTCGCCATCCATCATTTTCATTCTTACCTTGAAAAGGTCTGTAAAGTACTCCTCTCTTAGAAGTCCACTGATTATGGTTTAGAGCCATCTCCTCCAGCAATTTGAAAGCAGCATCAATCGTTTTGCTCATAAGAGCTCCTCCTGCAGCAGCATCAACAGTTAGTCTGGTATTATAGAGCAATCCATTATAAAAGGTTTGCAATAAAACCCAATCTTCAAGGCCATGGTGAGGACACTTCCGTTGTAAATCATTAAATCGCTCCTATGCCTCGCTGAATGACTCTCCATCCTTTTGTTGAAAGCTTGTAATTTGATTTCTCAGTTGTATTGTCTTGCTCGGTGGGAAGTATTTCATCAGAAAAGAATTTGATAGTTGATCCCATGTTGTAAAGGTACCGGTGGGTTGTGCTTGAAGCCATGATCTTGCTCGGTCCCTAAGAGAAAAAGGAAATAATCTCAATCTCAGTGTATCATTAGAAACTCTATTAATCTTAATAGTATCACAAAGTTTTAAAAATAAAGCAAGATGTTGGTTCGGATCTTTCAGAGGAGATCCTCCAAACTGATTCTATTGTATCATAGAAAGAAAAGCCGGCTTAATCTCAAAGTTGTTAGCCTCTATTGCTGGTCTAGCAATGCTTGAGTGAATTTCTTGTGGGTTAGGGGCTGCATAGTCCCTAACACTATGTATACTTGGAGGGAAAATAGGAAGGGGCGGATTTTTTATTGCATTTTCCGTCATTTACTTCAGCGGACAGATATGTAGGAAGGAAACTAGGAAGGAGAAAATTAAGCATTTTCCGCTGATTGTTCATCCGCCCAAATCGGGCGGATAAACAAAACTCACGCGTTAGTCGCCCTTGCCTCCGAAAGAAGCGGATTTACGACGGACGCGTTCGCCGCTCGCCGCGCTCGCTGCACGCCAATGAAGCTCCCTTCCTCGGCTGCCACTGAAGCTCCTTGCGTGGTTCCCGCCTCCCTGCGTGCTTGCCCGAGTCTTGCCTCCCACCCGCCCGAGCTCCTCGGCCTCCCTGCGTTGCCCCACCTCCCTGTGAGCTCGCCCGAGCTCCCACCTCCCTTCCTCGCCTCCCATCTCCCAGCCTCGCCCGAGCTCCCGGCCTCCTTGTGTTGCCCCCCCCCCTCCCTGTGAGCTCGCCCAAGCTCCTCGCCTCCAACCTCCCCGCCTCGCCCAAGCTCCTGAGCTCCCAGCCTCCCTGTGTTCCTCCCAGCCTCCCTGCGTTGCCCCGCCTCAGGCGAGCTCCCCCGAGTTCCCACCTCCCTACCTCCCCTGAGCTCCTGCCTCTCTGCCTATGAGCTCGCCCGAGCTCCTCGCCTCCAACCTCCCCGCCTCCCTGCCTGTGAGCTCTCCCAAGCTCCTCGCCTCCAACCTCCCCGCCTCGCCCAAGCTCCTCGCCTCCCACCTCCCTGCCTCGCCCAAGCTCCTCGCCGCTGCTGGCTGTCACATCCCGTTATCTTAACCCAAACAAGCAACACAAGTCATAGAGGAACAGGATGTTATCACACAGGATCGATGCACACGCTAAGTAAAACCAAGTTCAGGAAAGGTCCGATAAAAAACAAATTTCGAGAATCCATCCATAGAATCTCCACGAAACATAATTTCACAAATGTACCTGCCACCACGCAATCCTTCTGGTAAGGCTTAAATTAATATTCACTAACCCATTGCCACTAATTTATAAATAACCCCTAAAGGTTTCTAGGGATAAAACTCTCCCCCATCCTAGAGTTTACAAAATCAAAACATAGAAAAATATCACAGCCAAGGATTTTATTTAAATCAAGAATAGTACTTACAAGGAATTAAGATTCTTGGATCTTACACTGGCAGATGCCGGAGACGCCGCCGCTCACAGACGCCGGAGACGCCGCCACTCGCAGACGCCGCTGCTCGGAGATGCTGTCGCTTGCAGACGCCAGAGATGCGCCGCCGTTCGCAATGGCCGGTAGCAATTTTGGTTCATATGGACACGTGACTTTCACGTGTCCCAAAATCCTCTCCCTCCCAAAATCTGTCCCTCCCAAAATCTGTTCCTCCCAAAAATCCATCCCCTTTTGTATACACAGCCTAAGTGTTCTCTGATTATTCGCCATCATTATCACTTCCTCTTGTTGTGTCTCTTGTAAATCCTCAAGTCTCAACTTCCTACGCACTCTAAGAGTTTTGTTAATTTCAGGATCCAATGGAACAAGAGGTCCTGACCTAAGACTCCTGCGCATATAAAGTAAATAGATCAAGTGATTTCAAGAAAAATAGAAAATAAATAGAAAATAAAAACCTAATAATATATATGTATATTTTTTAAGCAAAACCTAATAATATATAAAAATAGTAAATAAAAACCTAGTCTAGCAATACTCTCAATATCTTCAATAATGACAAAACTAAGGTCCCCGACAACGGCACCAAAAACTTGTTGTATCCCAACAAGTAGGTAAACAAATCTTATTTCTGAAGTCGAAGCCAAAACCTATCGTATGGCGCACAAGGACTTGTCACCCCCTAATACGGCTCCAAAAACTTGTTGAGTTACCACACTTGTTGTTATCTCTGCAAATGCACGGATACTCGAAGTAATAAAGAAAGATATCGAACCCATAGAGACCTATGTTGTCAAGTACCAAATAATTGATTTCTTCCTGTCTAGGCAATCGAATAAAAGCAAAGTAAAGATCAAAAACACACGGGAAAATACTATCAGAGAGAAACAGGGACTAGGGTTTCATTCTCTTTAATTTTCATGACTAGATATACAAGGATATTCATCAATCAAATTCTATTATGATAAAGGCCTAATTTACTTTGTAAAGAGATTAACTCACTTTCGTGCAGATAACCATGCAGAGACCAATCCTCGCTTTCGCGCAAGATTTATCCCAAGCTAATGATAAGTAAATCATCAAATAAAGAACTCGAGGATCACTTTCGTGCATCCGAGTTCTAAGTTGATCGCCTCGAGCGGAAACTCAAGGATCACTTTCGTGCATCCGAGTCTCAACACAAGTTCTACCTATGGTTCTCCAACGTTCAGATCCTCACTTTCATGCAAGATTTATCCCAAGCTAATGATAAGTAAATCATCAAACAAAGAACTCGAGGATCACTTTCGTGCATCCGAGTTCTAAGTTGATCGCCTCGAGCGAAAACTCAAGGATCACTTTCGTGCATCCGAGTCTCAACACAAGTTCTACCTATGGTTCTTCAACGTTCCGATCCTCACTTTCGTGCAAGATCTCCACGTTTGACACAATAACTCAATCCTAGGTTCACAATTATCATCATGGCAATTCTAACTACTAAAATAAAGAAATAATAACTTAACCTAATTTCTTACGGTGAGTTCCTATTAATCAATTTTAGGGTTCCAAGTTCTCAAGCAAATCACCTTTCGGTCCTTATTATGAAAACTCTAAATTATGATGACAAAAAGTAAACTACGGAGAATCTTAGAGCAATAATCGCATAGGTAAAATTATCAAAGTAAAATAATCATGATGAAAGCAAAAAGTATTTAGTCATTAAGAAAATCAAAGGGAATTACTCCCCCATGTCCCAGAGAGTGTTTAAGCTAGCATGGTGAAGAAAATATAATATTCTATTATTTTAGAAGATTAAAAATCAAAAGAAAAGAAGTTTTAGGAAAATATACCACGGCTGTAATATAAATTACAGCCGTATTTTGCAGAGGGGGTGCTGTGACAGTGTCGGCGCCTCCTTTTTCCTTGATTTCTCCTCCAATTGATCTCCTTTCGTTCTGAAACTTCTGGTACATTGTCTCCTCCTCCAGGCAAAGCTTCAGTATGAATTTCACGATTGGAGATGCTCTGGATTGGTCGCAGCGGCGGAATCCTAGGCTTCAGCGTGTAACTCGATTTCTCCCTATACAGTTGATGCAAAATTGGGGCTTTTGGTGTCTTCATGATCCTCTCATCGAAAGCTCCCGTTCTTCTTCTTACAGCATCAAATTTAAAGGTCTAGATCATCCGCAATCTTCTCCGTAAAAATCGGGCTTCAAAATCGACTATGGAGTCGCGTTTAAAAATGAAAATACGACAGTGTAATATTTCACGGCAGTGCTGTAAAATCACTCGCGTTCTCTGATCTGAATTGTCTGGCAAATACGGCACCGTATAATGGTTCATGGTACTGCCATAAAGTCGGCTGAACTCTTTGGTCGAAATCGTCTATAAAATACGGCCCGTGTCAAAGTTTACAGTAGTGCCGTAAATTCAGGTATTATTTCTGTTCTGAATGCGCTTCAAAATACGGCAGTGTTAAGTTTTACGGTAGTGCCGTATTTTTCATTAAACCTTCTGGTCGAAAATTCCACCAATTTACGGCAATGCTCTGATATTACGGTATCGTACGGAAATATAGTACCGTAATATAGAATACGACACTACCGTATTTTGGTGTGTTGCTCTGACTTGCGTGAAATTTGTCAGGTGATCTCCTCTTGATGATGGTAACTCTTCCATGCCTTTGATTTTGCTTGAAAATGCCTTAAAATAGTGCCTTTTTACCTGAAAATCATGAAAAACCAAAACAGAAGTAGATTTTGCAATATTTAATAAATTTAGCATAAAAATAAGCAAAAGATCTTCAATTTAGCATGAAAAGATATATAAAAGAATACAAAATATACTATATATTTTGGTGTCATCAACAACCTAGGGTTTAGGGCGATTTTTTAGGTGACAACACTGTTCCGACTCAATTTCTCCGCCGTTCCGACGAGGATCATCATGCTGGACCTTCTTCCGTCAAGGATCTATCCCTCCATTTGGTTTGAATCAACTTTTATGAGAGACTTCATGTATTTCACAATGTATACGATAGCTTAACTCTCTTTTCGGGGTTTTGGGCGTAGCCCACTGTAAGATGTTGAATATTATGACTTGATCTATATATTTCTCTTATTTATCTTTGTTCTTATTCATGTCAGGATGTTTTATTTCATGATTATATACTGGCCATGCATGTTCATGCTTTAGATGTTGTGGGAAGGACTGAGAGGTGAACCACAGTCATCAGAATCCCTTAGACTGGATTGGTGATTTCGGCAACGAGAGTTGTCGAAATCACTCGAGGAACCCTAATCCTTCACAGAACCCATTGGGTCTGCTTAACCCGGACCATGTCCTGAGAGGGAGCGCGTCTATACCTAAGGAAGGATTACCTTGAGAACATAGGTAGAACCATAATCAAAATATCAAACCTTAGTATTTCTTCATGCTTCAGTGTGGTGAAACCCGATCCCCCAATTTTCTCTTATAGATTTCAAACCCCGATTGCTTCTTTTCTGCCTTGCTTGTTCTTCACTTGCTTTAGCTTAATTACCTGCACTAGGATTTTAGACATTTCTCCATTAATTGTTAACCTAGCTACTAGTTGACTGATTAGTTAGTACTTGACCCTTAGTTCTCGTGGGATCGATACTTATTTTATTACGCGATAGACCGTGCACTTGCGGTAGTAGCCTGTTTAGGCCCTATCAAGTTTTTGGCACCATTGCCGGGGACTGGGTTGCCAATATTAACATGATCAGGAGGTTAATAGACTAGGTTTAGTTAGAATTTATTTCCTTCTTACTTTGTTTATTTATTGTTTATTTGCTTTTTATTTCTAGTTGTAAGTTTCTATTTGGTGTGGTACTACTGATCCTTTCTGTCAAGGTGCTTGTTTATGCCCAGGAATATTGTGCGAATAGGGAAACTTGTACCTGGAGACCCGGAGATAGAGCGTACTTTCCGTTTGGTCAGAAGAAATTTGAAAAGATTAAAGCTTGAAGGACAATTTTCTGACAGTCAAACAATGGAAGCCAACCGCTCTTTGAAGGACTTTGCAGCACCCACCATCTCTGGTGTGCACTCGAGCATATTGCGACTGGCTATCGAAGCTAACAACTTTGAGATAAAGCCGTCACTTGTACAAATGGTGCAACAGAACCAATTTAGTGGAGCAGCCACTGACGATCCTAACCTTCATTTATCCATTTTTTTTAGAATGCTGCGACACTTTAAAGATTAATGGTGCTCATCCTGATGCTATCAAATTAAAACTTTTCCCTTTCTCTCTCAGGGACCGAGCTAGGGCATGGCTGCAATCTTTACAGCAGGCCTCTATTACAACGTGGGAGCAATTGTCTCAAGCTTTTATATCAAAATACTTTCCACCGAGCAAAACAGCCCAGCTCAGAAATCAAATCACCAACTTTGCCCAACGAGAAGGACAGTCCCTATATGAAGCATGAGACCAGTTGAAGGAATTACTGAGGATGTGTCTGCACTATGGTCTACAGAAATGGGTAATCATTCACACCTTCTACAGTGGATTGCTATATCAAACTAGGCTTTCTGTAGATGCTGCTACTGGTGGGGCACTAATGAACAAGAATTATGATGAAGCGATGGAGTTGATAGAGGACATGGCTCTCAACCATTATCAGTGGTCAGGAGAGAGGAGTCAACCAGTTCGAAGTTCAGGGAAGTTTGACATGAATATGATTAATTCCCTAGTAGCAAAAGTAGATTCACTTTCTTCTAAACTTGATTCTATAAATGTTTCTACTTCTAACTCTGTGACTTGTGATGTTTGCGGAGTGACAGGACACTCCCTTGATAATTGCCACATCTTGAGCGCTCCCTCTGAACAAGTCAACGCTATCGGGACCTTCAGAAACCAGAATGACCCTTACTCGAACACATACATTTCAGGATGGAGAAATCATCCCAATTTCTCCTACAGGTTAAATCAAGGGCAAGTTCCTCCTACAAATTTTTCTAATCAGAATTTCTTTTCTAATTTCAGGCCCCCTCCTAGAATACAACATCCATCTGCCAATCAAAGACAACAATATCTAGGTTAGAGTCAATGTTGGAAAATTTCATGGCAAACCAGTTGAAGCACAACGATTCTATAAGCGAGCAAATTCGCCAGTTGAACATGAAGGTGGACTCTATCTCCACTCACTTCAAAATGATGAAAAGCCGGATCACAGAACTGGACCAGCGAATCAGTTCATTGTCAAGACACCTAGGAATGCTTCCAGCTCAACCTGAAGCAAATCCGAGAGATCAGTGCAACGTCGTCATGACGAGTGGTAGTGAGCGATCAAAATATTCCGAGGCTGAGCAGGTGGGGGACGAAAAAGGAAAATCTGAAAGCCAGGAAGAGGAGCCTCATCATGAGACTCCTGACATGCCCAACACTAAAACGGTGATGCTGGTTGCTGAAAACTCTACAGATTCTATCAGCAAACAACCACCTCTCAAAGTTGAAGACCCTGGTAGTTTCGATATACCATGCATGATCGGCAACACCTTATTTGATAGAGCACTTCTAGATTTAGCTTCTGGAGTCAGCATCATGTCGATCATCACCTATGAAAAGCTGAATCAGGGAACTCTCAAATCAACATCTCAAATACTACAGTTTGGAAACAGCTGTAGACTTCACCTGCTTGGGGTTGCTGAAAATGTACCACTACAAGTTAAAGGATTCTCTATCCCAGTCGATTTTGTGATCCTAGATATGGAAGAGAACTCCACCTTTCCTCTTATTTTGGGCAGGCCATTCCTTGCCGCTATCAAAGCAGTAATTGATTTCTCGCATAGAATGATGAAGTTCTGCATTTGTGGACATAATATATCATTCAGTCTTCCTGTTATTAACAACGAATTCTATTTTTCAGGTTCTAGGGAGAGCAGAGCGGTAGTGAAGGAGAGTACGGCTCACTCAGGGAGCAAGATGGAACTCTTCCCAGGAACTTTTCCTGAACACTTTGGAGCTAGACCCGATGACTCGATTGGTGTAAGAGGACACGAGATGGAGGACATGATGGTGTACGCTGAAGATGCCATGAGGGTCGATCAGAAAAATAAGATATTGGGGCTGTTTAAAGATGAAATTTTAATCGACTTTGGGACTGCATATGTGTTTTACTACTCTATTACTCCATGCTCTGTCGAGATAGTTAAAGAGAAACTTTTATATCTCATGCTTATTTTAATAGGTGCAGTCCATGGACGTCGACAAAAGCAGAGGCTCCACACCACATACTTTGCCTCTGCCGCACCAGATCCACCCTGAGCATCATGATGGTCAAGCTAGTGACCCTAAAGAAGCGCTTGTTGGGAGGCAACCCAAACTCTTATTTACTGTTTTACTCTCTGATTTATTTTTGTCACTTAGACTTTGTTATTTTTCAGTTTTTATTTCATATTCATGCTCTCTAAGTTGTACCATGCCGATGGAATTTTTTCTGGATTTTTCAGGAATCATCGAGTCATGCACGGTCGCACCCGTGCATCCATGCATGGCCGTGCACGGCTCGGCAAACTCTTCGGCACTCAACGCCGAAGCATTCACGGGCAGGGGCATGAAGGGATGCACGGCCGTGAAGCGTAACGAGTTCTGCATCCGTCTTTTGCCGAGACGTGCACGGGCACACCCGTGCACCCATTCACGGCCGTGCATTGTAAGTGAACTTAGATGCGTGTTGAGGCCAAGAGCTGCACGGGCTGAGCCATGTATCGGTACACACTCGTGGGCATCATTTTATAAAAATGGCCGCATACACAACCTCATACACACCCGTGTACGAAGCCCTAGCCTCTGCCGCCGCCGCTCCGATCTGCTACCTCCGGTGCTCGATCGGCCGCCGGCGACCTTCCATCGCCTTCTCCACCTACCGGCGACTCTTTCCCCTAAGTTTCTGCAACCAATCCACGCCTCCCATCGTCGTTCGCCGCTGCCCTAACTTCGGTCGCTGCCTGTGACTCCGCCATCGCCGACTTCCCTCCCTAGCATCCGACGCCTCTAAAGCTTTCCCTATAATGCCGGCTACCTTCCAGTCGCCTTCCTACAGCTCCAGGATGTCTCGATGCAAGCAGGTTACCTCCAAGCACCGCGCATCCACTTCTCAGGCTGCCGCCGAGCCTCATCCGCCGCCAGCCTCGCCGCCCACTCCCTATGGTATCATCTGCAGAGATCCTGAGCAGCTTGCCAAACTCACCGCCCTCTCACACCGCCCAGTGGTGACCACACGATTCGTAGATCATGCGACACTGAACACCTTGGGTTTCTACGAGGATGTGTAATGGTTGTTTCAACGTGTGGGTTGGGATCAGATTTTTACCATCTAATACCCCACCTACATTCCCATTATACTGGAGTTCCTATCCTCCATGGAGTTTCACGCTAGCATCCACACCGATGAAGATGACGGGAGCCTATCCTTCCGGCTCAACAATACCGAATTTGTGCTTACACTAACAGAGCTGAACTCGATGTATGGCTTCCCTACAGATGGAACGCGTCACACGCCACCCGAATTCAAAGCAAGTGACTTCTGGGCTGACCTGACTGGCTTCCACCCTTTTGATACTAGGACAGCCAGAGCCACCTGCCTTAGGAACCCCGTCTAGAAGTATGTGCATCGTGTCATGGCACATACTATTTTTGGCCGAGGGGAGTCTAATTGATGCAGCTACTATAGGAGGGTTGGTCCTTAGTGCCATACTCTACGGTGTTTACACAATGCACATAAATCGTGAGAGGGTCTTGAGACGAGGGAAGTCAAATCGCTCGGAAAGTATAGCAAGAAACATGAGAAATTGACGCGAATTCGTTTCTAGGCAATACAAATGCGAGAGAAATCCAACGGCACCCAAAATTACTAAAATTCACTCACTAACCTCTAGAGCAATTTTAAGCAAAGCACGAACAAGGGCTGCGGATCGCGGGGTCAGCTCGCGCGGCTATGCACCTGCGATCAAACCAACGAACAGGGAAACCTTCCACGACTCCGATGCTAGGATGCTCGTGGGTGAGAGGGCGAATGAAAACACAACTCAGAAAGAACGTGTAGAAACAAGCAAACCTGACCCACCCGGAATGGTGGGATTTAATCTTCGAAAAGCAGAAAACACTTCGAGTCGAGACACCGGTCGCCGACTCTTACAAACCTTGAAGACGAGGCTACTTCATCTTCCACACAAGCTGGAGGCACACTTGCTCACTAGGAGAACTCTACCTCTATGCGAACTAAGGGAGAATGTTGGCCAGCCCCTCTCTTTTATAAGATAAGGAGGGGTAAACAAGACAAAAGGGCAGCATCTCAATAACTAACAACCAAAAAGTGGTCAAGCTGCCACAAAAAGACAAAATAGAATAAAATCCTACCAACTACCATCGACTCCTATAGGGGCGCAGGTCCTTTGATTCTTCAGCATACGAGGTGGTTGCGACGACGGTTAGACGTGCTCGGAGCACATCGCGACAAAGCAACATAATTTCAAAGTACTGGGCTGCGTAACTATCATCGCGGCCTTCTCTTGGGCCGTGTTGCTGATGTGGTTGTGTGGCCCATCTGGAGTTGGGCTCTCGAGGGGTTGGCCTGTGGCGTCCTTGGGCCGGGTTACCACGGTGTGGACGGAAAGTGGGCTGATAACACCCACGAAGCGGTCCGGTGGGTGAGATGGGCGTTGGGATCGCCGAATAACCACCTTGTTGGGCTCCTTTGAGTCTTCATGAGGTGGAGCAACATGGTAGGGTGGGTTGTGCACGTCGAAATGGGGTCGTCGGGGCAGTTCGGTGACTTCTTCGGGCAGTTGTCCGTAGGACTCACGGGGCGAGGTTTTCGTCACTGGGTACCCCGAGGAACATTCTGTGGAAAATTTAACTTGCGCATGTGAAGTCACCGCTGAGTCGGGTGGTTGTCTGCAAGACCCACGGGGCGAGGTTTTCGTCACTGGGTACCCCGAGGAACTTTCTTTGGAAAACCTGACTTGTGCCTGGGAACCTTCACGTAGTTGTCTGCGGGACTCTCGGGGCGAAGTTTTCGTCGCTGGATACCCCGAGGAACTTTCTGTGGAAAATCTCACTTGTGCATGTGAAGCTGCCCTCGAATCAGGTAGTTGCCCACAGGAATCTTGGGGCGTGGTTTTCGTCGCTGGGTACCCCGAGGAACTTTCTGTGGAAAATTTTTGGGGCACCAACGTGGCCAGATTTTCCCCTTCCTTCATGTTGTATGCTCCTGCATCACTAATGGTCTTGTTCGGGCATCCAAGCTCCAATTTCTCTAGGCGATGCTACATGGGGTCCGCCTCAACACTGCCTTTCACTTTGCCAGGCAACTCTAGAAAGTGTCGAGGGCACCGAAGGGTGCCATTGCTCTCAGGGGACTTCTTACCCCATTGGCCTTTGCGGTAGGGATTCATCCCTACCAGATGAAACAAGCTTGGGGCAACTGCCGACTCGATCTTGATTCTTGCATCCGATGCAGATGATCATGAAGGAAGGAGAACACTACAGCTTGCTTTTCCCCGGGAGTGATGTACCATTGCCGCTGCCAAATCCTGCACGCACTATAGTTCGCGAGCAGTGGAACTGGAAAGTGGAGGCAGTTGAAGATCATGATGTGCCTCTTGCGACTGAGCCACCACCCCCCTCGCAACGACCCACCACACAGCTTGACCGCATGGAAACCATGATCCGGTTTATCCGCGATGCCCAACAAGAGACTCACCTTACCGTCGATGAAGGACTTGATCGGATTCGCCACCTTGAGACAGAGGTACATTACCAGGGATGAGTACAGTCCTCTATTTTAGAGTCTGTCTATGACCTTCAGGCGAGACTCCGTCGGCGCTGGGGATGAGCATCATCGGTTTCACCCATCACTTGGTCAACTTTCTATTTTTCCAATAGTTTACTTTAGTCATTATTTATTTGTTTACTTCTATTAGCTTGTCATTTCCCTTTCTGCATGTTTTAGTTTGCTAGTTATATCAACATCTATAGTGTCTTACCCAACCCCTATCTTTATGCTATTTGCTTTGTCCTATTGTATTGCATTGTTCTATGAGTACTTGATTGATTGGGATGAGAATCTTGACTTTTCTTTGCCAACGGTCTATAATGGTTTTGGGCTACACATATCATTCTTTGGTTTAATGTAGTTGATTGATGTAATTAAATCAATTCATTATTGGTATGATCTTGCAGAGTATACCTGTTATTTCACCTTACCCTTGATATATATCTCATGTGTAGTGAGTGATTGTATCTTGCTTTATAACTCTACTTCATTTATGCAATTTGTCATGAGAATCAGAAATAATAATAGTGGTACCAAAGTGTTCTTGTACACTGCACATCATACTTCCACTTGGCACTATTCATAGCACCTCAACATAAACAAGGACAGTGGTATCGAAGCAAAGCTTGGCACTTGGCACTGTCTAAAGATATATTTCTCTAAAAAAAAGCACCACATAGGGACTATGTGGTACTAATGCTATTTTTCCCATGATTTAATGCACAATTACCCCCTTTTTGAATGCTTGATCAATCATATCATTTGTGTGAAATGTATTATAGAGGTTTTTGGTAAGGTAACTTTGCATGCTCTAATAGATTGCATTCATGATAATTGGTTTAATTTGCTTTCGATACTACATTATAACTTGAGACTTGTTGTGATTAACTTATAACCTTACCAGACCTACTTAAACTATATGAGATTACCCATTTCATCTCATCACTGTGTTCTAGACAATTTAATTGGCAAAACTTTAAGTCTGATGTATTTGATGACATGCAAATATATGATGTATCGTGGCTTAATTTTATTATTATCTTGGAGTAAATTGCATGTTTGTCTCAATTATTTACTTAAATGCTTCATATTCTTCAGAGTCTTCACTTTTCCTTTATTTTATTGAAATATAGGTATTTGTCCTAAAAAAATGGTAGAATTTCGAAGATCTGAAGATATGGGATGACTCCTCCTGATGAGACGAAGCTACGTGCCAAATTTCAGATCAAACGGAGCCGTCTACAGAATGCACGGCCATGGGTGTGTATCCATGCACGGCCGTGCGTGAGCTAACTACCCCAGGCTCCAATGAGATGTTCACGGGCATGGCCGTGCGTCCATGCACGGCCGTGAAGAGTAAGTTTTCAGGAAATAACTACTCACTGAGCTGTACACGGGCGTGCCCGTGCACCGATACACGGCCGTGTATCGTCCTGATAGGCGACCGATTTTTCACCCGATTCTTCCTATTTTCAAAACAGAATTTGGGGAAAATTGGTGGAGACCTTCTAACTTAGCTACGCACGTTTTGGGACCAGAATCATCAGATTTGATCAAGCGGTTGAGGAGAACGAAGCGAAAGGGGCAACAACCTAGGGTTTGGGGTGATTTTCTGGGCGACAACACTGTTCCGACTCAATTTCTCCGCCGTTCCGAGGAGGATCATCGTGCTGGACCTTCTTCTGTCAAGGATCTACCCCTCTCTTTGGTTTGAATCAACTTTTATGAGAGATTTCATGTATTTCACGATGTATACGATAGCTTAACTCTCTTTTTGGGGTTTTGGGCGTAGCCCACTGTAAGATGTTGAATATTATGACTTGATCTATATATTTCTCTTATTTCTCTTTGTTCTTATTCATGTCTAGGATGTTTTATTTCATGATTTTGTACTGGCCATGCATGTTCATGCTTTAGATGTTGTGGGAAGGGCTGAGAGGTGAACCACAGTCATCAGAATCCCTTAGACTGGACTAGTGATTTCGGCAACGAGAGTTGTCGAAATCACTCGAGGAACCCTAATCCTTCATAGAACCCATTGGGTCTGCTTAACCCGGTAAGCCACGAGAGTAGGAGACTTGGGATAAGTTGGATACCGGACCGTGTCCTGAGAGGGAGTGCGTCTGTACCTTAGGAAGGATTACCTTGAGAACATAGGTAGAACCATAATCAAAATATCAAACCTTAGTACTTCTTCATGCTTCAGTGTGGTGAAACCCCGATACCCCGATTTTCTCTTATAGATTTCAAACCCCGATTGCTTGTTTTCTGCCTTGCTTGTTCTTCACTTGCTTTAGCTTAATTACCTACACTAGAATTTTAGACATTTCTCCATTAATTGTTAACCTAGCTACTAGTTGACAGATTAGTTAGTACTTGACTCCTAGTCCTCATGGGATCGATACTTATTTTATTACGCGATAGACCGTGCACTTGCGGTAGCAGCCTATTTAGGCCCTATCAACTCCTCCTTAATGCTACCTTGTAAACCCTAGACTACTTCTAGGATTCAACCACCATGGATGCGGCATCAACATCTAGGTATGTCACCATCCATGCATGATGCACCACTTTCCTTGCAAGGTGCACCACTATGAAGTGCCCCCCCCCCCCCCCCCCTTGCTTGGATGTGCCATCAAGCAAGTCTAGGTGCGACACCTTCCTTCTTTTGCCCTTAAGCTCAAAGAAGTGCCACTAGGAAACCCTAGGACCTTCTAGCTAAGGAAGATCAGCCACCTTGCAAGCTAGGTTGCACCAATCCCCTTTATCAACCCATGAACCTCAAGATGCACCACTAGGAAACCCTAGAAGGCTTCAAGGTATGGCAAAGAAAGAAGATCAGCCCTCTTACTTGGTTAGGTTGCACCATCTCTTTGATCAGCCATCATCCCTTTAAGTGCGCCATTTAGGAAGCCCTAGAAGCCACTCAAGGTCAGGCCAAAGTAAGAGATGCGCCACCTTATATGGTGAGGTGTGGCAATCCTAACCCTAGACACCAAAACCTAAGATGCGCCTCTAACCCTAGAAGCCACCTAGGTTTCGGCTCGGTCAAGGTTGCGCCACCTTGATTAGATGTGTAAGGGAGAGAGGAGGGAAAATGCTATGAAATATCTTCCCTAATCTTCAATTTGATTACAATACATAATTGAAATACAATAATTGAAAGTCAGCACACAGGCCTTACAAAGATACATCACAGGCATGGCATTAGGGCTTGTCTAAGATCATATCACAATACATTAAAAATAGTCTACTCATGCTATTCTACATGCTATAAAAAAACTAACATGTAATCAATATTAGTTTTTCATAAAGCCCATCCAATAATTTTTGGTGACTCTTCATCATCTTTCTTTGTGTTTTGTCCCTCTCAGGAGTCTACAAGGAGTAGCTGCCCCTTGCAGTCCTTACCCTATAGAGATTAGGGCAATCACCGTAGGTCTATCCTACTAATGCAAGGAGAGATAAATTCTTCCACACAGGGTCTTTCCCACGTGTGAAGAAAACAAAACAAGAAAGAGATGAGGGAGGCGAACATAGAGGAATTATTTTTCAATAAAAAAATCATGGCATAAACATTTCAAAATTAGATTTTATAACATGGGGTTGTGCATATAGAAAGTACACCATCGAGCCTCATAAGATCCCTCTGATACCACTATTGGGAAACCCTGGGTCAAATTTAAAATTTTATGAACAGCGAAAGCGATGGCCCGAAACATAATTTCATGATCGCTAGGATCATTTACGAGTGAGAAACCGATGGATGTGAAGAGTAGTACCTTTAAGCAATTTTTTGGAGCAAGCACCAATGATGAAAGACACGCACGGGAGTGTCCTTTACAATTGTGCACACAGGGGCTCCTTGAGTCCTCTCAAGCTCCACGCTTGGTGCTAGCCTCGGAAGGTGAGATCTACGCTTTTGGGAGATCTCTTGCTTGCTTGCGCCAATCACTAAGGAGGTGCCCCCACAAGCTATGATTTTCCTTCAAAACTTGCACCAAGTACAAAACATGCGCCAAAGTTGAAGGAAGTAGGCGGCAGGGAGAGCGAAGCTCTTCCACTTGCCCCTAGGATGAGGAGGATGATGCTCTAAGCTCTCACCTTCAAATGAGTACTCTAGTATCTAGGTCTGCGACCCTGTAGGCTCTTTAGACATTGGCAGAGATAATCCCAAATTATCACAAGCATTGAGTGACACCTCACAGTACATTATTGCTATCGAAGTCATTAGAATGGAGTTATCATCGGCATTCCCTAAAACTGCAACAAAGTATTTGTACACCTTAGTCCTTTTGTCATGCTGATATCTAAATTAGACAAGTGTGTCACACTTGTTTAACCCAATATAATAGTCATGACTAAATTAGGTTCTGACCTAGGTAGGGCCATACACTTTCAATCATGCAACCAAATATGGGGTGCCCATAGACATCAAGCTTCCTCACAAGGAAGGGGCAAATCTTGTTTTGGCTCATTGAATCTCTCCTATGGCTTATGATACACCCAATGACAACTGTTATAACTTCCCTGATACAGCGAAGCATTATGTTGTATCAAAGTATATCACTTACCATATAGAGATGCTAATGCCCTCAAGTCAAGAACAAATGTACCTATGTAACTATGATATTCATCTTGAGGCACCAAGATGAATCCTCATGGTGGGTCGGTCCAGTATATCTCCCTTGATATACCTCTATGCCTACATTAGCATCACGTGCTCAACTAGTGCATATACCAATCTCATATGCATCATAGCTGTCCCATATCCACTATGATACTTGACCGGGAACAAAAACAAACCAGATAAAATTTATCTCTAGGGACATTGTTTATACAAATGTACATATGCTACAGATGTACAAAATGCATAGCAATGACAATGCCAAGATATCACACATAAATGTGCCACACATGTCGGACCATCTATAGGTCCTAGGGCATAAACACTAATATAGTAGACATTTGAAATAAATTGATGGCTTCCCTCCTTCACCTTAATCAAAATTTTTCTTTTTCCTTGTATAGGTATTTTAGATGAGTCTCCAAATGTAATATTGCCTTTCACACTGCCATTAATTTCTGTAAGCAAGGATTGTCTCCAAACATGTGATTACTTGCTCCTGTGTCAAGAAACCATGTAGACCTAACTTCCTATTTTAGATCTTTATAACCAAGTAGGTTAGCTTCCCAACCTGAACAGAACCCACGAGAGAATTGCAATGCAATTACTACTCGTAGTAGTAAGCAACTGGAGGAACCGATAATACCTGACCCTAACATGAGTCTTGATGCATCTACCAATGATAAACCCGAACCCTAGAAACCAAGTGAGGAGAAAGAGAATGAAGTGAGTCAACCAGCTTATATCCCACTACTGCCTTACAAGCCACCAATTCCATTTTACCAAAGACTAGCTAAGGCAAAGTTGGACAAATAATTTGGAAAGTTTTTGGAAATTTTAAAAAATTATGTATTAACATCCCCTTTACTGAAGCTTTAATGCAGATGCCCACATATGCAAAATTTTTAAAGGATATTCTTTCAAATCGAAGGAAGCTGGAGCAACCAAGCATAGTGGCGCTTACTGAAGAGTGCAACGCTATAATTCAAAATAAGCTTCCAGAGAAACTAAAAGATCTAGACAGCTTTTCAATACCATGTCAAATAGGGGATTTGTCTTTTGATCATGCACTGTGTGAATTAGGCGCCATGGTAAGTTTAATGCCTTTTTCTATGTGCAGGAGACTAGACATTGGCGATGTGAAGACAACACCAATTTCATTGCAACTTGCTGACCTTTCAGTACGTAAGCCAGCAGGAATCCTGGAAGACGTCCTGATCAAGGTCAGTGATTTCTTCATTCCAGTCAACTTTATCGTGCTCGAGATGGAGGAGGACACGAAATTACCAATAATCCCGGGAAGACCATTTCATGCAACTGCCAGAGCAATCATTGACGTGAAAAATGGGAAACTAGCCTTAAACATTGGTGAGGAGACTATTAAATTTGATTTATCACGAAGTATGAAACACTCTTCTGTCGTAGGTTCATGTTATAGCTTGGATGTTATCGACGATGTTGTTAAAGATGAAAATCCCATAGCCGATGGGATGCACAATGACCCACTAGAGGTCTGTCTTTTGGAGAGTCTAACTTCTGATGAGAATAAAGAAGCCCAGGCTTATGCAACAATAATGGATTTAGCTGAAACATTAACCCCCCCCCCCCCCCAAAAAAAGGGTGAGATTTGAACATCTCGACAAGATGACATCACAGGTAAGTGAGATAAGAAAAATTGAGTTGAAATCGCTTCCTCAGAATTTGAAGTATGAATTTTTGGAAGACGACTCTGCCTTGCTTGTGATGGTTAATGCTAATTTAACTGAAAAATAGACAGAACAATTGCTTGCTGAAATTAAACTTCATAAAAGGATTATAGGATATTCCTTAGATGATATCAAAGGAATTGACCCATTTGTATGCATGCATAAGATTCTCTTGGAACAGGAAAGTAAACCCTCCATTGAGTTTCAACGACGACTGAATCCAAGTATGAAGGGGTCGCGAAGAAAGAGATCCTAAAACTTCTAGATGTGGGAGTTATCTACCCAATATTAGACAACCAATGGGTTAGCCCTATGCATGTTGTACCAAAGAAGGGCGGGTTAACAGTTGTCAAGAACGAAAAGAATGAGCTAGTTCCAATCCTCACTGTCAGCGAATGGCGAATGTGTATTGACTGCCGGAAGCTCAACAAAGGAACGCAAAAAAGACCACTTCCCTCTACCCTTCATAGATCAAATGCTTGAGCGCCTTGCCCATAATGCATATTTTTGTTTTCTTGATGGATTTTTTTGTTTTCTACAGATCCCAATTCACCCAGAGGATCAAGAAAAGATGACTTTTACTTATCCATACGGTACATTTGCATACAGGAGAATGTCATTCGGATTATACAATGCTCCAGCCACATTCCAGCGATGCATGATGGCGATCTTCTCTGACTATAATGAAGATTTTGTGGACATCTCCATGGATGACTTTTTGGTATATGGTCGATCTTTTGAATCTTGTTTAGCTAATTTGTCCAAGGTTTTGCAGCGATGCGAGGAAGTGAACCTCGTTTTGAACTAGGAGAAGTGTCATTTTATGGTACAAGAAGGGATTGTGTTAGGACATCTAATTTCTGAACGCGGGATAGCAGTCGATCAGGCTAAGGTTCAAGTAATCGAACGGATGAATCCACTGACTTCAGTCAAAGGAATCCAAAGTTTCTTAGGATAAGTTGGATTCTACATATGGTTCATTAAAGATTTCTCGAAGATAGCCCGACCACTAACCAATCTACTCTGTAAAGATTCTGAATTCTGTTTTGATGATGATTGTTTGCAAGCATTTGAGAAGCTCAAGAAAGCTTTGATTTCTACACCTATCATTCAATCTCCTGATTGGACTTTACCTTTTGAATTGATGTGCGACACGAGTGACTTTGCCGTCAGAGCTATTCTGGGGCAGAGAAAAGATAAAAAGCTTCACGCGATATACTATGCCAGCCGCACTTTAGGCGAAGCACAAATCAACTATGCGACAACGGAAAGTGAGCTCCTATCCATTGTCTTTGTGTTTGATAAATTTCATTCTTACTTGATTGACTCGAAAGTTATTGTTTATATAGATCACGCAGCAATCAAGTACTTGATGAGTAAAAAGGATGCAAAGCCACGGCTTATACGATGGATACTGCTTCTTCAAGAGTTTGATTTGAAAATCAGATATAAAAAGGGAGCTGAAAATGTGGTAGCCAACCATTTGTCATGTTTGCTTTAGGACAAAGAAAAGGATGTAGATAATGATTTGGAAATTGATGACACATTTCCAGAAGAGAAGTTATTCAGAATTGTTGTGCAAGATGCACCCTGGTACGCCGATTTTGTTAACTTTTTGGCTTCCGATATTTTTCCACCCGACTTGTCATATCAATGAAAAAAGAAGTTCTTATCTGATGTGAGACATTACTACTGGGATGATCCATATCTTTTTCGGTGATGCACCAATGGACTTTTTCGACGATGCGTACCTGAGGATGATATTCCTGATATTCTTAAGCATTGTCATCCTTCCCCTTATGGAGCTCATGCCAGTGCTACAAAGACTGCATTCAAGGTACTACAATTTGGATTATACTAGCCCAGTATTTTTATAGATGC
Organism: Costus lasius; assembly: GCA_027563935.2. Taxonomy (NCBI): domain Eukaryota; kingdom Viridiplantae; phylum Streptophyta; class Magnoliopsida; order Zingiberales; family Costaceae; genus Costus; species Costus lasius. Next base: position 54,986,636 of record CM050447.1, read on the forward strand.
ATGAAATTTTATTCTGACTTGTGATAGTTGCCAAAGAAGTGGCAACATTTCAAAACGAGATGAACTTCCCCTACAAAATATTTTAGAAGTCGAATTATTCGATGTATGAGGAAAAGATTTCATGGGATCATTCCCATCCTCTTGTGGAAATAAGTTCATCTTGGTGGCCATCGACAATGTATCAAAACGAGTAGAAGCTTCAATCGCACCAACCAGTGACTCCAAAGTCGTGATCCGGATGCTGAGGAAGACTATCTTTCCTAGATTCGGTATGCCGCGAGTGCTTATCAGTGATGGAGGATCGCATTTCATTGAACAGGGATTTTCCGCTCTATTGAAAAAGTATGGGGTGCATCACAAAATAGCAACACCATATCACTCATAGACTAGTGGACAAGTTGAGGTAACAAATCGTGAGTTGAAAAGAATTTTAGAATGCACGGTTTCAACTACAAGAACTAATTGGGCCCTTAAATTATATGATGCTCTCTGGGCTTATCGAACTGCATTCAAGACACCTATAAGAATGTCTCCATTTCAAATGATATATGAGAAGTCTTGTCATCTTTCGGTCGAACTTGAGCATGTGAGAGAAGGAAGTTGGATTTGAATGAATTGGACGAAATACGACTTGAGGCGTACGAGAATGCCAAAATCTATAAGGAACATACCAAGAGGTTTCACGACGAACGCATAGTGCACAAGGAATTTGAAATTGGAGATTTGGTCCTACTTTTTCATTCAAGGCTTAAGCTATTTCCTGGGATGTTGCGATCTCGATAGACTGGTCCATATGTTGTGAAGAATGTCTATCCATATGGTGTAATTAATATTTATAGCGATCAGTCCGGAACTTTCAAAGTCAATGGGCAATGTCTAAAGTCAAATTTATTTAAATTTTAAATTTTAAAAAATCCTATAAATAAATCCTAAATCTCCACCTTAATCCTAACCTAATTATCCTAATCCTCTCTCTCTCCTCACGTGCACCGAAGCCGCTCCCTGTTTTTTTTTTCCTTCGTTCCTTGTTGTCTCGCACTACTTCTCCTTCACGTCTTCTTCCCCGTTAGAGATAGTTGTGAGCGTCTGGTGTTGGGAAACCCTAAGGATATTTTATAATTTTTTAGAGTCATATCAACACAAATACATTGCACAGCGGAATAATATCCCCGAAACAGGCCAGTCCCAAAAACCCAATGAAGATTGTTAAGCGAGGGAGTCGACATGATGAGATAGAAAATACCTTAGGAGAAAGACGAGGCCGATGTCGAGGTAGGTGCTCACGCGTGCGCCCTCTGCAGTCTCACACACACGGATGCCTCTAGTTCTCTTCTTCCACGCCCCGTGCTAACCTCGGGAAGAAGATCCTAGCCTTTGTTCTCCTTCTTCATGACTTGTGCCACCTCCAAGGTTCATGCGCCAATGAATAGGGAGAAGGGGAGATGATGATGCCGCCAAGCCTTCCTCCAAGTTGCGCCAAGAAGAGAAGGAGAAGACTTGCGGCTATGGAAGATGGAAGAAGATGTTGCGCCTCTTACTTCTTGCTCTCACCCCTTGGAGTGCTCATGCCTCTTGAATCAATGCATGCATAAAGAAGCTCACGCATGCTTCTATTAAATAGAAGCAAGAGGTGGCCAAGACAAGGGGTGGGCGCAAGTCATGATAAGAGGGGGCAGCTAGGGTATGACTAGGGCGAGCAATTAGGGTTTTGGCTTTAGGTAACTCTCCAAGAGTTTGCCATAAACCCCCTCTAATCGCCTAGGACTTACCATGTAAATCCATCATGCCTTAGATGCCTCAACCCTTGCCATATGCACAAGGTTTCGATCTAAGCCTAAAGGGGGAGGCGCCTAAAGCTTCCTAATGAAGCAAAGGCGCCAACTTCTCCCCATTATGCCCATAGGCGCCTATGGGAAAAGTTTTCTCCCCATTATACCCTTTTAGCCTATAGCCTCTTCATGACAACATGTTATTGGGCCTCATTGGATAATGAGCTAGCCCAAACTTCATTACATGGGTTGATTAAGCAATTGGATCCAATCCAATGCAACCATAATCCAAATTTGACCAACCGTGGTCAAATACGGATCAACATGCCAAAAATAAAGTTTGGCTCCAATAACACTCTTCCATCTCATCAGGCCCATTGGCGCTGATGAAATCTCCCAAATAGATCCGAGTTATCTAATAACTCGATCGTAAGGCTTCCTGATCAATACGAGAACTCGAGTATCAAGGTGTGCGACCCTGTAGGTTCCTCTGACGCTGGCAGTGCTGACCAAAGGTCACCACAAGCAGTGAGTGGCACCTAGCAGTGCATCGCTGCTACCTAGGTCATTGGAATGGATATCGACATCGACATCCCCATCATCGCAACAAGGTACAAATGCATTATAGTCTCTTTGCCGAACTGACATCCGATTGGACAAGTGTGTCAACATTTGTTTTCATCCAATCTCATGGTTATGACTAAATCAGGTTCTCACCTGGGTATGGCCATACACTTTCTGTCATAGAACCATAGAGGAGCTCCATGGATATCAAGCTTCCCTCAGGAAGGGGCAAATCCTCTGTCTATCCATTGACCTTCTCATATGGGTCGTGACATGCTCAATGATAACTGTTATGACCTCCCAACTACAGTGAGGTGTTAGGTTGTATCAAAGCATATCCATAACCATATAGAATGGTTAATGACCTCAAGTCAAGGGATCAATGCATCTCCTGTCACTTGTGAGGATAACTCATGACACCAAGTCATTGCCTCACAGCGGGTCTATCCAGTATATCCACCACTGATATACCCATATGTCTGCGTTAGCACCTCGTGTCTAACCAGCCCATATACCAGTCTCACAAAAACCAGAGCTGTCCCATATCCACTCAGGTACATCGACTGGGGATAATCATTTGAGCACATATCCAATCTGTCTCCAGGTACATTATCATATAAGTACATAATCGCAGATGTAGACAAACATAGATAATGACAATGCCAGAATGATATAAATATCATAGTCAAGTAGTACAAATGTGGACCAATACTAGGTCTCAGGGCATATACACCAACATCTGGCAGCATCAAGAAGGAGCGTCGGCGGCCACATCATCCGTACTTGGTTAGGCGCCCTTCGTCCGGTGGGATTCGGACATGTACAGAGCTCTGGCGGCAACATCTTCTAAGTCCTAGCAGAAGATGAGTTCTGCGGCAGTTTTCCTTCTCCCGACGGTGGCTGCGACCTCCTTCCTCCTTTCTTTCTTAGCGATGCAGCGGCAACTCCTCCCAATGGCTTCTTCTTCCTTCTCACAGTGCTGCCCCCTTCCAGCAGCGCGCAGCGAATTTCCCTATGGAGCAGTGTTGTAGTCCGCAAGTGCATGGATACTCGAAGTAATATTTAAGATATCGAACCACAGAGACCTCGTTGTTAAGTACTAACTAATTGAATTCTCACTAGCTAAACAAATCGAGAATAATGAAAATAAACGATCGAACGGTATGCAAAAAATCAGAGAGAAAGAATTGGGACTAGGGGTTCATCCACCTTAATATTTATGACTAGATATAATTAAATGTTCATCAATCTATTTTCGTTATGGTAAAGATATAGCTTACTTAATAAACAAATTAACTCGCTCTCGCGCAGTCAATTTACAAAGAACGATCCTCACTCTCGTGCAAGATCTATTCAATGTTTAATATAAGTAAACTTTAACAGAGAGATTAAGAATCACTCTCGTGCATTCTATCTGAATGTCAAGATCTCAAGCAAAACTAAGTATTCTCATACCTTAGTTTCACAGGTTTTAATTATGGTTTTCAAACAATCCAATATATATCTCTAGCATATTTTCATGTCTAAAATAATAATAATTTCTAGATCAGAACATCAACAAGAATTAAACTTCTAAAATCTAAAGATAAGAACACAACTAATCTCTTACGATGAGCTCCTACCATAAATTCTAGGGTTCCAAGTTTTGTGTATCATCTTCTCAGTCCATAACACAAAACTCTAATACATGTTAATGATCGAAACCAGAAAAGATTAAAGACATTAATCTCTTAAGTAAAATTACCATACCAAAAATATTTTGATGGAATAAATATCACCTAGTCATTGAAATATCAAGGGGATTATACCCTTTTTCCCAAAAGAAAGTTTAAGCTAACATGATTGAAGGATTACAATAAGACATGGTTTTAGATTGATCAAAAATTGAAAGGGAAGAGTAGAAGTTACAAAACAAGGCTGTAATGAAAATTACAGCCCGTAATTTGCAGTAGAGTCGCGATGAACAGTGCAGGCGACCATGTTTTTGTTGATATCTCCTTTGATCGATCTCCTTTCACTCTGAAACTTCTGTGGTGTGTTCTCCTTCCTCAGGCGAAGCTTCCTTTCAAATTTCATGGCCGGAGGTGGTCTGTACGTTGAACGGCGATGAACCCTAGCGCGGCAGCGATTCCCTGAAATTCTCCCTCGAACGTCAATGAAAATTGTTCCTTTTGCTTCGAAAATCTTCCCTTTCTAATGCTGAGTATTTTCCTTCTTTCGGATCTTCAATTGGTGCCTTAAATCTCAAAAGATCATCTTTTTAAGTTTTCGGTAAAAGAATCGGGCAACTGGGCGCAAAATTATGGTACCCGCGACGGTCATTACGGTACTGCCGTAACTACTTCTGAAGTTTCTGTAGGTATATGACTCGTAATTACGGCACCATAAAATTCGTCACGGTAGCACCGTAATCTCTTTGATTGTTCCTGAAAGTTTCTGTAGGAAATTTATCCAAAATTTCGGCACCATAAAAATCCTTACGGCAGTGCCGTAATTCTTACGTAATTGCTCGATTGTGGACCAAAATCACGGCACCGTAAAATTCATTACGGTAGTGCCGTAATTTCCAAAAAAAATCTTCTACGTGTTGCGGCCGTGAAATTCATTACGGTAGTGTCATATTCCCATATTATGGCCGTAAAATTAATTACGGTATTACCGTAATTTCGCACGAAAATCCGGTTTGACTTGAAATTTTGTGTGCAAACTCCTCTTGATGATTAGAATTCATCCACGCATCGAAATTGCTTGAAAACTCATGATAATGATGTCTTTTTACCTGAAATTCATAAAAAATCAAGAAAGGTGTAGATTCTAAAATATTTTATAAATAAGGTATAAAAATAAGCAACATAGCATGATTATGACCCAAAAATGCAGTGGATTTAGCAAGAAATATGCTATGAAATTTAGAGTCATCAAAATACATAAGGCTCTAATGTTTCTTGTCCTCAAATAAATAAAGAAAACAATATGGATTATGAAAGTAAACCTTCAGATGATGAATAAATTTCTAAGATAGAATTACCTATGAAAAATTCACATCAAATAAATACTCAAAATTTCAAATAAATATATCATCCTCTGAATTCAGTCCTTAAGATCCATGACTCAATCAAATAAAATTTCGTAACGCGCATAAATAGAATTTCAATCTCATGAGTTCACCTAGTTTTAGCTTTGAGTCCATGATGTCTTTGTTTACAGGAATAGGAATCACAAAATCTTTTTCTACTCAAATTTTTTTCTCTCTCTTTTTTATGCATCTTTGACATTTTCTAAAATGAATACCACCTTTCTTCTGGTGACATATTTAGAATATATTGGTCACATAACCAACATAATTGAACTCATATCTAGAAAGAATTCTTCTTGAGATAGCGGAGTTAATGTCAAAGAATCTCTCTCATGGCATGCACCCACATAGATACATACTTTTTCTTGAACTTCAACTCTTATCTTAGGTACCATTGCAAATACAATGCCAAGAAGAGGAGTTATTCTTTTCAGACTTCAACCCATAACTTTAGGTACCACTGCCAATTTTTCGTAGTGCCAAATAGGGGAGTCACTTTTCTTTGTGGATTTTGGATTGTTTCTTCCCAACAAATAACAAGATGGACTTTAATGATTTGCTAGGTTTAATCAATTGATATCAATCCGAAAATCACACAACATATTCTCATTTTATCCAAAAGAATTACTTCACTTTCAAATCTCATTCATTAAACGATATATTCACCCAAAACTTCATGTATCAATCAATGGAAAATTTCAATAGATTATATCAAAGAAATAAACTCATCATTTTAGATCTATTTCCAATTCTTCAAGCATTGTCATGAACAATATTTCATCATCAAGAAAATTTTGGCATAATAACGGCAGCATTTTCATGATTAAACGAACCACACAGGCATATATATCATTATTACCGAATCATACTAAAATCATTAACACCAAATCACATATCATACAAAACACAGAGTGTATCAATCCAAAATATCAGAATATCAAATACAACCATATCGAACCATTATCAAATCAAGTATCAATAGAATCTCAATACAACCATATTGAAAGAAAGTATAGCAGTCATCAAATCCTCTTAATACAACCAAATCGAAATCATGTAGCAATCAAATCTTAGAAACGAGGATCAGTAGTAGTAGGACACAAGAAGTTTGACAGAGTCATCCTTCCCTACACAAGTATAAAATCAGTATCAATCAGTAAAATATAAGTAGAGTAATAAGAATAGGAGAAAGATACTCACATAGCTCTACTCATATGAATCCGTCTCCTTGTCATCTCCCTCAGCCTGGTTGGTGTCCATGGGATCTTGAGAAACTCCCTCTCCTGCATCTGAAGAGTCCCCTTCAAGGGGGAGCGCAAGCAGATGAAACCCCTTTCAAGAGGGGAGGGCGAAAAACCCTTAAGGGTGGCGCATAAAAATTGCAAGCGGAAGCAAGGGTTTTTCATGGATCTTAGCAAGATAATATGATCAACTTGATGAAGTTTAGATCCATACCAAAGCCATGAGGAAGATGGCGACTTGGAAGAGAAAGATCGAAAGGGATCTTCTCCCTAGTTGACGCACACAAGATGATGTGCTTGCTCCTTGGAGATCCTTGTGCTAGCAAGGTCCTTCAAGGGTCCCTCTCGTATGGTAAGGAAATGAGAGATGATGTCTAGGCTTGCCGAACCTCCACCAAGACCTCGCCTTCTCCACGCCAAAGTCTCGTCAAGCAAGAGCAAGGAGACGAGAGTTGAATGGAGCGTTCAAGTCATTTGGCGTTCAAGGGAACATGCGCTAAATGACTTTCCAAAATTGGAAAATCCATTAAGCCATGCGTTCATGATCACTAAATCGATCAAAACGCCAAAACAATGAACCATACGTTCAAGCTCTTGAACCGGTTCAAAGTAAATGTGTTCGGTCCAAAGGCCAAACCAAGCCAGCCCAAGCCAATCGGTCTAGATCAACTAAACCCTAAGGTTTCCAATCTAACCGTTCATCTCATGATGCTCTTGATCTCACCGATCTAGCATCAATCCTCTCGATCGAAGCTTACCGATTGCAAGCCCTAATCAATCAAACATGATTAGACTGGATCTCACTTACAATCAGAGTTTAAACTCCTTTAAACTGAATCAAAACAATCCAGTCCACACGATCTGACTTAAGTAAGCCATATCATCAAATTGTGCGACCCTAAGGGTTTCCTTTAAATGTCGGTAACGATAACTTACATTATCACGATCAGTGAGGGGTATCTAGCAACACATCACTGTCTCCCGATATAAAGGAAAGAGTCTTCCAAGACTACACCCAAACCATAGCACAAGTGTGAATCCACTTCACAAGGCATGCATATTTCCTTTGCCACTGGATGTTCTTATTGGACAAGCGTGTCAAGCCTGTAGCTCCAATATGATGAGCATGATTAGATCAGATGCACATAGTCACCTGGGTATGGCCATACACTTTCTCAATCATCTCATCTAGGGGCCCCCTATAGAACACCACACTCCTTCAACAAGGAGACGGCAATCCTCTATCTATCACTAGTGCCCTAACCTGACTCATGATCATTATCCAAGATAGTCTATAACCATTATGTTTCAAATGATATTGAACTACCTCAAAACAATGACAATCATCATTTAGAAACACAAGTGATCTCAAGTCAGAGGACATGTGCCACTTGTTGCAATCAAGGATCATTCACATTGTGACAAGCAATTGAATATCCTAGTAGGGTCTGTCCAGTACATCCAATGTACCCATGAGTCTACATCTTATTCTATGCTCGAAGCATCCTATAAGATTAGAACACATATTAGTCTCAATCATATCAAGGCTGTCTCATGTTCACCAAGATATATCGACTAAGGACTTTTAGCATGTCAGCCTAGCTGAACAACATTGAGACATTAATCAGAAGTACACTTATTACAGCAGACAAGGTAACAACCTGAATAATAACCATGCCTTTATAAACACAAGAGTTTATTACATGATACTGATACAATCCCAAGGCCTCAAACATTAGCCTTAAGGGCATACCCCAACAATCTCCCACTTGCACTTAATCTAATGGTTGAGAAATCTCAAACCCATGTTATTACAGTGCTTCTCATGCTTCTGCTGCGCCAGAGGCTTGGTAAGCGGGTCAGCCAGATTGTCGTCTGTATGAACCTTGCATATTTTGATCTCGCCACGATCTATGATCTCCCGGATCAAGTGAAACCGTCTCTGTATGTGCTTGGACTTCTGGTGCGACCGTGGTTCCTTTGCTTGTGCGATGGCTCCAGTGTTATCACAGAAGATAACCAAAGGATCGACACTCGAAGGAACAACACCAAGTTCTCTCACGAACTTACGAATCCACACTGCCTCCTTGGATGCTTCCGAGGCTGCAACATACTCGGCTTCTGTTGTGGAATCAGCAACAGTTGACTGTTTGAAACTTTTCCACACCACCGCTCCACCATTCAAGCTAAAAACATAGCCTGATTGCGATCGGAAATCATCCTAGTCCGACTGGAACGAAGCGTCAGTATATCCTTCTATACTGAGTTCTTCCTGACCACCATATATCAAGAACATATCTTTGGTCCTCCGCAGATATTTTATAATGTTCTTGACTGCAATCCAGTGCGCCATACCTGGATTACTTTGGAACCGACTGGTCACGCTTAACCCGTAAGCGACGTCTGGGCGAGTACACAACATCGCATACATAATGGATCCAATAGCCGAAGCATAAGGCGTATTGTCCATTTCATCTTTCTCAGTCTGTGTTTGTGGACACTGACTCTTCGAAAGATTCAGACCATGTCTGACTGGAAGATATCCTCTTTTAGAATTCTCTAAATGGAATCTCTCCAGGACTTTATCGATGTAAGTACTCTGGCACAGCCCGAGAAGCCTCTTAGATCTATCCCTGTAGATCTTCACACCTAATACATAGGCTGCTTCTCCTAAATCTTTCATCTGGAAACATTTCCTTAGCCATGCCTTAACCGCATGCATTTCTGGAATATCATTTCCAATGATCAAGATGTTATCGACGTAGAGGACTAGGAATGTAATCACGCTCCCACTAAACCTCTTATTGAAAGTACCCCTTAAACTAAGGGGGGTCCCCTTCTAGGGGGAGCGAAAACCCTAGGCAGTGGCGCATAAAATTTTTGGGCAGCGGATTAGGGTTTCAAGAATCGGTTCATGTGATATGATCAACCAAATGGAAACGATTGCATGTAAGAGATAAAACTCATACCATAGCCATTTCGAATGGCGCCTAGGAAGCAAAGATCAAAGCAGATCTTCTCCAGAGGTGACGCACACAGTTGATGTCGCCTACTCCTCTTTGCGATCCTTGTGCTAGCAAGATCCAAAGAAGTCTTTGATCGAAAATGAGAAAGGGATGAAGAGATCTTTTCTTTGCCGATTTCTCCTCCAAATCCAAGGCGTCGTCACCCACGGAAAAACCCAAGAGGAATGCGTTCAAGTGGCGAGAATAGAGAGAGCACTCTCTTTCGAACGTGAGTGTCTCCAAGTGGAGATCATGGTGGCTAAAAATAGCACCACTAACCGCCCAACATGTTCACGCCAAGTGAACTTGTCGCCAATGCTTGAACCATTTTGGTTTAATTTAATTTTGGTTCAATTACCAAATAAACCAAACGACATGGCCTAGATCATATTAAAACCCTAAGGTTCCAGATCTAGCCGTTGATCTCTATGATGCTCCTGATCTGACCGATCTAGCATCTCTTCTCTCGATCGAAGCTTACCGATCTCAAGTCCTAATCAATCAAACATGATCAGACCAGATCTCACTCACAATCAGAGATTAAATCCCTTTAAACTGAACCCGAAACAATTCAGTCCACACGATCTGACTTAAGTAAGCCATATCATCAATTGTGCGACCCTGAGGGTTTCCTTAAAACATCGGTAACGATAATTTACATTATCACAACCAGTGAGGGGTATCTAGCAACACATCACTGTCTCCCGATATCAAGGAAAGAGTCTTCCAAGACTTCACCCAAAAACAGCACAAGTGTGAATCAATTCACAAAGCATACATATTTCCTTTGCCACTGGATGTTCTTATTGGACAAGCCTGTCAAGCTCGTAACTCCAATATGATGAGCATGATTAGAACAGATGAGCACTGTCACCTGGGTATGGCCATACACTCTCTCAATCATCTCATCCAGGGGGCCCCTTTAGAACATCACACTCCTTAAACAAGGAGACGGCAATCCTATGTCTATCACTAGTGCTCTAACCTGATTCAAGCTCACCATCCAAGATAGTCTATAATCATTATGTTTCAAATGATATTGAACTACCTCAAAACAATGACAATCATCATTTAGAAAACACAAGTGATCTCAAGTCAGAGGAAATGTGCCACTTGTCTTAATCAAGGAATATTCACATTGTGACAAACAATTGAACATCCTAGTAGGGTCTGTCCAGTACATCCCATGTACCCATGAGTCTACATCTTATTCCATGCTCGAAGCATCCTATAAGATTAGAACACATATTAGTCTTAACCATATCGAGGCTGTCTCATGTTTACCAAGATATATCGACTAAGGACATAATAGCATGTCAGCCCAGCTGAACAGCTTTGAGACATTATTCAGAAGAACATATATTGCAGCAGACAATGTAGCTAACTGAATAACAACCATGCCTTTATAAACACATAGAGTTTATTACATGATACTTGTTACATTCCCATAGGCCTCAAACATTAGCCTTAAGGGCATACCCCAACAATCTCCCACTTGCACTTAATCTAATGGTTGAGAAATCTCAAACCCATATTATTACAGTGCTTCTCATGCTTCTGCTGCGCCAGAGGCTTGGTAAGCGGGTCTGCCAGATTGTCATCTGTATGAACCTTGCATACTTTGATCTCGCCACGATCTATGATCTCCCTGATCAAATGAAACCGTCTCTGTATGTGCTTGGACTTCTGGTGCGACCGTGGTTCCTTTGCCTGTGCGATTGCTCCAGTGTTATCACAGAAGATAACCAAAGGATCTGCACACGAAGGAACGACACCAAGTTCTCTCACGAACTTACGAATCCACACTGCCTCCTTGGATGCTTCCGAGGCTGCAACATACTCGGCTTCTGTTGTGGAATCAGCAACAGTTGACTGTTTGAAACTTTTCCACACCACTGCACCTCCATTCAAGCTAAAAACATAGCCTGATTGCGATCGAAAATCATCCTGGTCAGACTGGAACGAAGCGTCAGTATATCCTTCAATACTGAGTTCTTCCTGACCACCATATATCAAGAACATATCTTTGGTCCTCCGCAGATATTTTAAAATGTTCTTGACTGCAATCCAGTGCGCCATACCTGGATTACTCTGGTAACGACTGGTTACGCTTAACCCGTAAGCAACGTCTGGGCGAGTACACAACATCGCATACATTATAGAACCAATAGCCGAAGCATAAGGCGTATTGTTCATTTCATCTTTCTCAGTCTGTGTTTGTGGACACTGACTCTTAGAAAGATTCAGACCATGTCTGACTGGAAGATATCCTCGCTTAGAATTCTCTAAGTGAAATCTCTCCAGGACCTTATCGATGTAAGTACTCTGGCACAGCCCGAGAAGCCTCTTAGATCTATCCCTGTAGATCTTCACACCTAACACATAGGCTGCTTCTCCTAGATCTTTCATCTGGAAACATTTCCTCAGCCATGCCTTAACAGCATGCATTTCAGGAATGTCGTTTCCAATGATCAAGATATCATCGACGTAGAGGACTAGGAAAGTAATCACGCTCCCACTAAACCTCTTATATACACACGGGTCATCCTCGTTCTTGATGAAACCAAATTCAGTAACTGATTCATCAAAACGAATATTCCAGCTTCTTGATGCTTGTTTAAGTCCATAAATGGACTTCTTTAACTTGCATATTTTATGACGATCTGCTGGATTAGTGAAACCTTCTGGTTGTGTCATATACACATCCTCATCCAGATTTCCATTAAGGAAAGCTGTTTTCACATCCATCTGCCAAATCTCATAATCATAATATGCAGCTATCGCGAAAAGAATCCGAATAGACTTAAACATGGCTACAGGTGAGAAAGTTTCATCATAATCTATCCCGTAGATTTGTTTGAAACCTTTCGCAACTAGCCTGCCTTTATAGGTAACTACGTTACCATCCATGTCAATCTTCTTCTTGAAGATCCATTTACAGCCTATAGGGATAACTCCCGGAGGCGGATCAACCAAATCCCAGACTTGGTTATCTGACATGGAGTCCATCTCGGCGCGCATAGCCTCAAGCCATCTCGCTGACTCTGGTCCACTGACCGCATCCGCATAAGTAAGGGGTTCATCATTGTCAATGATGTAGACTCCGTCATAGCGTTCAGGCTGTCGACGAATCCTACCCGATCTTCGCGGTTCCCGTGATGTCTGAGCCTCAGGTTGTTCAATAACCTGTTCTACCGGCTCAGGCTCATCCAACTGTGCTTGATCACTTTGTCCTTCTTCTGGATTCTCATCCAGCTTTATTTCTCTCCCACTGGCCTCTTGCAGAAGAAACTCCTTCTCAAGAAATATGGCCGTCCGAGCAACAAAAACCTTGTTCTCATTGGGATCGAAGAAATAATAACCCTTAGTTTCCTTAGGGTAACCGACAAAGATACATTTGTCAGATCTGCTCTCTAGTTTCCCAGAGGCGAGCTTTTTAACATAAGCCTCGCAACCCCAGATCCTGATAAATGTCAAGCTCGGCTGTTTCCCATACCATAACTCATATGGCGTCTTTGAAACTGCCTTGGATGGCACTCGGTTTAGTACCTTTGCAGCTGTTTCCAGCGCAAAACCCCAAAAGGAGTATGGAAGAGTAGCCTGACTCATCATAGAACGAACCATATCAAGTAACGTTCTATTTCTCCTCTCGGACACACCATTCCATTGCGGTGTTCCTGGTGGAGTGAGCTGTGAGATAATCCCACACTCCTTTAGATAGTCAGTAAATGCATGACTTAGGTATTCACCACCTCGATCTGAGCGAAGTGCCTTGATATTACGGCCTAGCTGATTTTGTACTTCATTCTTGAACTCTTTGAACTTGTCAAAAGATTCACTCTTATGTCTCATCAGATAGACATACCCATATCTACTGAAATCATCAGTAAATGTAATGAAGTACTGATAGCCACCTCTGGCATGTTTACTAAATGGCCCACACACATCACTGTGTATGAGGTCAAGTAAACCTGAAGCCCTTTGACCTTTATTAGGAAAAGGTGACTTCGTCATTTTACCCATCAAACAAGCTTTGCATGTATCAATCTCCTTATAGGAGAATGATCCCAGCAGTCCATGATCATGCAACCGCTTAATGCGTTTCTCGTTAATATGGCCTAAACGACTATGCCATAGCAAGGTGCTGTCATCAGCATACTTGGCTTTCTTAATATCAACATTCTGTATAGAACTTTCCATGTCCAACATGAATAACCCATTATTAATTGAACCAGTTGCATAAACAATATTATCATATGACAAAACACACTTTGAAATATTGCATTCAAAGGAAAACCCCTTCCTGACAAGAGCAGGAATGGAGATAATATTTTTAGTTATACTGGGAACAAAATAACAACTGTTTAGTTCCAATACAATTCCAGATGGTAAAGTAATGAAGTAGTCTCCTACAGCAACAGCAGCAACCCGTGCCCCGTTTCCAACGCGTAGGTCCACCTCATGCTGTCCCACCTGCCTTCTTCTCTTGAGTTCCTGCACATTTGAACAAATGTGAACTCCACATGCAGTGTCCAACACCCATGATACAGAAGAAGAATACATGACCTCAGTCACGAATATACCTGAGCCAGAAGCAAAGCTTCCCCTCTTATCTCCTTGGAGCGCTTTACAGTCCTTTTTCCAGTGACCCAGCTGGCCACAGTGGAAACACCTGTATTCCTTAGACCGCTTCACCTTCTGCTTCAGAGCCTTGCTGTAATTCTTGACCGGGGCCTTGCCCTTCTTCCCCTTCTTCTTGTTCCTGGAAGGAACCATCAAGACAGAGGTTGAAGGCTTACCCTTCAGAGTTTCCTCAGTGGTCAAGAGCATATTCAGCAGCTCTGCCGGAGTACAATCGATTTTGTTCATATTGAAATTAATAATGAACGCGTCGAATGATGGCGGGAGAGACTGCAGAATAATGTCCACAGCAAGCTCCTGGTTGATGGTATGCCCCAGTTTCTCTAGAGCCTCCTTGTGCCCAATCATCTTGAGCACGTGAGCTCCCACTGGGCTCCCTTCAGCCAGTTTGCTCTGAAAGAAGAGCTTCGTCAAATTATAGCGTTCAGTCCTCGCCTGTGCAGCATACAACATCTTGAGGTTTGTAATCATGTCTCTAGCCGACATGTCCTCATGCTGACGCTGCAGCGGTGGCGTCATAGACGCTAACATCAGGCAAGCGACATCAATGCTATCATTGACGTGCTTTTCATAGGCTTCCCGAACCGCCCTTGCGGCGTTCGGAGCGGGCTGCGGCGGTATCGCCGTCTCGAGGACATACAGTTTCCTCTCTGCCTTAAGAACGATCTTAAGGTGTCCAAACCAGTCAGAGAAGTTCGGCCCAGCAAACTTCTCTCTTTCCAGTAGGGATCGCACATTGAAGTTCATGGTGTTCGTTGCTGCAGGTATCTACAACAATGCAAGAACAGCAAGGTCAGTATCAATGTATAAGAATCAATCAGGACTTAAGAAAGATTCTTTTTCTCACTATTTTATCAGGCGTGAAAAATCCAGCAAAACAGCCCGAAAGAGTAGAACTCTTTTAGTGAGATGGGATCCAGATTTCATACTTGGTCTCCGCGTCCCGCTCAGGCGAGATAAGATGCACAGAGAGTACAAGCACTAGTTTCTGGTAGGCAGTCCCTGCCGATCGCCAACCCGTGCGATTCCCCTTCATCTGGGCAGTCCAGCAGACTGTGCCAACTGAGTTGGTACAACACAATCTCTGACCCCACAGATGGCTGCCTCCATGTGCTACCATATGCGCCACATATGTAGCCTACACGGTCAAGCTGACCCGACCTACTCCCTGGACCACCATGTGCTATGCTGAGCAACGAGAAGGGATAAATCCCTGCTCTGTAACACACAGGTGTAATCCCGCACCGTCTGAAGATAGATGGACGTGCCCACTGAGTGGGTACAACACGGCTCCAACGATAATCAGAACAGTGAGGTTTCGCGTCAGAAGGCTTACGAGCTTGATATTTAATCGTTGGATTTTAACGGTCTTTTATCTTCTTGCCTATCATGCAATTCCTATGGTGATAGCAGAAGATAAATTTACTCATGCAATTCTAATATAAAGCAATAAAAGAAAGCATGTGTCTTTTGTGGTAAAAGCCCATAGCCCTAGTGAGACCTTAACCTAACTTAAGTCTCCACTTGCTCTTTATGGGTCTTTAGCTGCTCATCTGGCCCAAACCTGGGCCCAAGCGCCAACTGCAGCTCTGGTGCGCCCACCAGGAATTTGCGCCTGGTCCTAGGGTCGAACCCTAGACCTCCCACCTGGTCCAGCCACTGCTGCATGCGCTTCTGCCAAGTGTGCATTGTGCTCTTGTCTAATTAAATTACAAATTTAACTATCTAGACAAGAGTGACACGCAGGTCACTTTCACATTATAAATTAATTAAAATTGTGATACGCAGATCACATAAAGAAAATTAATTTACAACATATAATCCAGGCACGCAGGCCCCAGCACAGCACACATTAAAAACGGGCAGCCCACATAAGACTAAATAAACAAGCAGATGCAACAACCATCATGTGATCCAGTCAGGAAAAATAAATTTTTAAAAAACCCCTTCGGATCGATTTTTTTTTTTTTAATTTTTCCTTATTTGCCCCACAACCTTACAATGGTCCATTACTAGGGATCCACTCATCCAACCTAGTCAGATCCACTGCCCTAGCATGCACCAAGTCCTAACTGACTTGAGTCGACCAAAAGGTCAACCATGCATGCACCAAGGCTGAACGACCACACTGAGGTCTGGCAAGCGGGCGTGACCCCGGGCCTAACTCAGGTGCGTTCATCAGTTGTCTCAATCAGACATCGCTACACACCTGTCTGCAGTCGACCTATAGCCACCACAGGCATGCGCCAAGGTGCTAACTGGTCGACCCATTCAGGCTGTCAGATAGTCTGATCAGACATGTTTGGATCTAACCTAGGGGGTGACTTCAACCCTAATAACCCATCTAAGGGTTTAATGTAGGAGCATTAGATCTAAGGTGAAACGCGCATGTGATCAAGGTTTTAGAAAAACTTACAAAAACAGGCGCCAACAACAACATGCGCAATGGAGAAAATAACATCTATACAAATCATGAATTTTCGCCAACTTAGATAATCGCATGTAACCTATAGATCTATTATAATGCGCATACATGGATCATATGACATATCATGGCAATCATAAACAAGCATGAAACATCAGGCTCTGATACCAATTGAAAGTACCCCTTAAACTAAGGGGGGTCCCCTTCTAGGGGGAGCGAAAACCCTAGGCAGTGGCGCATAAAATTTTTGGGCAGCGGATTAGGGTTTCAAGAATCGGTTCATGTGATATGATCAACCAAATGGAAACGATTGCATGTAAGAGATAAAACTCATACCATAGCCATTTCGAATGGCGCCTAGGAAGCAAAGATCAAAGCAGATCTTCTCCAGAGGTGACGCACACAGTTGATGTCGCCTACTCCTCTTTGCGATCCTTGTGCTAGCAAGATCCAAAGAAGTCTTTGATCGAAAATGAGAAAGGGATGAAGAGATCTTTTCTTTGCCGATTTCTCCTCCAAATCCAAGGCGTCGTCACCCACGGAAAAACCCAAGAGGAATGCGTTCAAGTGGCGAGAATAGAGAGAGCACTCTCTTTCGAACGTGAGTGTCTCCAAGTGGAGATCATGGTGGCTAAAAATAGCACCACTAACCGCCCAACATGTTCACGCCAAGTGAACTTGTCGCCAATGCTTGAACCATTTTGGTTTAATTTAATTTTGGTTCAATTACCAAATAAACCAAACGACATGGCCTAGATCATATTAAAACCCTAAGGTTCCAGATCTAGCCGTTGATCTCTATGATGCTCCTGATCTGACCGATCTAGCATCTCTTCTCTCGATCGAAGCTTACCGATCTCAAGTCCTAATCAATCAAACATGATCAGACCAGATCTCACTCACAATCAGAGATTAAATCCCTTTAAACTGAACCCGAAACAATTCAGTCCACACGATCTGACTTAAGTAAGCCATATCATCAATTGTGCGACCCTGAGGGTTTCCTTAAAACATCGGTAACGATAATTTACATTATCACAACCAGTGAGGGGTATCTAGCAACACATCACTGTCTCCCGATATCAAGGAAAGAGTCTTCCAAGACTTCACCCAAAAACAGCACAAGTGTGAATCAATTCACAAAGCATACATATTTCCTTTGCCACTGGATGTTCTTATTGGACAAGCCTGTCAAGCTCGTAACTCCAATATGATGAGCATGATTAGAACAGATGAGCACTGTCACCTGGGTATGGCCATACACTCTCTCAATCATCTCATCCAGGGGGCCCCTTTAGAACATCACACTCCTTAAACAAGGAGACGGCAATCCTATGTCTATCACTAGTGCTCTAACCTGATTCAAGCTCACCATCCAAGATAGTCTATAATCATTATGTTTCAAATGATATTGAACTACCTCAAAACAATGACAATCATCATTTAGAAAACACAAGTGATCTCAAGTCAGAGGAAATGTGCCACTTGTCTTAATCAAGGAATATTCACATTGTGACAAACAATTGAACATCCTAGTAGGGTCTGTCCAGTACATCCCATGTACCCATGAGTCTACATCTTATTCCATGCTCGAAGCATCCTATAAGATTAGAACACATATTAGTCTTAACCATATCGAGGCTGTCTCATGTTTACCAAGATATATCGACTAAGGACATAATAGCATGTCAGCCCAGCTGAACAGCTTTGAGACATTATTCAGAAGAACATATATTGCAGCAGACAATGTAGCTAACTGAATAACAACCATGCCTTTATAAACACATAGAGTTTATTACATGATACTTGTTACATTCCCATAGGCCTCAAACATTAGCCTTAAGGGCATACCCCAACACTTATACACACACGGGTCATCTTCGTTCTTGATGAAACCAAACTCAGAGATTGATTCATCAAAACGAATATTCCAGCTTCTAGATGCTTGTTTCAGTCCATAAATGGACTTCTTTAACTTGCATATTTTATGACGATCTGATGGATTAGTGAAACCTTCAGGTTGTGTCATATACACATCCTCATCCAGATTTCCATTAAGGAAAGCTGTTTTCACATCCATCTGCCAGATCTCATAATCGTAATATGCTGCTATCGCGAAAAGAATCCGAATAGACTTGAACATGGCTACAGGAGAGAAAGTTTCATCATAATCTATCCCGTAGATTTGTTTGAAACCTTTCGCAACTAGCCTGCCTTTATAGGTAACTACGTTACCATCCATGTCAATCTTCTTCTTGAAGATCCATTTACAGCCTATAGGGATTACTCCCGGAGGCGGATCAACCAAATCCCAGACTTGGTTATCTGACATGGAGTCCATCTCGGCTCGCATAGCTTCAAGCCATCTAGCTGACTCCGGTCCACTGACCGCATCCGCATAAGTAAGGGGTTCATCATTATCAATGATGTAGACTCCGTCATAGCGCTCAGGCTGACGACGGATCCTTCCCGATCTTCGCGGTTCCCGTGATATCTGAGCCTCAGGTTGTTCAATAACCTGATCCACCGGCTCAGGCTCATCCAACTGTGCTTGACTACTTTGTCCTTCCTCTGGATTCTCATCCAGCTTTATTTCTCTCCCACTGGCTTCTTGCAGAAGAAACTCCTTCTCAAGAAAAATAGCCGTCCGAGCAACAAATACTTTGTTCTCTTTGGGATCGTAGAAATAATAACCCTTAGTTTCCTTAGGGTAACCGACAAAGATGCATTTCTCAGATCTGTTCTCTAGTTTCCCAGAGGCGAGCTTTTTGACATAAGCCTCGCAACCCCAGATCCTGATAAATGTCAAGCTCGGCTGTTTCCCATACCATAATTCATATGGCGTCTTTGAAACGGCCTTGGATGGCACTCGGTTTAGTACCTTTGCAGCTGTTTCCAGTGCAAATCCCCAAAAGGAATATGGAAGAGTAGCCTGACTCATCATAGAACGAACCATATCAAGTAACGTTCTATTTCTCCTCTCGGACACACCATTCCATTGCGGTGTTCCTGGCGGAGTGAGCTGTGAGATAATCCCACACTCTTTTAGATAGTCAGTAAACGCATGACTCAAGTATTCTCCACCTCGATCAGAACGAAGTGCCTTGATATTTCGGCCTAGCTGATTCTGTACTTCATTCTTGAACTCTTTGAACTTGTCAAAGGATTCACTCTTATGTCTCATTAGATAGACATAACCATATCTACTGAAATCATCAGTAAATGTAATGAAGTACTGATAGCCACCTCTGGCATGTTTACTAAACGGCCCACACACATCACTGTGTATAAGGTTAAGTAAACCTGAAGCCCTTTGACCTTTGTTAGGAAAAGGTGACTTCGTCATTTTACCCATCAAACAAGCTTTGCATGTATCAATCTCCTCATAGGAGAATGATCCCAGCAGTCCATGATCATGCAACCGCTTAATGCGCTTCTTGTTAATATGGCCTAAACGACTATGCCATAACAAGGTGCTGTCTTCAGCATACTTGGCTTTCTTATTATCAATGTTTTGTATAGAATATTCCATGTCCAACATGAATAACCCATTGTTAATTGAACCAGTTGCATAAACAATATTATCTAAAGATAAAACACACTTTGAAATATTGCATTCAAAGGCAAATCCTTTCCTGACAAGAGCAGGAATAGAGATAATATTCTTGGTTATACTGGGTACAAAATAACAATTGTTTAATTCCAATACAATGCCAGATGGTAAAGAAATGAAATAGTCTCCTACAGCAACAGCAGCAACCCGTGCCCCGTTTCCAACGCGTAGGTCTACCTCATGCTGTCCCACCTGCCTTCTTCTCTTGAGTTCCTGCACATTTGAACAAATGTGAACTCCACATGCAGTGTCCAACACCCATGAAATAGAAGAAGAAGATAACATGACCTCAGTCACATATATACCTGAGCCAGAAGCGATGCTTCCCCTCTTATCTCCTTGGAGCGCTTTACAGTCCTTTTTCCAGTGACCCAGCTGGCCACAGTGGAAACACCTGTTGTCCTTCGACCGCTTAACCTTTTGTTTCAGAGCCTTACTGTAGTTCTTGACAGGGGCTTTGCCCTTCTTCCCCTTCTTCTTGTTCCTAGAAGGAACCATTAAGACAGAGGTTGAAGGCTTTCCCTTCAGAGTCTCCTCAGTTGTCAAGAGCATATTCAGCAGCTCTGCCGGAGTACAATCGATCTTGTTCATATTAAAATTAATAATGAACGCATCGAAAGAGGGCGGGAGAGACTGCAGAATAATGTCTACAGCAAGCTCCTGGTTGATGGTATGCCCCAGTTTCTCCAGAGCCTCCTTGTGCCCAATCATCTTGAGCACGTGAGCTCCCACTGGGCTCCCTTCAGCCAGTTTGCTCTGAAAGAAAAGCTTTGTCAGATTATAGCGTTCTGTCCTCGCCTGTGCAGCATACAGCATCTTGAGGTTCGCTATAATTTCTATAGCCGACATATCCTCATGCTGACGCTGCAGCGGTGGCGTCATAGACGCTAGCATCAGGCAAGCGACATCAATGCTATCATTGACGTGCTTTTCATAAGCATCCCGAACCGCCCTTGCGGCGTTCGGAGCGGGTTGAGGCGGCACAGCCGTCTCGAGGACATACAGTTTCCTCTCTGCCTTAAGAACGATCTTAAGGTGTCCGAACCAGTCTGAGAAGTTTGGCCCAGCAAACTTCTCCCTTTCCAGTAGGGATCGCACATTGAAGCTCATGGTGTTCGTTGCTGCAGGAATCTACAACAATGCAAGAACAGCAAGGTCAGTATCAATGTATAGAATCAATCCAGGACTTAAGAAAGATTCTTTTTCTCACTATTTTATCTGGCTGAAAAATCCAGCAAAACAGCCCGAAAGAGTAACACTCTTTTAGTGAGATGGGATCCAGATTTCATACTTGGTCTCCGCGTCCCGCTCAGGCGAGATAAGATGCACAGAGATGACAAGCACTAATTTCAGGTAGGCTGTCCCAGCCAATCGCCAACCCGTGCGATTCCCCTTCACCTGGGCAATCCAGCAGACTGTGCCAACTGAGTTGGTACAACACAGTCTCTGATCCCTCAGATGGCTGCCTCCATGCGCTACCATATGCGCCACATATGTAGCCTACATGGTCAAGCTGACCTGACCTACTCCCTGGACCACCACGTGCTATGCTGAGCAACGAGAAGCGATAAATCCCTTCTCTATAACACGCAGGTGAAATCCCGCACCGTCTGAAGATAGATGGACGTGCCCACTGAGTGGGTACAACACGGCTCCAACGATAGTCAGAACAGTGAGGTTTCGCGTCAGAAGGCATTACGTGCTTGATATTTTAGCGTTTGGATTTTAACGGTCTTTTATCTTCTTACTATCAGGCAAATCCTATGGCTATAGCAGAAGATAAATAAATCATGCTGTTCTACTTATTTAAACAATAAAAGAAAGCATGCATCTTATGTGGTAAAAGCCCATAGCCTAAGTAAGACCTTAAGATACTTAAGTCTTCACTTGCTCTTCTTGGGTCTTTAGCATCTCATCTGGTCCAACCCAGGGCCCTTGCGCCAAGAGCACCTCAGGTGTGCCACCAGCTGAATGCCCCTCTGGGATGTGTGCCTTTGTGCTCTTGTCTAATCAAAATACATTTTGATCTATCTAGACAAGTTTGACTCGCAGGTCAATTATACAATAAATTAATTAAAAAGTGATTCGCAGATCACAATAATATTAATTTACAGGTTTAATTCCAGGCACGCAGGCCCCAGCACAGCACACATTTAACATGGGCAGCCCACATAAGAATAAATAAACAAGCATAGGCATCAAACAACATGTGATCCAATTAAAAGAAAATAAATTTTGAAAACCCCATTGGCATCAATTTTAATTTTCTTATGTGCCCTACAACCTTACAATGGTCCATTGATAGGGATCCACTCATTCATCTAGTCAGATCCTCTGCCCCTTGCATGCACCAAGTCCTAACTGACTCGAGTTGACCTAATGGTCAACCATGCATGAGCCAAGGGTTGAACAACCCTCATGAGTTCTGGCATGCGGGTGTGACCCCGGGCCTAACTCATGTGTGTTCAATGGTTGTCTCAACCAGACCTCGCTACACGCCTAAGATGCAATCGACCTATAGCCACCTCGTGCTTGCGCACAGGTGCCATCTGGTCGATCTATCTCGGCTGTCAGATGGTCTGATCAGACTATTGGATCTAACCTAGAGGTGACTTCAACCCCATCAACCCATCTAAAGGTTTATAGTAGGCGCCACTTAGATCTAGTCATAGGCGCGCATGTTAGGTTTTTGATAAAATAACATGAACTAAGCGCCAACACAAGACATGCGACAAGATGAACAAACAACATGCGCCAACATAAGGTAAACATCTTACTTTCGCATGAAGAAATAACATGTAAGTTTCGCATGTCAACAAGATCTAAGCATACATGTAAATGCGCAACCAAGGATCACAAAATATACCAAGCAATCATATTACATGCTTGAACCGCATCCTCTGATACCAATTGAAGAGTCCCCTTCAAGGGGGAGCGCAAGCAGATGAAACCCCTTTCAAGAGGGGAGGGCGAAAAACCCTTAAGGGTGGCGCATAAAAATTGCAAGCGGAAGCAAGGGTTTTTCATGGATCTTAGCAAGATAATATGATCAACTTGATGAAGTTTAGATCCATACCAAAGCCATGAGGAAGATGGCGACTTGGAAGAGAAAGATCGAAAGGGATCTTCTCCCTAGTTGACGCACACAAGATGATGTGCTTGCTCCTTGGAGATCCTTGTGCTAGCAAGGTCCTTCAAGGGTCCCTCTCGTATGGTAAGGAAATGAGAGATGATGTCTAGGCTTGCCAAACCTCCACCAAGACCTCGCCTTCTCCACGCCAAAGTCTCATCAAGCAAGAGCAAGGAGACGAGAGTTGAATGGAGCGTTCAAGTCATTTGGCGTTCAAGGGAACATGCGCTAAATGACTTTCCAAAATTGGAAAATCCATTAAGCCATGCGTTCATGATCACTAAATCGATCAAAACGCCAAAACAATGAACCATACGTTCAAGCTCTTGAACCGGTTCAAAGTAAATGTGTTCGGTCCAAAGGCCAAACCAAGCCAGCCCAAGCCAATCGGTCTAGATCAACTAAACCCTAAGGTTTCCAATCTAACCGTTCATCTCATGATGCTCTTGATCTCACCGATCTAGCATCAATCCTCTCGATCGAAGCTTACCGATCGCAAGCCCTAATCAATCAAACATGATTAGACTGGATCTCACTTACAATCAGAGTTTAAACTCCTTTAAACTGAATCAAAACAATCCAGTCCACACGATCTGACTTAAGTAAGCCATATCATCAAATTGTGCGACCCTAAGGGTTTCCTTTAAATGTCGGTAACGATAACTTACATTATCACGATCAGTGAGGGGTATCTAGCAACACATCACTGTCTCCCGATATAAAGGAAAGAGTCTTCCAAGACTACACCCAAACCATAGCACAAGTGTGAATCCACTTCACAAGGCATGCATATTTCCTTTGCCACTGGATGTTCTTATTGGACAAGCGTGTCAAGCCTGTAGCTCCAATATGATGAGCATGATTAGATCAGATGCACATAGTCACCTGGGTATGGCCATACACTTTCTCAATCATCTCATCTAGGGGGCCCCTATAGAACACCACACTCCTTCAACAAGGAGACGGCAATCCTCTATCTATCACTAGTGCCCTAACCTGACTCATGATCATTATCCAAGATAGTCTATAACCATTATGTTTCAAATGATATTGAACTACCTCAAAACAATGACAATCATCATTTAGAAACACAAGTGATCTCAAGTCAGAGGACATGTGCCACTTGTTGCAATCAAGGATCATTCACATTGTGACAAGCAATTGAATATCCTAGTAGGGTCTGTCCAGTACATCCAATGTACCCATGAGTCTACATCTTATTCCATGCTCGAAGCATCCTATAAGATTAGAACACATATTAGTCTCAATCATATCAAGGCTGTCTCATGTTCACCAAGATATATCGACTAAGGACTTTTAGCATGTCAGCCTAGCTGAACAGCATTGAGACATTAATCAGAAGTACACTTATTACAGCAGACAAGGTAACAACCTGAATAATAACCATGCCTTTATAAACACAAGAGTTTATTACATGATACTGATACAATCCCAAGGCCTCAAACATTAGCCTTAAGGGCATACCCCAACAGCATCACCATAAATACCACCCCTCCTGGTATCCTCGAAGCCAAAGCGATCGTAGAGAAAATTACCCATCTCTTCCATGTAGTTCCCCAACGCCTCGACGTCTTGGTGAATGTGGCTCATGGCATCGGACATCCTCCCCATGGAACCCATGATCTTCTCCATGCGCTACTCCTATCGGTACATCTGCGTGGAGAGAGCCTGAAATCCGGGGTCCTGATAAGTCTGCCATCCACTCTGATCAGGAGCTGCACGATATGAAGATGATCCAGCGGCTCCGTGCGGTGGTGGATCGGCGGCTCTAGGAGGTGAGGAATCCATACCCATACCAAATGGGCCGTCACCCCAAGCAAGAGGTGGTGGTGGCACTAATGTCTCTGGTGTAGGAGTGGCATAAGAAACACAGCTCAGGGATAGCTTCCAATTTTCCAAATTTTGCACTGTGGTCCTTCCATGGTTTGGCAATGGCAAAGTAGGAAGCCCAGGCTAAAGAATCAAGCAATATGTATCTCCATCTCGGACAATCATCTTCATGGCAATGCAGGATTCAATGTCGATCCTTGCATTGCCCCTAGCAACTTCGATCCCATAGGGCTTAATCCCCAAGTATAGTGCTATAGGAGTAAGAAATCCTCCTATCACTATTGTGCCCTTCTTAGCCCTAGCTACCTTGTCCAAGTGTTTCATAAAGAAAAAAGCATCATCCACAAAATATCCATGGAGCATGCACCAAAGAAAAAATAACTCAGTATGATGGACCATACCGTGGCTATCTCCTTGCCCGAAGACGGTATGAGCAAGAACACGGTGGGCGTATTTGATGCACGGGTTTGAGATGCTTGTGGCTCTGGCCGAAGATGGTGAAAATCTGGTTTCTAAGGTGATCTAATTCTAGAAGACATTCTCAATAAATCCAATAGGTGGCTCAGTGCGCCCTCTCTCTGGAAGTTGGAAGATGCGTCGAATATCCTTAAATGTGAGCCGCCTATCCTCGTTAGCCATCCTGAATCTAATCTCTCCTACCGCTAAATGATCTTCATACGCATCCCAATCCACCTCTAAACTACTGAGAAATTCTAGCACTATGGGTAGATAAGTTTGAGGAGTCATGTCAAAAAATTCTTTTGTAGCAATCCGGTCAAACATCCACAATACATCCTCTTTCAATCCCAAGAGTTCCAATGCACGAGTATCGGCGTACTTAGTTTTTACAATGCGTCTAGTGAGTAACAGATTGTACCTCTATTCTTAAGCTTCGTCTTTGAAAATGATACCGAAAGGATTTGATGGAGGAGCTGGGGCTTCAGCTAGGGCTTTCCCCTTCCTCTTAGAAACCATCCTCTTCATGGGTGACATGATGAATATGCAAAAATCTCAAAGAACTTCTGAAGAAAAATTGAAAGTGGAAGTGTTACCGAATAGGGCGAACAGAGCTTCCGCAGGAGCTTGAATCAAGCTCCGAATCTGATCTTCTGAGTTGCAATCGACTCTCCCAACCTTCAAGGACCGTTCTCCTATCTCCTTCGAAGCTTTCTGGAACTGGAAGCAGCTCAAGCGAAGCTTGGATGAGAGAAGACGAAGAGGGGCCAAAATCGTAGAAGAACAATAGTTGAGCAGTGGCTGAGCTCAAAATCTCACACAAAATCGGTGGGAAATCATTAGGAAAGGTCGCCAGAGGGATTAGGAAGCAAGGAATCAAAGAAAACTAGCGGTCGGCGCAATTTGGAGTGGAGAAACCCTAAAACACGGCTGAGAAACTCTAAATACGGTACCAGAATCGCGTGGGGTCTGAACAATTACGGTACCGTAAACGGTTTACGTTAGGGCCGTAAAATCAAACAAACTCTTCGGCAAGAAAAAGTCAACAAATTACGGCACCGTGAAGGTCATTACGGCACTACCGTATTTTGCTTAAAAATCCTAAAAGTTTATGTAAGAAAATGTTCCAATTTTACGGTACCGGGAAAAGCATCACAGCACTGCCGTAATTTCCTCAAAAACTCAAAAACTTTCAGGTCAAAAATCGTCCGAAAATACGGTACCATGAAAATCATCACGGCACTGCCGTAAAATTCTCAAAAATCTCAAAATTTTCTAGATGAAAATGGACAGAAATTACGACTGATGAAATTCATCACGGTAGCACGTAAACAAATTACGGTACAATAAAAATCATTACGGCCCTACCGTAATTTGTCCAAAAATTTAGAGATTGCTAAAAAAACATACCTAAAATGAGAAAAAGAAAAATTAATCCTAAACAAAACAAATTAAGACAAAAACAAAAGAAAGAGTGCTTGGGTTGCCTCCCAAGAAGCGCTAATTTAAAGGTCATTAGCTTGACCGTTCTGCACTTGGATTTGCTCGTGGTTCATCAAGTAGAAAATCTTCTCCTTCTTCAATTTGCTCTTCATGGTAGTAGTGTTTCAATCTTTGGCCATTAACCTTAAACACTGCCTTCTTGTCACTCCAAATGTTAACTGCTCCATATAGATAGGTCTTCTTAACCTGAAAAGGTCCAGTCCATCGAGATTTTAGCTTGCTGGGAAAAAGTCTCGATCTAGAATTAAATAAAAGAACGAAGTCACCTAGTTGGAATTCCTTCCTAAGTATGTGTCGATCATGCCATATTTTAGTCCTTTCTTTATAGATCTTTGCGTTTTCATAAGCAGAGAGTCTAATCTCATCAAGCTCGTTCAGTTGTAACTTTCGTTTTTCACCTGTGCTCTTCAAGTCGAAATTCAGTGCTTTGATCGCCCAGAACGCCTTATGCTCGAGCTCTACAAGAAGGTGACATGATTTTCCATAAATCAATTGAAAAGGAGACATACTTATCAGTGTTTTGAAAGCAGTCCGGTATGCCCAAAGTGCATCATCATGCTTGAAAGCCCAATCCTTCCTTGTTCTTGACACTATTTTTTCCAATATCCCTTTAATCTTTCTATTCGATATCTCCACTTGTCCACTTGTTTGGGGATGGTAAAGTGTTGCAACTCTATGATTTACCCCATACTTTCGAAGCAAAGCTGAAAATATGTGTTCAATAAAGTGAGAGCCTTCATCACTAATTACTACTCTTGGGATCCCAAAGCGTGGAAAGATAATCCTTTTAAATAATTTAACCACAATCCTAGAATCATTAGTAGGAGAACCAATGGCTCCCACCCACTTGGAAACATAGTCTACCACCACGAGTATGTACTTGTTACCTCTAGATGATGGAAATGGTCCCATAAAATTAATCTCCCAAACATCAAATATTTCAACTTCAAGTATTATGGACAAAGACATCTCATTCCTTTTGTTGATGTTCCCCATCCTCTGACAACTATCACAAGACAGTATAAAATTTCTTGCATCTTTAAATAAAGAGGGCCAATAAAATCCAGATTGTAACACTTTAAAAACAGTCTTCTCAGTACTAGCATGCCCTCCATTTGATGATCCATGACACTGTAATAATATATCCTTGATTTCTTCTTCGGGGATACATCTCCTAAATATGCCATCTGCACATCTTCTAAAAACATAAGGCTCATCCCAGAAATAATGCTTGACATCAGCTAAAAATCTTTTCTTACCTTGATAACTCAAATCAACAGGAAAAACATTAGCAACAAGATAGTTTACTATGTCTGCATACCAAGGAGCCTTAATCTGATCAATCCTCAAAAGTTGTTCCTCAGGAAAGGAATCATTGATTGTATCACCTTTATTATCTTCTACAATTATCCTTGAAAGATGATCTGCAACAAAATTTTTAGTTCCTTTCGTGTCTTTGATTTCCTAGTCAAACTCTTGTAGAAGCAAAATCCATCTAAGTAGACGCGGTTTACTGTCTTTCTTCTGCATCAAATACTTAACCGCTGCATGATCAGTCCACAACTTTTGAATTTATCAAATAAGATCTAAATTTATCAAAGGCAAAAACAATAGCTAAAAGTTCCTTCTCAGTTGTGGTGTAATTCATCTGTGTCTCATCCAAAGCTTTACTAGCATAGTAGATAACATAAGGCTTCTTTTCCTTTCTTTGTCCTAGAACTACTCCTATAGCAAAATCACTGGCATCACACATAAGCTCAAAAGGAAATTCCCAATCAAGCGGCTGCATGATAGGTGTTGATATTAAGGCTTTCTTCAGTTCCTGAAAAGCAAGCAAACAATTATCATCAAAGCAGAATTTAGCATCTTTACAAAGTAAATCAGTGAGTGGTTTAGCAAGTTTAGAAAAATCTCTAATAAAACACCGGTAAAATCCTGCATGTCCCAAGAAGCTTCTAATCTCTTTAGCCGTGGTGGGTGGTGCTAGCTTCTCAATCACTTCAACTTTTGCCTTGTCGACTTCAATCCCTCTTTCTGAAATAAGGTGCCCCAAAACTATTCCTTGTCTAACCATGAAATGACACTTCTCTTAGTTAAGGACAAGGTTAGTTTCTTCGCACCTCTGCAAAACTCGTGATAAATTAGCCAAACAATCATCAAAGGAAAAACCATAAATAGAAAAATCATCCATGAAAACATCCATAAAATATTCAATAAATTCAGAAAATATTGTCATCATACACCTCTGAAAAGTAGCAGGTGCATTACACAATCCAAAAGGCATCCTCCTATATGCAAATGTACCATATGGACAAGTAAAGGTGGTCTTGTCTTGATCATCAGGATGAATGAGAATTTGAAAAAAAAATCCAGAATATCTATCAAGAAAACAAAAATAAGAATGCTTAGCAAGTCTCTCAACCATCTGATCAATAAAAGGCAAGGGGAAGTGGTCTTTCCTAGTGGCTGCATTTAATTTCCTATAGTATATGCACATGCGCCAACTAGTAACTGTTCTAACAGGAATCAACTCATTATCTTTGTTTTTTATAACTGTGACACCCCCCCCTTTTTAGGAACACAATGCACAGGACTTACCCTTTTACTATCAGAGATAAGATAGATAATACTTGCATCAAACAATTTCAAAACTTCCTTCTTTACAACTTCTTTCATAGATGGGTTGAGTCTTCTTTGGAAATCTACATGTGGTTTGTGCTCATCCTCCATATGAATCCTGTGCATACAAAAAAGAAGGATTAATTCCTTTTAAGTCATCAATGGTATACCCAATTACCTTTCTATGAACCCTCAACTCCTTCAAGAGCAAATCAGTCTTCCTTTCATCTAATTGAGGATCAACAATTATAGGGTAAGTAGAGTTAGGGCCAAGAAATTCATAGTGAAGATTATCAGGTAAAGCTTTGAGTTCAACTTTTTGAATTTTTTCTTTTTCATCATCAAATATAGTGCAGTCCAAAACATCATGAGTATCATCACAAGAATCAGAATCAGAATCAAAATCATCAATTTCAGCACATGAATCATCACAAGAATCAGAATCAAAATCAAAAGGATCATCAAATAAAAAACCAAGATCATAAACCAGATCATCAACAGCATGAACTAGTATATGAAGGTTTTTTCAATGAATCGTTCAAATCAAACTCAATTTTTTTATCACTAATATTCAAAGTGAGTTTACGATTCTTTACATCAATAAGTGCTCCTGCAGTGGCTAAGAACGGTCTACCAAGAATAATAGGAATTTTGGCATCTTCTTCCATCTCAAGAACCACAAAATCAGTAGGTACAAAATACTTACCAACTTGGATAGGAACATCCTCAAGAATACCTATAGGATACTTCACTGAGCGATCGGTGAGCTGCAAAGATATTGAAGTAGGTTTAGGAGCTCTCATATCCAGTTTCCTGCACACAAATAAAGGCATTAGACTCACATTAGCTCCCAAATCACATAAGGCTCGGTCAAAAGCCACACTTCCAATTAAACAGGGGATAGAGAAACTACCTGGATCTTTTAATTTTGGTGGCAACTTGTTTTAATTTTTCAAACATGTCCTCTAAACTAGATTTTTAGGGTTGACTCTGATTTGGTTGCCTCTGCTGATACCCTCTATTTTCATTCTATCCACTAGCATGATTGTTACTCTTCCAGGACAAATTAGGATGGTTCCTCCAATCAGGGTTGTAGGTATTAGAATATGTGTCATTATTTCTACCTTGATTGTAACCCCCTACTGCATTAACTTGCTCACTACCCTGATCAACAATAACCTTACACTCTTCAGCATAATGCCCATGGTTCCCACATACATCACAAGTAACAAAAGAGACTGCAGCAGTTTGCATCTGAAAAAAAATCAAAACGGTTACACAAAGAATCTACCTTTTCTGCCAATGATCGCCAACCATCGCTATCACTCTTACCATGAGGAGGACGATACAACACTCCTCTCTCAACAGTCCATTGGTTGTGATTTAGGGTCATCTCTTCAATCAACGCATAGGCATCTTCAACTTTCTTCTTCATCAATGCTCCTCCTGTAGCAGCATCAACAATTAAGCGAGTATTGTAAAGTAAACCATTATAAAAAAGTTTGAATTAAAACCCAATCTTCTAATCCATGGTGAGGGCACTTCCATTGTAACTCATTGAAGCGCTCCCATGCTTCACTAAGTGATTCGCCATCCCTCTGTGCAAAGCCCGTGATCTGATTTCTCAATTGAATCATCTTACTGGGTGGAAAGTATTCCAGCAAGAAGGCATTTGACAATCGTTCCCAAGTAGTGAATGTTCCAATCGGATGAGAATGTAGCCATGCTTTTGCTCGGTCCCTGAGGGAAAAAGGAAACAATCTCAGTCTAAGAGCATCATCAGATACACCATTAATTTTTATAGTATCACATAATTCGAGAAAGAGAGATAAGTGTTGATTAGGATCTTTCAGAGGAGATCCTCCAAATTGATTATATTGGATCATTGACAGGAAAGCTAGTTTAATCTCAAAATTGTTTGCATCAATTGTAGGCCTAGTTATACTGGAACGAATTCCCTGTGTATTTGGGGCTGCATAATTTCTAAGTGTTCTTCTTTCAGCCATGATTGATTCTTCTTCTCTCTCCTCTACAAACCTAAGTTTCCTACGCAATCTAAGAGTTTTATTAATTTCAAGATCAAAAGGAACTAATGGTCCTGACCTAAGAGTCCTGTGCATAAACAAGTAGAAGATCAATAATTTCAGAATTTACAAAAAAAAAGAGAGAAAATCAGAATATATCACAGAAAATAAAAAAACAAAAAGCTTAGTCTAGCAATACTATCAATTATATCAATATTAACAAAACCAAGATCCCCGGCAAACAGCGCTAAAAACTTGTTATAGTCCACAAGTGCACGGATACTCGAAGTAATATTTAAGATATCGAACCACAGAGACCTCGTTGTTAAGTACCAACGAATTAAATTCTCACTAGCTAAACAAATCGAGAATGATGAAAATAAACGATAGAACGGTATGCGGAAAATCAGAGAGAAAGAATTGGGACTAGGGGTTCATCCACCTTAATATTTATGACTAGATATAATTAAATGTTCATCAATCTATTTTCGTTATGGTAAAGATATAGCTTACTTAATAAACAAATTAACTCGCTCTCGCGCAGTCAATTTACAAAGAACGATCCTCACTCTCGTGCAAGATCTATTCAATGTTTAATATAAGTAAACTTTAACAGAGAGATTAAGAATCACTCTCGTGCATTCTATCTCAATGTCAAGATCTCAAGCAAAACTAAGTATTCTCATACCTTAGTTTCACAGGTTTTAATTATGGTTTTCAAACAATCCAATATATATCTCTAGCATATTTTCATGTCTAAAACAATAATAATTTCTAGATCAGAACATCAACAAGAATTAAACTTCTAAAATCTAAAGATAAGAACACAACTAATCTCTTACGATGAGCTCCTACCATAAATTCTAGGGTTCCAAGTTTTGTGTATCATCTTCTCAGTCCATAACACAAAACTCTAATACATGTTAATGATCGAAACCAGAAAAGAGTAAAGACATTAATCTCTTAAGTAAAATTACCATACCAAAAATATTTTGATGGAATAAAAATCATCTAGTCATTGAAATATCAAGGGGATTATACCCTTTTTCCCAAAAGAAAGTTTAAGCTAACATGATTGAAGGATTACAAT
This sequence comes from Costus lasius, assembly GCA_027563935.2. Taxonomy (NCBI): domain Eukaryota; kingdom Viridiplantae; phylum Streptophyta; class Magnoliopsida; order Zingiberales; family Costaceae; genus Costus; species Costus lasius. Next base: position 55,019,643 of record CM050447.1, read on the forward strand.
AAAACATGGTTTTAGATTGATCAGAAATCGAAAGGGAAGAGTAAAAGTTACAAAACAGGGCTGTCATGAAAATTACAGCCCGTAATTTGCAGCAGAGTCACGATGAATAGTGCAGGTGATCACATTTTTGTTGATTTCTCCCTTGATCGATCTCCTTTCACTCTGAAACTTCTGTGGTGTGTTCTTTTTCCTTAGGCGAAGCTTCCTTTCAAATTTCGTGGCTGGAGGTGGTCTGTACGATGAACAGCGATGAACCCTAGTGCCGCGGCGATTCCCTGAAATTCTCCCTCGAACGTCAATGAAAATTGTTCCTTTTGCTTCAAAAATCTTCCCTTGCTAATGCTGAGTATTCCCCTTTTTTCAGATCTTCAATTGGTGCCTTAAATCTCGAGAAATTATTTTTTAAAATTTTCGGCAAAAGAATCGGGCAACTGGGCGCAAAATTACGGTACCATGACGATCATTGTGGTACTGCCGTAATTACTTCTGAAGTTTCTGTAGGTATATGGCCCGTAATTACGGCACCATAAAATTCGTCACAGTAGCGCCGTAATCTCCTTGATTGTTCCTGAAAGCTTCTGTACGAAATTTGTACATAATTACGACACCATAAAAATCCTTACGGCAGTGCCGTAATTCTTACGCAATCCTTTGAAGTCTCTGCCCGAATCTAGACCGAAATCAGGGCACCATAAAATTCATTACGGTAGTGCCGTAATTTCCAAAAAAAATCTTCTGCGGGTTGCGACCGTGAAATCCGTTACGGTAGTGCCATATTCCTAGATTACGGCCGTAAAAGTAATTACGGTACTACCATAATTTCGCAGGAAAATCCGGTTTGACTTGAAATTTTGTGTGCAAACTCTTGATGATTAGAATTCATCCACGCATTGAAATTGCTTGAAAACTCATGATAATGATGCCTTTTTACTTGAAATTGATAAAAAAAACCAAGAAAGATGTAGATTCTGAAATATTTGATAAATAAGGCATAAAAATAAGCAACAGAGCATGATTATGACCCAAAAATGCAGTGGATTTAGCAAGAAATATGCTATGAAATTTAGAGTCATCAAGCAACCGCATATTTCTGCTCCTTCTAGCGTCAGTAGTAGCAAAGGAATCTCCTAGAAATTCTTTCCTCCTCCAGCGTTGGCAGCCTCAACCTTTCCTGCAGTAAGCACCGAAAATCTTCTCTAGGCTTCAACGATGCGAACGGAAGCTGTATTCGCTTTGTCCGTGTCGAGGTTAGCCATAGAGGTAAGTTTGGTTTATTTTTATTTTATTTTATTTTATTTTTCTATTAATTCTATTCCTAAAAATAAATTATAAAAACCTAATTTCTATCTTGGGGGAAATTTACATGATAGTTAATTTGGAAAAAAATTAATTTAAATAATAATTAGGGATTGAGGGCATTGTTATAGGTTGATGCATATGATAGATAATAATGGATGTTTTATTTGTTTAGTTAAGAAGGAAAGATAATTTTGATTTCAGAGGAATTTAGGATATCAGCACCTGAAGTGAGAATCTTTCCCCTGCCTTTGTTACAGTGTCAAGTATATATGTTAGGATAGATGTTGACACTTTATCTTTGCAACTTTTCTGGTTGAATTGCTTCTAAATTTAGTTGACATCATTTATCTTGTTTATTTGGTCATATTCTATTTCTGTATGCATGATTAGTAAAGCTGCATTGAGATATCTGATATATTGGCATATGAGCATGGTTGAATAATTGTGTATCTGTGTTGTTATGTTATGACATATTGACCTCTGGACTGAATGATTTGTCTCCAGTGGCTACTATGTGTGTGATATGTAGTTACCGATTATATCGGGCTATATAGTTGCCGGTTAGGGTACCGCCAATTGTCTTCAGACAATACTCCAGATGCCAGGTGTTGGATGCAACACTACCGGGCCGTTTAGGATAGTCGTTCCACTGTGTGAGCTGATAGTGGAAACACTCTGAAAATGAGTGCAGCTCATTATTGAGATCTGTTGGCCAAACTTAATGATTTTCATGACATCCTCTATGTACAGTTTATCTTTGTATTATTTGTTTCTGACATGTAGCATTATTCCAGTTATTATAATTGTTTTGTTATTTGAGCACTCACCATTTTATTGATTCCTATTTAGTATTTTTGCTAACTCCTCTTGTTTCTCTTCTAGGTACAGAGTTAGTTTCTAGGAGGGATAGAGTAGATAGCTATATATCAACCCCAAGTTGAGATAGTTTGTCTTTTAGTTTTTATTTCAGTTGATTTGTTTACATATTGGATAGCATATTTTAAAGGTTGTTTTATAATTTTTTTTATGTTAAGTTTGAATTATTTATTTAATAAGTGATATGTGATTATTATAGTTCTTTGGTTTCTATCAATATTGTCTACTCCCTGGGGAACCCTCAGCTAGGGATAGCTAGATTTCCGCCAGGGTGTGACACCAGCAATGTCATCTTTACCAACGTTAGATAACGATACTGTTAACCTGACAAGAAAACAAGTATAGGAGTTGGTAATTGATCAACTCAAACATGTGGAGACTAATAGAAGTGCCCCGTGAAGAAGGCGGGGAAGACCTTATCCCTTGGAATACGATGTCATACCTTACCCTAAAGGGTTCATAGTTATGTATTTCAAAATGTTGAATGGAGTTAGGAATCCAGCTCAACATTTGGCCTACTTTATTGCTACCTGTGGAAACACAGGAAGTAATGATGCTGACTGTTCCCACAGAGCCTCTCGGGCATTGCTTTCAAGTGGTATTATTCCTTAGACAATGAGGTCATTAATACTTGGGTTGATGTGGAAGATGCTTTCGGTATAAAATTTGCCTCAATTAGTAATAAGATCATGATTATCGACTTGGCAAGGGTGAAGGGGAAAAAGGCATCATCATCCAGGTATTTTGATGTTGGCACTTCTTCTTCCTCTGTAGAACAACCATTACATCAAATGCTGGAAGAATAAAGGCATCAAGGTGAAGTTCAGCATGAACTTTATGAAGAGATGACGAGATTACAGGAGATGGTGATGATGATGAGGATGACCCCTAGGAGGAAGGTGCTGAAATGAGCTCTCATGATGAGGACATTAAGCCTAAGAGGAAAAAGTGAATATTACTTTCTCTTATTTCCTCCCACTCTCTCACGACACATCGATTGCATAGAGAACTATGCAAATTATTTTGTGGGGAGGGAATGATTCTAATGCTTGCTCCTTTTAAGACTTAGTCTTCTAACTAAATATTGCTATATCTATGGTACTTAACTATGACATTTTAACTATTTTGTTATGATGGCTCCATTTTTGTTTGACTTTGATTCAACACTGATGAAGTGATGAAGATTATTCTGCTGATGACTTATTTGTATCTGCTGTGATTCTGTGACCTTGTGGATATTGGTTAAATATGGAGACACCCTGGTGAAGTTGATGATCTATTTTGCTGATGATTCGGTAATCTATTGTGATACTCCTTTTTACTATTCATCTATGTATTTAATTATGTTATGATTATGTGGTCTAACAATCTGCTAATGATATTATGATGATATGGTGATTTTATTCTGATGTTTTATGATGATATATAAATATTGACATGCTATGCTGCTATTTTTATGATTTGATATGATGTTGTGCTATTCTACTCTTCTACTATCTGTTTATATATTCTGTGATGCTATGATTGATATTGATGTTGATATGGAGATTTGTTGATTATTTTGATTAGACAACCTACTTTGCTGATTTACAGTGATATAGTCTATTTCTGGACATTGATCAAATATTGAGATGCTTTATGATTTTTATGTTGATGCTTTGACATGATGGCCTCATTCTAATGAAGTATTTTTTTGATGTTCTTGCAAATTCTGTTGCAAATGACACAATATTTTGCTAATGCTTTGTGACAATGTTTGATGAAAATTTTGAGTTATAATATCAGTGTTCTTATGATCTATTTCTATGTATTTGAATTTTGCTATGATGTTCGCTTGTATTTACTCTGGCCAAGTTTTTACATAATTAAAACATCGAAGAAAGACTGAAAGGTGAATCACATCGTTGGAACTACTTAGATCGGACTTGTGTTATTCTATCACGAAAGTAGTTAGAATTCACACAAGGACATTTAGTTTATCCTTATGTTCATTGGATCTATTTAGTTTGGTAAGCCACGAAAGTAGGAGGCCGTTCTGAGTAAGTACTAGGTTATAATGCTGAAAGGGGGTAACTTGTACCTACGAATAAGTTCTTAAATATTTTAGATCAATTGCTTATTATTATTTTTTTCAAGTTTAGATCTATCACTGTGATGAACCCCAATGTCCTGAATTATCTTGAAATAACGTTTAACTTGTATCTCTTGGAAACCAATTTGACCCACTAGTTTTATTTGATTTTAAATTACTTGTATTTAAAATCTTATTTAGTTTGTCTAGCTATCGATTATGCAATCTTTCAATAATTACGACTTGTTCTTGTGGGAATGATATCTTTTTACTACATCAGTAAGCCGTGCGGACCACAAGCATATGACTTACCGATATAGTACTAATATATTATTCCCATAGGGACAAGTTTGTACAAAAGAAGCTCACTCAAGTTAATATGAATTACAAATATTTAATTTGAGTAGATGAAGAGGTGCAAGTTTGTCTTCCTTGATCAATTAGCTCCTAAGAGAGAGATTTCATATTTATGTTATATATATAACATAATTTTAGAATAATTTAATATAATATTCTATTAATAATATTCAAAATTTAGCAAGTAATACAAATACACTATTACGAAGTACATGATACATCCTTATCTATTTACAAAATTTTTTAAAAAATAAAAATATTATCTAGGTTTTGCTTTTTGTGTTTTTTTTTATTTTTTAAAGACAGGTTAAAAATCATTCAACCAAATATAACTTGAAATTTGCCGGTTGCGAGCTTCACCGCTCTCCTTCCACCGCCTTTTCCTCCCCTCGATTCGTCACCCCCCTCTCGCTCAAAAACAAAGTGCACCGAGGCGGGAATTGCTTTCCTTCCCGATTCCCCTCTCCGCGCGCGATGCGACTGCCCTACCAACACCAGGCAAGCAAGCACGCAATTTGACTCTTTAATCCCAAGCAATAACAAACAGTTCGAGAGAGGTCTCCGCGGCGATGGCCCCGACGTCCAAGTCATATCCTTCCTCCCGCTTCTTCCTTCTTACTATGTTCCTTGTGCCGGCATTCCTCTTGCTGGCGTTGAGCCCTTCCGCCCGGGCCACTGGGCTGTTGAAGGCGCGGCACAAGTTCCTCGGTCGCAGGTCGGCCATCGCCGACCTCCGCGCCCACGACAGTCAACGCCACAGACGCATGCTCGGGGTGGCAGATCTCGCCCTCGGAGGCGTCGGCATTCCCACTGATACCGGGTATGGGAGCCGCCTTCATCGATTGCTCGCTATCTTTGTTTCGGTTTAAAGTTCACATTTTGCTTGGATTCTGTAGGCTGTATTATGCGGAGATTGGGCTTGGAACTCCGCCAAGGAAATTCCTCGTGCAGGTCGACACGGGGAGCGACCTCCTCTGGGTGAATTGTGCCACCTGCACGGATTGCGCGCATAGGAGCGATCTTGGTGTATGAAAAATAAATACTTCTTTTTTTGTGAAAAAAAAAGGTTCTCTTGTATGTTCCTCCTTTACCTATTCTGACCTCTCAACTGACACCACTGACCTACTCACTGCAGCTTGATCTGACGTTATATAATCCAAACACGTCGGATACTAGGAGCTTCGTTTCGTGTCAGGATAGCTTCTGCATCGCCACTTACGGCGACCTTCCTAGTTGTGTTGCGGATTATCCATGCCAGTACAAAGTTGTCTATGGTGATGGGAGCACTACTGCTGGTTTTTTTGTGACGGACACTCTACAATATCCTCAAGTTTCAAGTGATCACAAAACGGAACTTGTGAATGCAAATGTTACATTTGGGTGAGTATAAATTCTCATCTACCAGCTCTAAGTTCGGTGATTTTACTGTTACAAAATTGCTTATAGTGTCATATGGAATAGAGAGCGTCTCTAAAAATGCTCATTACATACATTTCTTTTTTGTGGAGATGTCGAGGTGGTATATGCCTATGCTTTGCGTCAGCCACATCTTGAGAATACATTACGTCATATCTTACTTTGTTTTATCTAGTTGTTTTTATATTCTTGATTTATTCTTAGTACAAGGCAATCATTTGAAGTTGGCTGCAACTATTAGTTTGGAAGACCTGACTGATAGCAAATAACGCTTAGTTGTGAGACTATTTCTATGAATCGCTCATGAGAACATGCATCGCCGATCACAAGGACAACTCATTAAGTTCTTAGTGAATTGCCAATAACTTATGGAAACACCACAAAGGCCAGCTAACTGGAAGTTTTTCATACCAAGATGTTTTTTGTTTTTATATTTTTATCAGAACTTGTTACACAATGCAATTGGTAATGATTTCCTTCTTGCATAATCATATATACATTTTTAATTTGATGCCAACATATTCTGTTTCATCTTTTCAAGTGTAAAGATGCAAATATTTCACATTAAACGTTATTGTTTCTTTGATTATCGACCTGTCCATTGTAGTTCCTTTCAATACAATACTATGAAAATGGTGCAGGTGTGGAGCCCAACAATCTGGGGACTTGGGTTCAAGCCAATCTCTTGATGGAATTCTTGGTTTTGGGCAGTCAAGTTCATCCGTGATTTCACAGCTTGCTGCTGCTGGAAAAGTGAGCAAGATATTTGCTCATTGTTTAGATACTGTAAGGGGCGGAGGAATATTTGTTATAGGACACGTAGTACAACCGCAAGTGAAAACAACACCGTTGGTCCCTGACCAGTAAGTTATTCTAGAGACGTTTAGCTGTTATGTTTTCTGAACTGCCACTCCCTGTTTGTCTTTCATATTCAAGTATTTTGAAGTCATTATGAGTTCATTAGAAATTTAACTTCATGAATTTGTTCTAGGTTAGCATAATAAATAAGTGAAGATCAAGACGTGAGTATAAGCATTATATGAGTGTGAGAAAGAATATATTTGAATACGGTAGAATTATCTATTCGAATTATAAATATTCCGTAATACATCCAAAATTTCAAGAAACAATGAACATAAGATGATAGGAATTAGTCCAAAACAGGTGTTGTGCTCAGTTCTTATAGACCAGATAGGAAGAAGCACCCGGGTTGCCCTTATCATGGGCAAACTCTAAGGCTGTGTTTCCTTGGACGGGAAGGAAAGAACGGAAAGTATCATGCAATCTATTCGCTTTGTCAAACTGTAAGTTGAGTACTTCTTGTCGATATGATTAGTATATTGGTACCTTTGATTGATGTTGCATGCCATGGTGTTTAGGGTCAATTGTCAGCATTCATCAAAATGTAGCATGCCATGGTGTTTAGGGTCAATTGTCAGCATTCATCAAAATGTAGCATTCCATGGTGTTTAAGATCAATTATTCTAGGTGGACTGGTACACAAGTATGCTTTTCTACGTGTTTGACTGACATATGATGTTAGGAGTAAGGGCCATTTAGTTTGTTTCAGCATTAGTTTCACTATTTTCTCAAGGATATCAGGTGATCCTGGTCAGTGTTTTAACATGCTTATGAAATGAACTAATTCAAAAAGCTGAAATAGCTATTGAATTGGTTTGAAATTTGCAGCACCTAATCATGCTTCCTAAGTTCTAAGAATCTTATCATAGTGTGCCCACTTGCCGATATGCTTGTTGGTGGCTTGTTGCAATTAAAATAAATAGAGTATGCAAAATATTCAATCTCAAACTAACAACTCCAGTCCATTGTTTTAGATGATGACGTGATCTGTTTTTAATACCTTTTCATATTATAAAGAACATTGATTGGATGAATCAGACAGTTCGGAGGCTTTCCTTTGTTTGGCTTTTCATTCTACTGCATTAACGTCTATGCCTATTTCAGGCCTCATTACAATGTCAATCTCAAGGCAATTGGAGTTGGTGGGGCTTTACTACCACTTCCGTCTATTTTATTTAGCACCGGAGATGGGAAAGGAACGATAATTGATAGTGGGACAACATTGTCTTATGTACCTGCAATAGCTTACAGGATGCTAATCAGAGCAGTAAGATATTCTTTTTTTTTTTCCTATAGTTCAATTTATGTTCTTTATATGTTTCAATTTCATTTTCCTATGTAGATATTTTCCAATCATCCAGATTTGACCTTGTACAACAATCAGGGCTTCCTGTGTTTCATATATCCAGGAAGGTACTTTTTAGCTGGAAATTCCGAATTTAATGTTTTTTTACTTTTGGCAATGCCAGGCAGTTCAGTAGGATGTTTACTCTTTTTATCAGTATCGTTGGCTACGATCTGTATATTGGGCATCACTTGCTATTACTTCTTAGGTCATCACTGCTTTTCTAAGCATCACCTATCTCACAGTGCGCTTCTCCCAGATACCTCATCGCCCATGCTATTTAATATCTTTCATGCATGTTTCAAACTTCTTTGCTAATAGCTATTCCATCTTCCAATTGCTTTCACTAATAGTTTGTGGGACTAATCCTGATATGGATCAGCCTAGTTGGATTTGGATCACAACTCCTAATTTGAATCTTATTAATTTTTCGTACACACTGAAAACATAATGAAATCGATGTGTTTGGTTGGAATCAATATGAATTCGAGAGAGGGGATGCTGATAATACAAGATTTTACCTAATTGGCATTTTTGTGCTTTTTCATAGCATCAAGAACAGTTGTCATTCGAGAATTTTTTATTTGCACAGATTGTTATGCGCTTTTTGCTAATGGATGCTCGAAGTTTGTTAGTCACATAGGTACACCACTCACTGGTTTTACAACCTCACTAGCTACTCTTTGACTTTGCTCTTAGGGTGCCACCTTTGATGCCACTATTTGAGTCTTACCACATGTGTACATCACTTGTTAAATTGCTGATTTGAATTTCAACATTGGGTGTTCCTCTCACTTGACACCTTCAAAGATTCGAGAGAGAGAACTAGTTTGAGAACGAGAAATATTTGAGGCTAGAGGGAGAATAGGATTGGTTGATCCTCATTCTGTTGAATCAAACCCTCTTCTAAACAATTTGATTTCAATCTAACCCTAACATTTCTTTCGTAACTATTCATTTTAATTAAAAAATTCATATTATTGTTTACTTATTAGTTTTTGAACTTAAACCATTTAACTAATTATTCATTAAAAATTCATATTTAAGAGATATATATATATATATATATATATATCTTAAATATCAAATTATATTATAAAAATTTGCTTAATAATTACTATTTCTACAACTATTATGAGATAAAAGTAAAAAAAATTATAAAAATTAAATTTAATTTTATTTAATGTGGATCAGTTATAGTCATTCATGGACCTTGCGAAGTTGGCTAGGCACATTTTTTTTCTAGATAAATCAACAACCAAAAGATGCTTTTGTCTTAGTCGCATGTGGACCTACAAGCAGGAGGAAGATCCCGATGGGGTTTAGGATGTCCATGAATATATGGAGATAGTACTTAATTTATACTATGCATGTAACTTGAATATGAAAGAATTGATTTCATACTTAGTGGAGATTGTAATTAATTTACATATATTTTTAGTTATATTTCATGATTCTAATTCTATTGATTTGATACTCATCAATATTGATTTTTTTTTTCGATTGTTTGGCACCTATATAGGTACATAGGCTTATGGTTTTAGTTACTATCTCCGCTAAATATAAAGTCAATTCTTTCACATGCATGCTATATTAAATTATTAGTTTAAAGATAAAAATTATTAAACCATGCATTGTGCCTATATTGAAGGTGTTTGGGATGTCATTCCTTTGATGCTCAAGTGAGATTACGCAGGAATTTGTAGAAAGAATGTAGCAAAGTTTTAGCTAATGAGTTGAGTACCTAACTGACGTTGGGTTTGTAGTATTTTTACATGCACGCAGGCGGATTTTTATCTTAAGGGCTGCTCACTTGCATTGACCTGGACTGTTTTTTCTCATTAGACATATTCTCTTCATGGTGCTTATAGAGTAACAATCATGAAAGTCTGACAATTTTGCTCAATCACGAATAAGTCAGTTTACATTGTTGGGCACATATCTTAAGTGTCTAGATTTACTTAACTAAACCTTGTGGCTACTGAGATTTTAGGTAGTCATCCCTAGTTGACGTGCAAGTCATAGATCTAACTCTTTTACCAAAGATCTCCATCTCGAGAGCTCTTGGCTTGAGGGCTTCCTTTCAAGGGCTTTTGTGTGAGGGCTTTCTTGAGAGTTGCATCTCAAGAGCTTTCTTTTAGAAGAGCTATCCTCTTGAGGTTCATCACCCGAGGGCTGTCAACCTCACGTGCCTCTCATGTGGTTACTTATGGATAATTTCCTTATGAAGTTTCTATCTACATAGTGGCTAAAATTGTTGTAACTGATTCGTAGCACTCTAGTATCATCAATATCCATTAATTTTAATTAAATTACTCAATAATTGTATACTATATAAATAATGTTAACAATATCAATTAATTATATATCATGGTATTCAAATATATTCAAAAAATATATGATTAATACATAGAAACATTAAAATTCCATAAATAAGTTCATCATATAATATTCAAAATTTATGCACATTAAATTATAGATTCTATGACGAATTATTAAAGTACTTTAAGCATCAAAATAATTAACATTTTCTTAGGTTTAAAATTTAATTAAACTTTTCTCATAAGATGTAAGGAATATATTTTTTTTATTTTCATACTTATAGAAATCTAATCTTGTATGTCTCTTTACTTTTAACTTACATTATATTTTTTAAGTATGTTTTATGATTCTAATTCTATTGATTTGACAATCATCAATATCAATTTTTATATCATTGACTATGGTTTCAATTACTTTCTCCTCCAAATATGAAGCCATACTCTCATATGAAAGTTACATACATGGTGCAATAAATTATTAGTTTAAAGATTGAAACATAGGTATTTAATATCTTCAATTATTCTACAAGTGTAGTGTTGTGTTATCAATTCATGTCATACTAATAACTAGTAGGAGCCAAATTATCAAAAACTAGTCTATACCACTCAATATAGGTGGTATATAGTGGTTTGACCTTGTACTGGTCAAATGATGATATCAGTTATTTTATATATATATATATATATATATATATTATTGAGTGGTATCTTAAAATTTGTATCTGTATTGGATGTACCGACACTATATGTATTGGAACTAGACTGATCTTTGACCTAGATTGTGCGGTATGGACAGGTTTCGAAAACCTTGTTTGACACTACTACTTTGCAATATGTGGATTCGCTTTTTTAAACTATTTTTCCTATTGTACATCAAGATTAAATGCCTCTAATTTTGATTTTTTAAATCTTTGTGTTGGTAGAGTTCTACCAAGTCATTGTCAATGAGTACTAAATTGGGTTGAGATAGATTTGTAATGTGGTTTATATTTATTTATGTCTGTCTGAATGACTATTTATAATGTTTATGCCTATTGTAAGGAGCAGCTTTTGGATTAATTAATGACTACTTCTATATGGTATCTTCCTTTTTGCTATCTCTGCTCTTCTCTCTCTATCCTTCTACCTTCCATCTTCTTTCCTCAATCGCCAATAAACTTCTGCATTAACTATGTAAGAACGTGATCAAGTCCTTAAACCTCGATCCTAGACTTTGATCTTACGATCAAATCTTGTGGAATCTTCGTTTTCCCTAGATAGGAACTCAATCTTAACAACCATGACAATGACTTCCAAAAGATCATAGCCTCTTGGATAACAATATATTGATTATCACTTAGTAATCTGAACATTTAATTTAGTCAGACTTGATTTCCTCTGCACTCTGTTGAGGATGCAATCCTTGTAGTCATTTTCGGAGGATATGATAGAAAAAAAATTAGGTTATGAAAAACATAGTCCTTGTAGCATAATACTGTGCTATCTTTAGTTAATCTTTGTGGTTTTTATTTTACTCCTTTGCAATATGTTGAGTTGACAGTAGTAGTAGTTTGTTTGATATGGTTGAAATGAGATGAAGCCATGAAGGCGGACCCTTACAGCCTTACGAATCTGCTATGCCAAGTTGAAGTGCTTACATAAGTGTTTAAAGTTACAAAGAAAGAAAGAGATTGCATCTACCATCTTGAAATGGTTCTACCTAGACATATAAACATGTTTTCCAGATTGATAATTAGATAATTGCTGTGGAATTCCAGCTTAGGAGTGTTTATAACTGTGATTATGTTTAATCGGTCCATATCAATAGACCTAAATGAGATATTTTTAGATTTGATCCTTATGTTCTTTGAATTCACCGTTTTATACTGGCATGATGATAGAAGTGGGATGAAGAATACAAGTGACGGTTTGGATGGTGGAGTAGGATCCTGGTTTTCAATGTTGCATGTATTTGTGGAACTGTGTTCCTTGAATTAATTAAGGATTCCTTTAGGGTCTGTTTTATTGGGGATAAAGAAGAGAAAAATAGAAAGAAAATTTTCTTTTCTCTTGATTTGTTGAAAAAGGCTGATTTGGAGGAAAAGAAAAGGGGGCCACTTTTCTCCGCTTTTTTGTTCTCTCCAAAAGAGGGAGAAAATACTTTTCTCCCCTTCTTTGCTACCAACCTCACTATTTTTCTTCCCACATATTTTTCTTCCTTTCCTCTTTACTCTTCTCTCCTTTTTTCTTGCCCCCCAATAAAACAGGCCCTTAAGCTTGTAAATTATAGTCGCAACAAAAATATATTGCAAGGAGCACTTATAATTTCCATTTTTGACTATTGTTTGCATAAAATTTTTCAACTTACAGTTATAGTAGTTTGCATAAATTTGAGGTTAGAGATTACTGAAAAAAATAACATATACTAATTTCATTTAATATAATGGATTATTAAGTTCAATACATAATAAATGTTTAGACTAGTATTTAATACTGATGTTGTATTTTTAAAATAAAATTAAAATAACATCAATGTGCATTGATACGGGTGTATGTATGGAATCAAATACTGGTATTGGCCAGGTGTCAGGGATCGGAGGAGTTTGTGTGTAATTCCACTGTTACCCGACCCTGACGCTATCTTTTGTGTAAAACATGGGATGTGTAGATCCATGTAAAAACAGGGTTTGGCACATGTGTGCCATGTGTTTTGGTCTTTGGGGTTGTGATGCACTCGGGGGACTGTCCCGGGGCATGTACACGTGAGTGGGGGACTGTGTTTTCACAAGTACTATAGGATGGGGGGCTCAAATGTGTAAAATTAGCCTACCCATCCCTTGTGAAGCCTTCTACTCACACCCCTTAGATTGTGTACTTGGGTTAGTATTGAGAGGGGTGGTAGTGCCTTGGTTAAATGCAGTCTTGTGATCCCATGCAAGTATAAAATTGCAAGGTTCCACACACCTGCCCTCTCCACCAAGTCATAGGTCTAGGGTCTACTCAATATTTGCTTAGTGTCCTGTATTGTTTTCTTATATTGCTGCCTTTTTATCAATATATACCGGCGGGGTGTTCGGGTGACTCATTTCACCGAGCATTTTACTCACCTTTCTGTGTAAATCTATTGTGCCTCTCGAATTCTGGTGTTGCCCTCAAATTACACATTGTTGCCTCGGGTTTTATATTGATGCTTCCGCATATTGTGCGTACGTGCACACAGGATTAAGGCTTAGCACTACTCCAAGTAGTGTGCCGCACGGACATTAGGCACCGAGCTAAGTGCGTCCGTGACAAGTGGTATCAGAGGCCAGAGTTTGTTGCCTTCGTGACAAGTCTCAAGATGTCTATGTACGAGGGAACCGATGTGGAAATATTAGTGGGCAACCCTCCCGAGCTGGATAGGGAGGAAAGACGGAGAAGGTACCGTGAACGCCAAGAAGTGCGATTCACTGAGATCGAAGACCGATTAGACCTATCTGAGGCGAGACATGCTTCAATGACTTCGGAATTTGTAGGACACGAAGAAAATGCTCGTGAGTCCATCAAGTTTCTTAGGGCTCAAATTGAGGAATTAAAGGCTCAGATAGCCGTCCTCACCATGGCAATGCACTCAGGAGGGGGAAATGTGCAACCCCAACGTGCACCAATGAGGGTTCGTGAGCCCCAAAGTTATAATGGTACTGGAGACGCTAAAGAACTCGAGAACTTTTTGTTTGACATGGAACAATATTTCCTTGTCACATGCACCGACTCGGAAGGTCTCAAGACTAAGTGCGTCCATGACACAGGGGACCATGGATCGGTGCCAACTGGTACTGTGTCTATCCCACTAGGTTGGTACATACTAGTCCGAGCATGGACCGACACCATATCTCTTACTAGTTTTTTAAACCTTGGGACTAGTTTTTTAAACCTTAGGTGTATGCGGGCATACTTGTACGTAAATACAAAGACAAATATATTATACCAATCATTAACTTATTATATAGACTTGTCAATAATCAAAGTAGTTATAATTATGTGCTCTTTGCATTACTTATTCTTGATCTTTTACATGAAAAATCTTCCATGTACTTATTACACAGATATATCTCGATATACTCGTTCAATCACAATTTTCAAGCATCTACTGAAACCTCCTCCAGTTTCAGATTCCACTAAATACACAACATTTATATTCCAAATTACCTGTTTGCGTAGTCATAATGTCTAGCGGCTGCACAATCAGTATATGCAGTTATTCTAACGTAAACCAGGGTGGAAACAGAAAGTTGTAACTAGATGCTGATGGTATTTCACTTTTTGTCCTAGCAGTAAATGCTATTCTCTAATAGAATTTTCTGTTGTAACTTGCTGTCATTTATTCAACCATCAACTTCAACTTATGGCTCCTGGTTTAACTTCTATTCCTTCCTCTTAGTATAATGTGACAGTCTTAACCATGTATTTCAAGCTATCGGTCTGACCATGGACTGGTACTAGTTATATATATATATATATAATTTATTGGTACCGTGTGTTAACACTATTAGTATAGTACCGGTCAGTGATTGAAAAACTGGTTCGAAACTGGCCGGTACGGCCGGTTTGTACTAGTTCGGTGGAGGACCGGTCGCGGACTTTTAGTCGGAGCATGGACGGCGGGCGGACGGCGGATGGAAGCAACAGAGGTGGCAGAAGCTTCAAAGCTTCCGCTGCCAGTAGAAGCTTCAATCAAAGCGGCGGCAGCAGAAGCTTCTGCTATCCGCCGCTTGCGCTGTTGCTGCCCACTGCCACTGTTGGTACGTTGGTACCATACCATACCAGTTCGGTGGCTCGCCGAACCGAGTTGTCAGATCGGCTTTTTGAACCTTGGTACCAGTACATATCAGTTTAACAAAAAACCAATACGACCAGTTTCTTAAACCTTGGTCTTGATCCAGACAAAAAGTAATTTCCTTCATTTGACCAATTGCTACCTAAAATAGTAAAATTTCAAGGTTTGCTATCTATATATGTCAAACTAATTACCTAACTTTCTTGTAGAATAGGTTTGTTAATGGAAGGGAAATTTGATGCTTTGGTAATTCAAAAGAAATTTCTTACATACTCAATGCTTTAGCACGTCCATTTATTACCAGTATAATTAACTCCCAGAATTGCATTTTCATCGAGCTTTCTATTTCTCGTCTTAATTGCAGTGTGGATGATGATTTCCCAGAAGTTGTTTTCCATTTCGAGAACTCAGTTTTGCTGAATGTATATCCTCATGATTATCTTTTCCAAAATGGGGTAAGAATAAGATAGATTGATTATATTGATTAGAATGTTGCCCTTATATATTTATTGTTAAATTTATACCCTATGTGTTCTATTTGCACAATTTATTTGCTCTTTCTAGTTCTATTGTTCATGAAGTTATTGTATCTCTCTTTTCTATTATTCACTTTTCTTTCATTTAATTTTTCTAATACTTACTTTGCTTTGATTAAATGCTCAAATCCAAACACAGTTCGTTGGGCATCCTAAGGTTTATTCTTTTGAGATGTATTTTGCTTCTATTTAATAGGAATGTTGTATTCTGGCCGTTCAAGTGTCATAATTTTGACATGCCTATTTGGTGAATGTTTGTAATTTCACTAAGGAACTTTTTATCACACTAATGGTCCCCTTGAGAACAGATAGTTGGTTTTACTCTACTAGTTGGTGGTTTTATAGGTTGTCTCACACAGTACAAGGGACATTTATGTCTGCAAGTTTGGTTCACTTTGTTTGCTAAGCTATAACCTAGCTGGAGCTGATGATGGATTAGGCTGTTTTATGCAAAATATCGCAGATTTAATTCCATGTGGTTTATTGATTAGCTATCCTTTGTATTCAATTTCATTATGCAATACCTACAAATATTTTATGTAATGAGTTATTTATTTGAACAATGTGAAATGTATGTTAGACAAATATCCTGAAACACAATACTTAGAGTCTGTTTTACCCCGCTTTTAAGTTGCTTTTAAACCATCTTTGAGTAGAAAACAACTAAAAAAATAAAAAGATGCCTTTACTGTTTTTCTAAATAATGTAATTCACTTCAATTTTGGTTAAAATTTTAAATATTATTATTTTAAGTAATTTAAAATTTTAATAATGAATAAAAAATATTATTATTTTAAATAATTTAAAATAATATGTTTATTCATTATTTTAAATAATTTAAAATAATATATTTATTTATTATTTTAAATTTTTATGGTAGTTAAAAAGTTGTTTACTAAACAACATATAAATTTTGACATTACAATATAATAAAATTAAGCACAATTATGAATAGATGCGAGGGCCAAATAGGCACTAAAACATAAAGATTACACTTTATAATAATGTATAAGAACTAATGGATGAGACATACGAGCTGTAATTGCAAAAGTGGGCACCTTTGGTTTTAAATCTGGACAAGCACTAAACTTGATTTAACCCAACAATCATACCTTTTATGTACTATTCCAATGGGTTTGTTCTAGAAAAAGAATGAAAAACAAAATCCATCTTTTCATTCCACTATTTCAACATGAAATACATGAGCCTTATTGGGTAATGCCCTACTAGGCTCCAATAACCCAATAACTTAAACTATCTAACACTTTTCTTCAAGCTAGAACAAAAATATCAAACATGTAAACTTGTATAGAATCTAGTAGAATTCAAATCCTTTGTGAGAATCTAGTAGCAAGCTGCAATTTTGATTTAGTGTAAGGGGTGTACATTTATTTGCTTAGAATTGCTTCTCAAAGTGGCAATCAACTTATATATGCTCTGTTTTGTCATGGAAGTGGATTATTGGCTATGAAAATAGCAGATTAGTTGTTATAATACATAGTCATTAGACCGGACATAAGGGGTTAAAGTGTTGCAAGAGATTCTTAAGCCACATTATTTCACAAGTAGAATGAGGCTTGATCCATGGCTGTATTTTGCTTCACAACTTGATATAGCTTTCACATCTTGTATTTTGCTTTTTCAAGTCACTTGTTTACCACCTATATAGGTGTAGAAACTAGAGATTGATTTCTTGTCATCTATATATCCTTCATAATCTGCAATTCTGTATAAGTATATGCTTCGTTCTTTATATATCCATTCTTCATGTATATGAGACTTTTCCCAAGAGGACATGTATTAGTATTCATAAGAACACATCATAATGATATTGTTTGGGTTTTTGCATAAATAGACTAATGATGCAAAGAAAAGAGATGTTAGATTTAGTACTACTCAAATAAATGTATTTTCTACTAATATTTGGTACCTAATGGCATCCACATACTTAGACTACATATCAATATTGTATTTCTGATTTAGAACTATTGGTGTCTCAATAGGTTTGCATCCTAATAACTCAGTTTCTTCAAGCAAATCTAAAGCACACATCTACCAAGATAGCTAAATGCTTATCCCTTGTATGTGATTTCAATACCTAGAAAATATCTAGGCTTTCTTATATCTTTGAGAATAAAATGAATTATATGTACTCTTGTTTTAGTAATCCCTTTGTTATCACTTCTGATTAGTTGGTGGATATCATCCACATGGACAATGAGAATCACAATACATGAGTTTGAGTGACATATAAAAATAGAGCTATCAGTCTTACTACCATGAAACTCTACTAACATTACAATTTGAGTGAACCTGTGAAACCATGCTTTGGGACTTTGTTTGAGTCTATAGATTGCCTTATATAGTTTGTAGACTAACTCCTCCTAAGCAACATAACACAAATCACCATAGAGAAATACATTTTTGATGTCAAGTTGATGTTGATGTTAGTCTAGATTGATTGCTAAGTAAAACAATACTTTAATCAAGTTCAAGCAAGTCGTACGAGAAAAGGTGCCAAAGCAATTAATATCATATATCTAAGTAAATTCCTTGGTAACCAATCTTGCTTTGTACCTACCATCGATCCATGGGTTGAAATTGTGTAATAAACACCCATTTACTAGTAACAAGTTGGATGATAAGGGGTGGAATAACCAGGGACCAAGTCTCTATATAAATTAAGGTATCCATTTTTTCATCAATAGCCCACTTCCATATAGGTACCAGTATAGCCTCATAATAGGACTTAGGTGTGGAAGTAGTGGAAACGTCAACAGCAAATTCATGGTAAGTGGGAGATAAATGAGTTAAGGAAACAAAGTAAGATATAGAATGTGTGATAATCATCGAATAAAAAACCTGTATGCACCACTTTGATATGGGTAGTATACATACTAGTTCGACCTTATACTTGTACTAGTACTATTATCTTTTAAAATATATATAATTGGCATAAGTACTATCGCTATATACTGGTCCGATCATGGATCGGTACATTGGTATGAAGCGATATGTTGAACTATAGTGGTAATACCTCGCTTACCTTTGCGAAGAGCAATATGTAAGTCAAGTAGGTCTATGGATGGACCTACAGGTGAAGCAAAGTTGCTCGAGGGGCTACATAGTTGGAAAGCCTGTAATGGTGGTGGAAAGGAATAGTCATGTAGAGATGTATTAATGGAAAGATTTGGTGATTGTGAGGACATGTGAAAGCCTGAAAGGGTTGTGTGGTTAGAGAATCAAATGGTATAGGTGTTGACAGAGATGGAAGAGGTATACTCTCAAGGGTACTACTACCATGAGAATCTGAGAAGCATAGAGTAGAAAATCAAAGAAGAAACCATCAGCACTTATGAAGTGATGGTGAGATGACAATTATAACAATGATATAATCCTTTTGAGTCCTAGAGTATCCAATGAGGATACATTTGTGAAAATCCTAGGATGTGAACGCGACATAGGCATCCAATTACTCTACAAGGCAGGGGAAAGGGTGTCTGTGAAATGTGAATTGTAATTTGTAAATAAGGAAAAAAGTGTATAATGTACATAGTGGAACCCGATTAATGAGAAAATGCAATAGGGATCATATTTATATGAGCGATATCCAAAAAGTAAAATTTTCTACTAAGCAACACTACTTTGTTGAGGTGTATGGATAGATGGTTCGGTGGGTAATACCATGAGAATACCAAAATTATTGAACTTGGTTTGAATCAAAGATTCAAAACTCGGTTTGAGACCTAGTACCGGTCCACACTCAGACTGGTATGTATCAATACATAGGAAAAACAGGTCAATACATTTGCCTCTGTCTCCACTTGTTGCGCATGCACATGGCGGAAGCTCACACACGTTTGCCTCCTACTTTGCTTTGATTATAGCACGAGCTCTCACACGTTTTCACAAGTACTTTAATGATTACTATTTGGTAATACTTGGTTTATATTAAAGTTTTTAATCTTAATTCATACTAGTGTATCCGTCTAGGGTCAAACCAATATATACTAGGTGTACGGTACAAACTTACTAGTAATAATCACATTGATATATAATATACATATATTATTTACATCCCGAACCGATGAATATAAGAAGTATCATGCCATATGGATAGTACATAAAACCATGGTTTAGGCAGTATTTTAATAATAGAAAAAAATAATCTCATAAATGTAATTGTATTATCTTTTGAATTTAGATGTGATATAAACTACTATTTTTTATTTGGATGTGATAATTATATAAAATATTATTTTTCTAGAAAGTAGTAGGATCTAACAATCATATTCCTATCTTATGATCCGAGTACATGGACCCTCGGGCATTTCTATCTAGGAAAGCTTGATTGACAACCTTGCTCTAGGTCATCCATCTGCCGGTAGGTGTATCATCTCATATAAAATGTGAACTTTAATTTTACAGTTCTACATATACTTTATTTGGAGTTTTGATTAGCTCAAGTGTCTTCAAAGCAATCCTTGATTATGTACAAGGATATGGTTGTAATTTCTGAAAATGTGTTGTTATTTGAATAGTGTGATGCAGGTAAAATGTGAAATTAGAATATATAGCTTGCTATTCTATTATGATAATTCATTGATTTGAAGCATGTGAAATTATAAATGTATAGCTTGCAATTCTTCATGATATCATTGATTTGAAGTTTGTGTTCCATATTAAGTATTTTATGTTTTTAAAGATCATATATATTTATTATATTTATAAATTTTTTTCAATTAACATATATTTTGACCCATATTTGAATGTACCAGTCCAAGCTGATGGTCCAGGTCACTTGTGGTTTTATAAGGAAAACTGTTGGCTTTGAAGTTAAATTGTATATTTTACCATTTCTCTATTGAACTTTTCTCTTTTACTTTGGCAATCTATTGCTTAAATTAGAAAATGGTAATGGTTTCATGCTTTAATGATGTTTCTGTGCTTCCACAGTTTCAATTCACCAATGATCATTGGTGATTATGGCATCGACCTGAATCTATGAAACTTTAGGATAGGATGTTAATTAGTTTTCAAATATCTTCATATAGATTGATTCCAACCTATATTTTCTTGTCATGTTACCTTGTATTTAATAAGGTAGCCAATCTATTCTATCGTTTATTGTAGGTCCTGTAGGATACGATTCTGGTGCATTAGTTCATTCTTTTTTCCTTTAGTTATAGTGTTACTGAATTTTATTGGCTATCTTGTTTGGACAAACAGGACGGTGTATACTGTGTTGGTTGGCAAAATGGCGGGTTGATGTCTAAAGATGGGAAAGACATGTTTCTTCTTGGAGGTAACTTCAAGTTTTTTTGATAATGCTATAATATCATTGTTTTGCAATGAAGCAAGATTTCATTTTCTAATTCCGTATTTTTTTCAGCAATTACATATGAAGACTTTGGTTTTGGCAATTTTGTTGTTGAAAACATTTCAATGAAGTTATTAGTTTGTTTTACCTGAATAATGTTACTGATTCGTGCTCAGCTGGTTGCTTTTCCAGTATGTGCTGGCTGTTTTTGCTGAAACTGGTAATCTAGATCGTGATTGAAACATGGAAGAACATAGGGATCAGAATTTGCTGATCATTTTATCTTTGATAAGAATTGATCAAATGTAAATCATTATTTGAAAAGAAAAGTTGAGTTATATATTGCAGAGATAACTTACTAATTCTTTAGGAGAACATTTTTAGGTTTAACATGTATGCAATTATAGGGCATAAAGATTGTGACTAGTAATGTCTATAAGTAATTGTATGTTTTATGTAAAATATGTATAATTGATGATGTGGGAAATTGTAACTTCTCTTTTCTCCATTTTCTCATAGTTCTCAGTGCACTTCATAATTATCTTCATATCTTATATGGGACGTCATTTTCTAAGTACTTCTGTAACAGTTTCTCATTTAAATTGATCTTGGTAATCATATAATTTTTAAGCAACCGCTGCACTTCGGAATGGCTGATTAGGTTAGTGTTTTTGATTCGCTACAGTCTGTGTGCATAATAATCTGTGATCCATGTTCACAACAACTTTTCGAAAGAAAAAAAATGATGATATCACTATTTTTTTGTAAGTCTTTTTTCATATTTAATTATTTTATGTATTTTCTTCCTATATTTGAATTGTATCTCTTGTAGATAATTATTCGAAGCTATTGTTTTGCAGATCTTGTACTGTCAAATAAGTTAGTTATTTATGATCTTGAGAACCAAGTGATTGGATGGACGGAATACAACTGTAAGTTGCACATGATTTATTACTATATTTCTCTTATTGAAGAGTATCCATACTCCATATTATATCATAATATATTTTCCATTCAAATATTTGTGCATGAGAATTATTGGGCTTGCAAAGTGTATATAACTGTAGATTATCGCAAGTGTATACTACGGCTCCTCTTTTCCTCTAGAATCCATACATCTCTTATCATTGTGTTGATAACTGTCTTGAGCATTGGTATACGTTTGATTTCAGTGAGAAAATGGACCACCTAACAGTGCATCTTCCTCCAAGAGTTAGTAAATTACACCTTTCACTCTAGGTGATGAGTGGTCGTACCATTTAATCCTTTTTTATGCTTTTTCCAGAGGTTGGGTTAGGAGAAAGCAGCAATCATAGGATTTCCTTAATCCTCTTTTTCCCAAAGGACGAATGTGGAGCTCTTTTTCCTTTATGCAGGAATTAAGAAATTGGATTTAGCCATAACAAGAGTTTTTGGTATAAAATAAGCTAATTCTTGGACATCAACCCCCTCACTATAAGCACCACTTGTTCAATGCAATGGATATGTCTATTCATCTATCTCTTCATTTGTATGTTTTTTGTTTTAAATGTGACCTCTCTACAAGGGAAAGGTTTTGAGTCTTCCTTGAACATAGATCACCTGTTTATTATCCCAGCTGTTGCTTAGGCAGGCATCCCAAATTAATAGCCCATTGCGTGGGTCTCCCCATGGGAGGCTAGTTTTGCCAAAATCAAAAAAATGTATTAAATTATAAATGCATAAATTAGAACCTTTTCTAGTAGCTTAAGCTTCTAGGAGAAGTGGTAGCTCAATTGACCTGAACATTTGATATTGTAGATTCTTACATCTAATGCAAGATATTCTTGGAAATTTAGTTTCATGATTTCCGTGCATACTCTTAACATTTGTAGTTTATCTCGCCTAAAATTTTAACCTGTTGCGAACCATCTAAAAGAATGACGGTCCATTTAAATGCTCCTATGAACCACATTGTGCTGTTCATTGCTCCAATTTTACTATATCATTTGCAATGTAAGCGCATGATGCTTTGTTGTTCGAAGGCAATTATTTTCTTGTTCAGATTTTATTTTTTTTTTGGATTTCTTGAATCATTAAGAGTGTTTATTATTTTGTAGTAGTTCTAGGTAGATCATAATATTTTTAGCGGAAATGGTAGCACCCAT
Organism: Costus lasius; assembly: GCA_027563935.2. Lineage (NCBI taxonomy): Eukaryota > Viridiplantae > Streptophyta > Magnoliopsida > Zingiberales > Costaceae > Costus > Costus lasius. The sequence continues at coordinate 55,042,966 of CM050447.1, forward strand.
TAGGGTATAACTCGTTTACGGACAGACAATTTTTATCGACATTAAAATAATTATACTTGGATGTCCTTGTTGGATTGATTTTGCTGCTTACCGTTACCAGAGAAGTTTTCTCTTGTTTGGTGGCAGGTAGCTCAGATAACACACAACATTCTGTTGTGTGAAATTCAGACACAAACATTGTAGTGTCTATGTCAAGTTCATGACAATGAAATATATTAGTTTTCCCAATAATCGCTAATATTTGGTTGGATCTACAAAATTAGATTCATCATTGACATTATTTTTAACCTATAATAATAGGTATATCAATAGGCTTACACTACAACTAGCCAATTTCTTCCCGTAAATCCAAAACATATTTGGTTATGAGACATATTTTACTTTTTATATGTGAATTTAATTCCCAAAAAAATACTTTAGTTTTCCAAGATATTTGAGACTAAAGTGGGAACATACGTGTTTCTAAATATTTAGTGATTTTCTAAGTCCAGTTGACATAACAATTTGAAAAAAATATGTGTAACCCATGATTTGGGGCTTTTTTTAATCTATAAATGGATATGTAGTTTATGTACTTTGAGCAGCATATTCTAGAGCTTGCTTCATTCAAACCTCTTTAGAAAAATCACCATAAAGAAAGATGTTCTTGATGTCCATAAGATAATGTTTCCAGTCAAGGTTGGTAGCCAAGGAGAAGAGTACTCACATTGAGTTCATCAAGCAACAAGTGAAGAAGTATCTAAGTAGTCGACTCCCTTATGAATCCCTTTGCAACTAGTTGAGTTTTATATTTGTCCATTGTGCCATTAGGATTATATTTAATTATACATACTCACTTACATGGGACTAAGTGAAGCCCCCAATAGAGGAGAAACTAACTTCCACATTGGATCTAGTATCACCCTATGATGATTTTTAGGAATAGAAATATATGAAATTAAAGTAATAAAAAGTGATATTAAGGGGTTAAGCAGTCATAAGAAATAAAATAAAAAAATGTGATGAGCAATTGTAAATTGTTTACTTTGATAAAAAGTAATAGGCAAGTCTAGATCATTCGATGGAAGACCCTTAGAAGAGGACGGCAATATTGAAAGAGCCTAACTGGCAGGTACGTGATTGTGGTGATGGTAAAGTTGTAAAGGAGATGTAGGTGTTTAAATGACACAATGTTAGGTGTAATAAATCCTAATAGTGGAGATATAGTGGTGTAGTCATAATCGAAGGAATCAAGAAAAACAACTGTCAGCATGGGTATCAATGTAGAAATATTAGCAATAATATCTTGAGTCTAAAAAGTATAGTGTTGATGGTTGATTCACAAAATGTAACATTACCACTAACAATGTAGAGACGTGTCATTGAAGCATAGCACAACAACCCTTTTGAGTTTTAGGCTATCCAACAAAATGCAATGAACCACATGAAGACTTCATAGCACTAACGAGAGAAAGGTGCCTGAGATGGATAAAGAAGAGAAAAAAGTGTAATACCCTTTCAAACAATCATAGAAACTCAATTAATAAAATAATATATAATGAGAATAACACCCCCTCAAAACTACTTAGTAACATGTATATAGAACAGAATATCATAAGAGGTACAAAATTGTTTTAATTAGGCTTGAGAATATTTTTACTCATTATCTGGAGAATTTTCAAGAAACAAAAAAGTTGAGTTTTTATTTTACCATAAAGCTTGGAAATCATCAAAGGTGTTGTAATGACTTTTGAGCAAATACAATCAACATATTCTAGAGTAATAATCAATGAGAAACAATCATTAATGGGTTCAGGACCCTAAACATTTGAGTGAACTACATTAAATGGAAAAGAACTCTTACTTTGTTGATTTGATGGAAAAAAACATGATGTGTTCACCTAGTTCACATGCATCACATGAAAAAGAGCGACAAGATTCTGAAGGTAAGAGCAAAAATAGTAAGTGCAACATGATATGAATAGATGATTTACTATATGTAGACGCCTCTTTGCTCAAGGTACCCACCAATTGTTGCCTTTGTCCCTAGGACTTGAAAGATGCAATAACAAGGATAAAAGATGATTCAATAATTTAAAGATCAGGTAAGAGCAAAAATAGATAATATTTTAATAGAAAATTAGCGAACAAAAAGAACATTGGATAATGTAAGATAAGTTGCAAGTGTGGATAGGTACTATAGGCTTAGTGTCACGCCCACGTTTACCGTAACAAATTTTTAACTTAAATACACGTGAGGCAACGCTTGACTCGAATCCATACACGCCCACATAGGGGCACCATAGTCAGAACCGCGAGGTAGGGCATGACCAGCGGGAATGATTCCTTGAATCAAACCCCAACTGGACCAGGGACTCGGCGTGGATCTTTGCCGTCCCAACCGGAGTCAAGTCAACGCTCGTTGACTACCGGAGACCGGAGTCAACGGACCGGACCTGAGTTGCCCACAACTGGTAGACTTGCCCAAAACCGAACTCGACGGGCGGGGTTAATTTGAGCACGAACACGTTAGCCGAAGCGTGTGTGGCGAGAGCGTCGGAGACACCCCACCGCCGCGTACGCTACAATTAGCGTATTCGTAAACCCAGGTCAACCAACGACCCAATAGACGGATGCCGAAATCGGGGACCCGCAACACCTTAGCGATGACGGGGAGGTCGCTGGCTACTGACGGCGGGCCGCCCATTCACCGGCGTCGCACGCCAGAACCGGAGGAAGCCTTCCGCAGCAACCCCTCCGCGCGGGGAAACGAAGGCGGACGGTATGTCCGCACCAAGCCGACGAACGGCAGAGCTCGGAGAGGAAGCGGGAGCAGGGACCAGGTGGCGGCTTCGCGAACAGGCGGCTCCACAATCTGAGAAGACAAAGACGATGACGACGCAGCATCCCTCCCAGACGAGCAGGTCGACCACGGGGAGGAAGACGAGGTACTCCAGGGAGCCACCAAGAGGAGATGAAGGGAAACCGCACGCAGGCGGTAGGGAGGCGGCCGACAGCTGGAAGAAGACAGCTCGCACGCAGGAGAGCCGAGCCCGGCAGTTACCGCACGCAGGCGGTCCGGCGCTCACGAGGGAAGGGAGGAGAGGCGGAGGGCTCGCCTGAGGAGCTCGAAAGCACGGCCAATACAGGCATGAATACGTAGACAGCGAGAACGAAAACGGCGTCGCCAGGAGGACACGATCGACCGGGACGAAAGACGAGGGAAGGCGGAAGTGTACCTCGGCTACAAAAGCCGGCTCCATCAAGTCGAGGAAGCGGATGCAGTAGCGCCTTCTGAGGCGGGCGGAGCAGCGTCACCGGCGGCTGGAAGCACCGGTTGCGGAGGAGATGACGAGAGTGAAGGGGAGGACACAAGGAGCTCAACGCCTTCTGTCCACCCACCCGCACCACCGGGACACGTTTGAGAGCTCGAGCGAGACCTTCGCCGAAGGTCAGCACTCCAGCCGACGAAGATCGGAGAGGAGTAGGAGAGGGGCGGCTGAGGAGGAGGCGATCGCGAGTCGAGTCTTCGAACAGAGTTCACGCGGAAGAAAACCAAAAAAAGACCCGTCTTCGTTTTCTTCCTTTTTTTTTTTTCAGCGCCTCGCCTCAAGCCTCATGGACTGACCGGAGTCAGCCACCTATGCGCCTGCGGACATGACTCGTCCGCATCAGCTGCCCACTCCACTTCACCAGACAAACGTTCGTTCGTTTGATTTAAAGTGAAATCGGGTCGCCGCCCGATTTTCCTTCGTCGACCCAGTCAACAAAAAGGGAAGCGGTTGGATAATTGGGCCTCAGATTGGGCCGCACCCAATTTGAGGCCTGTAGGCCTAACATTCTCCCCCTCCGGAGCGAGTCGCCGTCCTCGGTGACTCAAAGTAGTGTCGGATTGCATCCTCGAACTGCCACAGTTCGGAAGCCTTGTACCACGTAGCTTCTTCTATTGGGGAACCTTCCCATCGAACAAGGAACTCTGTTCGTCGGTTCATCCTACTATGTCCCAAAACTCGATGGTCCAAAATCTCCCCGATCCGATGGTCGAACTCCGTTCGTACCATTGGAGGTGCCCGAAGAGATTGTGATCGAGAGGGATCCCCCGGATCCCCATGGAACCTCTTGAGAAAGCTCACGTGGAAAGTAGGATGCAGTTTCATCCTATCAGGGGGCTTCAAACGATACGCTACTGAGCCCACCCGACTTAGTACCTTAAAGGGTCCATCGTATCTCTAAATAAGGCCCCTGTGTGCCGTCTTTGCAGATATCTTCCTCCATATCTGCGGGGTGAGTCGAAGAAGAACTAGGTCGCCCACGGCGAACTCTTCGTCACGACGTCGACGATTCGCATACTACTGCATTCGTCGGGCGGCTAATTCAAGGCTGTCCCTCGCCTCTTTGAGTGACTCCACTCGCTCTCGAGCTTCCCGTTGTGCGGCAAGGCACCTCCCCCTGGAGTCCCTCATCGCGATATCAATGGGGGTTAGAGGTTGCCTCCCTAACACCAGCTCGAAGGGGCTGTGCCCCGTAGAGGATGATCTATGGAGGTTGTAGGCAAACTGTGCCGAATCCATCCACTTCACCCAATCTTTTTGACTTGCGGTCACAAAGTGATGGAGGTAGTCCTCCACGAGGGCGTTTACCCGCTCCGTCTGCCCATCCGTCTGGGGATGGTTCGCTGTGGAGAAGTTTAACTTTGTTTCCAGCTTGTCGAACAATGTCGATCAAAATCGTCCGGTGAACCGGGTATCCCTATCGCTCACGATATCCTCTGGGATCCCAAAGTTCTTCACCACGTTTTGGAAGAATACTTCAGCTGCCACTATGGCTGAGCAAGGCTCGGGTGCTGGAATGAAGACTCCATACTTGGAGAATCGGTCCACTACCACGAGTATCGACGTTTTCCCCTCGACCTTGGGAAACCCACCGATAAAATCCATGGACATGCTCGTCCAGGGGGTCTCGGGGATAGGCAAGGGCTGTAACAACCCGGCCGGTAACCTCCGGTCCACCTTGTCTTGTTGACAAACAAGACAGGTGCGGACATACATATCGATGTCGGCACGCATATCCGGCCAATAGCATGACCTAGACAACAAGGCGAGCATGCGCCTCTGTCCCGGATGACCCGACCAAGGGGTATCGTGGAGCTCCCTAAGCAGCTCCCGCCGCAATCCGCCAGATGCGGGGACTAGTGGCCTCCCTCCGCGGGCCATTATGACGTCATCGATATCCAAATAATATCGTCGGATTGTCCCCGATCTGATCTGTTGAGTTAGCTTCCGATACGTTTCATCAAGAGCCGCTGCTGCCTTTATCCTCGCGAGGAGATCTCCCTCCACTGTGGAGATCGAACAGCAGACTAAGGCGTTAAGCCTACTGAGTGCATCCGGCACTACATTAGCCTTCCCAGGCTTATGTTCCCACTGGAACTGGAATTCGGCTAGAAATTCCTGCCACCTGGCCTGTTTTGCCGACAACTTCTTTTGCGTGGTGAAATACGTGTTCGCCACATTGTCGGTCTTTACCACAAAAACAGAACCCAAGAGGTAAACTCGCCACGTCCGGAGGTAGTGAACCACTGCCACCATCTCTTTTTCGTGAGTCGAGTACCTCTATTCCGTCTCGTTTAGCTTTCGACTCTCGAAAGCAACGGGATGTCCATCCTGTATTACGACGCCACCAATCGCTTGATCCGAAGCGTCGGTGTGAACCTCGAAAGGTTTTCCAAAATCCGGCAATTTCAGAATCGGTTCGGAAGCAATGCGCTCTTTCAGCCCTTGAAAGGCCGCTTGACACCGATCATTCCAACACCAGTTGGAATTCTTCTTCAGCAAATTGTTGAGGGGTGCAGCTATTTTCGAGCAACCCCGGATGAACTTCCGATAGAAGTTCACCACACCGAGAAAACTCCGCAACTCGGTTTGGTTAGATGGAATCGGCCATTCTATAATGGCTTGGACCTTACCTTTGTCCATCTGCACCTGGCCGTGGCCCACCACGTGTCCTAAGAAGGAATTCTCTTCCGTCATGAAGGTGCATTTTTCCAGCTTCAAATAGAGCTGGTTTTCCCTCAGAACTTGAAGAACCTTCTTCAAGTGAGTCGAATGTTCCTCAACGCTTGAGGAATATACAACAATCTCGTCCAGATACACGACGACGAAGTCATCTAAGAAAGGTGCAAGCACTTGATTCATAAGATGACAGAATGTCGCTGGAGCGTTGGTCAGTCCAAAGGGCATGACCAAGAACTCAAACGATCCATATCGAGTAACGCAGGCTGTCTTCCGTTCATCGCCCTCGGCGATACAGACCTGCCAGTACCCTGACCTTAGGTCGAGCTTGGAGAATATCCTAGCTTTTCCCAATCTGTCCAATAAATCTGGGATCAGTGGAATGAGATAACAGTCCCGAACTGTTATCTTATTCAAGGCTCTGTAGTCCACACAAAACCTTAAAGACCCATCCTTCTTTTTTTGGAATAGGACTGGGGCCCCATAAGGCGAAACAGTTGGCCGAACAAACCCTGCTTCCAACAGCTCATCGAGTTGTTTGTGGAGCTCGGCCAACTCTGCCGGCGGCATCCTATAAGGAGCCTTGGATGGGGGAGTGGATTCTGCCACGAGGTCTATCCTGTGGTCGATCCCTCTCCTCGGCGGGAGATGCTTCGGTAACTCCGAAGTCATCACATCCGCATATTCCTCTAACACTCCTCGAACCATCGGGGGAGTCTCCCTCCTCTCTGAGGGATGCTCTACCTAGACAGCCATGAGTGTTAGATCGCCTTGGCGCAAACCGGCCGCTAAGGCATTTGCCAATAGAGGCTCTCCCCGAGAGTCTCTCTTCTTCCCCTTTTTCGCCCCCTTGCTACCGATGCAAGGGACAAAACAAGGAGATTCCTCGTCATTTATTTGTAATCCGTACAGATACGGCATTATTGCTATCCTTGCCTTGACCAATAGCTCAAGGCCGAAGATAGCCTCGTAGTCCACGAGGTTAAGGATCTTCGCATGGCAACGCCCGTGCCAGCTACCAATCGAGATGTCCACATCGTAGGCCACTCTTACGACTTCAGGGTCTATTGCACCGACCGACCTCACTCGGTCCTGTGCTGGAGACGTCTTTAGTCCAATCCTTTTGGCTGTGGATTGTCCTATGAAAAGGTGCGATGCACCTGTATCGATCATGGCATTCATATGTAGAGAGTTCACAAGACACTCAATATAGAGCAAAGTGGGTCTATCAGTAGATGTAGAAGTAGTGCCAAGTACAATAGGGTTGAGGAGCGCCTCCTCACCCTTTACATTGCTCTCATCGGCTGCCACTAGGGCAGCGACCCTCTCTCTCTTGGGGCAATCCCTCATCATATGGGGGCCCCTACATATATAACACTCCATAGTAGCACTCGTCCTCTTTGGCGCTGGAATGGGTGGGCGGTCCCTGACCGACTTCATGGGCTTCGGCGTGGCAGGCCGGTTCTTCCTAGAAAAGGGCTTCTTGCCCCTCGCGGCGAATGGGCCTCTCGCCCGTGAGGTAGAAGCCCCAGCAGTGGTAGCAGCAGCAGCAGCATGAGTGTGTCGGACTTTCTTTAGGGCGTCCCTCACCGACCATGTCGACTTCCCCGGAAGGAACTGGGCCTTGATCTCATTTTTAAGCTCCTCCCAGGAGAGCTTACGGGCGGGATCTGCCCCGAGCAAGTTGGGAGCGGCCTGGGTCCGCCACCACAACTTCGCATCTCCGGAGAGATACGCTATACAGGCTTGGGCCTGCTCCCCCTCGGGGATCTGGGCGTTCTGGAAATACATCTCCATATCCCAGAGGAAGTTCTCAACTTTCTTGGAGCAGCGCACCCCTTTAAAGGGGGCAGGCTCCGGGATGCGTCGTCGCACGACGGTCCCCTGGCCGGGATCGGCCGCAGTCGGTGTCAATGAAACAGCTGTGAGGCGCTTGAGGAGCGCAATCTCCACCTGAGACGCCTCCAGCTCCCCGGTGAGCCGAGTCACCTGAGCTGTGAGATGCTCGTTAGAGACGAGCAGCGTGGAGACCAACTCCACGAGGGTCTTGGGGGCTAGGGACCCGTCCCCAACAATGTCCTCCAGCGAGGAAAGTCTGCTATCAGTGGTCATCACCATCTGCAAGTAGATAACAGGATAAGGCATATAGTCGTACAACGCTTGTACAAGTTGGAACGCGCAGACCCTGGGCTCTGATACCAAGCTGTCACGCCCACGTTTACCGTAACAAATTTTTAACTTAAATACACGTGAGTCAACGCTTGACTCGAATCCATACACGTCCACACGGGCACCACGGTCAGAACCGCGAGGTAGGGCATGACCAGCGGGAATGATTCCTCGAATCAAACCCCAGCTGGACCAGGGACTCGGCGTGGATCTCTGCCGTCCCAACCGAAGTCAGGTCAACGCTTGTTGACTACCGGAGACCGGAGTCAACAGACCGAACCTGAGTTGCCCACAACTGGTAGACTCGCCCAAAACCGAACTCGATGGGCGGGGTCAATTTGAGCACAAACACGTTAGCCGAAGCGTGTGTGGCGAGAGCGTCGGAGACGCCCCACCACCGCGTACGCTACAATTAGCGTATTCGTAAACCCAGGTCAACCAATGACCCAGTAGACGGACGCCGAAATCGGGGACCCGCAACACCTTCGCGATGACGGGGAGGTCGCTGTCTACTGACGGCGGGCCGCCCATTCACCGGCGTCGCACGCCAGAACCGGAGGAAGCCTTCCGCAGCAACCCCTCCTCGCGGGGAAACGAAGGCGGACGGTACGTCTGCACCAAGCCGACGAACGGCAGAGCTCGGAGAGGAAGCGGGAGCAGGGACCAGGTGGCGGCTTCGCGAACAGGCGGCTCCACAATCTGAGAAGACAAAGACGATGACGACGCAGCATCCCTCCCAGACGAGCAGGTCGACCACGGGGAGGAAGACGAGGTACTCCAGGGAGCCGCCAAGAGGAGATGAAGGGAAACCGCACGCAGGCGGTAGGGAGGCGGCCGACAGCCGGAAGAAGACAGCTCGCACACAGGCGAGCCGAGCCCGGCAGTTACTACACGCAGGCGGTCCGGCGCTCACGAGGGAAGGGAGGAGAGGCGGAGGGCTCGCCTGAGGAGCTCGAAAGCACGGCCAATACAGGCATGAATACGTAGACAGCGAGAACAAAAACGGCGTCGCCGGGAGGACACGATTGACCGGGACGAAAGACGAGGGAAGGTGGGAGTGTACCTCGGCTACAAAAGCTGGCTCCGTCAAGTCGAGGAAGCGGATGCAGTAGTGCCTTCCGAGGCAGGCGGAGCAGCGTCACCGGCGGCTAGAAGCACCGGTTGCGGAGGAGATGACGAGAGTGAAGGGGAGGACACAAGGAGCTCAATGCGTTCCGTCTACCCACCCGCACCACCGGGACACGTTTGAGAGCTCGAGCGAGACCTTCGCCGAAGGTCAGCGCTCCAACCAACGAAGATCGGAGAGGAGTAGGAGAGGGGCGGCTGAGGAGGAGGCGATCGCGAGTCGAGTCTTCGAACAGAGTTCACGCGGAAGAAAACCAAAAAAAGACCCCTGTCTTCGTTTTCTTCCTTTTTTTTTTTTCAGCGCCTCGCCTCGAGCCTCGTGGACTGACCGGAGTCAGCCACCTACGCGCCTGCGGACATGACTCGTCCGCGTCAGCTGCCCACTCCGCTTCACCATACGAACGTTCGTTCGTTTGATTTAAAGTGAAATCGGGTCGCCACCCGATTTTCCTTCGTCGACCGAGTCAACAAAAAGGGAAGCGGTTGGATAATTGGGCCTCAGATTGGGCCGCACCCAATTTGAGGCCTGTAGGCCTAACACTTAGTCAAGATAGATAACTACCTTGGAAGTGAGAAGCTGCTCAGATGATCAGTAGAAATCTTTGCATAAGTGGGGTTTTTTAAATTTCTACCAAGATTGATCAGGCAGTTAGAAGAAATTTTTATATGAGGAGGCCTTTTAAATTTCTACTAAAATTGGTAATGCGTGTGATAAGCTATACAAAAATGGGTACAAGGTGGGACTAGATCTAGAATATCCACCATGATATCCCAATTGAGGAGCTACTAGAGCAGTAATCTCTATGAGGTGGTTGTCACAAAGGGGCCTAGAAGTCATTAAGACTCGCATGAGAAGTGAGAAGCATATTGTAAATTTGTTATTATAAAATGTACCACCAGACAAGCTCATGTCGTAGAGTAGGTGTAATCAAAACCAAAGAAAAAATTTCACCACCAAGAAATCTTATCTTTATTGAAGAAGTATATTCATATCTGGTGGGAGGATAATACTCGGATACTTCATCTCATTTACCCTTCAGAATTGCATAGTACTCCTATAAGGGCTGAGCATCTTGTTTGCAATTGAAGATATCTTCATATAGGCAGGTAACATGAGAAACATTTTAGTGAGGAGCATAAGTGATAGTAGAATATCCCATATAATCTTTATAATCTTCATAAAGATAACCGTGTATCCAATGGTTGATTCCATATTTATTTAGCAAAGATGTGAGAACTGTCATGTTAGATTAGTGCCATAAATTATAAGATACATCTATAATGGAAAGAGATGTAATATTACAATAATAATCCTTCTTATGAGATCCTAAATAATATCACACTGGGCTCATAATAAATTGTGCCAAAGGCAACAATAGGCTTAAGGTCATTTCTTGTATAAGCAAAATCCATGGTGAAAATGAAGAAAGAGTGTAAAGATACATGAAGGAATTAAATAGGGTGATTATAGTTAGAAACAATATTAGGTCATAATCCTAAAATCACCAAAATAAATCCCTCATAGGGGAGGAGAGAGAGAAAAAGAAAGGAGGGTAGCTAGTGTCTACAATGGACTATCGCAAATAACCCTAAAAGGAAGGAAAGAAGAAGAGATGGTGGTGGTGAGTATTACGAGATGTGTGGAAGGGCAAAAGTGAAGGTGGTCATAAGGTGATGGAGGTGGAGCCGGTGAAGAAGATTGTGGTTATAAGAGAAGGGGAGGGGGAGAACCCTAGCATACCAAGTTAAAAGGAAAGAAGATATCCGATGGTAGATAGAGGTTACGGATATATACTGACTAAATAGATATCAATCTATGAAGATGACTATGTAGTAAGGCCTTAGAATGCATAAAAATACACCTAATAACATTGTCATAAATAAACTCTTAGAGTCTGTTTCTTTGGGAGGAAAACTAGAAGGAAAGGAAAGAAAAATAAATTTTATGTTGTTTTCTTGGGCGAAACGAAAAATTTGAGTGGAAAAGTAGATGAAAAATTTTGTAACTTTTCCTCCGAAACTTTTCTGCCCGAATCAGATGGAAAAGTTAGAGTAAACACAACGCCACTTTGCCCGACCTTCGAAATTAATTTTTTTTCTTCTTTTTCTTCCTTCCAAGGAAACAGGATATAAATTTTTTTTCTTTTCCTGGAGTTTTCTCTCCTTGCAGTTTGCCTTCCCTCCAAGGAAACAGAGGGTTAAGGATTTATAAGCCAAGTAGAAGTCTGTAGGGAGGGATGTGGACAGAGATACATGGGAATAGGAACCATGATGAGAATTTTTGTAGAGATAAATGTAACAGTGTGCAAGCAAAACGGGAATAGAAAAACAAATAAGATCAGTAAAGAAGTGTTAAGGAAACAAAAAAAAACATGAGAACAGAAAGAAACGAAATTGTTATAAACGATTGTGGCAACTTACCTTTTACACGTAACCTATTATTTAATATTCTAATAACTAAGAAGCTTGATACGCCTCAACGTTTGGATGGGTTATTGGAGGTTCCATAGAGAATACAATTCTTTTTCCTCTAAATGGAGTAGGCCATCTCAATGACAAATGGGACGCTGATTCCTTTAAGCTCTTAAAACTATGTTTCTTTGGATAGAAAACTAGAAGGAAAGAATGGAAAACACAATGAATCTAGTAGCATTTTCCGTCCAGATTCAATGTATTTTCCATTCTTTCTTCCTAGTTTTCCGTCCAAGAAAACACAATAGGCTTTCTAGAAAACAAGAAAAATTCAAACAAAGTTTTGTTTCTTTTTTTAAGAAATGGAATTTTAAATAAGAAAAATTGAGAGAAATATTTATGATCTAATATGTTCATTTCAATTTTTCCAAAATTTTAATTCTATTTCTTAACAAAAATATAAAATTACTTTTGGGTTATTCTTATTCTTATTTTCTCTTCTAGAAACTGTCATTGAGTGAAATAGACATGTTGTCATACAGAGTTCTGGTTTCATTAACTTTAATACAGCAGTTCATGGTTGATTTGAAGCACTTCGGATTCAACTTTTTTTTTTCCGAAGTTTCCTGGGCTTAATTCTGATCTTAATGGTCTGACACGCCTTCTTCGATGACACATCTCTAGATGTTTTCTGGAGCCCCACATGTTCACATTTTGTTCATGGTTTTCAACAAGACCTCTTCATTTATCTGAAAGGTCTCTAAGCTACTCTTTTTTATCCATCACTCTTTACATTGTCAAAAGGATAAAGGTACTCCGCTTATGTGATTCGTTTAACGGTAACCAGTAATTATAGTCACAACTAAGGTTACCTCCAGCGAAGTGATGCTATTTGATTATGATAGAATAGATCGAGTAGACATGAAACGGTCAATCTACTTGGTGATTTGCAACATTAGTGCGCTGAATAGAATGGATTTAGAGCGTTATTGGCAGATGGATAAGCAAGCAATTTTACCTAATATTCATTATCAAGAAAAAATACCAGTAATTGTTGAAGACTTAAAATGAGTAGAACATTTGGATTGGAGGTACGACGTCCAACTACAGCATGTTGATTAGTTTGTTGGATAAGAGGGATATCGAGATTTACAACGTGTGTAGAAACGAACAGGACAATCTGAACATATAACATAAAATCTGAGCAATAAGTATTTATATTAAGGGAAAGTAATTGTTAATTAACAAAAATATAGGGATTTTTCAGAGTCAAAGTAGCCGATGATTACACAGTTTAAGGTTTCTAGTTTTTATAACAGATACTGAAAAAGTTTAACCAAAGAAGTTTACATGACAAGGAAATGCACAATGGCATCTAAATTAACTTACGATATTTGGCCGCAACGAGGAGAAGAATGCATGCAGCTAACGCAGAATATTACTTGGGTACTTACAATTGTTTGATTACTTTTCTTTGTTAATGAGCTGCAAAACTCTTTTCTTCCTGCCATATAGATATCAATCTTTGGTGAGAAAAAGGTACACCACAATAACACATACTTTTGAGTTTTGATTCTCATGCATTCATTCAACGTTCAGTTTTATGAAAGTTTGAATTTTTTTTTTTTTTTTTTTTTTTTTTTTTGTATTTTGGTGGCTCGTCACCCCGTAATAGTAACATCTCTTTACAGCAGTGTATAATTTACTTTAGCATGATCTCAGTCATCTCTTTTTTATAATCTTAGGCTCCTCGAGCATCAAAGTCAAGGACAACAAGAATGAAATTTATATCGTGGATGCTCATAGTCTATCAGCTAGCGGAGGACTGCTGCTGCAAAGCCCGTTAGTGTTGTCGGTGCTGATGTTAGCCCTTGTGTATAATTTGATTTATTGAATTAGCATCAGCGGGTCCATCAGTTTGGTGAGCTTGCCTCATTCCAGTTTTGCTGAAAAAGGCTCTTCTCAACATGAGCTTGTTCTTCGTGTAGAAATTCTCCAAATCAGAGCTGCGTACACATGCTGCGATTTTAGCGGACATCATTTGAAAAGTTTATTGCATCAGCTCTAATCTTTCACTTACCAATATATATTCTAGACAAGACAAATTTTTGTGCGCATCAGTAAACTTGTATTCTTAAGATTGCATTCAGAATGCTCTAGTAAAATGCTTGTGTAAGAACGATTGAGCAGGCAAAAAAAAAAGAGAAAAAGAAACATTATTGTATCAGAGGCCTGATTGTTACATAGATTTTGTTCCTTTCTTTACCATTAAAAAAAATTGGTGTGATTGTCTGTAATGGTTGCATTGTATGTAGGCATGTTTGAAGTATTATGTTATTTTGATCGAACAAACCAAGCACAAAAAGATTTTTCGTATGAGTGTAAATGACAAAAAATAAAATACTATAAATGGTGTTGTAGTAAGAATACATGAAAAGAGATTTTTCCTATGAGTGTCAATGACAAAAAATAAAATACCATAAATGGTGTTGAAGTAAGAAAACATGAAATCCTGTGAACATTTATGTAATAGTTAAACTGAACAAAGTATTGAAATCTATTCGTTGGTTTAAAAGAGAAATTTTTATAGAGGTGTTACCTATATAAATATATATATATAAATTATCTACAACCATATCTCAACAACCTATGCTGAATTGCACTAGCTTTAGTCAACATCAAGTTTTGTCTTAGCACACGAGAAAAGTAATTGGAAGAAAAATTTTATTACTGAGGAGATACTAACAATATATCATCAGTAGTCATCACATGCATGAAGAGATATCTTTATTTATTTTATTTAACCCTTCTCCTCAAGCTGTTCTAACTCTGAGTCATCGCCAGAGCTGACCCATAGCCAAAAGGTCTATGGAAATAGCTGTCACACTCCTAAAATAATCATATAAATTAATAATTACAAGAATAAAGCATCTTCACTTGATTAATCATATGCTTAAGCAAGCTTGAAGTAGCTTAAAAACACAAGTATGATTAATCATATGCTTAAGCAAGTTTGAGGTAGCTTGAAAACATAAGTTGAAAGTCCCCAGCAAGGGGGCGAAACCCTAATAAGCATGCACTTCTAAAATTTGCATGGGCGGAATCATAGGATTTCTAGGATCGATTTGCATGTCATATAATCAACTTGAAGATTGTATAGATCAACACAAGGATCATACCATTGCCATTGCTTGGATGGCGACTTGGAAGAAGAGGGCGAGCGGCTCTCCTCCAAAGGTGACGCACACAAGGTGAAGATGACTACTCCCTTGGCGTCTTTCTGCTAGCAAAGCTTCAAGGTTTCCCTTCGTGAAGGAGATGAGAGATGTCTCTTGGCTTTGTTCTCTTCTCCTTTGCGTGAAGTCTCACCACACCAGAGCAAGAGAGAAAGAGGGGCGATAATAGGGGCGATCCCTCGAACGTGAGGCGTGCTCCCTATTTTGGAAAGCATGACTTCCAAAAATAGTAAACCCTCACACGTTCAAGTGTTCACGCTTAGTGAACAAATCGCAATGATCTCCTCTTTGAACCATGCGCTCACTTGATGAGCCGGTTCAATTACATTTGGTTCAAAGACCAAATTAAACCAAGCATTGGTCTAGATCAAATTAAACCATAAGGCTCAAGATCTAACCATACATCTCTTGATGCTCTTGATCTCACCGATCTAGCATCAATTCTCTCGATCGAAGCTTACCGATCTCAAGCCCTAATCAATCAAACAAGATCAGACCAGATCTCACTTACAATCAGAGTTTAAACTCCTTTAAACTGAACCAAAACAATTCAGTCCACACGATCTGACATAAGTAAGCCATATCATCAAATTGTGCGACCCTAAGGGTTTCCTTTAAATGTCGGTAACGATAACTTACGTTATCACGATCAGTGAGGGGTATCTAGCAACACATCACTGTCTCCCGATATAAAGGAAAGAGTCTTCCAAGACTACACCCAAACCACAGCACAAGTGTGAACCCAAGTCACTTGACATATGTGTTTCCTTTGCCACTGGATGTTCTTATTGGACAAGCGTGTCAAGCCTGTAATTCCAATATGATGAGAATGATTAGATCAGATGAACATAGTCATCTGGGTATGGCCATACACTTTCTCAACCATCTCATCCAGGGGGCCCCTATAGAACATCACACTCCAACAAGGAGACGACAATCCTATATCTATCACTAGTGCCCTAACATGACTCATGCTCATTATCCAAGATAGTCTATAACCATTATGTTTCAAATGATATTGAACTACCTCAAAACAATGCCAATCATCATTTAGAAACACAAGTGATCTCAAGTCCGAGGAAATATGCCACTTGTTTGCATATAAGGATTATTCACATTGTGACAAGCAATTGAATATCCTAAGTAGGGTCTGTCCAGTACATCCAATGTACCCATGAGTCTACATCTTATTCCATGCTCGAAGCATCCTATAAGATTAGAACACATATTAGTCTCAATCATATCAAGGCTGTCTCATGTTCACCAAGATATCTCGACTAAGGACAAAACTGCATGTCAGCCAAGCTGAACAGCATTGAGACATTATTCAGAAGTATACATATTGCAGCAGATAATGTAACAACCTGAATAACAACCATTGCCTTTATAAACATAGAGTTTATACATGATACTGAAATAATCCCAAGGCCTCAAACATTAGCCTTAAGGGCATACCCCAACATAAGTATGAGGTGTTTTTAACTTTATTTATTTCACTTAACTAATTATTTTCTTTTTTTTTTGTTTCGATTTCACAAACTAATGAGATATTATCTATATATAGGGGTGTCAATGGGTACACGAATTTGCCGGTACCCGACCTGTTTATGGTGGGTTCGAGTACCCGATTAGCTAATCGGGTCAGGTTTGGGTTTACTCTCACGGGTTCGGGTACCCGATTAAGATATAATAATATATATATATATATTTATATATAAAATAATTTTTAATAAATATATTTATTATTATTAATATTATTTTATATTTATATTTTATAAAAATAATTTAAAAATAAATATTTTAATTTAAACGGGTACCCGTGGGTACCCGTTTAAATACTCGACTCGGGTTTAGTCGGGTTCGGGTTTGGGTCGGGTCGGGTCAGGTCGGGTTCGGGTTTGGGTCGGGTCGGGTCGGGTTTGGGTTTGGCCAAAACTCGTAGGTACCCGACCCGTTGACATCCCTATCTATATACATTTTATTCTATATTTTTCATTATACATCCAATATGGTTGAATTTATACATTAGTCTCATTTTTTATACATTATTCCCCATGATTTATTAATATGAGTATTTATCTATAATTACTTAATAATTTTCATAATCATATTAAAGATAAATCATGAATATCATAGTAGCAATCCAAGTTATCATCATCAAAGGTAAAATTATATTTATATGTAGTTTTCTTTATGCTAGTAGAGTAAACATACATATTTTTAGCTAGATTTTTCTAGTTTATATACTAGTTACCTTTTATCAGATAGATATACTTTGTAAATCTCCATGGGAGAAGGTGCCTATACCATGGGCAATATAGATTCATCCCTATATATTGTTACTTGATTCATGCATCAAGCTTTGGTACTACTTGTCTCATTTTTATAGATTACTTTTACCAGCACTTGATATTACTTGTAAAGACACTTGACATTTGATATTTATTGAGTAATCGTACTTGTATTTAAACTCAATACTTATTTCAATACTCAAAACTTGTATCAAGATATAGTACTTGCATTGTAATATTATATCAATGTCTAACACTTATTTGACACTTGATACTAATGTGAATGTTTATTTGATGCTAGATATTTGTATATAAGAAAATGACATATATTGAAATAATATCAATAAAACTAGGCTTAATTCACTTGATTGTGATGCTAATATAAAAAGAAATCAAGAAAACAATGATAGAGGAGCCAACTCTAAACCTTTCATAGCATGGCACATATAGTGGTGTTATGTTGGAACTAGATAGTTGAATATGAAGGTAGTGCTAAGATAGTGAAAGAGATGAGTTATGACATTTGTTAGTACAAATGGAGTACTCATCAATTATGATGCACCTTGAAGAGCTACATTTAAATTCACGCTAACTTAACTCACAAACTATAAAACAAATATCAATACATGCCTAAATGGTTGAATGATATTCAAGGAGTAATGCGTGCTTTAGGAAGTGCTCTAAAGTACTCCTACTTCATTTTTATTAACTCTAATATACAATTGCCTAGTTTCTCATTGTGTCCGTCCTAGTATATATTGTTGTATGTAGCTCTTTGGCATGTGTGGAGGTTGATGGTTGTGATCTAATGCTTTATGTAACACTAATGTCTAGCATATATCCCTAGACCCTCCCTAGATGTTCCTTACCCTATTAACTCTACAAATTTTAGATTTGGTCTTTATACGTGGTAGCTTAAACCCTCTATAACCTTTTGAGCATTCTCCTATAGGATTAAAAATATTTCCAAAAACAATTGTTTTAATGAAATTTTATAGTATATAATTATCATAAACTATCTTACTTTAGGATAAATAAGATGCTTATGTTTCTCTGGTGTATTAGTTAATACAATAAGTACAAATGAATTGAAATGTATGTTAATAATTAATATTAAAGACATGTAAAGTCATCCATAATATGCATAGGGTCTTTCCCATGTAATGAATTTACTTTAGCAAGAGAAATGAGCCTCTTTAATCCCCCTTCTCTCATGTACTAAATGTTATAATAATAATAATAATAATAATAATAATAATAATAATAATAACAGCAATAACAACCTTTAAACATATAACATAGTAGCAATGGGTGACAATCATCACCTCAAAGAGAAGCAATGGGTGAACTAGATTGATCCACTATCTTTAGTCAATAGAAGGTTAAAAATGTATTAGTTGCTCCTCTACCCACATGACTAGTAATGTAGTTTGCATACGTTATACTTTAGTTTGCATATATATAGTAGTGGTTTCTTATGTATGTTAAAGAACATATAAGAGTATACTTAGCGTCTCCAACACCCATACATAGTTCAAAAACAAAATAATGACATCTTGAGGGTATACAAAAAGTCATATAAGTATAAAAATGTTATAATTATATACAAGATGTTCAAAATATGCACACAATTGATACTCTCACAAGATGGAAATGAGGATGGAAACATATAGTAATCTCATATTATTTTCACTAGTTATAACTAAAAAGGACAAACTTTTATACCATAACATAAAACAAAAAACCAACAGTCATTTGTGCAATTGAGTTAATTAATTATGATAGGACTAGGGATTTATGGACCTCTCATCACTAGTTGCCTCACACCAAACTAAGCTACTCCTCTCAATTATGCTAACATAGTAGAGGACAATAATGAAAATTTTTGTTCGACCCAACTAAGGCACGCAACACAATTGAGTCGGGTCAAGCTGGCCATGATTTTAAAATTTCAAATGAAAAAAAATACCTAAACATGAGATAAATATTTTAAAAAAAATAGAAGAATTTAGAAAAATAAAAAAAATAAAAAATATAGAAAATATCAAAAAATTAGAAAAAATTATGAAAAATGAAATAAAAGGGAAATTTTGAAAAGGGAAATCAAGAAAAATAATAAAAATAAAAATTTAGAAAAAAATTATAAAATTATAAGATAAAAATATTAAATTATATGCAATAATAATGCATAAGATTTTAAATAATATTTTTATTATTTATTTTAGACCGACCACTACAGCTGCCTACATACCTCACTCAAAGGAGTAAGGTTCACGTAATTTTATATTTATAACTTTTGTACTTATTATAGACCACACTCATTGGAGTTTCCTACGTACTTTTCATAATATCTAGGGAAGGATCAAGTATATGTAGTTCTATTTTTAAACATAATCTTTATCCATAATTAATTATACTATCACTTTCAAAACCTTGTTGATTATCATTTGATGAAGTTGAATGACCTTCTCAATCTTGAAGATAGTTTTCAGCATCTAACCAGTCTTTAACGAAAATGCATATTTTAATAGTTTCTTTATTTTCTCATCCGACACAATATTATCTATATTAAAACAAGACTCTGATACTACTGTAGACACTAGAGGAGTTTGTAGATCACATGCTATAGTGAAAATTACAGGATAAGATTTTCCTTATGATCTCCACTATGAAAAGATATTAAATTTATCAATTTATTCTTATGTAAGTAAAGATGTATGAATATTAATTTATTAAAATTATTAGATCTACTTATTAAAGTACTTTTTCTATTTAAAATAGAAGGCTGCTAGTAACATTTTTTTATGCTATTAGGTGGAGGGGGTATTGGAGCAATTTGATTTTCATATTTTAAGTATAAATATTATACATTTCATCTAATAATAAAAAAAATTAGCTTTTTATAATATTCATCTAATAAAATATTTACACCTTCTAATTTAAGCCTAGGATCCATAATGGAAGCTAAATAAAGAAGATATATCTTTCTAATATTTATTGAATTTTATATCCATTTGTATAATTACTTGAAAAAAATATATTTTTTTTATCACTTTACATTGAGAAAAATTTCACTAATTAAAACTAAATGTTCTAAAATTAAACATGAAATAGGAGAGTGCTAACATGATAAAAAAAAAAAATCTAAAATACTATGTAATAATTTTACTTTCTCCATCTTATTTTAATATCATATATAGAATTCAATCTTGTTTTAATAGTAAGTTTAAATTTCTTTTTTTATATGATTGCCCATAAGTTTTACACATTTACCTAGCTTGTAGAAGTAGAATAAGTAACAAATTTAATTATATTTCTTAATTTATTTATATATTCATCTATTTTTTTATAATATCTTGAACATATAAGTTAAGAGTATGACATACACAACGAACATAAAAATGAACAACCATTAAATATTAGATTAATCATTATTTTTAACTTTTAAATTACATTGTCATTATTACTTGAATTATTAAAACTAATTAAAAAACTTTATTAATTATATTATAAGAATATAAAATGCTATGAAATTGTTTATCAATAGCATTTGTAGTATGAGAAAATTAAAAAATTTTAAATGCAATAATTTTTTTATATAATAAAATCACTATCTATCTAGTATATTATTATACACATATAGGTTTGATCAGAATAATTATTACTCCAAATATTAGATATTAAAGAAATACTAGAAATAAGTGTGTTAAAAGTTTCTAAAAAAGCTTCTATACTCATAGAAGTTTTTTAAGGCATCCACACATCTATTTAACTTTTTATATTTAGATTGTAGTGATTTATATATATATACCTTTTAAATTTTTTATTTTCATATAAAGAAAATGGTCGTTCATTCCAAATAATAAATTTAGCTAGTTCTTTTATAAGATTTTTAGTAGAATAATTAAAAATTTTTAATTAACTAGAGTAAAGGTTAAGAGTAGCTTGTACATGAGCAATTTGACTATGGTGACTTTTGATGTAGAGAGCGAAGTGACCAATTTCATAGCTTGATTTATAACTCATTTTTTAATTATTATAGTTGGCTTATTCTTTGCCATGGATCATCGTAAGATTAATGCCCCTCTAATTATCAATAGAACATTTTCTTACACTAGAATTAGTAGACTTGTGAGGATCTTGACTAATTCCCTCCTCTGCCTATACAATACATTCATTATTTATTTTAAAATCACACTGTTCATACAACATTCGAGTTATTTGACCCAATAAGCTCATTTTGTAACTTTTTCAATCTTTCATGGCAAGAAATCCCAATCATTATAAATCTGAACATTAATTATATATATAATATTAAAAATCAATTAGGGAAACTTGAAAATAAATTAAATAATACTAAATAATATATATATATATACACTAAAAAAATTACTTTATGTGATTTAAGTGCACTTAGGGTCTCTTTGGCCTACTACTAAATTGCTTTCAAGGTAAGATGTGAAAAGCAAAAGTAGGGAAAAAGCAAGAAAAGAGTAAAAATTGAAAATGCTAGAATTTGTTGATTTTATTGAAGATTTTAATAACCCTTTATAATTTTCATATTTATAAATACTGCCATTGTAAATAAAAATAGAAAAATATTATTTATTTATAATATTGTGGGCTCATAAATTTTAGATATTACATATTATTTTAAATATGCATACGTACTTACTTTTGACAATAGCTAACAATAGTTAAAAAGTTGTTTATCAGATAGCTTAAAATTTTTGAAAGTATAGTACGATACAGGTAAACATGATTATTACAAATAGGCACTTAGATCCTGTTTGGCTCCATTGTTAATTGCTTCATAAGTATACTAAACTGTGTTGTACTATTAAAATTTATAAGATATTTAGTAAATAATATATTAAATACTGTCAAAATTTAAAATAATAAATAAATATATTATTTTAAATTATTTAAAATAATAATATTTTTTATTTTTTATTATTAAAATTTTAAATTATTTAAAATAATAATACTTAAAATTACTTAAAATTTTAATCAAAATTGTGTGAATTACTTTTTTAGAAAAGTAGAAGTAGTAAAAGTATGAAATTGTAGCTTTCTTAACTTTTATTTTTTATTATTTTTTTGACTTTTCTTTTCATTACCAAATAGTTTTTTTTAACTACTTTCTATTTAAAAACAGCTTAAAAGTGAGGCCAAACATACCCTTAATAACTTATGAGCTTTGATAACAAGAACTTGAACATAATTAAAAAGAAATTTAAATTCAATTTGAATCGAGCAACAATTATGTTATAACATAAAATTAAAATTTAATACTTATCTAATCATGTAAATAAATCAATGGAGCTCTAAAGTCTTGAAGACTTGAACACTTTAAGCTTAGCTTAATTAAGAAAATAATTGAAACTCAATACTCAAGAAATTAAGAGAGTATAAAAAGAGAATGAGAAATTTATCCAAAACTAATTGAAATTGTGTGAAGAAACAAGGGGTAGAGTTGGGGAGACCCAATTTATAGGGATGAATTTAGTTTAAACTTATAAATTTATTCTTTTTATTATTAAAGAGGATAAAATAGTAAATTCATAATTAAAAGACATATTACTTATAAATTTAAATTTTTAGAATTGTTTTTGAAAGTAAATAGATAAAAAAACCTATTTATAATTCAAATTTGAGTGCTCAATTTGAATTTTCTTTTAAAAAAGAGAAATCGTTGAAAGTAGTACTGGTCTGCCATGATCGGGTATGTGCCATCCTTGACCTACCCCGTGTTGTGCTTGACCTAATTTGTGTGTCTGAAGACCTCGACCTAGTACGATCTACATGGTGCCTCGTGTTGCCTGCTGGTCAATGAGTTGTGATGACATAGCTTAGAATTTTTAAGTTATGTACCTTAATCTACATTTTACAAATCTTAAAGTTATATAGTGAAGACATGAATCTTAAAATTTTTATATGTTAAATTATTGATAAATCTTCTATCAATAATAATTATCATTGACAGACCTACCTCATACATTAAGGTCTGTCAACAATAAATTAAGGTACGCCAATGTTAAACTAAAATATGACAATAATAATTATTATTAATAGCAAATTAAGGTATGTAAATGATAAATTAAAGTTTATCAATAATAATTATCATTGACGGAAGGTCGTCTGTGGATATAAAAATCTCAAGATTCGCAATAATTATGATTAATGAAAAGTCGCCTACCAATAATTCTGCATATAAAAATCTCAAGATTCGCAACTTCATTACCCACTTTAAAAATTCCTTAGCTTAGACTTTTTTTATATTGTTTTTACTCTCTATATTATTTAAATAAACTCTATTGATTGCCAGCTAGCTTATGCTGTTTGTGGATTCCACTCCTATGTACCATACCTTCTTCTGCAGGAATCTCCTCTCTTGATCTAATCAAAGTTTTCCTGTAGCAGAAGCAGAGTCGGAGAATGTATGGACAACTTGCTGAGATCTCTGCCGGTGGCCAACGTCCAAGCCCTCGCCGTCAGTTGCTCCGCCACCGGCGACGTTCCACAGAGGTACATACGGCCCGAGATCGATGCACACGCCGTCGTCTCTGAAGATACCATCCACATTCCGGTCATCGACTTAGCACGACTAATCGATCCTAAATCCCACCAAGATGAGTCCTGCAAGCTACATCTTGCTTGCGAGGATTGGGGCTTCTTCCAGGTGTTTGTCATAAATCCCAAGAGAATGAATGACATAACATTAAACTAAACTATACATGTTCCGCGTGAAGTGCAGTTGATAAATCACAATGTTCCAGACGAAGTTGTTGAGAGGATGAAGCTTGATGTAAGGGAGTTCTTCCAGCTTCCTCTGGAGGAGAAGAGGTTGCTAGCGCAGGAGACGAGCGATGTGCAAGGTTATGGCCAGTTGTTTGTGGTGTCTGAAGAGCAGAAACTTGATTGGGCCGACGTTCTCTACCTAAACACTCAACCTACTCATCAGAGGAGCATGAGATTTTGGCCTACCAAACCTCCCTCGTTCAGGTAAATTGCAGCTGATCTGGAGACAACAATGATCTCATGGTTTCAGTAAGTAGTTTAGGATTTAGTAGGAGGTTTGACAGTGATGCAGTGTAAGTATATGATTGTATTTGTTAGTGGTCTCTATTGTCTTACAAAATGTTTCTGAATGTAGTGGAAAAAGGAAGCTCAAAGAACGTAGCAGAACTATAATTCCTTGAAACTACGCAGCTTATTGAAATATAAATTCTTACGCCTTTCAATTAGAGTAAGGAACACTGATAATTTTTGTTTTTTTTTTACTCACAAATGATAACAGGACTACTCTGGAAAACTACGCTGCTTATCTGAAGAACCTTGCAGAATTTCTGATCAATACCATGGCTGAAAATTTGGGAGTTAGCTCAGATATGTTGATTGACAAGTTGAAAGTTGGCGTTCAATCAGTCAGGTTTAACTACTATCCTCCTTGTCCTCAGGCCAATAACGTATTGGGTTTCTCCCAACACTCCGATGCTGATCTATTAACTCTGGTTCTCCAAGTAAACCAAGTTCAAGGGCTGCAAATAAAGAGAAGGGGTGAGTGGATTCCGGTTAAGCCTCTTGCTGGTGCTTTCATTGTTAACCTCGGTGATATATTTGAGGTAATCCACTGTCTTTTTCATGTATCTGTTACTAATTCTCCAAAGCCGTTTGTGAATTCTGTGCTTCCCTTGGTAGTATGTGTGCAATCCAATGACTTGAAAATTAATCAGATCGACGTACAAACTCTGCAGTTTCAAGCTGCAGATATGAAATTTGAAATCTGCTTTCATATTTCTCAACGACTATTCATTGCTCACACTTAATACATAATTTTTGTTGTTCTCGTAGATATACAGCAATGGCCGATATACAAGTATTGAGCACAGGGTTGTGGTGGATACTGAGAGAGAACGACTGTCAATAGCAACATTCCACAGCCCAAAGTCTGATGCCATGATTGGTCCCTTGCTGCAGATGGAAGGGGCGAGTGGCGCAAAGTACAAGACTGTGGATCATGAAAGTTTTATGAAGCTTTTCTTCTCCTCAAAACTTGATGGGAAGAGTTTCTTGGAGAGGATGAGATTGTGAAATACGACTTTTCTGTTCATTCAAGCACAAGAAGATATAATAATTTTATCACGTGGAAATAGAACAATAATTCTGTGCAAACTGAGATTGTAATCTTAATTTTCTAGAAAAAGTATAATCTACTGTTTATCCCTTACAATCTCCTATTCCTTTTTTCTTGGCATTCATTCATTCTATGACTATAGATGCCCGGTAACACATTGTTATAATTTACTATATAATGTATATTCTTTTGTGCCGCTTATGCAGTCCGTTGCGGCCCGCACCACCTAATTATGGGCGTGTTTGAGATTGCAGACACGCCTGGGGGTAGCATAGGTGGCAGGTCGTGAAGTGCTGTCTCCGCTTTTTCTCTATTGTGCGTGGTCCACTAGCATGTGATTAATGCCTAATGAAGAGATCCACCCGCAAAAAGTTGTGCGCCCGCGCCCTTTTCTTCAAACAAAATTTCCAACCTTGAGTATCCTATTTTTTAACTAAAAAGATTTTTTTAAAAATCTTTTTTAGAAATGATGTATACATCCTTAGCTATCCAATGGTACCAATATTGGAATGTTTTAGATCATGTATACTCATTAAATACCCTAAATATTTTTATACAGTGAATAGTATTTTGTCTTTTATGTGATTTTGTTTAGGGTATTTAATGAGTATACATGATTTAAAATACCCCAATATTGGTACCATTAGATAGCTTAAGATGTATATATCATTTCTAAAAAAAATAAAAAAAAACTTTTTACCCCAAAAATAGGGTACCCAGCTTAGAATTCCTAACCTGGGTACACCTGGGTACTCAAGTTAGGAAATTTGTTCCTTTTCTTCTCCCTAGTGTGCCCTAGCCGCCTTCTGCCCTAGTTATCCGTCATCGTCGCTGCCATTGCTGAATGCAGTATCTTCTCCTCGTCACTACCATAGATTCCCTATCTCTCATCTACTTGTTGTAGTTGTTGCTCAAGCTTGTCCTCTCTTTGTTGATGTTGCATCTTGTTCTCTTGTCTCCTCATTGTAGATGTTATTCGAGCTCGTCTCCCCTCTTCTCTTGTTTACCTTTGCCACTACTACACCAATTTTTAATATTTATACAATTTTTTGCTTAATAGAACTTTGACTAATATTCATAGATGTCGTATAACTTGTGAAACAGTTGTTTTATGTTAAAATGGTCATTTACCAAGAAAATGATTGTTTTTACTAAAAATGGTTGTTTTTCATATTTTCTATGAACTTTGGTCAAAGTTTTACAAAATTTGGTCAAAGTTTTATAAATTCTTGACCAATTTGATGCCTAGGAATTTTTTTCACCCCTTTCTGCCCTATCCACCTTCTTCCACTATGTCCTAGCTGTCCACCATTGCTACCGCTGCCACTGGACATCTTCTCCACATCGCCACCATTGATTCCCCTTCTCTCGTCTCCTCATCACAAGGCTCTTACCCTTCTCATCCTAGGTGGGCTAAGGGGGTGGAGCATTGGGCTGGCTAACTCATTTAGGATTTGGGTGATGTGGGTGAGACATGGGTTCAGCTCAAGTTGGGTGACCCGCAAAAGGTCCACTAGGGTGATGAACTGGGGCAGAATCCGATCGATGCGACTGAATTCGAAGGTCAGCCTCTATATCACGAGCTTGCAGATATGTGGGGTCAAGACCCTTAACTGGGTAGGCACTCAAGGCCCTCCAGATGTCAGAACGAAGGCTATTCTTAAAACGTGCAAGGGTCAGGGCTGGGTCATCGGTAATGGCACAACGATAGTGCAAGTCATCAAACTGAGTCATGAACTCATCCACAGTTTCATATCCTTGGGTCAACGTATAGTATTGGTCCAAGAGTCATTGTTTATAGGATGGAGGCACGTTTTTTTCCTTCATGCGTGCCTTCATCTCGTCCCACCTAAGGATAGGGGGAATGTGGGAGGCTCGGTTTTGATGCTCAACATTTTTCCAATGCAAGTGATGACTCAAAAACTCATAGTATATTTTATATTAATTCTTTATACTTTTTGAATCATATTTATGTTCTTTTACTTGTTTTTAAACTTTATTTGTCAAATAGTTCGGAATCTACATCTTTTCTGATTTTTGATCGATTTCAGGTAAAAAGGCCTTTATTTCGATGGATTCTAAATGATTTGAATGCATGGACGACATCTAATCATCAAGAGGGAATTACCAGCCAATTTTCAAGAAATTCTGAGCTTAAAGTGAAATTACGGTAGTGTTGTAATTATTATTACGGTCGTGGTTTTACTGGGACCTACAGAATAAACCACAGCACCACTATTATTTATTTTCTTTATCGTGATTTCTAAAGATTTTTGCACAGAGAAGATTACGACACTGCCGTAAATGTTTTTACGGCTGTAATTTTATTTAGAGAGAAATTTAAGCAATCATGGCACTGCCGTAAATTTTATCACCTGCTGTAATTATTCCAGAAAAGTAAACAGAGCAAATCACGGTACTGCCGTGATTATTATTACGGACCATAATTATTCCAAGATTTTGCACAGAAAAATTATGGTAGTGCCATAATTTATTCCACGGCCGTAATTTTGATTCAACAGCCGACTTTGCCCGAGTCTTCAGCGTGTTACTGTAGCCGGACTTTGCAAAGCCGATTTGGGAGATTTAGGACATGATTTAAAAATCAGAAGGGAGAAAAAGAATCTATAAGAGGAGGAGAAGATTTCAAGACAGGGATCCCCAATTTTGATCCACGATAGAAGGAGAAATCAGAGAGATCGCCGCCGCCTTAGGGTTCTTCACTGAGAGACGTACAGAGCATCTTAGATGGCAAAATTTTCAGGGAAGCTACGCTTGAGGAAGGAGAAGACTTACAGAGAGTTTTAGATCAAAAGGTGTTCGATTGGAGGAGGAATCAACAAAAACGTGGGCGCGGCTACTGTTCACCGAGTTTCTTCATAGAAATTACGAGTTGTGATTTATTTCACACCCCTGTAACTTTAGTAACTCTATTTTCCCCCCTTCTTTGAATTCTGATTTTTTTTTCTAAAATGACATATTATTGTAAAACTCTTACCATGATAGCGTAAAAACCATTTTAGGACCGTGGGGGGGGGGGGGGGGGAGTAATCCTCTTAATTTCTGAAATTATTAGATAATCTTTATTTTGTTACTTGTTCTTGGATATAATTATCTTTAAACTTTTTTAGATTTAGAATATCAGCATATTTTAGAGTTTGTAACATGTACTGAGAGGTCACTTACAAAACTTGGAACCTTTAAATTATGTTTTAGGAACTTATGCTATGAGAATAGGTTTGTTCTTAATTCCTGATTTTTGATGCATAAATTCTTATTGATAATTTGATCTAGGAATTTTTATTGAGTCAGACATGAAAATATGGATGAAGAGGTGATTTGCACAGAGGGATGGAGAGTCACTGAGTGAAGAATGGGAGAGTTTTAATGAATTACAACGGAAATGCCCTCACCATGGCTTAGAAAAATGGGTTTTGATTCATACTTTCTATAATGGTTAACTTTATAGTACTCGCCTCATTATTGTTGCTGCAGTAGGTGGAGCTCTTATGAATAAAACCATTAATGATGCTTTTACTTTGGTTGAGGAGATGTCTCTGAACCATAACCAATGGACCACTGAAAGAGGAGTGCTATATCGTCCTCCACATGGTAAGAATGAAAGTGATGCTGCAGTAAATTTGCTTGATGCATCAACTTATCTTGGTGTGCTTTTGAGGAGTGTAGTGCTATTTTTCAAAATAAATTGCCACCAAAATTATAGGATCCAGGAAGTTTCTCTATACCATGCTTGATTGGAGATATGACTTTTGACTGAGCCTTATGTGATCTTGGGGCTAGTGTAAGCCTAATGCCTCTATCTGTTTGTAGGAAACTTGATATGGGAGAGCCAAAGCCGACTTCTATATCTTTGCAGCCCACTGACCGTTCGGTTAAGTATCCTGTTGGAATTTTAGGGGATATACCAATTCAGGTTGGTAAGTATTTTGTTCTAGCAGATTTTGTGGTTTTGGAGATGGAGGAGGATGCTAAAATTTCTATCATACTTGGTAGACCGTTCTTAGCTACAGCAGGGGCAATCATTGATGTAAAGAATGGTAAACTCACTCTTAATATTGGTGAAAACATAATTGAGTTTGATTTAATTGAATCTATGAAAAAACCATTATATGCTAGATCTTGTTGTAGTATTCCTGCTGTAGATGACATAGTTTATGATCTTAATGCTTTGTTTGATGAACCTTCTAATTCTGAAACTCATGGTTTATTAGACTGCATTTCATGTGATGACCAAGAAAATTAAGAGGAAAGATTTCTAAAAGTTAAATTGAAATCTCTACCAAATAATCTTCGTTATAAATTTCTTTGGCCTACTTCGACTTACCCTTTTATTGTTGATGCATAGCTTGATGAAAGAAAGACAGATTTGCTTCTAAAGGAGTTAAGAATTCAAAGGAAGGTAATTGGGTATTCCATTGATGATTTAAAGGGAATTAAGCCCTCTTTTTATTTGTATAGGATTCTTATGTAGGAGGAACAAAAATCACATGTGGATTTTTAAAGAAGGCTTAACCCCTCTATGAAAGAAGTTGTGAACAAGGAGGTTTTGAAATTACTTGATGCAGCTATTATCTATCTTATCTCTGATAGTAAATGAGTAAGTCTTGTTCATTGTGTTCCTAAGAAAGGGGGTGTGACTGTGATGAAAAGTAAAGTTGATGAATTAATTTCTGTTAGGACTGTGACTAGTTGGTGCATATGTATTGATTATAGGAAATTAAATGCAGCCACTAGGAAAGATCATTTCCCCTTAACTTTTATTGATTAAATGGTTGAAAGGCTTGCTAATTACTCTTATTTCTGTTTTTTAGATGGGTATTCTAGATTTTTCCAAATTCTCATCCATCCTGATGACCAAGATAAACCACTTTTACATACTCATATAGTACTTTTGCTTATAGAAGAATGCCTCTCAGCTTGTGTAATGCACCTGCTACTTTTTAGACATGTATGATGGCTATATTTTCAGATTTTATTGAAGATTTTATGGATGACTTATCTGTTTATGGTTTTTCTTTTGATGATTGTTTGGCTAAATTATCTTGAGTTTTGTAGAGGTGTGAAGAAACTAATCTTGTGCTTAATTGGGAAAAAATGTCATTTTATGGTTAGGTAGGGAATAGTTTTGGGACACTTAGTTTCAGAGAGAGGGATAAAGGTTGACAAAGCCAAGATTGAAGTGATTAAGAAGTTGATGCCGCCCACTATAGTCAAGGAGATCAGAAGTTTTTTGGGATATGCAGAATGCTACTGGCGTTTCATCAAGGATTTTTCTAAACTCGCTAGACCACTTACTAATTTGCTTTGTAAAGATGTTAAATTCTCTTTTGATGAAGGATGTTTGTCTGCTTTTCAAGATTTGAAGAAAGCTCTGATATTAGCGCCCATCATGCAGCCGACTGACTGGAGTTTGCCTTTTGAGCCTATGTGTGACGCTAGTAATTATGCAGTAGGAGCAGTGCTAGGTCAGAGGAAAGAAAAGAAGCCCTATGTCATCTACTATGCTAGCCGAACCTTAGATGAAACACAAAGGAATTACACTAACACTGAAAAAGAACTCTTGGCCATTGTTTTTGTTTTGATAAATTCAGGTCGTATTTGATTAATTCTAAGGTTGTGGTATATACAGATCATGCAGCAGTAAAAAAGACAGTAAACCGCGCCTTCTCGGATGGATTTTACTTTTGCAAGAATTTGATTTGGAAATCAAAGATAAGAAGGGAGTAGAAAATTTTGTTGCAGATCACCTTTCAAGGATAATGATAGATGCAGATAAAGGTGACATAATTAATGATTCCTTTCTTGATGATCAACTCTTAGCCATTGAACAGATCAAGGCTCCATGGTATGCCGATATAGTGAATTATATAGTTGCTAATGTTTTTTCTCTTGATTTGAGTTATCAAGGAAAGAAGAAATTCTTAGTTGAGGTAAAGCACTATTTTTGGGATGAGGTTTATGTATTTAGAAGAAGTGCAGATGAGATTTTTAAGAGATGTGTACGTGAGGAAGAAATGATGGATATCCTATTTCAGTGTCATCGATAATCTTATAGAGGGCATGCTAGTACTCAGAAGACTGCTTTTAAGGTTTTACAATTTGGATTATTGGCTCTCAATTTTTAAGGATGCTATAAATTTTATATTGTCTTGTGATACATGTCAAAAGATAGGAAATATTAACAGAAGGAATGAGATGCCACTGCCTACTATACATGAGGTTGAGATATATGATGTTTAGGGGATAGATTTCATGGGACCGTTCCTATTATCTAGAGGTAACAAATATATTCTTGTGGCAGTAGATTATGTTTCTAAGTAGGTGGAGGCTCTTGCTTCTCCCACTAATGATTCTAGAGTAGTTGTAAAATTGTTCAAGAAGATTATTTTTCCACAGTTTGGAACACCAAGAGTTGTGATTAGTGATGCAGGCTCACACTTTATAGAACATAAATTTTCAGCCTTACTTAAGAAATATGACGTTAATCATAGAGTTGCAACACCTTATTATCCCCAAATAAGTGGACAAGTTGAGATATCGAACAGAGAGATTAAGGGAATTTTGGAGAAAACTGTATCACGAACAAGAAAGGACTGGGCTTCTAAACTTGATGATGCACTTTGGGCATATAAGACTACTTACAAAACACCGATAGGTATGTTTCCTTTTCAGTTGTTTTATAGTAAATCATGTCATATACCCGTAGAGCTCGAGCATAAGACGTTCTGGGTGATCAAAGCATTGAATTTTGACTTGCAGAATGCAGGGGAAAAATGAAGGTTACAACTGAATGAGCTAGATGAAATCAGACTCTCCGCTTACAAAAATGCAAGGATTTATAAAGAAAGGACAAAAGATGGCATGATAGACACATTCTTAGAAAATAATTTCAACTAGGTGACTTTATTCTTTTATTTGATTCAAGATTAAAACTTTTTTCTGGTAAACTTAAGTCTCGATGGTCAGGACCTTTTCAGGTTCGGAAAACTTATCCCTATGGAGATGTGGACATATGGAGCGACAAAACAAAGGAATTAAAGGTTAATGGTCAGAGGTTAAAACATTATTTCAAGGAGGAACAGAACAAAGAAAGGATGAAATTGCAACTCAAGAAGCCTCGATCAGATTTAAGTACAGTAGGGTCAAACTAGTGACATAAAACTTAGCACTTCTTGGGAGGCAACCCAAGTACTCTTTCTTTAGTTTGTTTTTATTTTATTTCTAATTTCTGCATACTAATTTTTCTTTTTCCTTTTTGTAGGTGAGTGTAAGTTAATTTTTATGACAAAAAGGTAATTTTTAAAATTTTGCACATATTATGATAGAGCCGTAATTATTTTCACGGGTCGTAATTTTGTATTACTTTTGACCAGAGAATTTTACGGCACCGCCGGAAATATTTTTATCGTCCGTAATTTATAGTTGATTCTTTTCAGAGAATTTTACGGTAAGGGTGTGAAATATTCTACGCCTGTGATTTTATTTCCATACATATTTTGTCGAAAAAAAATGTTTTTTTACGGTGGTACCGTAATTTTTATCACGCCCGTATTTTGTAGCAATTTTCTTACAGAACATATTACGGAAGGGCTGTAATTATTTTTACGGGCGTAATTTTATTTTGAGGATTTTCCTGGAAATTTATACGAGGGTGCCGTAATTTTGTTTATGGCCGTGATTTTGTTACCGAGCGTTTTACGGCAGTGCCGTAATATAAATTACGACCGTAATTCTGTCGGCCCTACACGATTTTGCTACCGTATTTTTAGGGTTTGCTACCGTAGTTTAGGGTTTTTCACTCGTGGTTTCTCTCGATTTGGCGCCGCCTCTTCGATTTCAGTCCACCTTTGCTTCCCAAACCCTCCAGCGACTCTTTCCGACCATCTCCAACCTTCTCCGACCTACATTCCAACGTTTTTAAGCTTCGATCTAGTTTATACAGCGTTCGTTAGCGTGTTTCCGCCCTTTTTTGATTTTTCGACAACTGAGCTTCACTAGAGTTAATTCTTGCTTCCATAAGTTTTGTAAAGGGGAGAAATACTTTCCTGAAGTCGTTTGGAGGATTGATTTCAACTAGAAAGTTCAGATCTATGAGCTGCACTTAGAATCTACACTCGGCCCTGTTTCAGTTGGTAATGCAATCTGTTTTTCCAGCTTTTACATTATACTACTTGGATTTGAAATGGCAGCAAGGAAGCCAGTGGTATCAAAGAAAAAAGGATAGGGCCCAGCTGAGTCTTCCACACCTTCACCTCCAAATCCTTATGGGATTGTATTCAAAGATGAGATATAAGAAACAAGATACAATCAGCTACTCACCAGGCATGTTGTCAACATGAAATTGCTGATAAGCGTACCTTAGAGATTTTAGGGCTTTATGATTATGTTTTCTAGATGTTTGATCACATCATGGCTAAGAAGTTCTTCTAGATTTCACCACAAACATACCTTCCCCTGGTTTTGGAATTCCTTAGTAGCTTGGATATGGAGCTTCATGAATATTCTGAGCATCAAGTAGATGGTCAGATTACCTTCCGCCTAGCTAATATCGAGAGGAGCCTCACGCTCCGAGACATTAGAGCTATCTTCCACCTGCTAGGAGGAGGTCACACATATCCACCAGTGGGCTTCATTGAACATGCTTTTTGGAATCAAATCACCTCAGAATCCAGTTCTTCACCTTCATTAGCTAGGGCGACTAGCATCTCAAATCCCTGCATATGATATGTGCACTGAGTTCTAGCACACACCATCTTTGGACAAGGAGATAGCGACATAGTCCGCCAATCTGAGCTTTATTTTCTTTGGTGCATGCTACATGGCTATCTAGTAGATTTAGCTTTCTTTTTAATTAAGCACTTTAATAAAGTAGCACGAGGAAAAAGAGGTGCAGTTGTTATAGGAGGTTTCCTTACTCCTATTGCACTCTCTTTGAGTGTGGAGCCCTATGGGATTGAGGTTGCTAAGGGGAATGCTAGAATTGATATTGAATCATGCATGACAATGAAAATGATTGTTAGGGAAGGGGGTAGTTATTGCTTGATTCTTGGACCGGGTGCTCCTACTTTACCATTACCTAACAAGGAGAAAACCACGGTCTAGAACCAGGCAAACTGGAAGCTTTCCCCAAGTGCAGCTGTTGACACCACTCCTACACCTTTGGACTCAGTACCACCACCACCCACCTAGGGTGGTAGTGATGACCCTTTTTGTATGAGCATGGACTCCCCACCACACAGAGTCGCCGGATCCTCATCGCGTAGAGTTGCCCTTGATCAAAGAGGATGGTTGAGTGCCCATGATTCTGGCTTTCAGGCTCTATCTGCTGAGGTATACCATCAGGGTCGCCTCATGGAGAGAGTGCTTAAAGCCATTGAGCACATACATGAAGATGTTGAGGACTTAGGGAGTTATGTGGAGGAGATGGGGAATTTTTTTTATGACAGGTTCGGTGCTGAAGATAGAGATGAGGGTCAAGAAGATGATCCGAATGACCCTATGGAAGAAGCCACTCTAGCTGAAGAAGAGAACGAAGAGACAGATTCCAACGCCGACGAGTAGAGCTCTGTGAGTATTCCTTTTCCTATCTATGCTTTATTTGTCTTTATACACTATTGATGATACATATTATTATAGGGAAGGATGACTCAATCATGCTTCTTGCATCTGGTGCTCTTCGGTTTTATATTTTGAGTTATGGATATTGATTCGATCTTGTTGTATAACTTTGATACATTTGCACTGGTGATGTGATATGATTTGGTGCCATATGTGAGTGCATTCTGTTTTCTGAATTGTATAACTCTGGGTGATGGGTTTTGTTCTTGGTATATGCGCTGACTTCTTATGATGGTATGTGTGGTTTTTACTCTGTGGAATCTTGATAGATATATTATTGTGTTGATATACTCGTTTTTGTGATGATGAATGTCTATGCATGTCAATATTTGAGAATGGAAATATACCTATTATGCTGAATTTATTTTTTCAATATATATCATCCTGTTGAGATTTTTTATTGATTGATGCATGAAGTTTTGGGTAAGTATGTTGTTTAAAGAATGCAATCTGAGAGTGAAGCATCTTTCTTAAATAAAATGAGCATATGAGTGTAATTTGTTTTTGAATTGATGACGATTGAGTAACCTAGTTGATGTTTAATCTATTTTGCTATTTGTTGGGAAGAAAGAATGCAAGATCCAAAAAAAAAAAAGAGAATGACTCCTCTACTTGGCACTGTGTAAAATTAGCAGTGTTGCCGAAGATAAGAGTTGAAGTCTAGATAAAAAGTGTGTATCTATATGGGTATATACTATGAAAAAAAAATCGTTTGACATTAACTCTACTATCTTAGAGTAAGATTCTTCTTATCGAAAAGATATGAGTTCTATTACATCGGCTATGTGGTCAATGTACACTAAATTCGTCACCAAAAAAAAGATGGTAATCGATTTAGAGAATGTCAGAGATGAAAAGAGAGAAAAGAGAGAAAAGAGAAAATTTTAAGTGAAAAAAGATTTTGGAGATCCTATTCCTGTAAACAAAAGTATTATGGATTTTAAACAGAAACTTTGGTAAATTCATGAGACTAAGATTCTATTTATTATACAAGTTGTGAAATTTTATTTGACTAAGTTATGAATCTAAGGATTAAATTTGGAGGATGATATATTTATTTGAAATTTTATGAAGCATTTGGTGGAATTTTTCATGAATGATTATATTTTAGAAATTTATTTTTCATAAGAAAGTTTATTTTTCATATTTAGCATTGTTTTCTTTATTTGCTTGAGGACAAGCAAGGTTCGAACCTAATGTATTTTAATGACTCAAACATTTATAGTATATATTATATTAATTGTTTAGATTTTTTGAATCATATTTATGCTTATTTTTAAGCTTTATTTGTCAAATAGTTCGGAATCTACATCTTTTCTGATTTTTGATCGATTTCTAGTAAAAAGGCTTTTATTTCGATGGGTTCTGAATGATTTGAATGCATGGACGATGATATCTAATAATCTAGAGGGAATTACCAGCCAATTTTCAAGAAATTCCGAGCTCAAAGTGAAATTACGGTAGTGCCATAATTATTATTACGGCCGTGGTTTTACTAGGACCTACAGAATAAACTATGGCACCACTATGATTTGTTTTCATTACCGTGATTTCTGAAGATTTTTGCACAGAGAAGATTACGACACTGCCGTAAATATTTTTTAGTCGGTAATTTTGTTCGAAGAGAAATTGAAGCAATCATGGCACTGCCATAAATCTTATCACCGATTGTAATTATTCTAGAAAAGTTAATAGAGAAAATCACGGTACTGCTGTGATTATTATTACGGGCCGTAATTGTTCTAAGATTTTGCACAGAAAAGATTATAGTAGTGCCGTAATTTATTCCATGGCCGTAATTTTGATTTAATAGCTGACTTTGCCCGAGTCTTCCGCAAGTTACTGTAGCCGGATTTTGCAAAGCCCATTTTGGGAGATTTTGGACACGATTTCAACATTGGAAAGGAGAAAAAGAATCTATAAGAGGAGGAGAAGATTTCAAGACAGGGATCCCCAATCTTGATCCACGACAGAAGGAGAAATTAGAGAGATCGCCACCGCCTTAGGGTTCTTCACCGAGAGACGTATAGAGCATCTTAGATGAGAAAATTTTCAGAGAAGCTACGCTTGAGGAAGGAGAAGACATACAGGGAGTTTCAAATCAAAAGGTGTTCGATTGGAGGAGGAATCAACAAAAACGTGGGCGTGGCTACTGTTCACCGAGTTTCTTCACAGAAATTACGGGTTGTGATTTATTTCACACCCCTGTAACTTTAGTAACTCTATTTTTCCCCCTTCTTTGAATTTTGATTTTTTTTTTTCTAAAATGACATATTATTGTAAAACTCTTACCATGATAGCGTAAAAATGTTTTTGGGAGGGGGGGGGGCATCCTTTTAATTTCTGAAATGATTAGATAATCTCTATTTTACTTAAGTGATAATTATCTTTAAACTTTTCTAGATTTTGAATATAAGCATTTTTAGAGTTTGTAACATGTACTGAGAGGTAACTTACAAAACTTGGAACCCTTAAATTATATTTTAGGAACTTATGCTATGAGAATAGGTTTGTTCTTAATTCCTGATTTTTGATGCATAAATTCTTATTGATATTTTGATCTAGGAATTTTTATTGAATCAGACATGAAAATATGGACCGAGAGATGATTTGGATTGTTCAAAACCCTTAAGTAAAACCTGTGAAATTAAGATATGAGAATATTTAATTTTGCTTGAGATGTTGACACTGAGAGTTAAGCTATGAAAGTGATTTTTAACTTTCTTTGTCTGATTTACTTATTTTTAACATTGAATAGGAAGTCACGAGAGTAAAGGTTATTTAGTGTAAATTATTCGTCCAAAAGGAGGCAATTTCTTTATAAGTAAATTTCATCTTTATCATAACAAGAATAACTGACAAACACTTATTTATGTCTAGTCATCGAAATTAGGAAGGATGAAACCCTACTCCCAATTTTCCCTCTCTGATATTTCGTAACAATTTCCGATCGTTTGCTTTCGACCGATTCCATCGACTATTGACCGCTTAGCTAGTGAGAACATAATTATTTGGTACTTAACACGTAGGTCCCTGTGGGTTTAATATCTTTTATTACTTTGAGTATCTGTGCACTTGCGGACACAACAAGTTTTTGGCACCGTTGCCGGGGACCTTAGTTTTGTTAATATCAAATAGTTGATAGTATTGCTAGACTAAGCTTTGTTTTCTTTTTTTGCTAGTTTTGAATTTTCATAAGCTGTGATTTTTGAAATTGAAACATTATTTTGTTTTCTGCTATTTTCTACAATTCTGAGTTTATTTGATTCTTTTACTTGTTTATGCGTAGGACCCTTAGGTCAGGACCACTAGTTCCATTAGATCCTGAAATTAATAAAACTCTTAGATTGCACAGGAAACTCAGGTTTGAAGAGAAGAAGGAAGAAGAATTGATCTTGGCTGAAAGAAAATCACTTAGGGATTATGCAGCACCGAATCCACAAGGGATACACTCTAGCATAGCCAGGCCAGCGATAGATGCTAACAACTTTGAAATCAAACCGGCCTTGTTATCAATGATACAGCAAAATCAGTTTAGAGGATCACCACTTGAGAATCCTAATCAGCATATCTCTCTTTTTCTTGAATATTGTGACACCATTAAGATTAATGGTGTATCTAGTGATGTTTTGAGACTGAGATTATTTTCTTTCTCTCTTAGGGACAGAGCACGCGCTTGGCTACAATCTCACCTAACTGGAACATTCACCACATAGGATCAAGTTTCAAATGCTTTCTTAATGAAGTACTTCTCACCAAGTAAAATGATTCAGTTGAGAAATCAGATCACCAGTTTTGCACAGAGGGATGGAGAGTCACTGAGTGAAGCATGAGAGCGTTTTAATGAATTACAATGGAAGTGCCCTCACCATGGCTTAGAAAAATGGATTTTGATTCATACTTTCTATAATGGTTTACTGTATAGTACTCGCCTCATTATTAATGCTGCTGCAGGTGGAGCTCTTATGAATAAAACCATTGATGATGCTTTTACTTTGATTGAGGAGATGTCTCTGAACCATAACCAGTGGACCACTGAAAGAGGAGTGCTATATCGTCCTCCACATGGTAAGAATGAAAGTGATGCTTGGCGTGCTTTAGTAGAGAAGGTAGATTCTTTAGCTAGTAAATTTGATTCGATTCATATGCAAACTGCTATGGTTTCATCGTCTGTCACCTGTGATATATGTGGAAATCAGGGGCATTATTCTGAAGAGTGTAGAGTCATTGCTGAACAGGGTGTAGAACAAATGAATGCTGTAGTGGGTTATAATCAAGGTAGAAATAATGACCCTTACTCTAGTACATATAATCCTGGATGGAGGAATCATCCAAATTTATCTTAGAAGAGTAACAATAATGCAGGGGGACAGGTTGAGAATAGAGGATACCAACAGAGGCAACAAAGTCAAAATGAGCCCCATAACTCTAGTTTGGAATCTATACTTGAAAAACTGAGTAGGGATTTTGGAGATTTTAAAGGGGAGA
Source organism: Costus lasius (assembly GCA_027563935.2). NCBI lineage: Eukaryota > Viridiplantae > Streptophyta > Magnoliopsida > Zingiberales > Costaceae > Costus > Costus lasius. Next base: position 55,082,453 of record CM050447.1, read on the forward strand.
TTAACTAGCTTACTTCTGAGGTAGAAGTTTTAAAAACACACAATAAAATTCTATAGAACCAAATAGCACAACAAGCTAGTACATCTTATAGACCCCCAGGGAAATTGTCTGCTAAACCTGAACTAAACCCTAGGGAACATTGTAATGCTATAACTACTAGAAGTGGGAAACAGTTAGATGAACCAAAGGGTAGACCTGAGAATAATGATGAAGAAGAGCCTGATATTGAACCTAGCAGTGAGTCAGTCTTAGAAACACCGCCAATACATGTGCAGCCCCACCCTAGTTCGCCACCTCATAAGGGTGGTGAACCTAAGGGTGATGAGCCATGTCACTCTGATATTCTTAGACCTAGCTCACCTGCTCCATATAGGCCACCTATGCCCTTTCCCTAGAGACTTGTTAAAGCTAAGTTAGATAAGCAATTTGAGAAGTTTTTAGATGTTTTGAAAAAGCTTTCTATTAATATTTCATTTACTGATGCTTTATCTCAAATGCCCACTCATGCTAAATTTTTAAAAGGAATTCTGTCTAACAAAAGAAAAATAGAGGACTACGGCACTGTGTCATTAACTGAGGAGTGTAGTGCTATTTTTTAAAATAAATTGCCACCAAAATTAAAGGATCCAGATAGTTTCTCTATGCCATGCTTGATTGGAGATATGGCTTTTGACCGAGCCTTATGTGATCTTAGGGCTAGTGTGAGCCAAATGCCTCTATCTATTTGCAAGAAACTTGTTATGGGAGAGCCAAAGCTAACTTCTATATCTTTGCAGTCCGCTGACCATTCGGTTAAGTATCTTGTTGGAATTTTAGAGGATGTACCAATTCAGGTTAGTAAGTATTTTGTTCCAGTAGATTTTGTGGTTTTGGAGATGGAGGAGGATGCTAAAATTTCTATCATACTTGGTAGACCGTTCTTAGCTACAACAGAGGCAATCATTGATGTAAAGAATGGTAAACTCACTCTTAATATTAGTGAAAACATAATTGAGTTTGATTTAACTGAATCTATGAAGAAACCATCATATGCTGGATCTTATTGTAGTATTCGTGATGTAGATGACATAGTTTATGATCTTAATGCTTTATTTGATGAACCTTCTGATTCTGAAACTCATGGTTTATTAGATTTCATTTCATGTGATGACCAAGAAAATCAAGAGAAAAGATTTCTAAAAGTTGAATTGAAATCTCTATTATTTTAACTCTGGATGCTAGTACTAAATTCATCTGTACCTAAGTAGCACAATCTTGCATTTGATTTTGGCCAGTGGTCTAAATCTAATTTGGATTCAATTAAATCAAAATAATATATGTACTTAATATGACTCTATTTAGCATACCTGAAATTTTTAGTTTTTACTGTTTGAAAAAATATTGGTTGGAAAGTAGCTAGTTGGAAAAGTTAAAAGGTGTTTGGTAAAGTATAATACTAATCAATTTTTTTTTTAAAAAAGAATAATTTTTTAAAAAATAATTTTTTTAAAAAGGATTATTTAAAAATAAAACTAAAAAATAGTAATAAATAATTTTATATTAAAAAATTAAATAAAATAATAATATTTTACTAAAATTTTTATAAAAGGGAAATTTTAAATAATAATAGAAAATAATTTTAAATTTAATAATTTTAATTAGAATAATAATTTCAAAAAAAATAATTTTTTTTTTGACATAGGCAAGTTAAGTCATGAGAGCGGGATTTGACCCCAAGACCTTGTTATCAATAACTAAGATTCTTACCAGTTAAATTAACTTTCACTCTCTTAAAAAAAAAATAATTTTTCAAATAAAGACCGCACAAATATAGGTGCAAATTAAAAAAAGAATATATTACTATAGTTAAAAAAACAACTAAAAGTAATTTCCTCTTAGCTTTTTTAAATTTATTCTGTTTTTAGGTTTGGACCAAAAAATAGCTTAGGAAATATCTCAGCTATTTAAAAATTTACTATGTTAACCACCAGCTGACCAGCTATGCCATATAATGGCTATGTATGCTTGGTTCAGCCTAATTTAGCCCCTCTCTTAAATTTAGTTTAGATGTTAGCGAAATTGACGCATGAGAGTGTCGGGTTCTCTGAAGAATCAGAAAAGCTTCAAACCAAATGCGAACGGCCACGATGTGACCTGATTTGGCACTTGGGATTAGGTCTCATCAATTAGAATTAGGGAGACAAATCGCATAGTTTAGGGTGTCATGATGTCTCTCATTCGTCAATGAGGTGCTGCTGCATAAATTAATGACTAATTAACAAACAGCAGGGGCCCCGCTGATTTCTCATCACGTGCAGGGGTGACTCGACTGGGCACGAGGGAGCACATGTCCGTTCCTCGAGATTCCTCCCGCCGTCACGTGAACGGATGCCCCGCATCAGTTCCGACTTGGTCGGCATTCCAGCATCCGACGGCCGCGGTTTCCCCAAGATTCCCAATCAACTGATCGCGACAGCGCAGTGTGTGGGCGGTGGTCCGATGCCGTACGGAGAAGCTGGGCCCCAGCATAGCTGGCCGCACTGCGTCTGCGTCGTCAACGGCCGTGTAAGGCGGCGGTCGTGACTGGTGTTGAGAGTTGTACATGTGCCGACCCGTACGAGCGTAGCAGGCTGAGCGCCAACTCTATTTGGAATTGGCGTGACATGTGAGTGAGTGGGGAACCCCTGTTTGTTGTCTTGAGAGGAGGGTAATGGAGCCACGACGCCGGGGAGGCCCAACGAAGGGAGACATTGGTTGAGCCGTCTACTTTCACATTAATCTAGGGTTTTGCTTTCCAGTGACAATCAATCACGTCACGCAGGCAGCTCGTTTTTCAGCTCGCTCAGGGGGGTGTGTGCAAATAGATTGCACGTCACGCAAATGGTGAAACGGCTCATGATTGCCAGCGCTAGCTTAGCAGCTTGCTAGCTTCAAGTTGTACACAGTATTTATCCTCCCTCGGTTTGATGGAGTGCGAGCGGGAGACGACGCTTAGCGTGGATTTCATGCAAGGAATGGGAACTTCCTACTCTGCAGCATCACTTGAAGGTGATGCCGCTGCCGCCGTCGCCGCCTCTTCTCCTTTGCCATATCTTTGTGGGCTGGCTTCCTCCGACATCAGTACTCTCGGCGTCAACGATTTGTACCCTTCTGCTTTCCACGCCGCCGCCGCCGCCACAACAACTGCCGACGCTCACTTGTTCACTTCGCTCAACTACCAATCCTCTGCCGGCGCAAGCCAACCATATTTTGACTTCTCGTTGGGTTCTAAGGACAATCAAAGCTCCTTCGAGATCACTATCCCTGTATGAAATTGTTCAGTTTTTTTTTAAAAGATTCATTTCATTTCTAATTTTTGCATTCAATTTATATATATTTTTTCCCGATTCTAGTGCGAGGAGGAAGCAGAGCTTGCGTGGCTGTCGCAATTTGTGGAGGACTCATTCTCCGACGCTCCTTACCAATACAACGTGACTCCAGCAATCGACCAGAACCAGCCGCAGCTTCGTGCGGACGAGTGCAACACCGGTCGTGCAATCAGAAGTAAGCGATCAAGGAGCTGTATTCCCCCTCCTGTTTGGTCCACGCTTACGCTGCCGCAGCATCAGACTTCGCCGTCCTCCTCGTCCTCATCCTCCGATCTCCCGCATTCCCACGCTAGCAGGAAAGTCGGCGGCGACGTTGCCAGTACCAGAAGAGGAAGGAAGAACGGCGGCTCCGAATCCGGAGCGCGGCGATGCACGCACTGCGCGTCGGTCAAGACACCGCAGTGGCGGACGGGACCACTGGGCCCCAAGACCCTGTGCAACGCTTGCGGGGTGCGGTACAAGTCCGGCCGGCTCGTGCCCGAGTACCGGCCTGCTGCTAGCCCAACCTTCGTGGTCGCGCAACACTCCAACTCGCACCGCAAGGTGGTGGAGCTCCGTCGGCAGAAGGAGGCCCTGCAGCGCAGCTGCGACGGGTCACAGCAGCTCCTGGTGGATGACAATTAGACGTTCCGTAGATCGATGATTGGAACAGTGTCGATTGGTTGTGCCAGTAAGCTGCAAGAAGAGAAGTAATATCTTGGCTGCAAAATAAAGGTGAAAAGTCACAGATTTGCCTTTACCTTTGGAATTAAACAGAAGCATAGTTTGTCAGTGTCCTTGCAAAAAAGCGATGGGTTTCTCATGGTTGTTTTCCGACAATAAATAGCTGTAAGAAATATGAATAAAGCATCCCTAATTTTACATAACAACGAATTTAGTCTGAAATTGATTTCAGTTGGCAGTTGCTAACAAGATCCAAGGGTCGAGTTCTGCTCTTTTCTTATTTACCAAAAACCTGGCACCGCCGACACATCTAGTTTGGTCTCCAGATGTGTCCAAACTGGAGAAGCTTTACACCTCGAGGAAAATAATGGAAAGAATAGATTCTTAAATATTGGCAGGAAGATGAGTCCCCCGCAAACAAAAATCTGGAGAGCACCAAATTTCCCTCAAGGATTCAACACCACCTATTTCTATAACTTGGTTAAAGCTGTGAGAATTCAAAGGTAAGAGAGAGTGAGAGATATTAGAACAGAGGAGAGATGAGAAATCTATAAAATTGGATTTATATTCTCGTCGATCTTTATGAAATGTTCATGTTTATTTATACACTGGTAAATGCTATATATGGTAGCATATTTGAGGTTAGCGCTATATATAATAATAATATATTTTGATTATATGATTTTGACTTTGTCGGTTTGATCACTGCTTTCACACTCCCCCCACAACATTGAGCTTGTTTGTTATTTACTGAAATCCTTATCGTGGGAGAGGTTTGGTGAGAATATATGCAAGTTAATCCTTTGTAGAGATAAATGATATAGTAAGTTACTTGTTGGCTACTCTTTCACGAATAAAATGAAAGTAGATTTTTATATGTTTGGTTCTTGCATGGAAGACCAGATTCGCTATAAAGTATGTGGCTCCAATATTGTCACACCATAATGTTAGTGTGAAATTGCTTGATAAGTTCAGTTTTGATAGAAGTGATTGTAACCATATTATTTCAGCTGTTCTGTTAGCAATTGCTTTGTATTCGGCTTTAGTGCTAGATCACGAAATTATTGATTGCTTCTTAGAAGTCCATGAGATTAGATTTTACCAAGAAATATTGCAAATCCACTTGTTGAACAATGATCCTCATGAGAACTGGCCCAATCAGCATCACTATATGTGTGAATGTCACTTAGAAGAATTTTGATGAATAAGAAGATCATGTAAGATAGTGCCTTTCAGGTATCATAATATTCTTTTTACATTTTCCCAATGGTATTTAGTTGGTGAATGCATAAATTGACAGTCACGATTGACAGCAAATATAATCTCCGGTCTAGTAGTAGTGACATATTATAATGCTCCAACGATACTTCTATATAATGTGGGATCTTCTATATCAGAGGAAGCTTCTATTTTGATTTCATATGTTATTGGCGTTGATATTGGTTGAGCACCATCTATATTGGTGCATTGTAATAACTCCAAGATATATTTGCTTTGATTGAGATGATACCCAACAAGATGCTTGGATAGTTCAATACCAAGAAAATAATGTGCTGCTCCAAGATCATGAATATCAAATTTTGTACCAATGGCTAATAATAAATCATCTATTTATGTAGCATTATTTCCTGTCATAAGAATGTCATCTACATATACAAGGACATATGTCTTTGAGAGAGAGTTACAATGGTAGAATAGAGAAGTATAAGTTTTAGATCCAATAAAGCCTTGTTGTTGTAGCCAACTTCCTAAGTGATGAAACTAAGAATGAGGGGCTTGTCGAAGCCCATACAGAGATTTCTTAAGATGATGATAGGTCCCGCAAGTGCATGAGGCTATCGAAGTAGTAAAATATCAATCTCACAGGGACTAATTAGCAAGTACTGACTGATCTAAAACTTACTAGCTAGACAAGTTCTAAATGAGGAAAGATTTAAATGACTAAGCTAAATATGAAGATAAGTAAATAAACAGTAGGAGACATGTAGGAAGAATTTGTGCAGTAAATGGATCAGAATATGGGTTCACCATATTCACGTCTTATGATGGAATAACCAATTATTTTTGCTATCCTCCTATCTAGTTCAAAAGAATTCATACCAAAGGTACAGGTTGCCTGCTTTCAGTGGCACAACCTGGTGCTCGCTTGGAGTAACCTCCTACTTTCGTGGCTTGCTACTCCAAGACGAACCTAATAAACACACGATGAATACAGTTTCCTCTAGTAAACCTCCCCTACTTTCGTAGTTTGATTTATCAGTTTAATCCAAATGGTTCCAATGTGATGAATAGCCTTTCAGTCCTATTCATTGCATCTAGTATTAAGCGTAACTTTATCAAATCACACAAACAATGAACATAAATGGCTTAAATAAACTTAGATAGGGTTCTATAGCAAGAGTATAGTCATTCCATACATAAAACATTCAATGGGCTTTCCCCAAATCCTGATAAGAGTTTTAGGCTACAACATTCATATTCAGCATACAAGTATACATCAAGACACGTTCATTCAATCCAAATCTTATCATATATGCCTAGAAAAGCAAATTTGAGACTTTCCTAAACCAGATTTGATGCTTGAGATGATCAGCCGAGAGTTTTGGGCCGTTCTTCTTCTTCTCCAAGCATTGCGAAAGATGTCTTCATTTTTCCCCTGCATAGGCTCACTTCCAGGCGTTGCTTTCCTCCTCAAGACTCTTCCCCTTGCGTGAGACTCCCCTACTTTCCTCCTCTTCTCCCTTTTAAATAAGTTGAAGCTTCCCTCCTTTTCTCCCTGTCGCTGCTAGAAATCTACTCTTTCCCCAAGCTCTACAAATCTGAAAAATCACTCTACTGTTTCCCAGCTGCCTGAAATTTGCAGCTTTTCTTCTCCTTAGCTTCTCCCCTTGTGAAAACAATCTCCTACCGATCCCCTCCTACGAAATCTCCCTCTAGCCTCTTTATTCTTCCTCTTTGGTTTGCTAGGTATTTCCCTGTCGCCGCTGTAAATCTCTTCTAAAATCTAGATTTCTACCACTTCTTCCCCCAATATCTACAAATAACCTTATCCCTTGCTCCTCACGTAACTCCCCTCATGATTGTGTTTTTCCCTCCGAAACCATCTCTTGAGGGCTGCTGATCAAGGGGGAGAAGTTACAAAGTTGCTCTCCTCCTTCTCCTTCAGTTGGGCTAAGGAAACCAGGGTAAAAAAATAGTTTCGAAATAAGCGGATCTGCGATCATGGGTGTGATCTTGATCATGACTCGGTCATGATCTTTTCGGCATTGTTCTTCTAGGCACGGTAGTGATGTATCATGGTCATGATTTGGATCATAACCCGGTCATGATTCTTGTTGGAGGCTCCAAATATTTATTGTAGTCTGCAAATGCATGGATACTCGAAGTAATAAAGAAAGATATCGAACCATAGAGACCTTATTGTTAAGTACCAAATAATTGTATTCTCACTAGCTAAGCAATCGATTATACTGGAAGTAAATGATAGAAAGAACACGAAATCAGAGAGAAACTGGGACTAGGGTTTCATCCACCTTAATTTTAATGACTAGATATGAATAAAAGGTCGTTAGTCTAATTTTATCATGATAAAGATATAATTTACTTCATAAAAGGATTATCTCACTTTCGTGGAGACAATCATGCAGGGACCGATCATCGCTTTCGCACAAGATCTATCCCAAGCTGAAAATAAGTAAATCATCAATCAAAGAACTCAAGAATCATTTTCGTGCATCCGAATCCTAAGTTGATTATCTCAAGTGGAATCTCAAGGATCACTTTCGTGCATCCGAGTCTCAACACAGGTTCTACTTATGGTTCTCCAACGCTCCGATCTCCACTTTCGCACAAGATCTTTACGTTTAACAAAATAACTCAATCCTAGGTTCAAATTATCAAACATGGCAATTATTCTTCTAAAATCAAGAAATAAGAACTAACCTAATTTATTACGTTGAGTTCCTAATATTTAATTTTAGGGTTCCAAAGATGTGCCTTCTGAAAATTTTACCTGCACAATTTAAGATACATAAGGCTCAGATCAAAAACAGTATCTTACTTTAGCTAAAAAAAGGAATAGAAATCAGAGATATCATCAGTGGTCCAAAGAAGGTGCCGGTGGAAAGAGCTGATGCAGGCAAGAAACAGAGGTGGAATAGATGCTAGCTGAAAAGCTACTAGCGATGAAGATGATGGTGCCGACAGCAGAGTGATGATGAGTAATCTCTAGTGGTCTGCTAGAGCCTACAGTCGTGGTGGCAAAGTTGTCGGCTAGTGGGCTGTGAGAGATAATGCTGCATAAATAAAAAAATCAGAGTCACAAATGAAGATCCTACTGAAAAAATAAATAAAATTAATGGAAACAGAGGCAGCAGAAGAAGTAAGAGGCTGCTGGTGGTGGAATCCAGTGTCGACGGCTGGAAACAGTGGTGTCAGAGGCAACTGGGAAGAGATGTGCAGCTTTTGGTGGCAATTTGAAGACAAGGAGCTACTAATGTCGGTTACAAAAAGTAGCTATACCCAAGAATAAGATTTAATGATCCAAAAAGAAAATAGACAAAGCCAAAAGGTAGAATAAAACTTGTTCTTTCTGGGCGTATAAAAAAAAAATCAAAGGATCAAAATCTACTAGGAATTTAGGGTATCAAGAGATTGAGGGCTTGTAATACGTGACAGGGCTAATCAGATTACTAGATCAAAAACTGCACAGAAGTTAATCAGACATCAAAAGTTGCCATACTTCCTAGAATGATCAGAAAATATTTTCATGAAAACAACAAATCCAAGAGATAGAATGAAATATGTACTTCTAATTTCAAGTGAAAGATCAGGGTTTCAAATCATCAAAGCATCTTAAAAATCTGCAGCAAAAGAGCTAATCAGATTAGTCAAGAAAAGCTGCTGTAGAAATTAATTAGTTACCAAAAGATGCTATGTGTTGTAGGATGATCCATGAACTTTAAAATTCAATAAAAATATCCAAATGATAGAAAAAGATGAGTAGTTCATGTTTGTGCCAAAGATTAAAAATTTTCCCAAACCAGTTTTTTTAAAATCACAGCAAGAAAACACTTAATCAAATAAGCAGATTCAGAAAAACATTACGGGCGTAAAATTCCTTACGACAGTGCCATAATTTACACAAAACTCTCGGGTCAGAAATATGATGGAATTACGACACCATAAAAATGGTTACGACACTGCCGTAAAAGTCACCAAACCTTCTGGTCAAAACGAACCAAAAATACGGCACCGTGAAAATGATTACGGTACCGCCGTAAAAGCCATAAAACTTTCGGATAAGAAAACACTCAAAATTATGGCTCGTGAAGTCGAAAACGGTCAGAAATTATGGTACCATAAAATTGATTATGGTAATACCGTAAAAGAAGCAAAACTGTCGGGTCAAAAATCAGCCGAAATTATGACACCATGAAAAATATTACGGCAGTGCTGTATTTTGCCCAAAGTTTGATTTTCCCTGCAAAAAGAAAAGAAAAATTAATTCTAAAAATAAACTAAAATAAAAGAAACTAAGAAAAGTAAGAGTGCTTAGGTTGTCTCCCACGAAGCGCTAATTTTTAGGTCCATAGCTTGACCCAAACTCAAATTTCATGGCGAAGCAGGTATATCAGTACCATAGGAAATAACATATAATTTTCTGCATTTTCGTTGTCCAAAAAGTTTAGTCACTAATCCAAAAATCCAAAATTTCATATAAATCAAGATCGATGTGGCTTTCTCAAATATGCAGAAATCAAAATCAAAATTTTCAATTCTACTCAAAGGATATTCAATAATCTTCCTAAATTTGTTAGTAAGAAAAATCATTAGTCCTTTCTTCAAATTTAGATCTTCAATTGTAATAGAAAATTGATCAAAAGATTCAAGTATTAGATCATGAAAATAGTCTTTTTATCTCACATTAGATTCCTCAATAAAGCATAAATTTTCAAATAAATCAGAAGATTGAACAATAGATATGGGCAAAGCATTAGAGTGAGATTCATCAATATTCATAATTTTCAAATCCTTTTCAAGTTCTTCATTCACTTCATCAATTTCAAAATTACTAACAAAGTCAGAGTAAGATTTTTCTAAATCAGTCCCCTCATATCCTTCATCAGATTTAACCACAAATAATATATCATCAAAAGAATCAAATTCAAAACTATCACTACAATCAAAAGGAGATTTAATAAAATCAATTTCCTCAAACTTTTCCATGAATAAATTATCAGATGAATCAATTTTACAATCATCAAAATCAGAGTGAGATTCATTAATGTTCACATAAGGCTTAATCTCAAAACAATCATAATCAAAGGGGGAATTTTCTAAATCAATTTTCTCTGTTTCCAAATCAAACTCAAATAAGCAAGCTTGTTGTGCTATCCGAGCTTCTAACATTTCAGTATTAGCAGATGTAGATTGTACTTGAGAAGCAAGATGACTAACTATCCCTTTAAGATCTTCAATATTCTTACTTTGATTTGTCATGATTTGGTTTTGATTTGACATAAATTTTTCAAGCATGGATTTTAACCTATAATTTTTTGTATCCTCAAAGTATAGTTCAGAAACATGATTTGGAGGAGTTAAAAATTGGCATTCAGAAGTATAATGATCAAAACATCCACAAATATCACATCTAATAGAAGAATAAGATGTCCTAGAAGGATGCATATAAGAGTGCAATTTCAATTTATCTGCATGAGTGCACAATGAATCATCTTCATACTTACCTTGTGGCATGTATACCTCACCTCTTTCAGATGCCCATGAATTGTGATTAAAAGACATATCTTCAAATCTATCAAGAACAAAAAGATTATCCAACACCAATCAATCAAAAATAATTTTTTTTTCAGAATATAAAAAAATAAAAAAATATAAAACACAAGTAAATAAATTTTTTTTTTCAGAAATCACACTTCTATCATAACTTGTGAATATCCAAAACCTGCAAAAATAGAAAACAAAGTTAAATCTAAAACAAATAAAACTTAGTCTAGCAATACTAACAACTATTTTGATATTAACAAAACTAAGGTCCCCGGCAACAGCGCCAAAAACTTGTTGTAGTCCGCAAGTGCATGGATACTTCGAAGTAATAAAAATATCGATCCCACAGAGACCTACGTGTTAAGTACCAAATAGTTATATTCTTACTAGCTAAGCAATCGATTATAATGCAAGTAAATGATAGGAAGAGCGTAGAGATAATCAGAGAGAAATTGAGACTAGGGTTTCATCCACCTTAATTTTAATGACTAGATATGAATAAAAGGTTGTCAGACTAATTTTATCATGATAAAGATAAAATTTACTTCATGAAAGGATTATCTCACTTTCGTGCAGACAATCATGTAGGGATCGATCCTCGCTTTCGCGCAAGATCTATCCCAAGCTGAAAATAAGTAAATCATCAATCAAAGAACTCAAGGATCACTTTCGTGCATCCGAATTCTAAGTTGATCATCTCAAGTGGAATCTCAAGGATCACTTTCGTGCATCCGAGTCTCAACACAGGTTCTACTTAAGGCTCTCTAACATTCCGATCTTCACTTTCATGCAAGATCTTCACGTTTAATAAAATAACTCAATCCTAGATTCAAATTATCAAACATGGCAATTATTCTTCTAAAATCAAGAAATGAGAACTAACCTAATTTCTTACGGTGAGTTCCTAATATTCAATTTTAGGGTTCCAAGTTCTCAAGCAAATCATCTTTCAGTCCATATTGCGAAAACTCCAAAACATGCATGATAATAAGAAAACTATGGAGAATTATGAGCAATCATCACATAAATAGAATTATCATAATAAAACTATTCTGACAAAATAGAAGTTATCTAGTCATAAAAAATTAAGGAGATTACACCCCATGTCCCATATGATGTTTAAGCTAGCATGGAAGAAGAAATACAATAAACAATAGTTTAGATTGATCAGAAATCAAAAAGAAGGGAAAATCAACTTTACAGCACGGATGTAATGAAAATTACAGCCGTAATTTTCTCCAAGAACCCGCGATGAATAGTGCCGGCGCCCACTCTTTCATTGATTTCTCCCCCGATCGAGATCCTTTCTCTTTGAAACTTCTAGGGTATTGTCTCCTCTTTCAAGCGAAGCTTCCCCTCAAATTTCAGGGCTGGAGATGAGTTGTATGCTTCCCGGCGACGAAACCTAGGGCGGCGGTGAAAAACTCGATTTCTCCCTCGACAGTGGATGAAAATTAGGGTTTTCGCCCTCGGCGTGCTCTCCTCCTCCGAGGCTCCCTTTCTCCTTCTTACAGCTTTGAATTTAAGGGTTTGGTTCATCCGCAATCGATAGCGCAAAAATCGGACTCCAATTTGACCATGAAAATTGCGTTCCAGGAATAGAATTACGCCGTGGTTTCTGTTACGGCACTGTCGTATTTTCTTTAAATTCTTCTATATAGGATTCGACCAGAATTACGGTACCATGGAAATGATTACGACAGTGCTGTAATTTCTGGAAATCTCTTGGGTCGGAAGTCGCTTCAAAATATGGCATCGTGATTTTAGTTACGGCAGTGCCGTAATTTCGGTGAAACTTTCTGTACAAAATCATCCCTAAATACGGCAATGCTCCGATATTATGGTAGTACTCAAAATTACGGTGCCGTAATATGAATTACGACACTGCTATAATTTGGTATGTGGCTCCCATTTGCGTGAAATTTGTCATGTAACCTCTTCTTGATGATGAGAATTCTTCTATATATCTGATTTTGCTTGAAAACGCCTTAAAATTGTGCAATATTTGATAAAAGGGCATGAAAATAAGCAAAGTAGTATAAATGTGACATAAAAAGAGTAATGAAATGACACCAAATATACTATAAATTTTGGTGTCATTAATATTCTAAAATTCTCTAAATGGATCCTTCTTAATGTCGGAAAGCCTTCTCTAATCTTGAAGTCCCAGAATCTACCTTCTTTTTGGTTGTTTTGCCCTGAAAAGCCAGAAATGCCAACTGAGCTGTAGATTCCATATATTCAATGAAAATAAGGAAAATAGAGTGCAGAAGCAAATTAAAAAGAGATGATTTTAGCAGTGAAATTGTATAGAAAATGCTATATAAATATGTGTCATCAGATGACAAACATGTGTAGGGAACTGTGCATGAGTAAATCCTGGAGGTTATGTTGGTGTATATGCCCTAGGATCTAGTTTTGGTCCACTTATGTACTACTTGACTTTGATATTTATATATCATTCTAGCATTGTCGTTATCTATGTTTGTTTACATATGCGCATATGTACTAACATGATAATGTCCTTGGAGACAGATTGGATCTGTGCTCGAATTATAGTCCCCAGTCGATGTACTTTAGTGGATATGGGACAGCTATGGTACTTGTGAGACTGGTATGTGGGCTGGTTAGGATGCAGACACATGGGTATATCATTGGAGGATATACTGGATAGACCCGCTGTGAGGCTATGACTTGGTGTCATGAGTTATCCTCACAAGTGACAGGAGATGCATTGATCCCTTGACTTGAGGTCATTGATCATTCTATATGGTTAGGGACTTGCTTTGATGCAACCTAACACCTCACCGTAGTTGGAAGGTCATAACGGTTGTCATTGAGCATGTCACGACCCATATGAGAAGGTCAATGGGCAGACAAAGGATTTGCCCCTTCCTTAGGGAAGTATGATATCCATGGAGCTCCTCTATGGTTCTATGACTGAAAGTGTATGGTCATACCCAGGTGAGAACCTGATTTAGTCATAACCATGTGATTGGGTGAAAACAAGTGGTGACACACTTGTCCAATCGGATATCAGTTCGGCAAAGAGACTGTAATGCATCTGTACCTTGTTGCAATGATGGGGATGTCGATGTCGATATCCATTCCGATGACCTGGGTAGCAGTGATGCACTGCTAGGTGCCACTCACTGCTTGTGGTGACCTTTGGTCAGCACTGCCAGCGTCAGAGGAACCTACAGGGTCGCACACCTTGATACTTGAGTTCTCGTATTGATCGGGAAGCCTTATGATCGAGTTATTGGATAACTCGGATCTAATTGGGAGATTTCATCAGCGCCAATGGGCCTGATGAGATGGAAGAATGTTATTGGAGCCAAACTTCATTTTTGGCAGGTTGACCCGTATTTGGCCATGGTTGGTCACATTTGGATTAGGGTTGCATTGGATTGGATCCAAGTGCTTAATCAACCCATGTAATGGAGTTTGGGCTAGCTCATTATCCAATGAAGCCCAATAACAAGTTCTCATGAAGAGATAAGAGGCTAAAAGGGTATAATGGAGAGAAGCCCAACCTCATTGGCGCCTAAGGGGTATAATGGGGTTTGGGTGGCAAAATTGCTTTATTAAGGAAGCAATTGGCGCTTAGCCCTTCTCCCTTGATGGTATGAATGCCTCTAAGGCATGTCTTGGGCTGATATGGTACTTGGGCAATTATGGATAGGTTGAATGGAGTTTATGGTAAAGTCTTGGAGACTTTCCTTGTCTCAAACCTCCTCATCCTAGCCCTACACTTGTCATGATCTTGGCCCTTCCCTTAACCGCCTCTTGCCCTATATATGTGACCCTAGCCGCCCCCTCTTATGATGATTAATCCTTGGAGGCGTGAACACAAGAAGAGGGGTGAGAGCTAGGAGCAAGGGCGCAACTTCCTCTTCCTTCTTCCATAGCCGCAAGCTTCTCCCTCCTTTCCTCTTGGCGCAAGGAGCTTTGGTGCTTGGCGGCTTGGCTTGTTTCCTTCTTCTCTTGGCGCATCCTTTCCTCTTGGTGGCGCAAGTGAAGTGGAACATCTCCCTAAGACTTGGATCTTCTTCACGAGGCTAGCACTGGGCGTGGAAGAAGAGGACTCAAGAGATCCGTGTGTGTGAGACTGCAGAGGGCGCACACTTGGGCGCCTACATCGGCATCACTCCAAACCGCTCTTAAGGTATTTCCTAACTCATCGTGTCGACTCTCTTGCTTGCGATCTTCACTGGGTTTTTGGGACCAGCCTGTTTCGGGGACATTCTTCCACTGTGCAATGTATGTATGTATGTCTATGACTCTGAAAAATTGTAAAATGTCCCCGGGGTTTTCCAACAGTGGTATCAGAGCGGCTTGCAAGACTCGAACGATGTTTTATGCTTTTCTTTCATGCTCACATGCCATATCTCTATTTTCGTAAATAGCATGATGCATGGCAAACGATTTTTCTAAGTAGGAAAAATTAGGGTTTCTTGTTTCTATCATCCTCTCAATCTCTTTTGGATTTTTGGACTATTTTTCTTGTCTGATTTAAAGATTAAAGGCCCACATAATTTTGTCAAGTAGGACGGGCATTGTGTCTTTGGACTGGCCGAGTCTCTTGATCTGACAAAATTGCCAGCCGAAAGGATCTCTGAAATCATCATGAAAAATAAATCGCAATTAACCAAAAGATTTGTGAGAAGAAGATGAGAAAAGGAGACTAGTTTTATGAAAAAGTAAAATTTCAGATTTTATGTTTTTCATGAGCATGTAGAATTGCATGAGCAAATACCTTGATTGTGCATGATGTTGTGATTATTAGTCAAGCCCCCTTTTGCATGCCTGTGATGTATCCTCGTGAGGCCTGCCTGCCGCTTTTCTTTTTGCTTTTAACTAAGAAGAAGATTAGGGTGGCGCATGTACTTGGAACTTGGTGCATGCATACCTTGGATGGTGGCGCAACAAGCATCAAAGAAAGAGGCGCAAGCCTGCTTAGTGGCGCAAGTTAGGCATGGCCGAACCCTTGGGTATGAGAGCTAGCTAACTTGGCTTCTTGCATTGTGGCACATCCTCATTGGAGGAAGACCATGGCATTGGCCGAACCCTTGGGGTCCACCCTTAAGGTTTGAGAGCTAAACCATGTGAGAAGGACCTTGGAGCCAACCTTGAAGACCAAGATAGAGGGCGGCTAGGATAGGTCTATCTTAGGGGCTTGAGTCCTATGTCAAGAGTTGAACCTCCTTTTGGCATGGGTTGGTTCAATGTCTTGAAAGGGCTTTGATCACATCATCCTTTACTGCTTTCCTTATCTGCTAAAAGCATGCCTGTAATGTTTTATCGTTATGTTATCACTATAGGATTGCATGCCTGTATTGTTAGACATAAGATAAAACTGATGAGACCTTAAAAACCCTCATAATAAAATATCAATTCTAGTAGCCTTCTAACGCGTAGCCCTCACTAAGCTATCGATCAGTGGAGTTGTGAACTGGTTCCCACCCTCGTGGGACACACCCACTTATCTTTAGGAAGTGTGTGGTGACAATGGTTTCCCCAGTCCAGTTTTAACCTGGGCGTGCCTTCGCAAGGAAACTCGTTGGCCCTGGGCATAACGGTTAGGAATGGACTTGACTAGAAGTTCACATGTGCTGGGCACATGGTGAAAGTCTAGAGGCATCGTTGAGAGGTAAGGGTTTCATGTTGTATCCAGCCCTCGCTGGACATGAAACGCCCAGACTGTCCCAACAAGGGAGTTGCTTGGAGCAACCGGCCGGCTTGCCCACCTTAGGAAACATGGGTTACTTTGTGCATCTCATCCCACCCTCGTGGGACGCGAAGCCTCATGTGAAATAAGGATCCCATCTCACTAGGAAGTCTTAAACTTCCCGATTGACTTTCTGGGTTGTCAATTCGAATTTAAAATAGTGGGAGCAGAAATCATTTAAAACAAGTCCAGTTTAAATGATTTGAAGTAGTACTAATCTGTTTTTCTTGGGTGTTGTAGAACAATGGCTACGAACACTAGTGGATTATCACTGCGATCACTCCTTGATAAGGATAAGTTAGTTGGAACTAACTTTATGGATTGGCATGGGAACTTGAGGATAGTCCTCAAGCTCGAGAAGAAGCTGTATGTCCTTGAATAGGCTCTTCCTGCGGCTCCTCCGCCTAATGCCCGAACGGCAGACAGAGATGCTTATAGAAAGCATCAGGATGACTCTTGGGAGGTTGCATGTCTTATGCTAGCCAGCATGGCACCTGAACTGCAGGTGCAATATGAGGAGCAGAACGCTTTTCAGATGATCACTCATCTGAAACAGATGTTCGAGGCTCAGGCTAGAACTGAGAGATTTGACACCGCCAAAGCAGTCTTTCGGTGTAAGTTGTCTGAGGGTGCACCAGTGAGACCCCATGTTCTCAAACTCATTGGGAATGTGGATCATCTCAGGAGACTGGGACATGCCGTAGACAACGAGCTGGTTGTGGATCTTATTCTGCATTCCCTGCCCCCTAGCTTCAGTCCGTTTATTATTAATTTCAACATGAACCGGATTGAGTGCACACGGGAGGAATTGATGAATATGCTCCAAACAGCCGAGCGAGAGATGGGTAAGACCAAACCCAATTCTGTTCTTTTGGTCCCTACGACCAAGAAGATAAAGAAGAAGGGTAAGACACGTGCTAAGAGCAGTGCCAGAGGTCCTACCAAAGCACTGAAGAAAAAGGCGAAGAAGTCAAAGGACCAGAGGTGTTTTCACTGTGGCAAGCAGGGTCACTGGAGAAGGGACTGCAAGCAGCTTCAGAATGAGGAGAAGAAAGGCTTGGCCTTAACTTCTAGCTCAGGTATCTATGTTACAGAAGTCAATCTTTCTACTTCTATGTCATGGGTATTGGATACCGCACGTGGAGCTCATATTTGTACAAATATGCAGGGGCTCAAGAAAAGTAGATCGGTGCGGCCTGGAGAGATTGACCTACGCGTTGGAAATGGGGCACAGGTTGCTGCTGTTGCTGTAGGCGTTTTGACTCTCTCCTTGCCTTCTGGACTTCAATTAGAACTAGATAATTGCTTTTGTGTACCTTCACTTACTAAGAACATTGTATCCATTCCTTGCTTAGCAAAGAAAGGATTTAAATTTGAAATAAATAAGAACTCTTGTTCTTTTTCATTTGCAAATATGTTCTATGTGAAGGGTACTTTGTGCAATGGTCTATATATCTTGGATATGGAAAGTTCTATTTGTAACATAAGTAATAAAAGGACCAAACTGAGTGGTTCAGTTGGTGCTTTCCTATGGCACTGTCGATTAGCCCATATAAACAAGAATTGCATCCAACAACTCCATGTAAATGGATTGTTAGATTCAAGTTCCTTGGAGGAATTTGATACTTGTGAACCTTGTTTATTAGGGAAAATGACAAAGGCGCCCTTCACCAAGATTGGTGAGAGGGCAGAAGGTTTATTAGATCTCATACATACTGATGTGTGTGGGCCTTTCAATAAACAAGCCAGAGGAGGGTACAACTACTTCATTACCTTCACTGATGACTTCAGTAGGTATGGCTATGTCTACTTAATGAGACATAAATCTGAGTCCTTTGAGAAATTCAAGGAGTTCAAGAATGAAGTAGAGAACCAGCTTGGAAGATCCATTAAAGCTCTTCGATCAGATCGAGGTGGAGAGTACCTGAGCGGTGAGTTCTTTGACTATCTGAGAGAGTGTGAGATCATATCCCAACTCACTCCTCCTGGAACACCTCAATGGAATGGTGTGTCTGAAAGGAGAAATCGAACTTTATTGGATATGGTTCGATCTATGATGAGTCATGCAACTCTACCTCCATCATTCTGGGGGCACGCACTAGAAACAGCTTCCCTGATATTGAATAATGTTCCATCTAAGAGTGTCTCCAAAATACCATACGAGATGTGGAGTGGGAGACGCCCTAATCTCACTTTTATCAAGATCTGGGGATGTGAGGCTTACATCAAACGTCAGGATTCTAGCAAGCTAGAACCTAGATCTGATAAATGTGTGTTTGTGGGGTATCCTAAGGAAACTAAAGGATACTACTTCTATGTCCCAACCGAGAACAAAGTTTTTGTTGCTCGGGGTGCTGTCTTTCTAGAGAAAGAATTTCTCATGAAAGAAGTTAGTGGGAGGAAGTTTGACTTGGATGAGGTCCAAGTGCAAGCACAAGACAAAGAGATGGAATCTGAGCCACCTGCACATGTTGCTAGCCAACCTGAGGCTCAGACACAGGTCCCGCGTAGGTCTGGGAGAATTCGTCGTGCACCTGAAAGGTACGGGTCGCTGCCGACCCAACACGATGGGATCTTCATTATTGATGATGAACCCAGAACCTATGATGAGGCGGTCAGTGGACCAGACTCCGAGAGATGGCTTGATGCCATGCGATCTGAGATGGATTCCATGTCGGCTAACCAAGTCTGGGATTTGGTTGAGTTGCCTGATGGGGTAAAACCCATAGGGTATAAATGGGTCTTCAAAAGGAAGACAGACATGGATGGCAATATAGTTACCTATAAGGGTACACTAGTGGCTAAAGGATTTAAACAAGTCCACGGGGTGGACTATGATGAAACCTTCTCGCCAGTTGCCATGATCAAATCCATTCGGATTCTGCTTGCTATAGCTGCATATCATGACTATGAGATATAGAAGATGGATGTGAAGACAGCGTTCCTTAACGGGAAGCTGACTGAGGATGTGTATATGTCACAACCTGATGGCTTCATCCATCCTGCAGAGGCTAATAAGGTCTGCAGGCTAAAGAGATCCATTTATGGATTAAAGCAAGCATCTCGAAGTTGGAATCTTCGATTTGATGAAGCCGTGAGAGATTATGGCTTTATCAAAAGCGAAGATGACGCCTGTGTATACAGAGAATTCAGTGGGAGCTTGGTGATTTTTCTGGTCTTGTATGTTGATGACATACTGCTCATCGGAAACGACATCCCTAGTCTTCAAGCTGTGAAGACATGGTTGGGGAAGTGTTTCGAGATGAAAGACTTAGGGGAGGCCGCCTATATTCTAGGCTTAAGGATCTACCGGGATAGATCCAAGAGGCTCCTGGCCCTTAGTCAGAGTACCTACATTGAAAAAGTCCTGGAAAGGTTCAACTTGGAGCAATCCAAGAAAGGATACCTTCCAGTAAGACATGCCCTTACTCTCTCAAAGAGTCAGTGTCCTACAACACAGGCTGAGAGGGATGACATGAGTCGAATTCCTTATGCTTCGGCAGTAGGATCGATCATGTATGCAATGTTGTGTACTAGACCAGATGTGGCATATGCTGTAAGCATAACCAGCCGATACCAATCCAATCCAGGTCTGCAGCACTGGGTGGCTGTAAAGAACATCCTAAAGTATCTAAGAAGAACTAAGGATTTGTTCTTAGTCTATGGGGGACAGGAAGAGCTCAGTATGCAGGGCTATACTGATGCATCATTCCAGTCTGACCCTGACGACTTTAGATCGCAGGCCGGCTATTTGTTCAAGATAAATGGAGGCGCTGTATGCTAGAAGAGCTTCAAGCAATCCACCATAGCAGATTCTACAACCGAGGCTGAGTATGTGGCCACTTCCAAGGAAGCCGTTTGGATAAGGAAGTTCTTATGTGATCTTCAGGTGGTCCCTAGTGCAATGGATCCCATTGAACTCTACTGTGACAACAATGGAGCAATTGCACAAGCAAAGGAACCACGGTCTCATCAAAGATCCAAACACATACTCAGATGATTTCACCTGATCAGAGAGATCATTGATAGAGGTGATGTCAAGATTAGCAGAGTTGACACAGAGAACAATCTGGCAGACCCATTGACCAAGGCTTTGGCGCAGCAGAAGCATGATGGTCACGCTAGAGATATGGGGTTGAGATCCCTCAACTTCTAGGTCTTAGTGCAAGTGGGAGATTGTTGGTGTATATGCCCTAGGACCTAGTTTTGGTCCACTTATGTACTACTTGACTTTGATATTTATATATCATTATGGCATTGTCGTTATCTATGTTTGTTTACATATGCGCATATGTACTAACATGATAATGTCCCTGGAGACAGATTGGATCTGTGCTCGAACTATAGTCCCCAGTCGATGTACTTTAGTGGATATGGGACAGCTATGGTACTTGTGAGACTGGTATGTGGGCTGGTTAGGACGCAGACACATGGGTATATCATTGGAGGATATACTGGATAGACCCGCTGTGAGGCTATGACTTGGTGTCATGAGTTATCCTCACAAGTGACAGGAGATGCATTGATCCCTTGACTTGAGGTCATTGATCATTCTATATGGTTAGGGACTTGCTTTGATGCAACCTAACACCTTGCCGTAGTTGGAAGGTCATAACGGTTGTCATTGAGCATGTCACGACCCATATGAGAAGGTCAATGGACAGACAAAGGATTTGCCCCTTCCTTAGGGAAGTATGATATCCATGGAGCTCCTCTATGGTTCTATGACTGAAAGTGTATGGCCATACCCAGGTGAGAACCTGATTTAGTCATAACCATGTGATTGGGTGAAAACAAGTGGTGACATACTTGTCCAATCGGATATCAGTTCGGCAAAGAGACTGTAATGCATCTGTACCTTGTTGCAATGATGGGGATGTCGATGTCGATATCCATTCCGATGACCTGGGTAGCAGCGATGCACTGCTAGGTGCCACTCACTGCTTGTGGTGACCTTTGGTCAGCACTGCCAGCGTCAGAGGAACCTACAGGGTCGCACACCTTGATACTTGAGTTCTCGTATTGATCGGGAAGCCTTATGATCGAGTTATTGGATAACTCGAATCTAATTGGGAGATTTCATCAGCGCCAATGGGCCTGATGAGATGGAAGAATGTTATTGGAGCCAAACTTCATTTTTGGCAGGTTGACCCGTATTTGACCATGGTTGGTCACATTTGGATTAGGGTTGCATTGGATTGGATCCAAGTGCTTAATCAACCCATGTAATGGAGTTTGGGCTAGCTCATTATCCAATGAAGCCCAATAACAAGTTCTCATGAAGAGATAAGAGGCTAAAAGGGTATAATGGGGAGAAGCCCAACCTCATTGGCGCCTAAGCGGTATAATGGGGTTTGGGTGGCAAAATTGCTTCATTAAGGAAGCAATTGGCGCTTAGCCCTTCTCCCTTGATGGTATGAATGCCTCTAAGGCATGTCTTGGGCTGATATGGTACTTGGGCAATTATGGATAGGTTGAATGGAGTTTATGGTAAAGTCTTGGAGACTTTCCTTGTCTCAAACCTCCTCATCCTAGCCCTACACTTGTCATGATCTTGGCCCTTCCCTTAACCGCCTCTTGCCCTATATATGTGACCCTAGCCACCCCCTCTTATGATGATTAATCCTTGGAGGCGTGAACACAAGAAGAGGGGTGAGAGCTAGGAGCAAGGGCGCAACTTCCTCTTCCTTCTTCCATAGCCGCAAGCTTCTCCCTCCTTTCCTCTTGGCGCAAGGAGCTTTGGTGCTTGGCGGCTTGGCTTGTTTCCTTCTTCTCTTGGCGCATCATTTCCTCTTGGTGGCGCAAGTGAAGTGGAACATCTCCCTAAGACTTGGATCTTCTTCACGAGGCTAGCACTGGGCGTGGAAGAAGAGGACTCAAGAGATCCGTGTGTGTGAGACTGCAGAGGGTGCACACTTGGGCGCCTACATCGGCATCACTCCAAACCGCTCTTAAGGTATTTCCTAACTCATCGTGTCAACTCTCTTGCTTGCGATCTTCACTGGGTTTTTGGGACCAGCCTGTTTCGGGGACATTCTTCCGCTGTGCAATGTATGTATGTATGTCTATGACTCTAAAAAATTGTAAAATGTCCCCGGGGTTTCCCAATAGGTTATTCCATAAAAATAGTTTCTTATATATTACCATGTAGAAATGCATTAGAGACATCCAATTGTCTTATGCGCCACTTATAGTTGATGGCAATAGCTAGTAATAAATGAACAATTGTAATTTTAATAACTAGACTAAATGTTTCTGTAAAGTCAATACCTGGTATTTGACAATATCCTTTAGCAACAAGATGAGTCTTATGTCTTTCAATAGTTCCAGTTGCACGATGTTTTAAATGAAAAATCCATTTTCACCAAATCACATTCATAGAGGACTTTCTTGGAACCAGGTTCCATGGGCCATTGTGATTTAAAGTATCAAACTCAAAAGCCATAGTAGCCTGCCATGCTGGATCTTTTCAGGCTTTGGTGAAGCACGTAGGTTCTGTATATGTAATGGAGTTGATAAGAGCCAGTGGTAGAGTATGCTTACTAGATGATTTTGTTTGAAGGATAATAGGTTTAGTGTCTTTGTAGATGTCAGCAAGGGAACGACTGTGTTGATGTATAGAATGTGGGGAAGATATCGCTTCATCAAGAGATACCTCTAGTGTATTATAAGGATGTTAATTTGATGGTGTTATAGAGTTTGGTGTGTCTGATGATTGTTGAGGAGATGTACCTAGAATACCCGACAAAGATATGGGGTCTGGGGAAGATATTGCTTCATCAAAAGGTTCCTCTAGTTTATTATGAGGTTGTAACATTGATGGCGTTGTAGTGTTTGGTGTGTCTGATGATTGTCGAGGACCTACTCCTAAAATAGCTAGCAAACTTGTGGGTAATGGAATGAGATATGCTCCTTCTTGAGATATTGAATTTGATGCCCTAGCTGTTGCAAATAGAAATAGAGTTTCATCAAAAGTAATATGTTTAGAAATGTAAATTCATCCAATTGGCATATATAAGCAATGATAACCCAAGTGCATATTACTATAACCAAGGAAAACACATAATTCATAATGAGATTGTAAGTTGTGTTTTATATAAGGTCTGAGCCAAGGGTTCTTGGTGTATATGCCCTGAGACCTATATTTGGTCAACCTATATACTACTTGACTTTGATATTTCTTATATCATCCTGGCATTGTCATTATCATTGTTTGTCTACACCTACGATTGTGTACTTACATGATAATGTCCCTGGAGACAGATTAGATCTGTGCTCAAACTATTGCCCCCAGTCGATGTACCTTAGTGGATATGGGACAGCCATGGTACTTGTGAGACTGGTATATAGGCTGGTTAGGCATGAGGTGCTAACGCAGACATATGGGTATATCAGTGGTAGATATGCTGGACAAGACCCGCTGTGAGGCAATGACTTAGTGTCATGAGTTATCCTCACAAGTGATAGGAGATGCATTGATCCTTAGACTTGAGGTCATTAACTCTTCTGTATGGTTAGGGACATACTTTGATGCAACCCAATACCTCGCCATAATAGGGAGGTTATAAAGGTTGTCATTGAGTATGTCACGACCCATATTAGAAGATCAATGTACAGACAAAAGGATTTGCCCCTTCCTACGGGAAGCATGATATCCATGGAGCTCCTCTATGGTTCTATGACTGAAAGTGTATGACCATACCTTGGTGAGAACCTGATTTAGTCATAACCATGAGATTGGATGAAAACAAGTGATGACAAACTTGTCCAATCGGATATCAGTTTGGCAAAGGGACTGTAATGTATCTGTACTTAGTCGCGATGATGGGGATGTCGATGTCAATATCCATTCCAATGACTTGGGTAGCAGCGATGCACTGCTAGGTGCCACTCACTACCTGTGGTGACCTTTGGTCAGCACTGCCAGCGTTAGAGGAACCTACAGGGTCGCACACCAAGATACTCGAGTTCTCGTATTGATCGGGAAACCTTTTGATCGAGTTATTGGATAACTCGGATCTATTTGGGAGATTTCGTTAGCGCCAATGGGCCTGATGAGATGGAAGAATATTATTGGAGCCAAACTCCATTTATGGCATGTTGACCCAAAATTGACCATGGTAGGTCACATTTGGATTAGGGTTGCATTGGATTGGATCCAAGTGCATAATCAACCCATGTATTGAAGTTTGGGCTAGCTCATTATCCAATGAGGCCCAATAACGAGTTATCATGAAGAGGCAATATGCTAAAAGGGTATAATGGGGATAAAACTTCTCCCATAGGCGTCTATGGGCATAATGGGGAGAAGTTGGCAAAATTGCTTCATTAAGGAAGTAATATGCGCCTCCCCTTTTCACCCTTAATGGTATGAATGCCTTTAAGGCATGTCTTGGGCTGATATGGTGCTTGGGCAATTATGGATAGGTTGAATGAGGTTTATGGTAAAGTCAAACCCCCTCATCCTAGCCGCCCACTTGTCATGATCCTAGCCCTCCCTAAACTGCCTCTTCTTGTTATAAAAGAGACCCTAGCCGCCCCCTCTCTAGAGTTCGATTCCTTGGAAGCGTGAGAACATCAAGAGGGGCAAAAGTGCAAGGGTCTTGGCGCATCCTTCTTCCATCATGCAGCAAGTTCTCTTCCTCCTCTCCTCTTGGCGCAAGTTGAGAGAGACCTTGGCGGCTTCCCTTTCTCCATCACCTTCTTGGCGCATCCTTCCTCCAAGGTTGGCGCAAGTTGATTGGTGATCTTCCTAAGGCTTGGATCTTCTTCCCGAGGCTAGCACCGGGCGTGGAAGAAGAGGACTCGAGGCATCCGTGTGTGTGAGACTGCAGAGGGCGAACACTTGGGTGCCTACCTCGACATCTACATCCACGCTTGCTTAAGGTACTTTCTATCACATCATGTCGATCCCCTCGCTTGACGATCTTCACTGGGTTTTTGGGACTGCCCTGTTTCGGGGATATTGCTTTCGCTGTGCAATGAATATGTAATGTCTATCTCTGAAAAATTATAAAATATCCCCGGGGTTTCCCAACAGTGGTATCAGAGTGACTTGCGAGCCTCGAACGATGTTTCTTTCATCCTTTTCTATGCTCACATGCCATGTTTCAATTTTCGTAAATTGCATATAACATGGTGCATGGTTTTTCTAAATTAGAAAAATTGAAGTTTCTTGTTCCTATCCTCTTTGTCACTAGAAAAATTATCGCCGCCGCCGCCGGCTTTTTCCGTTCTTCTCGGCTACTTGCTCCGGCGCCGGCGTTGCCCTCCTCCACCCTACTTCTCTCCTCAATCTTCCTCCACATCTTCCGCTCTTCACTCCCCTCGTAAGCTTCTCTTCCGCTCGTCGCCCTTGTTCGTTCCTCTTAGAGATCGCCCTTGTCAATAAAGCTTGCTTTCAAGCAATCTTGCCTCTTTGAGGGCGACTCGGTAGAGCTCTTCTTGTGGATCGCCTCAATCTGGTATGTGGCCTCGTCGGCCTCTTGTGTTCCCGCCGCTGCTACCCAGAAATCTCCGGCGCAGCCACAAGTCCATTCGAGTATCAAGAATCCTCGAAAGGGTCCCCATATTGAGCGAATACTGGAGAGGAAGAGGAAGACTTCCCGATTGCATCAAGAATCTTCGAAAGGGTCCCCAAATCTTATTCCAGTGAGGCTTCTTGATTCACTTCCGCTACCCACAATCCTTGGCCGCGGCGGGAACTCACCAGGCAGATTGGGACCTTTGTTTTCCACCTTTCAACCTCATCCGATTGGTTTTCTAACTGCAAACTTCAACATTAGCTTCCTCAATGGGTGATATTTCTCAAATTCAAGGGGATTAAAATAAGCCTATGGATGCAGCTGCTCATGGAGATATGGAAGGTAATGCTAGGTAGGTATCATGAAGTTCTTTGTTTTCTTGTCCTCATTCCACTAGTTGTGAGCTTCATCATATCCCTACCCCTCTTGAGCATGGTGCAATAAAAATTTATGCCCCCCCCCAAGATGAGTTAGCTCAAAATATTCAATACTGGAAGAATTCTCTTGTCGAATATTTTGTTGGCGCTAGGCCAGCATTTCATGCTATTAAACAAAAAGCTCAAGAGATATGAACATTACAAGGTGAAATGGAAATGTTTTCTCTCTCTACTGGCTTTCTTCTCTTTATATTTCACAATGAAGCAGATAAATTGAAAGTCTTAGAAGGAGGTCCTTGGTTCTTCTTTGGTAGAATACTTATTTTGAAACAATGGGAAGCTGATTCTATGTTAATGAAAATGGATTTCTCAACACTCCCAATATGACTTCGCCTATATAATCTCCCAATGAAGTGGTGGTCTAAAGGAATTATTAGTCAAATTACTACTGCACTTGGCCAACCTCTTTATATGGATTAGGCCACGGCTTCTAAAAGTAGAATCTCATATGCTAGGGTATGTGTTGAGATGAATGCGAAAGCTGACTTTATATCTGAAATTTTTGTCTCATTAAATGATGGAGTTGCTATTCCCCTTCACATTGAATATGAATGGCATCCCTCTAGTTGTGCCATGTGTGGTATTTTTGGACACAAAGGTGATAAATGTCCTTCTAGGATCACTAATCAAATCTGGGTCCCAAAAATTGCTTTATGCTCAGCTGTGGACACTAACCCCCAGATCCCCCCACTTGACCTTCTGGCAAACTCAATTGATGTTGAAACTTCAAATGATCTTATTAGTCAAAACCCCCATGAACGAGAATTATCTGTTGCTAATGATTTATCATTTGAGAAAGCTGTCGAACAGACTCAGCCATCCTCCTCTTCTATTCCGGAGGTTGAACAAGATATTGCTATAATTCATAATATTGATAGAGATCTAGTTGTGGATGTCCCTGTGCAAAATGGAAAAAAGAGGAAAGGTAGAAAGGCAAAGACAATTATACAAGCAATTCCTCCTGAGAATTCACCAGGGCAGGACCCGATAGACAAAAATGTTAAGGAAACTAGGGATTCTAGGAGCTTTGATCCCTCCTCTTCTCAAATTACATAATGTCTTCAATCCTATGTTGGAATATAAGGGGATTGGATTCTCCTGGAAAACAGCAAGCAATAAAAGATCTTCAAAAGCATTTCTCTATCCAAATGTTTTGTCTATTGGAAACTAGAGTTCATGAGAAAAATTCTACTCCTGTTAGTTTCTCCTTAGCCCCTGGCTGGAATTCTTGTTTCAATTATAATCATATTTCTAAGGGGCGTATCTGGTGGCTGTGGAATCCAATTTTTTTTAGTGTCCAAGTTATAGATATATCAAAACAGATTATTACTGGGCTTCTATATGATAATGGTGGAAAGTTTTTGTTTAGACTATCAATCATCTATGGCCTCTACACTGTGTCTCAACGTTCTCAAATCTGGGATCATCTTAAATCATATGATGCAACCCAACCATGTTTGATTCTTGGGGATTTTAATATGATCTTCTCATTGCAGGATAAGTTAGGAGGCCATTCTGGTCTTTCCTCTGAGTTGTTGTACAATGCTGATATGTTACATGAATTAGAGCTGTCAGATCTTAAATGGAGAGGACCAACTTATACTTGGACAAATTTTCAGCAGGGGGATAAGCGCATTTGGTGTAAGCTTGATAGAGTATTAGCGAATAGCGAATGGACTCACAATTTTATGAATGCTGAGGTTGTGAACCTTCCTCCATCCATATCTGATCATTCTGCTATGGTATTGCTAATTGGCAGTAGCTCAAATCACAAGGGTTCTCGATTTCATTTTTTTAACTATTGGACACAATTTGATTCTATGTTCTCTCTAGTTCAAAACACATGGAAAGCAGCTGGTTGTAGAGGGACTGCTATGTTTATTCTCATCCACAAATTGTACAATGTTAAATGTGCATTAAAACGATGGGCGAGTCAGATGCGTGCTGAAAAACAAATAGCTATGGATAAGTTGTTGCTTCAATTAGAGCAGATTCAGAGGGATATGCAGACTGACTCTCAAAATCTTGATAGTTTTCGTGCTGAAAGACTAATAAAAGCTCAAATAGCTCATTTTAATCAGCAGGAGGAAGCAGCTCTTCGACAGAAATCTCGGGACATGCGAATATTTTTAGGAGATTCTAACAGCAAGTTTTTTCATAATAGTGTTTAGTCTAGAAGGCACAAAAACTCTTTATTGACCATCCAAAACTCAAAAGGTGAATATGTGCTAGGGGAGCAAGTCTATAAGGAAGCCATTAAATATTTTCATGAGGCTCTTGGTCCAGAGATTCCAGCGCGCTTGGAACCCCCAATACACACTAGAAATTCCTTATCTCCAGAAAGCTATAGAATATTAGAAAATCCAATATCAACTTTTGAAATTGAAAATGTTATCCTATCAGCGAACATTGATAAAGCCCCCGGTGTGGATGGGTTTAATGCTGGTTTTTTTAGAGCATGTTGGGGCATTATTCAAAGGGGTGTTGTAGCAGCAATTTTGGACTTCTTTAATACAGGCAACCTTTTAAAGGAAGTTAACATCACTTCTATCACTTTAGTCCCCAAAGTTCCAAATCCTAGATCCTTTGCTGAATTTAGACCAATTTCTGTTTGTAAACCGATTTATCGGTTCATTGCCAAGATTTTGGCAAACTGATTAAAAAGGATCCTACCTGATTTAATTGATTTGAATCAACATGCATTTATTCAGGGACGTCTCATCGAGGAAAATATATTATTATGTCAAGAATTACTTGCAAACTATCATAGGAAAAATAGTGGGTCAAATATGTGTATAAAGATTGATCTACAACGAGCCTATGACTCTGTGTGATGGGATTTTATTATAAGCATGCTGAAGGCTTACAACTTCCATGTACATACGATCAAATTGATTAAGGCTTGTATCTCATCTCCCACTTATTCCATAAATCTCAATGGGAGAGATGTTGGATTCTTTAAAGGCACACGAGGGCTTAGACAAGGATGTCTATGGCTCCTTACCTATTTGTTATGGTAATGCAGCGTCTTACAGATCTGTTATGCAAAGAGGTGGATAGTGGAGATTTTCAGTTGCACAAAAAATGCTCAACCTTATCTATTACTAATCTCCAATTTGTCGATGATATTCTTATTTTTTCCAAGGCGACAGTGCGATCAGCTTGCTGCATTTCTAAGGTGCTCATTGATTTTGCAAATGAGTCTGGACTAAGGGTGAACAAAGAAAAATCTGAGATTCTTTTTTCTGCTTCATGCCAAGAGAACCTTCAACATTCTATTATTGGAATACTTGGTATCCAACCGGGTTCTTTTCACTTTAAGCATATAGGGATCCCCATTACTTGTAAGAAACCATCTAATAACGACTGTAGACCCTTGGTTGAAAAAGTGGCTCGATGCTTGTCTCGGTGGCATGGCAAATCTCTCTCATACGCTGGCCGTGTTGAACTCATTAAGTCAGTTTGCTATGGAACTATAACATTTTGGTGCAGTGTTCTCAAACTCCCTGCCTTAACTATTGAGCATCTCAACAAACTCATCTCGCGCTTCCTATGGAATGCTGGTACTACTAAAAAGACTATCCATAAGGTTTCTTGGAAGATGGTTATTTTACCTATACAAGCAGGTGGTCTAAACATACACAATATCTCTAGTTTAAATTCTGCATTGTTTATGAGATATGTTTGGAATGTGGCTAAAGAAAAAACTTCCCTTTGGGTAAAGTGGATTCACAATTATTACCTCAATTCCTTTACTATCTGGTCGTATTTCCCTACAAGGTCTTGTTCTTGGATCTTTCGTATTATTCTCTCTCATCGTGATTTTTGTCATAGTTTGGTATCCTATGATGCGGAGAGGGATGATTAGAGATGGAATTTAGCTGCTTCTAGGAACTTCTCAGTCAAAACTGCATATGAAACTTTAATACCATTCAACCCTGTGCAATGGACATCTATTATCTGGTTTAAAGGTCATATACCCAGATTCTCCTTCACCTCATGGTTGTTGAGTTTGAAACGATTACCTACTTTGGATAGATTATCCAAGTGGGGATTAACATCCAATAAGCAATTTTATCTCTGTCATTTGGGGGATGAAACTATGGACCACCTTTTCTTCACTTGTCTTGAAGCTAATAAGGTATGGAAACATATTCAAGACATATGTGTTGTGGATTCCTCTTTGACTTCTTGGCCTATGATACTTCAAATGGCTGAATCTCAATGGAAGAGGCATTCCACTTTGTTTACTATCAAGAAATTATTGCTTACCGGTACTGTATACCACGTCTAGATGGAGAGGAATGCTAGGGCTTTTAGGAATTCCAAGAGAGAGTCTTGGCAAGTTCTTGGAGACATTTTTGCTGACTGTTGGAGTAAGATAAAATCTCTTAAAATTCCGGTTCGTCATCAACATTCTATTGATGCATCTGTGCAAGCTTGGGATATGCATATTCAAGATTCTATTAGAGAACACCTACTGGAACAATGATGGTGGCGAAGTGAATTAACTCTAGTAGTTTGTTGTATCTAGCCCTTATATTGGCTCAAAACAGCTGCAGGATACTTTCTTTGCTGTGAGGTGGTAAATCTCTCAGCTTGGGTGTTTTGTGTGTTTGTGCTTATGGGGTATTTGTTTTAAATGAGTTTCTGTACTAGCTAGTGCGTGTATGTGGTTTGGGTTAATTTGCTTGATTCAAAACAATGTAATCATTCTTGCTTTTATATATCAATCTCTGGCTTGCCTTTTGGCTTAAAAAAAAAAAAAAAATCTCTTTTGGATTTTTGGATTATTTTTCTTGATTGATTTAAGATCAAAAGCACACGTAGTTTTGTCAAGTAGGACGGGCATTGTGTCTTCGAATTGGCCAAGTCTCTTGATCTGACAAAATTTTCAGCCGATAGGATCCACAAAATCATCATGAAAAATTAATTGCAAATAACCAAAAGATTTGTGATAAGAAGATGAGGAAAAGAGACTTATTTTATGAAAAAGTAAAATTTCAGATTTTATATTTTTCATGAGTATGTAGAATTGCATGAATAAGTACCTTGATTGTGCATGATGTTGTGATCATGAGTCAAGCCCCTTTGCATGCCTGTGATGTATTCTTGTGAGGCCTGCGTGCCGTCCATCTTTTTCTTTTATTTTGTAAAAATCAAGATGAAGATTAAGGGGTGCATCCTACATGAATCTTGGTGCATGCATGAGGCTTGCGCACCTTACTTAGTGGCGCAACAAACTTCCTCAATGGTGGCGCATATTTGCTTGGTGGCGCAAGTTAGGGTTTGGCCGAGCCTTGTGCTTGTGTGCTATCCCTCTTGTGGCTTGCAAGATGGTGGCTCACCCTTGGAAGACCTTGGAGCCAACTTTGAAGATTAAGATAGAGGTCGGCTAGGTTAGGTCTTGTTTTTGGGGCTTGAATCCTAGGTCAAGAGTTGAACCTCCTTCTGGCATGAGTTGGTTTAATGTCTTGAATGGGCTATGATCACATCATCCCTTTACTGCTTTCATTATATGCTAAAACATGCATGTGATGTTTTATCATTACGTTATCACTATAGGATTGCATGCTTGTAATGTTAGACATAAGATAAAACAGAGTTGACGAGACATCAAAAACCCTCGAATAAAAATCAAGTCTAGTAGCCTTCTAATGCGTAGCCTGATGCCGTGCATTTTAGTAGTAATATTCATAGCTATTTCATGTTAAATCTAGGCTTATTTTGACACTTTTATACTCTTTATAGGCTAATTTTCTTCATATCTTTGGAATCTTCACTTTTTGGTGCTTTTGTGAAATTTCAGGTAAAATTACCCTTTTTCGACAAATTTTGAAGATTCTAAGACCATAGGATGATTTCTTATACAAAGATGAAGCTACACGTCAAATTTGGGCCAAAACGGAGTTAGCCTGAAAAATACGGCCAGGTAACCCCATGGGGTTCACCAGTTTCTTCGCCAGACCAGTAGAACCTCACAGAGAGCTTCACGGCCGGGTGAACCCTAGTGGGGTTCACTAGAATTCCTTCAGGCCGAGAACTTCACAGAACAAAGCACAGCCAGGTGAACCCCGGCGCGCTTCTTTCAGCCAAGTTTCACAGAACGAATCATGGCCAGGTAAACCCGGCGGGGTTCACCCGTGATTCCAACCCAGGCTCGCGCGGACCGAGTTCCACTCGGATTTTAGATGATTTCTCACTCGTTTGGCATCCAAATGTGGCAAGTGAGGACTCTATGGAAAACTCTTTCGAAGGAGAACGCATAGGATATAAAAGCCCTAATTTTCATACACTAATTATCGAGGAATCACACGACGAAGCGGCGAGAGTGGAAGAACACGGCGAAAACATGATTCTGGGGTGATTTTCGGAGATCTGATCATCGGAGCGCCTCAATTCTTTAGGATTTGTTTCGGTTTATCTTCTCATATCCTTTAGAAACTCTTCCTTGTGATCTTCCTATGTTAAAAGAGAGATTTTTGAGCGTTTCAATGATGATTGTAGCATAAACCCTATTTCGGGGCTTGGTTGAAGCCCGTTGATGATTTTGGTCGTAAACTTTATTTCAATTTTCATTATTTGGAATGAATTGTGAGCATAGTTTACTTTGACGTGCTTATATCATGATTTTACCTTGGCCGAGTATTTTCGCGTGTTAGCCGTTACAATTCATACCGAGAGGAGGATCGTAAGGGTGGAATCTCTTGGTAAAACCTGCGATACCTCGACACGAGAGTGCTTGGTATTCGCTCGAGGGTTTCATAATCTGCCATAGAACTCATTGGGTTTGTCTTAGAATGATCCTCCGCAAGAGTAGGAGGTCGGTCTAAGCCGAACACCGGGGTGTACACTCGAGAGAGGGCACCTTGTACCCTAAGGTTAGATTCCTTGTGCAAAACCAATAGTCTAAATAATTAATATCTGTCTTGTGCGATTGAAATAGTCAGTGCGGTGGAAACCATAGCCCCGATATCTCTCTCATATTTACTCTCTACCGTCGTAGTCGTGATTGCTTGTCTTCGATCTTAGTTTTCAAAACCAAGTTTCGATTCGCCTAGCTATTAAAAGTTGGATTATCTGGTACTCAACCTTGTTCCCTGTGGGATTCGATATCTTTTATATTTCTTCGACATAACCGTGCACTTGCGGGACGTGTCAAGTTTTTGGCGCCGTGCCGGGGAACAACGGTTGATATTAGTATACTTCTGAGAATTGGTAGACTAGACTTTAGGTTAGTTTTTCTTTACTGCACTGCTATTTTCTTTTTCTCTCTATTTACTTGCTGTCTTAGAACTTTAAAATTTTGACTGATCATTTTATGCAAAGAAGTTCTAGGGCAGGTACATGATGACACCGTAATTTGTCATAATTTCTATGCCATTTTGTTGATTGTTTTGTATCATATTCATAGACCTTGCTTATTTTTATGCCCTTTTTATCAATATTTGCAGAATCTACACTATTTTCTATTTTTAATGATTTTCAGGCAAAAATGCATATTTTTCAGTCAATTTCGAGCAATCCAAGTGCATAATTGAATTCACAACATCAAAAGGAGATCACATGTCAAATTTCAGCAGATTTGGAACTTCAGAGGAAATTACGGCACCCCCAATATATGCTTTACGGTACCGTAATTTGGAGGTTTTTCGGGTAGAGAATCTCATATGATTACTGCACTACCGTAAGCATCAATACGATGCCGTATTTTGGAGCATTTTTGATCAGAGGATCGATGGAGATTACGGTACTACTGTAAGAAACGTTACGGTACCGTATTTCGGGTCGATTCTCAACCCGAAAGATTTTGACATTACGGCACTACCGTAAAGAACTTTATGGTACCGTAATTCCAGAAGATTTCAAGCCCAGACCTCACTGTCTAGATTACGGCATTGCCTTAAAAACCATTACGGCCGTAATTACGACGCTACTCGCGACTTTCCCGGTCAACTCCAAAGCCCGATTTTTGCGCGGTTGATTGTAGATGATCCAGGCCCTAATATTTGAAGTTGTAAGAAGGAAAAAGGGAGCCATTGAGGAGAGGAAGCCACGCACACCAAAAGCCCTAATTTTCGTTCACCACAGAGAGAGAAATCGCTTCACACGCCGCTGCCCTAGGTTTCGCCGCCGGGAAGCGTATAGTGCATCTCCGGCCGTGAAATTTGAGTGGAAGCTACGCATAGAGGGGGAGAAGGAGCACCTAAAGTTTCAACGTGATCGGAGATCAAACGGAGGAGAAATCACTAGAAAACCGAGCGCTGCCGCTGTTCGCCTAGATTACGGCCGTAAACTTCTTTACGGCCGTACTATAATTTTCACTCTTCCTTTGTTTCGATTTTCTTCATCATGAATCATTGTAATCTTCCTTCTATGATAGCTTAAACCTCTTTTGGGACATGGGGGAGTAATTCACTTGAGTTTTAATGACTAGATGACTATCTTTTCTATTATTTTATCTTGTTTAATCTTAGCATGATGATTTTACTCATGTGATGTTTTGTTCTTAGACTCTCCTTAGATCTATATTATTATTTATGTTTTAGAATTTTCGTTATTGACTGAAAAGTAATTGCTTGAGAATTGGAACCCTATAATTGCATGATAGGAACCCTTTTTAGGTTAGTTCTTGTTTGTTTGATTCTAGTAAGCTAACTGCCATGATAATAATATAAATCTAGGATTGAGGCTAAGCTTTCAAACGTGGAGATCTTGTGCGAAAGCAAAGATCAGAACGTTGGAGAACCTTGAGTAAAACTAGTGTCGAGATTCGGATGCACGAAAGTGATCATTGAAATTTCACTAGAGATTATCGACTTAGAACTCGGATACACGAAAGTGATCCTTGAGTTCTCAGTTTGATGATTTACTTATCATTAGCGTTGGGATGACTCTTGCGCGAGAGCGAAGATTTATCCCTGCATGGTTGTCTGCACGAAAGTGAGATAATCCTTTTATTCTAGTAAATTGCATCTTTGTAATGATGAAATTAAACTGATGAAATCTCTATTCATGTCTAGTCATAAAAATTAAAGTGAACGAAACCCTAGTCCCAGCTTCTCTCTCTGATAATTCTGTTTCAGCGCTTTGGTCTTCGTTTGCTAGTTTGTACTCTTTCGATTGCCTAGATAGTGAAAAATCAATTATTCGGTACTCAGCAACATAGGTCCCTGTGGATTCGATACTTTCTTTATTACTTCAAGTATCCGTACACTTGCGGACACAACAAGTTTTTGGTGCCGTTGCTGGGGACCTTAGTTCTTGTTGATATTGAAGATATTGAGAATTTTGCTAGACTAGGTTTTATTTATGTTTTACCTTTCTATCCTTTTATGTTTATTTGAGTTGTTTGATCCATCTACTTTAGTGTGCATAGAAAATCTAGATCGGATGACAGATCAGAGATTACTAAGGAACTATGCAGCCCCTAAGCCATGAGAAATACACTTCAGCATTGTCAGGTCAACTATTGAAGCAGATAATTTTGAGATCAATCCTTCTTTCTTGACCATAATTCAGCAGAACCAATTTGGAGGAGATCCAATTGAAGATCCATATCAGCATTTACATCTTTTTATTGAATATTGTGATACTATTAAAATTTATGGAGTTTCTGATGATGCACTAAAACTAAGATTGTTTCCTTTTTCTCTCAGGGACCGAGCACGATATTGGCTACATTCTAGACCAGCTGGTGTTTTCACTACATGGGAACAACTGTCAAATACTTTCCTGATGAAGTACTTTCCACCGATTAAAACCATCCAATTGAGAAATCAAATAACAAGCTTTAAACAGAAGGATGGAGAATCATTCAGCAAGGCATGGGAGAGATTCAATGATTTACAACGGAAGTGCCCTCACCATAGCCTTGAAAATTGGGTTTTAATTCATACCTTTAATTATGGACTACTTTATAACACCCGTCTAATCATTGATGCTGCTGCAGGAGGAGCCCTCATGGGCAAGACCATTGAAGAAGCTTTCACCCTATTTGAAGAAATTTCCTTGAACTATAACCAATGGAACCCTAAAGAAGAACTGCTATATTGTGATGGTAAGGATGAAAGCAAGGAATGCCAACCCCTAACTGAAAAGGTAAGTTCTCTTAGTATAGAATCTTTTCTTGATAAGTTTATGACAAATCAAAGTCTACTCATGCAAAATCAAAACAAAGAAATTGAAGATCTGAAGGAAATGATTAGTCGACTTGCCTCTCAAGTGGAATTCTTAGCTATTCGCAATAAAACTTTAGAAGATCAAATTTCTGATGAATACTGCAATACTATCATGACTAGAAGTGGGAAACAATTAGGAGAACCTAGAAGGAAAGTTGCGAACAATGAAAAAGAGCTTGATGATAACCACGAAAGGAAACTAGAGTTAGGAAAATCTTCTTCACATGAGGAGTTCCAAACTTGTTTACAACCTCAAAATGGTGATGAACCATGTGGTGATGAGCCATGTGAGAGAGATAATCCTATACCTAATTTGCCTCCTCTTTACAAGCCACATATACCCTTTCCTCAAAGATTAATGCAAGAAAAGTTAGACAAACAATTTGGGAGATTTCTAGATGTTTTGAAAAAGCTTTACATTAACATTCCATTTACTGAAGCTTTATCTCAAATGCCCACATATACTAAATTTTTGAAAGAAATACTGTCTAATAAGAGAAAAATAGAGGACTATGACACTGTGGCTTTAACTGAGGAATGTAGTGCTATTATCCAAAACAAAACACCACCCAAATTGAAGGATCTAGGTAGTTTTTCTATCCCTTGTTTTATTGGCAGTATGGCTTTTGACCGAGCCTTATGTGATTTGGGGGCTAGTGTGAGCCTATTGCCATTATCTGTCTGCAGGAGATTGGACATGGGAGAGCTCAAGCTGACTTCTATATCTTTGCAGCTCGCCGATCGCTCAGTGAAGTATCCAGTAGGTATTCTTGAGGATATTGCTATCCAAGTTGATAAGTATTTTGTGCCTACTGATTTTGTGGTTCTCGAAATAGAGGAAGATGCGAAAATTCCTATTATCCTTGGCAGACCATTCTTAGCCACTGTTGGAGCACTTATTGATGTAAAGAATGGTAAACTCACTCTAAATATTGGTGATAATAAAATTGAGTTTGATTTGAACAATGCACTAAAAAAACCTACATATGCTAGTTTTTGCTGTAGCGTTCGTGGTGTTGATGATGTAGTTTATGATTTTGGTCTTTTGTTTGATTCTTGTTCTACTTCTGATTCTTGTGAAAATTCAATTGCTGAAGTTGATGATTCTGACTTTGATGATGATTCTTGTAATGAAACTCGTGATATTGTAGGCTGTGCCGCATTGGACGATGAAAAAGAAAAAATTCCAAAAGTTGAATTGAAAGCTTTACCTGATAACCTTATATATGAATTTCTTGGTTCTAACTCCATTTACCCTGTGATTGTTGATGCACAAATAAATGAAAGGGAAATTGATCTGCTCTTAAAGGAGCTGAGGATTCATAGAAAGGTAATTGGGTATACCATTGATGACCTGAAAGGAATTAATCCTTCTTTTTGTATGCACCGGATCTTGATGGAAGAGGAACACAGGCCACATGTAGATTTCCAAAGAAGACTGAACCCCTCCATGAAAGAACTTGTAAAGAAAGAGGTTCTGAAATTACTTGATGCAAGTGTTATCTATCCTATATCTGATAGCAAATGAGTAAGTCCTATACATTATGTTCCTAAAAAGGGAGGTGTCACTGTAATGAAAAATAAGGATAATGAGTTGATACCTGTTAGAACAGTCACTAGTTGGCGTATGTGTATTGATTATAGAAAATTAAATACTGCCACTAGGAAAGATCATTTTCCCTTGCCTTTTATTGATCAAATGGTTGAGAGGCTTGCTAAACACTCTTACTTTTGTTTTCTTGATGGATATTCCGGATTCTTTCAAATTCCCATTCATCCTGATGATCAGGATAAGACCACCTTTACATGTCCATATGGTACTTTTGCTTATAGAAGAATGCCCTTTGGTTTGTGCAATGCACCTGCTACTTTTCAGAGATGCATGATGGCTATCTTTTCTGATTTTATTGAAGATTTTATGGATATATTTATGAATGATTTCTCAGTATATGGTTCCTCTTTTGATGTTTGTTTGGCTAATCTATCTCGGGTTTTACAGAGATACGAAGAGACTAACCTTGTCTTGAATTGGGAAAAGTGTCACTTTATAGTTAGACAGGGAATAGTTTTGGGTCATCTTATTTCAGAGAGAGGGATTGAAGTGGACAAAGCCAAGATAGAAGTAATTGAGAAGTTGGCTCCACCCACCACTGTCAAGGAGATCAGGAGTTTTTTTGGGACATGCAAGGTTTTACAGGAGATTCATCAGGGACTTCTCTAAACTTGCTAAACCCTTGATTGATTTACTTTGTAAAGATGCCAAATTATGCTTTGATGAGAAATGTCTATTTGCTTTTCAGGAACTAAAGAAAGCCCTGACATCAGCACCCATCATGCAACCACCTGACTGGGAGTTACCTTTTGAGCTTATGTGTGATGCCAGTGACTATGCAGTGGGAGCAGTTCTAGGGCAAAGGAAGGAAAAGAAGCCTTATGTGATCTCTTATGCTAGTAAAACTTTAGATGAAACACAAAGGAATTACACCACTACTGAGAAGGAGTTGTTGGCTATAGTTTTTGCATTTGACAAATTCAGATCTTACTTGATAAATTCGAAAGTTGTAGTATATACTAATCATGCTGCAGTTAAATATTTGATACAGAAGAAAGACAATAAGCCGCGGTTGTTGAAATGAATTTTGCTTCTGCAAGAATTTGACTTGGAAATCAAAGATAAGAAAGGAACTGAGAACCTTGTTGCAGATCGTCTTTCAAGAATAATGGTAGATACTGAAAAGAATGATGAGATCAATGATTCCTTCCCTGAAGAACAACTCTTAGCCATTGAACAACTCAAAGTCCCCCTGGTATGCTGACATAGTGAATTATCTTGTAGCCGATATTTTTCCTCCTGATTTGAGCTACCAAAAAAGAAAAAGATTTTTGGCTGAAGTGAAACATTATTTTTGGGATGAGCCTTATGTGTTTAGAAGATGTGCAAATAGCATTTTTAGAAAATGTGTACCTGAAGAAGAAATTGCAGATATTTTGCTTCAATGCCATGGATCCTCCTATGGTGGACATGCTGGTACTGAAAAGACTGCTTTCAAAGTGTTACAATCAGGATTTTATTGGCCCACAATTTTCAAAGATGCTACAAACTTTGTGTTATCTTGTGATAAATGTCAAAAGGCTAAGAACATTAACAGAAGACATGAGATGCCACTGTCCAATATTCTTGAAGTTGAGATATTTGATGTTTGGGGGATTGACTTCATGGGACCTTTCTCATCTTCAGGAGGTAACAAGTACATTCTTATAGCAGTTGATTATGTCTCAAAATAGGTTGAAGCCCTCGCTTCACCAACCAATGATTCGAGAGTTGTTACTAAACTGTTTAAAAGAATTATCTTTCCACGATATGGGACACCACGAGTAGTGATCAGTGATGGAGGATCGCATTTCATAGAACACAAATTTTCAGCCTTACTCAAGAAATATGGAGTAAATCATAGAGTTGCAACACCTTATCACCCCCAAACAAGTGGACAGGTTAAGATATCAAACAGAGAGATCAAAGGAATTCTAGAAAAAACAGTGTCACGCACTAGGAAAGACTGGGCATTCAAACTTGATGATGCATTATGGGCTTACCGAACTGCTTTCAAAACACCCATAGGTATGTCTCCTTTTCAATTGGTCTATGGAAAATCATGTCACCTTCCTGTAGAGCTCGAGCATAAAGCATACTGGGCAATCAAGATGCTGAATTTTGATTTGAAAAACGTGGGTGAAAAATGGAGATTGCAATTAAATGAGCTAGATGAGATCAGACTTTCTGCATATGAAAATGCAAGAATTTACAAAGAAAGAACTAAAAGATGGCATGATCGACATATTCTCAGAAGAAATTTCCAACCAGGTGACTTTGTTCTTTTGTTCAATTCTAGATTGAGACTTTTTCCTAGAAAACTTAAGTCTCGATGGTCTGGGCCTTTTCAGGTAAAAAAGGCTTACCCTTACGGAGCCGTAGATATATGGAGTGAAGAAACAGGAGAGTTCAAAGTTAATGGTTAGAGGCTGAAGCATTATTATCAAGAGGGGCGAATTGAAGAAAAAGAGAGTTTATATTTAGATGAACCACGATCAAATCCAAGTGCAAAAGGGTCAAGCTAATGACCTTAAATTAACGCTTCTTGGGCAGGCAACCCGAGCTTTCTAACTTTATTTTTACTTTCTTTTATTTACTTTTATCTAGGTTTTCTTTTCAGAACTAATTTTTAATTTTTGTAGGTAAACAAACTTTGGTGGAAGAAACCCAAAGGCGTGAGTGGGTAGAGTCTTGTGAGTATCTCTTTCCCCTTTTATCTTTTGTCTTTCATCTTCTACATCTTATTGATATTTCGTGTGTTGAAGGGAAGGATGCTTCTTCTGCATATCTGTGTCCGCCGTCACTACTACTCTATTTTTCATACTTATCTTTTTGATCTTCGATGGGGTTGTATAATGATATTGATGATTCATCTTCAATATGGTTGTATAATCCTCAATGATATTTTGATGATGATATTCTTTTCAATATGGTTGTATTCACTTGATAATATTTTGATGACATGACATGTTGATATTTAATGATGATGAGTAAATTTTGATATGAATGGCCTTGATCTAACGTTTGAGATTATTGTATATGACTTGGTTGATATTTGATGTTGATAAGTGAATTCAAAATTGATATTAGAATTAGACCTATTATGTCAAATTTATTTCTCTTATACATATATGCTTTTGAAATTTTTCATTGGTTGATAAGTGAGATTTTAGGGAGATATGTTGTTTGAAAAATTTAATTTGAAAGTGAAGCCATTTCTTTGAATAAAATTTGCATATGAGTATGAAATTTAGGATTGATGTCAATAGATGAATTTGATTAAGGTTTACTTATTTTACTAATTGTTGGGAAGAAGGAGTCCAAAATCCACGAAAATAGTGAGAGACTCCTCGACTTGACACTATGTAAAATTAACAGTGGTACCAAAGGACACGGGTTGAAGTCTAAAAAGGGGAATGATGAGAGGAATCTATTCACATTAACTCCGCTGTCTTTAGTAAAATTCTTTCTACTAAAAAGACATGAGTTCTATTATATTAACTATGTGGTCAGTGTACTCTAACTTCATCATCAGAAAAAAGGTGATAATCGAGTTAGAGAATGTGAATAGTGCAAAAGGAATAAAAAGTATGTATCTATGTGGGTACATGCCTTTCAAAAATAATAATAATAATAATAATATAAAATTTTGGAGTGGAAAAAGATTTTGGATACCTTATTCCTGTAGACAAAAATATAATGAATTTAAACTGAAAATTCGATGAAGCCTTGAGATTGAAATTCTTTCTTTCACGCAAGTTGCAAAGTTTTATTTGATTAAATGGTGGATCTTAAGAATTAGAGGCAGAAGATGATATATCTATTTAAAATTTTATGATGCAACTCATGAAAATTTTTCTTTAGTGATTGTATGTTAGAAATTTATTTTCCATGAGAAAGTCTATGCCTATGACCAATTTTTAAATTTTCTTGGTTTTTGCTTGAGGACAAGCAAAGTTTGAGCCTTATGTGTTTGATGACACCGTAATTTATTGTAATTTCTATGCCATTTTGTTGATAGTTTTGTGTTATATTCATAGACTTTGCTTATTTTTATGCCCTTTTTATCAATATTTGCGGAATCTACACTCTTTTCTATTTTTAATGATTTTCAGGCAAAAAGGCATATTTTTCAGTTGATTTCGAGCAATCCAAGTGCATCATTGAATTCACAACATCAAAAGGAGATCACATGTCAAATTTCAGCAGATTTGGAGCTTCAGAGGAAATTACGGCACCCCCAATATATGCTTTATGGTACCGTATTTTGTCCTGGTAGAGAATCTCATATGATTACGGCACTACCGTAAACATTTTTACGATGCCATATTTTGGAGCATTTTTTATCAGAGGATCGATGGAGATTACAGTACTACCGCAAGAAACGTTACGGTATCGTATTTCGGGTCGATTCTCAACCCGAAAGATTTTGACATTACGGCACTACTGTAAAGAACATTACGGTACCGTAATTCTAGAAGATTTCAAGCCGAGACCTCACTGTCCAGATTACGGCACTGCCGTAAAAACCATTACGGCCGTAATTACGACGCTACTCGCGACTTTCCTGGTCAACTCCAAAGCCCGATTTTTGCGCGGTTGATTGTAGATGATCCAGGCCCTAATATTCGAAGCTGTAAGAAGGCGAAAGGGAGCCATTGAGGAGAGGAAGCCAAGCACACCAAAAGCCCTAATTTTCGTTCACCACAGAGAGAGAAATCGCCTCACACGCCACCGCCCTAGGTTTCGCCGCCGGGAAGCGTACAGTGCATCTCCGGCTGTGAAATTTGACTGGAAGCTACGCATAGAGGGGGAGAAGGAGCACCTAAAGTTTCAACGTGATCGGAGATCGGAGGAGAAATCACTAGAAAACCGAGCGCTGCTGTTGTTCGCTCAGATTACGGCCGTAAACTTCTTTACGGTCGTACCGTAATTTTCACTCTTCCTTTGTTTCGATTTTCTTCATCATGAATCATTGTAATCTTCCTTCTATGATAGCTTAAACCTCTTTTGGGACATGGGGGAGTAATTCACTTGAGTTTTAATGACTAGATGACTATCTTTTCTATTATTTTATCTTGTTTAATCTTAGCATGATGATTTTACTCATGTGATGTTTTGTTTTTAGACTCTCCTTAGATCTATATTATTATTTATGTTTTAGAATTTTTGCTATTGACTGAAAAGTAATTGCTTGAGAATTTGGAACCC
The DNA here is from genome assembly GCA_027563935.2 of Costus lasius. Lineage (NCBI taxonomy): Eukaryota > Viridiplantae > Streptophyta > Magnoliopsida > Zingiberales > Costaceae > Costus > Costus lasius. Next base: position 55,125,924 of record CM050447.1, read on the forward strand.
TAGAATTGTATGATAGGAACCCTATTTAGGTTAGTTCTTGTTTGTTTGATTCTAGTAAGCTAACTGCCATGATAATAATATAAATCTAGGATTGAGTCTAAGCTTTCAAACGTGGAGATCTTGTGCGAATGCAAAGATCGGAACGTTAGAGAACCTTGAGTAAAACTAGTGTCAAGTTTTGGATGCACGAAAGTGATCCTTGAAATTCCACTAGAGATTATCGACTTAGAACTCGGATGCACGAAAGTGATCCTTGAGTTCTCAGTTTGATGATTTACTTATCATTAGCGTTGGGACGACTCTTGCGCGAGAGTGAAGATTTATCCCTGCATGGTTGTCTGCACGAAAGTGAGATAATCCTTTTATTCAAGTAAAGTGCATCTTTGTCATGATGAAATTAAACTGATGAAATCTCTATTCATGTCTAGTCATAAAAATTAAAGTGAACGAAACCCTAGTCCCAGCTTCTCTCTCTGATAATTCCGTTTCAGCGCTTTGGTCTTCGTTTGCTAGTTTGCACTCTTTCGATTGCCTAGATAGTGAAAAATCAATTATTCTGTACTCAGCAACATAGGTCCCTGTGGATTCGATACTTTCTTTATTACTTCGAGTATCCGTACACTTGCGGACACAACAGTACATTCTTTGATATTGATCCGAAAATCGAGCGCACCTTCAGGACAAGAAGGAAGTGATGGCACCAAAATATATAGTATATTTTGTATCATTTTATATATCTTTTCATGCTCAATTGAAGATCTTTTGCTTATTTTTATGCCAAAATTATCAAATATTGCAAAATCTACTTCTATTTTGGTTTTTCATGATTTTCAGGTAAAAAGGCACTATTTTGAGGCATTTTCAAGTAAAATTGAAGACATAGAAGAGTTACCGTCATCAAGAAGAGATCACCTAACAAATTTCACGCAAATAAGTGCAACTGACCAAAATACGGTAGTGCTGTATTTTATATTACGGTACCATATTTCCGTCCGATATCGTAAAATCAAAGCACTGCTATAATTTGGGGAGTTTTCAGACCAGAAGATGTTCCTGATTTTATGGCACCACCGTAAAGAATTACACGGGCCGTATTTTGGAGCGTTTCAAACTAGAGACTTTTGCTGATTTTACGGCACGGCCGTAAACCATTTCACGGTGCCGTATTTATCAGAGATTTCAGACCCGATAACTCGTCAGATTTTACGGCACTGCCACAATAACTTTTATGGGCCGTAAATTTGACATAGTGTTCATAAAACCAAAATACGGCACTGCCGTAAAATATTTTACTGCCGTAAATTCCATTCAAAAACGCGATTTTTACGGGCCTGAAAATTGCGCGGACCATATCTTTTGATCCAGACCTCCAAATTGAGATCCGAAAGATGCTGCAGACTCGTCTTTAAGAGGATAAGACACACGAAGTAAAAATAGGAATTTTTATTAAGTATTGAGGGAGCAATCGACAGAGAGGCGGTTATGGTTTGTCCTCACGCCGAGAGGAATAGAGGACACCTTAGGTAGTGATTTTCAATCAAAAGCTTCGCCTAGAGGAGAAGACAACACCCCAGAATTTTCAGGGGAAAAAGAGATCGATCGGAAGAGAAATTGACAAAATCGGTGGTGACAGCACTATTCATCGAGTTCTGCTGCAAATTACGGTGCTGTAATTTCATTACAACACCTATTTTGTAACTTTTCTTCTTCCCTTCTTCGATTTTTGACACTTTGAAAACATGCTTTATCGTAATTCTTTTTCCATGCAAGCTTAAACATCTTTGGGACATGGGGTGTAGTCCCCTTTGATTTCTTAATGATTAGATGACTTTATTTTTGTCAGAATAGTTTGATTATGATAATTCTACATATGTGATTGTTTGTCTTTGCTTCTCCATAAATTGATGTTATTATTCATGTTTTAGAGTTCTCGCAATAAGGACCAAAATGTGATTTGCTTGAGAACTTGGAATCCAAGAATTGCATGTTAGGAACTCTCTTAGGTTAGTTCTTAATTATTTGATTTTAGTGATCTTATTGCCATGATGATAATTTAAATCTAGGGTAGAGTCGAGTTGTCAAATATGGACATCTTGCATGAAAGTGAGGATCGGAACGTTGGAGAACCATAAGTAGAACTTGTGTTGAGTCTCGGATGCACGAAAGTGATCCTTGAGATTCCACTCGAGACAATCAACTTAGAATTTAGATGCATGAAAGTGATCTTTGAATTCTTTGATTGATGATTTACTTAACTTTAGCGTTGGGATAGATCTGGCGCGAAAGCAAGGATTGATCCCTGCATGATTGTCTACACGAAAGTGAGATAATCCCTTTATGAAGTAAATTAAGTTTTTATCATGTAAGATTAGTCTAACGACCTTTTATTTAAATCTAGTCATTAGAATCAAGGAGGATGAAACCCTAGTCCCAATATCTCTCTCTGATTATCTGATTTCGTGTATTTTTCATCATTGCTTTGCTATTATCCGATTGCTTAGCTAGTAAGAATATAACTATTTGGTACTTAACAATAAGGTCTCTATGGTTCGATATCTTTCTTTATTACTTCGAGTATCCGTGCACTTGTGGAGCACAACATGTTTTTGGCACAGTTGCCAGGGATTAGTCCAAGGTACACACGAAACAACTTCGGACACAACAGGAAGCAAAATCAAATTCTGAAGAAAGAAGTCATGAACCATGCAGAAGGAGAAAATCAGATGGAGCACATTCAGCTTTATGTGAACAATGACTGAGTACCACAACCAGTGGGGAACAACTATAGCAACAACAAGACATTGAAGGATTATTCTACACCCTATGCTTATGGTTTTCAATCAGGGATTGCTAGGCCCGCTGTTGAGGCCAATAACTTTGAAATAAAACCTGCTTTTCTTTATATGGTGCAACAAAACCCATTTGGTGGTTCTCCTCTTGAGGACCCCAACATGCACCTCTCTATTTTTCTAGAATATTGCGATATGTTGAAAATTAACGGTGTGTCTGCTAATGCTATCAGGTTGCGACTATTTCCCTTCTCTTTGAGGGACAGAGCGAGAGCTTGGCTGCACACACTACCTTCTGTTTCGATAAGAACATGGGCAGAGCTTTCTCAAGCCTTTCTCTCCAAGTACTTTCCTCCATCAAAGACAATCCAATCGCGAAATCAGATAACGAGTTTCTTGCAAAAAGATGGAGAATCCCTATATAAAGGTTGGGAGAGGTTTAAAGAGCTCCAAAGGATGTGTCCACATCATGGAGTTGAGACTTGAGTTTTGATCCAAACGTTCTACAGCTGTTTGGATTACAACACAAGATTTACAGTGGATGTTGCTGTAGGAGGCGCTTTGATGAGTAAGAGAGTTGAGGATGCAATGAACCTTCTCGAGGACATGATGATTAACCATCACCAATGGACATCTGAGAGAGGTACTTCTACTAAGAAGTCAGGTAAATATGACCTTGACTCTTTGACTACACTGATGGCTAAGGTGGATAATTTGACTAGAAAGCTTGACTCTTGGTCTGTTAATTCGATGGATATTAACTCTATTTCTTGTGAGGTCTGTGGAGTTGTAGGTCATGCAGGGGCAGATTGTCAGGCAGGAGATGGACAGATGACTGTGATCAACTCTTAGCAATTGAATGCTGTTGGAAATTTCAACTCTAACAATAACCCTTATTCCAACTTCTACAATTCAGGGTGGCGCAACCACCCAAATTTCTCTTACCGGACAACTCAACCAATTCAACCTGGACAAGCACCATCACAACAAGCCTAGCCCTCACAAGGAAACTTTAAGCAGCCCCAATAGAACAATTTCAGACCACCAGGATTTCAAGCTAGGAACTACAATGCACAACCACCACAGCCAAGGCCCAATAATGATTCAAATTTGAGCAAGTAACTTGAAGGACTGACAGACATGATGAAGATGATGATGACAAGGATGGACTCCCTGGAGACATACAATAAAATGCTAGAGAGTCAGCTAGCCCAGCAAGCTAGCTCGTCTTCCATAGCACCAGGCAAGCTTCTATCCGAACTAGAGGTAAACCCGAGGGAGCATTGCAATGCAATCTCCACTCGGAGCAGCAAACAACTCGAAGACCCAAAGATGCCGACTGACGACAGAAGGGATGGAGCGACACCAGAACCTGTGGAACCACAGTAAGATGCAACACCGGTGGCACGTGAACCAGCTGAAGAGGAGCGGCCCTACGTGAGACCGCCTGCATACAAGCCACTGATTCCTTTTCCACAGAGGTTTGTCAAAGCCAAATTCAACAAGTAGTTCGGTAAGTTTTTGGAAGTATTGAAAAAACTTTATATTAACATTCCCTTTGTTGATGCCCTTTCGCAGATGCCGACCTATGCGAAGTTCCTGAAGGACATCCTCTCAAATAAAAGGAAGCTGGAAGACCAAGGAACCGTCACACTTACTGAGGAGTGTAGTGCAATTTTACAAAATTGCTAACATAGAAACTCAAGGACCCTAACAGCTTTTCCATACCATGCCAGATAGGAGAGATGACCTTCCAGAGAGCATTGTGCGATCTAGGAGCGAGCGTCAGCATTATGCCGTTATCACGATGTAGAAAGCTAGAGTTGGGTGACTTGAAATTGACTAATATCTCTCTGCAGCTTGACGATAGATCAGTTCGGAGTCCAGTGGGTATTTTAGAGGATGTACCCATTAAAGTAGGAGATTATTTTATTCCTGCCGACTTTGTTGTGTTAGAGATTGACGAGGATGATAGACTTCCTATTATCTTAGGAAGACCTTTTCTTGCTACAGATGGTGCTGTCATCGATGTTAAAAATGGGAAACTGGATTTAAACATCGGTGGCAGTGCTATCCAATTTGATATAACTGATACTTTGAAAAAACCTTCTCTTCCAGGCACATGCTGTAGTATTGACATCGCGGAGAAGGCTATACAGCATGTTGAACCCTTCAGGAAAACAGTGGACCCATTGAAGCTTACCTTGACAAACCCACCAAGGATGCCAAGAGCTACAAAGCACACACCAAGTTTTGGCACGACAAGTGCATTGCAAAGAAGGAATTTCATGAGGGAGACAAAGTACTTCTATTTAATTCAAGACTTCGGCTATTCCTAGGAAAGCTTCACACGAGATGGTCCAGCCCGTTCACAGTTCAACCATATGGTGCCATCACAATTTGGACAAAAAGAACTGGAAGTTTCATAGTTAACGGGCACCATCTCAAGCACTATTTCGAAGATGAGAGGGTCGAAAGAGAGGAAGTTCTTGCTCTCTCAGACCCCACGAATTTACAACTCTAAAAACTCTCACGGTCGAGCTATTGACTTAAACCTAGCACACTTGGGAGGCAACCCAAGTTTTTGATTGATTTTAGTTTTTATGCATTGATTTAGACGTTGTTTTACACTGTTGATTTATTCTTCATTTAATTTTTGGATTTCTAGAGGGGATTGTTACTAATTTGATGTCTCTTTATGCTGTAGGAGGAAGATGTAGTGCATGGGAATTTTTCTAGATTTTTCCAGAATTTTTTGAGTGAATAGTGAACTTCACGGCCTGGTGAACCCCATGGGGTTCACTCGTGAAGTGCACTGTACAACGCATCCAGAATAGTGATCAAAGGACTTCACGGGCAGGTGAAACCCAGCGGGGTTCACCGACATTTCTGTCTATGCATGAACCCTCCAGTAAGCTTCACAGGTAGGTGAACCCCACGGGGTTTACCATCTTTTCTGAAGACCAGATACCATCCAGAATGCTTCACGGGCTAGTGAACCCCAGCAGGTTCACCCGTGCTTCTGTAGCAACAGCCCGATACCAGTAAACATCACGGGCCGGTGAACCCGGGCGGGTTCACTAGTATTTCATCAGACTTCGCCTGAAATTAGGGCACCGCGCCGACTTTTTCACCACCGCCCCCAAATCTCGCTAAGATCCAGTTGATTTCGACACTCTTTCCTCCTTCCAAACACAAAGGAGATCTCTCCGGGTCAGATCCGAGCTTCCTTACAAGTGGGGCAAGTTATGTTTCAACTTCATCCCTGATTTTTGCATCGCCAGATTTTGCGTGTTTTCGCCGCTGCCACCCCGATTTCGACCAAGCTGACCAGATCGCGCCGCCTTCTCTCCTCCTTAACACTCAAAGGCGATCTCTCAGGTTCTGATTTTCTATTCCTAGCAATCTGATCAAGCTCTTCTCACCTATTTCACACCGGGTTTTCGTGTCGCCCGCTCCCCGAAGTCTTAACTCCGCTGCCTGCGTTCCTCCACGTACCACCGACCAGATTCTCTCACCAAATCTTACTGGCATCCTTCCGAACATCCGTAGCCATCATGCCTCCATGTACAAAAGCTATGGCTTCCAAGAGGACAGCCCGCCCTCAACAGGCGTTATCTGACTCATCTACCACCGACGACGCGGAGTACGAGCCAACGCCGACGCCGACTCCTCCATCTTACCGGCCATCTTCGGCCACGCCAAGGTCTTACTCATCTCGCCATGGTCGCACGCCTACCAGCCAGCAGATGCCATATGTCTCTCCCCCGAACGAGTTCGGGATCATCTTTCGGAACGCCGGGCAAGAGGCACGGTATCAGACGCTACGACAACATCGCGTGCTCAACACGCGGTATCTAGACAGAGGCACGTTGTGCTTGGGATGCTCGAAGATGTAGACATGATGTATGTTGCGGTCGGTTGGGAACAGTTTTTGCAACTATCCTCTCCCACCTACATTGGCATCACACTGGAGTTTCTGAGCTCTTTGGAAGTAAAGGTAGACCCTATTCTTGAGGACGACCTAGGCCGCCTGACCTTCCATCTTGGTAACATCAAACATATCCTTACTCTATCACAGTTATGCAGCATTTATGGTTCTCTTGAACCGTGTGCACGCAAGGTCCCCACCGAGTATAGTGAATAGAATTTCTAGGGTACAATTACCAATGAGCATATCTACTCTACTCGCGTGGCCCGTGCCTCCAGTCTTTGCAACCTAGTGCTCAGGTATGTCCACCGCGTCCTGGCCCATACCCTCTTTGGCCGCGGTGAGAGTGATGGCATGGTCCTTCAGATGGAGTTATTCTATCTCTGGTGCATGCTTCACAGCTTCTGGGTGGACTCTGGGCACTATTTGTCAAAGCAGTTTAGCCGCGTCGCCCGCTCTTTGAAGAGGGCGATTGTGATTGGCAGCCTCATCACTCCTTTGGCAGTTTCTCTGGGTATAGTTCCATACGGCACATTAGAGACTACTGGCAATAACAGACTCGACATCGAGTCTTGCGTTGCCATGAAGCTGATTGTATGCAAGGGTGACTCCTACTGCATGACATTCAAAGGGAACCCCTTCTGCCTGCCTTTACCGAACCCAGAGCGCAAAACAGCATATCCAGCCGACTGAAGATCCACAGCCTGACCTGTCGACACCACACCGCCAGCACCAGGCGCCTTTTCTTTTGGTGGCACCTCCTCTCATGATTCTATGATGTCTGTATTGCAGGAAATCAAAGAGGAGCAACAACATCAACGAGAGATGATCGATCACTTGGACACCACTGTTACCTACATCCAGTAGGACCATTCCTCTCGCTGGGAGTCCATGGAGGCACACATGCAGAGGCAACACAAGATGATGAGTTCCGTTTGGGAGAAGCTATCAAGCATGGATGAGAGGCTTGCCTTCATCAATGAAGAGAACATGGCACACATGGAAATTTCTTCAGACGAGGAGGTCGAGCCAGACTATAGCACACGCGGGAAGAGCAAGAGCTCACGAGGCTCTGGCTCTCGCTCGCACAAGCGGAGATAGCTTCCCAGAGCATCAGCATCATCATCCATTCCTGTTAGTGTATATACCCTAGGACCTAGTTTTGGTCCACTTATGTACTACTTGACTTTGATATTTATATCATTCTGGCATTGTCGTTATCTATGTTTGTTTACATCTGCGCATATGTACTAACATGATAATGTCCCTGGAGACAGATTGGATCTGTGCTCGAACTATAGTCCCCAGTCGATGTACCTTAGTGGATATGGGCTAACTATGGTACTTGTGAGACTGGTATGTGGGCTGGTTAGGCACATTGTGCTAACGCAGACACATGGGTATATCATTGGAGGATATACTGGATAGACCCGCTGTGAGGCTATGACTTGGTGTCATGAGTTATCCTCACAAGTGATAGGAGATGCATTGATCCCTTGACTTGAGGTCATTGATCATTCTATATGGTTAGGGACTTGCTTTGATACAACCTAACACCTCGCCGTAGTTGGGAGGTCATAACGGTTGTCATTGAGCATGTCACGACCCATATGAGAAGGTCAATGGACAGACATAGGATTTGTCCCTTCCTTAAGGAAGTATGATATCCATGGAGCTCCTCTATGGTTCTATGACTGAGAGTGTATGGCCATACCCAGGTGAGAACCTGCTTTAGTCATAGCCATGTGATTGGGTGAAAACAAGTGGTGACACACTTGTCCAATCGGATATTAGTTCGGCAAAGAGACTGTAATGCATCTGTACCTAGTTGCGATGATGGGGATGTCGATGTCAATATCCATTCCAATGACCTGGGTAGCAGCGATGCACTGCTAGGTGCCACTCACTGCTTGTGGTGACCTTTGGTCAGCACTGCCAGCGTCAGAGGAACCTACAGGGTCGCACACCTTGATACTTGAGTTCTCGTATTGATCGGGAAGCCTTATGATCGAGTTATTGGATAACTCGGATCTAATTGGGAGATTTCATCAGCGCCAATGGGCCTGATGAGATGGAAGAATGTTATTGGAGCCAAACTTCATTTTTGGCAGGTTGACCCGTATTTGACCATGGTTGGTCACATTTGGATTAGGGTTGCATTGGATTGGATCCAAATGCTTAATCAACCCATGTGATGAAGTTTGGGCTAGCTCATTATCCAATGAGGCCCAATGACAAGTTGTCATGAAGAGGAAATAGGCTAAAAGGGTATAATGGGGAGAGACCCAACCCCATTGGCGCCTAAGGGGCATAATGGGGTTTGGGTGGCAAAAAATTGCTTCATTAAGAAGTAATATGCGCCTAGCCCTCTCCCATTGATGGTATGTATGCCTTTAAGGCATGTCTTGGGCTGATATGGTGCTTAGGCAATTATGGATAGGTTGAATGAGATTTATGGTAATGTTTTGGAGACTTTCCTTGCATCAAACCTCCTCATCCTAGCCCTACACTTGTCATGATCCTAGCCCTTGCCCTAACCGCCTCTTGCCCTATATATGTGACCCTAGCTGCCCCCTCTTTAGATGATTCATCCTTGGAGGCGTGAACACATCAAGAGGGGCGAGAGCAAGGAACAAAGGTGGCGCAACCTCTTCCTCTTCCATCAAGTGGCCGCAAGTCTTCTTCCTTTCTTCTTCTTGGCGCAAGTGAAGAAAGCTCTTGACGGTTTCCTCTCCTCTTCATCCTCTTTGGGGCATCCCTCCTTGGTGGTGGCGCAAGGTGATTGGAGCATCTCCCTAAGGCTTGGATTTTCTTCCCGAGGCTAGCACCGGGCGTGGAAGAAGAGGACTCGAGGCATCCGTGTGTGTGAGACTGCAGAGGGCGCACGCTTGGGCGCCTATCACGACATCGACCTCATCTTGCTCTAAGGTATTTACTAACTCATCGTGTCGACTCTCTTGCTTGCGATCTTCACTGGGTTTTTGGGACCGGCCTGTTTCGGGGACATTCTTCCGCTGTGCAATGTATGAATGTATGCTTATAACTCTGAAAAATTGTAAAATGTCCCCGGGGTTTCCCAACATTCCTCTCACATCATGGTATTGCATAGAGGACTATGCAAACTTTTAGAGTGGGTAAGCTGTCTTTACTTCGATCTCTGCTTATTGTCTTCATGTGCTGTGGTTTGCTGTGTTTGGATTGAGACTTTTATTCTATGATGGATAGTATTTTGGCATTGTATCTTATATGCCATTATATTCGTGGGCCTGGTCCACATCCTCAAGCCCCATTCTGTGACAGTTGTTATATTCCGCAAGTGCACAGATACTCGAAGTAATAAAGAAAGATATCGAACCACAGAGACCTTATTGTTAAGTACCAAATAGTTATGTTTTTACTAGCTAAGCAACTGAATAATAGCAAAGCAATGATGGAAAACATATGAAATCAGATAATCAGAGAGAAACATTGGGACTAGGGTTTCATCCTCCTTAATTCTAATGACTAGATTTAAATAAAAGGTCGTTAGACTAATTTTATCATGATAAAGACTTAATTTACTTCATAAAGGGATCATCTCACTTTCGTGCAGACAATCATGCAGGGATCAATCCTCGCTTTCGCGCAAGATCTATCCCAACGCTAAAGATAAGTAAATCATCAATCAAAGAACTCGAGATCACTTTCGTGTATCCGAATTCTAAGTTGATTGTCTCGAGTGGAATCTTAAGGATCACTTTCGTGCATCCAAGACTCAACACAAGTTCTACTTATGGTTTTCCGACAACTCGATCCTCACTTTCGTGCAAGATCAAATCGAGTCTAATACAATAACTCGACCCTAAATTCATGTTATTATCATGGCAATTAAATCACTAAAATCAAATAATAAGAACTAGCCTAAGAGAGTTCCTAACATGCAATTCTAGGGTTCCAAGTTCTCAAGCAAATCACCCTTCGGTCCTTATTGCGAGAACTCTAAAACATGAATAATAACATCAATCTATGGAGAATCAAAGTACAATCAATCACATATGTAGAATTATCATAACAAAGATTATTCTGACGAAAGAAAAGATTATCTAATCATTAAAAATCAAAGGGATTACACCCCATGTCCCAAAATATGTTTAAGCATTCATGGAAGGAGAAATACAATAAGCCATAGTATCAAAGTGTTCAGAAATCAAAGAAGAAGAAGAAACAACGTTACAACATGGCTGTAATAGAAATTACAGCCGTAATTTGCCTCCAAAACACACTATGAATAGTGCTGCACCCCTTCTTTCATTGATTCCTCCTCCGATTGAACTTATTTTGCTTTGAAACTTCTGGGGTATCGTCTCCTCCTCCAGGCAAAGCTTCTGTGTGAAAATCACGGCCTGAGGTGCCCTCTACGCCTCTCGGCCCGAGTACAAACCCTAAGCACCTCTCTGTTGATTGCTCCCTCGATTCTGGATAAACATTGGTTCTTCCACTTCATGCATCTTCTCCTCTTTAAGACAAGTCCGCAGAATCTTTTGGATCTAAATTTGGATATCTGGATCAAAAGATATGGTCCGTGCAAGATTCGGGCTTCAAATAGTCTACGAAAATCATGAATTTGGGATGAAATTACGGCCGTAAAATAAATTACGGCAGTGCCCTATTTTAGTTATGTGAACCCTGAGATAAAATTACGGCCCGTGAAACATATTACGGCCGTGCTATAAATTCGGACGAGTTCTCTAGTCTAAAATCAATGAAAAATACGGCAGTGTAAAGTTTTACGGCTGTGCCGTAAAATCAGGAAAAGTCTCTGGTATGAAATCCACCAAATTACAGTAGGTGCTCCGATATTACGGTATCGTATGGAAATACGATACGGTAATATATAATACGACCCTGCCGTATTTTGGTCTTTTGCTCTGATTTGCGTGAAATTTGTTATGTGGACTCCTCTTGATGATGGTAACTCTTCCATGTATTTGATTTTGCTTGAAAATGCATCAAAATAGTGCCTTTTTACCTAAAAATCATGAAAAACCAAAATAGAAGTAGATTTTGCAATATTTGATAATTTTGGCATAAAAATAAGCAAAAGATCTTCAATTGAACATGAAAAGATATATAAAATGATACAAAATATACTATATATTTTGGTGTCATCAACAGTTATGTATGACACCTTGCATTTTACTTTCATGCTTATATCAGAACTTTGCTATGATGATTGTGACTCTCATACATGCTGTTTAAATTTTGAAATGTTATGATGCTTATTATTCATGAATTCATGTGTCTATCATAGACTTGTCCTATGAAGGCTATTTCAAAATTTTGAGTTGAATGTATAATTGGTTAGGAATAATCAATGATTGTTGATAATACCTCCTTGTTAAAGATACTTTTTGATCATGTCCATTTATTCTATGATTTTGAAATTTTGTAATTTGGATTGATTTTGAGTTGTTCATTAGTGGGTCAAACATTTCTGTGATTGTTAATTCAACTAAAGCTTGCAACTTACATGAGAATCATATTAAGATACATATTCACTTAGATTTTCTTTGAATTCCTTTCTCTTATTGGGGAGACACTGCATTTGTCCAAAAGGCTATGTTATCAACTGCTGAACATAAAAAAAAAAATCGCTTACCCTTAGATTCCTCTACTTGGCACTGCGTAAAATTGGCAGTGATACCAAAGGACATGAGTTGAAATCTAAGGGATGTAAAGTTGAAATCAATAAACAGACTCCTCTACTTGGCATTGCGAAAAATTGGCAATGATACCTAAGGTTATGAGTTGAAGTCTATTGCAATAATCAGTGTATCATACCCTGATGGAACATTTGAGTTAACCCCAACGATTTGAATAGGGAGGATTGGAATTGCATGAGTGTTATGTGTAGGCTTGATTGAATCCTATGTTTATTGCTTACAAGATTGTTTGGCATCTAGAAATTGTGGGATTAAACTGTTGAACACTTGAAACAACCATTTACTTGATTTCTCCTGATTAGATTTTGGATTGTTAGTAAATATTTCTCTAACTTGGATGTATACCTCAACACAAAAGATTGCTCTTATACCCATCATGTGTTTCATCTTATTTTATTGCTTGAGGACAAGCAAAGATTTAAGTCTAGAGTATTTTGATGCCGTGCATTTTAGTAGTAATATTCATAGCTATTTCATGTTAAATCTAGGCTTATTTTGACACTTTTATACTCTTTATAGGCTTATTTTCTTCATATCTTCGGAATCTTCACTTTTTGGTGCTTTTGTGAAATTTCAGGTAAAATCACCCTTTTTTGACATATTTGAAGATTCTAAGACCATAGGATGATTTCTTATACAAAGACGAAGCTACACATCAAATTTGGGCCAAAACGGAGTTAGCCTGAAAAATACGGCTAGGTGAACCCCATGGGGTTCACCAGTTTCTTCACTAGACTAGCAGAACCTCACAGAGAGCTTCACGGCCGAGCTTCACTGAACAAAGCACAGCCAGGTGAACCTTGGCGGGCTTCACCGTGCTTCTTTCAGCCAGGTTTCACAGAACGAATCACGGCCAGGTGAACCCGGCGGGGTTCACCCGTGATTCCAACCCAGGCTTGCGTGGATCGAGTTCCACTCGGATTTTAGATGATTTCTCACTCGTTTGGCATCCAAATTTGGCAAGTGAGGACTCTATGGAAAGCTCTTTCGAAGGAGAACGCATAGGATATAAAAGCCCTAATTTTCATGCCCTAATTATCGAGGAATCATGCGACAAAGCAGCGAGAGTGGAAGAACACGGTGAAAACATGATTTCGGGGCGATTTTCGCAGATCTGATCATCGGAACGCCTCGATTCTTTAGGATTTGTTTCAGTTTATCTTCTCCTATCCTTTAGAAACTCTTCCTTGTGATCTTCCTATGTTAAAAGAGAGATTTTTTAGCGTTTCAATGACGATTGTAACGTAAACCCTATTTCGGGGCTTGGTTGAAGCCCGTTGATGATTTTGGTCATAAACTTTATTTCAATTTTCGTTATTTGGAATGAATTGATATTGTTTTTTGATGTACTTATATAGTGATTTTACCTTGGCTGAGTAATTTCGCGTGTTAGCCGTTACAATTCATACCGAGAGGAGGATTGTAAGGGTGAAATCTCTAAGTAAAACTTGCGATACCTCGACATGAGAGTGCTTGGTATTCGCTCGAGGGTTTCATAATCTACTATAGAACTCATTGGGTTCATCTTAGAATGATCCACCGCGAGAGTAGGAGGTCGGTCTAAGCCGAACACCGGGGTGTACACTCGAGAGAGGGCACCTTGTACCATAGGGTTAGATTCCTTGTGCAAAACCAATAGTCCAAATAATTAATATCTGTCTTGTACGATTGAAATAGTCAACGCGGTGGAAACCATAGCCCTGATATCTCTCTCATATTTACTCTCTACCGTCACAGTCGTGATTGCTTGTCTTTGATCTTAGTTTTCAAAACCACGTTTCGATTCGCCTAGCTATTAAAACTTGGATTATCTGGTACTCAACCTTGTTCCCTGTGGGATTCGACATCTTTTATATTACTTCGACATAACCGTGCACTTGCGGGATGTGTCATAGCCCTCATCAAACTATCGATTAGTGGTGTTGTGAACAGTTTTCCACCCTCGTGGGACACACCCACTTATCTTAGTAGGTGTGTGGTGGCTTTAACCGGGTGCGCCTTCGCAAGGAAATTCGTTGGCCCTAGGCATAACGATTAGGAATGGACTTGACTAGATTTTCATATGTGCTGGGCACATGATGAAACTCTAGAGGCATCATTGAGAGGTTAGGGTTTCATTCCAGCCCTCGCTGGATATGAAATGCCTAGACTGTCTCAATAAGGGGAATTGCTTGGAGCAATCGGCCGGCGTGCCCACCTTGGGAAGCATGGGTCACTTTGTGCATCTCATCCCACCCTCATGGGATGCGAAGCCCTATGTGGAATAAGGATCTCATCTCACTAGGAAATCTTAAATTTCCCAATTCACTTTGTGAGTTGTCAATTCGATTAAAATAGTGGGAGCCATAGTCATTTAAAACAAGTCCAGTTTAAATGACTTCAAGTTGTATTAATCTGTAGTTTCTTGGTTGTTGTAGAACAATGGCTACGAACACTGGCGGATTGACATTGCGATCACTTTTAGATAAGGATAAGTTAGTTGGATCCAACTTTATGGACTGGCATCGGAACTTGAGGATAGCCCTCAAGCTCGAGAAGAAGCTGTATGTCCTTGAGCAGCCTCTTTCTGTGACTCCTGCGCCTAATGCCCGAGCGGCAGATAGGGATGCTTTTATAAAGCATCAGGATGACTCTTTGGAAGTAGCATGTCTCATACTAGCCACTATGGCACTTGAACTTCAGGTGCAATATGAGGAGCAGAACGCTTTTCAAATGATTTCTCATTTGAAACAGATGTTCAAGGCTCAGGCTAGAACTGAGAGATATGACACTGCCAAAGCAGTCTTTCGGTGCACGTTGTCTGAGGGTACACCAGTGAGACCCCATGTTCTCAAACTAATTGGGAATGTGGATCATCTCAGGAGACTGGGACACACCATAGATAACGAGCTGGTTGTAGATCTTATTCTGCAGTCCCTGCCCCCTATCTTCAGTTCGTTTATTATAAATTTCAACATGAACCGGATTGAATGCACAAGGGAGGAACTACTTAATATGCTCCAAACAACCGAGCGAGAAATGGGTAAGACCAAACCTAATTCTGTTCTTTTGGTCCCTGCGACCAAGAAGATAAAGAAGAAGGGAAAGACACATGCTAAGGGCAGTGCCAAAGGTCCTACCAAAGCACTGAAGAAAAGGGCAAAGAAGTCGAAGGACCAGGGGTGCTTCCACTGTGGCAAGCAGGGCCACTGGAGAAGGGACTGGAAGCAACTTCAGAATGAGGAGAAGAAAGGCTTGGCCTTAACTTATAGCTCAGGTATTTGTGTTACTGAAGTCAACCTTTCTACTTCTATATTGGGTATTGGATACCGCATGTAGAGCTCATATTTGTACAAATATGCAGGGGCTTAAGAAGAGTAGATCGGTACAGGCTGGAGAGATTGACCTACGAGTAGGAAACGGAGCACAAGTGACTGCTGTTGCCGTAGGAGTTTTGACACTCTCCCTCCCTTCAGGACTTCAATTAGAACTAGAGAATTGCTATTATGTACCTTCATTAACCAAAAACATTATATCTATTCCTTGCTTAGCAGGGAAAGGTTTTATATTTGAAATAAATGAGAACTCCTATTCTTTTTCATTTGCAAATATGTTTTATGGGAAGGGTACATTATGCAATGACTTGTATGTCTTGGACATGAATAGTTCTATTTGTAACATAAATAGTAAGAGGACCAAACTGAGTGGTTCAATTGGTGTCTTCCTATGGCATTGTCAATTAGCCCATATAAACAAAAATCGCATCCAACAACTCTATGCAAATGGATTGTTAGATTCAAGTTCCTTGGAGGAATTTGACACATGTGAGCCTTGTTTATTGGGAAAAATGACAAAGGCGCCCTTCATCAAGACAGGTGAGAGGGCAGGAAGTTTATTGGATCTCATACATACTGATGTGTGTGGGCTATTCAATAAACAAACCAGAGGAGGATACAACTACTTCATTACCTTTACTGATGATTTTAGTAGGTATGGTTATGTCTACCTAATGAGACATAAATATGAATCCTTTGAGAAATTCAAAGAGTTCAAAAATGAAGTAGAGAACCAGCTTGGAAGATCCATCAAAGCGCTTTGATCTGATCGAGGTGGAGAGTACCTGAGCGGTGAGTTATTTGACTATCTTAGGGAGTGTGGGATCATATCCCAATTCACTCCTCCTGGAACACCTCAATGGAATGGTGTGTCTGAGAGGAGAAATTGAACCCTGTTGGACATGGTTCGATCTATGATGAGTCATGAGTCATGCAACTCTACCACCCTCATTCTGGGGTTATGCACTTGAGACAGCATCTCTAATATTGAATAACGTTCCATCTAAGAGTGTCTCCAAGATACCATACGAGGTATGGAGTGGGAGACGCCCTAACCTCTCTTTTATTAGGATCTGGGGATGTGAGGCATATGTCAAACGTCAAGATTCTAGCAAGCTAGAACCTAGATCTGATAAATGTATCTTTGTGCGGTATACTAAGGAAACTAAAGGATACTACTTCTATGTTCCCACCGAGAATAAAGTTTTTGTTGCTCGGGGTGTTGTCTTTCTAGAGAAAGAATTTCTGATGAAAGAAGTCAGTGGGAGCAAGTTTGACTTGGACGAGGTCCAAGTGCAACCACAAGACAAAGAGATGGAACCTGAGCCGCCTGCACCGGTTGCCGGGCAACCTGGGGCTCAGACATAGGTCCCACGTAGGTCTAGGAGGATTCGTCATGCACCTGAGAGGTATGGATCGCTGCTGACCCAACACGACGAGATCTTCATCATTGAGGATGAACCCAGAACCTATGATGAGGCGGTCAGTGGACCAGACTTCGAGAGATGGCTTGAGGCTATGTGATCCGAAATGGATTCTATGTCGGCTAACCAAGTCTGGGATTTGGTTGAGTTGCTTGATGGGGTAAAACCTATAGGGTGTAAATGGGTCTTCAAGAGGAAGACTGACATGGATGGGAACATAGTAATCTACAAAGGTAGTCTAGTGGCTAAGGGATTCAGACAGGTCCACGGGGTGGACTATGATGAAACCTTTTCGCCAGTTGCCATGATCAAATCCATTCGGATTCTGCTTGGTATAGCTGCATATCATGATTATGAGATATGTCAGATGGATGTTAAGACAGCATTCCTTAACAGGAAGCTGACATAGGATGTGTACATGACACAATCTGATGGATTCATCCATCCTGCAGATACAAGTAAGGTCTGCAAGCTAAAGAAATCCATTTATGGATTGAAGCAAGCATCTCGAAGTTGGAATCTTTGATTTGATGAAGCTGTGAGAGATTATGGCTTTATTAAAATTGAAGATGATGCCTGTGTATACACAAAATTCAGTGGGAGCTTGGTGACTTTTCTGGTCTTGTATGTCGATGACATACTGCTCATTGGAAATGACATCCCTAGTCTTCAGTTTGTGAAGACATGGTTAGGGAAGTGTTTAAAAATGAAGGACTTAGGGGAGGCTGCCTATATACTAGGCGTGAAGATCTACCGAGATAGATCCAAGATGCTCCTCGGCCTTAGTCAAAGTACCTACATTGATAAGGTCTTGGAGAGGTTCTATATGGAGCAATCCAAAAGAGGATACCTTCCAATAAGACATGGCCTTACTCTCTCAAAGAGCCAGTGTCCTACCACACAGGCTGAGAGAGATGAAATGAGTCGAGTTCCCTATGCTTCGGCAGTGGGATCGATCATGTATGCAATGTTGTGTACTAGACCAGATGTGGCTTATGCTGTGAGCATAACCAGCCGATACCAATCCAATCCAGGTCTGTAGTACTGGGTGGTTGTAAAGAACATCCTGAAGTATCTGAGAAGAACTAAGGATTTGTTCTTGGTCTACGGGGGATAGGAAGGGCTCAGTGTTCAGGGCTACACTGATGCGTCATTCCAGTCTGACCCTGACGACTTTAAATCGCAGGCCGGCTATGTGTTCAAATTAAATGGAGGCGCTGTTTGCTGGAAAAGCTTCAAGCAGTCACCATAGCTGATTCTACAACAGAGGCTGAGTATATTGCTGCTTCTGAGGTAGCTAAAGAAGCTGCTTGGATAAGGAAGTTCATATCTGATCTTCAAGTGGTTCTAACTGCTGTGGATCCCATTGAGCTCTATTGTGACAACAATGGAGCCATTGCACAGGCAAAGAAACCACGGTCTCATTAAAGGTCTAAACACATACACAGGAGATTTCACCTAATCAGAGAGATTATTGATCAAGGTGATGTCAAGATTAGTAGAGTTGATACAGAGAACAATCTAGCAGATCCACTGACCAAAGCTTTGGCGCAGCAGAAGCATGATGGTCATGCCAGAGATATGGGGTTGAGAATCCTCGACCTTTAGGTCTAAGTGCAAGTGGGAGATTGTTGGTGTATAAGCCCTGAGACCTATATTTGGTCAACCTATGTACTACTTTACTTTGATATTTGTTATATCATCCTGGCATTGTCATTATCAATGTTTGTCTACACCTAAGATTGTGTACTTACATAATAATGTCCTTGGAGATAGATTAGATCTGTGCTCAAACCATTGTTCCCAGTCGATGTACCTTAGTGGATATGGGACAGCCATGGTACTTGTGAGACTGGTATATGGGCTGGTTAGGCACGAGGTGCTAACGCAGACATATGGGTATATTAGTGGTAGATATGCTGGACAAGACCTGCTGTGAGGCAATGACTTAGTGTCATGAGTTATCCTCACAAGTGATAGGAGATGCATTGATCCTTAGACTTTAGGTCATTGACTCTTCTGTATGGTTAGGGACATACTTTGATGCAACCCAACACCTCGCCGTAATAGGGAGGTAATAAAGGTTGTCATTGAGTATGTCACGACCCATATTAGAAGATCAGTGTACAGACAAAAGGATTTGCCCTTCCTAAGGGAAGCATGATATCCATGGAGCTCCTCTATGGTTCTATGACTAAAAGTGTATGGCCATACCCAGGTGAGAACCTGATTTATTCATAACCATGAGATTGGGTGAAAACAAGTGATGACACACTCGTCCAATCGGATATCAGTTTGGCAAAGGGACTGTAATGTATCTATACCTAGTCGCGATGATGGGGATGTCGATGTCGATATCCATTCCAATGACTTGGGTAGCAGCGATGCACTGCTAGGTGCCACTCACTGCTTGTGGCGACCTTTGGTCAGCACTGCCAGCGTCCGAGGAATCTACAGGGTCGCACACCAAGATACTCGAGTTCTCGTATTGATCGGGAAGTCTTTTGATCGAGTTATTGGATAACTCGGATCTATTTGGGAGATTTTGTCAGCGCCAATGGGCCTGATGAGATGAAAGAATGTTATTGTAGCCAAACTCCATTTATCACAGGTTGACCCGAAATTGACCGTGTTTGGTCACATTTGGATCCAAGTGCTTAATCAACCCATGTAATGAACTTTGGGCTAGCTCATTATCCAATGAGGCCCAATAACAAGTTGTCATGAAGAGGCAATAGGCTATAAGGGTATAAGAGGGATAAAACTTCTCCCATAGGCGCCTATGGGCATAATGGGGAGAAGTTGGCAAAATTGCTTCATTAAGGAAGCAATATGCACCTCCCCCCTTCACCCTTAATCGTATGAATGCCTTTAAGGCATGTCTTGGGCTGATATAGTGCTTGGGCAATTATGGATAGGTTGAATGAGGTTTATGATAAAGTCTTGGATACTTTCCTTGCCTCAAACCCCCTCATCCTAGCCACCCACTTGTCATGATCCTAGCCCTCCCTAAACCGCCTCTTCTTGTTATAAAAGAGACCCTAGCCGCCCCCCTCTAGAGTTTGATTCCTTGGAAGCGTGAGAACATCAAGAGGGGCGAAAGTGCAAGGGTCTTGGCGCATCCTTCTTCCATCAAGCCGCAAGTTCTCTTCCTCCTCTCCTCTTGGCGCAAGTTGAGAGAGACCTTGGCGGCTTCCCTTTATCCATCACCTTCTTCCTTCCTCCAAGGTTGGCGCAAGTTGATTGGTGATCTCCCTAAGGCTTGGATCTTCTTCCCGAGGCTAGCACCGGGCGTGGAAGAAGAGGACTCGAGGCATCCGTGTGTGTGAGACTGCAGAGGGCGAACACTTGGGCACCTACCTCGACAGCTACATCCACGCTTGCTTAAGGTACTTTCTATCACATCGTGTTGATCCCCTTGCTTGACGATCTTCACTGGGTTTTTGGGACTAGTCTATTTCGGGGATATTGCTTCCGCTGTGCAATGAAAATGTAATGTCTATCTCTGAAAAATTATTAAATATCCCTAGGGTTTCCCAACAAGGGTAACATGCGCAACCAAAAACTCGAAGATGGTTATAATATGGAATGCATTGATGGAGAATTTCAAAAGGAGTTTTGTTGCATAGAAGAGGAGTGGAGATGTGGTTGATGAGATAAAAAAATAGTTGAAACAGCATCATCCTAATGTTTGATAGGAATAGAGGCATGGTGTAGGAGTGCAAGGGCAGTTTCAACAATGTGGTGATCTTTTTGTTCAATGGATCCATTTTGTTAAAGTGTATGGGGACATGAAACATGATGTGCAATACCAGACTTAGTGAGATGATGATGAAGTGCTTGATATTCGTTACCCCAATCTGAGAGGATGCTTAAAAATTTTCAATTGAAGAGTTGCTCTACATGAGTCTAAAAATGACAAAACTATCTAGAAGATCTGATTTGCATTTCATTAAAAAAAAAGCCAATTATATTTGTTATAATGATCAATAAATAAAGCATAGTATCAGAAGGCATTATTTGAGAGAACAGGCGCAAGACCCCAAACATCTGAATGAATAACTTGTAAAGGAAAATAAACTTTATACATTGATAAAGAAAAAGGTAGTTTATGACATTTTGACTTCATACAAGCATTAGAGATTTGAGAAAAAGAGTGATTTGTTGTAGGTAAGCCATAATAATTTATTATTTGCCTAACAAGCCGAAGAGAGGGATGGCCAAGTCTGGCATGCCAAGTATTTGGGGATGCATGTTTGCCAAGTAAAATTACTTTAGATGGAGTTGGAATATGATATAGTCCATCTTTAATTCCTCCTGGAAGTAGAGTTGTTCCCGTGGTTTGATCCTTTATAAAATAATTGTTAAGATGAAATTAAAAAAATATTATTATCACTAGTAAATTGGCGAACAGAAACTAAGTTTCTAGTAATTGATGGAACATATAGAATATTGCGCATGTTAAATGAATGAGTAGGTGAATGGATGTATGTGTTTCCAAGATGAGTAATACGCAAACCTGTACCATTGCCGACTTGTACTGTATCGGTTCCATCATATGGTGCTGCTTCTTGTAGGGAGTTGAAGTTCGATGTGACATGATGAGTGACTCCAGAATCTGGATACCAACTTGTAGAATTATTTAAATTGTTATGAGGAGTAGATGTGTAGTAAGTGCTTGGTTGTGTTGGATTTATTGTCGAATGTTGACCGGAGAATCCCCCAATAAAATTTGCATCAAATCTATTGTTGCATTCATGGGCAAAGCGTCCAGGGATAAAACAAATTTGACATCATCCTTGAGATCGACTTCTACCTTGACCGCATCCTCTAGTATGGTGATGACCACCTCTACGATTTTGGTTTTTGCTTCTATAAGAAGTGTTGTTGCCTTTATGAGTAGTGTTGTTGCCTTTATGAGTAGTGTTGTTGATAGAGGAGTTTGTGATATAAAGATTCCTCATTGGTTGGAGTTGCATGATTCATTCTTGTGAGGAGAGCATTCCATGAACCTCTTCTAAAGTCATATTATCAATGCGTGTACAAAATTATCATAAGAAGGACCAAGCCCAATTATCATTGCATAATAAGATCTACATTTGATATAGGATTTCCAATTGCAGCAAGATTATTGGCAACATTTTTAATTTTCTGCATATACTCATGTATAGAGTCATTTTCTTGCCAGATCATTTGTAATTGTGTCTTGAGTTGAAGTATCCTAGCATGAGAATGTGATTGAAATGCTTTGGCAAGAGCATCCCATACCTCTCTAGATGAATTGAGGTTGACCACAATAGGAAAAACGCTTTATGTAAGAGTAGAATTAATCCAAGTTAAAATTAACTGATCTTTAGTTACCCAATCATCATAGTTAGGATCCGTTGGAGAAGGAATCAAATTGGTGCCTTCAACAATTCCTAATATGCCATGAAGACAAAGAAGTGGAACAAATTGTGTTTTCCACAATAAATAATTATCATTCGTTAATTTTAGAGGTAAGAACAGACCACCACCAAAAGGGATGGATGCTTTTGATGGTCCAATTGTCATGACGCCTCTTCGCTAAAGGATTCTTGGAAAAGACTGGAGATTTGAAGGTAGGTGATGATTCCAAATTTCATAGTGTTTTTCATACTTATTTAGTAGTCTTTTTAAGCCGTAATCTTATTCTCTTGTTTTGTTTTTATACCTTTCTTGCCAAAAGCTTCAGAATCTTCACCATCTTTAGTTTTTAATCAATTTCAGGCAAAAAGGCATATTTTTCATCGGTTTTCAAGCAATGCAAATGCATGAATGAGTTCTAACCATGAAGAGGAGTCTCCCCATCAAATTTCAAGTCAAAAGGATGCTCCTAACAAAAATACGGCACTGCCATGTAAATCTACACGGTACCGTATTTCACCGCTTTCAACCAGACGAAAATACGGCGCTGTCGTATTTTGCCCCAGAACTTTCACGGTACCGTATTTTGTGCTGATTTTATCCAGAAGACCTAAGCGAGAATACGACACTACTATTTAGAAGTACACGGTACCGTAATTTTTGGCGATCCAGAACAGAAAGTTTCAGCAGAAATACGGCACTACCGTATTTCACTCCGATTTTATCACGGTACCGTATTTTCCATCGATTTTGACCAGAGAGGTTTTGGCACAAATACGGCACTGCCGTGGGAAAATACACGGTGCCATGTTTTTTGCCCGGATTTCACAGAAAGAAATACGGCACTGCCGTATTCAGCATACGGTACCATATTTTTGAACCCAGATTCCCGAGTTTTTTTCGGATTCATTAGAAACACGATTTCTGAAGATTTAGGAGGCTAAATTTAGATCCAAAAGAAGCTGTGGACTGGTCTTTAAGAGGAGAAAACACGCGAAGAAAAAGAACACAATTTTTATTCACGATTTGGAGAGAATTTGGGAGAATCACCGCCACGCTAGGTTTCACCATCGTTCACTGCACAGATCACCTCCGGCCATGATTTTTGAAGGGAAGCTTTGCCTGAGGAAGAAGAAGACGCCACAGAAGTTTCAGATCAAGAGGAGATCAATCGAGGGAGAAATCACCAAAAACGTGGTTGCGGCACTGTTCATCACGACTGCTAAGGAATTTTTGGGCTATGATTCAGTTGCAGCCCTGTTCTGTAACTCTTACTCCCTCTTTATTCTCTTTGATCATACTAAAATCATGTGTCGTTGTGAATCTTCTTCCATGCTAGCTTAATTTTCCCTAGGGACATGGGGGGTGTAGTTCTCTTGTTACTTCAATGACTAGATAACTTTTCTTACATCAATATATTTTGGTTATGTTTATTTTACTCAAGTGATTCATGCCTTCGATTGTTCTTAGCATCATGCATTAACATGTTTTAGAGTTTTATGCTATAGACTGAGAAGATAATATCATAGAACTTGGAACCCTAGGATTTATGAAAAGAACTCTTCGCAAGAGATTGGTAGCGTTCTTGTTCTTAGATTTAAATAGTTTAATTCTTGTTGATGTTATGATCTAAGTGTTGGGGTATGCCCTTAAGGCTAATGTTTGAGGCCTTAGGATTCTATCAGTATCATGTATAAACTCTTATGTTTATAAAGGCAATGGTTGTTATTCAGTATGTTACATTGTCTGCTGCAATAAGTGTACTTCTGAATAATGTCTCAATGCTGTTCAGCTAGGCTGACATGCTGTAATGTCCTTAGTCGAGATATCTTGGTGAACATGAGACAGCCTTGATATGATTGAGACTAATATGTGTTCTAATCTTATAGGATGCTTCGAGCATGGAATAAGATGTAGACTCATGGGTACATTGGATGTACTGGACAGACGCTACTAGGATATTCAATTGCTTGTCACAATGTGAATAATCCTTATATACAAGCAAGTGGCATACTTCCTCTGACTTGAGATCACTTGTGTTTCTAAATGATAATTGTCATTGTTTTGAGGTAGTTCAATATCATTTGAAACATAATGGTAATAGACTATCTTGGATAATGATCATGAGTCAGGTTAGGGCACTAGTGATAGATATAGGATTGCCGTCTCCTTGTTTAAGGAGTGTGATGTTCTAAAGGGGGCCCCCTGCATGAGATGATTGAGAAAGTGTATGGTCATACCCAGATGACTATGTTCATCTGATCTAGTCATGCTCATCATATTGGAATAACAAGCTTGACACACTTGTCCAATAAGAACATCCAGTGGCAAAGGAAACATGTATGTTTAGTGAAGTGGATTCACACTTGAGCTGTGGTTTGGGTGAAGTCTTGGAAGACTCTTTCCTTTATATCGGGAGACAGTGATGTGTTGGTAGATACCCCTCACTGATTGTGATAACGTTAGTTATCGTTACCAACATTTAAAGGATACCCTTAGGGTCGCACAATTTGGTGATATGGCTTACTTGAGTCAGATCGTGTGGACTGGATTGTTTTGATTCAGTTTAAAGGAGTTTAAACTCTGATTGTAAGTGAGATCCAGTCTGATCATGTTTGATTGATTAGGGCTTGAGATCGGTAAGCTTCGATCGAGAGTATTGATGCTAGATCGGTGAGATCAAGAGCATCAAGAGATGTACGGTTAGATCTTGAACCTTCATGGTTCATATGAGATTTAGACCATGGCTTGGCTTGGTTCAATTTGGTCTATGGACCAAATGCAATTGGACCGAATTCAATTGAACCGGTTCACATTTGTAATCGCTTGGTTCAATTGAATTGGCGTTGTGGATTAGTTCACAAGACATGAACGCATGTCTTGATGACTTTCCATTATGGGAAGTCTTGTAACGCCTAACGCCAAAACGCCAATTGCCTCAATGCCTCTTGTTTTTCGAAGCTCTCTCGTTTTTGGAGGATCGTCCAAGGGGATCGTCAAGATCGAAGAGGGAGAGCTCTCGGCTAGCAAGGAGGATCATCTCATCTCCTCAACACAAAAGGACACCTTGGCATTTTTGCTAGCACAAGAATTGCGCAAGGAGGAAGTCTTCATCACCTTTGTGTGTGTCTTCTTTGGAGGAGAGCCTTTTTCGCCCTCTTGTTTCCAAGGCGCCGTCCTAGTCATGGCCATGGTGAGATTTTCACTTGATCTATGAAAAGCAACCAAGTTGATTATATAGTCATACTACATGCGATCCTATAGAGACCCTAATTCCGCCCATGCAAGTATTTTAATTTGCGCATGCTTAGGGTTTCACCCCCTTTACTTTAGGGACCTTCACTAAGGATTGTCATAGTTTTAGATATGAGAGCATGCTAGAGATAGATGTTGGATTATTAGAAAACCTTGAGTAAAACTTGTGAAACTAAGGTACGAGAGTGCTTAGTTTTGCTTGGGATCTTGGTATTGAGATGGAATGCACGAGAGTGATTCTTAATCTCTTTAACCAAAAGTTCACTTATCTTTACCATTGAATCGATCTTGCACGAGAGTGAGGATCGTTCTTTGTAACCAATTGCGCGAGAGCGAGTTGGTTTTTAATTAAGTGAACTGCACCTTAACCCTAAAAAAAATATAGATTGGTGAATCCTTAATAATATCTAGTCACGAATATCAAGATGAACGAACCCCTAGTCCCGCTTTTCCCAATCTTCGGTCTGCTTAGCTAGTGAGAACTAAATTAACCAGTACTTAACAACGAAGTCTCTGTGGTTCGATATCTTAAATATTACTTCGAGTATCCGTGCACTTGCGGAGCACAACAGTAGGTTCTAGCGACATATTTGAGGGTGACTCCTCTATTTCTGCAAGCAATGATGAACAAAGGACTCGGCCGATTGAGTGATAAACTGGCGAAGAGAGGAATAGGAAGCAAGGTTCCTGTTTCCTTCTATTAATTCCCTATTTGCTGCACGGTATGAGTTGAAGATGTGGACGATGGTTGCACAATTAAACCCTAGTGCTCTGATTCTATGTTGGAATTTAAATGTTAAGGAGAGAGAGATTAGAACAGAGGAGAGATAAGAAATCTGTAAAATTGGAATTGTACTATCGTTAATCTTTATGAGATGTTTATGTTGGTGTATATGCCCTAGGACCTAGTTTTAGTCCATCTTTGTACTACTTAACTCTGATATTTATATATCATTCTGGCATTGTCATTATCTATGTTTGTTTACATCTGCGATTATATACTTACATGATAATGTCCCTAGAGACAGATTGGATCTGTGCTCAAATCGTTGTCCCCAGTCAATGTACCTGAGTGGATATGGGACAGTTCTGGTACTTGTGAGACTGGTATATGAGCTGGTTAGGCACAAGATGCTAACGCAGACTTATGGGTATGTCAGTGGTGGTTATACTGGACCGACCCACTGTGAGGCTATGACTTGGTGTCATGAGTTATCCTCACAAGTGATAGGCGATGCATTGATCCCTTGACTTGAGGTCATTGACCATTCTATATGGTAAGGGACATGCTTTGATACAACCTAACACCTCACCGTAGTTGGGAGGTCATAACGGTTGTCATTGAGCATGTTACGACCCATATGAGAAGGTCAATGTACAGATAGAGGATTTGCCCCTTCTTAAGGGAAGCTTGATATCCATGGAGCTCCTCTATGGTTCTATGACTGAAAGTGTATGGCCATACCCAGGTGAGAAACTGATTTAGTCATAACTATATGATTGGGTGAAAACAAGTGGTGACACATGATGAGTTGCATTTACATCATGTTTTTGCCTATATTTTACGTGATATTTTAGGATTAATTGAATGATTTTATGCAATTTTTAATGTTTTTACGTTACTTTGTATAGAATCTTCACTTTTCTTCATTTTTATGAAAATGTAGGTAAAATGGCTAAAAAATGATGGATTTTGGGAGATTTGAAGCTATAATACAATTCCTGAGGATATTATGAGCTTACACGTCAAATTTGGAGCGAAAATAGTGAAGAATGCAACTTTCATGGCCTTGGCCGTAATTCTGGGGTCGACTGTAATTTTGCATTCGAAGGGCGAAGAAAATCAGCTAAGTTAAATAGTGCACAGAAACTTTCACAGGTGAAGTCGTGAAGCCTTCACTGTCCATGAAACTTTTTGTGTACAAGGCGCTGTATGCACATAGACATTTACAGCCGTGGCTGTAAACACATTACGGGCTGTGAATATTTTCGCTTTTCGTGTTTCTCACTCGATTCGACTCCAAATTGAACCAGAATTGAACCAAACTCTCCAGAAACCTTCCTAGATGGGTTCTATACTGATTAGACTATAAAAGCAAGGGTTTAGGGTGCTTTTTCAGACGAACACAAGCGGCGGTGGCGACGGGGGCAAAAATTCGAGTTTCAGAGCAAATTTCGATGAGATTTCACGCAAAAGCAACGATTTATCTTATACTCTTCATCTCCAGATCGAGGGGAAGCCGGTTTTATTGTTGTCTTAGTGAATTCTTTGCGATTTTTACTAGATCTATACTTGTTCATCGTATAAACATATATTTCCTTAAGAACATGAGTGAGTAGATCCTTGTTTCGGGATTTAGGGCTTAATCCACTGACTTTTATGAATTAATCTTTATTTATACTCTTTCTATACGAATTTATTGTCATGATTTGATTGAAGTTGTGTTTATTTCGTAATTTACCTTGGCCACGTATAATTGTGTATTAAATATTACGAGAAGGACCAAGAGGTGAATCGCAATGTCCGATCTATTTCAATTGAACCTTCGAATCCAATCACGAGAGTAGGTTGGATTCATCTGAAGGATCTAAACAGCTTTTCATAGAACTTAATGAGTTTAGTTAGGTTAACTGTCACGAGAGTAGGGAGTAACTTAACTAAATACCGTATTACACTCCGAGAGGAGGTGATATGTACATTAGGAAAAGTTCCTTTCATGATAAATATTTTCTATTGATTGAGTTATCTTTAATAGATTCATAATAGTCAGTGTGGTGAAACCTAGAAATCCCGATTCTCTTAGAATTTGAATCCTCTAAAAAGCTACTTTTGAATTGTTCGTGCTTAGAAGTTAAATCATAACCACTCATTTGTCTTGCCTAGATTTAAACAAGTTGAAAAGTCAGTACTTAACTACTTAATCCTCGTTGGGAACGATATCTTTTTATTACTTCGACAATTCCGTGCACTTGGGGAACGCTATCAAGTTTTTGGTGCCGTTGCCAGGGATCAGGCCAGCCAATATCGATTTAATCATGAGATTTCTAGACTAGACATTTTTTTATTTATTTTAATTTTTGTTTTGTTTTTTATTTTTATTTTCATTTTTGTTTTTCTTGTTTTGTTTGTTTTTTGCATTTTTTTTAGTTAGTTTATTTTATTTTTCTTGTTTTGGATTAACACGATGTATGAACAGGAGAACTGAAAAATCACTTGACTAGATATTTGAAGCTTTATTTTATATTTCCTGTTTTACATTATATATTTCTGAATTTTAATTGCAATAATTGCAAATATGATGTCTAACCAATGTCAATGGTCAAATCAAAGGTATGTGCCACCGGTAATGACAAGAGAATATGGCATAGATTCATTACAATCACTTGCAGCAAAGGTAAATTCATCTACTCAACACACTGATTTTTTAAGCATTGCATATTCTATATTGAAATCTATTACTTGTGATATTTGTCGATGTCATGGGCATTATTATACTGAATGTCAATTATGGATTTCTCCATGCCTTAACTCTTGCCCTAATACTCACAATCCAAGTTGGGAGAACCCTCAAAACTTGTTTTATCAGAATGACCCAACATTTATTCCACAATCAAACTTTAGTGAACCTCATAAATCCAACTTAGAAATCTTGCTTGAAAACTATATAGCTGCTATGAACAAACAAAGTGAGGATATTTGTAGTATAATTTATGACACTGATAAAAAAGACATAGAGGAAGAAATCCAGGATGAATCTGAGAATTTTGTAGAGTTGGAACAATCATTAGTCATGACTCCAGTCACAGATTATAATTTACCTTCTTCAACACTTTACCAGCCATCTAGTCCCCTCTCACATAATGAAGTGCCTTGCAACACAAATATTTGGGACATGTTTGAAGAGAAATTTGAACTTTTGGAGTCTTATGAGAATAAAGATGAAGAATTTAAGGATCCTCAAGTAAGAACTAGTGAGATAGATGGTGATGAATTTGATAGTGTGAGGATGGAATACTCCATTGAAGAGAAACAAATTGAGGAAAAAGATGAGAAAGAGAATCCTGAGCATATTACACCACCACTACCATGTGAACCATCAATTCCTTTTCTTGAGAGAAATCCATTAGAAATTTACATGACAGATGATGAAGGAGATGATTTTAAGGATAATGATAATGAGATGATTGAAATATTATTTGATGCAAATCCAACCATAGGTACCCAAAAGATGATAACACATGAGATACTTGATCACATTGACATTGAGGTAAGTGAGAAATCCAATGTGAAATTTGAAAACTTTTTGAGCAATCCAAGGTATGAAATTTTTTATTTTAATTCTAGTCTTCTTCCAATTGCTAATATAAACCTAAAGGAAGAATGCATGATTATACTCTTGGATGAATACAGAAAAATTATTGAGTATTTTTTGCATGACTCTAACTTTTGTTTTTGTATGCATGTACTGGTCACTACAACATTGATCCATCTGTTTAACTGGATATATACTTTCGTGGACACACTCTTGAGACGAAGAAAAAACAGAAGATTATATGCTCTCTACTATGGCACAAATTCACTAACTCCACCATGACATGAAGCTGTGGTCAAGCTAATGACCTTAAACAAGTGATTTTTGGGAGGCAACCCAAATTTTTAATTTTTTACTATTCTTAGTTTTTGGTTATTGATTTTATTTAAATTTTTTAGGAATTTTTGTAGCATATATTAATGAATTTTTATTGATGGAAAATCTTCTGATAAGTTGTTTTATTTATAGGAATTATTGGAGAATTTTTATATGAGAGAAAAGTGATTAACGAGACCATCACGGGTGCAGCTGTGAATCATGTACCGACCGTGATGATGACATTTTCTTTGTGAGTATGGTAAAATATGATTTCAATAGTGAAACATGACCATATTTAATGTTTGAAACTTGTTTACATTGTAAAATATGATTATCTTTAATGTGATACAGTTTCTAGATTTTTTGGGGTCATGTTTTCTTATTTTGATATAACTGAACAAGTTTTCGCTCATATTATAAAGGGAACTCTTGCAAAATTTTTCTGAAATCTATCATTCATTGATTTTAATGCTTATGTATATGCAACAATTTAAGTCTAGAGTGTCCTCATATATTTTGCTTTTTCTTCAAAGCTTTATAGGTATGTATTTTAAATGTTCATGATTGTTAAGGATAATTAAATTTGGTTTATCCTTAATTTTTCTTGCAAAGCATTTTGAGTGATTGATTTGATAACTTAGGAAATTTTTCAAATTTCATATAGACTTAAATTGTTGAGTAAATTCAATTCTGGTATTGATAAAATACATATGTGGATTATTATATGTTCATACAACACGTGCATAGTATCTTTATACTTGAAAATTTAATTTATCTATTTTTGCTTGATGGGAATTTTTATGAATAGAATTTGGTGATATTTCTTTAAACTGATATTTGCTCCAACTCCTCTAGTTGAGAAATCTTAAGTCATGAGTTATATTATACCATGAGTTGGTATATTTTAAGTCTGTTGCGATCAAGTAACAAAGGGAAATCTTAAAAATAAATATTTATCCCTCTTGCAGAATGATTAACAATGATTTAAATACCATGCCACTGACCGGATTTCTCCAAAAAAAAATGAAAATGAAAAAAAAATGAAAATGAAAAAAAAAAGAGAAGGAAAAATAAAAATGGAGAAAAAGAGAAAGCTGTAGGTTAAGTGGACAACTCTACTGACTTTAAGATTGAGACTATGAGTTAAATTATACTGCTCTGTGGTATACTTAAAACAATGTTATGATGCTAACAGGAAAGGGCACATAAAAGTTTAAAGACTAAATTGCTTTAAGAATCTTTATCACTGAGATTTTTGAAATAAATTTTTGTCTATTGAGTAAGATGGATTTATTAAGTTGAAAGTATTTGATATTTAGTGTGTGAAGAATGAATAATATGACATGAATTATGAATTTTATCTTTCTTGGATTGTAACCTCTTGTGAATTTATTTCTATTATGATTTTTCTTGAATTACTTGAGTTTGAAAGATTGTTTACTTAATTTGTTTTCTAAGGATGTTATTAGGGGAAAAAACAAATGAGTGTTCCTTATCTTTACATTCTTTATACATATCGAGGTATTGCTTGAGAACAAGCAAAATTCTAAGTCTAGGGTATTTTGATGAGTTGCATTTATATCATGTTTTTGCCTATAATTTACGTGATATTTTGGGCTTAATTGAATGATTTTATACAATTTTTAATGTTTTTACTTCACATTGTATAGAATCTTCACTTTTCTTGGCTTTTAAGAAAATGTAAGTAAAATGGCTCAAAAATGATGGATTTTGAGAAATTTGAAGCCATAATACGATTCCCGAGGAGATTACGAGCTTACACGTCAAATTTGAAGCGAAAATAGTGAAGAATGCAACTTTCACGGCCTTGGCCGTAATTCTGGGGTCAACTTTAATTTTGCATTTGAAGGGCGAAGAAAATCGGCTAAGTTAAATAGTGCATAGAAACTTTCACGGGTGAGGCCGTGAAGCCTTCACGGTCCGTGAAACTTTCTGTGTACAAGGCGCTGTATGCACAGAGACATTTACGGCCGCGGCCGTAAACACATTGCGGGCCGTGAATATTTACGCTTTTCGTGTTTCTCACTCGATTCGACTCCAAATTGAACCAAAATTGAACTAAACTCTCCAGAAACCTTCCTAGATGGGTTCTATACTAATTATATTATAAAAGGAAGGGTTTTGGAAGGGTTTAGGGGGCTTTTTCGGATGAACATAAGCGGCGGCAGCGACAAGGGCGAAAGTTTCAGTTTCAGAGCAAATTTCGACGAGATTTCACGCAAAAGCAACGATTTATCTTCTACTCTTCATCTCCAGATCGAGGGGAAGCCGATTTTATTGTTGTCTTAGTGAATTCTTTGCGATTTTTACTAGATCTATACTTGTTCATAGTACAAACATGTATTTACTTAAGAACATGAGTGAGTAGATCCTTGTTTCGGGATTTAGGGCTTAACCCACTAACTTTTATGAATTAATCTTTATTTATACTCTTTCTATACGAATTTATTGTCATGATTTGATTGAAGTTGTGTTTATTTCGTAATTTTCCTTGGCCATGTATAATTGCGTATTAGACGTTGCGAGAAGGACCGAGAGGTGAATCGCAACGTCCGATCTATTTCAATTGAACCTTCGAATCCAATCACGAGAGTAGGTTGGATTCGTCCGAAGGATGTAAACAACTTTTCATAGAACTTAATGGGTTTAGTTAGGTTAACTGTCTTGAGAGTAGGGAGTAACTTAACTAAATACCGTATTACACTCCGAGAGGAGGTGATATGTACATTAGGAAAAGTTCCTTTCATGATAAATATTTTCTATTGATTGAGTTATCTTTAATAGATTCATAATAGTCAGTGTGGTGAAACCTAGAAATCCTGATTCTCTTAGAATTTGAATCCTCTAAAAAGCTGCTTTTGAATTGTTCGTGCTTAGAAGTTAAATCATAACCACTCATTTGTCTTGCCTGGATTTAAACAAGTCGAAAAGTCAGTACTTAACTATGTAATCCTCATTGGGAACAATATCTTTTTATTACTTCGATAAAAAAAAGACTTGTTTTATGAAAAAGTAAAATTTCAGATTTTATGTTTTTCATAAGCATGTAGAATTGCATGTGTAAATACCTTGTTTGTGCATAATGTTGTGGTCATGAGTCAAGCCCCTTTGCATGCCTGTGATGTATCCTTGTGCGGCCTGCGTGCCATCTTTTTCTTTTGTTTTGTAATTACTTAAGATGAAGATTAGGGGTTGCCTTGGCGCATGCATGCTTGCTTGCGCATCTTGCATGGTGGCACAAGAAGCACTCTTCCTTGATGGCACATGGTAAGTGGCGCAAATTGATTTGGCCGAGCCTTAGGGCTTGTGTGCTAGGTCTCTTGGCCCTTACATGGTGGCGCATCACACTTGGAAGAAGACCCATGGAATTAGCCGAATCCATGATGGTGCTTCTAGGGTTTCCCTATAGAGTACCTCAAGGGTTTGAGAGCTAAACCATGGAAAGGAGGACCTTGGAGCCAACCTTGAAGACCAAGGTAGAGGTCGGCTAGGCTACGTCTAGGTCAAGAGTTGAACCTCCTTTTGGAATGGGTTGGTTCAATGTCTTGAATGGGCCATGATCACATCATTCTTTTACTATTTCTACTAAAGCATGCCTGTGATGTTTTATCGTTATGTTATCACTATAATATTGCATGCATGTAATGTTAGACATAAGATAAAACTCAAATGATGAGACCTTAAAAACCCTCAATCAATATATCAAGTCTAGTAGCCTTCTAACGCGTAGCTGATGACACCGAAATTTATAGTAAATTTAATGCCATTTTATATATCTTTTTGTGTCATATTTATGAACTTTTGTTTGTTTTTAAGCATTATTGTTAAATATTATGGAATCTACATAATTTCTTATTTTTCATGAATTTCAGGTTAAAAGTGCCATAATTTGATGGATTTTGGAAGATCTGAGCGCACCAATGGATTCCAGACGTCGAAACGAAGCCGCCCGCCAATTTTCATGCAAATCGGAGCAAGTTTGAGAAATACACTCCGGGTGTAATGGATATTACGGGTGTAATTTTCTACCCAATATACAGCACTGCCATAAGAAATAACACGGGCCGTGATTTAGAACAATTTCCAACCAGAAAGTTCAGTTGAAAATACGGCACTACCGTTTTTTAAATACGGTACCGTAATTACACTCAAAAACGTGATTTTTACGGGTCCGATTCTTGCGCGGGCCATAACTTTTAATATAGAGCTCCAAAGTGAGATCCAAAAGTTGCTGTGGACTAGTCTTTAAGAGGATAAGACACACGAAGTGGAAGGAGGAATATTTATTTGGTATCGAAGGAGCAATCGAGAGAGAGGTGGTTAGGGTTTGGCCTCGCACCGAGAGGCGTAGAGGGCACCTCTCATGGCAATTTTCACTCAGAAGCTTTGCCTGGAGGAGAGGAGAACGCACCAGAAGTTTCAGAGCAAAAGGAGTTCGATTGGAGGAGGAATCAAGGAAAGAACGCTGCCGACACTATTCATACGCGTGATTACGACTGTAATAGTATAGCCGCGTTGTAAAGTTTATTTCTTCCTTCTCTTCAATTTCTGATACTTTGAAACTATGGTTGATTGTATTTCTTTCTCCATGCAAGCTTAAACATATTTGGGACATGGGTGTAATACCCTTGATTTTATATGATTAGATAACTTTTTCTTTCGTCAAGATAATTTTGCCATGATAATTTTACCTATGTGATTATTGCTCTAAATTTCTCCTTAGTTTACTTCTTGTCATCATGTTTAGAGTTCAATAAGGACCGAAAGGTGACTTGCTTGAGAATTGGAACCCTAAAATTGATAAATAGGAACTCACCGTAAGAGATTAGGTTAAAGTTCTTATTTCTTTATTTTAGTGACGTGATTGCCATGTTGATAATTATGAACCTAGGATTAAGTTAGTGTGTCAAACATGGAGATCTTGCACGAAAGTGAGGATCGGAACATTGGAGAACCATAGGTAGAACTTGTGTTGAGACTCGGATGCACGAAAGTGATCCTTGAGATTCCACTTGAGACAATCAACTTAGAATTCGGATGCACGAAAGTGATCTTTGAATTATTTGATTGATGATTTACGTATCATTAGCCTGGGATAGATCTTGCGCTAAAGCGAGGATTGGTCCCTGCATGATTGTCTGCACGAAAGTGAGATGATCCCTTTATGAAGTAAATTAAGTCTTTATCATAACAAGATTTGATTGACAAACCTTTTATTTATGTCTAGTTATTAGAATCAAGGAGGATGAAACCCTAGTCCTAGTTATTTCTCTCTGATTATCTCTTTAGCATACTTTTCTGCATAGTTTACTTCCATCATATTCGGCTTGCTTAGCTAGTGAGAAAACATCTATTTGGTACTTAACAATAAGGTCTCTGTGGTTCGATATTTTTATTACTTCGAAGTATCCATGCACTTGCGGATACAACAAGTTTTTGGCGCCGTTGCCGGGGATTAGTCCTAGGTACATGCCAAACAACTTGGGATACAACAAGTTTTTGGCGCCGTTGCCGGGGACCTTAGTTTTGTTAATATCAAAATAGTTGTTAGTATTCCTAGACTAAGTTTTATTTGTTTTAGATTTTACTTTATTTTTTCTTTTTTGCAGGTTTTGGATTTTCACAGTTGTGACAGAACTGCGATTTCTAAAATTTGTGAATTTGCTTGTGTTTATATTTTCTATTTTTTTATATTCTAAAAAAAATATTCTCTGATTGATTGGTGTTGGATAATCTTTCTATTTTCAAGAGATGTCTTTTAATCATTACTCATGGGCAACTGAAAGAGATGAGGTACACATGCCACAAGGAAGGTATGAAGATGATTCATGGTGCACTATTGCAGATAAGTTAAATTATTTGGCCCATAAATTAGACACTTTTAATATGCACACTGTTATGAAATCTTGTTCTCCTGTTAGATGTGATATCTGTGGATATTTTGATCATTGTTCCTCTGATTGCGCATTTTTAAATCCTAATTTATCATGGGAAGAATCTTATCAATTGTATTCTAGATGGGAAAACCAAACTTCTTTGTATGATGATTGCTCAAATCACGTTTCTGAACCATACTTTGAAGACATTGAAGAATCTAGGTTAGAAACTATGCTTCAAAAATTTATGTCAAATCAAAACCAATTTATGACAAGTCAAAATAAAAAATTTGAGGATCTCAAAGGAATGATAAGTCAATTTGCTTCTCGGGTAGAATCTTTAACTGTTAATTCTAAAATTTTGGAAACCCAGAGAGCACAACAAGATTGTTTACTTGAGTTTGAAACTGAGGAACTTGATTTAGAAAATTCCCCCTGTGATCATGATTGTTTTGAGATTGAGCCTTATGTGAATATTAATGAATCTCCTTTAGATTTTGATTGTTGTGAAATTGATTCATCTGATAATTTATTTGAGGAAAAGGTTGAGAAAATTGAAATTGAAAAACCTTCTTTTGATGATAATTCTGATTTTGATGTAAATTTATATATGGTTAAATCTGATGAGCATGATGAAGGTTCAAAAATTATAGACATTAATGAACCCCATTGTGATTTTGGTGATATTTTTGAAATTAATGATAAATCTCTTGTGGTTAACTCTGATTCTATTAATTCTTTTTCTTATGATTCTGATTTTGACTCTTCTGATGATGAATTATTTGTGGAAAAACATGAGGAGATTGATTTAGAACAGTCTCACTTTGATTTTGATGATAATTTTGAAATTGACAAATTATTTGATGATGTGCATGAGGAATTTGAAAAGGATTTGAATTTTACAAACACTGATGAATCTCACCATGATGACACTTTGCCCATATCTATTGTTCACTCTTCTGATTTTATTGAAAAATTGTGTTTTATTGAGGAATCTAATGAAAGACATAAAAATTATTTCGATGATCCAATACTTGATTCTTTTGATCAAAGTCCTTTTCTTATTGCTATTGAAAATATTAATCTGAAGAAAGGACTCATGATTTTGCTTTTTGATAAACATAGGAAGATCATAAAGATTTCTTCGAGTGGATTTGAGAAGTATGATTTTAATTTCTGCATATTTAAGAAAGCCACTTTGATTGTGATTTATATGAATTTCTGGATTTTTGGATTAGTGGCTAAACTTTTAGGACAAAGGAAATGCAGAAAATTATTTGCTCTTTACTTTGGAACTGATTCACCTACTTCACCATAATTTTTGATTTTTGGTCAAGCTAATGACCTAAAACTGGCGCTTCTTGGGCGGCAACCCAAGCATTATCAATTAGCTTAGCTTCTATTCTTTTTGTTTATTTTTAGAATTAATTTTTCTTCTCCTTTTGCAGGGAGAAACAAGTTTTGGCGCAAAATACGGCACTGCCGTAATCCATTTTATGGTACCGTAATTTCGGTCCGTTTTTGACAGGAAGTTTTGTAAATTTTACGGCAGGGCCGTAACGTCTTTCACGTGCCGTAATTTTGAGTGATTTTTTTTCCCGAGAGTTCTTTGAAAAATACGGCACTGCCATAAAGCATTTCATGGTACCGTATTTTAAAGCTGCTTTCTGCTTATTGAGTAGGTATTTTCTTGCTGTGATTTTAAGAAACTGGGTTGCAAAAATTTTTGATCTTTGAAACAGCATGGAAGTACTCATCTTTGTCTATCTTTTCGATATTTTTGCTGAATTTAAAGTCCATGGATCATTTTAAAACAGATAGCAACTTTTCGATTCTCATTAATTTATGCAGCAGTTTTTTCTGACTGTTCTGACTAGCACTTTTGCTGCCACATTTTAAGATGTTTCGGTGACTTGAAACCCAGATTTTTCACTTGGAATTGAAAGAACATGTGTCGTTCTATCTTGTGGAATAGTTATTTTCATGAAAATATTTTCTGATCATTCTAGGACACATGGCAACTTTTCGAATTTGATTAACTTTTATGCAGTTTGTGCAGTTTTTAATCTGAGTAGCCTTCTTTCTGTTGACACCCTAAATTCCTGATAGATTTTAATCCTTTAATTTTTATACATCTGAAAAGGACATATCTTATTCTACAACTTGGTTTTGTCCATTTTCTATTTTGATCTTTAAATCTTATTTTTGGGTAGGGCTACTTTTCATAAAAAAATAAAAAAACTGCATTTCTTGTTTTCTACTTGTTATTGCTTCTTTTGCCTCCAGATTCAGAAATCTTCAAGAGCAACTGTCTTCCACCTCTAGCCACCACTGCATCTGCCTCTGACATCA
This sequence comes from Costus lasius, assembly GCA_027563935.2. NCBI lineage: Eukaryota > Viridiplantae > Streptophyta > Magnoliopsida > Zingiberales > Costaceae > Costus > Costus lasius. The sequence continues at coordinate 55,164,604 of CM050447.1, forward strand.
CTGTTTCCAGCCGTCGACACTGGATTATACCATCTGCAGATTCTTATTACTTCTATTGCCTCTTATACCATTTTATTTATTTATGCAGCAGACTATTCATTAGTGACTGATTTTCTATTTTTTGCAAAGCTATCTCTCACACCCACCGACCGACGATCTCACCTCCAGGACTGTATTCTCTAGCAGGCCACTAGAGATTACTCACTCTACTGTCGGCACTACCACCATCATTGCTAGTAGCTTTTCAAATAGCATATGTTCCACCTCTACTTCTTGCCTGCTCGACTCTTTCGACCGGCATCCTCTTCAGACCTCTGGCGACACCTCTGACTCTTCTTTGAGAAAATTATTTTTATCATTATTATTTTCAGACTGAGCCTTATGTACCTTAAATTTGCAGGTAAAATTTTTAAAAAGGCACATCTTTGGACCTTGCAGCATCTACCCCGACACTGTTTTTGATCTGAGCCTTATTCATTTTTGGTCAGAGCTTGCTATATGATTTTGTGAGTATTGTTTGCACTATCTTGTGATTTGATATGATTATCTACACTTTTCTTCTCTTAGATATATCACTTTACACCCTTTGCATTGTTCGAGCCTTATGTGTTTATACGGATCTACCACTTTACATCTTTTGACTTGTTAAGTTTGATGCTTCACACCTCTTGCACTGATTTTGATGTTTAAAATTTTTTATCCATGTGATGAGAAGTCTATGGATTTTTTTTATGATGATGACTGAATTCATGCTCGTGATTAGGTCTAGATCTATCATGTTAAATTTATTTCTCTAATGCATATCTGCTTTTGGAATTCTTCATTGATTGATGAATGAAATTTTGGGTAGATGTGTTATTTGAGGAATAAGATCTAAAGGTGAAACTACTCCTTTAAATAAAATGAGCATATGAGTATGATTTGTGAATTGATATCAATTGGTCAACCTAGTAGATGTTTAGTCTATTTTGCTATTTGTTGGGATGGAAGAATCCAAGATCCACAAAAAGAGTGAAAGACTCCCCTACTTGGCACTATGTAAAATTGATAGTAGTACCTAAGACATTGGTTGAAGTCTGTAAAAAATAATGAGAGATAAAAAGAATAAGACTCCTCTACTTGGCACTATGCAAAATTGATAGTGGTACCGAAGATAAGAGTTGAAGTCAAAAATAAAAAGAATGTATCTAAGTGGGTACATGCCATCTTTACAAAACCAAACAAAATACATAAAAAAGAAAAAAAAATTATGTGTGGAAAAAGATCTTGGAAACGTAATTCCTGTAAACAAAAGCATGATAGATTTAAACTGAAAATTGGGTGAAATCATGAGATTGAAAATTCTATTTATTGTACAAGTTGTGAAATTTTATTTGATTGAGTTGTAGATCCAGAGGATTGAGTTCTAAGATTGATGTGTTTATTTGAAATTTTATGAAGCAATTGGTGTAATTTTTCATTAGTGATTGTATTTTTGAAATTTATTCTTTATGACAAAGTCTGTGCTTATGTATTTGATCAATTTTTTATTTTTGCTTGAGGACAAGCAAAGTTTGAGCCTTATGTATTTTATGACACTAAAATTTATAGTAAATTTCATGCTATTTTATATATCTTTTCGTGTCATATTTATGAACTTTTGTTTGTTTTTAAACATTATTTGTTAAATATTATGGAATCTACACAATTTCTTGTTTTCATAAATTTCAGGTTAAAAGTGCCATATTTTGATGGATTTTGGAAGATCTGAGTGCACCAATGGATTCCATACGTTGAAACGAAGCCGCCCGCCAATTTTCATGCAAATCGAAGCAAGTTTGAAAAATACACCCCGGGTGTAATGGATATTACGGGTGTAATTTTCTGCCCAAAATATGGCACTGCCGCAAGAAATAACATGGGCCGTAATTTAGAGCAATTTCCGACTAGAAAGTTCAGTTGAAAATAGGGCAGTGCCGTTTTTTAAATACGGTACCATAATTACACTTAAAAACGCGATTTTTACGGGTCCGATACTTGCGCGGGCTATAACGTTTGATCTAGAGCTCCAAATTGAGATCCGAAAGTTGCTGTGGAGTCATTTTTACGAGGAGACGACACACGAAGTGGAAGGAGGAATTTTTATCCAGTATCGAAGGAGCAATTGAGAGAGAGGCGGTTAGGGTTTGGCCTCGCACCGAGAGGCGTAGAGGGCACCTCTTGCCGTGATTTTCACTCAGAAGCTTCGCCTGGAGGAGAGGAGCACCAGAAGTTTCAGAGCAAAAGGAGTTCGATTGGAGGAGGAATCAAGTAAAGAACGTTGTCGACAATGTTCATACACGTGATTACGGCTGTAATTTCTATTACAGCCGCGTTGTAAAGTTTATTTCTTCCTTCTCTTCAATTTTTGATACTTTGAAACTATGGTTGATTGTATTTCTTTCTCCATGCAAGCTTAAACATATTTGGGACATGAGAAATATGACACTACCAAAGTAGTTTTCGGTGCAAGTTGTCTGAGGGTGCACCAGTGAGACCCCACGTTCTCAACCTGATTGGAAATGTGGATCATCTCAGGAGATTGGGACATATCATAAACAACGAGCTGGTTGTGGATCTTATTCTGCAGTCCCTGCCCCCTAACTTCAGTCCATTTATCATAAATTTTAACATGAACTGGATTGATTGCGCAAGGGAGGAACTACTGAATATGCTCCAAACAGCCGAGTGTGAGATGGGTAAGACCAAACCCAATTCTATTCTTTTGGTCCATACGACCAAGAAAATAAAGAAGTAGGGTAAGGCACGTGCTAAGGGCAGTGCCAGAGGTCCTACCAAGTCACTGAAGAAAAAGGCAAAGAAGTCAAAGGAACAGATGTGCTTCCACTATGGCGAGTAGGGTCACTGGAGGAGGGACTAAAAGTAACTTTAGAATGAGGAGAAGAAAGGCTTGGCCTTAACTTCTAGCTCAGGTATTTATGTTACAGAAGTCAACCTTTCTACTTCTATGTCATGGGTATTGGATACCGCATGTGGTGCTCATATTTGTACAAATATGCAGGGGCTCAAGAAAAGTAGATCGGTGCGGCCTGGAGAGATTGACCTACGGGTTGGAAACGGAGCACAGGTTGTTGTTGTTGTTGTAGGATTTTTGACTCTCTCCCTACCTTCTGGACTTCAATTAGAACTACATCATAGCTATTATGTACCTTCACTCACTAAAAATATTGTATCCATTCATTGCTTGGCAAAGAAAGGATCTAAGTTTGAAATAAAGGAGAACTCTTGTTCTTTCTCATTTGCAAACATGTTTTATGGGAAGGGTACTTTATGCAATGGGTTATATGTCTTCGACATGGATAGTTCTATATGTAACATAAATAACAAAAGGATCAAACTGAGTGTTTCAGTTGGTGCTTTCCTATAGCATTGTCGATTAGCCCATATAAACAAGAATCGTATCCAACAACTTTATGCAAATGGGTTGTTAAATTCAAGTTCCTTGGAGGAATTTGATACTTGTGAGACTTGTTTATTAGGGAAGATGACAAAAGCACCCTTCACCAAGACTGGTGAGAGGGCACAAGGTTTATTGGATCTTATACACAGTGATGTGTGTGGGCCATTCAGTAAGCAAGCGAGAGGAGGATACAACTACTTCATCACATTTACTGATGACTTCAGTAGATATGGAAATGTCTATCTAATGAGACGTAAGTCTAAATCCTTTGAGAAATTGAAGGAGTTCAAACATGAAGTAGAGAACCAGCTTGATAGATCCATTAAGACTCTTCGATCAGATCGTGGTAGAGAGTACCTGAGCGATGAGTACTTTGGCTATCTGAGAGAGTGTGGGATCCTATCCCAAATCACTCCTCCTGGAACACCTCAATGGAATGGTGTGTCTGAAAGGAGAAATCGAACCTTGTTGGACATGGTTCAATTTATGATGAGTCATGCAACTCTACCACCCTCATTCTGGGGTCATGCATTTGAGACAACTTCTCTGATATTGAATAACGTTCCATCTAAGAGTGTCTCCAAGACAACATACAAGGTATGGAGTGGGAGACAACCTAATCTCTTATCTATTAGGATCTGGGGATGTGAGGCTTATTCAAATGTTAGGATTCTAGCAAGCTAGAACCCAGATCTGATAAATGTGTGTTTGTGGGGTATCCTAAGGAAACTAAAGGATACTATTTCTATGTTTCCACCAAGAACAAAGTCTTTGTTGCTCGGGGTGCTGTCTTTCTAGTGAAAGAATTTCTTATGAAAGAAGTCAGTGGGAGGAAGTTTGACTTGGACGAGGTCCAAGTGCAACCAAAAGATAAAGAGATGGAACCTGAGCCACCTGCATCGGTTGCTAGGCTGCTTAAGGCTCAGACACAGGTCCCACGTAGGTCTGGGAGGATCGTGCACCTGAGAGGTATGGGTCACTGCCGACCCAACACGATGGGATCTTCATTATTGAGGATGAGCCCAGGACCTATGATGAGGCGGTCAGTGGACCAGACTCCGAGAGATGGCTTGAGGCCATGCAATCCAAGATGGATTCCATGTTAGCTAACCAAGTCTGGGATTTGGTTGAGCTGCCTAATGGGGTAAAACCCATAGGGTGTAATTGGGTCTTCAAGAGGAAGACAGACATGGATGGCAACATAGTTACCAATAAGGGTAGACTAGTGGCTAAGGGATTCAAACAAGTCCACGGGGTGGACTATGATGAAACCTTCTCGCCAGTTGCCATGATCAAATCCATTCGGATTCTACTTGCTATAGCTGCATATCATGATTATGAGATATGACAGATGGATGTGAAGGCAGCGTTCCTCAATGGGAAGTTGACAGAGGATGTGTATATGACACAACCTGATGGCTTCATCCATCCTGCAGAAGCCAACAAAGTCTGCAGGCTAAAGAAATCCATTTATGGATTAAAGCAAGCGTCTCAAAGTTGGAATCTTCAGTTTGATGAAGCTGTGAGAGACTATGGCTTTATCAAAAGCGAAGAAGACGCCTGTGTGTATAGAAAATTCAATGGGAGCTTGGTGACTTTTCTGGTCTTGTATGTCGATGACATACTGCTCATCGAAAACAACATCCCTAGTCTTCAGTCTGTGAAGACATGGTTGGGGAAATGTTTTGAGATAAAGGACTTAGGGGAGGCCGCCTATATCCTAGGCATAAGGATCTACCGGGATAGATTCAAGAGGCTCTTGGCCCTTAGTCAAAGGACCTACATTGATAAGGTCCTGGAGAGGTTCAACTTGGAGCAATCCAAGAAGGGATACCTTCCAGTGAGACATGGCCTTACTCTCAAAAAGCTAGTGTCCTACCACACAGGCTGAGAGGGATGACATGAGTCGAGTGCCCTATGCTTCGGCGGTGGGATCGATCATGTATGCAATGTTGTGTACTAGACCAGACGTGGCTTATGCTGTGAGCATAACCAGCCGATACCAATCCAATCCAGGTCTGCAGCACTGGGTGGCTGTAAAGAACATCCTTAAGTATCTGAGAAGAACTAAGGATCTATTCTTGGTCTATGGGGGACTGGAAGAGCTCAGTGTTCAGGGCTACACTGATGCGTCGTTCCAATCTGACCCTGACGACTTCAGATCATAGGCCGGCTATGTGTTCAAGATGAATGGAGGCGTTGTATTCTAGAAGAGCTTCAAGCAATCCACCATAGCTGATTCTATAATCGAGGTTGAGTATGTGGCAGCTTCTGAGGCAGCCAAAGAAGTCGTTTGGATAAGGAAGTTCATTTCTGAACTTCAGGTGGTTCCAAGTGCAGTGGATCCCATTGAGCTCTATTGTGATAACAATGAGGCAATTGCACAAGCCAAGGAACCACGGTCTCATCAAAGATCCAAACACATACTAGGAGATTTCACCTGATCAGAGAGATCATCGATAGAGGTGATGTCAAGATTAGCAGAGTTGACACAAAGAACAATCTGGCAGACCCATTGACCAAGGCTTTGGGGTAGCAAAAGCATGATGGTCATGCTAGAGATATGGGGTTGAGATTCCTCTACCTCTAGGTCTTAGTGCAAGTGGGAGATTATTGGTGTATATGCCCTAGGACCTAGTTTTGGTCCATCTTGGTACTACTTTACTATGATATTATATATCATTCTGGTATTGTCATTATCTATGTTTGTTTACATCTGCGATTATGTACTTACATGATAATGTCCCTGGAGACAGATTAGATTTGTGCTCAAATGGTTGCCCCTAGTTAATGTACCTGAGGGGATATGAGACAGCTCTAGTACTTGTGAGACTGGTATATGGGCTAGTTTGGCACGAGGTGCTAATGCAGGCATATGGGTATGGCAGTGGTGGATAAACTGAACCGACCCGCTGTGAGGCTATGACTTGGTGTCATGAGTTATCCTCACAAGTGATAGAAGATACATTGATCCCTTGACTTGAGGTCATTGACCATTCTATATGGTAAGGGACATGATTTGATACAACCTAACACCTCACCGTAGTTGGGAGGTCATAACGGTTGTCATTGAGCATGTTACGACCCATATGAGAAGGTTATTGTACAGACAGAGGATTTGCCCCTTCTTAAGGGAAGCTTGATATCCATGGAGCTCCTCTATGATTCTATGACTGAAAGTGTATGGCCATACCCAGATGAGTACCTAATTTAGTCATAACCATGTGATTGGGTGAAAACAAGTAGTGACACACTTGTCCAATCGGATATTAGTTCGGCAAAGAGACTGTAATGCATCTGTACCTAGTTGCGATGATGGAGATGTCGATGTCGATATCCATTCCGATGACTTGGGTAGCAGCGATGCACTGCTAGGTGCCACTCACTGCTTGTGGTGACCTTAGGTCAACACAGCCAACGTCAGAGGAACCTACAGGGTCGCACACCTTGATACTCGTGTTCTCATATTGATCGGGAAGCCTTATGATCGAGTTATTAGATAGCTCAGATCGATTTGGGAGATTTCATCAGCGCCAATGGGTTTGATAAGATGGAAGAGATTTATTGGAGCAAAACTTTATTTTTGGTAGGTTGACCCAAAATTGACCAAGATTGGCCACATTTGGGTCTGAGTTGCATTGGATTGGATCCAATTCCTTAATCAACCCATGTAATGAAGTTTGGGCTAGTGCATTACCCAATGAGGCCCAATAACAAGTTGTCATGAAGAGGCAATAGGTTAAAAGGGTATAATGGGGAGAAAAGCTAACCCCATTGGCGCTAAGGGCATAATGGGGTGAGCTTGGCTCAATTTGCTCCCTTTGGAAGGAATTGGCGCCTCCCCTTTGTGCTTAGATGGAAAGATTGCTTCCAAGGCAAGGCTTGAGGCATCTAAGGCATGGTAGGCTTCTATGGTAAGTCTTGGGTGATTGCAAGGAGTTTATGGAATAGTCTTGGAGACTTTCCAAAGCCATAAACCGTAATTGCCACCTCACCATTAACCCTAGCTGCCCCTCTTGATTGTTTGTGCCTCCACCCCTTTCTTTGGCCACCCCTTGATTCTATTTATTAGAAGGATGCGTGAGCTCCTTCATGCAATAATCTTGGCGTGAACAAGGAGCAAAGGGGCGAGAGCATAGGAGGCATTGGCGCAAGTTCTCTTCCTCTAACCGCAAGCAAGTGTTCTTCTCCTCCTCTTGGCGCAAGAAGCACTTCTCTTTGGCGGCATCATCTTCTTCCCTTCTTCTTCATTAGCGCCTATCCTTGGAGGTGGCGCAAGGCTTGAAGAAGTTAGACTAAGGCTTGGATCTTCTTCCCGAGGCTAGCACCGGGCGAGGAAGAAGAGAACTCGAGGCGCACGCTTGGGCGCCTACCTCGACATCGGCAACGCCTTGCTCTAGGTATTTTCTATCTCATCGTGTCGACCCCCTCGCAAGAGATATTCACTGGGTTTTTGGGACTGGCCTGTTTCGGGGATATTCTTCCGCTGTGCAATGTATTCTGTAATGTTTATGCCAAAAATTTGTAAAATATCCCCGGGATTTCTCAACAGTTTATGTTTATGTATACACTGGGTAAATGCTATATATAGTAGCATATTTGAGGTTATCACTATATATAACAACAATATATTTTGATTATATGATTTTGACTTTGTCGGCTTGATTACTACTTTCACAAAAGCCCGATGCAACAAAAACTCCATACACTCGATCACGAGCTCCGATGGAAACTTTGTCTTTGATGAAGACATCCTCAAGGAAGCCTTTTCCTAATATAAATCCCTACTAGCCACCTGGTGACCCTTAGCATATATAGGTCTATAAAAGTATATCACATGTCACCTACACTCTTCTTGTTAGGGAATGCCGGTTGTAATTTGCAGTCCCAGGACACAGCGGAAGAAGCATTACACCCGAAACACATTCCAGTCCCAAGGATCCATGCGAGAGAGAAGACACAAGGATGTGTTAGAGATGTATCTCTTTTGCTTGTCTAGATGCCGAAGCCATGTTGAAGGCGCCCATGTGTTCCCCCTCTACAAGTATCCACGCGTCGACTCCTTGATCGTTGCTCCCTTCCACGCTCAGTGCTAGCCTCGGGAAGAGAATCAAGCCTTCACTCCACTTGCGCCACCTTCAAGAAAAGTTGCGCCAAGGAGGGAATAGGGAAGATGCCGCCAAGAACTTCCCTCTTCTTCTTTGCTTGCGCCAACTTCAAGCAATATGCGCTAATGGCTATGAGAGGGAGAGGGCTTGCGACAATAGAAAGAGAAGCCACCAAGCCCAATTTCTCTTTGCGCTAAGAAGAGGAGAAGAAGAAAGGATATCTTTCGGCCACTTGGAAGAAGGTTGCGCCAAGCCTTTGTTGTTGTCACCCTTTGCCCTTGCTCACGCCTCTCTATGTATGTTCACGCCTCCTTGAAGTCAAACATTGGAAGGGGCGGTAAGGGGTCCTATAAATAGGACAAGAGGCGGCAAGGACAATGGCTAGGATCATGCCAAGTGGGCGGCTAGGATAAAGGGATCTTGAGGTAAGGAAAGTCTCCAAGACTTTACCATAAACCTCATTCAACCTATCCTAATTTGCCCAATGGCCATATCAGCCTAAGACATGCCTTAGAGGCATTCTTTCCATCCAAGGAGAAGTGCTAGGCGCAACATGAAGAATTCGGCTAGGGCAAGAGTTTGGGTACATGTAGGGTTCATAAGGAAAGTCTCCAAGACTTTACCATAAACATCTTCCTACTTCTCATATGCGCCCAAGTTCTTTCCAAAAGAGTCCTCAAGCCATATCAGCCCCAAGACTTGCCTTAGAAGCAAGTATTCCATCCAAGGAAGAAGGGCTAGGCGACCTTTACTTCCATAATGAAGCAAAGGCGCCTCCCTCACCCCATTATGCCCCTAGGCGCCAATGGGGTGAGATTTCTCCCCATTATACCCTTTTAAGCCAATTCCTCTTCATGACAACTAATTATTGGGCCTCATTGGATAATGAGCTAGCCCAAACTTCATGGCGTGGGTTGATTAAGCCATTGGATCTAATCCAATGCAACCCTAATCCAAATGTGACCAATCTAGGTCAATATCGGGTCAACCTGCCAAAAATGAAGTTTGGCTCCAATAACTTTCTTCCAACTCATCAGGCCCATTGGCGCTGATGAAATCTTCCAAATGGATCCAAGTTATCCAATAACTTGATCCTAAGGCTTCTGAATAAAGCAACGTCAAGAGTCTATTGCGTGTGACCCCGTAGGATCCATATGACGATGGCAATGATGTAAACATCATAAGCAGTGAGGGGTATCTAGCAACACATCACTACTACCCATGTTATAGGACTTAAGTCATTATGGCAACAACTCCTAACAAGCAACGAGGATTCCTATTGCATTATAGATCCCTTTGCCTAAGCTGATATCCTGCCATTGGATTAGTCTCAAGTTTATTATCCAATGCATTGGTCATGACTCAACAAGTGTGGCCACACTTTCCTGTCATGCACCAATAAGGTGGGGCGCCCCGAGGTGGATATCATACTTCCAATAAGGAAGGGGAAAATCCTACTATTGGTCATCCATGTCTCTACATGACTTATGAAATGCCCAATGACAGTCGTTTTGATCTCCCAATTACGGAGAGACGTAAGACTGTATTAAAGCATACCCATCATCAAGTCTAGACATGAATACGTCAAGTCTAAGGATCAATGCAAACCTCTTGCATGTGAGATTGACTTGTTGACTAGACAAGTCAATCCTCACGGTGGATCACTCCAGTGCATCCAATGCACCTGTATGTCTGCGTTACTGTGCCCCGCACCTAACCAGCCCATACACCAGTCTCACATGTACCAAAGCTGTCCCATATCTGCTAAGGTACCTTGTCTGGGGATAGCTTATGAGAATGGATCCAATCCAAACTCCTGGGACATTATTTATGCAACTTAATACATCAACGCAGGTAGAGAAGTCTGCATAATAACGACCATGCCTATAAAAAGAGTAATAGTTCTATCAAAGTACATTCAACCAATGCCTGACCATGTCCATACACTGGTCTTTTAGGGCATATACACCAACACTTCTGGACGTCCCTATCACTCATATAGAGATAGAGAAGGTGGTCCTCTCTATAGGTATCAACAAAGCTCTTGGTGTTGATGGGTTTAATATTGAATGCTTAGTCTATCTCACTTATTTCAAAGGTGCCTAACCCATCATTGTATGCAAACTTTGATATTAATATGTAGAATGATATACAGGTGTATTGCCAAGGTATTGGCAAATTTGTGCTACTTGAAATTGTGGGGTCCAATTGATGCCTTGTATTTTCATAGTTTTTTTTTTTATATATTTTTATCTAAAATTAAGGTAGATTTTGTTACTTTTATATCCAATTTGACCTTTTTTTTGTTTCTTTGAAATCTTTATAATTCTTCCTCTGGATGAAAATTTAGGTGAAATCTCACAATTTTGAAGTTTATTTGATGAGTACGTGACAAAGAATTTCATAATGACCGAGCATTGACGATGATTACAGGCATGACGTGCTTGAACCAAAATTTGAAGATTTGCCCCTACTAAAAATTATAACCAAACTATGACCAACATCATGGCCATAATCGGTATGTCAGTTTTCTACATAAAGGTTCATAGCTAAGCCCTGATCTTTTTCCTAGTTATGATCTATTTTCTACTTTCCCACATAATACTTCACAACTAGCCCCTGACGAACGTCACAACTGTGACGGCATTCGCTGAACACGAAAAGCCTCTATTTTCTCCTCAAACTTCGATGCTCCTTGGGGGAAGTAAAAGGGAATTCTCGGGGACACTTTCCTAAGGAAAAAAGAGAGACAAACGGGGGTGAAGGGGCCAGACGATTAGTCTCCAAGAAGAGACTTATGAGCCTGAGCGGCGACAAGGAGGCAACAAGTAGGTTAAAGGAAGATTTACTTGGCGATTTCACAAGGTGATTCTTTATCATATTTGATAGGAATTGTTTACTCTTTCATTGCTATATCTCCCTTCATTCGATTGTAATCTCTTTAAAAACTTTATTCGAGAAGCTTATGTTGAATAGAATAATCATGGTAGCTTAAACATTTTATTTGAAACTAGGGTTGTAGTCCAATTGTACAGATCTTTCGTATGAATTTTTAATATCAATATTTATGTTATCTATCTTTATTTATTTGATCTTTGCTGGTATTATTTGCTTATAATCATTGTGGCTGAGCTTTTACTTGTTTTTTAGTCATCTTTTATATACTTTTACTTATTTTTGAATTAAAATTAGTTATTGGTTCAGAATGTACAAAATTTTTATTTTTGAATTTTTCAAGTAAAATATGCATATTTTTATAGATATTCAAGCTAAATGGACCAAGAGCTAAAGTTCAAGAAAATTTAGAGCTCAAACGGATTACAAAATGGCAAATTCAGAAAACTACTCACTATCACACGGCTATGATCATTTACATAGCAGCCATCACAACCCTATGATTCCAAAAATTAGGGCAAAAACCTGCAAAATGATTTAGTCTTTCAACCTTCACCCAAACACAATTTTTTGAGTTTCAATCATGAGATCTTCACTCCAATTGACTAAAATGAAAGTAGAGGATGAATTATAAAAAGAAAGAGAGGATCATTTCAAAGTATCACATGCACACGAGGAGAATTGGTGGAGAAATCACCATTGGTGTCACTTGGTTTCATGTTCTTGCTGAGAGCTGTACTGAGCATCTATGATGACAAAATTTGCAAGGAAGTAGCACATCGAAGGGGAGAACAAGCACACAAAATTTCAGAGTGAAAGAAGTTTGGGATCGAGAGAAATGAATGATGGAAGTTGCGGCCCTTCGAGAAGAAAACCAGTGGCTAAAACAAAGTTCATCTTTTGTTATCATAGGGCTGTGACAATTCGTCACACCCCCTATGATGACAATGAAGTGAACTAAATTTTTTTAATTTATTTTTTTATTTTCTAGATCTGTAAAACCCTATCTCATGAATTTTTATTGTTAAATCATGTCTTTGATAGTGTAAACTTCTCTTTGGGACTAAGGGACTAACCCTATGATCTTTGATAACCTTAAAATTAGTTTTCTCAATTATTAGATGTTTAAGTATGTTAATTTTGTCTTTGGGATTAATTACCCTTGTAATTATCTAGACATAGGTTGTTGCATATTTTAGGAGTTATAATATGAACCAAGAGATGACTTATGAATTCAGACCCTTTTAATTAGACCTATTGATTTAGACTGTGAGAGTAGCTAGGTCATAACATTCTAATTATTGAAATTAATCCTATATGTAATTAGTCTAGTTTTGATAATTATATTGTGTTAGACAATATAACTACACTGAGAGGTGAGTTAAATTGTTACAAACTCTTATGTGAAACCTATGAATTAAGTTATGAGAGTACTTTAATTTCACTTGAGAGTAGGACCAAAGAATTAAACTATCAGAGTGAGCCTTGATTTATTAGGAACTAAAATTATCATTGAACTTAATTACTAAAACAACAAGTCACAAGAGTGAAGGTTGGGTTCGTGCGAGTTGGGCATCTGAGAGGAGACAACCCTTAAGGTAATTTTTCTTTTAATATAACTTGAGCAACTGACATAGATATCAATTATATTTTTTGTCATAAAAAATTAGAGAGGTAAAACCTTATCCTGTTTCCTCTTTCTAAATTTTATTTGAAGAATCGTTTGTTTTATTTCATCTTAAAATTATTAGTCTGCTTAGGTAGTAGGAACACAATTTATTGGTAGTTAATACATAGGTCTCAATGGGTTCGATATCCTTTATTACTTCGATATATCTGTGCATTTGCATACACATCAAGTTTTTGGCATCATTGCTAGGGACCTAGGTTTTGTTAATATTAGTATTATTAGTCTATACACCTTTTTAATTTTTACTAAATTTATTTTTAATTTTTCATAGGTTTTTCTAGAATTCAATTTTGTCACACGGTTGTGACGAAAAAAATCATAGGCCTATGATCACACTAGTTTTTCTAGAATTCTGCTTTTTTTTATTTTTCTTTGTGTTTCTTGTTCTGATTGAAAATTATGAAAATCCCAAAAAATTGCTTATTCTATTTAGAGTTTCAGAAATCTGGGTTTTAAAATTTTTTACATCACACCCCTGTGATTGTACCTGATTTATTTGGTTTCATTTTTTTTACATTTTCTGATTCTTTTAAAAATTCTAAAAAATCATAAAATTTCTTCTAATCTTATTTCTGAGTGCATAGACCTAAAAAATTGAATTTCTATGCTTTTCTATTTTTTTCTCATCATCACACCCCGGTGGCAATTTGTCACAGTCCTATGATCATGTAGGCTGAAAAATTTTTCTAATTCTTTTGAAAAATTTGAGTGAACCCAACCATTCTTTCTCTAATTATGCACAGGACTCTTAGTTCTGGATGGCTATTTCCTCTAGACCCCGATATTGAAAAGACTTTTAGATTTCGTAGGAAACTTAGATTCGAAGAAAAAGTAAAAGAACCAGCCGTAGATGGAAGAATATCACTTAGAAACTATGTAACACCTAATCTGCAGGAAGTCCACTCTAGCATAGTAAGGCCAACGATTGAGGCTAATAATTTTGAGATTTAGCCGCCTCTAAAATCTATGATTCAGTAGAATTAGTTTGGAGGATCCTAACCAGGATCTTTCTTTTTTTCTAGAGTATTGTGACACCTTTAAAATTAATAGTGTATCCGATGATGCATTATAACTGAGATTTTTTTCTCTTAGTTATAGCGCACACGCTTGGCTTTAATCCTAGCTATCTGGAATGTTTACAACATGGTATTAACTCTCTCATGCTTTTCTGTCAAAATATTTTTTGCCAAGCAAGACTATTCAGTTAAGAACTAGATCACTATTTTTGCATAGAGAGATGGCGAGTCACTGAGTGAGGCATGAAAGCATTTCAATAAATTACAACATAAGTGCTCTCACCACCGCCTAGAAAAATGAGTTTTTAATTCATACTTTTTGTAGTGGCCTTCTCTATGGTACTTGATTGACTATTAATGGTCTTTTTGATAGAGCTTTTATGAATAAGAGCATTGATGATGCCTACAATCTGATCGAGGATATGTCCTTTAATCACAACTAATGGACCATCGAGAGAGGGGTAGTATATATGCCACAAGGTAATTATGAAAATAACACACTACACACTCTCACTGAAAAGGTAGATTTTCTAACAAATAAATTAGATTCTTTCAATATGCAAATTGTTATAGCAACTTCATCTATTGTTTGTGATATCTATGGGAATGTTGGGCATTATTTTGAAGATTGCAAGGTAATTGCTGAACAAGATTTTGAACAGATTAATGTTGTGGGTGGTTATAATCAGAACCAAATTAATGAGTCATACTCTATCAATTGTAATCCTAGTGGAGGAATCATCCAAATTTATCTTTGAAAAATAATCAAAATTCTGGGGGACAGGTAGAGAATAGAGGGTACCAACAGAGACAATTTAATCAACCCCAAAAATTAAATTTAGAATCCATGCTAGAAAAAAATCATGACAAATTAAAGAAAGGAAATTGAAGATCTTAAGGGGATAATTAAACAACAAGGGAACATTATTAACTAGCTTTCTTCTAAGGTAGATACTTTATCCAAACATAATAGGATGTCAGAAAATCAATTGGCACAACAAGCTAGTACATCATATTGTAGAGCCCCTAGGACATTATCTGCTAAACTTGAGTTGAACCCTAGAGAGCACCGTCATGCTATAACTACCCGGAATGAAAAAGAGTTAGATGAACCAAGGGGTAGATATGAAGATAGTGAGGGGGAAGAGCTTAATACTGAACCTAGCAGTGAGCCCACCTTAGAGACGCCACATGTTGCTGTGTAGCCCACTTCTTGCTCACTGTGTGATGAGCCACCAAAGGGTTGTGACGAGCCGCACTAGCCAAGTGTGCTCGAACCAGCTCACCTGCTCCATGTAGGCCTCACATCCCTTTTTCCTAGAGACTTGTTTAGGCAAAATTAGACAAACAAATTAGAAAATTTTAGGATGTTTTGAAAAAATTATACATTAATATTCCTTTAAGTGATGTTTTATCTCAAATGCTCACTTATGCAAAATTTTTAAAAGAAATTCTCTCAAATAATAGAAAAATAGAGGACTATGGTGCTGTGACATTGATTGAGGAATACAATGCTATTTTTTAAAATAAATTGCCACAAAAATTGAATGATCTGGGTAGTTTCTCTATACCTTATTTGATTAGGGACATGTCTTTCGATAGAGCTTTATGTGATCCAGGTGCTAGTGTGAGTCTAATGCCTTTATTTGTTTGTAGGAAGCTTGATATGAGCGAGCTTAAGCTGACTTTTGTATCTTTATAGATTGCTGATCGATCAATCAAATATCTCATTGGCATTCTAGATGATGTCCCTATTTAAGCAGGTAAGTTCTTCATTCCAATCAATTTTGTGGTTCTTAAGATGGAGAAGGACTCCAAAATTCCCATCATCCTTGGAAGGCCGTTCTTAGCTACTGCAGGTGCTATTATTGATTTAAAGAATGGTAAGCTTACTTTGATCATTGGGGAACATATAGTTGTGTTTGATTTGTCAGAGACCATAAAGAAACCATTTTATATAGGATCTTACTGTAGTGTAAATATATAGATGATGTACATACCTTGTCTGATGAACAAATTGATTCTAAGTGTTGTGTAGAAAATTGTTCTTTTATTTTAGAATATATATCACATTTTGAGTAGGAACATCAAGCAAAAGGAGTTCTGAAAATTGAACTCAAAACTTTGCCAGCCAATCTAAGGTATGAAATTCTGGGGCCTAACTCCGCCTATTATGCTATTATTAATGCGCAGCTTAATAAGAGAGAGATCGACCTACTTCTGGATGAGCTCATATCATACAGGAGTGTAATTGGTTACTCTATTGATGATTTAAAAGAGATTAACCCCTCTTTTTTCATATACAGGATGCTTATGGAAGAGGATCACAAGTCTTATGTGGATTTTTAGAGGCAACTTAACCTCTTTATGAAAGAAGTTGTGAAAAAGGAGGTACTCAAATTGCTCAATGCCAGGATTATTTACCCTATCTCCAATAGTAAATGGATTAACCCCTTTTTTTGTATATACATGATACTTATGGAAGAGAATCACAAGTCTTATGTGGATTTTTCGAGGTGACTTAACCTCTTTATAAAAGAGTTATGAAAAAGGAGGTACTCAAATTGCTCGATGCAGGGATGATTTACCCTATCTCCAATAGTAAATATGTAAGTCTAGTTCATTGTGTTCCTAAGAGGGGGGGGTTACTATTGTGAAAGATAAGGACAATGAACTAATCCATGCTCGAACCATCATTAGTTAGTGCATGTGCATTGATTATAGGAATTGACTGCCGCCACTAGAAAAGATCACTTTTCATTATCATTCATTCATTAAATGATTGAGAGGCTTTCTAATCTTTCTTATATTTTCTTTTTAGATGGATATTCTCATTTCTTTCATATTCCTATTCATCTAGACGATTAAGACAAGACTACCTTTACATGCCCTGTGGCACCTTTGCTTATAAAAGGATGTCATTTAGGTTATGTAATGCACCGACCACCTTTTAGAGATGCATGACGGTTTTTTTTATTTTATTAAAAATATTATGGATATTTTTATGGATGATTTCTTTGTCTATGGTTCCTCTTTCGATAACTGTCTTGCTAACTTGTCTAATGTTTTACAGAGATGTGAAAAGGTTAACCTAGTTCTCCACTAAAAAAAAATCATTTCATGGTTAGGCAGGGTATTCTCTTAGGACACTTGGTCTCGAAAAACAGAATAAAGGTAGACAAGGCTAAAGTGGAGGTAATTGAAAAAATGATGCCACCTACCTCTGTGATGGAAATCAAAAGCTTCTTAGGACATGTAGGATTTTACCGATGATTCATAAGAGACTACTCTAAACTTGATAGACCTCTCACTCAGTGCAAAGATACAAAATTTTCTTTTGATAAAGAGTATCTATCTGCTTTTTAGGCACTAAAGGAAGCTTTCATATTAGCACCTATCATGCAGCTGCTAGACTGGAACCTTCCCTTTTAGCTCATGTGCAACGTGAGCAACTATGCAGTAGGAGTTGTGCTAGGCCAAAGGAAGGAGAAGAAGCCCTACGCCATCTACTATGCAAGCCAAACCTTAAAGGAGGCTCAAATGAATTACACCACAATTGAGAAAGAGCTTTTAGCTATTGTTTTCGCTTTTGAAAAATTCAAATCATATCTAATTAATTCAAAAGTTGTGGTGTATATAGATCATGCTGTGGTGAAATATCTAATGAGTAAAAAAGACACTAAACCTCGCCTTCTTTGATAGATTTTACTTTTGTAGGAGATTAACATCGAGATCAAGGACAAGAAATGAACTTAGAATTCTGTTGTAGATCACCTATCTAGGTTCATCTCAGATACAGAAAAGGATATCTCAATCGATGAATCCTTCCCTAATGAGCAACTTCTAGCTGTTAAATAAATGAAAACCCAATGGTACGCAGATATTGTTAATTATTTAGTTGCTAATATATTTTCACTTGCTTTGAATTACCTGGGCAAGAAGAAATTTTTAGTTAAGGTAAGACACTATTTTTGGGATAGCCTTATATATTTTGGAGATATGCGGATTGAATTTTTAGAAGATGCATCCCCAAGGAGGAGATAGCCGATATTCTTTTTTATTGTCATACCTTTTCCTATGGTGAACATGCTAGCACCCAGAAAACTTTCTACAAAGTTCTATAGTCGGGTTTTTACTACCCCTCGATTTTTAAAGATGCTAGAAATTTTGTATTATCATGTGATAGGTGTCAGAGATTGGGAAACATCAACAAGAGAAACGAAATGCCGCTCACCAATATTCTTGAAGTAGAAATTTTTGACGTTTGGGAGATAGATTTCATGGGACCGTTTCTACCTGTAGGAAGTAACAGATTTATTCTTGTAGCCGTTGATTATATTTCTAACTGGGTGGAAGCGCTTGCCTCCCCACTAATGATTCCAGTGTGGTGACAAGGCTATTTAAGAAAAATATCTTTCCACGTTATGGAGTGCCGAGAGTGGTGATTTGTGTCGAAGATGCCCATTTTATCAAACAAAAATTCTCAGCCTTATTCAAGAAATATGGTGTAAACCATAAGGTCGCTATGCCCTATCATCCCTAGACGAGCAGATAAGTTGAGATATCAAATAGGGAAATCAAGGACATCCTTGAGAGGACAGTTTCATGGGCCAGAACAAATTGGGCTTTTAAGCTAGATGATGCACTTTGGGCATACAGGACCGCTTACAAAACACCTATAGGTATTTTCCCTTTTCAGTTGATTTATGGAAAATCATATCATTTACTTATAGAGCTCGAGCACAAGGCATTTTGGGCGATCAAAGTGTTAAACTATGATTTGAAGAACACTCAAAGAAAAAGGAAACTTCAACTAAATGAGCTTGATGAGATTAGACTCTCCGCATATGAAAATGCCAAAATTTATGAAGAGAGGACTAAAAAGTGGCATAATAAGCATATATTAAGAAAGGAATTTCAACTATGTGACTTCGTTCTATTGTGCATAGGTTTTTCATTATAAAGGTTGGCCCCAAAATTCAACGATAGGCAGATTCCGGGCAAAATTTAAGTTAAAGGTTAAAATTAAGATCTATTGATTTAAGTTCATAAGATTAGATAATGAAACAGAAAACAGGGATAAATTGCCATAGATGACTACCCTGAGAATCAAGATTGAATTAGTAATGTTCGTGCTGTCTTCTTTCTAATTGTAATAGTTTCTAGTGTGGGTGTGATAATGGATGATTTATGTAGATACATTTACACTTGAGACACTTGGTTATATTTACTTGAGAATTTATTATTGGATTTGGGTTAGTATAGTTTTTGGATTGATTTGTTCATTTATTTTATACATTGCATGGTTGTGAATTTGTTATATGTTAATTGAAGTTAACATAACAATTTATTGCGTCTTGCGGGTGGGACTATAGTTTGGTTGGTGCCTATTTAGGGCATGGCGTTCCACTCATGTGATGGTGCAAAATAGCAATATAAATTTGCATTATCCCACTACTGAATTGTATTGTTTCTCATATTGAGGTAAGAGGGATAAAGGTTTTTGCTTCCTAAGTTTGAGGTGTTAACCTTCTTCTCGTCTTGCATTGTCAATCATTTCTCTCCATGCTACTCACGGCCTAACCTATATTCTCTTCCACTTTGTTCTTGCTCATATTTGAAGCTAATCGCTCCATGGTTAGTACCACACATTAATAACCTGTTTAGTAGTAAGAAAAGGAGGAGGGAATGGATAAAAAGTTGAAAGGAGGGCTATAAAATTTATTTAGTAGGATGGATGAAAAATAAGGGAGAAAAAATAGAAAGAAAGTGAGAAGGAAAATAACCTTATTTGCTTTCTGCCCAAATCGGGCGGAAAGTCGAATTTGCCCTTCTAATGTATATTTTCACCCTTCTATTTTTTATGCCCACTCTCTCTCTTATGCTTCTCTTGCAACCTTCTTCACCGTCGTTGTTGTCATCACCACCATTGTCGTCATTGTTGTCGCCATCGCCGTCACCACCTCTTCACCATCGCCGCCTTTTCACCATCACCTCTTATCAACGTGGTTGGCATAAAAATAAAAAGATGGAATGTGTTTATTAATCTTTCTAACTTTCTTTCTCTCTAAACAAACACAAAGAGAGAAAAATCTAATTATTTTCTATTTATTTTACTTTCTTTTTCTTTCAACATTCTTTCTTTCCTTACTAAACACCCCCTAAGAGAGATATACTTTTTTTGTATAATTCATTAAAAGAGAGAACAACAAGAAAACTTTTGGTGAAATATTGAATATGAATATATGTGTGTTGTCCTTTGTGGTTTTATACCATGGTAGGTAGTAGATTGATGTTAACTTACATGAGCTTAGTCTTGTGAGGTTATTGTTGACTATAGGGGTTTAATGTCAGAGGGGATGGGAGCTCTTTTCCAAGAAAATCTATGTTGTGTTTGATCGGCTTGGAAATTTCATATTTCCATTTCCGAACTGCAATTATTCTTTTGCTAAGAAAATGGGCAATTGTATTTTATATCTTATGGAGCATGTTAGGTTTCTAATTTATTTTGATTTGGTAACCTAATTTGAATTAACTTATTTTGAATGGATGGTGATAAAGAAAGAATGATTGTTTGTTCCTACAAAGAAACTCATATTGTTTGTTTTACATATATAATGCTCTAAAAGCAAAAACTCTTTGTTGTTGTCTTACAATCAAAACTTTATTTATATTCCAAAATTAGAAAAAGGTCGTATCCATTTTCTAAAAGAAGAAACAATAGAATGAATCAAAAGAGTTATACCCATAAATTTTGTACCGCGTAAATAACTTACTTAGATAGACCCCAAAAAGTAACGTAAGCCGGCCATCAATAAAATAAAAGAAATAGAATCAATGAGCCTCAACTCTCCAGTGTTGTTCATTTATTAGTGCATGATATCATGGCATTTGATATTTGCAGTTATCAGGATAATATTTCTAATAGAGGAATAATATGAATTCTAAAATCACCATTGTGTGATGCATCCTATGCTCCAAAAACATCCTCCGCCTGTGAACTATTTTCATTCTACTCACAACTATCTTCTTTGCATATATGTTTAACTGTATCGTATGTGCTAAACAAGATTCATCGTCACCATGCATGCAAATGACTCTACGCTTCATGTTTATGAAATTTGAGAGCTTTTTACATGTGGAATACAGTAAAGAAATCATCAGGATGATGTGTCTGCTCCCAACTTCCACTACAATAGTAGATAAATTGATGGCGTCCAAGGTAACAGCCATTGAGAAACCTATCACCGGGTCTTTCCAAAAATGTCAAGCACCTCATGCAAGCTCAAGAAGCCACACGCAGCTCAATGTATGAGACCGGAAAAGTGTGGTGCTTCATATCCATTTTGATGTAGGAGGGGCACTATCATGCAAATCTACTAAATTAAAATTCAATTATTTTCAGGATAAAATCAGAATTCAAGAAACAACTAGAATATAGTGCTACAGAGAATAATCATTTACGAAAAGTAGCTATGTATGGGAGTAGGATCCAATGGTCCATAACAGAAACCAACTAAGCCAAGTAGTAGAGTGAAAGGTGTTCTTTTCAAGCATATCATAAATAGAGAGTCATTATCTGTGAGGTATGTAGGGCACCTGCAATAAGATGGCTAATTAGATCAATAAATAAAAATAGCACATAAATTTATAAGACTGCAAAAGTTACAATGCTTCCTAGGATGAACCATTTACTCTTTATTGGAACCAACTGATCCGAGAGGTAGAACGAAATATGTTCTTCCTATGTGCGTTTAAAGATCAGGGTTCTAACTCAAAAAACCACATTAAAGACCTGCAACAAAAATACTATTCAGATTAGTAAAGAAAAGAATTGCAGGAGTTAATCAGTCATCAAAATTGGCTATGTTGTGTAAGTTGATTCTGTAACTATCAGCTGGAAGCAAGTATTTTAGGATGTAGGACAAAACGTGTTCTTCCTAGTCAGTGCAAAATATTAGGCAGTTCAGTAGCTCCAAGAACGTTAGTTACCTGCATAAAAAAATACTAATCAAATTAAAATTAAGTACAGAAACTTAACAGTAACAGAACGGTGTGCGAGTTGAGGCAGCGGGGAAGTCAGGGGCGCGAGCTGTTCGCGTCGGCTTCGTTCGTGGTCGACGAGCTAGGAAAGGGTAGGGACGCTGTCGCTAGGTGCAGGAGGGGGCGGAGGCTAGCTGCCGCCGACGTTGGAGCATTGGCAAAGGAGGAGGTGCGGCTTTTCTATCAGAACAGGGGAAAATGCTCCCGAGGATTAGGGGTCGTCGCCATTCGTTCAGAGGTGTACGAACTCTAGACCTGCTATAGCTGGAGGTTACCCTGACCACGGAGAACTTGTGGCCGGAGTTTGGGAGCGGATGGTGGCTGGTCAGAGGAGAGCGACGTCGAACAAGGGATGGGGCGGAAACAGGGGAGCAGAAGCTGGGCATCACAGTATATCATCCGATTCCGGCGATCCAGACGTCGGATGGGATGATCCTTCCGTTTGTGGGTTAGACTGGAAGAGGAGAAGGTGTGGCTGAAATTTCAGGACGATCCGCCAGTCGGATCGTCGCCGGCTGTGAGGCGAGTGGAGAGTCCAGGGCTGGACTCAGCAGGAGGCAGAGTGGTTTGGGACAGCAGCAGAAGAGTGTTAGCTTTGCGAGAGGTGGAAGATAGATGCGACACAAGCGCCGGAGAAAGAGATGAGCATGGTGCCTAGCAACTAGAGAAGATGATGGAAGAAGATTATCCGATAAAGAGGAAGAGAACTATTTCCATTTAATTTCAAAATCTCCTTCTACATTGACGAGATTACATCTTATAAAACACAAGAAGAAGATAACGTTCAAGGCAAGGCTCCAACGTCTCCTTCTCATTTTGGTAAGTGGCAGCCATCCTTTTCATCATTGTAAATTCTTCTCTGCTCTTCTTCTATTCACGCAAGCTGCAGCTAGTAGCTCTTCCTCTACAGCCCACAGGCTATTTCCTTCCCATATGCAGCTGCAATTTCTTTCTTCGAGTAAGCTGCAATGGGTGTGGGTGCAACGGGCAGCTCATCTTCTTGGGTCTTGGAGGAGACTTTGGATTGAGGCTGCAATTTGAGCTGAACTCCCTTTGAACTTGAGCTGAAATCTTGAACTAGGCTGATGTGTGCATCCAATTGACTTGGTCTTATGTAATCATCAATAATTTCAAGAAATTAGTGCCTCATTAAAAAAATTAAGATTGCCTTCCAATGAAAGTCAAAATTTGGCCATAAATATTGACTAAGTCTATGTTTAATCAATGTTTTAAAATAATTACACAAAATTGACTAAGTCAAAGTTAAGTCAAATATTATGCCAAAATGCTCCTGCATCACATTTTCTTCCAACGCTAGATTATTGCTTCTCATCTATTTTTGGAACCCAATTATGAGTTTCTTGTGTTGGGAAACCTAAGTAATCCAAAATTTTAAAATAATACAGAAGCGATGACCAAAACAGGTAAATTCCAAAAACCAAGTGAATCAATATGCGAGGGGATCGACACGATGTGATAGATAGAATACCTTAAGAGTGTGTAGGAGAGACTGATGATGACAGGTAGAGGCGCCTAAGCGTGTGCCCTCTACGGTTTTACACACAATCGACTCCTCGAATTCTCTTCTTCCTCGCCTAGTGCTAGCATTAGGAAAAAATCCACGCCAAGTGGGAGAGATCCTTGCTTGCTGGCGCCAACTCAAGGAGATGCACCAATAGCAAGGAGGAAGCCACCTAGCTCTCACCAAGAAGAAGGAAGGAGGTTGCCAATTGCTTTTCCCAAAGAAAGAACACACGCCATAATATAGGAGGGGCTGCAGTTTCCTTTAGTGAGCGGCACCAGGAAAGGAAGGCCGACTAGTGTTGAGAGGGAGGGCTTAAAAGGGAGGGGTAGGGCTTGTGGGCGCATGAGGCAAGAGGGCTTACCATATGAAGCCCTTATCATATATTGTCAAACCCAAAATCAACTTGAGCACACTCGTTGATTTTAGACCCCGATTTTGGCTTTTGCACGTTGACCTAACTCAGGTCTCTTGCCTCATTTTGAATGCCATGAGCATTCGAAACTCGGCTCATCGATCGGCTACGCCTACACTTGCGGCTTTCTTTGCGTCGAAAGCCGCTTGCGTTCATTGCCGAAGAGGAAGATCGGGAGAGCTCGGGCATGCGGCAGGGGAAGGGCAGCTCGCGCCCCTCGCCCTCAGCCTCATTGGGGTCCCTCTGGATGCTGAAATACGTCGCCTGAGGTGGGAAGATGGCTGGAGTTCACCGGTCGGAGTGAGGGAAGGAGAGACGCGGGTGAGGGAAAATCCTCAAAATCCAGTTACATGAAACCCCTCCTCTCCTCTCCCTATACAGCATTCTACTTGCTCAACCCATCCCTCCCGTCTGGACTCACTGGCACTAGAATCCTCGTCAAACCACGCTGCTGAAGGTCTCTGTCTGAGGGAGGAGGAGCATTGCATTCTCTCACCGCTGCTTTGTGGATGAGACGACGCTCTCGTTGCCTACACTCGTCGTCGACAGCCGCCCGGGGAGGAGGAGGATGGGGCACTTTGACACGTACCGCAAGTGCATGGTAATGTCGCAGTAATATAAAATATTGTTGATCCCACCGGGAGTAAGGTTAATTACTAGTAAATCTGAGTTTTAGAAGCTAAGCAATTCAAATTGGGGTTTTGAAAATAGTTAAACCAACTAGTACCAATTCAAACACAAGAACTCAAATGCAACTACATGAAAGGTGTCAATAAGAGAAGCATCGGGACTTCGGTATTCACCACATTGATGTATCTATCTGATGTAAAACTTATATATTATATGAGTTTATAATATTGCTTAAGGAATCTTTCCTATAGTATAGGTTGCCCCCTTACGGTCGGTACAACCTGATACTTACTTAAAACGATCTCCTACTCTCATGGCATATCATTTTAGATAAATCCATTGAGTCTTATGAAAGATTATGGTATCCTCGAATGAACCCTAACTACCTTCATGTTAGAAGTTCACAAGTTTTACTTAGGGGATTTGCCAAAACGATCCTCCTTGCGGTCAGGATCGTGTTGACTAACACACAACACCATGTGGCCAAAGCAATATTATGTTATAAATACAACTAAGTAAAATATGCTCATATAATACTCAAAATAACAAAATAAGTCTAGATCACATGATAGATAACGTCAACGGGTATCAACCGAGTCCCGATTAAGGGTTTACGCTATTAGAGCCATACAAATCCGCACAAATCTCTCCAAATAACTAGGAAAATTATAAGCAAACGCTAAGGAGAGTATGGAGAAGAGAAATCGAACGTATCCCCAAGGTATCATGAAGAACTGTCACGAAATCACTTCAAAATCCCCTCCGGAAGAGTTATCGCATGTTTCTTTTACCCTAGCCGCTTCGTCGATCAATCTCTGTCTCTTCCGCTAATGAAAAAGTGGGCTTTTATATTCTCCTGATTCGCCTCCCTCTTAGCTTCCTAAAATGTATTTTTCCTCCTTTTTTGGAATTTTTCTAAACTCTAATTCGAGTAAAAAGCAGAAGGATCTCCAAAAGTCAGTCATGATCACGGGTAAACCCCAGAATCTTCACCTAGCCGTGAAGTGTTTTGTGCAGATCTGGGAAGTAAGATTCATGGCCAAAGATTTTCATGTTCACCTGGCCGTGAAGGTTACTATTTATTTCTGGGAAAAATTGTCTTCCGTGAAATCACAACCGAATACCAAAATCTTGGGTTGGTCGTGAAGTATTCTGTGAAGTTCCAGACCTTCATGCGAATCACGGGTGAACCCCAAAATCTTGGGTTGGCTGTGATTTTCAAATAAACTCCTATTGATCCCAAATTTGCTGTGTAGACTTGTCTCTTCATAAGAAATTACTCCATGACTTTAGAATCTCCAAAAAGCTCTAAAAATGAGTGATTTACCTAAAATAGTACAAAGACAAGAAAAAGTGAAGATTCTGAAGCAAACATGTAAATAAGCATATATGGAACATGGAAACATCAAAATTGGCTTTGTTTTGCAATAAAATAATACTAGAAATCACTATCAAAATGCAAGGCATCAAATACTCCTAGACTTAGATATTTTCTTGTCCTCAAGCAATAAAGTAAGATGGGACACATGATAGGTGTGAAAGTAGTTATTAAAGTTGAAAGCATAACCAAATCAGAGAATGTCTATGAGTAATCCATGATCCAGATAGAAGAAATCAAATGATTAGATAATGTCTAAAATGTTCAGCAGTTAGGTCCCACAATCCCTAGAAGTTAAGGCATTCAGCTAATGGCACAGAAAGAACTCAATTAAGCACACATACTACCCATGCAAATCCAAAGTATCCAAAATCTACTTGTTGGGTTAGACACAAATGTATTATTAGGAAAGTGTGCTCTAGTATGATCACTTCTCACATCTTAGGTACCACTATTAATTTTTCATAGTGCCAAGTAGAGAAGTCTCTTTTTCAACTCATATCTTAGTTACCACTTGAAAAATCACAGCCTGTGACAAATCGTCACAGGGGTGTGATGAAAAGCACTAAAAAATAAAAAGTCTCATAATGTAGATTTTTCAACACCAATCGATTATAAATAAGTTTTTAAAATTTTTATGATTTTTTCAAAATTTTTCAAGTATTAGAAAACCCTAAAAACCAAAATAGCTCATAGTTTCACAGCCCTATGAAAATTTTAGTTCAATTTTCATGGGGTGAGGAAACCTAAAAAAATATTTTTCATAGATTCTCGTAGCTCCTAAAATATGCAGATTTTTAAGAATTTTTAAAATTTTTATCCAAATATAAAAACTAACAAAAAAATACAAATAAAGTGAAAATAATATAAAAATTCAAAAATTGCATAATCATAGCCCTATGATTTTTTCATCACAACCTGTGAAAATCCAAAACCTGCAAAATCAAAAAACAAAGTTAAATCAATGATAAATAAAATTTAATGTAGCAATACTAACAACTATCTTGATATTAACAAAACTAAGGTCCCCGGTAATGGTGCAAAAAAATTGATGTGTCCATAAGTGCACGGATACGTCAAAGTAATAAAAGATATCGAACCCACAGAGACCTATGTGTTAAGTACCAAATAATTAAATACTATTGTATATTGTATATTAATTTTACAGGTTTTACATTAGGGTTTCTAACAATCGAAATCACCTCTCAGTCCATATTGTCTTGCCTAAAATAATAAAATGCCTAGGTCAAAATATTAACATGTAGATAAACATAAAAAATTAGGATTTTAGAATAAATCTATTCTCGTAGCCTAAGTTCCTAAAAACCATAATTTAAGCGTTCCGAGTTCGTAAATCACCTCTCAGTCCATATTACGAACTCTAGGACATGCTAATGTTTCAAAACTAGAAATTTTAAAGTCAATAATCACAAAAGTAAAATTATTATTCAAAGAACAATTGACAAAATAATGATTATCTAATAATTAGGAATTTAAGGGGATTACTCTCTTAGTCCCAAAGAGGTTTTTATGCTATCATGGAGAAAGTAACGCAATAATAATTCATCTTAAAAAAAATTAGAGTTCAAAAAAGGTAAAATAAAGTTTTTACTGATTTCACCGGGGTGTGAAAATTTTAGTTCAATTTTCACCGCCCGGTGATTTTCGCCGATGAACAGTGCTACTATAGTAACTGTGCTACAGTAACTCGCGATTTTCCCTCTTTGGCTGAAATTTGTTTTATCGATTTCTCCATCATTTGAACTTCTTTTGATCTAAAATTTCTAGTGTGTCTTCTCCTCTCTCGGGCGAAGCTTCCCTAAAAATTTGCTGCCAGAGATGGCCTCTATGCCTCTCGGCAGGAGGCCAAGCCCTAGCGGTGCTTATCTCGATTTCTCTCTCAATTCTTGATGATAATGGACGATCCTCAGCTTGAAATCTTCTCCTCGATTTATAGAAGAGCTCGGTATTTTTAGATTTTGAAATTGTGCTCTGGATCTTTTTAATTTTTCTTCAAAAATTTTGTGAAAAGAGGGTGGCGGAAGACTCGGCTTAGTGGCGGCGGTGACTATTTCCCAAGTTAATATTTTCACACCCCCCATGAAAATTTTAGTTTATTTTTCACCGGGGTGTGATGTTGAGAAAAGTTCCAAATTCGACATCCAAGCTCAAAATTTCGTCATAATTCCGTTTCCGGCCTCTGATTTCTTCAAATCTATTAAAAACAAGCCTTTTTTACCTGAAAATGTTGGAAAACGAGAAGAGGTGTAGATTCCAAAATAATTGAACAATTAAGTTTAAAAACAAACAAAAGAGCATAAATATGATTCAAAAAGACTATACGATCAATATAAATTTTACTACGAATTTTTGAGTCATCAACGAACGAAGGAGGCATTGAGAGATGAGCGAGCATCCTCTCCCTCGAGTTTAGCTTCATCACCACCAGGTTGCAGCAGCATTGTCTCCACGAGTCAGAGACGACGAGACTAGGTGATAAGAGGCGAGAACATATCCTCTTCCTCCCTGAGCTATAGATGACGTAGGAAGGCAAGAGAGCTCGCCTTCTCCAATAGCAGCAGATGAAACAGAGCCACGTGCTTCCTCCCTCAGACAGTGACCTCTGGCAGCATGATTCGGCGAGCATTCTGGCGCTGACGAGATCAAACGAGAAGGGAGTTTCTGAGCATGTTGATCGTGTATAGGGGTTTTAGGTAACTAGTTTTAGAGGATTGAATCAGAGAAATTTCCCCTTCATACATGTTCACAGTTTCCTATTCTCCGGCCTCCTCCTTCACCTTTGGCAATGTGATTTTTTGGTACCAGGGAGGCATCGGTGAGGTTGAGGGCGAGGCGTGAGTGTCCTCCCCTGCCATAAGCCCCCTCTCCTTTGGCGACGAATGCAGCGGGCGAGTGAAGCAGCAGTGTTCGTAAGCGAAAAAAAAGAAAAAAAGAAATTTGTTAACGTGGATAGGGGTGTTTTAAAATGAGGCTTGACAAAGGTATCAAAGGCAAAGTTCCTATGAACATGGTGACATAGGGAGACCAATTGGCATGAGTTGAGCAAGTGCTCAGCTTGCCCGGGGACGGGGAAGATGTTGTTGTTCCCCAAGTTGAAAATCTGCAGCGGATGGTAGAGCAGCAATGGCTATATACCTCCACACTCCAATGGACATTGGAAGGGATGGTTGCACTACAAGAGCAGGTAGCGGGGCTAGTAGTGGCACAACAGCAGATGTATGCCGAGATAGTGGTGCTACACATGGCATTTGTGCAAGCACAAGGTGGGGCACCCATGGCTATTGATGTAGCCGCAAGTGTATGATTTTATCGAAGTAATAACATAAGATCTCTCCCACAAGGATCTGGCGGTCAACTACCGATTACACGGTCAATCTATAGCTAGACAATTCAAACGTGTGTTTTGTTTGATGATTCG
The DNA here is from genome assembly GCA_027563935.2 of Costus lasius. Taxonomy (NCBI): domain Eukaryota; kingdom Viridiplantae; phylum Streptophyta; class Magnoliopsida; order Zingiberales; family Costaceae; genus Costus; species Costus lasius. Next base: position 55,194,179 of record CM050447.1, read on the forward strand.
AAAAACAAATTCGAAAGCGAAAGTGATGTTTTGGGTAGAAAACTATAATGAGAAGGATTGAGACTAGGGTTTCACCACATGGACAGTCTAGAAATTATATAAAATAAATCTAAGTAAAGAAAGTTAATGTGTCGAAAGGGATTTATCCACGTGTACAGATTGCCTTCTCTGAAGCACAATCCGGTACTTAATCACAATAATTCCCTACTCTCCTGGTTATTGTCATAATTAAGCCCCTTAAGATCTATGACAAATCATATAAATCCTTTAAGTAAACTCAAACTACTCTTGTGATTGAATTCACAAGCTTGAAAAAAATAAATCTGACATCGTGATTCACCTCTCAGTCCATCTCAAGCGTAATAATACTTGGCCAGAGTAATTTTACACAATAGAGTACAATTATAATCAAATTAACATATTAAAATTCTATAACAAAGATGAATACAAGAATTAATTTATAAAATTGTCAATGGGCTATACCCAAATCCCAAAATAGTGGATTAAGCGATGATGTGCATGGTAAGCAACATATAGTCTTGTGAATTTAGCATGGGAGATTCCCTTCTCTTCAATCAAGAAATAAAGATTGAGCAGCTAAATCTTTCCTTTGTGTGATCCTCGAGCAGCCATAAGAGCTTGGTGTCTCCTGTCAAATAGGTTGAACACAACTGTGCTTGCTTAGTATCAGGCACCTGAGCAGTCTAGAAATACTGCTCTATATCGCAAAGAAAGTTTGCACTGCATAAGCCACAAAAAATAGATGGCTCAAGGACACACACTCTACTGGTCTATGGTTGGGTATTCCCAATGCCTGCGGCTGATATAGAAGCTTGTGCAGAAACCTGCCCTTTCAAACTAGCCACCTCCATTACAAGTGCAGCAAGGACATTGGAGAGACATGCCAACTATGAATCCAAGAGGGTCTCTATGAACTCTACCACCAACCGTAGTGCCTTGAGAAGCTCCATGGTCATAGCATCTCCATCATAATTTCCAAATGCAGTCTCTAGACTGGAGATGCGCTCTATGCTTGTAACCATTGTGATTGTCAAAAAAAACTCTAAAGTTCTGCAAGTGGTATGAGATCTGATGGTCTGAACTCTGGGTGCACTAAAAAAAAGCAAAGTAGTGCTCGGTCTATGTCAAAACTAAATGATTAGTGAAGAGGTAGAGAGACTACCCTAGCGCTAAGAACTAACATACACACCCTCCAAACAGCATACACCAACGTCAATATCCCTAACAACAGACTTACACAAACTTAAGCTCTGATACCCGTTTGTTATGGGCAATTTATTTTTTTAATAATAAACTACACCACAACTAGGAGATCCCCTTGCAGAGATCTCAATCCTACACTAGACTAGTCCACGACTAGCTAGGATCACGTTGCAGAAGCTGGCCCAGTACTCAACAATGCCTGACACCCCACATGCATGAAGGATTCAACGTAAATGTCATCTCTCAGACATGTTTACAAATCACACACATGTGCGTCAAAGTGCCGGAGAATCTTCGACCACTTTACCCTCATAAAATAATCCAAGGTCACGCTACTCTCTCTATTCTTCCGAGATAAGGCACCGGCACAACCTCAATCAATCATAAGGGGATGGTGTCGAACACCTTCAAGGGTGTCAGGACAAGCCGCACTACACATATGTGGGCAAATGACACAAAGAACTGTCCAAACAAAAAGCCATAGAAAGTCTAGACAGCGGGTAGAAACCCTATCCACTACTACATAGTAAATCTGCCCTACTACCACTACACTATAGATCCAAGTGAGGGTTTACCTGGGTAGCGTGCCACCACTTTATTAACTGAGCCCACTAAGATCCTCCTGAAGGTTGCGTCAGAAAATCCAATCAGAGTTGAAGCAAATTGTATGGATGAACTCGCGCTAAAGCTCTTTTTCCCTTTGCTCCCTCTCCTCCTAAGCTAGGGACGCTCATCGTTGAAACAAGGGAAGAGTCCCGTTCACGCTCTATCGTCGACTGACCACCAGACTCATGCAAAGAGCGTCCTAAATGGGTCACCGATGGACGGAGACCTCACCGCCGAAGAACCATTGCTAGAGGAGTCACCCGATAAGAATGAAAAACCTAGTGGAAGCATGACTCACGTGGAACCGAAGATCGTAGATCTGATTTCTCTCTAGTGTCTGGCTGCCGGCACCGGAGGAGAAGGTCTCCTCCCTAACTCAGGGCATCAAAAAATGATCTAGAAGCCTCATGTTGACGAGTCCGTGGTTAAAGCCTCGTCGCCGACCAACTTTTGTAGAGCTCTATTCCCATATCCATATTGCCATCGCTAGACTCTTGCCCGAGCTCTTGAAATGCTCAATGGCCAGCCACCCTTCGATGAGAATGGAAAACCATTCTCGTCGCCACGTGAGTTGTGATCTCCGCTAATAAAAGGCTAGAGATCATGCTTCCACCGAGGTGAGATCAAATCTCTGCCTTAGGCTTGTCTGTGTCGGTAATGACGTGGAGTCCACACCATATCTTCGCCACTTTCACTGCATCGCTAGCTCAACCATGCTAGCGACCTTCCATATCAGGTGCGCCCCCTTCTAGCCAGATCAACGGTGGCGGCAGTAGCGCTAAGTGCTAGGATGAAAATAGGGGATTTTTTCCCCCTTTTGCATGTGCATGCGACTGAACCGGCTGAACCGAGTTAGCCTAAACCACTTAGTATAGCTAGTTTGGGCCCTGAATAGCTATAGATCAACTCTGGTTCACCTCGTGGTCGACCCTAATCAACTCTGGTTCACATCCATGTGTGAACCAACGCTCTATGGTTCGACTCGACCCTCGTCTTATGGACTTGTGTCAACCTTAATAACATAATCGCACATCCGAGTCTTTTTATACGATGAATGACGAGGGGTCCCATCATTAATCAAACTCGTTGTGCTTGGGGATTCATGCTAAATCTGGGGAGCATCATAATTAGCAATGGTGATGACCAATATAACATACAAAACTATACTAAATATTGATTGCTACGTCAGATATAATATGACATATTTTACCAATAATAATTTTTTCTTTCTTTTTTATGTTTTCATAAGATTTCTTTTTTTGTTTTCATAAGATAAAGATTAATCATTTACCATGTCTATGATTAGTTCTAGCTCACGGAATATGATTGTGATTATAATAGCAGTTTATTATTTACAACCTTACTTTTAAATTGTGTACCAATGCCTCCAATAAAATTATATGTAATGTTTTAGGCCACAAGTGCAAAAGGGGCATTTTCCTTCATTTAATACGCATAAACTCAGCCTCATTCGAATAGTGTTACTCCACGAGATATAGAAGATTGTTGTTATAAAGAAGATGAATAATATCACAAATACCTTATTTACAAGGTAATAAAAACCATGACTAAACTAGGTCAAGTGGTAAGAGGTTTTTACGATTACAACTTCCAAGTTGAAAACTAGTTTGAATACTATAACTATACTTGTTGATGCCCGTAGTGAGATTGATGCTTAGCCATCACAATACACCATAACATGAGTTGGCGGTGACAACAGAATACAGTGAAAGTGTATGCTTGGGATCACACAATGTAGCATTACGTGCTACATCTTCTTGGCACACGAACCACATATGAGGATTGAATTGGTGAAAGAAAATGCTTCAAACAAGTGAGATTATAGCAACAAATAAAGTTCAACACGCTAAATCATAGACACCTCAATGAGAGTATCTCGAAACATGCCATGGGCGAGTAGGAGGTGCTTCTCTATAACTATTTTTGTCATTCGCGGCTTCAAGGCTAGCACATGCTAAAGCATCAAACAAAAGAAATGATGAGCTCCTACGTTACTTGTAGCTCTAATACTGATTAATAGATTACATTTGGGCTATTTATTTGATTATACTAATTAGTATATCACATTTGGGCTATTTTTTGTTTGATATTTTTTAGCCTTTTGTGATAAACTAAAAATAGCCCAAATTTGATCTTAAACCTTTTTAGTATTTATAATTAAAAAAATTAGAATATAATATACTATAACATTTGTTACTATTTAATTATTTACCTCAACTAAAGTACTTTTGTACACCACTAATTATTTACCTCATTTAGCAATGTAAAATAAAATATTTAATCATTTTATTTATTTATTTATTTACCATCCACATAGATTGATCAAAACTACACTTTAGTTGTATAATTATTTATTTATATACTATTTATATATAGTAAATTAATATTTAATTAATCTAATAATTCTGTTGTTAGATAAAATAATTATACTGATGGCAATCCATCAAGGGATAAAGGGATACAAGTTTCTTCCATTCCAATCTGTGCTCTACTCACAAATGAAAAAAAAAAAAACCCTTGTTCACAGACGAGCATTCATATAGCAAGAAACCCTTGTTTGTTATCAATTTAGTGTAGTATCAATAGTCATACTTGCAAGAAAATTATCTTAGAACTAATAATTTTAAGCCAGAGAGAACTTTTGCAAGACCTTCTATGGCTGGGTTTGGAATTGCTGGACGCCTGTTTTTGCGGGCGTGGCCAGCTGATTTTCCTTCAATGCTGGGGTTTACAATCGCTGGTGCGCCCAGCGATTCGCTGCTGTGCGAGAGAAGCGGGTACTCTGTAGAATCAGCCTCGCGTGATTCAGCCCGTGGCTCCCCGTGAAGGCAGCAGCCTTGCGTATCCAGCCTGCGCGTCTTCTTCCCATCCGGCCGACCTCTCCTCTGCCCCACCGTCGCGACGTCCAGCTCCCCGCCTGCTCCAAGCTCCAGAGCTCCGGATCTGCTCCCCGCCTCCTCCAGCTCTTCTCTGCCCCAGCTCCGGATCTGCTCCAGCCTCCTCCAGCTCGTCGCCTGCCCCAGTGACTTCTCGCAGCCTCCTCCAGCCGGCCTGCCCCAGTGTCTTCTCTCCTGCCCCAGCTTCCGTGCTTCCACAAGCATCTCCGCAGGTTGTCTCCTCCACACGCCGAAGACTTTCCTCCAGTGCACATCGGGCCTTCTCAAATTTTACAAGTGTGGAATCTGTAGTTATAGCCTGAAAAGGATACACCGTTCAGGGTGTCTTCTCGCCTGCCCCAGCTTCCGTGCTTCCACAAGCATTCTCACACTAGCTCCAGCTCCACATAAGGTGCGGAAGAGTTCAATAAATTTTTCACTTGTTTCTTGTCAAATTTACAATGTGTAAATCAGATTGCTTCTCTTCCAACTAGTTCTTTATACCTCAGTAAAATTCTCCTTAGTAAAATTCTCCTCTTTGCATCAAAATTGTACTTTTTAATTGTGCTTTGAGAATCATATACTGCGGTGGCCATCCTATAAAAGATTGTGCTTTGAGATTTTATAGATTAGTATTTGAGTGTGAAATAATCCCAAGGTATCTCATGTGTTTATGTTAAATAATAGCTTTTTATAGTTGAATGATTCTAGCTGTTAGTATGTATAACTTCAATGGATTAGTATGTTATGACATTTTCATAGATATGTGTTAGTGGCGTTAGATTCACACATTGTTATGGATTGAGATTGAAAACTTGACATCCTATTGAATTTGCTAAGTCCATAACACTTTTTGTTTCTTGTTACACTCATCTCTTAGAAGTTGCATTGAAAGATGTTTTGAAGTGTGGAAGAAGTGGTGTGATGTATTACATGATATGTCATCCTTTCCATATCGAACACAGGTAAAAATTGTAGTTGCAACAATGGCACTATATAATTATATTAGGCAATCAAGAAACTCAGATGAGTTATTTCAAGAAGTTGATGCTAGTCCTGATTTGGGTGTGGAGGATAATTCTGAAGAAAATGAGACTAATACATCTGAAGTAGATTCTACGGATATAGATATGATCCGTAATCAGATTGCTTTGAGTATCATGGCATCAAATGTGTAGTGTAGTATATGATTTGGTTGTTTAAATATTGTATTTAATATGGTATTAGACTTAAACACTATTTTGTATGTGAAAAAAATACTATTTGTGTTGTATGAGACAATTATTATTTAAAATTTTAATTATGTTAAAAATTTTAATTTAATTTAAAAAAGCACAGTATTTTTATTTTGTTGACTAGCAATTGTAGTTTCCCAAACAGCTTCTGCTTCTCTCAGCCAGCTGTTTTTCAACCAGCAATTCTCTAGCCAGCAGTCAGCAAAAGCAGAATCAGTCCCAAACTGGCCCTATGTCTTTATGCTTGCCATGACAGTTCTTAATATAGCTGAAGCTAAAAAGGATGGAAATAATTGTAAAACACCAATTAAAAAAATTACATTGCAAGTCATTGCTAATGTTCTTTATACAATACTATTATTCAAGCAATGCAAATGCCAAGTGGCAAGAATATGTAGCATTTAGCATGTATCACACTTGACTTTGATAGAAACATGCATTTTCTAAGTTCTATGCAAAGAAACATAGAGTATTCAATAGCAGACCTAGGATCTGAGGTATATGGAGTCAATATAAGAGAATACAATTAGACAAATACATAATCTTACAATCAAAAGGTCAGTCTGCAATTGCAAGGAACTTCCATAGTGTTTGGCCACTAGCCTGGAACAAAATCATAGAATGCCAAATGGGAATTTAGGAACAATGAGAGCAACATGAGATAGGCAGAGGGCAAGAATCAAGATAACGAGGAGCTTAGCAGCTTATAATAAATCTGCGGAGCAATCTAACGAAGTTGCTTACTATAGTTTGCAAGGTGCAATACTAGCGAGCAACAGCCGGGCTGGAAAGTCAAGAATGAACCAAAATCGAATCAATATGTCTACATGAATTGATGATGAAACTTGAAAATCTCAAACTGTTCCAAATACAAAATGCTTGAATTGAAGTAGATGAACAGAAAAGGGAGAACAAGAAGACATTTGAAAAGTTTAATATAAAATTTGTATAAACTTTGTACACATGGCAAGTCAACAGCATAAATGATTTGATTTTGACAATTGACACCGTAGTGTGGCAGCAGATTAAATTTTTTTTAGTGAGAATCACGTAAAGCAACACTTAAAAAAGTATATTTTTAAAGATAAAAACCATAGGGCAAATGTATAGAATGAATAGATTAAGATTTATTAATTGGGGACAAATCTATATATATACTTTATGCAGAAGTCATCTCATGTTCATTGCGTAGCAAATTATTGAACCGCTTTTTCATTATGTGCTGTCATGCTGACAATTCAAATATTTTCCTCATAACAACAGAAGTCATAGTTACTTCTTGACTTATGTATATAAAGATTCTAAACTGTAATAGCGCTATTACAAAAGAACTGAACAAGACAAGTTCATAACAACAATAGCATGTTGACTGTGATCTTCGCCCCCCTCGTCAGCAATCTGCCTGGCCTCCACCTCGGTAGAAATTGCCGGACCCATCCCAAAGGATGCCTGGGTCCTAAGAGGAGGGCTCTAAGAAGTCAAAAAACAATAGAGAAGATTCAAGAATTGAGAGCTGGAAGGAACTCGTGCAAGAGAGAAAAGCATGGAATACGCTCTTAAAAATAACATAGATTGTCCGACTAAGAAATCACAAAGATCAGAAGTCATATTGAAATCTATTTCTAACAAGTATCTTAATCGGCTCATCTTTGAAGAGTTGAGGCTAGAGACTAGTAGAGAAAAATTGGAAAAGCTGTCTTATAAGAAAATTTCTAACGACGAGATAGTTAAAATAGCAGTGATGAGAATGTGGAGACTAAAATCCTTGAGTGCAGTGGTGGACTTTGCCAATGGATATTATTTGTTCAGGCTAATATCTCAAGAGAAGGCAACAGAAATCCAGGAGGCCCGTGGATAATACTTGGTGAAGCTCATCATCTCATGCCTTGGATTGAGAACTTTCAGCTGCACAAGATAAGAATGGCTCCTATTTGGTTTAGACTCCTAGGATTCCACTGGAATACTAGGATGATGATCTCATGGAGGGCATACCATCCAAGATTGGTAGACTTTTGAGAATTGACAAAAGGATTACTATATTTAATAGAGGTTAATTTCTTAGGATATGTGTGGAAATAGATATGCAAAAACCTATGATGCAAGGAGTTTGGTTAGGTACTGAAAGTAAAGGTTTCTTCCAGGTGTTTTGCAATGAAAACTTGCCTACATACTGTAAAAGTTGTGGATGCATTGGCCATAAGCTGCAAGATTGCTGAACATAGAGGCAAAAAGCACACAGAAGGAGTCCCCAACTCGGGAAAGGCGCACTGAGGAGGTGTAGGTTAGACGAAGGGCTCAGATTAATCCATGGATTAGGGTGGAGAACTAGAGGAGAATGAGGAGAAAGCAATGCACCCCTAAAGGACTTTCGGATCTGGTCCCTGTGGATGATGGACCCATTTTCACTAAGGATGATGGAGTAGAGGAAGAGAATGAGAGGCAAAGGATGAAAAACCCGGTAACCCATAGCCAAGCTAAACCCAACAAGACTTCTCAAGATGTTGGGAAAATGGCCACATCAGTTGAGGAGATAACAGCTTCGTTTACGGGCAGCCAAAAATTAGAAGCTAGGGTGTTTAGCACTCAACTTCTCAGTTTCCTTCTCCTTACACTATTTAGGGCAAGCTAGCTTTTTCTCTTGCTTCGTCGGCTGCCTATGAACAGTCTCCCAAAGCCACTTGCAATCGCCAAAACTCTCCGTCGTTGCCACTTTCGCTAGTCGTCGCCAGCATTCGTTGCTTCCTCTCCTTGTCGTTGCCGCCTAGTGTCAGATCAACGTATGACCTTACCCTAACTTTCCCTAAGTTTATCTAAGTTTTTTGGCTAACCACCTCGCCTCTTTGTCGATCGTACCTCCTCACTCCTCACCTCTTGTGATATTTATATTATATGAATTTGGTTACTTTGTACTATGTACTTGTTTCCTATATGGAGGATGACTCATTTTTTTGGTATGATGGAAATTTGGTAAATATACCTAACTTGAGGGTATTTTAGTTACTATAGGGTTAACTTTTGGAGTTTGTGGGGGCAGCAAATCCCAAGAGGCATTTTTGGAGAGAAAATAAGTGAGAAAACCCTAGTTAAGAGGATTTGGAGAAAACTGGACAGCATTTGATCAAGTGTACGATCTGAAGTGAAGCATCGTTGGATCGAGTTAAAAATTTGCAAACAAGCTGAGGACTCATCTTCCCAGATTCTGAACGGTCAAATCTTGATTTCGAGTTCTCAAAGGTCATTTTTTGGTCAGTTCTTTCCTGACGAATTTTGGTGAGATTTCTTCAATCCTTCCACTTAGTTTTGGTTTCCATCTTAGTTGATGATGGCCGTATGCTATTTAGTATTCCAATAAGTTGTTATTCTTGATATATGTTGATGTTTTATCTCTAATGTGTCGCTAGAGAAGACTTGGTGTTGTTTTCTCATTGAATTCGATTTTCTTCTGTTCTTCTTCTTCTTGATTTTCTTCTGATTCGGCACTCAAGGTTGGATCAGCATTCAGCAGGGCAACAAACTCTTCAGTCTCGCCTTCAATGTCTTCCTCTACAACGTTGGTCAGAGCGAGCTCCAGTGGATCTACCTCTTTCCTAAGGGCCTTGAATCACTGAACAATCTTTTCAACTACATCCACGTTATAACATATGCCTGCAGGAGAAGGTTTTTTAAGTGAGTCAGATAGGTCAAATTGTATAACGCTGTCACCGATGTTTAAATCCAGTTTCCCATTTTTAACATCAATGACAGCACCAGCTGTAGCAAGAAAGGGTCTCCCTAAAATGATAGGGAGTCTATCGTCCTCATCAATCTCTAACACAACAAAGTCAGCAGGTACAAAATAATCTCCTACTTTAATTGGAACGTCCTCTAAAATACCGATCGGGCATCGAACTAATCTGTCAGCTAGCTGTAGAGAAATGTTAGTGGTTTTCAAGTCACCCAAATCTAGCTTTTTACACAGTGACAATGGCATAATGCTGACACTCACTCCTAAATCGCACAATGCTCTTTGGAAGATCATCTCTCCTATCTAGCATGGTATGGAAAAGCTGCCAGGGTCCTTGAGTTTTTGTGGAAGCTTGTTTTACAAAATTACACTGCACTCCTCAGTAAGTGCAACCGTTCCCTAGTCTTCCAGCTTCCTTTTATTTGAGAGGATGTCCTTCAGGAACTTTGCGTAGGTCGGCATCTTCGAAAGGGCATCAACAAAAGGAATGTTAATGTAGAGTTTTTTCAATACTTTCAGAGTTTTTTCAATACTTTCAAAAACTTACCGAACTGCTTGTCTAATTTGGCTTTGACAAGCTTCTGAGGGAAAGGTATCAGCGGCTTATAAGCAGGTGGCCCAACGTAAGGTCGCTCTTCTTCTGTTCATTCAGGTTCCGTCGGAGTTGCATCTGTGTGTTGTTCCTCAGGGTTTGGTATCACTTCATCCCTTGTATCATTGGTCGGCATCTTAGGGCTTTCAAGTTACTTGCTGCTCCGAGTGGAGATTGCATTGCAATGATCCCTCGGGTTAACTTCTGGCTGCGATGGATGTTTCCCTGACGCTCTGGAGGATGAGCTAGCTTGCTGAGCAAGCTGGCTTTCCAACATTTTGTTGTGCGTCTCCAAGGAGTCCATCCTTGTCATCATCAGTTTCATCATATCAGTCAGCCCTTCTATTTGCTTAGTCAGTTGAGGGTCTTGGGTTGGCCTCAGAGGAGGATTGTAGTTTCCTTGTTGAGGAGGAGGATTGTAGTTTCTCTGTTAGAACCTGGGTGGCTGCCTGTAATTTCCTTGTTGTGGTGGTCTGGGGTTTCCTTGCGAGGGTTGGGCTTCTGGTAGTGCTTGCCCAAGTTGTATTGGCTGCTGTTGTGTCCACAAGTGCACGGATACTCGAAGTAATAAAATAGATATAAAACCACAGAGACCTTGTTGCTAAGTACTGAATAATTGATTTCTCGCTAGCAGGCAATCGGGAAATAGTGAATCAAAATATCGAAAAGAACACGGAGAAAATATCAGAGAAGGGATCGGGACTAGGGGTTCATCTACTTTAATTTCTAATGGTTAGATTCAGATAAGTGTCTGTCAATTCAATTTTATCATGATAAAGGTATAGTTTACCTCATAAATAAATTGTTTCGCTCTCGCGCAAACAGTCGTACAAAGAACCGATCTTCACTCTCGTGCAAGACCTATTCAATGCTGAAAATAGGTAAACCATCAACTAAGAACTCAAGGATCACTCTCGTGCATCCGAATTCTAATGTTGAAAACCTCAAGTGGAAACTCAAGATCACTCTCATGCATCAGAGTCTCAACACAAGTTTTACTCAAGGTTCTCTGACGACTCGATACTCAATCTCTTGCAGCATCAAATCAAGTCTAAAATATTAACTCAATTCAAAGAATCATAAAATCAACAAGGCATTAAATTTCTCTAAGAATTAGAATTCAAAGAACAACCTAATCTCTTACGATAATTCCAAACTCGATAATTCCTAGGGTTCCGAAATTCAAGCAATCAACTTCTTAGTCTATTTTTCAGAATTCTAAAACATGCTGATATTTATAAAACTAAGGAGAATTAAAGAGAAATTAATCACAAAAGTAAAATTATCACAATAAAATTAGTTTGACAAAATTAGGGTTTTCTAGGCAATTATGGTGAAGGAGAATGGTATTTGTCTTTTCATTACAGCACTATTTTGTAACTCTTCTCATCTTCTTTTCGATTCCTATTCATACAGAAAAGTTCTCTGCCAAATTTTGTGGCCGGAGGTGGTCTATAGGCTGAGAACCAATGAACCCTAGCAATTCCGCCCCTCTATCGATTGCTCCCTCAATACTGGATAAAAATTCCTCCTTTCACTTTGTGTGTCTTCTTCTCCTAAAGCCGAGTCTGTAGCATCTTTCGGATCTCAATTTGGAGGTCTGGATCAAAAGATATGGTCCGCGCAAGTTTTGGGTCCGTAAAAATCGCGTTTTTGAATGGAAATTACGGCCGTAAAATATTTTACGACAGTGCCGTATTTTGGTTCTGTGAACCCTGTGTCAAAATTATGGCCCGTAAAATGCTTCTTAACCATGTCATAAAATCGGATGAGTTCTCTGGTCTGAATCGCCTGGGAAATACGGCACGTGGAATGGTTTACGGCAGTGCCGTAATTTCGGCAAGTGTCTCTGTTCTGAAGCGATCCAAATTACGACAGTGTAATGCTTTACGGCGGTGCCGTAAAATCAAGACAATTCTCTGATTTGAAAATCCACCAAAATATGACAGGTGCTCCGATATTACAGTATTGTACCATAATACGGTACCGTAATATATATTACGGCACTGCCGTATTTTGGTCTTTTGCTCTGATTTGCGTGAAATTTGTTATGTGGACTCCTCTTGATGATGGTAACTCTTCCATGTATTTGATTTTGCTCGAAAATGCCTCAATATAGTGCCTTTTTACCTGAAATTGATCAAAAATCAAAGATGGTGTAGATTCCGAAGCATTTGGTAAAAAAAGTATAAAAAAAAGCAAAAGAGTAAGATTATGGTTCAAAAGACTACCAAATAAGTATGAAAAACACTATGAAATTTAGAGTCATCAGCTGCGTGGTTCGGTAGGAGAAACTTGGGTGGTTGCGCCATCCTGGATTGTAATAATTGGAATAAGGGTTGTTCATGGGGTTTATATTTCCAACTACATTTAGATGTTCATGCTGACTTTGGACCACCTGTCCATCTCCCACCTGGCACTCGGCACCTACATGGCCTGCAACACCACACACCTCACAAGATATTGAATTAGTGTCTAAAGAATTAACAGACCATGAATCAAATTTCTTAGTCACGTTGTCTACCTTTGCAGTGAGAGCAGTTAATGAATCAAGATCGAATTTACCTGATTTCCTAGAAGGTGTACCTCGCTCCGAATTCTATTGATGGTAGTTCAGTGTCATATCCTCCAAGAGGTTTATAGCATCTTCAGATACTTTGCTCATTAATCCCGATCCTCCAGCAGCAGCATCGACCGTGAGTCTAGTATTGTATTCCAATCTCATATAGAACATGTGTACTAGAACCCAAGTCTCAATCCCATGGTGTGGACACAGTCTTTGAAGCTCCATGAATCTTTCCCAAGCTTCGTACAAAGACTCCCCATCCTTTGAGAGGAAAGCTTGAGATAATTCTTCCCATGTCCGTATTGAAGCTGAGGGATCGTGTGGAGCCATGCCCTTGCTCTATCCCTTAAAGATAAAGGAAACAAGCGCAACCTGATAGCATCAGAAGTAACTCCATTAATTTTTAGCATATCACATTATTCCAAAAATATAGACAAAATGCATATTGGGGTCCTCAAGACGAGAACCATCAAATTGATTATGTTGTATCATGGAGAGTAAACCAAGTTTAATTTCAAAATTATTGGCCTCTACACTAGGCCTAATGATTCCTGATTGAAACCCATGTGTAAAAGGGGCTGCGTATTCTCGCAGTGTTCTGGCATTGTTGGTATTCACAGGTCGAGGCACTAGTTCATTCTCCATAGCGATTTGAATGTGTTCCATCTGTTCTTGACTTTCCTTTTGCTGGGTTTGCTCAAGCTTTCTTCTTTGTCTGAAGGTTCGTTCTATCTCGAGATCGATTTCAAAGAATGTACCTGCCCTGTAACTTCTTTGCATAAAAATATGTCAGACTCAATTATGAAATTCAAAGCAATTGACAAGCAGAAAGCAATGTGAAATATAATAAAGTGAGAAAAACTAACTAAAGCTTAGTCTACCAATCCTTAGAAATATACTAATATCAACCGTTGTTCCCCGGCAACGGCGCCAAAAATTTGACACAATCCGCAAAGTGCATGGAAATGTCAAAGTAATACAAAAGATGTCCAATCCCACAGGGAACAAGGTCGAGTACCAGAAAATCCAATTCTTGATATCTAAACTGAACAAAACAGGGTTTTAAGAACTTAAAATGAAAACTAAGTGAAACTGCAAACGAAGGAATCAAGCAACAACAGTAAGGAAAATATATGTGAGAGATATCGGGGCTATGGTTTCCACCACATTGACGATCTTAATTGCACTTAAAAATATCAGTTACAAGGATTTATGATTTTGCATAAGGAATCTAACCCTAGGGTACAAGGTGCCCTCTCTCGAGTGTACACCCCGGTGTTTACCTAGAACGGTCTCCTACTCTCGCGGTGGATTGTTCTAGACAAACCCAATGAGTTTCGTGGTAGATTATGAACCCTCAAGTGAAGACCAAGCACTCTCGTGTCGAGGCTTCGCAAGTTTCTCAAAGACGTTTCGTCATTACGATCTTACTCTCGTTATGAATCGTAGCAACTAAGACATGTCAATACTTGGCCAAGGTAAAGATCATGAAATAAGTACATCTAGCGAAATATACTCACAATATAATCCAAATGACATATTTAAAACATGGATTGCAAATAAAAATCATCAGTGGGCTTTAACCAAGCCCCGAAATAGGGTTTACGCTACAATCATCATTGAAACATTCAAAAATCTCTCTTTAAACATAGGAAAATTCTGGGAAAGAGTTCCTTAGAGGGAGGAGATGATAAACCGAAACAAATAACCAAGAATCGCCGTGTTCCGATGATCAGATCTCCAAAAATCGCCTCAGAGTCGCCTATTTAGCGTGTTCTTCCTCCCTCGCCGCTTCGTCGCGTGATTGCTCGATGATTAGGGCATGAAAATTAGGGTTTTTATATTCCTTGCCCTCTCCTCCGAACCAGCTTTCCAAAGAGTCCTTACTTGCCAAATTTGGATTTGAATCGGGTCCAAAATCATTGAAAATCCGAGTAGAGGTCGGGCTATCCAGAAAGCGTCACGGGTGAACCCCACCGGGTTCACCTACCAGTGAAGCTTACTGTACAGTTCTGTAGCGAAAGAAGCACTAGTGAACCCCGTCGGGTTCACCTACCAGTGAAGTGCACTGTGAAGTTCTGCATAGTTTTCCTCGAACAAGATCACGGGTGGGGTTCACCTGGTGGTGAAGTCTACTGTGAGTTTCGGATACCCTCGAGAACATCGGTGAACCCCGCCGGGTTCACCTGGCAGTGAAGTGCGCTGTGGGTTTCGTCCTTCGGCAAGATCACCGGTGAACCCCGCCGGGTTCACCTAGCCGTGAAGTCTAGAGAAAGCTCCGATTGAGCCCAAATTTGACGGGCAGCTTCGTCTTCTCATAAGGAATCACCCCATACTCTTAGATTCTTCAAAAAGACTTCAAAATTGGGTGATTTTACCTGAAATTCATCAAGAAAGACGAAAAGTGAAGATTCTGAATCGTTTAAGTAAATAAGCCTTAAAGGAGTGTAAAAACATTAAGATAGGCTTAAATTCATCATGGAATAATAATAAAAATCACTACTAAAATGCAAGGCATCAGTCGCCAAGATGCGCAGGCTAGCGAGGAATGTAGAGACACATAGCCGAAGAAGAGCATTGAGACGTGCTGGTAGCCAAGATGCCACCGACCGAAGGCGAGGGTCAAGGGCCGAGCTCGACGAATGCCAGCCGGAGATGACCATGAAGGGGCGAGCGCTGGGAGCAAATAGTGGAAGTCAAGTGCCATTGGAAGCAGAGTTCGGGGAAGAAAGGAATCTTGAAGTGCCGTTGGAAGCTTTCCGTTTGGGAGAGTTTTTTCCGAGAAGGAAATTGGAAAGGAGCCGTTGCAGTGATGGCAAGGTTAAAAACTTAGCGCGTTGATAATCCGATGGCTGATTGACTGGATCAAAAGGTTGGGTGTTGTTTTTTTTCATTTACCACTTAAGGCTACATCCAGATGTGTGTTTTCTTGATCTGACGGCTGCTCTATTTTTTGCTTAGGTAGACATCTGCAGCCACCATGCGGATGAGTTTTTTTTTCCGAAAGCGAGTGCATGAGGAAGCCACAAGCAAGCTAGATGAAGCCGAATGTGGCCTAGTTTGGGGTTACTTCTACTTTTAACTTTTGCTGGCTGGGGAAGTATGCTTTTAGCTTCTGCTGGCTGGGGAAGTACCCAGCTGTTTGGTAACATATACATGGTATATTAATTAAGTAAACAGATTAAGTAATGCAGTTATATTACTTACCGTAAACATATTAAGCAATGCATGTATAAACAACTAACATTTGTTACTTAAGTAAACAGATGTTTACTTAAGTAAACAGACTTACCTGCACTGCGCCTGAGCAGAGGGGGAGTCGCCGTAGTCGCCTGAGTAGAGTAGGGGTTGCCGGAGTCGCTGAAGTTGGTCACCGGAGTCAAAATGTATCGCCGGAGCTAGTTGCCGGGGCTAGACGCAGATCTATCACCGGAAGTGGATGCGGCACTGAAAACAAAGCTTCTACTTCGTGAACTATCATCGAGATGCAGATCTGGAGTCACCGGAGCTGAGATTTGATGCCGGAGCTAGTTCGCGGATGCAGGAATCGCCGGAGATGGTTGCAGACACAGATCAGTCGCCGGAGCTCATCCGCAGATGCAGCTCTATCGCCGACTGTTGCCGAGCTGGGAGATCTATCGCGAACACAGATCTGTGGCCTCTCATCGTCGAGCCAAGTTCTGTCGCCGGTCTTGGAAGAAGATCTATCGCCGAGCTCAGGCTGGATGCAGATTTGTTGCTCGGAGTCACAGCGGACGTACCTCACCGAGCTGTAGCGGATGGCGGGCTCACGGGTTGCAGCGAACGGCAGTGACGAGTTACAGTGGATGGTGGGCCAAGGATCAGCGGATGGCGGCGACGGGTGTAGCAGCGAACGGCGGTCGAGGATCGGGTTGTGCGCTGTATGCAAGACGAGGGAAGTGTTGAAACCTACTGCTGCCTGTGGGAAGTAGGATTTGCTCAGTTTCCCTACAAAAGCAGCTATCATGACGAGGTCAAGTATAATGTGAGGATCACAAGGCTGAGGACGAGCAGGAGCCTTGCTTCGCCAATTCTCACATCTGGGTGAGTCTAATAATTTTGATATGAGGGTGATTAATTAAGAGAATTAAAAGGATTTAACTAAATTGAACCAAATGCCCAGGTACTTCCCCAGCCAGCAGAAGCTAAAATCAAATTTCCCCGACCAACAAAAGCTAAAAGTAGAAGTAACCCTAAACTGGACCAACATTTATGCTGCTTCTACTATTTGCAGGGCGGGCATAACCCCAAACGAGGCCTGTGAGTGCACAAGGAAGCCGAAAGCAAGCGAACTGACCAGAGCCGAAAGCAAGTTTGTCGGAAGCTGCAGGCGAGTTGACTAGTGAAAAAGAACAGCCACTAGGGCTTTTTACGAGCGCTGCTGTTCATATAAGAAATGGGAGGCAATTTTCTCGCCACACCGGGTTCATGGCATCGTCGACGATTGTACAGGCGGCGGTAGCATCAATGCTAACACTGACGATGAGACCTCTGGTTGCAGCGCCTCCGATAGGGACACCAAGCTCAACTGGTACACCAGGGCCAAGCGCTCGGCATCAATCCCAACTACCTGAAGCAGACGCCATCGTCGTGCGTGTCCAGGAGTATGGAGGATGGCCGGTGTCATCGCCGGCGACAAGCCTACTCTGAGATCTTATCTAAATAATTTTTCCTGTAAGTCAGAGGGTGCCTCGCTACTAAGCTTGACGGGCTGCCCGAGAAGCAGGTGGCCGTCGCGCACGATTGCAAGGGCGCCGGTGAGATGGCATCCGATTTCGCGTCGGCATCTAGCAATCGTAGCTTAATTTCCAGAACAGGGCAGCGTGGCGCTGAAGAAGATGCATGAGTGTGCGATCTACCACCGACGAAAAAAAATTGGCAGCGGGGTACCCCGCTGCCGCATCTGCAGTTGAGTACCCCCATCTGTCAAACGTGAATCATAAAGTATTTTGTATCAAATGTCAAAGTTAAGTCAATTTCACGATCTGCAGTCAACGTTCACAATGTTTAAACTCAGATCTAACCCTGGTTAAAGTCAACATTTACGAAAACTATGTTGACTCGTACACGAATTGGCAGGATTTCACGAAACAAGGTAGGATTTCACAAAAAATAGGCGGGATTTCACGAAACAGGGCAGGATTTCATGAAACAGGGTGGGATTTCACATAAAAATAGGCGGGATTTCATGAAAAATATATGAGATTTCACGAAATGAGTTCAGCTTTATTTCATGAAAACTGTTATTATTTCACGAAAACTAAACTCATTTCACGAAAAATTATTATTATTTCACAAAAACTAAACTCATTTCACGAAAAACTGTTATGAAAACTAAACTCATTTCGTGAAATCTCGCATATTTTTCATGAAATCCTACCTTGTTTCGTGAAATCCCGCCTATTTTTTGTGAAATCCTGCCCTGTTTCGTGAAATCCCGCCTATTTTTCGTGAAATCCTATTTTGTTTCGTGAAATCCCGCCAATTCGTGTACGAGTCAACATAGTTTTCGTGAATGTTGACTTTAACCAGGGTTAGATCTGAGATTAAACATTGTAAACGTTGACTGCAGATCGTGAAATTGATTTAACTTTGAGATTTAGTAAAAATGCTTTATGATTCACGTTTGACAGATAGAGGTACCCAACTGCAAATGCGGTACCCCGCTGTCAAAATTTTTTCGGGTTTCATGCACGTCAGAGCAGGCGGCAGCAGTCAGTAGAGAGCTTTGTCTTGAAGTTGTTGAGCTAGACGACATTAGAGAGGTAATCCGTGAAGCCGTTGACTTTTTGGAGCCCAACAAGCCCATTGTTGTGCATCTCACCACCTCAAAATGTCAATATGATCCTCTAAGTCCCTAGGTGAGCGATGAGCCACACTAACACAATTTTTTTTTTTACAAAATCAAAGAATCAACTACAAGTGCAGTCATTAGTCAATGTTGTTGCTGTTACTAACTACAGTTGCAGTCAATTTTACTCAAACACCAACCGCACTTGTAGGGGCGTGCTTATATTACAATAAATTCTAGCAATTTGTTATTTAGTTGATGATTAGTTACATCAAATCCAACTGTTTATCAGTATATATTTATATTGTATACTATTAATTCTATCAAACATGAGCTGTAAATTATAAATCTCTCTTAATAAATATGTTATTCAAAATTTAGGTACAAAAAGCTTATTTTCTAATACTATGAATAATTGCTTTATTATATATCGCTCTCACGATTTTTTTTTTCTTTTTTGAAGATTACATTATTTTCAAATAATTTAATGCAGGCCGTTTGTTTATGAGGAAAGTTTGTTGTCGCACACTATTGCCCGTACTATGACACTCACTCCCCGTGCCCTTCCAAGGACTACCGCCACGTAGACCACAAGAAGAAAAAAAAAAACCCCAAAAAAGGCAACAATTCACGCTTCCAAACACGTCTCTTTCTTCCCGAGTTCCTTCTACTCCCACACTCATCTTTCCTCCCTTTTATTCGTTGCTTATGGACAAGTACAGGTACTGTACCCTCTGCTCCCGTCGCTTCCCCAGCGCCCCGGCTCTCGCCGGCCACATGCGCGCCCACGTCGCCGCCGCCTCGTCTTCCCATCCCAAGCCCCACCGCCGCCTCTCTTCCACCTTTGCTGGCGACGCCGAAGCTGGGGAAGCCGAGGATAATAAGGAAAAGCTTGGCAGCGGTGCTGCTTATGGCCTCAGGGAGAACCCTCGGAAGAGCTTCCGTATCGTGGATCCAGAGTTCTCCTCCGCCTCTGTCGTTGTCGAGGACGGCGAAAGCGAGGCAGAGTCTCTGTTGGAAGCAGCCGCCGCCTCCCACCGCCGCCGATCGAAGCCGCCTCGAGTTCGATTTCAAGCGCCCCTTCCAGACTCGGGGAGCCCCGCCTCCGACGTCAAGACGGAGGAGGACGTCGCCCTCTGTCTATTGATGCTCTCCCGAGACTCCTGGCCCGGCGTTAAGGAATCGCCGCTAGCCAACAGCCGAGATGAGGAGGATAACCGTCGGAGAGTTGCCAGATGGAGGCCGCCAAGGACGGGCCCGATCAAGCGTCAGTGCGCCAGATGGAGAACCCGCAGCGGTTACGATTTGGAGGACGATGCCGATGGCATCGCCAAGATCCACGAGTGTCCCTTGTGCTCCAGAGTATTTGCTTCCGGGCAGGCTCTTGGCGGCCATAAACGTTGGCATTTCACGACTTGGGCCACTACCATTATCGTCACGTCGTGCTCGCAACCAACGGCATTGAGTGCAGCCGCGACGTGCCGCGGTGATTTTGATTTGGTCGATCTCAACGTGCCTGCGCCGGCGGATGAAGAGATGGCTTTGTCTACTGTTTCGGATGCAGAGTTGCTGCAAATCTGAGTCTTGAATGCCGTAACGAAACCTAGTTGAGCAAAATGAAAGTTGGAGGTATGTATGGTACACAAAATCAAATTTGTTAAAGCTTTATCTTTATTTTGTTTTGGTTCTGAATGGTGTGGATCTAATTATTATGGTGATTCGCTTTCCCGAAATCTCTTAGAATTAACATGTTAATTTTTATGGTGTTTCTAGCTACTCCATAATTTGTAAAATCGAACTGTATGCTTGTTCTTTTCTTCATCTTTACCTGTCCAAATTTTTTTGGTTGGCTCCATCATCATTCTTCAGAGGACAGCAGGTCCCCAGCTTACCTTGTGATGTTGTACTTGGGGTTACCCACCCACGTCTCCCACTCTGACCCTCTCGTTCGCCGTGCGTCGCTGTCACTGCTGCCACTGTTCCATCGGAGTTGCTCTGTCGTTTTTTTTAATGATTCACAGAACGATTATCTCTTCACCGGCTCAAGCATGACAACAGTTGGAGGAGAGGAGTGATGGAGGTTTCGATTTGCTAGCTCAATGAATGCTTGCCTGCTGGTCCTAGTTGTAAGGATGGAGTTTGATAGCGATGTGATGGACCATGATATTGTAGCGGGTTGGCATCGGTTGCAGGCCGCGCGTCTCGTTACGGGGCATGCCATCATTGCTTGCTGGTTTGTTTGTTGAGCGTATTGATGGAGTAGTGGACTGGGCGTTTGGTAGGGACTTGCAAGGGAAGTCTCTTCCGACCCACTCTACTGGCGAAAGTCTCGACTGACTTGGTTAGCTTTTGCTTTGATTAGAATATTATTGTTTGGGCTGTTGTTGAGATTTTTAGTCACCGGTGCGACCTGGGTCAAGGTCATTGTTAATTAATCCACAATATTATGGTTATAATTAGAATTCGAGTACCGAATTTTATAACACTTAATGAATATTAAAAAATAGTTAGTCTTATTTTAAAACGCTCTGTTACTTGTCGCCATAGTTATTTGTACAAGATATTTATTTTTATTAAATATTTATTTATAATATATTTAAAATAATATTTATTTATAAGATTGTGGATGTCGCCATAGTTGCATGCGTGACAACGAAGCTAACGAGCAATTGTCCCCACGCATTTCTGAAAAAACTTGTGGTCTTTTAGAAATTTCCAAATCTATAAACACGACGTCTGTCCTCTTACCCTCCTCTTTCCTCTATTTTTTTTTTTTTTTGTTTTTGTTCTCTCTTCAGTACCTACCATTTGGCATTCTACAGCGATTTGTACACCAATGAATGCTTAAGCAAGATTGACTTTGACTCATTTGCACCTTAGCCCCATTTGGAGCAATCCTGAGATGTAGTGCTTAACTATCCATCCGTTGAAAATGATTATGAGGAATATCTCCAATAACCTACTAAATAAAATGGAAAAGTTTGTTGAAGAAGAAGGTATTGGCTAGGAGGAAGATAAAATGATCTCCTTGTTTGGTTTGGCCTAATCATCTCCTTTTTTTTTTTAAGAGACCAATCATGAGTAAAAAATATTTAAGGAATAAAAATTATTCAGATTACAAATGAAAACAAAAGTATGAATTTATAAATAATAATAATAAAAATGTATGAATTTGACTGGCTAAGTAAAATAATTTTCTTCTTTTTCTTCGCCAAGCATTCAACTGTATCATGTTGTGAATGAAAGTTAAGAAAGCAAATATATATTTTTGAATTCCATCCAATACATCTTTGTGTAGCAACAGCAGCAGCAGCAGCGTGGACAGCTTTGCTAAATATCAACTATGTCAAACAGATGTAAATGGTATGCAAACTAAAAACAAATAAAGCATAATTCCGCTGGTTTGACTGGGTGTTGAATGGATACAAATGCAGCAAGCGGCGGTATCAAGTTGCGCAGGAATCAACGTAACGGATGCGTCTTTGGACTTGAGAAATGCAAAATCATGCACACGCGCTCAGTTACCCGCATTAATCCGTGCTAGCTAATTGATGGAACTACGTGGGACCCCATAACTTTTGCTCAGACACGTTTGCGAGTGAGCACCCTAGATTTTGTTATAGTTTGCGCATGGCTGCTTAAAGCCCAACTCTCTTGAGAGGCCACTTTACCTGACTCAGTAGAAAAATTAGCAAAACGCTCCCCACGCGGAAAAGGTTCCCTCCCCCTTCTGCCTTCGTTTCAGTCGCTTCCTCCCGGGCCGCCCTTTACTGTGCATCCGCCATCGGACCTCGCTCCGGTGCTTCCGAGCGGCGGGGATTGCCCCATGGTGGCGGCTTAGCACCTCCAAGCAAGTATGGTCGGCATCTGGAGAATGGGCCACCGGAAGGGGCACCCGGCTCGGAGATCTGGGTCCTTGTAGCCTTGAGATCTGTCTGATATTCTCCCGCTTCTCAGCTCCGCTGAACGCGGCTGACATGGAGTTTGCCCCGCGGCTGGGGTCGCTTGCAGCGCTGTTGTTGACGCTCGCGATGGCTTTGGTGGCTGCCGAGGAGATCGTGGCGGAGACCGCGAGGCGGAGCCATGCGTACGCCGCGATGATGTACATGGGGACGCCCAGGGACTACGAATTCTACGTCGCGACGAGGGTGATGATGAGGTCCCTTGCGCGGCTCAACGTCGACGCCGATCTCGTCGTCATCGCCTCCATCGATGTCCCCGCCCGATGGGTCCATACCATGTTAGATCTCTATTATTTTTCCTCTCCTAATCTCCGTTAAATTTCCTCCTTTGACTTCCTTTTGTGTTCCCTCTCTCTCATTTTTTTCCTTGACATCTTTTGATCCGAATTGATGCTGCTGCCGAAACCTTGCCTGCTTTGATTTTTTTTTTCTTTAAAAAAAAAGCGGTATTTCGCTTCGGTACAGTATCAGATAGTTAATTGCAATCTTTTCCTCCTTTTGAATATTATACGTAGTAAAAATTAGGTCAGCCTTCTGGAGTTATACGGGTCACCGCTCGCGAGTGTTGACGAGCCTGGGTGGTACTTCTGGCCTTTCCGTACTTTTAGATCGATTTCTATTTGTTTTTTTCACTACTTGCTGTAACTTCTCCCGGAATTCCTGCATCCTTGACTTCATAAACATTTGAAAGCAAAACGATGACCCAAGGAACAAATTGTTACTGGTGTTGACCTATTCCTCCGAAGAGCAGCAGATCTGGTCAATTCAAGTGAACGAAAAAAATATCTAGTCAGGAATATTTCAATCAACTTTGGAATTGGTACCGGCTTCTGTAGTTATGCAACAGACTAGTTTCATCTGAATTTTGCCTTCATTTTAGTGTTTGAACTATTCCTGATCGTTATTGCGCTTATGCCTTTAAATTCGGATTGCTTTATATATTTTTTTTTCTTTTTTCAATTATAAATATTTGTGTGACAGACTGTTCATATGCTTGGAACATTTACGATTATTATCATTAGTGACTCAATTTAGCTTAGTACCCCCTTTTTTAAGTACCTTAGTTTTCATGATTGGCATGATCAGGCAAGAGGAGGATGGGATAAAGGTGCTTACTGTGGAGAATTTAAAGAACCCGTATGAAAACCAAGGCAACTTCAACACCAGATTTAAATTGACACTCAACAAGCTTTACGCATGGACTTTAGTTTCATATGATCGAGTTGTAATGCTGGACTCAGATAACATTTTCCTCCAACGTACTGATGAGCTTTTCCAGTGCGGTCAGTTCTGTGCTGTATTCATCAACCCTTGCATCTTTCATACTGGACTCTTCGTTCTTCAGGTAAAGCGTCTATTTCTTTAAAAAGAATAATTTCATAAGTTCCATTTTTTTTATCTTTTCCAAGTCTTTTTTCTGGAAGTTGATGTTGCTACAGGATGAATAATCTGAAGCATGAATGTGCTGTAGATAAAGATGAAACACTTCTTTTCTTTGCTTGGTTGTCATCTCACAGCATGTTTTGGGTGTTGATGTTGTCACAAGTCAAATTACGATCCATGAATCTAACATAAATAAGATGAAAATTAACTCCTTGTAAGCAATACTGCTAGTTGCTCCGATTACAATTGACATTTAAAATAATCCCAGGTGTACATGTCCAGAGACAATTCCTTTATTTTGAAGGTTTGTTTTTAATGGCCTGTTTCTTTGGAGAGAATCCACATGGGAAAAAAAATACAATGAATCTGGTAATTTTTACCTATTTATATAATCACTTTGCTACCCTGGTTGATAGATCTAGAGACGAGAATGGTGGCCAATTTAGACACTCGCTGTAGCACTTGATGTACTAGTGATTTTGCCCATATAGTTCCATTCTAATAACTGCTAACTAGTCTTTCTTTTCCAAATTAACATAGTGAGACTCAAATCTGTCGGAGTTATTTTATGATAGCGTAGCTAGTTAGCTTGTTATGTTTATTGGTTTGTTCTAACAATCTTTATGCCTCTTAGATCTTTTTAGTAGAGTATAATAAGACAAACAATTGATTAAGATTAATCAAGAATTAGAGGTCACAAGCTTAAATTTTGCTGAATCCTTTAGCAGCACATACAACACAAATCTGCATGATAATTGTTGCTCAACATATTGTAGATGCTTTCAGAACTAAATGCGATTCATGTAAACTTTCTTGTGCAATTTTGGACAAAATTAAACCCGTTGCATCTCCACTTAGGAATTTCTTTCCATGTTTCATTTTGGGTCATGAAGGTGTCTTACCACTTGCTAACTAATGTAATACCCAACTAGCATTAGATCCAAACAATCTAGTATTTTTGCTGCTAGTTTCACAGCCCTAATCTCCAATTTAAACATAACCTGGCATGATCGAATGAAACTAATAGAGACAAAAGAAACTCCATTTCTCTTTGGAGCTTTGCATTTAGTCAGTGTTCCGTTAAATGTTGTTAAAGTGTTCTGAGGATTGCAAAGATCACTGAATCCAAAAGCTGAACTGAAACATAACAACTCCAAGTTTGGGACATTGAGGTTATACTGAATGTTCACTGTCCCAGGGGACACACAATACTGATTCCCGTGGATGTGTTTCATACTGAATATATGATTATCTAAGGATGCAGTATCCAAGCAGTTATGTCTGCAAGCGTCAATAAGATCCTACTGCTACTAGCGCAATTAGCATAAGAGCATCCTTAGGGCATGTTTATTAGATGTAGAGGCACACCCCTAGAAACAACTATAGTTGTTATTTTATAAAGTCAACATGATGCATAAACTTAGGATTCAACATTTATTACAACTTTTTAAGAACATCCTCAAGACATCATCTATATCCATCTAGGGGAGTAACAAAATACCACTTAACCTATTGCATAAATGTCAAACCAACAAGGAGCTAGATTAAGTATCATCTTTCATTGTTTTACAAAAGTTCATACTAAGGTTCAAGATACTCATCCAATCCACTGTCAAGACTGGTATGCACCAATCGGTACTAACATATAATACTAATGGCTCAAGTTAGTATTAATAATATTATATAATATATATTTAAATAATAATGGTACTGAACTTATATCAGCACTGGTACAAGGTACAGACTGGTTTATGATTCCTCAGTTCGTACAGTCCAACAAAGTAGTCCAAACTAACTATGTCCAACATAAAAGATAATATAATAGGGTGAGATACTTATTAACACGATCCTTCTAAGCATCTTGCCACTTCCTATCATAGCAGCCATATGTTGACCTGTATTATTTATAACACAGTAGGATGAGCTATAAAACTTAGCAATCAACTACATTGCCCATCCAAACAAAAATGTAATTAAGTTACTACTCCTGAAAGGTATTTTATGATATATTATGCAAGCATCATATAACTAGTTAACAAAATAGGTATTTTTAAACCTAAACATACTGATATGGCACTTTACCTTCTGATTAAACCAACATAATTATACATGACAAAGGGTGAAATCAACAAACTCATTTGCATCAATAGCAACATGGTGGAACTAGTGGAATCATATCATAACAAAATCTTTCATGTCCAAAAGCACAACTTACTCAAGTCTCCTTGAGCATATAAACATATACCTATAAAAGGCCTTGTCATGGCTCACAAACATATGTATGGAGGGATTCTAGACATAGTTCCATGGATTCAACAGGTTTTCCAGTTATTTCTAATTTGACACTTTGCTCCATATACTTAGTTCCCTATCCAAACCATAATTCCCATAAATAAGATCACATAATTTTTCCCATTGTAAGGGTCAAGGGATTATTGTATCATGACATGATCAAAGATATGAAACATATTAATATTGTTGCTCTTACAATGGAGATATAAACATGGGTACAAAGTATTTAAAGTCCATAAGCATAAATTATCTAATGAAAATTATCATTGTCAGTTTAGTAAATTAGATATTAACATAAATGTACATGAGACTATTGATCAATTTGCTAACATCAAGATGCATGGAATATTGCAGAAGGATTATGACAATTTTACTGAGGACAGAACATGCCAATCAATTAAATTGATCCAAATAAATTAAAGGGTAGTATCATAAGTATCTACAAAATAGGACTCACTTGGAATCATAATTAAATCTACTTCCTAATAAAATTGCTTTGATGCTATTTGGTGAACTACACTAAAAGTTATAACAATCGAAGTGGTAAGGGGTCTATCTAGTTCTAGAGTTACAAGAAAGTTGAGCTGAGTAATGCTGTCTATATGAGACTATAATTAAGTTAAACTATACTTAATATAGGGTCCGTTGAGCTGGGTGTTTGAGTCTTCATCTTTTTTAAAAAAATTCATTCAAAACCAATCAGTGAATTAAAGGTTATAAGAAAAACACTACCAGGAGATCAGTTTAGAATTTCAGAAAACTTGAGTTGAATGATGCTTTCTATTTGAGACACTAATTATGTTTAACTATATTTAATATAGGGTGAGTTGGAAAGGTATTTGAGTCTTCTTTCATTCAAAATAAATTTCATTTGGAAACCATTGTGCATATAAAATGTTTTAAGGTAAATACTATGAAGGGGTCAGATTTGCAACATTAGCCATACCTTTTACGTCTTAAATTTCTAAAATAATACTGTTAAAAACACTTAAATTTATTCTTAGTTTTGGTTAATCAGAATCTTAACCATGAATGTATTATATTTCTATTATAGTATTATATTTAAAAAGAACATGAATGTAGGACATAACATAGAAACTTTGCCTTATGCTGAAATTTCTGCCCTCCAATATTCTTCTTCAGTTCACCGCCTCAATTATACTCTCCATCAAGTTAAACTTCACTTTCTAGTTAGAAACACCAGCTTTTACCTCTTTAATTCCGTTTACACCTATGAAATTATTTACCATGAGCAATTGCCACCAACTTATTCTTGTCCCTAAGTATGCATGAGGTGTGATTAAGGTAAGCATGATGTAATTCTAATCATTTTATTTAATTTTTTATTCCATTAGATAATGATAATTTTTTTATTCAAAATACCCCTAATAAATTGCCAAAATTACACTTCAGTCTCCTTTAAACATCATTCATCATGATCTAAATGTGTGGCCATTGAAGACATAATTTACACTAATGCATGATGGAAGAAAATTAGAATTACTTGATTATTTTTATAATAGTGTAACAAGAAACATGAATTTCGCAATAGGTATAATTGTAAATATACTATTTACAAGTTTTCCGGCTTATTCTCAAGTTTTCACCAAAAAGTATCTTTTCCGTTCTCAAGTTTTTTCTTTTTCTTTAAAATAATAAATTTCAATTTTAAAAATTCTTTTTGACTAGATATTGTCAATGAAACTAGTCTTCAACCCAATTTTATTTTCATTATAAATGAAAACTCAAAAATTGCCTACCAAACATGTCTTAAGATGTGCTGTGTAATTAGCAGTTTTGCGTTAAAGAACATAATATTAGGGAGTTATAATGGTATGTTGTGATTCTGATGTCAGTGATATTTCAGGATGTTTTTATATCACAGTTGCATTTTCAGCAACTGTATTGTTAGTGAATAGAAATATCAAATTAGTCCTTTTTAAAATTTCCTTTTAAACTTTAATTGCTGCAAACCTTTGCCAAAATGATCCCAGCAAATTTGGATGGTCAATCATTTGAGGCAAGTGTTTAGCTAACCCTGGTCAAAATACATCCATTGTTTCATCCTTGCTGTTCATCTTGTAGCCTTCAAGGGATGTTTTCAATGACATGCTTCATGAGTTAGAAATTGGACGAGACAACCCAGATGGAGCAGATCAGGGCTTCCTCACAAGTTATTTTCCTGACTTGTTGGATCGTCCAATGTTCTATCCACCAGCAAATGGTACCAAGGTTGATGGTACATATCGTCTTCCTTTGGGATACCAGATGGATGCTTCATACTACTGTAAGTGCATAAATTGCCTTGTTGGTTGTTATTTTCTTGCTTGTATTGTAGAAACTACTGTACACCACCCCTGTGCTAATTCTAGTGGATGAGATGGCTTCTTATTATTATTATTATTATTATTATGTGAGTGAATCTTATGATATCGCACCTCAGATAAATAGTGAATACTTTGCATTTCATTTAGACAAATAAAACCTTCCATCCTTTGTTTCTATTACAGATCTGAAGCTCCGGTGGAGCATACCATGTGGACCAAATAGTGTAATCACATTCCCTAGTGCCCCATGGCTAAAACCCTGGTATTGGTGGTCTTGGCCTGTCTTACCATTAGGCCTTTCATGGCATGAGCAACGTCGAAAGAATCTTGGGTATGGTTGTTTTAACCTTATCAAAGATGAATTATTATTACATAACTAATTTAATTTTCATAATGTTTCGACAAACCATGTGTTCCTAGTTTTTTAGTCGTGAAGTTATCAAATCTTTTTAATCTGGAATTTGTATCTATTACTTTGTTTTGATTACCAAAAGTGATGAAATAGTATCTTTGAGCAGGTATGCTTCTGAGATACCGGTGTTGCTCATTCAAGCAGTAATGTATATTATAATCATAGCAGTTACCCGGCTGGCTCGGCCGAACTTGTCAAAGCTGTGTTATAACAGACGTCCAGAGAAGAGTACCATATTATTACAAACTACACTAAAGTTTGCAGCATTTTGGTCCATACTTGCTGCCTACATTGTACCCTTCTTTCTTATTCCACGCACAGTGCACCCGCTCTTAGGGTGGTCGATTTACATGCTCGGAGTTGCCTCTCTTTCTTCAATTGTAATCAACGTTTTCCTGCTGCCGCCTCTACCGGTCCTAACAGTACTGCTGGGCATATTGGGTTCACTGTTCGTGATGGCATTTCCCTGGTATCCCGATGGCGTGTTTAGGGCTTTGACAGTGTTTGGTTATGCCTTCTGCTGTGGTCCGATCGCATGGTCATCTTTGATGAAAATGATAGGCTCCTTGCAGAACTTAGTTGACAGGGAGGCCTTCTTTCCTAGGCTGGGAGAGTCCACACAACTGTCTGAGCTCAACAAACTGTATTAATCTGCACATATGACCGACCAGCTTCCATGGAGATCATTAGATTGGATAATCTTATTCATTTGACGATTCTACCATTCACTTGAATAGGGTATGTATAACTTTATGATGGTTGTATTCTACACGATATAGAAGAGGCAAGGGAGAGAATGAGCGATGGAAAGTTGGTATTGTGGGGCAGTTTGACGTACGCTGCTCTATTATCATAAGGAAATGAAGATTTTTGACGAACTGCTTCCTCCTTGCACTTGAGGCACTTCAATATGAAAAGAAGGCTTTTCTTGATTTTAGAAGGTTTGCTTCTGAGCTATGACAAATTTGTGACCTTTCTATCACTGAAAACGTTTCAGTGCTGATGGATAAATTCATGTTATGGTGCTCATGCAAGATGACTCATCATAACATTTTATGTATTTAATTTCTGCATGTTTGTCATAAATGTTTTGGTTTTACATTTTTATAAAAGCATAGCTCGGCGTACTGATAATCTAGTAGGGTTAGTATCATGTCGTTTTCTTTTCACTTTTTGCCTCCGACTTCAATGACTAGGCATGTCAACAGGTTGGGTCGGCAATGAGTTTTACCAGTACATGTGTGATCTTGTCCTCGATTTTACTAGATATGGGAAAATATATTCTAAACTTAACCCTACTAGGAAATGAAGTAACCTATGTTAGATGCACAATAGCAATTGGTGTGATTAGAGTTCTAACTATAATTATGGATAGTTTAGTAATTATATAATATGAAGTGAGTGAGGTCAGGGTTTTGATTTTGATTATGGATAGTTTAGTAATTATATAATATAAGTTGAATTTTATCCAAACCTTAAATTAGGTTTTTCTTTTCAAAATTGGGGTGGATTGTGCACGGGTTCAGGGCAAGTTAATTATATCAATGACCAACTCCGGAAACTATTTTAGATGAGAACTTCAAACAAAAAAGTAAAGATCAATTCAATTATTACAACCTAACGGTTTGGCTAAAGAAAGTACGACTAAAATTCATTGTATCGTAATAGTAAGGAAATAATCTAACAAAAAAAAAGCAAAAAACAAGTGTCATTGTATCTTTATTTGTACAGGGATAAAACGGGTGTTAGATGTAGATAGAATGGAGGAAGAAAAATGAAGCAATCTATCTACTACATTAGGAGAGTACAATGAGAGGCCAAAGAGTAAAATACTCTCCAAAAGAGAAGTTTTCATGTGCCCTTGTCGTTATAGCACAAATGCTCCATTCTTCAAAAGACATGGGCAGCGTTTAGCATAGCTTGCTGCTTTTGCTGGTTGCAACAGCTGTTACTGAAAAGTTATCTTATTTGGCAAGCAACTTCTGGGTTTGGAACCCGGAAGCTCTTGCTCCTGCCAGAAGCTACGGAGTTCCAGCTTTCAGGCCTACTTCTAATTGGCAATGGTCAAAAATAGCTACTTTACCAAATCCCTCCTCTCTTTCGATTCTCCTCGCTCATGACTCTCCTCGCCGCTAGCACAGTCGAAGCCGCCAGCCCTCCTTACCGCGGGGATAAATACATCAATCATACCGCATTCTAATCCTCCGTCCCAATGCTTCAACAACCATTCACATTGCCAACAACCTACAGACCTTCTTCCCTTCCCTCCCTTACCCGCCGACCAGGAGATCGTGGCCTTCGCCACCAGCAAAATCGTTGTTCTTATTGGATGCAACTTGCAAGGACAGAAAGAATCTACAGTAGAAAGAAAGGTCATCGCTTCCACCGCTTTTTCTAGCTTCACCTTCTGCGGCCTCCTTCTCCTTCTCTTCCGTTTCTTCATCGCACGGCGCCACCTAAAGGAGCCGGATGCTGCAACGCTTCTGTCCCCAAACAGATATCGCCTTCAGAAGCTACGGTCAGCAAGCATGAGGAGGAGCATGTTCATGAACGATGACGGATTGGACACCGAGCACTGGCGTGAGTTCAGCGGCAAGGTATGCGTGCACTGCAACAGAGGATGGTATGCTGTTGGCGACCACGTGGAGGGCGGGGAGATAGAGGATGGAGGCGCGGGCGATGAGGTGGATCTTCCGGCAAGAACTGGTCAGAGGGACCAAGAGAAGTCGTCATTTTCAGCGGGATTGGTCAGTTCGTCTTCGCCATTTTCTAAAACTCAAAGCTTGATTTCGCCGAGACTGGCAAAGGGTAATCACCAGTTGCCGCTGCCGCCGAATGAGCCATTGCCTTCGCTGCCAGATAGATTGCTATCAGCAGTGACGGTACTGCCTCTGAAACCGTCAGTAGAGAGTAATCATCAGTTGCCACTGCCGCCGAACGAACCATTGCCTCCGCATCCAGATAGATTCATATCCGCGGTGGCGTTACTGCCATCGAGACCGCCGGGAGCACCGTCTCCACCACAACCAAAACCGAAACCAAATCTCAAGGCTCCACCAGCTGCTCCGCCTCCAAAAACGAACTCGCTTGCAGCGGCTGCGCTGCCTCCGCAGCCATTACTCTCGCCAAAGCCACGAGCAAAACCTCCTGAAAAGGCAAAGGAAGAGTTTCGTGCTACAAGTCAAATGGAAGCACATGCGCAAGATAAAATCGCATACTATTTTCCCTTTTTACATTTTACTTTTTATTTTAACACCACTTAACTTTTTCAGCCAGCTTTATATCCAAACATCATTTAGCTTTTTCAGCCAGTTATTTTTCAATCAGCACTTTCTCCATCAGCAGAAGTTAAAAGCTTCAGCTATATCAAACAGACCCACAATCAAAGTAACGAAAGACTAACATCTAAAAGTTAATCAAATTTAATATTAAGTACATGCCAAGGACAGTAATAAAATCACAAAGTGCTTGTTTTTTTTTATAATCATATATAGAGAACAAAGTATTTACTGTCTATAGAGATAGCACATTTTTTTTAAAAAAAGTTACTTCGTGATGATTTGGACATAGTTGAAGTGAGAGGTTCTTGGAGTATGCCAATCATTGATGATTTTGACATATGTTAATTATGTTCACATTTATATAAAGATATTGTTATTATATTTATTATATTTACTTCATATCTATGTAATATAATTAATTATAATAATGTCCCAAGAATAAAATAATTATTCTTAAATATTCTTGTAGATACAGACAATATATACACTAAGATTAATATATGTTGTGACTCATGGCAAAGAGTTCTCATGATAAGAGATTTCAAATCAATATATACACTAAGATTAATATATGTTGTGACTCATGGCAAAGAGTTATCATGATAAGAGATTTCAAATCAAATATATGGGTATATGTCAGAGAATAATATATTGAATTGCCTTAGCATGAGAACACAACAACCCGTTGTTATATAATTGTCATAAGTATTCTCATCGTGATAGTAGTGTATGTGATCCTTTAACTTAAGGTTATCATAGATCCTATATGACTAATCACATACTTTTATTCAATCAAATGTCACATGCAATTAATCATCACAAAGACTATCATTGGTTATACCATAATTATGAAAATACATATGAGTGATCAAGTTAGTATTTGTGCCTCCTATATGGTGGAAGTGTTGGTATCTTAGGCCCCTTGACCAAGTGAGACTAAAATGCATAGTTATGTGCAAATGAACCAATATGAAATATTAATTGTATTTGCTATTTTAGTTTACTTGGGAATCAAAATACAAAATGATTGGACTATACAAGAGTGACATGTTCTATGGTTGGTGTACAATCTAGAGACTAAAGACCAGAATTAAACTATACAATAGCATTATCATGGTTATGTTGGATCTTGACATTTTATGATTTAGATAGTATCGATTTGTTGCTAAATAATGCTCACTATTTAATAATGTTAACGTCATAAAAACATACTGAGTCACACACACCAAGATTGAATTGAAATCTCATTTTGATAAGAGTAGTTAAATGACATAATTATGGTGTTGATCACTAAGTGCAAATAATGATCATGATATTCAATTATGGATGTGGCAATTTTATTTTGGTATTCAAATTAGAAGAGTTTAATTTGCAATTTTATTTTGGTATGCAAATTGGACCTATAATTAGATCGAGCATACTCTTAAACATAGAGAATCGATCTTGGATTAACTAAATCGAACTGTTGGGTTATTTTTGGTCATATGAAAAAAATATGGTTGACTTTTTTCAAATTCACTTTAAATTAATAAGGCTTTTTGTTTAATGGGTTCTGGCTTCCAATGAGCGCAAGCACTCATTGTTAATTACTCTTGAAAATCAGGGCACATTTGATTAAGAGATCTATATTATGAAATAAATTACAAATAAAATGGCTGAACAATATAATTCATTAAATATTAAATCAAAAATACATGATGATTTCAAAATTGAAAAATGACAGAAGTGAAAAGTCTTCATCAACTTGGATGATTTATATTTGCCAAATACCCGACCTTACAAAGGCTTATTGGATACTTTAGATTTAGAATACATCCGGTCTCAATGACTTGTTGGATGTTTAACTTGAGAAATACCCGACCTCAATGGCTTGTTGGGTAAGGATATCCGGTCATAATGAC
The DNA here is from genome assembly GCA_027563935.2 of Costus lasius. Lineage (NCBI taxonomy): Eukaryota > Viridiplantae > Streptophyta > Magnoliopsida > Zingiberales > Costaceae > Costus > Costus lasius. Next base: position 55,228,393 of record CM050447.1, read on the forward strand.
TTGTTGGATATTTAAATTTGACGACTGCTCGGTCTTGATGACTTGTGAGCATTTGAAGAAGACATCCGGTCTCAATGACTTGTTGGATATTCAATTTGAGAAATACCCAGACTCAATGGCTTGTTGGGTAAAGATATCCGGTCATAATGACTTGTTGGATATTTAAATTTGGAAAAATTATCCGGTCTCATAACTTGTTGGATAATTGAATTTGGGAAAATTATCCGGTCTCACGACTTGTTGGATAATTAAATTTGGAAAAAATATCCGGCCTTATGGTGTGTTGGATATTTAAATTTGAGAAAATTACCCGGCCTTGCGGCTTATTGGGTAAAGATATCCGGCCTGATGGCTTGTTGGATATTTTAGTCTTAATAAACACAATATCATATTGAGGAGTTACGCCCTGACAATAAACGTCAACGTACGCACCTCCCAAATAATATTTTATTATGAAAATTAATTCTTTATCCGGCCTTGATAGCTTATTGGATATTTAATTTGAAAGATGTCCAGCCTTGATGGCCAGATGGATATTTCAATTGGCTCAGATTATTCTCAACCGTCAAATATTTGATTTCTTCATGTCTGTGGATTTAAATTCATAGATCTGACTCAATTCAGTATTCAGATCAAAAGTCTAACATCATATTTTGAAAGATCAGCTTCGATATGGTAGGGATCGATACTTTGATCATGTCAAATGTCATCCGATCAACTGAGATATGCTCAAATCAATTTCAGCCGTTGATTTCATATTTAGATCAAATTTATCTTGACTGTTCATTTAGATTCGTAGATCCGCTTCAATTCATCTCGGATCGACGATCCAATATCATATCTAGAAAGATCATGTTAGATTTGATAGGGATCAACTCTTGGATCATGTTAAAAGTCAACCGATTGACTTAGATATGCTCCGATCAATTTTAGCCGTTGATTTAGATTTAAATCAGATTCATTATGACCGTTCAAATAAATTCGCCGATCTGTGTCAATCCAAGTCTTGGATTAAAAATCCAATATTATATTTGGAAAGATTAGGTTCGATATAGCAGGGATCGACACCCTGATCATGTCAAACGTCAACCGATTGACCCAAATATGCTCAAATCAATTTCAGCCATTCATCCGTTTATATTGAATTTGAACCGTCGATGTGAGATGGATGAATCTCAGCCATTGGATTTAATTTATTTGATCAACTTGATCTGATCCGTCTGATTAAGCTTGAAATGATCTGGAGCGTTGGATTTATTTTTTGATCTGGACCGTCGGATTTGAACAAAATGAATCTTGGCCGTCCGATTTGATTTATTATTCTAGATTGATCTTAGCCCTTCGATTAAACGTGATGTAATCTGGAGCGTTGATTTGATTTCAGATCTGGGTCGTTGATTTAATTTGAATGGATCTCGACAGTTGGATTAAAAATTTAAACTCAAATTGATCTGAACCATGCGATTTCACATGAAGCGATTTGGGTGGTCGGATTTTATGCTGATCTGGACCGTTGATTTTAAGTGAACGAATCTCATCCGTTGTTTTAATTTTATTTGATCAGAGTGATATCAGCCGTCCGATTTCAAGTGAAGTAATCTAGGACATTGATTTTGCTTGGATCTGGACTGTTGAATTAATCGGACAAATCTCAGTCGTTCGTCTTTTTTCTCGTCTCTCCCGTCATCGGCGGCGGCGGCAAACGAATCTAGGGTTCATCACCGCCAACCGCTCGCTGCTTCTTTGGCCAATCTGTTTTAGGGATAGCTTCCTTATGTAGAAGAGGACTTGTGGCCGGAATTTGGAGCCTTCCGGTGGAGTATAGACGACAAATCGAAGCTCTTGGCAGAAATAGGGTCATCGGCATAAAATCGTTCGATTCTAGCAATCTGGTCTTCAGATCGCCGGATCTTTCTGTCTGTCGGTGTGCACACTCGAAGAGAGTGTGTGGCCGAAGTTTGATCTTGATCGGCTGGCTAGATTTGACGAAAGATTCATCTGAACATTCTGAGTCGTGGCGGTGACGATAAACAGTAGCTTTTTTTTTTTGCTGAATCGATATTTTTTTACTAGAGTATCGTTCTCTAGGATTTAGTCTGGAGTTTACTCTCTGCAAAAGTGGTTTTCATAGGAGTATCCTCTCCGATTTGATATGGAGTTCACTCTCCGAAAAGTTTATTTTCGTAGGAGTATCCTCTCCGATTTGGTATTGAGTTCACTTTTCGAAAAAGTGATTTTTGTAGGAGTATCCTCTCCGATTTGGTATGAAGTCCACTCTCTGAAAAAGTGATTTTCATAGGAGTCCTCTCATGATATGGAGTTCAATCTCCGTGAAAATAGAGTGAGGGAGAAGAAGAGGGTTAGAAACATATACCCGTGTAGAAAAATCTCTCAGTAGGGCTCTTCGTGGCGTCAGTGTCTGGACATTATAAAATTATCTTTTCTCCGTGTCGTCAGCGTCTAGATGTTGTGGAATTTTCTTATGTCTTTTTCTTAAGAGATTCACCCCTTTTTATATCATCTTCCTTACTATTTTCTCCCTTTCTCAAAAATATATTTATTATTATTATTATTTCATTCGAAGACTCTATCCTACGATCATTGAAATTGTTTATTTCCTTGCCATATTTAACTGCCATCTTTGATTTTGTTACGTTGCCATTCATCCACATGGCTTCGTGGTCAAAATTTGACCAAACTCAATTGGATTTTGTCTAGATTTTGCTCCCACGGTTTTGGCTAAATCCAAGTGGCAGTCAAAATCCCAACTTGCTCTACATGGTTGACATAATCATATTTTAATTAATTAATTAATTAATTATTTTTTTTTCTTTCAACACGAACCTAAAACTCACTGAACTAAAAGTAATTGTGTTGACAGCCAAATTAACACTGAATGAAGCCAAATCGAGAATTCAACCTAAAATTATATAAAATCTACAAACTAAAATATGATAAATCTGGTACCATTGAAAAGGAAATTTTCGAATCTTTTCAATGAGTGGCCAAGATTCAATCAAAATTAAGTAAAATCAGGGTGGGTTACTCCTAGTCGAATCTAAGCTTTGGTTGACAAGTGAACTGCCCAAATCAATCCAAATGAAAATAAGAAATTTTAGAAATCTAACTAATTGATACATATGCAAGCAATCAAAATAGCATAACTACGAAAAAGTCATACTCAATAATTAATTATAGAAGTGGAAGAGTCATAGGATGTTATGGTAGAGATAGGTCCATTATGATATTCCGGCAAACTGGCAACACAACATAAATCCTATAAATCACATATTAGTAATAAAGATGGTTATGTGGTCTCTTGTCTCTTTATGCCCCAATGATGCCGATGCTAGGAGGAACTCTGAATAAATTTATCCGAGGATAATTAGTGTTAGTGTTTTATGCCCTAGGACCTCAGGATGGTCTATTGGGATATGTGTATCACATCTAGTTGATAGATGAGTTATCCTGACATTGTCGTTGTCATGCAAGTTTGTACATCTGCGCATATGTACATTTGCATATACAATGTCCATAAGAGATAGATTTTATCTAATCTCTGTTTTTATCCCTGGTCGAGAATCATGGTGGATATGAGACAGCTATGATTCGCTTGAGACTAGTATATGCGCTGGTTGAGCACGGGTTGCTAACGCAGGCATATGAGTATATCAAGGGAGATATACTGGATCGACCCGCCGTGAGGATTCATCTCAGTGTCACGAGATGAATATCACAGTGACAGAGTTGCGCTTGTCCTAGACTTGAGGGCATTGGTATCTCTATATAGTGATTGATGTACTTTGATGCAACTTAACGCTTCGCCGTAAAAGGGAAGTCATAACGGTTGTCATTGGGTATGTCATAACCTACATGAGGGATTCAATGTGCCAATAGAGGATTTGCCCCTTCCTTACGGGGAAGCTTGATTGTCCATGGCGCCCCTATATGGATGACTGAAAGTGTATGGCCATACCCAGGTGAGAACCTGATTTAGTCATGCCATATTATTGGGATTAACAAGTATGACATACTTGTCCAATCTGGACATCAGTTGGCAAAAGGACAAGGCTGCACTTGTACTTTGTCGCAGTTTTAGGGGATGTCGATGATGACACCATTTTGATGACTTGGGTAGCAATGATGTACTGCTAGGTGCCACTCATTGCTTGTGATGATTTAGTCATCACTGCCAATGTCTGAAGAACCTACGGGGTCGCACACCTTGACACTCGAGTTCTCATACTGATCGTTTAGCCTCTGATCGAATCATTGTGTGATTAGGATCTTTTGGGGAACTGATGCATTGAAACTTTTATAGAGAGGATGATATTTTATTTTAATTCATGTTTGACCACTAGTTGACTCTAGTGGACCACGTTTGACCTCTGTTGACCTATGTTGTCAAAATGAGTCAAACAAGGGTCTGGGTGCAAGTTTGGGCTTGACACTTTAGTCACATGAATAAAATAAAATTATTAATTGGCAAGAGAATATTTCTCTTGGCTAATTAATAAGCCTAGGCGCAATTTACAATTAATTGTGTCTGCGGGGATCGATCCCATGATGCTTAACTGTGAGTAGACGCCTATGCTTGGGCGCATTTACAATTAATTACGTATGTGGGGATTCGAACCCATGACGCATAATTGTGAGTAGGCGTCTATGCTCATTATCCCACATGGGAAGTATCTCCAGTGTGCGTCTGACTCTGCTATTATAAATAGAGAGGCCCACCTAGGAGATTTTTTTGTACCAGACTCTTCTCTTGTCTCTAGTTGTCGCCTCCCCTCTGCTCTTTGGCGTGAGGGTCTAGGAGGTGATGACAATAAAATTTTTTTGGCATCAAAGGTTGGGACAAGTGGCAGTGCTACCCACTCCTTGTCGCCAACATCCCTTCTTCTCCTTGGCAGTGGCGCAAGTTGAGAAGGCTAGAGGCGTGGATCTCATCTTCCGGGGCTAGCACCCAGCACGAAGATTGGAGAGGATTTGAGAAGTCCGTGTGTGCGCGATTGCAGAGGACGGGCCCTTGCGCGTCTTCATCATCGGCCGCTTCTAAAAGTTGCTTGATAAGGTACTGCCCCTATCACATCCCTTGTATTCATCCCTTGTATTCTTCGTAAGTCGGTCCTTGTTGAATTAGGAATCTCGTTTCGGGCTCGCTTCCGCTGTTTTCGTTTTCTTATAGCCCGGAGATTCTCAACAATTAGATGAACACATTCTCTAACCAGACGCAAGTCTAGTAAAAAGAGGGTGAAGAGGCTACAAAGCTCGTTTTTCAACCAACTACAATTGGTGCTAGACGACTAGGGCAACATTAGTAAAAGAATCCCTTTTCTTGACCCAAGTAAAACTCGGTGCTAGAGGAATCCCTAAAGGGAGATGAAAATAAAACAAGTTTGCCTAGAGTGAGTATAGGTAGAATTTGGGTGTGGACAATATAACCCAAGAGACCATAATTGAAGCAATAACACAAAATGCTAGATGAAATTTCAATTTCATTGCCTCTTAATGGCTATATTATACCCCCATTTATAGGGGAAGGGGATCAATCAAAATACATGATGAAGAAAGTTCGGCACTAAAAAGGGAAAGGTGCCTGAAACAAAGCTTGTGTGAAGGTCACTTAGTCAGCTTGATGTGCTGTACACATGGTGGCTGGAGGCTTTAGCGCTGAAGCAAGGGATGCGACATGTGTCGTTGCGGATATAATTGGTGTTGTCGATTTTAATTCCTGCAAAGATAAAACTACCAACAATGAAATAAAACAGCATTAATTTAAAAGAACCTGGAGGCGACGTATCGTCTGTCCTAAGGCAATTTTCGTCCCACGCACGGGCTTAGTCGAAGATCCGCCTTGAAGATACAACCAGGGCTAGCTTCCTGCCGGTGCGACGGTGGAAGCCCTGTCGGAGCAACTTTCAACTTCTAGCAGCAAAATTGGAGAAAGAGAATTTGGAGAGAAATTTCAGAGCTAGAGATTCTGAGAGTCTCTTGATGTGTTTTAACCAGTATCCTAGCCTCCCTTTTATAGGGAAAACTCACTGATTAAAATATTAATAGTTTTATCCAAATATTTAATTAAATATTTGGAAACTATTAATAGATGCTCAAAATAGGTAAGTGGATTAATTTAAAGAATAGTAAATTAATTCTCCACCAAAAATAGTCGAGTACACACGTTGTGTGCGTGAGAGGATTTATGAGAGATTTTTGGATTTAATTAATTAATTAATATTTAATTAATTAATCCAACAATCCCCCACTAAATCCAATAAATCTTGAAAACGAACGAATGAGAAATAGAAAACATACGATAAAAGAAATAAAACTGCTGCTTGAAGTTTATATCACGCGGTCAGGGAAGAGCAGTGCTCAACACACTTAGTACACGGAACTCTGCTGGAAGGAATGAAGTGAACCAGGTCTTGAACTACATTCCTTTTGGCCCAGCATTGAACGGTGCACACATGATACAGTTAACTATGACGCGGTGTTGCACATTTTTGGCCATGCGCATATATCTTATTCTTGTGAGTTAGCTAGAGGTGTCAAGTCTCTAGTCTGCGGCCGTATACAGAAACTCACATATAGGAGAAACTTTATAATAGGTGTGTAGAGTCACCCATAGGTTTCTTTAAGAGTTTAAAGCTCATCCTTCCTCTACATAGGAGTACTATCATCACCTTAAGAATAGGGCATTGGAACCTTTATATAGTTCCAACAACACAATAGTGTTTTCACAAATTTTTAAAATTTGTACTCCTTGGCCAACCAGTCAGCTTGTTGTTACCCATTCAAAACCTCTTTCCAGGGTCTACCTTTCACGGAGGTTGGGTTGCCACCGTAGGAGGGCCCATTTAGACTATCCCCATTCCCCTCGATGTTTCTGGAATCTAAGTTCCAGATATGCCTTAGGTCAAGCCATAGGCGATGTTGTGCTCAGTGCATCAACTTTTTACGAGTCAAGCCACTTCGGCCACTCCTTTTGCAATGTATGTACATAAATCATAAAGCAGATATATAGCAATTTATGAAATTTCAGTAATTCCCATACCTGTCGAAGCAGCTTCTACTTTGGTTTGATTCAAACCTTTTGTGAGGGAGTCTGCAAGGTTATCATCAGTTTTGACAAAAGACAGTGAAACAATATTGTGAGTAGTTAACCATCTAACAGTCTTTTGCCTGATTTTTATATGTCTACTTACCTTAGTGTTCACCAATTTCTTTTTGCAAAATTCAATTGCAGCTTTACTATCACAGTTAATAGAAATTGGAGGGTTTATAGCTATGATAGAAGGTAAGGTGCAACACAAGTTTTTAATCCATTCAAGCTTTGAACAAGCTTGATCAAGAGCTACAAGCTCAGCTTCCATAGTACTTCTAGCTATGATAGTTTGTTTTGTGGACTGCCAAGAGACAGCACCACCTCCTAAAGTGAAGACATAACCTGACGTGGATTTGATGTCATTGGAGTCAGAGATCCAATTAGCATCACAGAATCCTTCTAAGACAGAAGGATATCCACTATAGGTCAGAACAAGATTATTGGTTCCCTTGAGATATCTAAAGATCCTTCTAATGGCTATCCAGTGTGATTCATTTGGATTACAAGTGTACCTACTGAGTCTGGATACAGCATAAGCTATATCAGGTCTAGTTCTATTTGCAAGGAATAAGAGAGACCCTATAGCTTTAGAATACAACTCTTGATCTACACTGTTACCTTGATTCTTAACAAGGTGACAGTTAGGATCAAAAGGAGTTCTAAGAGGAGCAGAGGAAGAAAAATGAAATTTCTCAAGAAGATTATTGATGTAATGAGTTTGGGATAAGGAGATTTTGTTTTGATTCTTGATAATTTTCATCCCAAGAATTACATCAACTTCTCCTAGGTCTTTCATTTCAAAAAATCTAGATAGGAATTCCTTAGTATCTAAGATCAGGTTAATGTCTTTAGAGAAGATAAGTATATCATCTACATAAAGACACAGAAGGATAAATCCAGAAGTAGTGGTTTTGCAATAGAGACAGTTATCAGAATCATTTATACTGAATCCAAATGACAAGATGGCTTTGTCAAATTTTTCGTGCCATTGTTTAGGGGCTTGCTTAAGTCCGTATAAGGAACGAACCAGCTTGCATACTTTCCCTTCACAACCACGAACTACAAAGCCTTCTGGTTGATTCATATAAATTTCTTCTTCTAAGTCTCCATTAAGGAAGGCTGTTTTCACATCCATTTGATGGATGATCAGGTCATGGATAGAGGCAAGAGAGATAAGAAGTCTAATGGTAGTGATCCGAGCAACAGGCGCATAAGTATCAAAGTAGTCAATTTCGGCCTTTTGCCGAAACCCTTGAACTACTAATCGCGCTTTATATTTCTCAACTGTACCATCAGTCCTCAATTTCTTCTTGAATATCCATTTACATCCTAGGGGCTTGTTTCCAGGAGGCAAATCAGTTAGGATCCAAGTATTGTTGTTAATTATGGATTGGAATTCACAGTTTATAGCTTCTTTCCAGAAGGAAGCATCAGGAGAACTTATAGCATCTTGATAGGTCTTTGGTGAGTCTTCAATCAGGTAAGTGATAAAGTCATCACCAAAGTCCCTCATAGCTCTAGTTCTTTTACTCCTTCTAGGTTCAGCTATGGATTCATCTATAGGTTCAGGGGTTGAAGAGTTTGAACCAGTTTCCAAGACTGGAGACAAGTTGGAAGAAGGAATTCTAGATTTAAAGGGAAAGATGTTTTCAAAGAATGAAACATCTCGAGACTCAATCAAGGTGTTGTTGGAAATTTCTGGGATTTCAGAGTTGATCACAAGACACCTATATGTGTTGGAGTCAAGGGAGTAGCCAATAAAAACAGAGTCTACAGTTTTGGGTCCAATTTTCTTCTTCTTAGGTTCTGGGATGTTTACTTTAGCTAAACACCCCCACACTTTGAAGAATTTAAGACTAGGCTTATGGCCTCTCCAAATTTCAAAAGGTGTTTTGGATTTGTCTTTGGAAGGGATCCTATTTTGGATGAAGCAAGATGTAAGGATAGCTTCCCCCCACAAGTTCTGGGGAGCTCCAGAACTTTGTAGCATGGCATTTACCATATCTAGTAGGGTTCTGTTTTTCCTTTCAGCCACACCATTAGATTGAGGAGAGTAGGGGGCTGTAACTTGATGAATTATCCCATGTTCTTGACAGAATTGGGTAAACTCATTAGAGATATATTCCCCTCCTCTATCAGATCTAATGATTTTAATTTTCTGATTCAGTTGGTTTTCAGCTTCAGCCTTAAATATTTTGAATTTATTGGGAACTTCATCTTTTGATTTCAAGAGATAAGTGTAGCAATACTTAGAACAATTGTCTATGAAGGTCACGAAGTATTTGCTACCACCTCTAGTTGGTTCTCTATTGGAATCACACACATCTGAGTGTATAAGCTCAAGAGGTTTGGAATCCTTTATTGGAACCGATTTGAAAGAAGTTCTAGGCTGTTTGGCTTGAGCACAAATCTCACATTTCTCATTTGGGCCTAAGAAGGGATTAGGGATTAAACCTAAGTTGTTCATTCTGGTTAGGTATTTGAAGTTCACATGTCCTAGCCTTCCATGCCAATAATCAGAATTTTCAGTATTTAAAGTTGTATAAGAGACAGGCGATAAAGGAATAACATTTAATTTGAAAAGACCATCGGAGGTAAAACCTTTCCCGATGAAATTGTCTCCTTTAGAGATTACAACTTTATTGGCATCTAGAACAATTTTGAAACCAGATTGAACAAGAAGAGATCCACTAACAAGGTTCCTACGGATCTCTGGTACAAGTAGAACATTATTCAGAGTTAAGGTCTTTCCAGAGGTAAACTTCAGGATGACCTGTCCATGTCCAAGTACCACAGCCGTAGACCCATTTCCCATTGTCACACTTCCTCCACTTGAGTTCTGAAAATTGGAGAACCAAGATTGGTTAGAACAAACATGGGCATTTGCTCCAGAATCTAGCCACCATTCTGATTCATGATGAGCTAGATTGACAATGGGAAGATGAGGTACTAACCTTAGGGAAGAGTTGGAAGGTTGAGATTCAACAACATTCACATGATGTTTGGTTTGCTTGTTGTTGGGATTCTTAGACGGTACCTTTTGGGTCTTTCTGTAGAAGCAGTCTGGGGCAAGGTGGTTGTCCCTTCCGCATACATAGCAGAATCTGCCATTAGGTACCTTCTTATTTCCTTGAGATGAATGTTTAAAATTGGCAGAAGAGTTGGCTTTAGGAAAGAATCTAGGATTCTTGGTTTTGTTTTTCTGAAACTTGTTGGGTTTCTTATGGTTGGGCTTTCTAGAGAAGTTTGGGTTTGAGGATGACTCAGAGAGGTGGACACTATTCCTAGACTGGTTAGGTTTAGAATCTCTTTGCCTGAACTGTTCTTCTATTTTGATAGTTTGGATTACTTCTCTGACTGAATTCAGGTTTAGAGATTTCCTAAGATCCTGGGCAAATTTGGACCAAGATGGTGGGAGCTTATCTAGGAGAGAGGAGATGATGAAGGATTCACTAAAAGTGGTTCCACATAGTTGGACTTCATTTATCAGGTTTTGGAATTTGTTTAGTTGATCAGTTATAGGAGAGTTGTCAGACATCTTGAAGTTGTTAAAGTCTGAAGCTGTGAATCTCTTCACGCCTTCATCATCCTTTAAGTATGTATCTTCAAGCGATGTCCAAATCTCTTTAGCTATGATGAATTTCCTATAAGTTTCATATAAGACATCAGACAGACAGCTGAGGATTCTGAATTTACAGTGATATTCAATTTCCTCGGGGTTTTTGGATTGAGAGGTAGACTCAGATTTATCAGATAAAGAGTCAGAGGAAGAAGATTTAGGATTTGAGGGTTTTTCATATGGTAATGGCTTACCAATTGCACTGAATAACCCTAAAGTTATTAACCAGATTTCCATCTGTTCCTTCCATCTAGTAAATCCAGATCCACTGAATTTTTCAGGTTTAAGAGAGGAGTGTTCTTCATTTGCCATTTTAGATCTCAATCTCAAGGAAATAATTAGATATATTATGAAGCTGGAACAATGCAAAATAAACATTGTAAAATTTTATTTTTCAAAATTAAGCAGCTATTCAGTATATTTAAATAATTCCTAAGCAGGAAGATATATTGCAGAAATAGATCAGGAACTTTGATAATGCAAAATAGGATAAGAAAATTATGCTACTCAATTTAAACTTGCAAATTACCCTAAAATATGCAGATAAAATTTCTATGCATTAAGATAATTTTATTTGAATTTCCCTGAATTTTCCCGATTTTTTTTTTTTTTTAAAAAGGATTTAATTAATCCTTAAAACAATTAATAAATCGAAATTCGAATAAAATTGAACCAGACTCGGGTTAGGATCAAATTGAGTCTAGGCTCGGAATCTGGTTCGACCCGAGCGCAGGCGCGCGGCTGAGTCGAGCCGCGTTCCGCGTCCGAAGATGGACGGCTGAGATCGCGCCAAGATGCGCGTTTGAGATAGACGGCGATCCTTCGACTTGGTTTCGGAGAAGCGGAGCGGGCGAAGAAACAAAAGCCGGATCCGAGATCCGAAATTCGAAAAAAATGAGACAGAAGCGAACCGGATCAGGCGCGAAGGAAATCGGATCGGATCCAAAGAACGAAACCCGACCCACGACGCTATCGTCGTTTAGGGTTTGGGCGACGGCGCGGCGATTCTTTTCGCGCGGCCGTCCGGCGGTTCTACAGGGCGGCGGAGGCCTGGAGAAGAGGCGCCGAGGTGGGGAAAAAATTCAGCGGCGAGAGGAGAATGATTTCGAAACCAAAAATCACTTTGATCGTCGACGATCGCTCCGGAAACAGATCGGCGACGGCGAGAAAACTCGAGAGGATTCCGACGACGTTTCTCGTCGATTCGATTTGTCTCCGCGTCCACGAAGAGAGCCGTGAGCTCAGACGCGAGAGACGAAGACAAAGAAACCAACGATGCTCCGGATGGCGGCGTAGATCGACGGGAAAATGTGAAAAACCGGCGACGGCGAAACAAACTCGACGGCGCGCTCGCGAGAGAGCTCGCGGAGGCATCGAAGCGGACGCACGTGCGAAGCGCGTGACGCGCACGGGCGACGCACGAGCAGCACAGTGAATCGGAGTAAAATCGGGAGTCAGATCAGAGGACCGTAGAATGCAAAATAGGATATGAAAAATTGATTAAAGGGTGAGTGAAAATCTGGAAGATTTGCCGATCAAGAATTTAGATCAAAAAGGTGCACAGTAAATCCGGAATCGATTAAACCGTAAATCAATGATTCGAATCAATTAAACAGTAAAATCGATCTTAAACTTTGGCAGAATTGATAATTAAATGCAGAAATTAATTAGATCACAAGAAAAGATTGCCTTAGATTGTTGTCGATTTTAATTCCTGCAAAGATAAAACTACCAACAATGAAATAAAACAGCATTAATTTAAAAGAACCTGGAGGCGACGTATCGTCTGTCCTAAGGCAATTTTCGTCCCACGCACGGGCTTAGTCGAAGATCCGCCTTGAAGATACAACCAGGGCTAGCTTCCTGCCGGTGCGACGGTGGAAGCCCTGTCGGAGCAACTTTCAACTTCTAGCAGCAAAATTGGAGAAAGAGAATTTGGAGAGAAATTTCAGAGCTAGAGATTCTGAGAGTCTCTTGATGTGTTTTAACCAGTATCCTAGCCTCCCTTTTATAGGGAAAACTCACTGATTAAAATATTAATAGTTTTATCCAAATATTTAATTAAATATTTGGAAACTATTAATAGATGCTCAAAATAGGTAAGTGGATTAATTTAAAAAATAGTAAATTAATTCTCCACCAAAAATAGTCGAGTACACACGTTGTGTGCGTGAGAAAATTTATGAGAGATTTTTAGATTTAATTAATTAATTAATATTTAATTAATTAATCCAACAATTGGCACTTGGAGCCATGTCAGATTGGCTGGAGTGGTCAGCGAAAGGTCATGGCAGAAAATTTTGCATTGAAAGGTACATAGGCTCCATAATAAGGGAACAAAACACTAGAGTAGGGGGGAAGGCGGTGTCAGCGGCAATTGGTTTCGTTCACACGATGTGGAGGTCGACGTGAGCTAGACCCAGGTTGTTGGGCTAGGCCTACGATGTTGGGCTGCCAAGCATGAGGGCAAAACTGGAGAGACTAGATTTTTGTTTGATTCTAGTAATCCGGCCACCAGATAGTATGTCCATTGGGTCACCCGAAAGAGGAGAGGCGGTAGTTGAAGTTTGGCACCAATTGGTAGTGAATTTTGTGGCCTCTTCTAAGAATTGCTTTGAGTCATCATCAATTCCCCTGGTAGGAAGAGTTCTCTTTAGGAGAACGAGAGGAGATGGGCTCGAAAGATGTATCGGAGCTAGCTAAGGTTTCTTCCTCTTATTAAGAGAGTGGTGGATGATATGACAGAAGATCTCCAATGTTGGTAGATTGTGGATGTAGGCATTGCGATCAAAGTTAACTCTTTTCAAATAATTTTTATTTAATCAACTTAATATTTATAAGTTCTTATTAATTCATATAAAGTTAGGATCAATCCTAAAAATCCCCCCAAAATTCTTAAAGATTCAAAATATCATTATAGAAATTCTAAAGAAAAATTCTAAAATTTGGGGCGTCATAATAATATAATTTTTATATTTTTCGAAGTACAAAATGAGTTACATTTATATATGATATTTCAGTGTTGTAAAGAAATATTAATAATTACTAAGATGTTTTTACTTTTTCATAATTTTTATATTGTTTTCTTAAACTATAATAAAGTAATTAAATGGTCTATGTATCTTTTAAAATGATATAAATGCCACTTTATTTTGTATCTTTTTATAGCAAAAAAAAGTGAATTATTATTATTATTTGACATAAGTAAATAAAGTAATGATAGTAAGGTTTGACCCAAAGATGTTATTATCAACAACTAAGGTACTTACCAGTTAATTAACTAACACTCTCCTAAAGTAAGTGAATTATTTCATTCTCCTAAAGTTGTTATTTTGCTAAATAATCAGTGTCCAAGCCTTTCTTGATTAAAATGGGTTACATCTCTATAAGGCGACTTTAATAACTTGTGAGTTAGTTCAATTTTTTAAAGGCTTCATAACGTTTATATATTTTTTTAATACATTAACAAAGTGATGTGGACGACCTGTATATTTTTATCAAATAAGCTAAAAATCTTACTTATATATCTATAACGTTTTTACTAGACTTGGAATTTTTATGATTAATAATAAATTTTATTTATTTATTTATTTTAATTTTTATGAAAATGTAAATGGAATTATTTAACTAGTCCTACATATATTTATATTTTTAAAATAAATTCTTGTCGGTATGATTTTGGTAATTAGTAAGTTGTTTCACTATTACTAAAAATTGTGAGTTACACCTTGTTGATAAAATATACTCTAATCATATCCAAAAAAAAAAAAAAAACATAAAAAAAAGGAATTAGTTTTTTCAAAAAAAAAGTGAATTGAAATTGAACAAAATCGAAACGAACCGAAAATGTTGGTTTGGTTCGCTTTGGTTTTTAGAGATTGAACCGGAAGTTTACGACCGTTCACACCAGGGTTTGTCGCCATTTTCGGATTCTATTTATCTGCGAGTAAATTGCCTCCTCCACCCTCTCCACGTTTGGTAACTGGAGGCACACGAGCGCGCTGGATCTCTATTCTTTCATCCTCGTTTTTCTTTTCCATTATTCCTTAAATTACTCGCTTTCTTCTCAGTTCCTCGAATTCTTCCCTCTCTTTCCGCGGCCAGCGCTGTCCGAGAAGCCGAATTGGAAATGAGTTCCGCAGCGATGCTCGAGATCGACCCTGTTGAGCTCACGTTTCCATGTAAACCTACTCCTTGTTCCCCAAGACAATGATGATTTTTACGAATTTTTTGTAACATTTCTGCATCTTTAGGCCTTTTGTTGTTTTCTAATTGTTGTATCTTTCTGTGATTTGCTGGGAGAAGTCGAGCTAAAGAAGCAGATCTCGTGCTCGATCCAGATAACCAACAAGTCGGATAACTTTATCGCATTTAAGGTGATCGGTTTGTATTTCATTCTTCTGCTGCATTTTGTAAACCCTAAAAAAGTTCGAATATATTCATTTTCTTACATCGTGTTTGAAGTTTGTTTTGAATATACCGTCATTCTGATAGGTCAAGACGACAAGCCCGAAGAAGTATTGTGTCAGGCCCAATTCTGGTATCGTTCAGCCCCGATCCATATGCGATGTCACTGGTATGTTAATATTGTTCCCGGCCTAAATTTCTGTTATTAGACAGAGCAGTTGCATCTGAAAAATACTGCAACCTCCAGTCACAATGCAGGCACAGCGTGAAGCTCCTCCAGATATGCAATGCAAGGACAAGTTTCTTCTCCAGAGTGTTATCATTAACCAAGATGTTGCTGTGAAAGACATCACTCCGGAGATGGTATTCCCTAGTTGCACCTTTAGATATGAGCTTTGACATATTCTCTTTTGTGCCATATGTATTCTCTTGGAAATTGATAGATGCATCGAATGCTGTTTTAGTTTGGAAAGGAGTCAGGTAATGTGGTGGAGGAAGCAAAGTTGCGTGTAGTTTATGTCCCACCACCTCAGCCACCCTCACCGGTTCCCGAGGGATCCGAGGAGGAATCATCACCTAGGCCATCTGTATCGGATAATGGAAATGTAAATGCATCAGAATTACTTGCTGTGAGTATTCTTCATAACTGAGATACGCAAATATGTGATTCTCCTTCTTTTTTCTGAAATGGAGGTTTTTTATTGTACGTGGATCACAGGCAACAAGAGCATATGCTGAAGATGTCCAGAAAGAGAATAATTCTGAGGTGATTAAATTTTTTTCTTCTTATCGTTGAGGTTTAGTGAACTTGATTTTGATTCTATGGATAATATGCTGTTGGTTTTTAATCTTAAAGAAAGATTGTATATATTAATCTTTCAGTAATGTTACCTAAGTTTTCCTGTTAAAAGAATTGGATGGCAAGATATTGATGCAAGCCATTGCATAAAATTCCATATGTGGAGGAAACAATGATTCAAAGGATTGCAGAAAAAGGAATTTATGCATGATAGGCAGGATTTGAAACCAACCAAGACGTGTTATGATAATATATTGTAGATCGGTTGAGTGAATATATAACCTAAGAGCCTAAACGGTAGAAATACAAAACTATATATAAAATCTCTAAATTCCAATGGATCTTAGATCTTAAGCTTCTTTGCTAATCTGAACACTTAAATATGCTTGTGCTATATTCACTTCAAGTGTGCTAACTAAGAAACAGAATGTACCATGTCTATTACAACACGTCTATATAATACTAACTATCAACTGCTGTCAACTAGGCTTTAAATTTAAGCATTGTAGGTGAACAATTCTCGACCAAAATTAGTGATACTGTAGAATTGAGTTAAACATGCTGCTGTTTATTGAGAGTTAGAGGGGCATAATGAATCAGGAAAATGGACCAAGTACTTTTGCTTGACTTTATATGTTTGGCTTATGGTAGATTCCTTTGCCCTATTATGCTCAATTCAGGTCAATCCGTCAACATAATGTCATATCTTTCATGTTACCTAGTTTTGGCCATAACAATCCATTCTATTGGCTCTCAAAATCTGGCATAGCTGATAGCTCTATATTGTCTACCATATGTAATTTGAGACATTTTGTGAACTTTTCTACCCATTTCAATAGTCTAAGATTGCATAGCACAATCGTTGTGGTTTTAAGTTATTTCATATTGGAAAAGATTAAACATAACGAAAATCTGAAACAAAATTCTGGATTTTACATATGAAATTGGGATCATTGTACTGGTTTGACTCTATACTAGGGCACGTCTAGGGTCAATACGCACTGTAATATATGCAAACTGTTATTATATGTCATTATGGACCTATTCAACTGTGCACTGATGTATTGGTACATATTGATATTTTAAACCTTGCTTTAAATATAGTGTATCAATGAACTCCATGATGTGATTTTGGTAATTTTTTAGTTAACATTAGTTATCATTAACTTTCATAATATTGCTTATTTTACAATTTTATGAAGCAAAATTTTGAGCGATTTTTAGTTTTATCGTACATGTGAAATCATGTTACATAAAAATTAGATAATAAGTTATGATACTTACACTATCTTATAGACCACTTATTTGACTTATTTCAATCTAATAAATACGACATAGAGCAGTTGTGTGCCTTAGTAAACTTGGTGTTTATCATGATGGAACTTATGATCTAATATTAATATTATAGGAATTTATAAAAAGGGTTAAAATCTGCTATGTGAATGAATATTAACTATCTAATACTGATTTATTAGTTAAAAATTGTAATGGTTTGTACAGGTTCATTGCAAACATAGCTTTAAGCAAAATAGGTTAAAATATGTAAAAGTTACTCTAGATTAGCAATGAACCTTTATATATTTGTATCTCATGCGTAGATGGCAGTATTGGTTTGCATGCATGCTTTCTATTTGAATTATAGGCTAGCTAAAACAGAGAGCTTCGAGCCCTTCAGTTATTGATTCTGATGATAATTTAGTGAGTGGTGTTTGACCTTATAGTTTATAGCATTGTTATTATCTACTCGGGGCCTTGTTGGAAGTTATCTTATAGGAATATAACCGGCATGACTTCTATACACTTTTTTTTTTCTCTCCTTTTTAGGAGATCATTTTTTTTTCATTTTCCCTTCAATAATTAAGACTTTTAGGTATAGTAAACTGTCACCTTTCAATAATTACACCAAAAATGTGGGCTATTGCGAGTGTTGGCATTGGGATTATGAAGGAATTATCATAAAAGGGATCTTGCATCCATAGAAGCTGGACAGATATTAATCTTGCACCCTTAAAATCACTTCAGTTGATCTCCGGTGCATTTCCGGGTTAGATTCTTATCTTAATATAACAAGCTAATTTCAATGACAGTTTCAATTGTAAAAGTGCTAGTTCGGACAGTTGAACTGCAAGGCACTTCCATGACTGCTTTGGTCAGTGGTACATGATCCCTATTTTGTAATTACACATTCCGTCCGAGTGAATTATGTTTGGTTACAACTCTTTAATTGTGGGTTTTGTTGCTCTGGGAATGAATTCTTTTGTAGACACAATATATTCTATTTTTTGTTTTATTTTGTAAACTTAACAGTTAGCCTTTGCGTTTCTGTGGAATTTGAGCAGCGTTATTTCGTCTTGTGCCTGTAAATGTTAACTAAATAAATTCAGTTTCCCCTTTTTCCCGTGCAGAATTCAGCTTTAGTTTCAAGACTGACTGAGGAGAAGAGCGCTGCTATTCAACAGAACAGTAAACTTAGACAAGAACTGGTAAGGATTGGTATGTTTAAACATGTGATGCAAATGTTTCTTTTTCAATTTAATAGAATTTAAAACCTGAGTTATTCATTACTTTATGAAGTAGTGATTATTAAACTTGATCTTTATGACATGTTTAAGAAAATTAAGTATCCTGACGAAAGTTTTTGAACTTCTGCTTATCCTTTCAATTTCATTTTCTCACATTTATTTCTTTGTTATTTTTACTGATCCCAGTTGCTAAGACACTGACTGTAGTTGAGCGATATAATATATCTGGTTCTACATTTCCCCCATTTGTGTTTATTTAGAAGTGCGATTGAATGTCTTGTGTAAGTAAAAAGAGTTTCACTAGCTGGACCTGGATCTGCAGTACTTGGATAGGGTGCCTTTGAGCAGTTTACATGTGCGTCAGTAAAACTGTGCAGTTGTACAAATTAAATTCTTCTTATTTGTTTAACCATGTCTTTAAAAAGTTAATTTCTCATCATTGTAACCTGATAAGGTTAATCTAGGTTTTTTTGTTTCCTTAGCTGGGAAATTAGTCTATAAGATTAGCATAGCAAGTTTTCGCACAGGCAGTGATCTTTTCACTCCTTTAGGGTCTTGGTGTACGAATTCTAACTTCTACTTGTACAAATTAAATTCTTCTTCTAATTTGTTTAACCATGTCTTTGAAAAGTTCATTTCTAATCATGGTACCTTGATAACGTTAACGTAGGTTTTCTCTTTGTTTCCTTAACCGGGAAATTATAAGATTAGCTTAGTAAGTTTCCGCACAGGCAGTGATCGGATGAAAAGAATGTGTAATTCACGGTGTGCGAATTCTACTTGATTTGATTAAAATATATTTGTCGGTCCATAAACAAAAGCTAAATATCTTTATATGATATATAATCCATTTATCTTTATGGCCTTGCTCCTTTCGAGGAATAACAAATGGGTTCTCTTTTTTCCTTTCTGCCTTCCGATCACCTGGTTCTTTCATAATCATTTGTTACGATGACAGTAGACAAACTATTTCTTGGAATTGTAGAGGTTGTTAACAAATCAATTTCGTATTGCATGCGTCTTAAGTTCTGGACTTTATAGAATTCATATATTTCCTTATCCATGTTTGCAGGAACTTTTGAGGAAAGAAGTCAGCAAGCAACAAAGTGGTTTCTCATTCATGTTTGTGCTGATCGTTGCCTTGCTTGGAATTTTTTTAGGGTACATGTTCAAGAAGTAATTATTTGATATAACCTCATTTTTGGGCACTCACTGATTGACCGGTAAAGTGAGTTGGGGTTCGTTTTGGAATCAGAATCAGTTCGCCATGGGACAAATGTTTAGTAGCAGCTTAGTTTGTTTAATTGATACCATGGTTATTGTAGTTTGAGTACTTGCGGTCTTTCCAGTACTTGAGATAATCTTTATCAGAACATTTGTTTCCACCACTACCACCATCATCATCAATATTATTTTATTACTATACTATTATTTTTATTACATAAATTGTAACATGAGCAATTTATATCAAGCTACATAACCCTTGCAAATGTTTCTTGTAAGGAGCAATACTATGCAAGTTCCAATTTTACTCTTGTGGTGGTCTATTAAAATATCAATTAAGATCTTCTATATGTTGCGTTTTCTTTTTCCTGGGTTTTAAGAACAAATGCCATGAAAGGAGAGGAAGAAAAGTAAACAAAATCATTGTTGTGACGCTATTCTGTTGTGCTTTTGTGTTTCAGTGAGCCAGCATTCGTTCTTTTTCACCTTACAGGTAATTTGTCTTAAGGTGAACAGAGTTTCCTAACCCTGTAAATCAGAGTTGATAAGGACACGCTGACAGATTGCCCGTCCAATAATAGTTTCCAGTTGGAAGCCTCTATTTCCAGTTGAAATAGTGGCTCGTATATAAGGTGTTGTCTTGACCATCTCATGCGTGCTTTGAAGGGTGGCAAACATCTTCACTTGTTTAGTACCTACACTTGCATCAGATGGTTGGGGCATTGGCATAAGCGTTGAATTGCAATGCCATATATGGGAAGATCACTTGTTGAGGGAGGGAGGGCGAAGGGCGTTAAGCCTACATGGGAGAATCAATATTTGAGAATTTGATACAACTTGAATTATGTGCAGGCAAAGCTTCTAAACTTCTGAATGCAAAATTATCTTCTTATATGGAGAGGATTTTTTTTTTATTTTTTATTGAAAAAAAAGAGAAAAAGTTTGACAAATTTTTTTAGATATATTATATGATAAAAAAGAAACCACCCAGATCTAATTGCAATGTCACACGTGAGACAAGAATTTTAGATTGCCATACAAGATCAACTAATGTAATGATGCCTGAGTGAATTATTAAATCAAGCCATGCAAGGCCAAATTGAACCACCAAGACAAACAATTAATAGGGCTCAATGGAGTTGAACCAATCTGCCTAACCAAACAATATCATCTTATTGAGCCAAATTATAACACTAGGATGGAGCTTGGGCCAAAAAGTTATGCTAGATTAAAAATTGTGCTGTGTTGGATAATTACAGTAGGTTAGTTGACTATATAGATCAAGCAATTGCTCAAACATAAATTGCTATATCGGACCAAGTTAGACTAAGTGTGAGCATCGTTTACGTAAATTGAATTTATGAAATTTAATGACAGAATCGGTGAATTCAATCTAGTAATGATATCAGTATAGGTAATTTTTTTTTTCAGTTTAGTAAATTACTGAATGTATAGATATAGGGGCTAATTTCTTATTCTTTCTTATTTTCCTTTTCAATATACTATAGTGAAATAACTCTAAAATAAATCAATTACTAGGATGGAAAGACAAATTCAAAATAAATCACCTACTAGGAAAAAATAACTATAAATAAATCATCTATAACTTTGAATTATCTACCATTGGTTACGCCAATTAGGTATAAAGATGAATGAAAAATAATAATATTCTTTACAGAAAGCAGTAATACTGACATTAGAAACAAATTAGCTGGCTCCATAGTAGAGTAAAAATTTGTTAATTTTGAGACAATTTTGTGTTGTTTCAATAGTCACCTAATCGTTCAAACAATCCTTGGGATTTGAGATGCAAAATTTGTTAAGCTACAAAAAGCAATAGTTGTCCGCGTCGATACAAATATTTATTTTCTAGACCAGCTATGTACAATTTAAATTTATTAGTGTGATTTAAGTCCTTATTTACAACCTAAGCCATAAATCTCAAAGTTAGATAATTTCAAAACTTTAACATCTATCGATGAGGAAAGTGTTGACAACGGATGACGATTGTTTTTGTCGAAGTCGTGAGCTATAAGGTTGCCCATGTTGAAAGTGGGTGTGCAAGAAAGCCACATGCGAGTTGGACAGACTCGAATGTGAGTGCATGAGGAGCCCAATGAAAATGAATGAAATGAGTCTAATGTGAGTTCATTGGAGGCTAAAAGAGAGATGACTGAGAGTTTGCGTAGATGTCGATGAAAACAAATGGAGCTATGGCGATTTTGTGGGTGTAGAAGGGCTAGGGTTTTCACAGGGCTAGGACTAAGATGTAACTATAGTTAGGTAAGTTTAAATAGTTGCTTTAAGATCCATGCTTGAAAGACACTTTAAAATTTATGAAACATCATTGGGAGGGTACCTTTGATCTAGAAGAAATTTTCATTGTATGACTTGGAACAGTAGCGATATGGGCAATGGGTTGTAGCGAATCGTTTGCACTGAAACTCAGATTGCTAATAGCAACGTTTGTAGATCGAGTCTACACCAATTTCCCTTTTCTAGCCTCAAACGTGATTTAACCTAACTCTGCAGCTCCTGACCTAGAATAGAATAGACATTTTAACAACAACATTGCCACTACAACCTAAACATCACTTTCGGTAGGCGAAAATTTGTAATTGCTAAAATCAAGCTAGACACATCAATGATGGCTACCGGTGGTCATCATCGCAATGGGTGAAGGCTAAGTTAACAATTGTGACGCCCTGGGTATAGTGGGGGTATACTCCACCCTTTTCATGGACTCATAGAGGTTATGAATAGGGAGCAAACACCCTTATATGTGTAAGACCTAATGTAGGAGGGGCCTAGTAGTGAAGCTAGGGCTAACATTGTGTTACGCTGTGTTTACAGGTACTTGTTGAGGAGCTGGTACATTGGCACATGTTTCATCCTTGCGTTTAGAACATGGTGCATAGGCGGTGCACATTGCCAAAGACATAGGAGCATGGGTTAGGACTCTTGTTGGGTTCAAATCCAAGTGCCATGGTGTGCCAAAGGTCACTTAGGCGGTTATGTTCAGTTAGGACATAATTGTCATTAAGTGAATTGTTTGAATTTAAGTTGGCACATGCTTACCACATGAGTGAGCTTGGTTCAAACGAGTGGGCGACTTAAGTTTGGATCCAATTGGCGACTTGGATCCACTTTGGCGATTTGGGCAGCTTGATCCAATTAGGCGAGTATCCACTTAGAAGAGGATCCAATAGGAAACATTCAAAGGGGAACTCGACCTAGAGTTGGTGGCTGATCACTCATCATCCACACGCACTTGTTGTTGGCGGCTTCTTTGGCGTGAGCTTTGTGAAGGCGGCAGCAAGCTTTGGCAATCTTCCTTAGAGGCGAGGAAGAAGTTTTCTCTTGGTGGCAAGGGAGAGCATCCATCCACGAGAACAATTGGCGAGGAGGCTTGCACAATTGGCGAGTGGTAGCTTGCACTTGGAGGCGAGTGCAAAGCTTGGACAACAACATCAAGGGGCGGCGACACTCTTCTGTGGGCGGCACACTTGACCTTCCTCCCCAAGAGCAGGCGGCTCTTGGGGTTTTGGGCTCTTCTCCAGCGAGGGAAACAGGCTAATCTTGTTCATACACATTGTGTATAGAGTGTTGTAACTCTAGAAGGTATAACTCTCTTAGTTGAGTAGTTTTATTCTTGTATGAACATTGTCGTTATTTTAGTTGAGGTTTTGTGCATCCTTCCCACCTTGGGAAAGGGTATTTTCCTCACATCTATTGTCCTTGGACTTTCGGCATTGAGTGGTTTTAGGCATTGTGGTTGCCGCAAGCTTTGTGCTTGGTACCAACCCGTGTCTCGCTGTGTAGTGGTGGATATTTGCTTAGGGTTTGGGCATATATATAGTGCCCTTGATCGTTGAGAACTGCCTGTGTGTGTACCTTAAATAAGTCTAGTGCAAGGGTTGTCTTTACTTAGGGCGCTTACCCTGAAGTGTGCAAAATGGTTGAGGTGTGTGAACCTCAATCCGCCACTCAGGGCATTATCCAAAAGCACACAGAGGTCTCGGCTACAGTTTGGAGTCAAAGGGCCGTGTCAAGATGCAAAGGGTTTAGGCAGAGCATAGAGGCAGCCTCAGGATCAGAGTAGAGCACGAGAGCGCGTTAGTTTCCTGTATTCCACATAGGTGCGTAGCAGAGAGTGTTGGCTGATAATTTATATAGAGATGTGCAAATTGTACCATCATAATCTAAGGATTCGAGGTGAAAAATTAGAACCCGACAACAATGGTAAATTAAAAATGTCAAGCCTGGACCTTCACCACCATGGAGAATGTAACACTGATACTATTATCTACAGTGGCTTAAACAAAAAGTAGGCTGGCAACGACGCGCTGCCGCTTGTCGTCACTCATCTCAAGGATAAAGGTTATGGAAAGGAAGTAGTGCAATGATGGACTTCACCCAACTCGAGCCAGACTAGTAAACCCTAGTTCTCACTATCACTCGTGGCAGCTATGTAATTTGTTATGGATACCTGTAATTTCTTATATAACAAAATAAAATAATAATTATTATACTCTAAGATGATAAAATTATATAGCAATCTAAGATGATAAAAAACATAAGACAACACGCACATTAGTATTTAATTGGTTCGACTTATCGTACATCCACCAGTGAAGATGACTAGTGAAGATGGAGCAAATTTCACTATTAAAAATCTAAAATGTATAATAAATACATAGATACCTAAATCAACACCTCTCTCATGACAATTTCTCTAAATGTGTAAAAGGAATTTGTACCTAGTTTAAGAGAACAAAATCTTCTAATCGTAAAAAAAGTGAGGAGATTTACCTTTTTGAAGAGAAACACCTTTTTTGTACCTTGAAGTGCTGATGTAGAAGAGTAATCCTTGGTAAATATGTGAAATTCGCTAAAAATAAGGAAGCCCCTAGATACAATGGAATGAAAGATAAAATTGGATCAATATTATTAGTTTACTTGTAAAATTCACGGACCACATGGTTTAATATATAATAATAATAACAATGATGACAACTTATATTCATTAAATGCCAAAATTCATTAAACAAAAAACCAATAATATCTAAGATATTAATATAAAACATATCAATATATGTGTATCAATTAAACTTAATAATTTTTTACCCTATAATATCCAAATATAAAACATAAGTTCATAATTTGTTAGCTTGGCCATAACCACATATTTAATAGGAAGGAAAGGAGGAGAAAATAGATTGAAAGTTAGAAGTAGAACTATAAAATTGTATTTAGTAGGATAGATAAAAAATAAGAAAGGAAAAATAGAAGGAAATTGAGAGAAAAAATAGTCCTATTTGCTTTTCTCCCAAATCGAGCGAAAAACTGGATTTGCCCTTCTAATGCTTATTTTCACCTTTCTCTTTTTTATATTAGAACGAGGCTAGATTAAACTATTTCTATATAATCAACAAAAATAACAAAGTAAATAATAAGAACGAAAGAACTTGGAGGCGCGGAGAAACCTGCTGTCCTTAGGTGAATTTCTGGGCCCTCGTGTGAGCAAATTCCTGAGAGATCACCCAGGATACAATCAAGATTCTTCTCCTATGGATCACGACCGTGGAGAAGTTGATCGACCACCTTTGAACTTTGAGCAGCAAAAGAGGAAAGAAAGCTTGAGGGGATCTTGCAAATGCTATTAGCTATGCAATTTCTGTTGTGACTATACCCAAGGGTCAGATGCCAATTTATAGGCTAAACCCCCCACGGTTAGAACCATTGGATTAAATCCAACGGCTACCACAAATGTGCCACTAATAGGCTTGTTAAAATTAAAATAGCAAATGAATTAAATAAAATATAAAATAATTAAAAATGGAAAAAATAAAAAAGGAAAGTTTTAATTTTAAATTCCAACCCCACAAAATTAAAACTTTTCTTAAATATAAAAGAAAAGATTAAAATTAAATTTCTACTCATTGTCTATATTATGCGGTTAGTTAAGTGCACTTAAAGGCATATCCTTTACTTAGTAAAAATGTCTCCATCTGAAGGAAAGATAGTGAACTAGTCTTGAACTATTTTCCTTTGACCCAGACTTTAACATTCTCACACACAATATAGGTGGACCGATCACGGTGTTGCACATTTTTGGCCGTGCGCATGTATCATTCATGAGAGCTTCTGAGAGTTGTCTATGTCCTCAACTACGGCCGTATACAGAATCTCTCATATAAGAAGTTCCCTGCAAGGGATGAGTGTAGAGGCTCATCTCATGATAATTAAACACTTTGGAAAGTTTTCCTTTCCTCTACAATATAAGCACAAATATATCCTCAGGAATGGGAGTGTAGAGTATCAATTCTATCACATAAAATTTTATACACCATAGTGTTTTGTAATTTTTATTTTTCAAAGTGCTTATTGGCCAGTCAATAAGCTTGTTATTATCACATTGAACCTCCTTCTTTAAGCCATTCGGCTTCAATACATGTGGCATCCAAAGCCACTAACTCTACTTCCATTGTGCTCCTAGCAATTATGGATTGCTTGGAAGATTGTCATATAATGACACTTCCTCCTAATAAAAATACATAACCAGAAGTAGATTTGATATCATTGGAATTAGATATCCAATTAGCATCACTAAATCCTTCTAAAACAGAAGGATAACTAGAAAAGCTCAACCCATATGAGCTAGTACCTTTAAGGCATTTGAATACTCTATTTAAGGCATTCCAATGTGTTTGACTAGGATTACAGGTGTATCTAATTAATCTGAAAACAACATAGGCTATGTCTGGTCTAGTTTTATTTGAAAGATATAAAAGTGATCCTATACATTGAGCATATTTTTCTTGATCTACATATTTGCCATTATTCTTTTCCAGTATGACATTAGGATCAAAAGGATTAGAAAGAGGAGAACAATCATTGAAACCAAACTTTTCTAAAAGTTTGTCAGTGTAATGTGATTGAGATAAGACTAGAGAATTTGAAGAAAAGGAATCTTTATTGATTAGACAAGGGACTATATTTATTTTGAAGAGTCCTCCTGAGATAAACCCTTTACAGATGAAATTATCTTTTTTAGTAATGACAACCTTATTTACTTCTAGTATAATTTTATACCCTAACTGAACTAGAGGAGATCCACTAATGAGATTTTTCTTCACATCTGGAACTAATAGAACATTTTTGAAAATTATTGACTTCCCAGAAGTAAACTTCAAGTTGACATTCCCATGTCCTAGCACATTCACAGATGTTCCATTTCCCATTACTACACTTCCTCCATTTGTGTTTTGAAAGGAAGTGAAATATTTTTTATTGGTGCAAATATGAGCATTAGCTCCAGAGTCAAGCCACCATTCAAAATTATGGTGGACTAAATTGACAGAAGGAGCGAAGGAAACTGACCTAAAAGTGTTTGAGAAAGGTTCACCCTCAACTATATTTACTTGAGGTTTAGGATTAAATTCTTTTTTCTTGTTTTGAATCTTATCAGTCTCCTTAAAATTAGGTTTTTGTTTTGAACCTTATCAGTCTCCTTAAAATTAGGTTTAGAGATTTTAGTGTTATTGGTGTTCCTAGAATTAAAATTTTTACTCTTAGGATTAAACCTTGTATTATTAGATTTAAAGGGATTAAGAATATTATTTATTTGAATAAATAATTTCCCTAATATGAGAATTATTGTTGAAATAAACAGTTTACATGTTATGGCAAAAGAGTTCAACATGGCTAGAATCATAAGAAATGCTGTAAATAAAAATTTACAAATGTTGTTCTATTTTCAACAAAGCAGTAGGAACTATAACAAATATGATACTAGTAGATGCTATTCTATTTTTAAAGAAGTAGATAGGAACTATAACAAAGTATGATGCTAGCAGATCAAATGCACAAATAAAATTTTATAGCATTCAATTCTAAAACAATTTAAATTGCTGACAAAAATATTATCCTTTATTTATTTGATTTATTTTTTTCCCTACAGCCACTTTAACTTATGGCTAAAACCAGATTTTCCTTTTCCTTTTTTTTAACCTTTTTTTTATGAAAGCCAAAGCAGCAAAATGCATCGGCTGAAAGCGATGACATCACCCACGCGATTTCGTCAGCAGAACGATGCCAATGCCGGGCATGATGTCACCTGAGCGCTGCGTCGACCATTGCTCACGCCACCCACGTCACTCGTGCGCTGAACGCGTTGGGCGAACGCGTGAAGGCGGGTCAGACGCGTGAAGGTGGGTCAGACGCTGCAACATAAATCCGGATGCAACAGAGCAGGCGAAGAGCGAAGGGAGCGACACAGCCTTATCTCGCGTCGTCCGCCCAAAGCTTTGCAGCCGCTGCCGAATCCTTACCGCACCGCGCCTTCTACCGTCACTTCGAAACCCTACCACGTTGAGTCTACCGCCATCGCACGAAACCCTGTTGCCGCTATTTTTGTCACGAGATCGACAACGTCCAGATGTCGTCGATGACGAGACGGGCAAAGAGAGGGAGCCGCCGAGGAATCGTTAAGGCAAGAGGGATCAGCGCAGGCGACGGCGATGAACGACAATCGGCGACGGGTTGAAGGCAGCGACACAACGGATCTAGGGTTAAAAACCTAATTTCTTTTTAGTCGCTGACGGAGGCGACAACATCAATGCTTTCGATTTTTTTTTTTATTAAAACAGTAAGAAGGAAAATTTCGTAATGAAATTTTGAAAAATAGATTCAATTTGTTTAAACAGAGTAAACCTAATGCAATAAAAATTTTAAAACAATAGAAACAAACAGATGCGTTGATCAAAGAAATAATTTAATCTAGACTATCAAAAATTCACCTCAGATTATTAGAACGAGGCTAGATTAAACTATTTCTATATAATCAACAAAAATAACAAAGTAAATAACAAGAACGAAAGAACCTGGAGGCGCAGAGAAACCTACTGTCGTGAATTTCTGGGCCCTCATGTGAGCAAATTCTAGAGAGATCACCCAGGATACAACCAAGATTCTTCTCCTACGGATCACAATCGTGGAGAAGTTGATCAACCACATTTGAACTTTGAGCAGCAAAAGAGGAAAGAAAGCTTGAGGGGATCTTGCAAATGCTATTAGCTATGCAATTTCTGTTGTGTCTATACCCAAGGGTCAGATACCAATTTATAGGCTAAACCCCCCACGGTTAGAACCGTTGGATTAAATCTGACGGCTACCACAAATGTGCCACTAATAGCCTTGCTAAAATTAAAATAGCAAATGAATTAAATAAAATATAAAATAATTAAAAATGGAAAAAATAAAAAAAAGAAAGTTTTAATTTTAAATTCCAACATCTTATGCTTGCTCTCTCTTGTGCTTTTCTTGCAACCTTTTTTATCATCACTATCGTCGTCGTTGCTGTCATCGCCGCCTCTCACCTCTCATCACTGCCTTTTCACTATCGCCTCTCATCGTCATCATCGACGTAAAAATTAAAAAAAATAGGTATATTTATCAATCTTTTTAACTCTCTTTCTCTGTAAATAAACACAAAAAAATCTAATTATTTTTTTATTTTTCCTTACTTTTTAATTTTGTTCTTTAAAATAGCCTAAATGATGATTGTGCATTCCTCTCACCACAAAAACAACTTCAGCCCCATCTTATCTCTTCTCTTGAAATAGTCATTGCACTCCATTCGAGAGAGGAAAAATTAAAAATGATATAGATGTCAAATAGAAAAAGAGATGATAAAAAATACTGAAATTTTATAAGTTATACATCCTTTAATTAAGGAAAGAAAAGATGAGTTTTATTTTCTTTTTCAATTTTGATTGCACAAATATACTAGTGAATGCACTAGAAGTTTTGGATTTAAGAATCTAATTTATATAATGAATGAGAATATTATTCCTTTTCTTTTTATTTTTTTACCCAAACGAACCCAAAAAGGAGAAAATTGTTTTAATTTTGTTATTAAAACTTTTTTATTCCTCCTAGAATATGAAGAGAAAAACATTTTTTTAATTTTTTCTCTATAAAACATAGCGTTAGTATTGATCTATAACTGAGGCTAGTCACATCTACCTAATTGCAAGGATGGAAATCTCTCATAGATTAAACATAGTGATTTGTGGATAATACAATAAAAAATAACAGCCAAGATGAGTTTACTTGTGATCTTAGTTAGAATTCTCATAAATCATGCCGATAGAAGATATTGCAACAATTGCTCCAATTTCAATGCTATTGGAGAAGCCTTAACCTATTTCCTTAATCTAATAAACCTCAATCTAGGGACATATTAGGGATATAACAAGTCTATTTTTTTTGTCTACAAATGTTCCACACTAGTGCACAAAAGATATATATATAAAAGATTATCATAAAAGTTAAGAAAATAGTTGTTGTTGATCCAAACCAAATTAATCAGCTGCTCAGTGATGTACAACCTACCAAGTGCACATTTTAAATTGAAGACCTTCATCCTAGAATGTAATATCCTCAAATTCTAAAGAAAAAACTGAAAAGTTATCTTGTTTCTTGTTTATGATTTCAAATAGTTTATGTGGAAAGATGAATCTTTTACCATGTTAAAAGTTTTAACTTTGTAACAATCAATCTTCACAGGCTCTAGAATGAACAATTGACATTTATATATGCCACTATGAATTTCCTTTTGATAATCTTGATCAAAATTTTAATATGTTAAAGAACCAAATCAACTTTGTTGAAGTTTATGATCTCCACAAATTAGCACATTTCAACATCTTATTAGTTTACTTTTGAAGTAAATCTATGTATTTTTTTGTTGTGAAATGAGTATCAAGACAATTAAAAATATGTTCTCTATTAATGATTATAGAAAAGAGAAGCCAATTAGTAGTTCAAAATCATACCTTTTAAAGTATCATAGGGTTAAATCTCAATAGCAAAGGGTATGTGGCAACCTTACCTCTATAGTATCCATACACAATTGGATAGAATCTTTTCGCCTACTCTCTAGTGCTAGCATCGAAAGACTTGTCTTCTTGTCTTTCTTCTTCTTCCTCTATGAAGCAAAGAAGAAAATAGTACAAGAGGATAAAGGAGTGCCTCAAGGAGGAAGAGGCATTTGTTCATTTATCAGCAAGTATTCATAACCTAAGCATAATGGCGCCCTTCCTTTTTTTACAAAAGAAAGCCACACATATCTCAGGGTTACATGTGATAGTGCCTCCATAAAATATAAATTGGTGGCTCCAATAAACATTGAGCAGCGTACGACTTGAAGTGTCATCACTTTTCAATTTTGGACATTACCTCCACATGTGTTTAGTCCAAATGTCTGTCTCCATGTGTAACATATTAACTTCTTTTAAAATTTAAATTAAACTCTTTAATTTAATTATTAAAAAATAAATTATTGGTTTAAAACCAATGTCTATTATCGTTTGGTGATTAGTATCACCATCATGTCATTTGATAACACTTATCAAAATGATTCAAATGCATGCAACTTAATAGGTATTTATAATGTTAGAAGTAATATTATAATACCTCTATAACGTTACATAGTGACCGATGCTTAACAATATATCATTGCTACTTATATCATATAAATATCAAAATTAAACATAATCTTTGTGTGAAAATATGTTTATATAATTTAATCTTTTTATCCGTGGTTTCTAGATTGAACACAAGTTATGAAACATATTATACTTGTATAGTTCAATTATTACATTTTGCGATTCCCGAGTAAACTAATATACAAATACAATCAATATCACATATTGATTTATTTAAGTATGGTCATACTTTTCACTCTCACTTGATCAAAGCGCAGAAGATATCAACATTCATATTATATAAGTATCTTGATCATTCACATTTCTCTTCATAATTCCGAGATGAATTGATTCAAAGATATATCAACCATAAACTAATGTTAAGTCACCAAACATAATGACTAGAGCTTCCACAAGTAAATTGATCAAAGTTTCAAAATATACAGGCCGAATTGATTCCAAGATATATCAATATTATACTTATAAATCAATACCAAAATAAATTGAATTGATTTCAACATATATCAACCACAAAAAGATGTCAAGTCGCCTGAACCAATGGCTAGAGCCTCTACAAGTAAATTGATCAAAGTTTCATAGTACACTAAATTGAAGGATAGAGCCTCCATGATTTCATCGACCAAGTTCCACAAGCTAGTAATTTGAGTATTAGAGTCTTCACAAGTCAATCAATTGGATTTCCCCTAATCTTCAATTCAAAAGCTTGATTCAACCAAAGTCAAATAGATTATAGTCAGATCACAAAAATCAATATCTCGACTAATCACCTTTCGTGACTCCAATGTTCCTTGTGACTCCCGACGGCAAACTACGAGGCCCCCACCGAGATTGAAACCACCAGATCCTAGGGAACCTTCCCTTCCTCACTTTCAGAGCACGAACAAGGCCCATGAGGACATGGAAGATAAGCAAGCCCCTGCCTTCTGGTAGAAAAAAAGCGCGGAATGTGCTTTTTAGGAATAACATCGGGGACCTTCTAAAGGATCACTGAAATCAGATATTATACTAGAAGGAATAACAGCGAAATACCTAGATAGAGTCATCTTTTCTAAAGAGAAATTTGAGACTTAGAGAGAGAAGTGGAGAAGCTACTTGCTGGGAAAATTTCTTACAAAAACTCCCCCAACACAGATTGTGAAAGCAGCTATCATGAGGATCTTGAAGCCAAGTTCGATGTCTGTGGTGCTAGACTTAAAGAACTATTACTACCTGTTTAGGTTCAGCTCGATGGAAGAAGCAATTGGTTGGGATTCTTACTAGAGGTCCATGGACAATTCTTGAGGAGATCCTAAACCTCTAACCCTAGGTGCCAAACTTCTAGCCACTATTGCATAAGATCAAAACTGGCCCTATTTGGGTTAATTACCTGGGCTACCCTTGGAATATTAGGATGAAGAATATATAATCGATATTGCTTCCAAGATAGGTGAAAGGATTTAGTTCATAATAGAGGAAAATTTATTCGAGTCTATCTAGAATTTAAAGAAAGAAGAAAATAAAAATTAAAAAAATAAAAATAAAAAAAGAAAAGTTTATTTTCTAAAAAAATGAGAAAAAAAAGAAGGGAGAGAATTAGCATTGTTTACCAAAATAGCAAAAAAAAAATAAATAAAAAATAAAAAAATAATAAAACCAAGTCTGCGATTAAGAGAAGGGGAAATGAGTAAACACATATAAAAAAATAAAATATAAAACTAAATAATAATAATAATGAATTTTCTCCACTCATCTCCTATAAAAGACGGGCCAGATGCATGAAAAAACAGAAGAAAGAGAAGGACGAGAAGACTCTGCATAAGGAATCTCTTCATGAGAATACTAATCAGGTGAGATTTCCTAGAATCTTTATATCCCCATACTTTCTTGGATCTCTATATCCCCATATTTCTTAGGATCTTTATATCCTCATATTTCCTGAGATCTTTTGTTGGACTAATTATTTTTTTTAAAAAAATAAAAATATAAAAAATATAAAAATATAAAAATATAGCAAAAAAAGAAAATTTGGAAAATGAGTAAG
Source organism: Costus lasius (assembly GCA_027563935.2). Classification (NCBI taxonomy): domain Eukaryota; kingdom Viridiplantae; phylum Streptophyta; class Magnoliopsida; order Zingiberales; family Costaceae; genus Costus; species Costus lasius. The sequence continues at coordinate 55,261,605 of CM050447.1, forward strand.
TGCATATAAAAAAATAATAATAATAAATTGAAAAATTTGGATTTAAAAAAAAAATAAAAAAAGAGAGAATTCTTTGTTTACCAAAATAGCAAAAATAAATAAATAAATAAATATAAAAAAATAATAAAACCAAGTTTCCGGTTGAGAGAGTGGAGAATGAGTAAGTGCATATAAAAAATAATAAAAGATAAAATCATATAAAAATAATAAATTAAAAAATAAAAATAATAATAAAATATAAAACTAAATAAAAATTATAATAAATTTTCTTCACCCATCTCCTATATAAGAGAGGCTGAAAGTTCCCTAAAGGGGCGAAACCCTAAAGCATGCACATATAAAAAATTTGCATGGGCGGAATCTAGGGTTTCCTAGGATCGCATGCATGTCATATGATCAACTTAAGAGTTTGTATAGATCAAAAGAGAGATCATACCAGTGCCATTTCTTGGATGTGGCTCTCCTCCAAAGGTGGCGCACACAAGATGGGTGATCGCCTACTCCTTGTCGATCCTTGTGCTAGCAAGGCTCCAAGGTCTCCTGATCGCGTGAAGGGAGAAGAGATGATCTTTCTTGCTTGGTCGAATCCTTCTCTTGTCGTCAACACTCACACATGAGAGAGAGTCGTCGTGAGCAAAGGGGCGAGAATAGGGAGACCTCTTCGAACGTGAGGCGTGGTCTCATTTTGAGATCATGGCTTCTAAAAATAGCAAGCCACCACATGTGATCATGTGTTCACACCAAGTGAACAATCGCAATTTCCTCTCCCCTTGAACCATGCGCTCACTATGATGAGCCGGTTCATTTCATTTGGTTCAAGGACCAAATTAAGCCAAGCCTTGATCCAGATCACATTAAACCAAAAGGCTTAAGATCTGACCATTCATCTCTTGATGCTCTTGATCTCTCCGATCTAGCATCAATTCTCTCGATCGAAGCTTACCGATCTCAAGCCCTAATCAATCAAACATGATCAGACCAGATCTCACTTACAATCAGAGTTTAAACTCCTTTAAACTGAACCAAAACAATTCAGTCCACACGATCTGACTTAAGTAAGCTATATCATCAAATTGTGCGACCCTAAGGGTTTCCTTTAAATGTCGGTAACGATAACTCACGTTATCAAGATCAGTGAGGGGTATCTAGCAACACATCACTGTCTCCCGATATAAAGGAAAGAGTCTTCCAAGACTACACCCAAACCACAGCACAAGTGTGAACCCAAGTCACTTGACATATGTGTTTCCTTTGCCACTGGATGTTCTTATTGGATAAGCGTGTCAAGCCTGTAATTCCAATACGATGAGAATGATTAGATCAGATGAAACATAGTCATCTGGGTATGGCCATACACTTTCTCAATCATCTCATTCAGGGGGCCCCTATAGAACATCACACTCCAATCAAGGAGACGGCAATCCTATATCTATCACTAGTGCCCTAACATGACTCATGTTCATTATCCAAGATAGTCTATAACCATTATGTTTCAAATGATATTGAACTACCTCAAAACAATGCCAATCATCATTTAGAAACACAAGTGATCTCAAGTCAGAGGAAATATGCCACTTGTTCGCATATAAGGATTATTCACATTGTGACAAGCAATTGAATATCCTAAGTAGGGTCTGTCCAGTACATCCAATGTACCCATGAGTCTACATCTTATTCCATGCTCGAAGCATCCTATAAGACTAGAACACATATTAGTCTCAATCATATCAAGGCTGTCTCATGTTCACCAAGATATCTTGACTATGGACAAAACTGCATGTCAGCCAAGCTGAACAGCATTGAGACATTATTCAGAAGTATACATATTGCAGCAGATGATGTAACAACCTGAATAACAACCATTGCCTTTATAAACATAGAGTTTATACATGATACTGATATAATACCAAGGCCTCAAACATTAGCCTTAAGGGCATACCCCAACAGAGGCTAGGTGCAGAGAAGAAACACACACATGGCTGGACGAGAAGACCCTGCATAAAGAATCTCTTCACGAGAATTCTAATCAGGTGAGATTTCCTGGGATCTTTATATTCTTGTATTTCCTGGGATCTGTATATCCCCATATTTCCTGGGATCTTTATATCCCATACAAATCTTCTTGGGATTTTTATATCCCTTACAAATCTTCCTGGGATCTTTATATCCCCATATTTTCTAAGATCTTTATATTCCGATATTTCCTGGGATCTTTATATCCCCTCATCGATGCTGTCGTTGTTCTGATTATGAAGACCATGCAAGATTGCACATGTTGCTTGCTACTCTTATATGGACGGAAAAAAAATTCTATGATCGTCACTTGAAATGCCGAAGACAAATGCCCATGTACGAAGCCGTCAACACCGAAGCCCTGTTCGTCCGCCAATGCCATTACCACAAGAACTCCAAATCCGATCATTGGATTGTGCTCAAATTACGCCTACATGCTCTCCTCACACCGGCGAACCCATAGCCTACAAGATCTGTTCATCCGACCCTCGAATCAGCGAAATTGAGCGATTTTGTGTCGGCAACCCTATTTTCACCAATCTCTCTGATTCGCTGCCGATACTTCACCGTAAGGCGCTGATAGGGGTCCCGCAAGTGCACAGGTCTATCGAAGTAGTAAAAATATCAATCCCACAGGGACTAATGGACAAGTATCGACAGATCTCAAATTTGCTTGCAAGATGGCGTCGAAATTGGTGAAGTTTAAATGTTAAACTATTTAAATGCACAAGAACGTAAATAGATGATTTGCACGAGGGAATTTTAATGGGGAGAAGCATGAGGCTATGGGTTCACCGCTTTGACTCATCACTACTGAATAATCAAACTCCATTGCCGTAGTCCTATCTAGTTCAAGGCATTCAGACCCTGACGTCCAGGTCTCTCCCACCGACATCCCTATCCATTCCCATGGACACGGTTACTGGTCTAATCTGAATAGTTCTAATGCGTAGACGACCTTTCAGCCTATCTAACACGTCCAAGGTCCTAATATCCCCGAAGGGTGAGTACAAGTTTCCCAAAAGAGGTCCCCCCAAATCCCCTAATTTACAAACCTCCACCAAGGAAGTAAAGGCTCAAATGCCCCCTTTCAGGTGACATAGGCAAAGAGTACTGTGGTAATCCGATGCGTGGTTGGCCTTTCGGCACGCCCAGCACGCCTAAGATCCTACTGCTTACACTAGGAGAGTACAGTTCGTCAATGGGTTTCCTCTAGCCCCTGATTTACAAACCTCACAGAGGGAGATCTAGGCTTAAACATTCCTTTTCGGGTAGTGCAGGCAAAGAGTACATGCAGATCGGATAAACCCTCAACCGAAGGATTCTGACACACAGTCGGACTTTTGGTCTCCCCGACGCATCTAGGACCCTCATAATCCTCGCAAGTGAGTACACATCCACAAGTGGGTTTTTTCCCCTAGAGATACTGATTGACAAACCTGACTTCGGCGATTAGAGGCTCAAGCATCCCCTTTTCAGGTAATGCAGGCAAAGAGCATGCATACGGTTAAGCAAGAACTAGAGCATTTGGAATACGACTGTCACAACTAGTAAATCATCAAAGGGTTACCACCAAATCCTGATTCAAGAGTTAGCCTACAATATTCATGGTAACAACGTAAATTATGGTATTGAACATCACATACGTATGCAGGTTTATGCGGTGATTACAAGAGGAAGGTAAGATTGTATGATACTTTGCTAAGATCGTACAAATAGTGTAGCACATTGAATGTAACGCAAGATCTCCCTTACAAATTAATCCTTAGGGTGCTCACGCAGGAAGTGTCTTCAATAAGTGCAGATGTGCAGCCCCTTGTTCCCTTGCAATCGCCCTCCTCTCCTAAGCGCAGTAGCCTCTCTTCTATCCGTGCGAACCCCCTTCTCTCTTCTTCTCTAAGAGATTTTATCTCCCTCTCCTCTATGCTTTCTCCTTTTCCCCATGCTCTGCCAAAAGCTGATGCAGTCGCTATTGATTTTCGGCGAGAAAAGCTTCCGCCAACTTCCTCCCATGCCCTGTAAGATTTCAGCCGCCTGACCTCCAAGAAATGATGATTTTGTGGTTGAATCTGCCATCAAAAGCTGCTCCACGCCTCCTTTGTCAACGGGGAGAAAGGTCCTTAATGCCCCCTTTCGTTTCCTTAGGTTAGGTTGAGCAAGCCTGAGTTAAAATCGTGGCTTCGAAATAGGCGCGTCTGCGATCACAGGCATGATTCTGGTCGTGACTCGGTCGTGATTGATTAGTTTTAGCTTCAGGCACAGAGACAAATCACGGGCATGATTATGATCTTAACCCGGTCGTGATTCCCAATAAAGACTCCAACAGATCCGAAAACTTCCAGTTAGGATCATCTTGGATTAGGAGGGGTTCCCCTGGTCTCAAAAGCCCAAAATACATCCTCTTTGTGGTCGTTTTGACCTGAAAATGTGAAAATACCAAAAGAGGTGTAGATTCCATAGATGTAGAGTAATTAAGGCAATAATGAGGCAAAAGACCCAGAAATAGAGATGATTTTGTTGGTAAAATCATACTTGAAATGCTATATAAATTTGTGTCAACAGAATACCTATGACTTAAATCTTTGCTTGTCCTCAAGTAAAAAGAAATGAAATTCCATGAGGGTTGTTCGACTGAAGTTATACTCCGCAATGATATATAAATGCTAAATAATCACAGCTAATCAGTGGATGCACAAATCACTGTAGACTTTAAAGATGTCAAGATAAAAAGCAAAGCATCTAGGTTAGATCTATGGACAACAGTTGTACGATAATATTGGATAATAATAGTTCCTTACCACATGAAGCACTAATCCACTAAAACACCCAGAAGGTAAACTCTAAGGTAGTAGTAAGGGCCTTGCTCATAACCTCGGTTCCACCGCTCTCTTTCTCTTATGCAGTGCCAAGCCGTAGCTTCGGTACCACTGTCTTCTTTTCTTTTGCTTTGATTTGCAGTGCCAAGTCGCAACTTCGATACCACTGCCCTTCTTTTCTTTCACTTTATTTTTTCTTTTATTGGTAGTGCTAAGTCAAGACTTTGGTACCACTACTCTTTTTCTTCTTTTTTTTTCTTTCTGTTGGGCAGTGCCAAGTTGTAACTTCGGTACCATTGTCTTTTGTTTTCCTCTCTTTTCCTTCTTTGTATTTCGTACACGGTGCCAAGTTAGAGGAGCTCGAACCAAAACCAATACCGAGAGTTTTCAAGAGTGGTAAGTGTGTCAAGTGGTTTGATCTATAATCATCTGAACAAATAGTATTCGTGTTGTTGTATAGATGTTTCATAGATGCAAAGCTTATCAAAGTTCAATCCATAAATGTCCAGTGTATAAGGAATCAAGTGACTAGATGAGTTGATTAGCATAAAAGATGCTCTTAAGTTAGTGTGGGAGTATAGAACAATCATAGATTAAATAAATCAATCATGAATAGTATAAATCAATTAAGAATTAATCGATGGCTGCAAAGTGAAAAATTTTAGCTAGAGTATCAAGTGTTCGAAAGAATTCATAGGTAGAATATCATAAAAGTGACTAGGTCTGCCAGCAAAGTATCAAGATATAAAAGCGCATCATGAAGGTATCCTTGCAAAGTTTTGAAACATCATGAAAATAACTTGTCATAGAAATTGTCATGAAAGTGGGGCATATCATCAAAAACGTTCATCATGTTCGGTGTATGTTCAGTAGTAAAGAAGTTCAAAGTTTTGGCAGGTTTGGTACACCAACACATCAGTAGCAATAGTTTAACACAGCATAAAGTTTATCACAACAGTGCATATAACAGCATACCATAAAAGCATAAAAGTTCATCACGATGACCCCATCAAAATGTATCGTGAAAGTGTCAACAGAAGAAAATCTCCCCCAAAGCAAAATGTTGCATCGTCCTTGATGCATATAGCATAGATAAGCATCAAAATAGATGTGTGTGTTGGGGGGGGGGGAAGACTTACTGATGACTCTAAATTTCATAGCATATTTTTTGCTAAATCCATTGCACTTTTGAGTCATAATTATGCTCGTTTGCTTATTTTTATGCTTTATTTATCAAATATTTCAGAATCTACACCTTTCTTGGTTTTTGATCAATTTTAGATAAAAGGCATCATTATCATGAGTTTTCAAGAAATTTCAATGCATAGACAAATTCTAATCATCAAGAGGAGTTTGCACATCAAATTTCAAGTCGAACAAAGTTTTTTAGCAAAATAACGGCAGTGCCGTAATGAATTTTACGGGCGTAATTTGCAAATATGGCACTACTGTAATGATTTTCACGGCCGCTTCCCGCAGAAACTTTTGGAAAATTACGGCACTACCATAACGAATTTTACAGTACCGTAATTGTGGTTCGTTTCCCTACAGTAACTTCTAAAGTAATTACGGCAGTACCATAATGTTCTTCACGGTACCATAATCAAAACCCAGATTTCCGCAACTTGCCTGACTCTTCCGCGGATTTCTTGTGAAGACGATTTCTCGAGTTTTAGACCACCAATTGAAGATCCGTAAAAAGGGGAACGATCAAGATAAAGAGGAGAAGGATCTCAAAGCAAAAGGACCAATTTTTATCAACTCGACACGGAGAATTTGAGGGAATTGCCATCGCCCTAGGGTTCATCGATTCTCAACGTACAGACCACCTTTGGCCACGAAATTTGAAAGGAAGCTTCGCCTATAAGAGGAGAACATACCCCAAAAGTTTCAGAGTGAAAGGAGATTAATCGAAAGAGAAATCAAAGAATTCGTGGGCGCCACCACTATTCATCGAGTTTGAAGAGCTAATTACGGGCTGTAATTTTCATTACAGCCCTATTTAGTAAAATTTCTCCTTTTCTTTCAATTTCTGATCAATCTGAACAATGTTTTACTATAATTCTTCAATCATGCTAGCTTCAACATTCTTTTGGGACAAAATGGTGCAATCCCCTTAATTTCTTAATGACTAGATGATTTTTATTTCATCATGATATTTTTGGTATGGTAATTTTACTTAAGAGAATTAATGTCTTTAATCTTTTCTAGTTTCAATCATTAACATGTGTTAGAGTTTTTTGATATGGACTGAAAAGTGATTTGCAAAACTTGGATCCCTAAAATTGAGATTTATGAACTTATCGTAAGAAATTTGGTTTGTTCTTATTTCTAGATTTTTGTAGTTTAATTCTTGTTAATGTTTTGATCTAGGAAATATTATTGAGTTAGACATGAAAATATGCTAGAGATAGATATTGGATTGTTTGAAAACCTTAAGTAAATCATGTGAAACTAAGCTATGAGAGTACTTAGTTTTGCTTGAGATTTTGATATTGAGATGGAATGCACGAGAGTGATTCTTAATCTCTCTATTAAGGTTTACTTATATTAAACATTGAATAAATCCTGCACGAAAGTGAGGGTTGTTCTTTGTAATTTGACTGCGCGAGAGTGAGTTAATTTCTTTATTAAGTAAGCTACATCTTTAACATAACAAGAATAAATTGATGAACACTTAATTATATCTAGTCATAGATACTAAGGTGGATGAACCCCTAGTCCCAATTATTTCACTCTGATTTTCCGTACACCTTTCGATCGATTACTTTCATCATACTTGATTTGTTTAGCTAGCAAGAAATCAATTCGTTGGTATTTAACAACAAGGTCTCTGTGGTTTGATAACTTTTTATTACTTCGAGTATTCGTGCACTTGCGGACACAACACTTACTAAGGTGCAGCTCTACTCGCTGCACTTTGTTGGGTCATCATCGTCGTCGTCAGCTTCATCAGAGGAGTCGAAGACATGAATGGTATCGTCGGCATCTTCATCTTCATCCCACGGTGGAGGCTGTGACATATTGCAGTGCAGGAAGAGCTTGATCGACTTCACTGTCTTTACCAGGGTCGCAAATACTTCCCCTGGTTTAGCTATTCTTGGCGGAGCAGATGGAGCATGTCGTCTGTAGAAGGACGCACTGCAGTCCGTGGCTGTCCGCGAATAGAGAAGTTGGGATCAATGTCAAGAGGTGTAGTCTGGTCTTCTGGTGCCGCAAGCTCCGGATGAAGGCGCCAGTTGGCGCTATCTCTAATATCAGTCCGTGCGGAGTTTGGAAATTCCATGGTGGTGGTGGTGTCTGCAAAAGTCATATGATAAATGTCGCCCCGCCGAATAGTCATCTTCATGGAGAGAAGATGCTCGAGGTCCAATTGGTGGCTGCCTATTGCTTCCGGCTGGCCATAGGGATTATGCCCCAATGACAATGTAATCATAGTGATCATCCCGCCAATCCAGATAGTGCCCTTTGATGCGTGGGCAACGCGAAGGAACTGACGGGCAAAGTGATATCCGGCGTTGATCTAGAAATGATGAAGGAGCCCCCATAAACAGAGTAGTTCTAGTTGCCGCACGATTCCATCCCTGTCCCTTGCAAAGATCGAGTGCGCTAGCAAACGATGTGCATACCTGATACATGGATTCGAGATGGTGGAGGCTCTAGCATTCCGCGGTGAGTAGGCTGTCATGGAAGAGATACACTGCCAGAAGATGTCTTCGTTAAAATTGGTCAGTCCAAGCCATGAGGCATAGGCTGGGAATCTAAAGATGTCATTAAGATCAGCAATAGTGAGGCGGTATTCTGTGTTGGCTAGTCGAAAGGTGAGCAGCCCCAGGTCGGTTTCCAGGGCTGAGACTTTCAATTCCATCGAGCTAAGGAATTCCAGGGTGAAAGGGATATAGGTTGGATGGGCGTACTGTAGGAACCTCCCCCAACCAAATTGTTGGAACATCCATAGCAGGTCATCGAAGATTCCTAGTGCATCTAGAGATGGTGGTTCGATGTACCATGTATTAACGATGCGCCGGTTAGAGAGCACCTGATATCGTGCGGCTTGGTGGTTGTCTCTCATCTGAATCTCTGGTGGCGCAGCTGATTGTTGCGGCTCAGGTCGAGGGCTGGAAGTTCCTGTCGGACACTTCCCAGTGTTCTTCCTTCGCAGCGGCATGGCTGCTTGAGCGGCGAGGCAAAGATGCCGAAAGAACAGAAGCTAAAGAAAACAGAGTCCACGGCAAGATAAGGAATGAAAACTTGGAGGTGAGAGCTCGCCAGAGTTGATCAAAAAAGTTACTAGAGAGTAGGTGGTCGGCGGCGAAGCAACTGGCGGCGACTGGTGAGACAGACGATGGGATCGACACGAAATGTACGGAGATGGCAGAAAATTGGGAACCCTAGCTGAAGAGAATCGGGCGAAGCTTAAGTGTTTAAGCTTAATGGGTCGGTTGGCCGGCGGACCCGTTAAGATGTCTAGCTGTTGCACCCGATAAGCTCGCCTGGACATGCTTAAGAAGTTCTTTGCCGAAAGCATCTGCTAGGAAATCACGGTCGAGATTTTCGTCAGGGCCTAGTCGTGATCTTCTCATAGATTTTTGGTACTAGTCTTCACGGCCGTGGCTTGAATCGCTGGGCAGTCGTGATGCTTTCGTTAAACTTATACTAATTTTGTCTCTTAGAAATCTTGCCCATGATTTTCGTCATGACCCGCCCGTGATTTCCTCTGAAAAATTTTGCATAGATTTTACGATCGTGACCATAGTTACAACTCTGCCATAATTCCCTCAGCGAATAAGTCTTGTTCTGCCTCTTAAAAAAAATCTCAGTCACGACTTTCAGCGTACCCCAGTCATGATTTCCTCGTGTAATTCCTGTGTTGCTGATTACGGCCGTGGCTTTGGTCACCTTCCTGCCATAAATCACTCGGTGAAATTTCTGATGTTGGACTGAGTGATAATCACGGCCGAGATTTCTGTCAGGACCCACCTGTAATTTTGGAAAAATTAACAGAATACGCCTCTCTTTACTGCATCAGTTTGCGATCTTCCTATGTCATTCAAAATCAAGTAAAGGCATCAATAATCACAGCTAAATAAATAGGAACATAACAAACAATACAAGTAATGAAAGGGGCATGACAAGGCCCTTCCTTATATCACTTTCAACTTTTAAGAATCAATTCGCCAATGCTGGAGATAAACAAGTAATCAACTCATGAATGCATATGGGCTCCCAATGTAAAGGATTAAAATCAATTAGTGTGGGTTTAGCTTGCGTCTTTCTTGGTGAGTGCTTCTTGTCAAGGACTTCCGCGCCTATCGGTATTTGGAGTTTGATGGTAGGCGTCAACATAGCGTATGCGCATTATCTGCGAGATTACCACCAGTGTTAGATGCCAAAACTATGAAGCAGAACAAAAATAAAATATCTAGGAGAAGAGATTCAAACTTGTAGCAGGAAAAGCTAGGATGTTCTAAATTTGGTTGATATGTCCTAGTGTCATTCTGATACATAATAGGAATATGAGATCACTAAGGATTTTAGACTAATCATCAAAAGAACTTCTCAAAATATGCAAACTAAACTAAACTTACACAAAACATGAAAATAAGAAAGAAAGATGCTGAAAATAGATTTAACTAGAGTAAAATGCTTGGGTTGCCTCCCAAGAAGTGCTGATTTAATGGTCTGTCAGCTTGACCATAGTTAGTGTTATTCTGGTGAAGGAGGATCAGCGAGGAGCAGCATAGACTCTTTTGGTATTGGTTCATGGGGAATATAGTGCTTGAGTCGCTGTCCATTTACTTTGAATGTACCGGTTGAATCACAGAAAATGTCCACAGTGCCGTGAGAGTAGACCTTGCGTATTACAAACGGTCCAGTTCATTTAGTTCGCAGTTTACCAGGGAAGAGCCTAATTCTGGAATTAAATAAGAGTACCATATCTCCTTCGTGAAATTCCCTTCTCATGATTCTTCCATCGTGCCACCTTTTTGTTCGTTCCTTATAGATCTCGGCGTTTTCATAGGCTTCTTGCCGAAACTTGTCAAGTTTATTGAGTTGAAGTTTTCTAGCTTTACCAGCTTGTTTCTCATCAAAATTTAGTTGTCGTATTGCCCAAAAGGCTCTATGTTCAATCTCTACTGGTAAGTGGCATGATTTACCATATACCAACTGGTACGGAGACTTTTCGATTGGGGTTTTGAATGCTGTACGGTATGCCCACAAAGTATCGTCGAGTTTGAATGACCAATCCGTGCGAGTACGTGATACGGTTTTCTCAAGGATGTGCTTTATCTCTCGGTTTGATATCTCCACTTGGCCGCTGGTCTGAGGGTGATAAGTAGTTTCCACTATGTGTATCACTCCATATTTTCTGAGAAGTGATTCAAAGCTCCGCTCGATGAAGTGAGATCCACCATCGCTTATTACAACGCGGGGTGTTCCAAATCGCAGAAATATCAATTTCTTGAAAAATCTGGAAACTACTCCGAAGTCATTTGTTGGTGCAGCCAAGGCTTCTACCCATTTGGAGATATAATCAACTCCAACTAAAATAAATCTGTTATCACGGGAGGGCGGAAATGGTCCCATAAAGTCGATACCCCATACGTCAAAAATCTCGATCTCAAGGATGTTATTAAGAGGCATCTCATTTCTTTGTGATATTCCTCCGGTCCTTTGGCAGTGGTCACAAGACTGTACGTAGTTCCTTGCGTCTCTAAATAAAGTTGGCCAAAAGAATCCACATTGGAGAACTTTATACGCGATTTTTGCTCCACTACAATGCCCTCCATAAGAAGAAGAATGACAATGGAACAGGACATCCGGAATTTCTTCTTTTGATAAGCATCTCCTAATGATACAACCTGCGCAATGCTTGAACAAGAGTGGCTCGTCCCAATAATAGTATTTTGTATCTGACAGAAACTTCTTTCATTGCTGGTACGTGAGATTCGGAGGCGTAAAACCTGCTGCCAAGAAATTTACCATATCGGCATACCATGGTGTTTTTATCGTGGTAACGGCTAACAGATTCTCATCCAGGAATGCATCATCTATCTCTTCTTCTAAACTGCTATCGGAAGTGGACATTAGGCGGGATAGATGGTCTGCTACTAAATTATCGGCTCCCTTCTTATCTTTCATCTGAATATCAAATTCTTGCAACAACAGTACCCACCTGATTAGTCGTGGTTTTGCGTCCTTCTTTGTCTTAAGGTACCGAATCGCCGCATGATCTGTATAGACAATAACACGCAAGCTAATTAGATACGATCGAAACTTATCAAACACGAAAACTATAGCTAAAAGTTCTTTTTCTATCGTGGCGTAATTGCTCTGTGCTCCATCAAGCGTTTGGCTAGCGTAATAAATGACGTGTGTCCGATTGTCTTTCTGCTGTCTCAAAACGGCTCCTACCGCATAGTCGCTGGCATCACACATAACTTCGAAGGGTAGCGACCAATCCGGGGGTTGCATCACTGGAGCAGAAATCAATGCTTTCTTCAGTTGCTGAAACGCATCCATGTAGTTCTGGTCAAAAACAAATGGAACATCCTTAGCAAGTAAAGATGTTAAAGGTGTTAGGCCCGGGTTCACCCGGTTCTGCTCAGAGCCCAGCAGGCCTAACCCAGTGGGCCAGATGGTGACCCAGACTCAAGTTTAGTCCCACATTGGAAGTGGGAGGGACCATTATATGACATATAAGGCTTAGTGGGCTTACTATTGTTAACTTGGGCTTAAGCATTTTAATATATTGGGCCACGTTGCAAATCGGCTCGCCAAGTTAATGAATAGTTTGCTTACTAAGCGGGATTTGGGGAGAAAAATTAGCCGGATGGTTCTAGGAAGCGGATAAGCGCTAATTCTAGGCCGATCCGACCGGGGCGTGACAACAGGTATCAGAGCTAAAAGATTCAGCCATGATGGTGAATCAGAAAGATCCGAGAGGCAACACCATCACCACCGGCGACAAGGAGTGTCGTTCTTCCACGGTGGAGAAGCGGATAAGGAGAACTCTATAAGAGCTCAGGGTGACGGCTGATCCTCCCCTGATCCTCCCCAATACTCGTTCGAACGCAGGCGGCGTTCGAAACGAGGCAAGGTCATGCAACAGACCATGGAGGGTCTGATCCATCTACCAGGAGAGATGGCTCGCATGAAGGAAGACATGCACGCTGAAGTAAGGGTACTGCGTTTAGCCCTAGCGCAAGTATCGAAACCAGCACCGGTGGAGCAGGAGGCTCCCAAACCGAGGATGCGCGTGCCAGACCCAGCGACGTTCGGGGGGGCTCGATCGTCCAGAGAGGTCGAAAACTTTATCTAGGATATGGAGCAACTGTTTTCAGCTAACCATATTTCTGCAGGAGATCGGGTGCAGGTGTGCATCGCCTATCTTACAGGCGACGCGAAACTTTGGTGGCGAACCAAAGTCGGCTCTACATCCGGGACTACTAGCTGGACTTGGGAGACTTTCCGTGAGGAACTGCGGCGGCAGTTTCTTCCCGGAAACTCAGCGGATCAGGCGCGTGGCAAACTGGATCGGCTGAGGCATACAGGCTCGATCCAGGAGTATGTCCGGACTTTCTCTACTTTGATGCTGGAGCTTCCAGGCATGGCGGAGGACGATAGGAGGTATTTCTTCCTCCGGGGCCTTCAGCCATGGGCAGAGACGGAGGTCCGACGTCGCGAGCCAGTTGACTGGAGGGCGGCTGCGGCGGTGGCTGAATCTCTGGTGGATAACAGAAATTTCAAACCAGCACCACCAAAGAAATCCAAGACACCACCAAAGCGCGGATCTCAGCGCGGCTCCCCACGCACACCACCGGGAGCTAGAGTTCCAGAGAGGGGTAGGCCATTTTACCGGCAGAACAAGGGTTCACCGGGACGACGGGAGCAAAAGCCACAGGGTTGCTTTTGGTGCGGCGGTCCTCACTAGGTAAAGGATTGCCCCAGCAAACAAAAACTTATGGTGATAGCGGCACAGGATCCAGTCGAGGAGGCTGAAGAAACTGAACAACCGCGGATTGGATCACTGCAGATAGTTCCACACACTACCATGGGAGCGCAGCAGTGTCGGATCGGGGCGATGAGAATCGGAGCGATGGTTCTGCAGGATCCGCCCGTTAGAGACATCGAGGGCGATGTCCAAATTGGGCGGGGGAGAATTGTTAGGCCTGGGTCAGGCCGGTTCGGCCCAAGCCCAGATCCAATGGACGCATGAAATGGGCAGCGGCCCATTCCACGGAAACTCCTTCCCAACGCCGAACTCATCCGCGCGGAGTGATGAAACCGCGACACAAGCGACATCGGAAAAGCTCACGGATGACACGGACTGTGTGAAGACGACCGCGTCTCCTCCGATCTTCACGCACGCGGGCGACAGCGGCATCAAAGGCGACTGTGTCTTCTCCGATCGTCACGGAGCGGGTGACTGATTCGTCGACAGCGCCAACAACGTCTCCTTCGCCGAGATCTTCGGCGGAGCTCTTGGACGCGGACGCAGACAACGCTGAACGTTGCGGACAGAGCTTGCGAAGAAGTCGGAGACGACAGGGACGCTCGCCTCCACTATAAACGTCCGAGGTCGGACGAAGAGGGACACGACCACCAGTCTTCAACCAGCCAACTTGGCGAGCGAGCGGAAGGGAGATTCTGTGTGAGCTTCGAGAGATTGTAGCCAGAAACCCTAGGAAGTCTGCGCTCCGGTGTTCCTAAGGCAACGGATAAATGCCGGTCCGGGGTTGATCCGACCGGGGCCTGACAAAGGTATCAGAGCTAAAAGATTCAGCCATGATGGTGAATCAGAAAGATCCGAGAGGCAACACCATCACCACCGGCGACAAGGAGTGTCGTTCTTCCACGGCAGGGGCCCTGATGCCAACGTCTGAGAGCGTTGATGCCGGCGCCAGGGGCGTCGATGCCGATGTTAGGGGACATCGAGGGAGAGCTCTGTAAGAGCTGAGTGATTGTAACCAACGACAAGATTGCTGTGGACCCATGACCCACAGGTCCAAGATTATCCTTGACAGAGTTTGACGATGGAGGTTGCTGTAAGCATGATGATGCAGTGCGTTAGACCGTGAACTCAATGGCCACAGGTTGAGCGGAGCATCAGGGGAGATGCGCTACGGACGTGACCCTGTTTGCATTCAGTTCGGTGGGAGCACTATGGCGAGACGGCTGGGACACAAGAGGTCAGGCAGAGCACCAGGGGGTGAATATGCGACTTAGTTGTGTCAAGCCAAGGGGGCGCCAATTCCATGCAGCATGGTGCAGCAAACAATCATCATCAGACTGAAGACAAGAGATAGAGGACATCAACATTGGAGAGCCAGTGTTCAGCGCGCATCGAACATCGAGGACGATGTTCAAATCAGGTGGGGGAGAATTGTTAGGCCCGGGTTCACCCGGTTCAGCTCAGAGCCCAGCAGGCCTAACCCAGTGGGCCGGATGGTGACCCAGACTCAAGTTTAGTCCCACATTGGAAGTGGGAGGGACCATTATATGACATATAAGGCTTAGTGGGCTTACTATTGTTAACTTGGGCTTAAGCATTTTAATATATTGGGCCACGTTGCAAATCGGCTCGCCAAGTTAATGAATAGTTTGCTTACTAAGCGGGATTTGGGGAGAAAAATTAGCCGGACGGTTCTAGGAAGCGGATAAGCGCTAATTCTAGGCCGATCCAACCGGGGCGTGACAAAAGGCCTAGCAATTTTAGAAAAATTCTCAATGAATCGTCTATAAAAGCCTACATGTCCTAGGAAACTTCTTATTCCTTTGGGGGAGTTTGGAGGCGGCATTCTTTCCATCACATCGATTTTTTGCTTTGTCCACTTTGATACCACGCTCCAATATCAAATGACCATGAACGATTCCTTCTTTTACTATAAAGTGACATTTCTCCCAATTTAGCACCAGGTTCGTCTCTTTACAACGCTGCAAAACACAAGTCAAATTAGATAAACAAGAATCAAAACTAGACTCGTATACCAAAAAGTCATCCATAAAGATGTCCATGTTATCTTCAATGAAATCTGAGAATATCTCCATCAAGCACCGCTGAAAGGTAGCGCCGCGCATTGCATAAACCAAATGGCATATGTCGATAAGCGAAAGTGCCGAAGGGACATGTGAATGTGGTTTTCTCTTGGTCATCGGGATGTATCAGTATTTGGAAAAATCTTGAGTAGCCATCCAAGAAACAAAAGTAAGAGTTAATGGCTAATCTCTCAAGCATTTGATCAATAAAGGGAAGAGGAAAATGATCTTTGCAGGTAGCCTTGTTTATTTTCCGATAATCGATACACATGCGCCACCTAGTAATAGTTCTTTGCGGGATCAATTCATTATCTTCGTTCTTTACTACCGTCACTCCTCCTTTCTTTGGTACCACATGTACTCGGCTTACCCATTGGCTATCCGAAATAGGGTAAATAACCCCAGTATCTAATAATTTCAGAATTTCCTTCTTAACTACATCCTTCAAGTTCGGGTTCAGTCGTCTCTGGTATTCGATAGATGACTTCCTACCATCTTCGAGATATATCCTGTGCATGCATAAAGAAGGGTTAATACCTTTTATATCTTCCAAAGTATAACCAATTACCTTCTTATATTTTTGAAGCTTATCAGGGGGAAGACTTGTTTGCTCTGAATCAAGATGGGTAGCTACAATAATGGGGTAAGTAGAATTTTCACCTAAGAATTTATACCTGAGGTTGTTTGGTAGGGATTTGAGCTCTAAGTCCATTTGTTCACAAATCTTCGATTTCGGTGCTGGTGATTCCTCAAGTTTTCCTACATCTGGCTCGACTGCGGTGCTCGATTCAAGAACATTGGCATAAGAACGAGCCTCCTCGTCCTGCTCCTCGTCATCTACATTTATCAGGCAAATCTTGAGGGGGTCGACGTTTGTCCAAAGAATGTGGGATGATTTAAGCTTGTCGTCGAGGATTCCGAGATTATAGCAAGAGTTTGCAAAAAGAGGTTTCTTCAAACTTTCGGTTATATCAAATTCGATTGTATCCTCACTTATGTGCAGCGTCAACTTCCCATTTTTAACATCAATTACGGCTCCGACAGTTGCGAAAAATGTTCTGTCCAGTATTATAGGAAGTTTGGAATCTTCTTTGATCTCAAGTACAATAAAATCAGCTGGAACAAAAAATTTACTGTCCTTTATTGGCACGTCCTCTAGAATTCCTACAGGATGTCGTACGGAACGGTCGGCCAATTGCAAAGAGATGTTTGTCGGCTTGAAGTCTCCGATGTCCAATTTCTTACAAAGAGAGAGTGGCATCAAACTTATGCTGGCACCAAGATCGCACAAAGCACGGTCGAAAGGGGTGTTTCTGATCAGGCATTGAATGGTAAAGCTGCCTAGGTCTTTCAACTTTGGCGGTAACTTATTTTGGATAATTGCGCTGCATTCCTCAGTTAACGCCACTGTGCCGTGTTCTTCTATTTTTCTTTTATTAGATAAGATTTCCTTCAAAAACTTAGCATAGGATGACATTTGTGATAAAGCATCGGTAAATGGTATGTTAATGTACAATTTCTTTAAAACTTCCAAAAATTTACTGAATTGTCGATCAAGCTTTGCTTTTGCCAACCTCTGGGGAAATAGAATGGGTGGTTTGTAAGGTGGTGGTGTTACATATACAGGTCCACTTTCTTTCATCTATGGTTCACCCTCAACGACAATGGGTTGCTCAGACTCTGGAATTCTACCTTCGTCCTCGGAATGGTCTTGTTTAGGCATTTTCGGCTCTTCAAGCTGTTTACGACTACGCATGGTAAAGGCATTGCAATGTTCTCTAGGGTTTATTTCAGGTTGCTCGGGCAATCTGCCCGGTGGTCTAGTAGATGTGCTGGCCTGCTGGGCTATTTGATTTTCTAATATCTTCTGGTGTGTGGTTAAGCCCTTGATTGCATTTAGGATACTTTCTATTGCCTTGGTTTGCATGGACATGGAGTTGTCAAAGCGTGACTCTAAGGTTTGCTCATGTGGTATTGTGTTGGTACTTGGTTGTGGTGGCTAGTCAAATTGCTTAGGTTGATACCCGGTGTTGGATGAATGAAATCCAAGAGGTTGCCTATAGTTCGATGGTTGAGCTGCGTTGTTGTTTCTATAGGAAAAGTTGGGATGGTTCTTCCACCCGGGGTTATAGGTGTTTGAATAAGGGTTATTTGGGACCCTCGAGTTAAAGTTCCCTATAGCGTTCACACAAGCAGGTGGGAGATCTTGAGATATCAAAATACCTAATTGACAGGTGGCAGAATGATGACCCTCCACCCCACAAACTTCACACATAGCATAGTTATAAACAGTAGGACGCGTGTTCATGGAGTTGAGCTTATGAGATAATGAATCTACTTTTGCAGCGAGATAACTAAGAGCGTCAAGTTCATACTTACCGGCTTGTCGTGATGAAGTACCTCTTTCGCTTGACCATTGGTAATGGTTTAACGTCATCTTCTCGATCAAATTGAAGGCGTTATCAACTGCCTTGTTCATCAAAGCCCCTCCAGTGGCTGCATCAACAATAAGATGAGTGTTATAAAGCAAGCCGTTATAAAAAGTGTGTACCAGTACCCATTTCTCGAGGCTGTGGTGAGGACACATCCATTGTAATTCCTGGAAGCGATCCCACGCCTTGTATAATGATTTGCCTTCCTTTTGATAGAAATTGGTAATCTGGTTTTTCAGTTGTGCAGTTTTGCTCGGAGGAAAATATTTTGCAAGGAAAGCATGTGAGAGTTGTTCCCATGAGGTGATGGATCCAGATGGTAAAGAATGTAACCAAGCTCGTCCCCTGTCTCTAAGTGAAAAAAAAAGTCGAAGTCGCAGAGCGTCAATGGTCACTCCATTCATTTTAATAGTGTCACAATATTCGAGAAAAACAGATACATCCATGTTTGGATCCTCAATCGGTGATCCACCAAATTGGTTTTTCTGTAACATCAGCAGAAGCGACTGTTTTATCTCAAAATTATTTACTTCTATCGGTGGACGTGCAATGCTAGAATGAAGTACATTTGGTGCAGCAAAATCTCGGAGTGACTTGTTACCATCCATGGTTGCTGTTTGTGAATCCTTTTCAGGTTGCAGTTTTTGTACTTTCTTTCGACGCCGAAACGTTCTTTCAATTTCCGAATCAAATGGTATTGCTGGTTCTGGATGGTGAGTTCTATGCCTAAACTAAAGTTCTAATAAAGTAAGTAGCTCGTTAAATAAAAAAAGGTGTAAAATGAAATAAAAGAAAGTATACTAATATAGAATTAAGCTAAAAGTGTCTAGTCTAGTAACTTCTGAATCTTGTCAATATTGCCGAAATCAGTCCTCGGCAACGGCACAAAAAACTTGATAGGGGTCCTGCAAGTGCATGGGTCTATCGAAGTAGTAAAAATATCGATCCCACAGGGACTAATTGGCAAAAACCGACAGATCTCGAATTTGCTAGCTAGATGGCATCGAAATTGGTGAAGTTTAAATGTTAAACTATTTAAACGCACAAGAACATAAATACAGGATTTGCACGAGGGAATTTTAATGGGGAGAAGCATTAGGATATGGGTTCACCGCTTTGATTCATCACTGCTGAATAATCAAACTCCATTGCCGTAGTCCTATCTAGTTCAAGGGATTCAGACCCTGACGTCCAGGTCTCTCCCACTGACATCCCTATCCATTCCCATGGACACAGTTACCGGTCTAATCTGAATAGTTCCAATGCGCAGATGACCTTTTAGCCTATCTAACACGTCCAAGGCCCTAGTATCCCTGTAGGGCGAGTACAGGTTTCCCAAAAGAGGTCCCCCCAGATGCCCTGATTTTCAAACCTCCACCTAAGAAGTAAAGGCTCAAACGCCCCTTTTCGGGTGACGTAGGCAAAGAGTACTGTGGTAATCCGACGCGTGGTCGGCCTTTCGGCACGCCCAGCACGCCTAAGATCCTACACGTAGTCAGACTTTTGGTCTCCCCGGCGCGTCTAGGACCCTCGTAATCCCCACAAGTGAGTACAGATCCGCAAGCGGGTTTTTTCCTCTAAAGATACTGATTGACAAACCTCACTTTGGCGATTAGAGGCTCAAGCATCCCCTTTTTAGGTAATGCAGGTGAAGAGCATGCATACGGTTAAGCAAGAACTAGAGCATTTGGAATATGACTGTTATAGGTAGTAAATCATCAAAGGGTTACCCTCAAATCCCGATTCAAGAGTTAGCCTACAATATTCATGGTAACAACATAAATTATGGTATTGAACATCACATACGTATGCAGGTTTATGCGGCGATTACAAAAGGAAGGTAAGATTGTATGATACTTTGCTAAGATCGTATAAATAGTGCAGTGAGCAACCGGCGGCGATGAACCCTAGTTTCGTTCGCTGCCGCCGTCGACGAAAGAGATGAATGAAAAGGACGGACGACTGAGATTCGTCTAAATAAATCGACGATCAAGATCCAAACAAAATCAACGACCTAGATCACTTTGAACAATATCTGACGGCCCAGATCAATCCGAGTATAAAATTGAATCCAATGATCGAGATTCATTCTATTCAAATCCAACGGTCTCAATCATTATGATATCTAATGGACCAGATTACTTCATGCGAAATCGGACGGCCGACATCGCTTTGATTAAATAAAATTAATCCAATGGCTGAGGTTCGTTCACTTGAAATCAACAATCTAGATTTAAGTCAACTATATGGTCCAAATTACTTCACATAAAATCGGATGGCTGAGATCGCTCTAATCAAATAAAATAAATCCAATGGATGAGATTCGTTCACTTGAAATCGATGGTCCAGATCAGCATAAAATCTGACGGCCTAGATCGCTTCACACGAAATCACACGGTTCAGATTAATCCAATTTAAAAATCTAAATCCAATAGTCCAAATCTATTTCCTTTAAATACAATGGTTCAGATTCAAATCTATTCAATGGTCCAGATCTGAATCTAAAACAAATGAATGGCTGAGAACGATTTGAGCATATCTAGGTCAATTAGTTAACTTTTGACATGACCAAGGTGTCGATCCCTATCAAATTGAACCTGATTTTTTCAAATATGGTATTGGATCTTCGATCCGAGACTTGGATTGATACAGATCTACGGATTTAAATGAAAGGTCATGATAAATCAAATTTAAAACTAAATAACGGCTGAAATTGATTTCATCATATCTAGGTCAATCGGTTGACTTTTGACATGATCAAAGTGTTGATCCCTATTATATCAAACCTGATCTTTCCGAATATGATATTGAATTTTTGATCCGAATGCTAAATTGAAGCAGATCTATGAATTTAAACCAACGGACATGAAAAGATCAAATATTTGATGGTTGAGGATAATGTGAGCCAATTAAAATTGAAATATCCAACAAGCCTTCTAGGCCGGACATTTTCAAAATTAAATATCCAATAAGCCATCGAGGCTGAATAAAGAATTTCTGAAAACCTTAACATATCACAATAAAATATTATTTGGGAGGTGCGTACGTCGACGTTTATCATCGGGTCGTAACTCCTCAATATGATGTTGTGTTTGCTAAGACTAAAATACCCAACAAGTCGTTTAGGCCGGGAATCTTTCAAATTAAATATTCAACAAGTCATCAAGGCCGGATATCTTTACTCAGCAAGCCGTTGAGGCCGGGTATTTTTTTTCAATATCCAACAAGCCATCAAGGCCAGATATCTTTACCCAGCAAGCTATTGAGGTCGGGTATTCTTCTTGAATATCAACAAGCCGTCAAGACCAGATATCTTTACCCAGCAAGCCGTTGAGGTTGGGTATTTTTCTTGAATATCTAACAAGCCGTCATGGCCGGATATCTTTACCCAACAAGCCATTGATGCCGGGTGTTTTTTTTTTTGAATATCCAACAAGTCGTCAAGGCCGGATATCTTTACCCAATAAGCGGTTGAGGCCAGATATTTTCTCAAGCTGAATATCCAACAAGCCGTCATGGCTGGATATCTTACCCAACAAGCCATTGAGGCCGGGTATTTCTCAAATTAAACAGTCGACAAGTTGTTGAGACTAGATCTCTTCTAAAACCAAAATATCCAATAAGCCGTTGTAAGGCCTGATATTTGGCAGATACAAATCATCCAAGTTGACGAAGACTTTTTTTCTCTTTTGTCTTTTTTTCTCTGAAATCATCATGTATTCCTATTTTAATGTTTAATGAATCATATTACTCAGTCATTTTTTCATTATTATTATTGTATTTCATAACATAGATCTCTCAATCAAAGGTACCCTAATTTTCAGGGGTAATTAACAATAAATATTTGTGTTCATTGGAAGCCAGAACCCATTTAAATAAAAAAAAAATCTTATTTTTATAAAGTAAATTTGAAATGGTCAAACATATTAATGAAATGACCAAAAATAACCCAACAAAATCTAGCACGCCCGGTGGGACTTGACTTCTCTTTTTATCTTTGAGATTATATATATACACACACACACACACATGTTTCTCTTGTTTTGTGCAACAATAGCAAAGAAACTGAATATCTTCGTTGAGGACGCATCAATCATCATGCACGGTGTACAGTGTGGCTCTATCTCAGAGGAGGATGTCGAGTTCATCTATCTGCCATTTACAAACTCTGAGAATGTCAAAGGAAGGTCAGTCCTGACAACTAAAAGCAAGACGCCACCAAAAAAGAAGGAGACCCCTGCGATGCTGAAAGACGAGCAACCCTCACACATTATCAATTGGAGCAAAATCGACTCTACTGCTCTTCTGTGCCCTAAAAAGGTGAAAAAGCAAGAACAATAGAGAATGCGAAAGCGAAGGGCAAGACTTATAAGGCAAGGCTATGGGACACCTATGAAGAAAAATTTATTGGTTCATAAAGTTGAAATATTGCCAACAAATAAATTTGCACTACTTTTATCTATTCAAAGAAATTCCAACATGATAGAGGGAATACAGTTGCTAACTGGCATACAAGAAAAATCACATCAGAAACCAAGAATGAGTGTTCACCAAAAATCGCTATCCCAAGAAATTTATGATGTTTATAAGAAAGCTCGAACTGCCTTGAAGTCGAAGGAGGCTCAACCCAAGATGAAACAGATGAAGAAGGTGGAGAAATATGAAGTACACAGTTCGCATGGTGGAGCATGTAAGGGAAGCGAACTCTGATTTTGAAAATGAGACACTCGAGAATATAACAAAGAAGATTAGGGGCGAGAAATTGGCTATAACCACAAACCCATTGGGCGATATGAAATAGGAGCTCCTTCATGACAAGAAATTTCAGAAGAAGAAGAGGAAGAGGAGCCGATCATGATCACTAACCCAATTGCTCATGGAGACTCTAGGGATGAAGTCATTTCTGACCTAAGAAAACAGTTGAAGACAAAGAGATAAAGACATGAATATCCTTATGGCTAAATTTGAAGAAATGAGCAATGTCCTTGCAAGGATGTAAGAAATGCTATTAAGGCAAGAAAAGCAGCCACAACAGCAAGCTAGCATCCCTACGACATCCTTTGTACCAACTCAATCAGATAATGACACTGTTACTTTAACAAGAAAAGAAATACAGGAGCTAGTAATTAATCAACTCAAGCAAATGGAAACTAATAAAATTGCTCCAAGAAGAAGGCGGGGAAGGCCTTATCCCCCAAAGTACGATGTCATACCTTACCCAAAGGGGTACATAGTTCCGAATTTTAAAATGTTTAATGGAGTTGAGAATCCTGATCAGCACTTGGCCCACTTTATTGCTACTTGTGGAAACACAGGAAGTAATGACGCTCTACTACTACAACAGTTCCCACAGAGCCTTTCAAGTGTTGCCTTTGAATGATATTATTCTCTAGATGATGGGGTCATTAATACTTGGGCCAATATGGAAAATGCTTTTCATATGAAATTTGCCTCGGTAAGTGACAAAATCACAATTGCCAATTTGGCAGCAGTGAAAAGGAAGAGGGATGAGACAATTCTCAATTATATCACAAGGTGGAGGAACTTAAGCATTAAGTGCGAACAATCTCTAGAGCAAGCTCAGGCTATGGGGTTATTAATCAGTAACATATATAATTGGATGACCCCTTTTCTTTGCATGAACAATATCTCCACATTCCAGGAGTTGATCACTCAAGTTGTAAAACTGGAGCAAACGAGCCCTCAGCTTATCCCAAGCACAAAAAATCCAAGATTCAAAAGGGAGAAACCTAAAAGAAATGATCATAGAGTTGCATATACTAATGTTGCTAATAGGGGCAGGAAGGTGGAAGTCCACAATGCTAACGCTTCTCAAAGAGACAAGATACCAACTTTCGAAGAAAGTAATCAAGGCAGGCAAATGACCCTTGAAGACAGAATGAATAAAGTTTACTCCTTCAAAAGAGAAAAAACAATGAAAATTTTTAAAGATGCTATGAAGAGTGGTTTACAATTACTAGAGCCGAAGCCTCCTGAAGAAGCCAACGAGATTAATGATCCCTACTATTGTCCTTATCATCGTATATTGGGGCATACGATAGAGGACTACTATGTGTTTATAGATTGGGTGGAAAAACAATACAAATGGGGAAGATAACCTTGTCCAAACAAGTACTGAATGATACCCCGACTAAACAAGATAACATCATTGAAACAAAACAAATAAACTCTACACCAATAGAAGATGGGGGCCGATAACCAATGATTAGCTGATCGAAATTAATTTGAGATTAGCATAAAATGTTAAGCCTACTTTAAGTGCACAACTCTCTAAAAGGAAAGGGGCAACCAATTAATGTGTCCATTACATTAGTTGCTGCAAGAATGTTTCTTTTACATTCAAGTCTGGTGTCAAAGGGTGAATTCGATGCATCAACCGAAGAAGAAATACAAAGAATGACAAGCGGAAATTTGATCTTATTCAACTGGTGATAAGATCGCAAATTTCAATTCCATTTATGGCTGACAGTTTGTTAAAAACTGTAAGCTCCTAACATGAGCGAAAAATCGATCCTAGTCAAACGGCAGTAGGATCTGAGACATCAAGTCCGTTCATGGCTGATAGTTTGTCAAAAATTGTAAGCTCCTAACACGAGCGAAAATTGATCCTATTCAAACGACAATAGGATCATGACATCAAGTCCGTTTAGGGTTGGCAGTTTACCAAAAATTGTAAGCTCCTTACACGAGCAAACAATGAAATATCGTTTGGGAGATACGTATGTTGATGCTCGTTATCGGGGCGTAGCTTCTCGATATAACATTGTATTTTTGACATCATGGTTTGGAAATGATTTTTCCAACGGATTTGTATGTGCTCGTCACTTATACAAAATCCATTGGGGGCCATTTGTTGGAGTAATTATTTTTTAACAAAAATAAATAAATAATAATAATAATAAGTATAAAATAAAAAAATAATAATAAAAATAGGGAAATTCATATTAAAAAAAAGAAAAAAATGAGAGAGATTTAGCATTGTTTACCAAAATAGCAAAAATAATAATAAAATAATAATAAAACCAAATTTGCGGTTGAGAGAGGGGAGAATGAGTAAGCGCATATAAAAAAATAATAAAAGATAAAATAGAATAAAATAAAAAATACAAAATAAAAATAATAATAAATTTTCTTCACCCATCTCTTATATAAGAGAGGCTATGTGCAGAGAGAGAAGAAAGACACACTCGGCTGGATGAGAAGACTCTACATAAAGAATCTCTTCACGAGAATTCTAATCAGGTGAGATTTCCTAGGATCTTTATATCCCTGTATTTCTAGGGATCTATATATCCCCATATTTCCAGGGATTTTTATATCCCCATATTTCCTAGGATCTTATATCCTATAAAAATTTTCCTGGGATCTTTATATCCCCATATTTCCTGGGATCTTTATATCCCCATATTTCCTGGATCTTTATATCCCCTCATCGATGCTGTTGTTATTCTATTATGAAGACCGTGCAAGATTGCACATGTTGCTTGCCGCTCTTATCTGGACGAAAAAAAAATTTCTATGATCGTCACTTGAAACGCCGAAGACAGATGCCTATGTACGAAGCTGTCAACACCGAAGCCCTATTCGTCCGCTGACGCCATTAGCACGAGAACTTCACATCCGACTGTTGGATTGTGCTCAAATTACACTTGCATGCTCTCCTCACGCCGGTGAACCCATACCTTAGAAGATCTGTTCATCTGACCATTAAATCAGTGGAATTGAGCAATTTTTTTGTCGGCGATCCTATTTCCGCTGATCTCTCCTATTTGCCACCGATACTTCACCGTAAGGCGCCAAACTCCGGCCATGAGTCCTCCACAACATAGGGAAGGTACCTCTGAAGCCGATTGGCCAGAGGAGTAGTGAGTAGCTAGCGGCAGCAAATCCTAGTTTCGTCCGCCGCCGCAGTCGATGAAAGAGATGAATGAAAAGGATGGACGGCTGAGATTCGTCTGAATAATTCGACGGTGAGGATCCAAATAAAATCAATGACCTAGATCACTTCGAACAATATTTGATGGCCCAGATTAATCCGAGTTTAAAATTGAATCCAACGATCGAGATTCATTCTATTCAAATCCAACGGTCTCAATCATTATGATATCTAACGGACTAGATTACTTCATGCGAAATCGGACGGCCGACATCGCTCTGATCAAATAAAATTAATCCAATGGCTGAGATTCGTTCACTTGAAATCAATGATCCAGATTTAAGTCAACTATATGGTCCAAATTACTTCACGTAAAATCGGACAGCTGAGATCGCTCTAATCAAATAAAATAAATCCAATGGCTAAGATTTGTTCACTTGAAATCGACAGTCCAGATCAGCATAAAATCTGATCGCCCAGATCGCTTCACGCGAAATCATACGGTTCAGAGCTATCCAATTTAGAAATCTAAATCCAACAGTCCAGATTTGTTTTCTTTAAATCCAACGCTTCAAATTCAAATCTATTCAAATGTTCATATCTGAATAAAAAACAAATGAACGGCTTAGAATAATTTGAGCATATCTTGGTCCATCGGTTGACTTTTAACATGATCAAGGTGTCGATCCCTATCAAATTGAACATAATTTTTCCAAATATGGTATTGGATCTTCGATTTGAGACTCGGATTGATACAGATATGCAGATTTAAATGAAAGGTCATGATAAATCAAGTTTAAAACTAAATTAATTGCTGAAATTGATTTGATCATATTTAGGTCAATCGGTTGACTTTTGACATGATCAAGGTGTCGATCCCTACTATATCGAACCTAATCTTTCTGAATATGATATTAGATTTTTGATCCAATTGCTAAATTGAAGCAGATCTATGAATTTAAACCAACGGACATGAGAAGATCAAATATTTAATGGTTGAGAATAATCTGAGCCAATTGAAATTGAAATATCCAACAAGCCATCAAGGTCGGACATCTTTCAAAATTAAATATCCAATAAGCCATTGAGGCCGGATAAAGAATTTCTGAAAATCTTAACATATCACAATAAAATATTGTTTGGAAGGTGCGTACATCGACATTTATCGTCGGGGCGTAACTCCTCAATATGATGTTGTGTTTGCTAAGACTGAAATACCCAACAAGCCGTTGAGGCCGGGTATCTTTCAAATTGAATATCCAACAAGCCATCAAGGCCAGGTATCTTTACCCAGCAAGCCGTTGAGGCTGGGTATTCTTCTTAAATATCCAATAAGCCGTCAAGGCCAGATATCTTTACGCAGCAAGCCGTTGAGGTCAGGTATTTTTCTTGAATATCCAACAAGCCATCATGGCCGGATATCTTTACCTAGCAAGTCGTTGAGGCTGGGAAAAATTAATATCCAACAAGCCATCAAGGCTAGATATCTTTACCCAATAAGCCATTGAGGCCAGATATTTTCTCAGGCTGAATATCCAACAAGTAGTCATGGCTGGATATCTTTACCCAACAAGCCGTTGAGGCCGGGTATTTCTCAAATTGAACATTCGACAAGTCATTGAGACTGGATCTCTTCTAAAACCAAAATATCCAATAAGCCTTTGCAAGGCTGGGTATTTGGCAGATACAAATCATCCAAGTTGACAAAGACTTTTTTTCTCTTTTGTCATTTTTCTTTTTAAAATCATCATGTATTTCTATTTTAATATTTAATGAATCATATTGTTCAGTCATTTTTTCATTATTATTATTTAATTTCATAACATAGATCTCTTAATCAAAGGTACCCTGATTTTCAGGGGTAATTAACAATGAATGCTTGCATTCATTGGAAGCTAGAACCCATTTAAATAAAAAAAACCTTATTTTTATAAGGTGAATATGAAAAGGTATAACATATTAATCAAATGACCAAAAATGACCCAACATCTTTATATCCCATAGAAATCTTCCTAGGATCTTTATATCCCCATATTTCCTAAAATCTTTATATCCCATAAAAATCTTCCTAGAATCTTTATATCCCCTCGTCGATGTTGCCGCTGTTCTGATTATGAAGACCATGCAAGATTGCACGTGTTGCTTGCTGCTCTTATCTGGACAAAAAAACTTCTATGATCGTCACTTGAAACGCCGAAGACAACGCACGCGTACAAAGTCGTCAACACTGAAGCTATATTCGTCCGCCGACGCCCCTACCACAGGGCGAATCTACAACCAAGAGGATGCGTCCATCTGATCACCTGATCACCGGAATCGAACGAAACACCGCCGGTGACCTCTATTTTGAACGAAGCTTCGATTCGCCGCTGATTCTCCACCATACGGCTCCAAACTCCGGCCATAAGTTTTTCTCGACCTAGAGAAGGTACTCCCATAGTCGATTTTCCAAAGGAGCAGCGAGCAGCCGGTAGTGACGAACCCTATTTTTGTCCGCTGCCGCCATTGACGAGAGAGATAAGAGAAAAGGACGAACGGATGAGATTCGTCTGATTAA
This sequence comes from Costus lasius, assembly GCA_027563935.2. Classification (NCBI taxonomy): domain Eukaryota; kingdom Viridiplantae; phylum Streptophyta; class Magnoliopsida; order Zingiberales; family Costaceae; genus Costus; species Costus lasius. The sequence goes on from CM050447.1 coordinate 55,290,360, forward strand.
TAGATGGTTAGGATCCAAACAAAATCAACAGCCTAGATCACTTCAAACAATATCTGACGGCCCTGATCAATCTGAATTTAAAATTGAATCTAACGGTTTAGATTTGTTCGATTTAAATCCAACAGTCTGAATCTTTATGAAATCCAATGGCCCAGATTATTTCAAACAAAATCGAACGGCTGAGATCAATATGAAATAATAAATTGAATCAGACGGCTGAGATTCATTCTGTTTAAATTGACGGTTTCGATCTTTATGAACTTTAACGACTCAGATTACTTCACACAAAATCGAAAGGATCAGAACAATTTGATCAAATAATTTAAATTCAACGGCTGTGATTCGTCCTCCTCAAATTGGCTATCCAGATCTAAAATAAATCCGATGCTCCAGATCATTTAAATCTTAATCGGACAGCTCAGATCAATTTGATCAAATAATTTGAAACTAATGGCTGAGATTCGTCCATTTCACATCGATGGTTCAGATTCAAATCCAGTCGATGGTTCAGATCTAAATATAGAATAAATGAATGGCTGAGAACGATCGAAGCATATTTCAATCAATCGGTTGACTTTTGATATGGTCAAGGTGTCGATCCCCGCTATATCGAACCTAATCTCTCAGAATATGACATTGGATGTTCGATTCGAGACCCGGATGGGTAACAATCTGCAAATTTAAATGGATGGTCTTGATGAATCAAATATAAATCTAAATCAATGGCTGAAATTGATCTAAGCATATCTAAGTCAATCGGTTGACTTTTGACATGATCAAGGTGTCAATCCCCATTATATTGAACCTGATCTTTACAAATATGATATCGGATTTGTGATCCGGGACCCAGATTGAAGTAAATCGGCAAATTTAAATGAACAGTCATGATGAATCAGATCTGAATCTAAATCAACAGTTGAAATTGATCTGAACATATTTAGGTCAATCGATTGATGTTTGACATGATCAAGGAGTTGATCCCTATCACATCGAACTTGATCCTTCTAAATATGATATCTGATCTTTAATCCAAGACTTGAAATGAAGCAGATCTGCGAATTTAAATGAATAGTCATGATGAGTTTGATCTAAATATGAAATCAACGACTAAAATTAATCTGAGTATATCTAGCTCAATCGGTTGACTTTATACATGATCAAGGTATCGATCTCTACTAAATTGAACCTGATCTTTCCAAATATGATATCGGATTTTTGATCTGAATGCTGGATTGAAGCAAATCCATAAATTTAAATTAACGGATATGAGAAGATCAAATATTTGATGGCTGGATATAATCTGAGCCAATTGAAATTAAAATATCTAACAAGCCATCAAGACCAGACATCTTTTAAAATTAAATATCCAATAAGCCATCAAGGCCAAGGCCGAATAAAGAATTTCTAAAAATCTTAATTTTCACAATAAAATATTATTTGGGAGGTGCGTACGTCGATGTTTACCATCGGGGCGTAACTCCTCAATATATTGTTATATTTGTTAAGACTGAAATATCCAAACAATCCATCTAGGCCAGATAACTTTGCCTAATAAGCCGTTGAGGCCGGGTATCTTTCAAACTGAATATCCAACAAGCCGTCAAGGCCAAATATCTTTACCCAACAAGCTGTTGAGGCCGAATATCTTTCAAATTGAATATCCAACAAGCCGTCAAGGCCAGATATATTTACCCAACAAGCCGTCATGGCCGGATATCATTGCCCAGCAAGTCGTTGAGGTCGGGTATCTTTCAAATTGAATATCCAACAAGCCGTCTTGGCCGAATATCTTTACCCAGCAAGGCGTCGAGGCCGGGTATTTTTCTTAAATATCCAACAAGCCATCAAGGCCGGATATTTTTACCAAGCAAGCTGTTGAGGCCGGGTATTTTTTTTAAGTTGAATATCTAACAAGCCGATAAGGCCGGATATTTTTACCCAACAAGCCATTGAGACCAAGTATTTTTCTCAAGTTGAATATCCAACAAGCCGTCAAGGCCAGATAGCTTTACCCAATAAGCCGTTAAGGCCAGGTATTTCTCAAATTGAACATCCGATGAGTTATTGAGATCAGATTCCTTATAAATCCAAAATATCCAATAAGCCATTGCATACTCGGGTGTTTGACAGATGCAATTCATTCAAATTGATGAAGACTTTTCTTTTCTGTTATTTTTTTTTCTGAACTCATCTTGTATTTTTGCATTAATATTTAATGAATCATATTGTTTAGTCATTTTTATTTTATTTATAATATAGATCTCTCAATCAAAGGTGCCCTGATTTTCAGAGGTAATTAACAATGCTTGCGTTCATTGGAAGCCAGAACTCATAAAAAAATCTTATTTTTTATAAGGTGAATTTCAAAACACATGTAAAAATGATCAAAAATGATTCAACAGAAATAGATATGCAAATTCCATTGAGAGTGGGAGTTTGGATCAGACCAAAGGGGAAATGCCTCTTCCAAGTTTTTGCATGTGAAAATCTCCAGAATTCTATGAAAGTTGTGGCTGTGTCACAAAATGTAGGAATGCTTGACAAAGCCCAAAAATGGCAAGAATGCCATGAATGAGAAGGAGAGAGATCACCATGAAGCAAGTGACAACGCTGCGAGCCACTTGCCTAATGTAGGTAAACTAGAAGTGAATTCTTAGATAAGAGTGGCAAATCAAAGAAGAACATGGGGGAAATAGAGACCCTGAGAGACTTTTAGGAGGCGGATCAATTGAGCACAAACCGGATTACAATTGAGTCAATCTTTTCTTTAATTTATCAATGTTTATAATGAATAATCTATGTTGGAACTACAAGGGAGCTGGGAGATATGCGGTCATTGACATGATATCTATTTGGAGGAGGTAGTTCAATTTGAGAATCACATCTTGAAGCTATGGAGGCAGAGTAGTTTGCTAAGACACTAGGGAAGAACTGGGATTTTGCCATATCACCAGTGATTAGAGCCTCGGGTGGGATATTTGTTAGCTAGAATCTTACCATGATGGACATGAAGGTTATTGCAAGCATTGACCAATTCATTACCCTCTTCGTTGATTAGAAAAGGTATGATTCATAATGGTGAGGAATTGGTGGACCATATGTTTTAGGAATGTGAGTTTTCAATACAGGTTTGGAGGCATTACTCAGATCTGCTCAAGGACGGAGATATCGGACTAGATGCATGGAATAAAAGCTCATGGATAGATAAAGTATGGATAGCTCATTGCAAACACAAGCACTAATTCTTACTATCTTTTAGTAGGTATAGAAATAAAAAAATGCTAGAATATTCAAGGGTGAATGGGTGACCCGACATGGACATGGACGAACAAAGAAGTAGTTTCATAATGGAGACTGATGTTATAAGAATTGGGGTACAGATAGCAAGCAAAGGAAAGACTCTATAAAGCTACCGGAAAATGGATAAAACCGAGTGCTGACCAGCTCTAAATAAATATCGATGGAGGGTAAATCAAGAAAATGATACTGGCATTGGATATGTTATTAGGGTTGAATATGAAACAACATTGCTGGTGGTCTCAACAATCTATAACAGCCCTTCGCCTCTATTCTTGATGCTACGCTACCTAAATACAAATTATATTGGCAATGACAAGCAAATTATAATAAAGGCGGACTATGTGAAAACGTTAAGGGCGATAAATGAGGCTCAAAATTACTAGCCAACGAATGTTCACAATATTTTTGAGAAATCAAATATCTTTTTAAAGACAAACATGTCATTTGCCAATATGTAACTAGGGAAGCTAATAGAATTACAAATTGGCTAGCTATTCATGCCAGAACAAACTCTACTTTTAACATTTGGTTTTCTGGCTAGCCTACTGAGCTCGGTAGGCTTCTTGCTACTGATGTAGTTAGATGTTAAGTAATATATAAGTGGTTTGTTAAAAAAAAGATTATAGTCTCACTAAGTCAGAGCACAATGGTCAAATTGATAATGTGTTTAAACCCTATAAAACTTAGTTTATCGTGCATCTACTAGCAAGAATTGGATAGTAAGCTAGGAACAATACATTTGAGTTACTCACAAGTAATCGTTCTAACAAGCCTCTCAATCGTAGGTTTCTCAATTTTGGAGTATTAAATTTGGATTGTCCTTGCGAATTGCTTTCAACAAATCACTGAGCATAAATTATTGACAAAAGATTCAAGCACAATTGTAGCTCAATAGTAGTAGTCCACTTTAGTAAATTAAATGGCAATGACTGCTTTTTTATGAAAATCTAAGTCAACTTAGTGATCTATGTCCTAACAATTATTAGGCCTAGATCATTTAGCATTAGATTTACACAACAATTTGATATTAAATTTGAGTATTCCATATAACTAAATTAAATATTCATCTAAATTGATATAAAATTTAGGTTAGTTCAATCAACCACATTTAATAAGTCAACTGGTAAAAGTTTCCAAGCAATAGGCCATACTATAAACTCACAAAACATTAAATCCTTTTTAATTGCTAATTTAAAACCCCATGCTCATAGAATTTAAAATACATCATCTAAACAATTCTATGCGCGTAAATTTGGTTAATACTTGTGAAACAGAAACACCAGAGGAAAATAAAATTACCTTTGGTATGTGCATTCAAATCTCTGAATTGGAGGTTCTTCAACAATGCTACGAGTAATTAATAGCGAGTGCATACTTATTAGTGTCACGCCCATATTTACAGTAATATTTTTTTAATTATTTTCACGCGAATCAACGCTTGACTCGAGTCCAACTGCGTCAACGCAGGTATCCTAACGGTCGAAACCGCCGGATTGGGCACGACTGGCGGACTTAACAAGGATCGCTGCCGTTCCAAGGTGGTCTTGATCAACACTCACGATTTACCAAGGACCGGTATCGCTGAACCAGACCGGGTTCGCCCGAACCCAAACGGGACTCACTCGTATCCGACCGCGTCAGGCGGGGTCCACAACAGAATCCGAACACTCTCTCTCTCTCTCGTCCAGAGATTAAGTCGGCACCCGGCGATCAAGGACAGTCATCCACCCGGCGTCGCATACCGATGGTGAGAAAGACACACCCGGCGTCGCATGCCGGTGATAGGAAGAACCCAGCCGGCTCCTCACTCGCACGCCGGCGGCAAGGCTGGACGACGCTCCGCCGGTGAACCCGACGGCCTCGTCCTTCTCGCCCGAAGACGAGAACGGCCGTAGTTGGATATACGCCCGAAGGCCTCCACTCAAGGCGGTCGGTTACGAACGCACGTAGGCGACGACCGGCGCCAGAAGGATCACGCTCGCCCGAGGCGAGCTCGGCTGAATAGCTGCGTAGAGGAAAGGGAGAGTGGCGCTGGCCACCCGCTACTCCTTCGGCTGGAGGAAGACGCCGTCACGGATGGGTGTCGGAGGGCTCGTACAAGAGGCGGAGCCGCCACTCCAGATCACTCCGCCGGCGTCGGACGAACAGGAGCTGACGCAGATCCCAAAGATGAACGCGGACGGAAGGAGAAGAAGCGCCGACCACCAGGCAACCTCGCCGAAGGAGAAGGTTGCGCCGACCAAACTACAGCTTACCGGACGAGAGAAGGATCCGGCCGCACGCAGGCAGCGAAGGGAGGGTGACGAGCATCACACGCAGGCGACAGGCGCCTCCGGAAATTTTCGCACGCAGGCAGACCGGCAGGCGCGAGAGAGAAGGGGGAGAGGGCTCGCTCGAGGAGCTCGTCGACCGGCCAACTCACGCATGCCCGTGAAGAAGAACCAAAGAAAAAGGAGGCGCCGCCGGGCGAAGCACGATGAGCCCGGAGCGGAGGAAGGAGAAGAGACCGAAACGGCCAGGAGGTACCTCGGTGGACACTCAGGCCGCCGGCTCCTTCCTTTCGATGAAGCGGTGGATGTCGCCGCCTTCCGAGGCGATCAGAGCTTGTCGCCGCCACCGCTGCCGCTTCGACGAACACCGAGAAAGAGGACGGAGACGGGGTTCTTCCGTGCGTTCCTCCACCCGCCCACACCACCGGAACGCAGGGAGAACTTGCTGAAGTTGGGGTCCGACTGAGAGGTCAACCGATGGGAGGAGAGGGAAATGAGGCGGCGGAGAGCCGCGAACTCACAGCATACCAGCGCCTTTGGAGGACGAAGCCCCCTCTCTCCCTTTTTTTTTCTTTTCCCCGCTGCCCAAGTCAACGCGCCAATCGAGGCATACGCTGCCCACGCCCCCTCGTGTGCACGCGACGCAACGCGCGCAAATTTGTCGTTGGGCGAATTTTCATCTGGATTCGAATTCGGGCGGCGCCCGATCCGATCCACCAGGAAAATCCAAGGTAAGCTGGGCTGGGCTGGGCTAGGGAATTGGGCTGCGCCCACCTTCAGGCCCAGTGGCCTACGGTTAGCTATCTCAAATGCATAATCAAATGATAAATCCTAATCTTTAAAAGGGTAAATTCAATTGGTTCTATATATTTCAAATTGTAATTTCACATTCTCACTTATAGGGACGCAATACTTGATCTCATACCAGATCTCCAACACCGGAATAGGAAACCATCCGCCATCTTACTGGCTGGTGGAATCCTTGGAGATGCTGAAAAAGAAAATAATCCTAATTGACTCCTTCTTCCTCCAACAGTTAGCAACCATCCACATTTCCACTGACTTAGATTGAGGTAAACAACACTAGAAACAGAAACACCTGGCAACTTTCTTAGTCGGGAAAGATGCACAAGACAAGTAGTTTTGTCCATCAAATTGCATGTGCCAGCATCTCAACGTTGTCCAGCATCTTGCATCATTTTGCATCGACATACAATGGCCCGGAAATCCTCCAAACTTAACTGCAAAAGTCAAACAAAATCAGGAACACGTGAATGCAGACTTAAACTTGGTGATACCATAGCTTAGAGTTGAAGGTCAGACAATAAACAACGACAAGCTTCCATTAATGGTGATTGGAAATGGATAAAATTAGCATATGATTGCCATTAGCTAACGCTAAAAGAAGAAATGTAAAACTTACACTGAACAAGTTCTATCACATTGAAGTTTATGGCTTTTACATGAGCGCTAGATATTGAATGTAATTGCATAAGGAAAATATTCAAGCATAGCTGGAAGGGCTTTCATATGAGAAACATTTCAAGATCTCAGAGGCATTATATAATTTAGTTAATTGGTCAAAGTATACATCTGTAAAGAAAAATACGTAAAGTTCGGACTGACCACATTATCAATGTTCAGTGGCTCATTGGTGTGAGTTGCAGGTGTCAGTCCAACCACTCTGATGTTTGAACCCAAACCTGAACCTATCTTTTACTTAAAAACCACAACTGGAAACGAGAGTGTAATGATTTATGGTGGGGATTTAGAAAACAATCACATGTTGTTTATTGCATATCTTATATTTAAGCTAGGATACATAATAATATAGAAAGGACCAGACCAATCCCATTTATTAAATCACTATGTGGACTATTAATTTTTAAATAAAGTATTTTACTTGAGGGATGGTACTTGGTCTAAGCTTATCCTAGGAACAGTCCTAGCTTGGGACGCTCTCTTTTTTGTTCATGTTCATAGCAAGTCTACAAGAATTTTGAAGCTTAAAAATTGAAATAAATTGTGCTGATAAAAAAACCCCAGCCAACAGTTCCTAAATTCAAAGGCGAGTCCCTATTTCACATGGATGCCTTTTCCAGCAAAGATCTAGCTAAATGTTAACTGAAATTTCATAAGACACAGAATCAGATATCATAACTGCACAGCGCTAATCATTTAATGAATGAACTCTAGTTCAAAGCAATACCCGCCCATCACCATCACCATCAAAGCAATGAATCATATTGTAAATCTCTCCCTCTGTCCAAGTAAAGTCATGAGCAATGGCCATTCTCTGCAGGTCTCGTCGTGTGATGTAGCCTTTACCAGTTTCTGCATCATATAACCCTGTCAACTTCAAAGAAAATATAAATGCAACAAACTTCATTATCACTATATGATGTTTTTCAGTCATGAAATCAAGGATGAAGGGACTAAGAAGGAACAAAAAGGACAATATCATATTTAAAGCTTTAGTTCGTACACAATAGGTGCACAGACAAATACAACTAATGCTGTGAATAAAACAATTCTTAAACCACATGTAACTGTGCAGATTAAGTCTACTTGACCATTCAAAGTAGCTTTGACATATGAACCTAGATAAATAGCTCCTTGCTTCACAAAAACGCCACATATTATGGATGATACCTACCATCAAATGAAAAGAAGTAAGTAATCACTTCATCTTCAGATAGTTGTACTTGCCTCTTCTTCTGTAACATGGGAAAAAAGTCAAGACATCCTAGAGTTACTAGACTTATTAAACACTACATATGAGCAGAGAAAGCAACCACATTCTTGTTCTTCTGTCTGCCAGCTGGTGCAGAAGCATTGATTTTATCTTTTTGCATATGAGAGCCATAACCAAGTGCCTTAGCACCTGAATTTTTAGGAATCTCACTGACAGGTTCACTTGAGCCTTCCATTTGTTCTCCAAGTGAGAGAGCAATTGCCTGTATATGCCATCTAATTAAGTTTTAGCGTAACTTGCTGTGAGTGATTCAATTAAGTATATAGGGTAACAGGAAAAGAAGCATTTTTATCTCAAAAATATTCTTTTCTAGATACAAAGATGCAAAAACTCCTCCCAAATTCAATTTAATAGATAAGATTGCAAGAAAAACCAGAAAAAGAAGACTAACTAAAATAAAAGAAAATGTAAGAAAAGAGCAAAAAGGAACATTCCAAAAAGAATAGTACAAAAAGGAGAAAAAGACAAACCACGTCAGAAATAACTAGGAAGAAACATCAGAACAGGTCAAGATATACCTGCTTTAAGGCAGTATCATCGTCCATCAAACCATCAAATTTTAATGTTTTTCCTTTACGTGTAAATTTTGCTTCTTTTAAAGAACTCCTTTTCTTTACATGAAGCAAAAAAGAAAATGATAAGCATAATCAGTAATCTAGGTAACATATTGGTAATTTACTATGAAAAAACATTCACACATCAAGAAGGGCGAAGGAAATCAGAAGCAAGATTTGTTTGGATGAGATAGTATGCAAGTAAATAATAGTATGCAAGTAAATAATAAAGCAATTGCTAATCCACTGGTCTAATGAAGAGACAAAATCAATGACTCAGCTATCTAGAATATGGAACATTACAGGGTATGAAGTAGAAGCAGGGCCAGAACAATCTACTGGGTTTATGCATGTTGTGAGTAGGATTATTTAGTTCAGTATTTAGAATGTTTTCTGTGAAAGCATGCGAGTGTATAAAGATACGAAGATTTCTCCTTCTGCACTATTCTTCAATATAATCGTTGCTTTGTTCAATACAGAATAGTTGGATTTTTTAAAAGTTCCTCTTCTTCATCATCTATCTACCAATCGCAATAAATCCCCATGCCGAACAAGAAAGCCAAAAAAAAAAAAAAAGAAAAAAGTAAAACTCCGCTCTCCTTGACGTGCCTATGTCAAAAAAATAAAAAAGCCAACAAACGAATTCCTTTTCAGTCATGAAAAGTTTGCATTCATGATTGATTGGTCTACAAAATCACAACACTTTGTATCGCATAACATCTGAGCCATAACACTGCGAATTTGTTTTTTTTTTTTTACATTTTCAAGAGTGTGAATTAAGATAAAACGTAAGTCGGTTATGCGTTTTCATTTTTTTCTCTCTCTTTGTTTTTTCTTCCAAAGGAATTTATTGCTATTCACTATTCCGATTAAGGAAAAAAAAAAGTAGAGACAGTTATACATGATCGAGGGCACACCTTTCCCCGTGTGCGCTTCTTCGCCGCTTGTTCCTCTTCCTCCTCTCCCACATCCCTCTCAAAAGAAGAACTTTCCCCGCTGATTTCTCCTCCTTGGTTTTGATCGGCGTCAGAGGGCGTATAATCGTCATCCTCCTCGCCTACGGCTCCTTTTCCACGGCTCCCTCTCTTCTTCCCCCTGCACATCCGTTCCTGGCGCTTGGAGGAAGGAGAATGGCTGTGGAGAGAGGAAGCGATACCAGGGATGCCGAGAGCTTCCAGCCTTGCTCGATTCTCCCGAATCCTGGAGAGCCTCATACGCTCGTACTCCGGCATCTCAGCACCATAGTATTCGTCAGAGCCCTTTCCCTCCATCGCATCGGGAGCAGGAGGTTCAGCTTCAGCCTGCGGGTGCGCACTCAATCTCCAGTTACTTTGGTCCTCTTCTAGGCTATGCAAAATGGGCTCGACGAGGACCAAATATTATAGAGATGGGTAAGCCCAATTTGCATCAACCGTCGAGCAATGTTGACAATGGCTACTACAATTTAAGGCCCAGCCTGCCCCACTATCAAGCTGTTTTGAAAGTTAATTCTAAGGAGAAAGGTAATAACAAGTACTTGGTTATAAAAAATAAAAGTACAAACAATAAAGAAAAAATAAAAAAGTTTTTTTTAAAAAAGTTAGAATTTCTTGCTTTTGCTTAAGATAAGAGATGCTTCAAGAATTCTTTGCAGTTTTTTTACTATTTACAAAAACAATCATTATATAAATAAAAATATTATTATTTTAAATAACTTAAAAATTTTACAACAAATAAACAAATATATTATTTAAATATTATAAGTATAAAAATTTTAATATATATATATAATAAATTTTTATTTATGTATAATTTGGTCATTTTAATATATTAACAGTAGTTAGCTTCGTTCTTCCTCTTCCTACTCTCGCTCACGCTGTTCTCTGCGATTCCTGGCTAACCCTGTGTCCTACTCTAGCTCCCCTCATCCCTCTCGGTCCGGCGTTCGGCAGCGAACTCCGGCCATCCTTCCGACATCCAGTGGGTGGTTGCATGGCGGTGCGACGTCGAAGGTGCCCTGCACTTCGGTTCCCTATCTCCTGCTCCCTCCATTGGCTCGACGCAATAGCGACGACATCGACGATTTCTCCCGACGAGGTATCGCGTTTCCTCGGTTGCTTCGTTTTTGACGCTAGCCTTCTGTTTCCCTGTTCTCGTCGAATTCGTGTCTCCGTCTTCATCTCCCTCTCGGTTCTCTCCGATGTTCATACGTGAGTTTTCTGGCATCCATCGTCAACGGGTTCTTCAGTGGTTCTTCCCTCCTCGTTAGCGTGAGTTCGATGAGCGGTTGTGGCAAACTTCCTTCCTCCCGGTGTTCGGTTCTTCCTCGCTCTGGTTATCCGCCTGCGTGCGGACGAGTGTGTCTTCGTGTGTGAAGTTTGTGCTGTTGTTCTCGTGTTTCTGGTTGCCTGCGTGCAGCCTTGCTTCATCCTTCGCGCCCCTGTTCTGCGCATCTCTCTCTTTGTTGTCTACGCACAGTGTCTTCGAAACCTGCGTATTCTGTTTCGTTCCACTGCCTGCGTGTAGTGTCGTTTGTTGGTTAGTTTCGGCTTTTCTGTTATGCTGAGGTGAGTTCACTAGCCGGTCACGCTTGCTGGCCAGAGTTGCTGCCTCGGTTCAACCAGCTTCTGCGCCCTAGTTGGTCTTGTCCCCTACGTGGGATACTTTGTTGGTTTTTGAGTCCTGCGTGACTCAGTTTTGTGGCATCTGGCCCTTCTTAAAAAAAAAATTATTACATTAATCGTGGGCGTGACAGACTGGTATCAAAGCCCAGATCACATTCCAAATTGTACTTTTGGGATCTTCTGCTGTTATTTGTGCTTCTGTTCTGTTCTGTAGGTCTGTAAAGAACAGAACAGTAGATTGCAGTTTCTGTTTTGAGAGTTCTGTTCTGTAGGTTCTGTAGAGAATAGAATAGAAAGCTTCTATAATCTGTAACACATCTGTAAGCTATGAAAATGGTGATGAGCAATAGCGAAAGAATCGGCATCCTTGAAGATGTCGTGGAAGATGCTGCTAGACTAGGGGATCAGTCCCTAGTGGATTTGGTAAAGGGGCTTATTGCCTCTAACAATGCTTTGACTGCTACAAACGCAGATCTGTAGATCCGTGTGGATCATCAAGCTGCGAAGCTTGAGCAGTTTAAGATGGAGGTCATCCTCCTGAAGCGTGCTGCTACACAGCAGCAAACTCAGGTCAAGGGTGACCAGGTGACCGCTGTGCGATGGCGTGTTCACGAACCAGCGCCCTTTTCTGGCCTACGTTATGCTAAGGAAGTTGAGAACTTCCTGTGGGATATGGAGCTATTTTTCTAGAACGCTCAAGTCCCTGAAGAGGAGCAGGCACATACATGCATCGTGTATATCTCCGGCGACGCAAAACTGTGGTGGTGAACTCAGGTCGCACCCAGTTTATTTAGGCCAGATCTAACCCGAAAGCTCTCATGGGGAGAGCTCAAAGAAGAGATCAAAAATCAGTTCCTACCCGGGAACTCTGATTGGGCAGTGCGTGACGCCCTGAAGCGACTCAAGCACACTGGCACAATACGGGACTATGTCCAATGATTTGCGCAAGTAATGTTTGAGATCAATGACTTGTCGAAAAAGGCCCGACTTTACCACTTTATGGATAGTCTCCAAGGGTGGGCCCGGGATGAACTACGACGCCAAGAGTTTCAAACTCTTAAGGCGGCAATGATAGCTACTGAAGGCCTTACGGATCGTAAGGAGTCGAGGGACCCGCCCTCTCACCATCACACTAGTGCATCATCCTTGAGGTCGAGGATCCCCTACGTGGCTAAGGGCAAGAATCCCTTCGTGAGAAAGAGCCACTGGGCACCAAAGGAGTACAAGTCGGTGAAGAACTGACCAGCTACCCCGGGGCCAAAGACAGCGAGCACCAGCATGGCCTGTTATATATGTGGAGGTCCACATATGATGAAAAACTGCCCCAAGAGGGACCGCTTGGCTGCCTTAGTGGCAGAAGAAGATTCTGTAATGAAGCCCGAGGGACTCCTTAACCCTTTTGTACTTGCAACTTCATCTTCAATGAATGAAAGACCTACTTTGCTTTGTGTCGAATGTCTATTAAATGCGCATCCTATGAATGCTATGGTCGATACAGGTGCTTCGCACTTGTTTATAGGGCAAGTGACAGTAGCTAGAATCGGTCTCAAAATATCCCCTACACAAGACCGGGTTAGGTTGGTCAGTGAGGTAGACCCACAAGTCTTAGGGATATCTTATGACGTCAATATTGCGGTGGGCAGTTGGCGGGGCCGTTGCCATACAAAGATCCTAAAGTTAGCTGATTATGAAGCTATCTTTGGACTTGAGCTTTTGAGAAAAGCCAAGATTGGTGTGATGCTACATCTGTATGAAACATAGATTTATGACGAGCAAGTCCTTGGCTTCGTGCCATGCATTGGGAGCACGTCGATGATGAAGGGAAAGAAGAGGGATTTGAGAGGGGTTCCCTTATCGGGCAATGCCTTAGTGGTAGGGTTGCATCACGGTGACATAACCTTAATGGCTATTTGGGCTGATGATTCTTCTGTGATGGAGAAGTCCCCTCAATAGTGAAGGGTTTATTGGAAGAATACTCTGATGTAATGCCTTCAGAGCTTCCTAAACACCTTCCCCCAAGGAGAGGGATCAACCACAAGATTGAGCTTGTGGTAGGATCTACTCCTCACTCTAAGGCTCTATACCGTATTGCTTAGAAGGAGTTAGCCGAGCTTCGTAAGCAATTAGACGAATTGCTAGAAGCAGGGTTCATAGCCAGAGGCGATAGGCCATTAGTCCCATCGACGGGTGGACTGCGCCGGGAGCTACTAATGGAGCTCCATGATACACCTTGTGCTGGGCATCTAGGGCAACGCAGAATGTTTGCCTTGTTGGCACGATCGTGCTATTGGCCCAATATGCGCGCAGACATTGAGATGTATGTCCGCACTTGTCATATTTGCCAGCAAGACAAGATTGATTGGAGACTAGAGGCAGGGTTGTCACAACTGCTGCCTATTCCTGAGACATCCTGGACGAGTGTGTCCATGGACTTTATTGGTGGGTTCCCAAAGGTTGATGGGAAGAGCTCAGTGTTGGTGGTGGTTGATAGGTTTTCCAAGTATGGAGTCTTTATCCCAGCCCTTGAGCCCTGTACAGCAAGAGTTGCTGCAGAGTTATTCTTCCAAAATGTGGTGAAGCATTTTGGCATCCCAGTAGATATCATGAGCGATAGGGATGCCCAGTTTACTGGATACTTTTGGACAACGTTGTTCAACAAGTTGGGGTCCAAGTTAAACTTTTCTATAGCCAATCATCCTCAAACGGATGGGCAAACTGAGCGAGTGATTGCTCTTGTGGAAGATTACCTCCGTCTCTTTGTGACAGCCAGTCAGTGAGACTAGGTGAAGTGGATGGATGTGGCACAGTATGCCTATAACTTGCAAAATTCATCCTCCACTGGTCACAGCCCATTTGAGCTTGTGTTAGGAAGACAGACCCTAACACCCATTGACGTGGTGCAAAGGGATTCCGAGGGGAAGTGCCCTGCAGCTCAACGGGAAGCTCGAGAATGAATTGACTCACTCCGAAAGGTTAGAGATAGCTTGGAGTTGGCTGTGCAATAGATGCAAAGGTATGCCAACCGTCGATGTCAGGACGAAGAGTTCGCCGTGGGCAACTTAGTTCTTCTCCGACTCACCCCGCAATTCTGGAGGAAAATCTCGGCGAAGGAGACTCACCGAGGTCTTATCCGAAGATACAATGACCCATTTGAGATACTGAGTCGAGTGGGCTCAGTAGCATACCTCTTGAAACTCCTTGAGAAAATGCAGATGCACCCTACATTCCATGTGAGCTTCTTGAGGAGGTTTCACTCAGATCCGGACGATCCTTCTCGGTCACAATCTTACCGAGCCCATCCGACGGTTAGGACGGAGTTCGACCGGAGGATCGGCAGTATTCTAGATCACCATGTCTTGGGGCAAAGTAAGAGAAACTAATGTACGGAGTTTCTCATCCGATGGGATGGATCCCCTATAGATGAAGCAACCTGGCACAAGGCTTCCGAACTATGGCAGTTCGAGGATGAGCTGAGGAGCTACCTCGAATCGCTGAGGACAGCGACCACCTCAGGCGGGGGAGGATGTTAAGCCCAAAATTACCTAGCCCGATTTTGACTGGTCAACAGTTTTGTTGACTGGGTCAAAATCGACCCTGATATGATGCCCAAATGCAATTAGGGCTTACGGGCAATTTTGGGCAGGCGACGATGCGCGGGTAGCATTGGTCTGCGACGTCCGTTCGCAGGCGTTGATCGTCTGCTGCGACGTCCGTTCGCAGGCGTTGATCGTCTGCGTCTGCGTCTGCGGTGGCAGGCGTTAGAGGCTGACGGCCGGCGGTGGATGCGACGCGTGGAGCACACTAAGAGGGGAAGATCTAGCGAGATCTTCAGGTGCGTGGAGGCGAGCGGTGGGCGTGTCATCTTCCGGTGGCACGCGCTGATAGGCGAGGGAAGCGAGGTCGGCGGCGACCTCGGGTAGGCGCGGCGATGATGCGTGGAGCTTTGATGACTCTAAATTTTTTAGTAATTTTCAAACTTATTGACTATTCTTTTGGGGTCATAATCATGCTCTTTTGCTTATTTTTATGCCTTATTTGTCAAATACTTTGGAATCTACACCTTTCTTGGTTTTTAATTAATTTCAGGTAAAAGGCATTATTCTGATGGGTTTTTAAGCAATTTCAATACGTACAAGGATTCTAATCATCAAGAGGAGTTTACACATCAAATTTCAAGTCAAACCAAGTCTTTTAGCGAAATTACGGTAATGCCGTAAGGAATTTTACGGCCGTAATATGCAAATATGGCACACCGTAATGATTTTCACAGCCGCTTCCCCGCAGAAACTTTTTAGAAAATTATAGTACTATCGTAATAATTTTACGGTGCCGTAATTCAGGTCCAAATTCATACAGTAACTTTTGAAGAGAATACGGTACTACCGTGAGACTTTTTATGGTACCGTAATTTCAAGACAATTTCATATTGAGACTTCAGAAGACATTACGGCACCGCTGTAATGAATTTAACGGTGTCATAATTACGGCCCTGTTGCCCGATTCTTTTGTTGGAAACTTAAAAGGACAATTCCTCGAGCTTTAGGGCACCAATTGAAGATCCGTAAAAAGGGGAACGATCAGGATAAAGAAGAGGCGAAGCCAAAAGTGAAAGGACCAATTTTTATTAGGGATTCAGACAGAATCGGAGGGAGTCGCTGTCGCCCTAGGGTTCATCGATTCTTAGTGTACAGACTACCACTGGCCATGAAATTTGAAAGGAAGCTTCGCCTAGAAGAGAAGAACATATCACAGAAGTTTCAGAGTGAAAGGAGATCGATCGAGGGAGATATCAACAAAAACAAGGGCGCCGCCATTGTTCATCGCGTCCAGGAGCAAAATTACGGGCTGTAATTTTCATTACGGCTCTATTTTGTAATTTTACTCTTCTCTTTCAATTTCTAATCACTCTAAATGATGTTTTATTGTAATTCTTCGGTTATGCTAGCTTAAACCTCTTTTGGGACATGGGGAGTAGTCCTCTTGATTTCTTAATGATTTCTATTTCATCAGAATATTTTTGATATGATAATTTTACTGAAGTGATCACTGCCTTTAATGCTTTCTAGTTTCATATTGTCAGCATGTGTTAGAGTTTTATGATATGGACTCAGAAGTGACTTATAAAACTTGGAGCACTAAAATCAAGTATTAGGAACTTATCGTAAGAGATTAGGTTTGTTCTTAATTCTAAATTTTAGAAGTTTATTGACTTGTTGATATTTTGTTCTAGGATGCATTAATGATATAGACATGAAAAATATGCTAGAGATAGATGTTTGATTGTTAGAAAACCCTAAGTAAAACCTGTGAAACTAAGGCCTGAGAATACTTAGTTTCATTCGAGATATTGATATCAAGATAGAATGCACGAGAGTGATTCTAAATCTCTTTGTCAAAGTTTGCTTTTCTTAAACATAGAATAAATCTATGCGAGAGCGAGAATTATTTTATGTTAATCATCTGCGTGAGAGCGAGATGATTTCTTATTAAGGCAAACTATATCGTTATCATATTAAGAATAAACTAATGAACATTTATTTATATCCAGTCATAGAAATCAGGATGGATGAACCCCTAGTCCCAATTCTTTCTCTCTGATATTTCGTGAACTTTTTGATCGTTTCCTTTCCTCATAATCGGTTTGCCTAGCTAGTGAGAAATCGATTATTCGGTACTTGACAAATAAGGTCTCTGTGGTTAGATATCTTATTTATTACTTCGAGTATCCGTGCACTTACGGACACAACAAGTTTTTGGCACCATTGCCGGGGACCTTAGTTTCTATTGATATCAAAGGAATTGAAAATATTGCTAGACTAGGTTTTGTTTTCCTGTCTTTATTATTTTCTAAATTTTCTATGAAATATTCTGATTTTCTCTTATTTTCTGCAAATTCTGAGTTTATTTGATCTTCTACTCGTTTATGCGCAGGACTCTTAGATCAAGACCATTAGTCCCCTTCGATCCTGAAATTTATAAAACTCTTAGATTGCATAGGAAACTTAGATTCGCAGAAGAAAGAGAAGAAGAAGAATCAATCATGCCTGAAAGGAGAACACTTAGAGATTATGCAGCCCCAAATCCACAGGGAATTCGATCCAGCATTACTAGACCAACAATTGTTGCAAATAATTTTGAGATTAAACCAGCCTTCCTGTCAATGATCTAGTAGAATCAATTTGGAGGATCTCCGCTTGAAGATCCTAATAAACACTTATCTCTTTTTCTTGAATTTTGTGATACTATGAAAATTAATGGTGTATCTGAGGATGCTTTAAAGATAAGATTGTTTCCTTTTTCCCTTAGGGACCGAGTGAAAACCTGGCTACACTCTCATCCGACTGGAACATTCATCACTTGGGAGCAACTGTTAAATGCATTCTTGATGAAATACTTCCCACCTAGTAAGATGATTCAGTTGAGAAATCAGATCACAAGCTTTGCACAAAGGGATGGTGAATCACTTAGTGAGGCATGAGAGCGTTTCAATGAGTTACAACGGAAGTGCCCTCACCATGGATTAGAAGATTGGGTTTTAATTCAAACTTTTTAAAATGGTTTACTCTATAGTACCTGTCTAACCGTTGATGTAGCTGCAAGAGGAGCCCTGATGAAGAAAACATTTGAAGATGCCTATACACTGATTGAAGAGATGGCTTTGAATCACAACCAGTGGGCTACTCAGAGAGGAGTGCTGTATCGTCCTCCACATGGTAAGAATGAAGGTGATGGTTGGCGTTCTTTAGCAGAAAGGGTAGATTGTTTGTGTAATCGATTTGATTCTTTTCAGATGCAAGTTGCTGTAGTTTCTTCTGTTACTTGTGATGTATGTGAGAATCATGGGCACTATGTTAAAGAGTGTAAGGTTATTGTTGATCAGGGTGGTGAGCAAGTTAATGCAGTACGGGGTTATAATCAAAGTAGAAATAATGACCCTTATTCTAATACCTACAACCCTGGTTGGAGGAACCATCCTAACTTATCTTGGAAGAGTAACAACCATGCTAGTAGATAGAATGAAAATAGAGGGTACCAGCAGAGACAACAAAATCAGAGTCAACCCAAAAAATCTAGCTTAGAGGACATGTTTGAAAAATTTATGGGTGCCCAGATGAGACAAAATGAAGAGGTTACAGAGAGTCTTAAGCAAATTAACTCTAGATTGGATGGTGTTATTGCTCACAATAAGATTTTAGAGACACAGATAGCACAACAAGCTAGTACTTCCTATAGACCCCCAGGGAAATTACCTACCAAACCTGAACCTAACCCTAGGGAACATTATAATGCTATCACAACTAGGAGTGGAAAATAGTTAGAGGACCCAAGAGGATTACTAGATTATGATGAGGTACAGCTTAGTATTGAACCTAGCAGTGAACTAGTTTTAGAATCACAACCTGCACATGTGCAATCTCATCCTAGCTCACCACCTTCTAAGGAGGATGAGCCTTCACAAAATGGTGATTTGCCTTATGAGGTTGATATTCGTAGATCTAGTTCACCACCACCATATAGGCCACCTATACCTTTTCCCTAGAGGATTGTGAAAGCCAAGTTAGATAGACAATTTGGGAAATTTCTAGATGTTTTGAAAAAGCTGTATATTAACATTCCATTCACTGATGCTTTATCCCAAATGCCATCGAAATTAAAAGATCCAGGTAGTTTCTCTATTCCTTGTTTGATTGGAAGTGTGGCTTTTGACTGAGCCTTATGTGATTTAGGAGCCAGTGTGAGCTGATGACATGAAAATTAATAGTATATTTTGTGTTATTTTATTGGTCTTTTTGTGTCATATTTATGCTATTTTACTTGTTTTTAAGCCTTCTTTATCAAAAATTGCGGAATTTACACCATTTCTTTTTTTTTTTCATTAGTTTTAGGTAAAAAGTGCCATATTTTGATGGATTTTGAAAGATCTGAGCACACCAATGGATTTCAGACATTGAGACGAAGTCGCCTGTCAATTTTCATGCAAATCGGAGCAAGTTTGGAAATTACACCCCCAGGTGTAATTTTTATTACACTACCGTAATTTCTGCCCCAGAAAGCACTGAAGCAAAATTACGGCAGTGCCATAATAAATATTACACTACCATAATTTCCACCTAGAAATATACAGAAAGAAATTACGGCACTGCCGTAATGAAAATTATGGTACCGTAATTTCGAACCAGGAATGCCGCATTGCCCGATTCTTCCGCTGATTTCTTGCGAAGACGATTTCTCGAGTTATAGACCACCAATTTGAGATCCGAAAGAAGCTATAAACTCGTCTCAACGAGGAGAAGATACGGAGAGTGAAAGCCCTAATTTTAATAACCAAACGAGGGAAAAATCAGAGAGGCTTCCTTAGGGCACAGCCTCATGCCGAGAGGCGTAGAGGCCATCTCAGGCCTCGATTGTCACAAATAAGCTTCGCCTGGAGGAGGAGAGGATACCCTAGAAGTTTTAGAGCGAAAGGAGGTCGATCGAAGGAGAAATCAAAGGAATTGCGGGCGCCTGCACTATTGACGCGCAAAATTACAACGGTAATTTTCATTACAGCCGTGCTGTTAGTCGATTTTCCCCTTCTTTTTGATTTCTAATCAATCTAAACTATGGTTTATTGTAATTCTTCTTCCATTCTAGCTTAGACATCTTTTGGGACATGGGGGTGCAATCCCTTTAATTTTTAATGGCTAGATAATCCTTATTTCGTCATGATATTCTTGTTATGATAATTCTGCTTATGTGACGATTGCCTTTAATTCTCTATAGATTCATATTATCTGCATGTTTTAGAGTTTTTACAATATGGATTGAAAGTTGATTTGTGAAAACTTGGAACCCTAAAATTGAATGTTAGGAACTCATCATAAGAAATTAGGTTTTTTCTTATTTCTCGATTTTAGAAGCATATTGCCATGTTGATAATCTGAACTTAGGATTGAGTTATTGAAATAAACATGATGATACTGTGAGAGATCAAGTATTAGATCGTTGATGAATCATAAGTAGAACCTGTGAAAATTATAGTATGAAAATATTTAGTTTTCACTTGAGATGATTGACTTAGAATTCGGATGCATGAGAGTGATCCTTGAGTTCTTTGTCAATGATTTACTTATATCTAACATTGAATAAATATTGCATGAGAGTGAGGATTAGTTTTTTGTAAATTGTCTGTGCGAAAGCGAGATAATTTCTTTATGAAGTAAATTATGTCTTTATTATAATAAGATTAGACTGACGAACACATATTTATATCTAGTCATGGAAATTAAGGTGGATGAAACCCTAGTCCCAGTTCCTATCGTGCAAGAAAATTTTATTTTTATTTTTTTTAAGTAAGAGACTATTTTTAGTCTGAGCCTTATGTATTTAAAATTGTGCAAGAAAATTTTCAGAAGGCACATCTTTGGACCTAGCTGCATCTGGCCTAGCAATGATTAAGCTTGCTATATAGTTTGGTGAGTATTGTTTGCACTTTCTAGTGATGTTATTCGATATGATTGTATGGTGTTGCTATTTGATTTGTTTTGCTATTTGCTGTGATTGTATCACTTACTGAGATTTCTATTTGATGTCATTGCTTGAATCCATCATTTTACACCTTTTGTATGAGTTTGATGTTTCACACCTTTTGCATTGATATTGACATTTTTTTTATGTTTAAAATTTGCATGACTTGAATTTGTGTGATAAGAGGTGTGAGAATCAAATATTCATGACTTGATGATGTATGCTTTCTTAGGACATATGGAAATTTCTATGATGATGTGCGATTTATTTTTTTGGAATTTGGATGGATGCATTGCTACGATAATATATTCATTTTTTCTATGATGATGAATGTTTATGCATGTCAATGCCTATACATGGAAATTTACCTATTTTGTTGAATTTATTTCTTTAATATATATCTACTTGTTGAAATCCTTCATTGATTGATGCATATGGTTTTGGGTAGGTATATTGTTTGATGAATGCAATCGAAGAGTGAAACATCTTTCTTGAATAAAACGAGCATATGAGTGTAATTTTTGGATTGATGTCAATTGATTAACCTAGTTGATGTTTAGTTTATCTTATTATTTGTTGGGAAGAAAGAATCAAAGATCCAAAAAGAGAGAGAGACTCCCCTACTTGGCACTACGTAAACTTGGCAGTGGTACCGAAGATATGGGTTGAAGTATGCAAAAAAGAAAAAAAAAGAGAGAGAATGACTCCTCTACTTGGCACTGTGTAAATTGATAGTGGTACTGAAGATAAGAGTTGAAGTCCAAATAAAAAGTGTGTATCTATGTGGGTACATACCATCAAAAAAAAAAGGAAAAGAAAGACTTTGAGTGGAAAAAGATTTTGGATATCCTATTCCTGTAAACAAAGGTATGATAGATTTAAACTGAAACTTGGGTGAATTCATGAGACTGAGATTCTTTTTATTATGCAAGTTGCAAAATTTTATTTGTTCAAAGTTGTGAATCTTAAATATTAATTTCGGAGGACAATGTATTTATCTGAAGTTTTAGGTAGCAGTTGGTGACATATTTCATGAGTGATTATATTTTAGAAATTTATTTTTCATAAAAGAACATATTTTCCATACTTAGCATTGTTCTTTATTCTATTTATTTGCTTGAGGACAAGCAAAGTTTGAGCCTGATGTGTTTGATGACATGAAAATTCATAGTATATTTTGTATCATTTTACTGGTATTTTATGTCATATTTATGTTCTTTTGCTTGTTTTTAAGCCTTATTTGTCAAATATTGCGGAATCTACACTATTTCTTATTTTTTTCATCATTTTTAGGTAAAAAGTGCCATATTTTGATGGATTTTGAAAGATCTGAGCGCACCAATGGATTCCAGACATCGAGACGAAGCTGCAAATCAATTTTCATGCAAATCGGAGCAAGTTTGGAAATTACACCCCTAAGTGTAATTTTTTATTACACTACCGTAATTTCTGCCCCAGAAAGCACATAAGCAAAATTATGGCAGTGCCATAATAAATATTACACTACCGTAATTTCCACCAGAAATATACAGAAAGAAAATATGGCACTGCCGTAATGAAAATTATGGTACCGTAATTTCAACCCAGGAATGCCGTGTTGCCCGATTCTTCCGCTGATTTCTTGCGAAGACGATTTCTCGAGTTATAAACCACCCATTTGAGATCCAAAAGAAGCTATAAAATCGTCTCAACGAGGAGAAGATAGGGAGAGTGAAAGCCCTAATTTTAATCACCAATCAAGGGAGAAATAAGAGAAGGCATCCTTAGGGCACGGCTTCGCACCGAGAGGCGTAGAGGCCATCTCAGGTTGCGATTTTCATATGGAAGCTTCACCTGGAGGAGGAGAGGATACCCAGAAGTTTCAGAGCGAAAGGAGGTCGATCGGAGGAGAAATCAAAGTAATTGCGGGCGCCTGCACTGTTCACACGCAAAATTACAACTGTAATTTTCATTATAGCCGTGCTGTTAGTTGATTTTCCCCTTCTTTTCGATTTCTGATCAATCTAAACTATGATTTATTGTAATTCTTCTTTCATGCTTGCTTAGACATCTTTTGGGACATGGGGGTGTAATCCCTTTAATTTTTAATGGCTAGATAATCCTTATTTCGTCATGATATTTTTGTTATGATAATTTTGCTTATGTGATGATTGCCTTTAATTCTCCATAGATTCATATTATCTGCATGTTTTAGAGTTTTTACAATATGGACTGAAAGGTGATTTGTGAAAACTTGGAACCCTAAAATTGAATGTTAGGAACTCATCGTAAGAAATTAGGTTTGTTCTTATTTCTCGATTTTAGAAGTATATTGCCATGTTGATAATCTGAACTTAGGATTGAGTTATTGAAATAAACATGATGATACTATGAAAGATCAAGTATCGGATCGTTGGAGAACCATAAGTAGAACCTGTGAAAATTATGGGATGAAAATATGTAGTTTTCACTTGAGATGATTGACTTAGAATTCAGATGCATGAGAGTGATCCTTGAGTTCTTTGTCAATGATTTACTTATATCTAACATTGAATAAATCCTGCATGAGAGTGAGGATTAGTTCTTTGTAAATTATTTGCGCGAGAGCGAGATGATTTCTTTATAAAGTAAATTATGTCTTTATCATAATAAGATTAGACTAACGAGCACATATTTATATCTAGTCATGGAAATTAAGGTGGATGAAACCATAGTTCCAGTTTCTCTCTTAGATATTTCGTGCACTTTCCTATCGTTTACTTGCATCATATTCGTTTTGCTTACCTAGTGAGAAAACAACTATTTGGTACTTAACACGTAGGTCTCTGTGGTTCGATATCTTTTATTACTTCGAAGTATTCGTGTACTTGCGGGCACAACATGAGCCTAATGCCTTTGTTTGTGTGCAGGAAACTGGATATGGGAGCCCCTAAACCAACTTCAATATCTCTGCAGCTCGCCGATCGTTCAGTGAAGTATCCTATAGGTATTCTTGAGGATGTTCTGATCTAAGTTGGTAAGTATTTTGTACCAACTGATTTTGTAGTTTTGGAGATGGAGGAGGATGCAAAAATTCCTATTATTCTTGGTAAACCATTCTTAGCCATTGCTGGAGCAATTATTGATGTAAAGAACGGTAAACTCAGCTCTAAATATTGATGATAATAAAATTGAGTTTGATTTGAATGATTCGATGAAGAAACCTTCATATACTAGTTCATGCTGTAGTGTTCATGCTGTAGATGATGTAGTTTATGATCTTGGTTTCTTGTTTGATAATCCTTCTAGTTTTGATACTGATTCTTGTGATAATTCTTATGTTGAAATTCATGATTCCAATTCTAGTTCTGATTCTAGTGCTGAAACTCATGATATGTTAGACTGCACTATATTTGATAATGAAGAAGAGAAAATTCCAAAAGTAGAACTTAAAGCTTTACCTGATAATCTTCACTATGAATTTCTTGGCCCTAACTCTACTTACCCTGTTGTTGATGCTCAATTATATGAAAGGGAGACTGATTTGCTCTTGAAGGAGCTGAGGATTCATAGAAAGGTATGGGTATACCATTGATGATTTAAAGGGAATTAACCCTTCTTTTGTATGCACAAGATTCATATGGAGGAAGAGCACAAACCACATGTGGATTTCCAAAGGAGACTCAACCCATCTATGAAGGAAGTTGTAAAGAAGGAAGTTTTGAAATTGCTTTATGTAGGTATTATCTATCCTTTCTCTGATAGTAAATCGGTAAGTCCTGTGCATTGTGTTCCAAAAAAGGGAGGTGTCACAGTTATGAAAAACAAAGATAATGAGTTGATTCCTGTTAGAATAGTGACTAGTTGGCGGATGTGTATAGATTATAGGAAATTAAATGCGACCACTAGGAAAGACCACTTCCCCTTGCTTTTTATTGATCCCATGGTTGAGAGACTTGCAAACCATTCTTACTTTGCTTCTTAGATGGTTATTCTGGTTTTTTTTCAAATTCCTATACATCCTGATGACTAAGATAAAACCACTTTTACTTGCCCATATGGTACTTTTGCATATAGAAGGATGTCTTTTGGTTTGTGTAATGCACCTGCTACTTTTCAGAGGTGTATAATGGCCATATTTTCTAAATTTCTTGAGGACTTTATAGATGTTTTTATGGATGATTTTTCTGTATATGGTTTCTCTTTTGATGATTGTTTGGCTAATTTATCTCGAGTCTTGCATAGGTGCGAAGAAACTAATCTTGTGCTTAATTGGGAGAAGTGTCACTTCATGGTCAGGCAAGGAATAGTTTTGGGACACCTTATTTCAGAAAGAGGAATAGAAGTGGACAAAGCCAAAGTTGAAGTGATTGAGAAGCTAGCGCCACCCAATACAGTTAAGGAAATTAGAAGTTTCTTGGGATATGCAGGTTATCAGGGATTTCTCTAAACTTGCTAAACCACTCACTGATTTACTTTGTAAAGATGCTAAATTCTGTTTTGATGAGAATTGTTTACTTGCTTTTCAGGAACTGAAGAAGGCCTTAATATCAGCACCTGATGACACCAAAATATATAGTATATTTTGTACCATTTTAGATATCTTTTCATGCTAAATTGAAGATCTTATTACTTGTTTTCATGCTAAATTCATCGAATATTGCAAAGTCTACTTCTATTTTAGTTTTTCATGATATTCAGGTAAAAAGGCACTATTTTGAGGCATTTTCAAGCAAAATCAAAGACATGAAAGAGTTACCATCATCAAGAGGAGATCACCCAAGAAATTTCATGAAAATCGGAGCATCTCAGCAAAATACGGCAGGGCCGTAAACTATATTACGGTACCGTATTTTTATACGCTACTGTAATATCGAGAACATGTTGGGAAACCCCGGGGACATTTTATAACTTTTCAGAGTCATAGACATACATACATACATTGCACAGCGGAAGAATGTCCCCGAAATAGGCCGGTCCCAAAAACCCAGTGAAAATCGCAAGCAAGAGAGTCGACACGATGAGTTAAGAAATACCTTAAGAGCGATTTGGAGTGATGCCGATGTAGGCGCCCAAGTGTGCGCCCTCTGCAGTCTCACACACACGGATCTCTTGAGTTCTCTTCTTCCACGCCCGGTGCTAGCCTCGGGAAGAAGATCCAAGCCTTAGGGAGATGCTCCACTTCACTTGCGCCACCAAGAGGAAAGGATGCGCCAAGAGAAGAAGGAAACAAGCCAAGCCGCCAAGCACCAAAGCTCCTTGCGCCAAGAGGAAAGGAGGGAGAAGCTTGCGACTATGGTAGAAGGAAGATGCACCCTTGCTCCTAGCTCTCGCCCCACTTCTTGTGTTCACGCCTTCAAGGATTAATCATCATAAGAGGGGGCGAGAGGGTCACATATATATAGGGCAAGAGGCTGTTAAGGGAAGGGCCAAGATCATGACAAGTGTAGGGCTAGGATGAGGAGGTTTGAGACAAGGAAAGTCTCCAAGACTTTACCATAAACTCCATTCAACCTATCCATAATTGCCCAAGTACCATATCAGCCCAAGACATGCCTTAGAGGCATTCATACCATCAAGGGAGAAGGGCTAGGCGCCAATTGCGTCCTTAATGAAGCAACTTTGCCACCCAAACCCCATTATACCCCTTAGGCGCCAATGAGGTTGGGTTTCTCCCCATTATACCCTTTTAGCCTCTTATCTCTTCATGAGAACTTGTTATTGGGCCTCATTAGATAATGAGCTAGCCCAAACTCCATTACATGGGTTGATTAAGCACTTGGATCCAATCCAATGCAACCCTAATCCAAATGTGACCAACCATGGTCAAATACGGGTCAACCTGCCAAAAATGAAGTTTGGCTCCAATAATATTCTTCCATCTCATCAGGCCCATTGGCGCTGATGAAATCTCCCAATTAGATCCGAGTTATCCAATAACTCGATCATAAGGCTTCCCGATCAATACGAGAACTCAAGTATCAAGGTGTGCGACCCTATAGGTTCCTCTGACGCTGGCAGTGCTGACCAAAGGTCATCACAAGCAGTGAGTGGCACCTAGCAGTGCATCGCTACTACCCAGGTCATTGGAATGGATATCGACATCGACATCCCCATCATCGCAACTAGGTACAGATGCATTACAGTCTCTTTGCCGAACTGATATCCGATTGGACAAGTGTGTCACCACTTGTTTTCATCCAATCACATGGCTATGACTAAAACAGGTTCTTACCTGGGTATGGCCATAGACTCTCAGTCATAGAACCATAGAGGAGCTCCATGGATATCATACTTCCCTAAGGAAGGGGCAAATCCTATGTGTGTCCATTGACCTTTTCATATGGGTCGTGACATGCTCAATGACAACCGTTATGACCTCCCAACTACGGCGAGGTGTTAGGTTGTATCAAAGCAAGTCCCTAACCATATAGAATGATCAATGACCTCAAGTCAAGGGATCAATGCATCTCCTGTCACTTATGAGGATAACTCATGACACCAAATCATAGCCTCATAGCGGGTCTATCCAGTATATCCTCCAATGATATACCCATGTGTCTGCGTCCTAACCAGCCCACATACCAGTCTCACAAGTACCATAGCTGTCCCATATCTACTAAGGTACATCGACTGGGGACTATAGTTCGAGCACAGATCCAATCTGTCTCCAGGGACATTATCATGTTAGTACATATGCGCAGATGTAAACAAACATAGATAATGACAATGCCAGAATGATATATAAATATCAAAGTCAAGTAGTACATTAGTTGACCAAAACTAGGTCCTAGGGCATATACACCAACAATCTCCCACTTGCACTAAGACCTAGAAGTTGAGGAATATCAACCCCATATCTGTAGCGTGACCATCATGCTTCTGCTGCTCCAAAGCCTTGGTCAATGGGTCTGCCAGATTGTTCTCTGTGTCTACTCTGCTAATCTTGACATCACCTCTGTCAATGATCTCTCTGATCAGGTGAAATCTTCTGAGTATGTGTTTGGATCTTTGATGAGACCGTGGTTCCTTGGCTTGTGCAATTGCTCCATTGTTGTCACAGTAGAGTTCAATGGGATCCATTGCACTAGGGACCACCTGAAGATCACATAAGAACTTCCTTATCCAAACGGCTTCCTTGGCTGCCTCAGAAGCAGCCACATACTCAGCCTCGGTTGTAGAATCTGCTATGGTGGATTGCTTGAAGCTCTTCCAACATACAGCGCCTCCATTTATCTTGAACACATAGCCGGCCTGCGATCTAAAGTCATCAGGGTCGGACTGGAACGATGCATCAGTATAGCCCTGCATACTGAGCTCTTCCTGTCCCCCATAAACCAAGAACAGATCCTTAGTTCTTCTCAGATACTTTAGGATGTTCTTTACAGCCACCCAGTGCTGCAGACCTGGATTGGATTGGTATCGGCTGGTTATGCTTACAGCATATGCCACATCTGGTCTCGTACACAACATTGCATACATGATCGATCCTACTGCCGAAGCATAAGGAATTCGACTCATGTTATCCCTCTCAGCCTGTGTTGTAGGACACTGGCTCTTTGAGAGAGTAAGGCCATATCTTACTGGAAGGTATCCTTTCTTGGATTGCTCCATGTTGAACCTCTCCAGTACCTTATCAATGTAGGTACTCTGACTAAGGGCCAGAAGCCGCTTGGATCTATCCCGGTAGATCCTTACGCCTAGAATATAGGCGGCCTCCCCTAAGTCTTTCATCTCGAAATATTTCCCCAACCATGTCTTCACAGCTTGAAGACTAGGGATGTCGTTTCCGATGAGCAGTATGTCATCAACATACAAGACCAGAAAATTCACCAAGCTCCCACTGAATTTTCTGTATACACAGGCGTCATCTTCGCTTTTGATAAAGCCATAATCTCTCACGGCTTCATCAAATCGAAGATTCCAACTTAGAGATGCTTGCTTTAATCCATAAATGGATCTCTTCAGCCTGCAGACCTTATTAGCCTCTGCAGGATGGATGAAGCCATCAGGTTGTGACATATACACATCCTCAGTCAGCTTCCCGTTAAGGAACGCTGTCTTCACATCCATCTGCCATATCTCATAGTCATGATATGCAGCTATAGCAAGCAGAATCCGAATGGATTTGATCATGGCAACTGGCAAGAAGGTTTCATCATAGTCCACCCCATGGACTTGTTTAAATCCTTTAGCCACTAGTATACCCTTATAGGTAACTATATTGTCATCCATGTCTGTCTTCCTCTTGAAGACCCATTTACACCCTATGGGTTTTACCCCATCAGGCAGCTCAACCAAATCCCAGACTTGGTTAGCCGACATGGAATCCATCTCGGATCGCATGGCGTCAAGCCATCTCTCGGAGTCCGGTCCACTGACTGCCTCATCATAGGTTCTGGGTTCATCTTCAATGATGAAGATCCCATCGTGTTGGATCGGCAGCGACCCATACCTTTCAGGTGCACGATGAATTCTCCCAGACCTACGCGGGACCTGTGTCTGAGCCTCAGGTTGGCTAGCAACCGGTGCAGGTGGCTCAGATTCCATCTCTTTGTCTTGTGATTGCACTTGGACCTCATCCAAGTCAAACTTCCTCCCACTAACTTCTTTCATAAGAAATTCTTTCTCTAGAAAGACAGCACCCCGAGCAACAAAAACTTTGTTCTCGGTTGGGACATAGAAGTAGTATCCTTTAGTTTCCTTAGGATACCCCACAAACACACATTTATCAGATCTAGGTTCTAGCTTGCTAGAATCCTGACGTTTGACATAAGCCTCACATCCCCAGATCTTGATAAAAGTGAGATTAGGGCGTCTCCCACTCCACATCTCGTATGGTATTTTGGAGACACTCTTAGATGGAACATTATTCAGTATCAAAGAAGCTGTTTCTAGTGCATGCCCCCAGAATGATGAAGGTAGAGTTGCATGACTCATCATAGATCGAACCATATCCAATAAAGTTTGATTTCTCCTTTCAGGCACACCATTCCATTGAGGTGTTCCAGGAGGAGTGAGTTGGGATATGATCCCACACTCTCTCAGATAGTCAAAGAACTCACCGCTCAGGTACTCTCCACCTCGATCTGATCGAAGAGCTTTAATGGATCTTCCAAGCTGGTTCTCTACTTCATTCTTGAACTCCTTGAATTTCTCAAAGGATTCAGATTTATGTCTCATTAAGTAGACATAGCCATACCTACTGAAGTCATCAGTGAAGGTAATGAAGTAGTTGTACCCTCCTCTGGCTTGTTTATTGAAGGGCCCACACACATCAGTATGTATGAGATCTAATAAACCTTCTGCCCTCTCACCAATCTTGGTGAAGGGCGCCTTTGTCATTTTCCCTAATAAACAAGGTTCACAAGTATCAAATTCCTCCAAGGAACTTGAATCTAACAATCCATTTGCATGGAGTTGTTGGATGCGATTCTTGTTTATATGGGCTAATCGACAGTGCCATAGGAAAGCACCAACTGAACCACTCAGTTTGGTCCTTTTATTACTTATGTTACAAATAGAACTTTCCATATCCAAGATATATAGACCATTGCACAAAGTACCCTTCCCATAGAACATATTTGCAAATGAAAAAGAACAAGAGTTCTTATTTATTTCAAATTTAAATCCTTTCTTTGCTAAGCAAGGAATGGATACAATGTTCTTAGTAAGTGAAGGTACACAAAAGCAATTATCTAGTTCTAATTGAAGTCCAGAAGGCAAGGAGAGAGTCAAAACGCCTACAGCAACAGCAGCAACCTGTGCCCCGTTTCCAACGCGCAGGTCAATCTCTCCAGGCCGCACCGATCTACTTTTCTTGAGCCCCTGCATATTTGTACAAATATGAGCTCCACATGCGGTATCCAATACCCATGACATAGAAGTAGAAAGATTGACTTCTGTAATATAGATACATGAGCTAGAAGTTAAGGCCAAGCCTTTCTTCTCCTCATTCTGAAGCTGCTTGCAGTCCCTTCTCTAGTGACCTTGCTCGCCACAGTGAAAACACCTCTGGTCCTTTGACTTCTTCGCCTTTTTCTTCAGTGCTTTGGTAGGACCTCTGGCACTGCTCTTAGTACGTGCCTTACCCTTCTTCTTTATCTTCTTGGTCGCAGGGACCAAAAGAACAGAATTGGGTTTGGTCTTACCCATCTCTCGCTCGGCTGTTTGGAGCATATTCATCAATTCCTCCCGTGTGCACTCAATCCGGTTCATGTTGAAGTTAATAATAAACGGACTGAAGCTAGGGGGCAGGGAATGCGGAATAAGATCCACAACCAGCTCGTTGTCTATGGTATGTCCCAGTCTCCTGAGATGATCCACATTCCCAATGAGTTTGAGAACATGGGGTCTCACTGGTGCACCCTCAGACAACTTGCACCGAAAGACTGCTTTGGCGGTGTCAAATCTCTCAGTTCTAGCCTGAGCCTCGAACATCTGTTTCAGATGAGTGATCATCTGAAAAACGTTATGCTCCTCATATTGCACCTGCAGTTCAGGTGCCATGCTGGCTAGCATAAGACATGCAACCTCCAAAGAGTCATCCTGATGCTTTCTATAAGCATCTCTGTTTGCCGTTCGGGCATTAGGCGGAGGAGCCGCAGGAAGAGCCTGTTCAAGGACATACAACTTCTTCTCGAGCTTGAGGACTATCCTCAAGTTCCGATGCCAGTCCATAAAGTTAGTTCCAACTAACTTATCCTTATCAAGGAGTGATCGCAGTGATAATCCGCCAGTGTTCGTAGCCATTATTCTACAACACCCAAGAAGAACAGATTAGTACTACTTCGAATCATTTAAACAGGACTTGTTTTAAATGATTACTGCTCCCACTATTTTAAATTCGAATTGACAACCCACAAAGTCAATCGGGAAGTTTAAGACCTCCTAGTGAGATGGGATCCTTATTTCACATGAGGCTTCGCGTCCCACGAGGGTGGGATGAGATGCACAAAGTAACCCATGTTTCCTAAGGTGGGCGTGCCAGCCGGTTGCTCCAAGCAACTCCCCTTGTTGAGACAGTCTGGGCATTTCATGTCCAGCGAGGGCTGGATACAACATGAAACCCTTACCTCTCAACGATGCCTCTAGAGTTTTATCATGTGCCCAGCACATATGAAAATCTAGTCAAGTCCATTCCTAACCGTTATGCCCAGGGCCAACGAATTTCCTTGCGAAGGCATGCCCAGGTTAAAGCTGGACTGGGGAAACCATTGTCACCACACACTTTCTAAAGATAAGTGGGTGTGTCCCACGAGGGTGGGAACCAGTTCACAACTCCACTGATCGATAGTTAGTGAGGGCCACGCGTTAGAAGGCTATTAGACTTGATATTTTATTATGAGGGTTTTTAAGGTCTCATCAGTTTTATCTTATGTCTAACAATACAGGCATGCAATCCTATAGTGATAACATAACGATAAAATATCACAGGCATACTTTTAGCAGATAAGGAAAGCAGTAAAAGATGATGTGATCAAAGCCCTTTCAAGACATTGAACCAACCCATGCCAAAAGGAGGTTCAATTCTTGACATAGAACTCAAGCCCTTAAGAAAGACCTATCCTAGCCGCCCTCTATCTTGGTCTTCAAGGTTGGCTCCAAGGTCCTTCTCACATGGTTTAGCTCTCAAACCTTAAGGGTAGACCCCAAGGGTTCGGCCAATGCCATGGTCTTCCTCCAATGAGGATGCGCCACAATGCAAGAAGCCAAGTTAGCTAGCTCTCAAACCCAAGGGTTCGGCCACGCCTAACTTGCGCCACTAAGCAGGCTTGCGCCTCTTTCTTTGATGCTTGTTGCGCCACTATCCAAGGTATGCATGCGCCAAGTTCCAAGTACGTGCGCCACCCTAATCTTCTTCTTAGTTAAAAGCAAAGAGAAAAGCGGCACGCAGTCCTCACGAGGATACATCACAGGCATGCAAAGGGGGGCTTGACTAATGATCACAACATCATGCACAATCAAGGTATTTACTCATGCAATTCTACATGCTCATGAAAAACATAAAATCTGAAATTTTACTTTTTCATAAAACTAGTCTCTTTTTCTCATCTTCTTCTCACAAATCTTTTGGTCAATTGCGATTTATTTTTCATGATGATTTCAGAGATCCTTTCGGCTGGCAATTTTGTCAGATCAAGAGATTTGGCCAGTCCGAAGACACAATGCCCATCCTACTTGACAAAATTACGTGCGCCTTTAATCTTTAAATTAGACAAGAAAAATAGTCCAAAAATCCAAAAGAGATTGAGAGGATGATAGAAACAAGAAACTTTAATTTTTCCTACTTAGAAAAAATCGTTTGCCATGCATCATGCTATTTACAAAAATAGAGATATGGCATGTGAGCATGAAAGAAAAGCATAAAACATCGTTCGAGTCTTGCAAGCCGCTCTGATACCACTGTTGGGAAACCCCGGGGACATTTTACAACTTTTCAGAGTCATAGACATACATACATACATTGCACAGCAGACGAATGTCCCCGAAACAGGCCGGTCCCAAAAACCCAGTGAAGATCGCAAGCAAGAGAGTCGACACGATGAGTTAAGAAATACCTTAAGAGCGATTTGGAGTGATGCCGATGTAGGCGCCCAAGTGTGCGCCCTCTGCAGTCTCACACACACGGATCTCTTGAGTTCTCTTCTTCCACGCCCGGTGCTAGCATCGGGAAGAAGATCCAAGCCTTAGGGAGATGCTCCACTTCACTTGCGCCACCAAGAGGAAAGGATGCGCCAAGAGAAGAAGGAAACAAGCCAAGCTGCCAAGCACCAAAGCTCCTTGCGCCAAGAGGAAAGGAGGGAGAAGCTTGCGGCTATGGTAGAAGGAAGATGCGCCCTTGCTCCTAGCTCTCGCCCCACTTCTTGTGTTCACGCCTTCAAGGATTAATCATCATAAGAGGGGGCGAGAGGGTCACATATATATAGGGCAAGAGGCGGTTAAGGGAAGGGCCAAGATCATGACAAGTGTAGGGCTAGGATGAGGAGGTTTGAGACAAGGAAAGTCTCCAAGACTTTACCATAAACTCTATTCAACCTATCCATAATTGCCCAAGTACCATATCAGCCCAAGACATGCCTTAGAGGCATTCATACCATCAAGGGAGAAGGGCTAGGCGCCAATTGCTTCAGAACAGAAACTTTGCTTGATTTTACGGCACCCCCGTAAAGGATTACACGGGACGTATTTTCCAGTCACTTCCGAACAGAGAGTTCAGCCGATTTTACGGCAGTACCGTAAACCAGATTAAGGTGCCATATTTCCCAAACGACATCAGAACAGAAAACTCGATCGATTTTACGGCAGTGCCGTAAACTATTACACTACCGTATTTCTGTTGTTGAACGCGATTTCCAGGTCAATTCTGAAGTCCGATTCTTGCGGAGACGATTGCGGGCGAACCAAAGCTTTATATTCGATGCCGTAAGAAGCAATCCAGAGCGGGTGACGAGAGGATCACATATACACTGAAAAACCCAATTTTTATTCAGTATCGAGAGAGCAATCGACAGAGAGGCGGTTAGGGTTTGGCCTCATGCCGAGAGGCATAGAGGACACCTCAGGCCGTGATTTTCACTCAGAAGCTTCACCTGGAGGAGAGGAGGACGCACCAGAAGTTTCAGAGCAAAAGGAGTTCGATTGGAGGAGGAATCAACGAAAGAACGCCACTGGCACTGTTCATACGCGTGATTACGGCTGTAATTTCTATTACAGCCGTGTTGTAACGTCTATTCTCTCCTTCTTATTGATTTCTGACGCTTTGAAACTATGGTTGATTGTATTTCTTTCTCCATGCAAGCTTAAACATATTTTGGGACATGGGTGTAATCCCTTTGATTTTATATGATTAGATAACTTTTTATTTCGTCAAGATAATTTTGCCATGATAATTTTACCTATGTGATTATTGGTCTAAATTTCTCCTTAGTTTACTTCTTGTCATCATGTTTAGAGTTCTCGCAATAAGGACCGAAAGGTGACTTGCTTGAGAATTGGAACCTTAAAATTGATAAATAGGAACTTGCCGTAAGAGATTAGGTTAAAGTTCTTATTTCTTTATTTTAGTGATGTAATTGCCATGTTGATAATTATGAACCTAGGATTAAGTTAGTGTGTCAAACGTGGAGATCTTGCAAGAAAGTGAGGATCGGAACGTTGGAGAACCATAGGTAGAACTTGTGTTGAGTCTCGGATGCACGAAAGTGATCCTTGAGATTCCGCTTGAGACAATCAACTTAGAATTCGGATGCACGAAAGTGATCTTTGAGTTCTTTGATTGATGATTTACTTATCATTAGCCTGGAATAAATCTTGCGCGAAAGTGAGGATTGATCCCTGCATGATTGTCTGCACGAAAGTGAGATAATCCCTTTATAAAGTAAATTAAGTCTTTATCATAACAAGATTTGACTGACGACCTTTTATTCATATCTAGTCATTGAAATCAAGGTGGATGAAACCCTAGTCCCAGTTCTCTCTCTGATTATCTTTTAGCGTACTTTTCTTGCATAGTTTACTTCCATTATATTCGGTTTGTTTAGCTAGTGAAAAATCAATTATTTGGTACTTAACAATAAGGTCTCTGTGGGATCGATATTTTCTTTATTACTTCGAGTATCCGTGCACTTGCGGACACTACAAGTTAGGGACAACAAGTTTTTGGAGCCGTGCTAGGGAGTGACAATAGCCCTGTACGCCAATACCTTTTGCCGCGACCCCTGAAAAAAGTCTACCTGCTTGTATTTAAAAGTGTGTCCTTTCGGATCATAATAAGTTTTTGGCGCCGTTGCCGAGGACCTTAGTTTTGTTAATATCAAAATAGTTGTTAGTATTGCTAGACTAGGTTTTATTTGCTTTACATTTAACTTTATTTTTTGTTTTTGCAGGTTTTGGATTTTTAGAAGTTGTGACAGAACTGAGATTTTCTGAAATTTGTGAATTTGCTTGTGTTTTAGATTTTCTATTTTTTTTATATTCTGAAATTTTTTTTTTTGATTAATTGGTGTTGGATTATCTTTCTATTCTTGATAGATTTGAAGATGTCTTTTAATTTCAACTCGTGGGCAACTGAAAGAGATAGAGTATACACACCACACATCATGCACTATTCAAGATAAGATAAATCAATTTTTAGATTCTTGTAGGAAACCTGAAGATGATCCATCATACACTCTTCAAGATTATATCTTTCACCATGTAATCACTTTGAATATGAATACTATTAAGAATTCTTCTATTAGATGTGGTATTAGTTCTTTTTATGATAATTGCTCTAGTCATATTTCTGAACCATATATTAAGGATACTAAAGAATCTATATCTGCTAATTCTGAAATGCTTGAAACCCATCATATAGCACAAAAAGACTGTTTATTTGAGTTTGAGT
Source organism: Costus lasius (assembly GCA_027563935.2). NCBI lineage: Eukaryota > Viridiplantae > Streptophyta > Magnoliopsida > Zingiberales > Costaceae > Costus > Costus lasius. The sequence goes on from CM050447.1 coordinate 55,326,695, forward strand.
TTGAAATTGAGAAAATTGATTTAGAAAAATCCTCCTATGATTATGATTGTTTTGAGATTGAGCCTTATGTGAATATTAATGAATCTCATCCTGATTTTGATAATTGTAAAATTAATTCTTCTGATGATTTATTTGAGGAAAAGGTTGGGGAAATTGAAATTGAAAAAAAAAACCTCTTTTAATGATAATTCTGATTTTGATGAAAACTTAGTTATGGTTAAATCTGATGAGCATGATGAAGGTTTGAAAATTATAGACATTAATGAACCCCACTGTGATTTTGGTGATATTTTTGAAATTAATGATAAATCTCTTGTTGTTAACTCTGATTCTATTGAGAACATTGATAAATCTCATTATGATTTTTCATATGATTCTGATTTTGACTCTTCCGATGATGAATTATTTGTGGAGAGGCATGAGAAAATTGATTTTGAAGAGTCTCATCTTGACTTTAACGATGATTTTGAAATTGCTAAATTGTTTGATGAAGTGCATGAAGAACCTGTAGATGATTTGAAAATTACAAAAATTGATGAATCTCACTCTGATGTTTTACCCATATGTACTATTGAATCTTGTGACTTATTTGAAAAATTATGTTCTAAAGAGAGACATAAAGACTATTATTATGATGATCCAATGCTTGAATATTTTGATCAAAGTCCTATTTCTCTTGCAATTGAAAATATAATTTTGAAGAAAGGACTTATGATTTTGCTTTTTGATAAATTTAGGAAGATCATTGAATATCCTTTGATTGAAGTTGAAAATTTTGATTTTAATTTCTGCATATTTAAGAAAGCTACTTTGATTGTGATTTGTATGCAATTTTGGATCTTTGGATTAGTGGCTAAACTTTTAGGTCAAAGGAAATGCAGAAAATTATTTGCTCTTTACTTTGGTACTGATTCACCTGCTTCACCATGATGTTTGATTTTCGGTCAAGCTATGGACCTAAAATTAGCGCTTCTTGGGAGGCAACCCAAGCATTATCAATTAGCTTAGATTCTTTTATTTTAGTTTTTTTTTAGAATTAATTTTTCTGTTCGTTTTGCAGGGAAAAAAATTTTTGTGCAAAATACGGCACTACCATAAAGCATTTCACGGTACCATATTTTGAAGCTGCTTTCTGCTTATTGAATTCAGAAATCTTCAAAAGCAACAATCTTCCACCTCTAGCCACTACTGCATCTGCCTCTGACATCATTGTTTCCAGCCGTAGACACTGGATTATATCATATGCAGATTCTTACTTCTTCTACTGCCTCTTATTCTATTGATTTTATTTACTTATGCAGTAGACTCTTCATTAGTGACTGATTTTTTTTTCTGCAGTGCTATCTCTCACACCCACCGGCCGACGATCTCACCTCCAGGACTGTAGTCTTCAGCAGGCCACTGGAGATTACTCACTCTAATGTCGGCATCACCATCATTGCTAGGAGCTTTTCAGCTAGCATCTGTTCACCCTCTGCTTCTCAGCTGCATCAGTTTTTTTTTTCATCGGCATCCTCTTCAGACCTCCAGCGACATCTCGGATTCTCCCTGGAGAAGATTATTTTTTTATCATTATTATTTTTTTGAGACTATTTTCAGACTGAGCCTTATGTACCTTAAATTTATAGGTAAAATTTTTGAAAAGCACATACTTGGACCTTGCAGCATCTGCCCCGACACTATTTTTGATCTGAGCCTTATGTATTTTCGATCAGAGCTTGCTATATAGTTTTGTGAGTATCGTTTGCACTCTCTTATTCAAGGCTATTTCATATGGTTGCATCTTTGATTTGCTCACTAAGATTTCTACTCGATGTGGTCTCTTGAATCTATCATGATTTTTTTTTTGAGTTTGATGCTTCACACCTTTTGCATTGATTTTGACATATTTAGATGTTTGAAAATTTTCATGAATTGAATTCATGTGATGAGAGGTGTGTAAATTTTCTATGATGATGAATGTGTTCATGCATGTGATTAGAACTAAACCTATCATGTTAGATTTATTTCTTCAATGCATATCTATCTTTTGAAATTTGACATTGGTTGATGCATGAAATTTTGGGTAGATGTATTATTTGAGTAATAAGATCTAAAGGTGAAACTACTCCTTTAAATAAAATGAGCATATGAGTATGATTACTGAATTGATATCAATTGATCAACCTAGTAGATGTTTAGTCTATTTTGCTATTTGTTGGGAAATAAGAATCCAAGATCCATAAAAATAGTGAGAGACTCCTCTACTTGGCATTATGTAAAATTGATAGTGGTACCTAAGACATGGGTTGAAGTCTATAAAAAATAATGAGTGTGAAAAATAATAAGACTCCTCTGCTTGGCACTGTGTAAAATTGATAGTGGTACCGAAGGAAAGAGTTGAAGTCAAAATAAAAAGTGTGTATCTATGTGAGTACATGCCATCCATGCAAAAATAACAAAATACATGAAAAAGAAAAAAAGAAAAAAAAATTATGTGTGGAAAAAGATCTTGGAAACCCAATTCCTGTAAACAAAAGCATGATAGATTTGAATTGAAATTGGGTGAAGTCATGAGGTTGAGTTCTATTTATTGTATAAGTTGCAAAGTTTTATTTGATTGACTTGTGGATCTAGAGGGTTGAGTTCTAAGGATGATATGTTTATTTGAAATTTTGTAAATCAATTGGTGGAATTTTTCATTGATAGGTTGTATTTTAGAAATTTATTGAGCATGAAAAGGTTTATTTTTGATTTTTGCTTGAGGACAAGCAAAGTTTGAGCCTTATGTATTTTGATGACACTAAATATATAGTATATTTTGTATCATTTTAGATATCTTTTCATGCTAAATTGAAGATCTTTTTACTTGTTATCATGCTAAATTCATCGAATATTGCAAAGTCTACTTCTATTTTGGTTTTTCAAGATCTTCAGGTAAAAAGGCACTATTTTGAGGCATTTTCAACCAAAATCAAAGACGTGAAAGAGTTACCATCATCAAGAGGAGATCACCCAAGAAATTTTACGAAAATCAGAGCATCTCAGCAAAATACGGCAGGACCATAAACTATATTACGGTACCATATTTTTATACACTACCGTAATATCGAGAACACTGCCGTATTTTGAGGAGTTTCCGAACAGAAGGTTTTTCAGATTTTACGGCAGTACCGTAAACCAGATTACGGTACCGTATTTCAGAGTGCTTTAGAACAGAAACTTTGCTTGATTTTACGGCACCCCCGTAAAGGATTACACGGGCCGTATTTTCCAGTCACTTCCGAACAGAGAGTTCAGCCGATTTTACGGCAGTACCGTAAACCAGATTACGGTGCCGTATTTCCCAAACGACAACAGAACAGAAAACTCGACCGATTTTACGGTAGTGCCATAAACTATTACACTGCTGTATTTCTGTTATTGAACGTGATTTCTAGGTCAATTCTGAAGTCCGATTCTTGCGGAGACGATTGCGGGTGAACCATACCTTTATATTCGAAGCCATAAGAAGTAATCGGGTGCGGGTGACGATGTTGGGGTATGCCCTTAAGGCTAATGTTTGAGGCCTATGGGAATATATCAGTATCATGTAATAAACTGTTATGTTTAAAGGCATGGTTGTTATTCAGTTAGCTACATTGTCTGCTGCAATATATGTTCTTCTGAATAATGTCTCAAAGCTATTCAGCTGGGCTGACATGCTATTATGTCCTTAGTCGATATATCTTGGTGAACATGAGACAGCCTTGATATGGTTAAGACTAATATGTGTTCTAATCTTATAGGATGCTTCGAGCATGGAATAAGATGTAGACTCATGGGTACATGGGATGTACTGGACAGACCCTACTAGGATGTTCAATTGTTTGTCACAATGTGAATATTCCTTGATTAAGACAAGTGGCACATTTCCTCTGACTTGAGATCACTTGTGTTTCTAAATGATAATTGTCATTGTTTTGAGGTAGTTCAATATCATTTGAAACATAATGATTATAGACTATCTTGGATGATGAGCTTGAGTCAGGTTAGGGCACTAATGATAGACATAGGATTGCCGTCTCCTTGTTTAAGGAGTGTGATGTTCTAAAGGGGCCCCCTGGATGAGATGATTGAGAAAAGAGTATGGCCATACCCAGGTGACAGTGTTCATCTGATCTAATCATGCTCATCATATTGGAGTTACGAGCTTGACAGGCTTGTCCAATAAGAACATCCAGTGGCAAAGGAAATATGCATGCCTTGTGAATTGATTCACACTTGTGCTATGTTTTGGGTGTAGTCTTGGAAGACTCTTTCCTCTATATCGGGAGACAGTGATGTGTTGCTAGATACCCCTCACTGATCGTGATAATGAGAATTATCGTTACCGACATTTAAAGGAAACCCTCAGGGTCGCACAATTTGATGATATGGCTTACTTAAGTCAGTTCGTGTGGACTGAATTGTTTAGGTTCAGTTTAAAGGGATTTAATCTCTGATTGTGAGTGAGATCTAGTCTGATCATGTTTGATTGATTAGGGCTTTAGATCGGTAAGCTTCGATCGAGAGATTAGATGCCAGATCGGTCAGATCAGGGGCATCGAAGAGATTGACGGTTAGATCTGAAGCCTTAGGGTTTATTTAAGATCTAGACCATATTGCTTGGTTTAATTGGTCTTGGACCAAACCGAAGTGAACCCGCTCATTGGTTGAGCGCATGGTTCAAGTGATGTGGCATTAGCGATTGGGTAAACCCAAGAGCGCATGTTGAGAAGTGGATGCTATTTTTGGATAGCACTTCTACTAATCGTGGCCATGACTCACGATTGCCACACTTCACGCTTCCCCCTCTCTTTGTTCGTCGCCAACGCTTGGCTTAGACGTGACAACCTCTCGGCTAGAGAAGAGGAGGACGAAAAAAAGGAAACTCAAGCAAGACGATCTTTTTCCTTTCCCTTTCCATTCGACAAAGGCTTCTTGGAACCTTGCTAGCACAAGGAGCACCAAGGAAAGTAGGCGACACCAATTGTGTGCGTCACCTTAGGAGAAGGCTCGCTTGCGCCTTTCCTTCCAAGTCTTCATCCAACGCAAATGGCTATGGTATGAATTCAAGTTTACTTAAGTTGATCATATATCATGCAATAGATTCTTTCAAACCCTTTATTCCGCTGCAAAGTTTTATGCGCCACATGACTAGGGTTTTTGCTCCCCCTAGAAGGGGACCCCCCTTAATCTTAAGGGGTACTTTCAGACGAGAGGATCACATATACACCGAAAGCCCCAATTTTTATTCAGTATCGAGAGAGCAATCGACAGAGAGGCAGTTAGGGTTTGGCCTCGCGCCGAGAGACGTAGAGGACACCTCTGGCCGTGATTTTCACTCAGAAGCTTCACCTGGAGGAGAGGAGGATGCACCAGAAGTTTCAGAGCAAAAGGAGTTCGATTGGAGGAAGAATCAATGAAAGAACGCCACCGGCACTGTTCATACGCGTTATTACGGCTGTAATTTTTATTACAGCCGTGTTGTAACGTCTATTCTCTCCTTCTTTTTGATTTATGATGCTTTGAAACTATGGTTGATTGTATTTCTTTCTCCATGCAAGCTTAAACATATTTTGGGACATGGGTGTAATCCCTTTGATTTTATATGATTAGATAACTTTTTATTTCGTCAAGATAATTTTGCCATGATAATTTTACCTATGTGATTATTGGTCTAAATTTCTCCTTAGTTTACTTCTTGTCATCATGTTTAGAGTTCTCGCAATAAGGACCGAAAGGTGACTTGCTTGAGAATTGGAACCCTAAAATTGATAAATAAGAACTCACCGTAAGAGATTAGGTTAAAGTTCTTATTTCTTTATTTTAGTGATGTAATTGCCATGTTGATAATTATGAACCTAGGATTAAGTTAGTGTGTCAAACGTGGAGATCTTGCACGAAAGTGAGGATCGGAACATTGTAGAACCATAGGTAGAACTTGTGTTGAGTCTCGGATGCACAAAAGTGATCCTTGAGATTCCGCTTGAGACAATCAACTTAGAATTTGGATGCACGAAAGTGATCTTTGAGTTCTTTGATTGATGATTTACTTATCATTAGCCTGGAATAAATCTTGCGCGAAAGTGAGGATTGATCCCTGCATGATTGTCTGCACGAAAGTGAGATAATCCCTTTATGAAGTAAATTAAGTCTTTATCATAACAAGATTTGACTGACGACCTTTTATTCATATCTAGTCATTGAAATCAAGGTGGATGAAACCCTAGTCCCAGTTCTCTCTCTGATTATCTTTTAGCGTATTTTTCTTGCATAGTTTACTTCCATTATATTCAGTTTGCTTAGCTAGTGAGAAATCAATTATTTGGTACTTAACAATAAGGTCTCTGTGGGATCGATATTTTCTTTATTACTTCGAGTATCTGTGCACTTGCGGACACTACAAGTTAGGGACAACAAGTTTTTGGAGCCGTGCTAGGGAGTGACAATAGCCCTGTACGCCAATACCTTTGGCCGCGACCCCTGAAATAAGTTTACCTGCTTGTATTTAAAAGTGTGTCCTTTCGGATCACAACAGCACCCATCATGCAGCCGCCTGATTGGGAATTGCCTTTTGAGCTTATGTGCGATGCCAATGATTTTGCTGTAGGAGCAGTTCTAGGTCAAAGAAGAGAAAAGAAGCCTTATGTGATTTATTATGCTAGTAAAGCTTTGGATGAGACACAAAGGAATTACACCACAACTGAAAAGGAACTTTTAGCTATAGTTTTTGCTTTTGATAAATTTAGATCTTATTTGATAAATTCAAAACTTGTGGTGTACACTGATCATGCAGCAGTTAAGTATTTGATGCAGAAGAAAGATAGTAAACTGCATCTACTTAGATGAATTTTGCTTCTAGAAGAGTTTGATTTAGAAATTAAGGACAAGAAAGGGACTAAAAATTTTATTGCATATCATCTTTCAAGGATAATTGTAGATGTTGATAAAGGTGATATAATTAATGATTCCTTCCCTGGAGAACAACTCTTAAGCATTGAACAGATCAAGGCCCCATGGTATGCAGATATAGTGAATTATCTTGTTGCTAATATTTTTCCACTTGATTTGAGCTATTAGGGCAAAAAGAGATTCTTAGCTGATGTCAAGCATTATTTTTGGGATGAGCCTTATATTTTTAGAAGATGTGTAGATGACATATTTAGGAGATGTATCCCCAAAGAAGAAATCAAGGATATACTATTACAGTGTCATGGATCATCTTATGGAGGGCATGCTAGTACTGGAAAAACTATTTTTAAAGTATTACAATATGGATTTTATTGGCCCTCTCTGTTTAAAGATGCTAGAGATTTTATACTGTCTTGTGATTGTTGCCAAAGGATGGGGAACATCAATAAAAGAGAGATGCCGCTGTCCACAATACTTGAAGTTGAAATATTTGATGTTTGGGGGATTGATTTTATGGGACCTTTTCCATCATTAGGAGGTAACAAGTTTATTCTCATGGCAGTTGACTATGTTTCTAAGTGGGTTGAGTGATGACATGCAAATATATGATATATCGTGACTTATTTCTGCTATTATTTTGCAGCAAAATGCATGTTTTGTCTCATTTATCTGCTTAAATCCTTCATATTCTTCATAGTCTTCACTTTTCCCTTGTTTTATTGAAATATAGGGATTTCGCCCTAAAATTGATGGAATTTGGAAGATCTGAGGATATGAGACGAATCCTCATGATGAGATGAAGCTACACGTCGAATTTCAGCGTAAACAGAGTTATCTGTGCTATTCACGGGCATGGCCATGTATGAACTTGCACTTTCAGATCCTTCGACGAAACGTTCACGGGCACACCCGTGAAGAGCAATTTTTCCAGAAAAATAAAGTCGCCGAGCCATCGTCCCGCCCAATTTGACACCCATTCGGTTTTTTGGCCATAACTTACTATTTTGGAAGCTGATTTCATTGAAATTTTGCGGAGACCTTCCTAACTGGGATACACACGTTTTGGGACCAAAATTATTGGATTTGATCAAGTGGTTGAGGAGAACAAACAAAAGCGGAGACAACTAGGGTTTTGGGGCGATTTCTTGGCGAAAACACTATTCCAGCGCGATTTCTTCTCCGTTCTGATGAGGATCATCGTGCTGGACCTTCTCCCATCAAGGATCCATCCTTCCCTCTAGTTTGCATTGATTTGTTTCAGAGATTTGATGTATTTCATGATGAATCTTTTAGCGTAAACTCTCTTTTCAGGGTTTGGGCGTAGCCCACTATAAGATGTTGAATTTTAATACTTGAATAATATATTTCTCTTATTTATCTTTGTTCTTATTCATGTCTAGGAAGTTTTCATTCATATTTATGTACTAGCCATACATGTGCATACTTTAGATGTTGTGGGAAGGACTAAGAGGTGAACCACATTCATCGGATCCCCTTGGACTAGACTAGTGGTTTCGGCAACGAGAGTTGTCGAAATTACCCGAGGAACCCTAATTCTTCACAGAACCCATTGGGTCCTCTTAACTCGGTAGGCCACGATAGTAGGAGACTTGGGTTAAGTTGGATACCGGACTATGTCCTGAGAGGGATCGTGTCTGTACCCTATGAAGGATTACCTTAAGAACATAGATAAAACTTAATTGAAAATATCAACTTTAATATTTCTTCATGCTTCAGTGCGGTGAAACCCAATGCCCCGATTTCTCTAATAGATTTAAAACCTCGATTACTTGTTTTCTGCTCTGCTTGTTTTTAGTTTGCTTCAATTTAACTACTTGCATTAGGATTTAGTGACACTCATACGCATATTTGCTTGCCTAGCTATTGATTGATTGATCAGTTAGTACTTGACCCCTAGTCCTTATGGGATCGATACTTATTGTATTACGCGATAGACCGTGCACTTGCGATAGCAGCCTATTTGGGCCGTATCAAGCTTTTGGCACCGTTGCTGGGAACTAGGTTGCCAATATTAATATGATCAGGAGATTAATAAACTAGGTTTAGTTAGATTTTTCTTTCCTTTTATTTTTATTTTATATGATTCTTGTTTCTTGTCACTGAATTTTTTCTATCATCTAGAGTTTCTGAATTTTTCTTCAAAGTTTTCACTTGATTAATGTGCATGATGTTTGATTCATCAAGTATCTATCATGCATTGTTACCATATGTTTCTTGTGATGTTTGTGGAATGTCAGGACATGCTGCTGATGATTGCCCCATTTTGAACACTCCATCTGAACAGTTTAATGCTATCGGGACCTTCAAAAATCGGAATGATCCTTATTCAAGCACGTACAATCCAAGATGGAGAAATCACCTGAATTTCTCCTACAGCTTTTACCAAGTACAAGTCCCTCATGAAAATTTTTCTAATCCAAACTCTTCTTCTACTTTCAGGCCTCCTCCCAGAATGCAACCTCCATTTGACAATCAAGGACAGCCAGACCCACCTTACAGGTCACGTCTAGAGTTGATGCTGGAGAGTTTCATGGCAAGTTAAATGAAGCACAACGATTCTATATGTGAGCAGATTCGCCAGCTGAATTTGAAGGTGGATTCCATAGCCACACACTCAAAAATATTGGAGACCTAGATTATCCAGGTTGAACAGCGAGCCATCTCCTTAGCTAAACCCATGGAAGAGTCAGAGGAGCCTCAAGTGAAGAGTAGCGGGTTCAATGAGGGTGAATTTGAGAGTCATTTAGATAAGAACAAATTAAACACTGATATCCTAAATGTTGACGAAGAGGAACTAGTGTGCATTTTACTGCCTCCGTCTGAACCACTGATTCATATTCCTCAAAGATTGATGATTAAAACTGATAAGCGGTTTAGGTTATGCTATAACATGGAAATGTTGAACAAAGTAGTTGAGAAAATTCATGTCCCCCAGGTCAACAAAAATTCATTGGAAATTTACATGATTGATGATGATGATGAAGAGATGCCTGACATTGATATTTAGATGCCTGACATTGATATTAAAGTAAACTCTCAACTACATGACTTACATCAAGCTATCGATGCAGATAAGGTACGACCTGAGACACCTGACAACATCAACCTGGAGGTAAGTGAAAATTTAAAATTTGAATTTAAAGCTGACCCAAGATTGCGAGTGTTTAATATGACAATGATCAACTTGCTAGTGAAACATATGATACTTGTTTTGGTGAGAATGTATTCAGGATGGCAAAAAGGCAGGCAACTACATGTACTTTATTATGCTAGTGACCCACCAGCAATACCATGAGCATCATGCTGGTCAAGCTAGTGACCCTAAAGAAACGCTTGTTGGGAGGCAACCCAACCTTTTGTTTATCTTCCTTCTTATTTATTTTCGTCATTTAATCTTTGTTATTTTTCAGTTTTTCTTTCATATTCATGCTCTCTAGGCTGTACCCTGCTGATGGTAATTTTTTTGGATTTTTCAGGCACTTGCGAGCCATTCACGGTTGCACCTGTGCATCCATGCACAGCCGTGAATGCCTCGCAAACTCTTCTGCATTCAGCGCCGGAGTCTTTACGGGCAGGGGTGTGAAGGGGCGCATGGCCATAATGGAGGTTTACAGCTATCGCTGAGGCATGCACGGGCGTACCCGCGTGAAGCAACGTTATAAAACACCGAGCTGTGCACACCTGCGTACCCACCCGTGTACGAAACCCTAGTGCCGCCGCCGCCACTCCGATCCGCCACCTCCGGTACCCGATCGACCGCCGGCGACTCTCCACCGTCCTCTCCATCCTCCGGTGACTCTTTCCCCCAAGTTTCCGCGGCCGATCAGCGCCTCCCGTCGCCGTTCGCCGTCGCCCTAATCTCTGTCGCCACCTGTTGTACCGCCGCCACCGATCATCCTTCTTCGCCGCCGACGCTTCCAACGCCTCCCCACCACCTGCTACTACCTTCCCGTGACCTCCCTTCACCGCCAGCATGTCTCAACATAAGTAAATCACCTCCAAGCACCGAGCCTCCTCTTCCAGCGCCGCCGCCGCACAACAACCACAACCTGCAGCACCGCCAACACCCTATGGGATTATTTGCCGAGATCCTGAGCAGCTTGCCAAGCTCACCGCCCTCACACGCCGCCTAGGGGTTACCACTAGGTTCCTTGATCATTCCACGCTGAACACTTTGGGCCTCCATGATGATGTGCAGTGGCTTTTCCAACGTATAGGGTGGGAGCAGTTCTTCATGATCTCCTACCCCACTTACATCCCCCATCGTGTTGGAGTTTTTGTCTTTCATGGAGTTTCATGCCAACATCCATACCGACGAAGATGACGACAGTTTATCCTTCTCGCTGAACAATACCGAGTTTGTTCTTACTTTGACAGAGCTGAACCAGATCTATGGTTATCCTACTGATGGGACACGGCTGACACCCATAGCATTCAATGCTAGTACCTTATGGGATCAACTGACTGGTCATCCACCTTTTGATACCAGAACTGCTAGAGCCACCTCTCTCGGCAACCCCATCCTGAAGTATGTGCACCGTGTCATGGCACATACTATCTTTGGTCGAGGAGAGTCCAATGGCCTTGTTCGAGCGTCTGAGCTCCTATTCTTTTGGGCTATGCTGCATGAGGTCTGACTTAACACTGCTTTCCATTTCGCCAAGCAACTCCAGAAAGTTTCAAGGGCGCCAAAGGGTGTCATTGCTCTCGGGGGGCTTCTTACCCCAATTGCTCTTGCCGTTGGGATCCGACCATATCAGATGGAGCAAGCTCGGGGCAGCTCCCACCTTGACTTTGATGCCTGCATCTCCATGCGGATGATAGTCAAGGAGGGGGAATTCTACAGTTTACTTTTCCCCAGGAGCGATGTCAAGCTACCATTGCCAAATCCCGCACGCACCATAGTCCGCGAGCAACAGAACTAGAGAGTTAAGGCAGTCGAGGATCTTGACGTGCCTCTTGCGACTAAGCCACCACCACCTTCTCAGCAGCGGCCCACTACTCAGCTTGACTGCATGGACACTATGATCTGATTTGTCCGAGACGCCCAACAAGAGATTCACCTTACCGTCGATGAAGGACTTGATCGGATTCGCCAACTTGAGACAGAGGTCGATCGCCAAGGATGAGTGCAGTCCTCTATTTTAGAGTCTGTGCATGACCTTCAGGCGCGACTCCGTCGGCACTAGGGATGAGCATCACTGGTTTCACCCATCACTCGGTCAGCTTTTTGTTTTTCCAGTAGTTTACTTTAGTTATTAGTTGTTAGTTTACTTTTATTAGATTGTCATTTCCCTTTTTGCATGTTTTAGTTTTCTCGTTGCTGCAACACCTTAAGTGTCTTGCCCACACCCCTTCTTTATGCTATTTTCTTTGCGTTTGGCACTGACTTGTTCTATGAATACTTGATTGATTGGGATGGGAATCTAATCTTTTACTTGTCAATGGTCTGTAATGGTTATGGTTTACCTATATAGTTCTTTGGTTTAATGCAGTTGAATGACATAATTAACTCAATTCATTATTTGTATGATCATGAAGAGTGTGTTATTACTTTACCTTACCCTTGATATACATCTCATGTGTAATGATTGATTGTATCTTGATTCATAACTATCCTTTATTTGTACACCTTGTCATAGGAATCAGAAATAATAATAGTGGTACCGAAGTGTTCTTGTACATTGCACATCATACTTCCACTTGGCACTATTCACGGCATCTCAATAAAAAAGGGATAATGGTACCTAAGTTCATTGTTTATCATACTTGGCACTATCCCCAATGATCAAAATAATAACAGTGGTACCGAAGCCAAGATGCCCCCACTTCTATGGCTTGGCACTGTTCCAAAAAAAAAAGGCACCACATAGGGACTATGTGGTACCAATGCTATTTTCCTATAACTTGGTATACAATTATTTACTTTGTGAATGCTTGATCAATTATGTCATTTATGTGAGATGTATTATAAAGGCTTTTGGTACTGTCAATTTCGCATGCTTTAATAGATTGTACTAGTAATATTTGGTTTAATTTGCTTTCGACACTGCATTACAACTTGAGACTTGCTGTGATTAACCTATAACCTTACCAGACCTACTTAAGCTATCTGAGATCCCCCATTTCATTTCATCACTGTGTTCTAGACAATTCAATTGCTTGAGGACAAGCAAAACTTTAAGTCCGATGTATTTTGATGACATGCAAATATATGATATATCGTGACTTATTTCTACTACTATTTTGGAGCAAAATGCATGTTTTGTCTCATTTATCTGCTTAAATCCTTCATATTCTTCAGAGTCTTCACTTTTCCCTTGTTTTATTGACATGTAGGGATTTCGCCCTAAAATTGATGGAATTTGGAAGATCTGAGGATATGAGACGAATCCTCATGATGAGACGAAGCTACACGTCGAATTTCAGTGCAAACAGAGTTATCTGTGCTCTTCACGGGCATGGCCGTGTATCCATGCACGGCCGTGTATGAACTTGTACTTTCAGATCTTTCGATGAAACGTTCACGGGCACACCCGTGAACACATGCACGGCCGTGTATTGTCCAGCCCAATTCGACACCTATTCGGTTTTTCGGTCATAACTTATTATTTTGGAAGTGGATTTCACTGAAATTTTGTGGAGACCTTCCTAACTAGGATACGCACGTTTTGGGACTGAAATTATCGAATTTCATGAAGCAGTTGAGGAGAACGAGTGAAAGGGGCGACAACTAGGGTTTTGGGGTGATTTCTTGGCGAAAACACTGTTCCAGCGCGATTTCTTCTCCGTTCCGACGAGGATCATCGTGCTGAACCTTCTCCCATCAAGGATCCATCCTTCCCTCTGGTTTGCATTGATTTGTTTGAGAGATTTGATGTATTTCGTTATAAATCTTGTAGCGTAAACTCTCTTTTCGGGGTTTGGGCGTAGCCCACTGTAAGATGTTGAATTTTAATGCTTGATTAATATATTTATCTTTGTTCTTATTCATGTCTAGGAAGTTTTCATTCATGTTTATGTACTGGATATATGTGCATGCTTTAGATGTTGTGGGAAGGACTGAGAGGTGAACCACATTCATCGGATCCCCTTAGACTGGACTGTTGGTTTCGGCAACGAGAGTTGTCAAAATAACCCGAGGAACCCTAATTCTTCATAGAACCCATTGGGTCCTCTTAACCCGGTAGGCCACGAGAGTAGGAGACTTGGGTTAAGTTGGATACCGAATCGTGTCCTGAGAGGGAGCGTGTCTGTACCCTAGGAAGGATTACCTTAAGAACATAGATAAAACTTAATTGAAAATATCAACTTTAATATTTCTTCATGCTTCAGTGCGGTGAAATTCAATGCCTCGATTTCTCTAATAGTTTTAAAACCCCGATTACTTATTTTCTGCTCCGCTTATTTTTAGTTTGCTTCAGTTTAACTACTTGCATTAGGATTTACTGACACTCATACGCATATTTGCTTGCCTAGCTATTGATTGATTGATCAGTTAGCACTTGACCCCTAGTGCTCGTTGAATTGATACTTATTATATTACGCGATAGATCGTGCACTTGCGGTAGCAGCCCGTTTGGGCCCTATCATTGAGGCTCTTGCTTCTCCTACTAATGACTCTAGAGATGTGGTTAAATTGTTTAAAAAGGTTATCTTTCCACAATTTGGGATACCACGAGTAGTAATTAGTGATGAAGGCTCTCACTTTATTGAATACAAGTTTTCAGCTTTGCTTCGGAAGTATGGGGTGAATCATAGAGTTGCAACGCCTTACCATCCCCAAACAAGTGGACAAGTGGAGATATCAAATAGAGAAATCAAAGGGATATGGGAGAAAACAGTGTCAAGAACAAGGAAGGACGGGGCTTTCAAGCTTGATGATCCGTTATGGGCATACCAGACAACTTTCAAAACACTAATAGGTATGTCGCCTTTTCAATTAGTTTATGGTAAATCATGTCATCTACCTGTAGAGCTCGAGCATAAGGCGTTCTGGGCTATCAAAACATTGAATTTTGACTTGAAGAATGCGAGTGAAAAACGAAAGTTACAATTGAATGAACTTAATGAAATTAGACTCTCCGCTTACGAAAACACAAGAATCTATAAAGAGAGGACTAAAAGATGGCACGATCGTCATACACTTAGAAAGGAATTCCAACCAGGTGAATTTGTTCTTTTGTTTAATTCTAGGTTGAGACTTTTTTCCGGTAAACTTAAATCTCGATGTTCTGTGCCTTTTTAGGCTAAGAAAGTCTATCCATACGGAGCTGTGGACATATGGAACAACAAAAGGGGGGAAGAGTTTAAGGTTAATGGGCAGAGGTTGAAGCATTACTTCCATGAGGAGCCAATTGAAGGAGGAGAAAATTTTTTACTTGATGAACCACAAGCAAATCTGAGTGTAGAACGGTCAAGCTAAAGACCTAAAAATTAGCGCTTTTTGGGAGGCAACCCAAGCACTCTTTCTTTTCTTTTATTTTTGTTTTAGTTTATTTGTGTATTAACTTTTTCTTTTTTTCTTTGTAGATAATTCCAGATTGATTTTTTTTGTGAAAAACGGCAATCTCTGAATTTTTAGCAAAATTACGGTAGTACTGTAATTATTTTCACGGTACTGTAATTCTTTTACGGTACTACCGTAACGTATTTTATCGCCCATAATTTTGGTCTGTTTTCATCCAGAAGGTTTTACCTATTTTACGGCACCACCGTAATTATTCCACGGTACTGTATTTTCCAGTCATTTTCTTATAGAAAGTTTTGAGGTTTTTGAGCAGATTAAGGCAGTGCTATATTTATTTTACAGCACCGTATTTTTGGTTCACTTTCTTGCCGAAACTTTTAAAATTTTTGAACAAATTACGATAGTGCCGTAATTATTTCACGGTACCGTATTTTTGGTCTATTTCCTACCCGAGAGATCATTCGATTTTACGGCACTACCGTAAACATTTTAAGGTACCGTAATATTGCCGGCCCCACGTGATTTTGCTGTTGTATTTAGGGTTTCGGTGCCGTGTTTTAGGGTTTTCTTCCGAGTTCTCGTTTGATCTAGCGTCGTCTTCCACGATTCTTGCTCCCAAACACTCCAGCGACCGTTCTCTACCATCTCTGACCACTTTCCAACCGACATTTTGAAGATTTCAAGCTCGATCGAGCTCAAGTGCTGTTTGTCCACCAATTTTCCACCCTTTTTTGATTTCTCTTCGTCTGAGCCTCGATTTGATCGATTTGTGCTTCTAGAAGTTTCGAAAGAGGTAGGAGATCCTTCCTGGAAGTGATTTTGATAGCGATCCGCAAGTGCATTGATTTATCGAAGTAATAAAAAGATTATCGTTCCCAACGAGGATCAGACGGTCAAGTACCGATTACACAATTGATCTATATCTAGACGAATCAAATATGTGGTTTTTGTTTCGGACACTTCAAAGTACAAATAAAAGAAACAGAGGCAACGTTTTTTAGTAAAAATCAATTCGGATAAAATCAGAATTTAGGGTTTCACCATGCTGACGATTATGAATTTAATAAAAATAAATCTTTGATCAGAAAATTATAGTTTTGAAAGGGATTTTTCCTAAGGTACAGATTACCTCCTCTCGAAGCGTAATCCGGTATATAACTACGCTAACTCCCTACTCTCGTGACATCTAACGTAATTAGACCTATTAAGTTCTATGAAAAACCATGTGAATCCTTCAAACGAATCTAAACTACTCTTGTGATCAGATTCGTATGTTTGAAAAGAATAGTTCCGATGTTGCGATTCACCTCTCGGTCCTTCTCACAACGTCTAAGTAGTAAAGTTACTTGATCAGGGTAAATTACGGAATAACACAATTCTAATCAAATCAAATCTATAAAATTCATGTAAAAGATTTAAAACAATATATTCAATCCATAAATCGTCAACGGGGTATTCCCCAAATCCCAAAGAATAGTTTACACGTTCATGTTCAAAGCAAACATCATGTTCATTGATGAATTCAACATGTAATCTCTCAAAAGTGATGCAAAAAGACACTGGGATAGAAATTAGAACTCTTCCCCTCGATCTGGTGATGAAGAGGAAGCGTCAAATCTCCTCCTTTGCATGATCTCTCGCCGAAATTTTGCCCTAAAATTGATTTCCGTCGCCATCGCTACAGCCATTCATTTTCATGCCAAGAAGTCCCCAAAACCCTACCAAACCCCTTCCTTTTATAGTTTAATCCCTATAGAACCCATCTAGGAAGGTTTCTGGAGAGTTTGGTTCAATTTTAGTTCAATTTAGAGTCGAACTGAGTGAAAAACCGAAAAGGCGGACACTTTTACGGCCCGTGATGTGTTTACGGCCTCAACTGTAAATCCTTTTGTGTGTACAGCACTTAAGTCACATATTCACGGCCCATGATGGATTCACGGCCTCGCCCGTGAAAGTTTTTGTGAGCTTTTTAACTTAGCCGATTTTCGCCTTCTGCTCGAACTCAGAATTACGGCTGATCTATAATTACGGCCAAGGCCGTAATTTTCACATTCTTCACTATTTTGACTCCAAATTCGACGTGTAAGCTTGTGATTTCCTCATGAATCATAATATGGCCTCAAAACTCTCGAAATCCATCATTTTTTTGCCTTTTTACCTACATTTTCATAAAAACCAGAAAAAGTGAAGATTCTATGCAAAGTGAAGTAAAAATATTAAAAATTGCATAAAATCATTCAATTAAGCCCAAAATATGATCTAAAATATAGGCAAAAACATGGTGTAAATACAACGCATCAAAAACATGGTGTAAAGATAAGAAACACTCATTTGTTTTTGCCCCTAATTACATCCTTAGTCCACAAACTAAGTAATCATTCTTTCAAACTCGGGTAATTCAAGAAAAATCATAATAGAGATAAATTCTCAAGAGGTTACAATCTAAGAAAGATAAAATTCATAATTCATGTCATAGTATTCATTCTTCACACACTAAATATCAGATACTTTCAATTTAATAAATCTACTTCACTTAACAGACAAAAATTTATTTCAAGAATCTTGGTGATGTTAGAGATAAGTGACTTTTAAAGCAATTTGGTCTTTAAACTGTCATGTGCCATAACAATATTTAAAGTACACTGCAAGACAGTATAATTTAACTCATAGTCTCAATCATAAAAGTCAGCGGAGTTGTCCACTCAACCTATAGCTTTCTCTTTTTCTCCATTTTTTCCTTTTTTTCTCATTATTAGACTTCAACTCATGTCTTAGGTACCATTGCCAAATCTAGCACTGCCAAGTAAAGGAGTCTTTTCTCTTTTCTCTTTTTTTTTCTTTTTTTTTTTGGAGAAAGCCGATCAGTGGCATGGTACTTAAGTCGTCGTCGACACTTGATCGCAACAGATTTAAAGTATACCAACTTGTGGTATAATATAACTCATGACTTAAGATTTCTCAACTAGAGGAGTTGGAGCAAATCTCTGTTCAAAGAAATATCACCAAATTCTATTCATCAAAATTTCCATCAAGCAAAAATAGATAAATTAAACTTCAAGTAACAAGATACTATGCATGTGCCCTATGAACATATAACAATTCACATATAAACTTTATCAATTCCAGAATTGAATTTACTCAACAATTTAAGTCTACATGAAACTTCAAAAATTCCCTAAGTCATCAAATCAATCACTCAAGATGTTTCTTAAGTTCAAAAATTTAGGGTAAAACAAATTTGTCTATCCTTAACAATCATAAATATTCAAGATACATAACTGTAAAGCTTTGAAGAAAAAACATATAATGAAGGACACCCTAGACTTAAATTGTTGCATATACATAAGGTTTAAATCAATTCATGATGAATTTCAGAAAAATTTTGCAGGAATTCCCTTTTAAAATATATAGTGATTCCCTATGCAATTATATCAAAATATGAAAACATGACATAGAAAAATCTAGAAACTGCATCACATTAATGATAATCAATTTTTACAATGTAAACAAGTTTCAAACTTCAAATACTGTCATGTTTCATTATCTAAATCACATTTACCATTTTTAATATCAAAATTCAGTATAATACCAAAATACATCCCAAATCAACATCATGCATCCAAATACATCAAAAACCATCGTATATGTCAAATCATAAACATCATATACCAACACAAATATATAGAGTTTTTGCAAAAATCGTGAAGCTACAGTAACTCTAGAAAAACATCAACCACGATTTTGCATAAATTTCACTCAAGAATCAAATAATCTTGGTTCCAAATCAGTGCAAAAGCATGTAAGTCAAGTGGAGAAACCAAATGTAACAGTTAGGTAAGGAGACTCTCACAAATTTGAGAAAAAATTGAGCTGCAATCAAGCTTCGGCTACACACTCGTGTTCTTGCTAACATCTAGCGCTTCCTAATGATATCCGGCCAAAATCTCATCGGAGGATCAACGGAAGGGGTCGCTGGTGATGAAGGAAAGTCTGGAACAGAGATCTGTCACCTAAGGTGGAAGGAATCAACGAGAAATCGGGTTTTCATGGTTCGTGAGCGGTTCACGATTGCGGCCGTAAAAGTTTCTATGACGTAAATCCATCTGCAAAAGTTAAATTTACGGCCGTGAGTGACTCACGGCCACGCCTGTGAATGTCTCATCGGATACCTTTTCTTCATGTAAAAATTTTTCAAAAATTCCTGCACATAAAATAACTTATTAAAAGATAAAAATTCATCAATACATGCTGCAAAAATTTATTAAAATTTAAAGAAAATCAAAAACCAAAAACTAAGAATGCAAAAATTAATAAAATTCAAAAACTTTGGGCTGCCTCCCAAAAGCGCTTGTTTAATGTCATTAGCTTGACCACAGCTTGTTGTCATGGTGGAGTTGGTGAATCTGTGCCATAGTAGAGAGCATATAATCTTCTACTTTTTCTTCGTTTCAAGAGTATGTCCACCAAATATATCTAGTTAAGCAGGTGGATCCATGTTGCAGTGGCAAGTGCATGCATATAAAAAAAAATAAAAGTTAAAATCATGCAAAGAATAATCAATAATTTTTCTGTATTTATCCAAGAGTAAAATCATGCATTCTTCCTTTAGATTTACATTAGCAACTGGAAGAAGATTAGAATTAAAATCAAAAAATTCATACCTTGGATTGATCAAGAAGTCTTCAAATTTTATTTTTGGTTTTTCAATTACCTCAATGCCAATGTGATCAATAATTTCATGTGTTATCATCTTTTCAGTACCACCTATGCTTGAATTTGATTCAAAAAATATTTCAATCACCTCATCAGCTTTATCATTAAAATCATCTCCTTCATCATCTGTCATGTAAATTTCCAATGGATTTTTCTGGAGAATAGGAATTGATGGTTCACAAGGAGGTGGTGGTACAATATGCTAAGGATCCTCTTCCTCATCTTTTTCCTCAATTTCTTTCTCTTCAATGGTGGCGGTGTAATAAGAAAATGAAGGGAGGTATTCCATCCTAACACTATCAAATTCATCCCCATCACTTTCGCTATTTCTTACTTGATGATAATTAAATTCATCATCCTTCTTCTCACAAGACTCAAAAAATTCATGTATCTCTTCAAACATGTCCCAAGTATTTGTGTTGCAAGACACTTCATTATGTGAGAGGGGACTAGATGGCTGGTAAAGTGCAGAGGAAGGTAAATCATAATCATCCAAATCATCAAAATTTGAAGAAGGTAAATCACAATCATCAAAATTTTTAAAATCATCAAAATTTGAAGAAGGTAAATCATAATCAGGAGTCATAACTAATGATTGTTCCATCTCTACAAAATTCTCAGATTTATCCTGAATTCCATCCTCTATGTCATTTTTATCAGTGCCATAAATCATACTATGAATATTCTCATTTTCCAAATCAAACTCAAGTATACAACTTTGTTGTGCTATCTGGGTTTCTAGCATTTCAGTATTACCAATTATAAATTCTACTTGAGAAGTAAGCTAAGCAATCATCCCACTAAGATCTTCAAGTTTCTTACTTTGATTTATCATAATTTTTTCAAGCATGGATTCTTCAGATTCCTCAAAGTGTGGTTCTGAAATATTATTTGAGAAATCCTCATAAAAAGAAGTTTGGTGATTTTTCCATCTAGAATTATACAGTTCATCTTGGTGCCATGATAAATTAGAACTAGCAGGATTTCCAAAGTGGCAATCAGAAGCATAATGATAATAACTTCCACAAATATCACAAGTAACAAAAGATTGCATTCTTAAATATTTAGTGTATTGAAAAAAAGAATTTACCCTTGCTGCAGGTGATTGAAATGCAACTGTGCCATATTCTCTTGTCATTGCCGGTGGCACATATGTCTGACCTGACCATTGACATTGATTAAACATCATTTTTTTTTCAATAAAATTCAGAAATATAAAATGTAGAACAAGAAATGCAAAATATGTAAACAGGTGATTTTTGAGTTCTCCTGTTCATGCAACGCGTTAATCCAAAAAGAGGAAAATAAAATAAACTAACTATATAAAAAAAATTACGAAAAACAAAGAAAACAAAAAAATGAAAACAAAATAAATAAAATAAAAACAAAGATAAAAATAAAAATAAATAAATAAATAAAAAATGTCTAGTCTATAAATCTCACGATTAAATAAATATTGACTGGTCTGATCCCCGGCAACGGCGTCAAAAACTTGATAGCGATCCGCAAATGCACGGATTTATCGAAGTAATAAAAAAATTATCTTTCCCAACGAGGATCAGACGGTCAAGTACCGATTACAAGATTGATCTATATCTAGACGAATCAAATATGTGGTTTTTGTTTTGGACACTTCTAAGTACAAATAAAAGAAACAGAGGCAACGTTTTTGGTAAAAATCAGTTCGGATAAAATCAGGATTTAGGGTTTCACCACGCTGACGATTATGAATTTAATAAAAATAAATCTTTGATCAGAAAATTATAGTTTTGAAAGAGATTTTTCCTAAGGTACAGATTACCTCCTCTCGAAGCATAATCCGGTATCTAACTACGCTAACTCCTTACTCTCGTGACAGCTAATGTAATTAGACCTATTAAGTTCTATGAAAAACCATGTGAATCCTTCAAACGAATCCGAACTACTCGTGATCGGATTCGTAGGTTTGAAAAGAATAGTTCCGACGTTGCGATTCACCTCTCGGTCCTTCTCGCAATGTCTAAGACGTAAAGTTACTTGATCAGGGTAAATTACGGAATAACACAATTCTAATCAAATCAAATCTATAAAATTCATGTAAAATATTTAAAACAATATATTCAATCCATAAATCGTCAACGGGTTATTCCCCAAATCCCAAAGAATAGTTTACACGTTCATGTTCAAAGCAAACACCATGTTCATCGATGAATTCAACATGTAATCTCTCAAAAGTGATGCAAAAAAGACACTAGGATAGAAATTAGAACTCTTCCCCTCGATCTGGTGATGAAGATGAAGCGTCAAATCTCCTTCTTTGCATGATCTCTCGCCGGAATTTTGCCCTAAAACCGATTTCCGCCGCCGCCGCTATCGTCGTTCGTTTTCGTGCCAAGAAGCCCCTGAAACCCTATCAAAACCCTTCTTTTTATAGTCTAATCCCTATAGAACCCATCTAGGAAGGTTTCTGGAGAGTTTGGTTCAATTTTGGTTCAATTTGGAGTCAAACTGAGTGAAAAATCGAAAAGGCGGACATTTTTACGGCCCGTGATGTGTTTACGGCCTCGGCCATAAATCCTTCTATGTGTATAGCACTTAAGTCACAGAAATATTCACGGCCCATGATGGATTCACGACCTCGCCCGTGAAAGTTTCTGTGAGCTTTTTAACTTAGCCGTTTTTCGCCTTCTACTCGAACTCAGAATTACGGCTGATCTATAATTACGGCCAAGGCCGTAATTTTCACATTCTTCACTATTTTGACTCCAAATTCGACGTGTAAGCTCATGATTTCCTCGGAAATCATAATATGGCCTCAAAACTCTCGAAATCCATCATTTTTGTGCCTTTTTACCTATATTTTCATAAAAACCAGAAAAAGTGAAGATTCTATGCAAAGTGAAGTAAAAACATTAAAAATTGCATAAAATCATTCAATTAAGCCCAAAATATGATCTAAAATATAGGCAAAAACATGGTGTAAATGCAACGCATCATGCACTGAGCCACCTATTGGGTTTATCGTGAATGTCTTCTGGAACCAAATCACTGCGGAAACTAGATTCTCTCCCTCATCAGCCAGAGCAACAAGTATCTCCAACCCATGTATCAAGTATGTGCACTGAGTCTTGGGTCATATTGTCTTCGAGCGAGGAGACAGTGATGGTATGGTTCGACACACTGAATTATTCTTTCTTTGGTGCATGTTGCATGGTTATTTTGTGGATGTTGCTTTCTTCTTCATCAAACATTTGGACAAGGTTGCAAGGGCCAAGAAAGGCACGACTATGATAGGAGGATTCCTCACTTCTATTGCACTTTTTCTGGGAATTGAGCCCTACGAGATTGAGGTTGCAAGAGGCAATGCTAGGTTAGACATTGAGTCCTGCGTTGCCGTGAAATGATTGTCAGAGAGGGAGATACTTATTACTTAGTTCTACATCCCGGTCTTCCTACTTTACCATTGCCTAATCCAGGAAGAACCACTATTCAAAACCTAGAGAATTGGAAGCTTTCCCCTGATGCTCCTTCTTATGCTACTCCAGCACCTGTGGACTCTATACCACCACCACCAGCTGCTTGGGGTGATGACCCATTTGGGATGGGTATAGATTCTTCACCTTCCAGAGCTGTCGATCCACCACTGCCCAGAGCTACTGGATCCTCCTCACGTCATGCTGGCCCTGATCAGAGCGGGTGGCAAAGTCATCTAGATCCTAGCTTCCAGGAGTCCTGCGTTGCCATGAAAATGATTGTCAGAGAGGGAGATACTTATTACTTAGTTCTACATCCCGGTCTTCCTATTTTACCATTGCCTAATCCAGGAAGAACCACTGTTCAAAACCTAGAGAATTGGAAGCTTTCCCCTGATGCTCCTTCTTATGCTACTCCAGCACCTGTGGACTCTGTACCACCACCACCGGCTGCTTGGGGTGATGACCCATTTGGGATGGGTATAGATTCTTCACCTTCTAGAGCTGTCGATCCACCACCGCACAGAGTTACTGGATCCTCCTCACGTCGTGCTGGCCCTGATTAGAGCGGGTGGCAAAGTCATCTAGATCCTTGCTTCCAGGCTCTTTCTGCCGATGTGCACTGATTGACATCTACCGTGGGGAGGATATTTGATTACGTAGTGCATATACATGATGACGTTGAAGAAATCAAGGACTACCTTCGTCTCAAGCGCAGAGGTGATTGAGAAGGAGGTTCTCAAGGAGATCCAATGGATATCGCCCCAACTAATGGAGATGAGGAGAGGACTGACTCAGATTGAGTAGAGCTTTGTGAGTATCTTCTCCTTTTCTATACTTTACTGTACTTTTATAGATTTTTGATGACTTACATATTCTTGTAGGGGAGGATAACCTTGTCATTGCTTCCCTTGTGTCCGCCAGCTACTGATCCTTGGTTTTTGAGATATCATTGCTAAAATTCATTCGATTTGGTTGTATAAGATGATATGATGATAGTTCGATTTAGTTGTATGTGATGTTCTGATATCTGAGATTGATACTCTGTGATTGGTATGGTGCATAACATGATTAATGAAATGATGATTTTAGTTCTGATTTAGTAATGATGTTATTAATGCATGTGTAGTTTGTTCTAATCAAGAAAATACTGTTGTTATCATGCCAAAATGTTTCTTGATGATAAATTACTGTTCATGACAATACTTGAGAATAGGAAATAGACCTAATATGCTGAATTCATTTCTTTGATACAATATATTTGTTGGAATTTTTCATTGATTAATATATGAAGTTTTGGATAAATATATTGTTTGATGAATGAAATTTGAAAGAGAAATAACTCCTTTAAATAAAACGAGCATATGTTGTATGATTTTTGGATTGATATTGATTGATTAAACCTAGTAGATCCTTAAAGTCCATCGTGTTATTTTTTGGGAAGAAAGAATTCGAAATCCAAAAAGAAAAGTGACTCCCCTATTTGGTACTGCGTAAAATTGGCAGTGGGACCTAAAGACATGGGTTGAAGTCTGAAAAGAATAACTCCTCTTCTTGGCATTGTATTTGCAATGGTACCAAAGATAAGAGTTGAAGTTCAATTAAAAAGTTTGTATTTATGTGGGTGCATGCCATGAGAGAGATTCTTTGACATTAACTCTGCTATCTCAAAAAGAAATTTTCCTACTTAAAGAAATATGAGTTCTATTATGTTGGTTATGTGACCAATATATTCTAAATTTGTCACCGGAAGAAAGGTGGTATTCATTTTAGAAAATGTCAAAGATACATAAAAAAAGAGAAGAGAGAAAATTTGAGTGGAAAAAGATTTTGAGGTTCCTATTCCTATAAATAAAGACATCATGGACTTAAAATTAAAACTAGGCGAACTCATGAGATTGAAAATCTATTTATGCACATTGTGAAATTTTATTTGATTGAGTCATGGATCTTAAGGATTGAATTCGGAGGATGATATATTTATTTGAAATTTTAAGTTGTTATTTGATGAGAATTTTTCATAAGTAATTATATCGTAGAAATTTATTCATCATCTGAAAGTTTATTTTCCATAATTAGTATTGATTTCTTTATTTGCTTGAGGACAAGCAAAGTTTGAGCCTTATGTATTTTTATGACTCTAAATTTCTTAGTAATTTTTATACTTATTGACTGTTCATTTGGCATCATAATCATGCTCTTTTGCTTATTTTTATGTCTTATTTGTCAAATACATCGGAATCTATACCTTTCTTGGTTTTTG
Organism: Costus lasius; assembly: GCA_027563935.2. Taxonomy (NCBI): domain Eukaryota; kingdom Viridiplantae; phylum Streptophyta; class Magnoliopsida; order Zingiberales; family Costaceae; genus Costus; species Costus lasius. The sequence goes on from CM050447.1 coordinate 55,352,529, forward strand.
ATTAATTTCAGGTAAAAAAGGCATTATTCTGATGGGTTTTTAAGCAATTTCAATACGTATAAGGATTCTAATCATCAAGAGGAGTTTACACATCAAATTTCAATTCAAATTGAGTCTTTTAGTGAAATTACGGTAGTGCCGTAATGAATTTTACGGCTGTAATATGCAAATATGGCACTACTGTAATGATTTTCACGGCCGCTTCTCGCAGAAATGTTTTGGAAAATTATGGTACTACAGTAATAATTTTACGGTGCCGTAATTCAGGTTCAAATTCATACAGTAACTTTTGAAGAGAATACAGTACTACCGTGAGACTTTTTATGGTATCGTAGTTTCAAGACAATTTCATACCGAGACTTCAGAAGACATTATGGCACCGCTGTAATGAATTTAACGGTGCCATAATTACAGCCCAGTTGCCTGATTCTTTTGCTGGAAACTTAAAAAGACGATTCCTCGAGCTTTAGGGCACCAATTGAAGATCCATAAAAAGGGGAACGATCAGGATAAAGAAGAGGCGAAGCCAAAAGTAAAAGGACCAATTTTTATCAAGGATTCAGAGAGAATCGGAGGGAATCGCCGTTGTACTAGGGTTCATCGATTCTCAGCGTACAGACCACCGCTGGCCACGAAATTTGAAAGGAAGCTTCGCTTGGAAGAGAAGAACATATCACAGAAGCTTCAGAGTGAAAGGAGATTGATCAAGGGAGAAATCAACAAAAACAAGGGCGCCGCCACTGTTCATCGCGTCCAGGAGCAAAATTACGAGTAGTAATTTTCATTACAGCCATGTTTTGTAACTTTTACTCTTCTCTTTCAATTTTTAATCACTCTAAATGATGTTTTATTATAATTCTTCAATCATTCTAGCTTAAACCTCTTTTGGGATATGGGGAGTAGTCATCTTGATTTCTTAATGGCTGAATGATTTCTATTTCATCAGAATATTTTTGATATGATAATTTTACTTAAGTGATCACTGCCTTTAATGCTTTCTAGTTTCATATTGTCAGCATGTGTTAGAGTTTTATGATATGGACTCAGAAGTGACTTATAAAACTTGGAGCACTAAAATCAAGTATTAGGAACTTATCGTAAGAGATTAGGTTTGTTCTTAATTCTAAATTTTAGAAGTTTATTGACTTGTTGATATTTTGTTCTAGGATGCATTAATGATATAGACATGAAAAATATGCTAGAGATAGATGTTTGATTGTTAGAAAACCTTAAGTAAAACTTGTGAAACTAAGGCATGAGAATTCTTAGTTTCATTCGAGATATTGATATCGAGATAGAATGCACGAGAGTGATTCTAAATCTCTTTGTCAAGGTTTGCTTTTCTTAAACATAGAATAAATCTGTGCGAGAGCGAGAATTATTTTATGTTAATCATCTGCGTGAGAGCGAGATGATTTCTTATTAAGGCAAACTATATCTTTATCATATTAAGAATAAACTGATACACATTTATTTATATCTAGCCATAGAAATCAGGATGGATGAACCCATAGTCCCAATGCTTTCTCTATGATATTTCGTATAGTTTTTGATCGTTTGCTTTCCTCATAATCAGTTTGCCTAGCAAGTGAGAAATTGATTATTCGGTACTTGACAAACAAGGTCTCTGTGGTTCGATATCTTATTTATTATTTCGAGTATCCGTGTACTTGCGGACACAACAAGCTTCATCGGTGGGCGGGGCGTCCGCATGGTGCGTACACAGTGGGCGACGTCGTCGGATGATGAGGCGTCGGCTTCGGGTCTGGAGAACAGACGACCAGCGTGAGGAGCTTAGGCTGCACATCAAGGCCACGTGGCAGGAAACAGTTGGCGATAGTGGTGCATCTCGAGTGCGCATGAAGACCCATTTCAACGGGCGACATGAGGACGGCGACCGCATGGCGATTCGAGTCTAGCGAAGGAGGCGGCGACGTTCGACGTGGTTGCTGTTGTGATCCGAAAGGACACACTTATAAATACAAGTAAGTTGACTTATTTCAGGTGTCGTGACCAAAACCTAAGTGTTGGCGTACAGGGCTATTGTCACTCCCTGACACGGCTCCAAAAATTTGTTGTCCCTAGACTTGTAGTGTCTGCAAGTGCACAGATACTCGAAGTAATAAAGAATAGTATCTATCCCACAAAGACCTTATTGTTAAGTACCAAATAATTTTTTTCTTACTAGCTAAGCAAATCGAATATGATGCAAGTAAATAATAGAAAGAGTGTAAAGATAAACAGAGAGATAAACTGGGACTAGGGTTTCATCCACCTTAATTTCAATGACTAGATATGAAGAAAAGGTCGTCAGGCTAATTTTATTATGATAAAGACTTAATTTACTTCATAAAGGGATCATCTCACTTTCGTGCAGACAATCATGTAGGGACCAATCCTCGCTTTCGCGCAAGATCTATCCCAATGCTGAAGATAAGTAAATCATCAATCAAAGAATTCAAAGATCACTTTTGTGCATCCGAATTCTAAATTGATTGTCTCAAGTGGAATCTCATGGATCACTTTCGTGCATCCGAGTCTCAACACAAGTTTTACTTATGGTTCTCTAACGTTCCGATCCTCACTTTCGTGCAAGATCTCCACGTTTGACAACTTGACTCAATCCTAGATTCATGTTATTATCATGGCAATTAAACTACTAAAATCAAATAATAAGAACTAACCAAAGAGAGCTCCTAACATGCAATTCTAGGGTTCCAAGTTCTCAAACAAGTCACTTTTCGGTCCTTATTGCGAAAACTCTAAAACATGAATAATAACATCAATCTATGAAGAATCAAAGTGCAATTATTCACATAAGTAAAATTATCATCATAAAACTATTCTGACGAAGATAAAAAGTTATCTAATCATTAAGAAATCAAAGGGGATTACACCCCATGTCCCAAAAAGTGTCTAAGCAAGCATGGAAGATGAAATACAATAAACCATAGTTTTAAAGCATCAAAAATCAAAAAGAAGGAGAGAATAAACGTAACAACATGGCTGTAATAAAAATTACAGCCGTAATTTCATGAGTGAATAGTGCTGGTGCCCGATCTTTTGTTGATTTCTCCTCCAATCGAACTCTTCTTTCTCTAAAACTTCTGGGGTGTTGTCTCCTCCTCCAGACGAAGCTTCTATGTAAAAATCACAGCATGAGGTGGTCTCTACGCCTCTCGGCGCGAGGCCAAACCCTAAGCGCCCCTTTATTGATTGCTCCCTCGATACTCGATAAAAATTCGGGCTTTTACTTCGTGTGTCTTCTCCTCTTTAAGATGAGTAGCATCTTTCGGATCTCAATTTGGAGGTCTAGATCAAAAGATATGGTCTGTGCAAGATTCGGGCTTCGGAGTTGACCGGGAAAATCACGAGCTGCGTTGTAATTATGGTCGTAATGAAGTTTACGGCAGTGCCGTAATCTGGACAGCGAGTTCTCGGATTGAAATATTATAGAATTACGGTACCGTGACGTTCTTTACGACGATGCCGTAATCTTCATCAGATCTCTGTCCAAAAACGCTCCAAAATACGGCACCGTAACGATTGTTACGGCCGTGCCGCAATCTCGCGAAATTTCTCTGGCTGGGAAAACTCCAAATTACGGCACTTCACAGGAATTACGGCAGTACCGTAATTTTGATCTGCGAGTGCAGTCATATTACGGTACCGTAAATTCCATAATGGGGGTGCCATAATTTGCTCTGAAGTTCCATTTCTTCTAAAATATGACGTGTGATCTCCTCTTGATGTTGTGAATTCAATTATGCATCTGGATTGCTCGAAATCAACTAAAAAATATGCCTTTTTGCCTGAAAATTATTAAAAATAGAAAAGAGTGTAGATTCCGTAAATATTGATAAAAAAGGCATAAAAGTAAGTAAAGTCTATGAATATGACACAAAAATACCAATAAAATGGCACAAAATTTACTATAAATTTCGGTGTCATCAAATACATAAGGCTCAAACTTTGCTTGCCCTCAAGCAAAAATTAAAAATTGATCATAGGCATAGACTTTCTTATGAAGAATAAATTTCTAAAATACTATCACCAATGAAAAATTCCATCAATTGTTTCACAAAACTTCAAATAAACATATCTTTCTCAAAATTCAATCCTCTAGATCTACAACTCAATCAAATAAAACTTTGCAACTTGTATAATAAATAGAACTTTCAATCTCAAGACTTCACCCAATTTCAGTTCAAATCTATCATGCTTTTGTTTACAGGAATTAGGTTTCCAAGATCCTTTTCCACACATATTTTTTATTCATTTTTTTTCATGTATTTTGCTATTTTTTTGCACAGATGGCACGTACCCACTTAAATACACTCCTTTTTTTTTGTTTTGACTTCAACTCTTATCTTCAGTACCACTATCAATTTTGCATAGTGCCAAGTAGAGGAGTCTTATTCCCCTTTTTTTTCTCTCATTATCTTTTGGACTTAGACTTCAACCCATGTCTTAGGTACCACTATCAATTTTACATAGTGCTAAGTAGGAGAGTCTCTCAATATTTTTATGGATCTTGGATTCTTCCTTCCCAACAAATAGCAAAATAGACTAAACATCTACTAGGTTGATCAATTGATATCAATTCAGTAATCATACTCATATGCTCATTTTATTTAAAGGAGTAGTTTCACCTTTAGATCTTATTCCTCAAATAACACATCTACCCAAAATTTCATGCATCAACTAATGAAAAATTCCAAAAGCATATATGTATTAGAGAAATAAATTCAACATAATAGATCTAGATCTAATCACAAGCATGAACACATTCATCATCATAGAAAAATCCATAAACCTCTCATCACATGGATTCAAGTCATAAAAATTTTTAATCATCAAAATATGTCAAAATCACTACAAAAGGTGTGAAGTATCAAACTCACACAATCATGGTCAAAAGTGTAAAATGATAGATTCAAGAGACCACTTCGAATAGAAATCTCAGTGAGTGATACATCTAAATCAAATCAAAGATGCAACCATATGAAATAATCATGAATACAAGAGAGTGCAAAAGATACTCACAAAGCTATATAGCAAGCTTTGACCGAATATACATAAGGCTCGGACTAAAAAATAGTGTCGGGGCATATGTTGCTAGGTCCAAAGATGTGACTTTTGAAATTTTACCTGCACAATTTAAGACACATAAGGCTCAGTCTAAAAATAGTCTCTAAAAATAATAATGATAAAAATAATTTTTTCAAGGGAGAATCATAGATGTCGCCGGAGGTCTGAAGAGGATGCCGGTGGAAAGAGTCGAGCAGGCAAGAAGCAGAGGGTGAATAGAGGCTAGCTGAAAAGTTACTAGCAATGATGATAGTGGTGCCGACAGTACAGTGAGTAATCTCTAGTGGCTTGCCAGAGACTACAGTCCTGGAGGTGAGATCGTCGGCCGGTGGGTGCCAAAAATAATGCTGCATAGATAAAAAAAAATCAGTCACTAATGAAGAGTCTACTGCATAAATAAATCAAATCAATGAAAATAGAGGTAGTAGAAGAAGTAATGCTGCATAGATAAAAAAAAATCAGTTACTAATGAAGAGTCTACTGCATAAATAAATCAAATCAATGAAAATAGAGGCAGTAGAAGAAGTAAGAGTCTGCTGATGGTATAATCCAATGTCGACGGCTGAAAACAGTGATGTCAGAGGCAGATGCAGTGGTAGCTAGAGGTGGAAGACAGTTGCTTTTGAAGATTTCTAGATCTGGAGCCAAAAGAAGCTATAACATGTAGAAAGCAAGTAGAGCAGCCAGTGAATTTTTTATGAAAAGTAGCCATACCCAAAAATAAGATTTAATGATCCAAAAAGAAAATGGACAGAACCATGTAATAGAATGAAACTTGTTCTTTCCAAGCGTATGAAAAACAAAGGATCAAAATCTGTCAGGAATTTAGGGTATCAATAGAAAGAAGGCTACTCAGATTAGAAAATCAAAAACTGCACAAAAGTTAATGAGATTCGAAAAGTTGTCATGTGTCATAGAATGATCAGAAAATATTTTCATGAAAATAACTAATCCACGAGATAGAACAACACATGTTCTTCATATACCATGCGAAAAATCAGGGTTTCAACTCATTAAAGCATCTTAAAAACTTACAGCAAAAACGATAATCAGAATAGTCAAAAGAAAACTACTGCAGAAATTAATCAGAAACGAAAAGATGCTATGTGTTTTAGAATGATCCATGCACTTTAAAATTCATCAAAAATATCCAAATGATAGACAAAGATGCGTACTTCGTGATGGTGCCAAAGATCAAATTTTTTCCTAAATAGTTTCTTAAAATCGTTGCAAGAAAACACATACTCAAATAAACAGAATGCAGTTTTGAAATTACGGGCATAATATCCCTTACGGCAATGCCGTAATATGCACTAAACTCTCGGGTCAAAAATATCCAAAAATACGGTACCGTAAAAACCAATACGGTAGTGCCGTAAAATACCAAAAACTCTCGGGATGAAATCGGACCAATATTACGACACCGTAAAGCAGATTACGGCAGTGCCATATTTTGCGCAAAATTTTATTTTCCCTGCAAAAAGAAAAGAAAAATTAATTCTAAAAATAAACTAAAATAAAAGAGACTAAGCTAAGTGGTAATGCTTGGGTTGCCTCCCAAGAAGCGCTAATTTTTAGGCCATTAGCTTGACCAAAACAAAAAATCATGGTGAAGTAGGTGAATCAGTACCAAAGTAAATAGCATGTAATTGTTTCTTTTTTCGCTGTCCAAAAAGTTTAGCCACAAATCCAAACATCCAAAATATCATATAAATCACAATTGACATGGCTTTCTCAAATATGCGGAAATCAGAATCAAAATTTTCAAATTCACATAAAGGATATTCAATGATCTTCCTAAATTTATTAGAGAGTAAAATCATAAGTCCTTTTTTCAAATTTATATTTTCAATGGCTATAGGACTTTGATCAAAAGATGCAAGTGTTGGATCGTCAAAATAAACTTTCTGTCTCAAATTAGGTTCCTTAATAAAAACACAATTTTTCATTAAACTCAGAAGATTCAACAGTAGATATGGGCAAAACATCATCATGGTGAGATCCATCAGTGTTTTTAAAATTTAAATCATATTCAAGTTCCTCATGCACTTCATCAAATAATTTATCAATTCCAAAATCATCATCAAGATCAGAGTGAGATTTTTCAAAATCAGTCCCCTCATACCTTTCCACAAATAATTCATCAGAAGAGTCAAAATCATAATCATATAAAAAATCATAATGAGATTTGTCAATGTTCACAATAGAATTAATAGAATCAGAGTTAACCACACAAGACTTATCATTAATTTCAACAATATCACCAAAATCAAAGTGGGGTTCATCAATGTCTGTAATTTTAAACCTTTATCAATCTCATCAGATTTAACCATAAATAAGTTTTCATCGAAAGAATCAATTTCATCACTATCACTAGAATCAAGAGCAAATTTTTTAGAATCAATTTTTTCAAACTTTTCAACAAATAAATTATAAGATAAATCAAATTTGCAGTCATCAAAATCAGAGTGAGATTCATTAATAAACACATAAGGCTCAATCTCAAAACAATCATAATCAGAGGGGAAATTTTCTAAATCAATTTTCTCAGTTTTCAAATCAAACTCAAACAAACAGTCTTGTTGTGCTAACTGGGCTTCTAAAATTTCAGAATTAGCAGTTAAAGATTCTACATGAGAAGCAAGCTGACCAATTATTCCCTTAAGATCTTCAATTTCCTTACTTCGCTTTGTCATGATTTGGTTTTGATTTGACATGAATTTTTCAAGCATGGATTCTAACCTAGATTCCTCAGTGTCCTCAAAGTATGGTTTAGAAATATGATTTGGGCAATCAGAAGCATAATGATCAAAACATCCACAAATATTACATCTAACAGGGTGAATAGAGTGAAATTTTAATTTATCTGCAAGAGTACATTGTGAATCATCTTCATAACATGATAAATTGGAATTTGGAGAAATTAAAATTGGGCAATTAGAACTATAATGACCAACACATTCACAAATATCACAGCTAACAGGAGAATAAGGTGTACTAATAGGGTGCATATTTAAAGTATCTACTTGACGAGAGATAAAATCTAACTTATCTTGAAGAGTGCATGATGAATCATCTTTATATGACATGTATACTTCATCTCTTTCAGTTGCCCACGAGTTGAAATTAAAAGGCATATCTTCAAATCTATCAAGAACAGAAAGATAATTCAACACCAATCAATCAAATAAAACCTTTGTTTTCAGAATATATAACAAAAATAGAAAATATAAAACACAAGCAAATTCACAAATTTTAGAAAATCTCAGTTCTGTCACAACTTCTGAAAATCCAAAACCTGCAAAAACAAAAAACAAAGTTAAATCTAAAACAAAGTTAAATCTAAAACAAATAAAACCTAGTCTAGCAATACTAACAAATATTTTGATATTAACAAAACTAAGGTCCCCGACAACGGCGCCAAAAACTTGTTGTGATCCAAAAGGACACACTCATAAATACAAGTAGGTAGACTTATTTCAGATGTCGCGGCCAAAACCTAAGTGTTGGCGTACAGGGCTATTGTCACTCCCTGACATGGCTCCAAAAACTTGTTGTCCCTAGACTTGTAGTGTCCGCAAGTGTACAGATACTCGAACTAATAAAGAAAAGTATCGATCCCACAGAGACCTTATTGTTAAGTACCAAATAATTTTTTTCTTACTAGCTAAGTAAATCGAATATGATGCAAGTAAAAATAGAAAGAGTGTAAAGATAAACAGAGATATAACCTGGGACTAGGGTTTCATCCACCTTAATTTCAATGACTAGATATGAAGAAAAGGTCGTCAGACTAATTTTATTATGATAAAGACTTAATTTACTTCATAAAGGGATCATCTCACTTTCGTGCAGACAATCATGTAGGGACCAATCCTCGCTTTCGTGCAAGATCTATCCCAACGCTGAAGATAAGTAAATCATCAATCAAAGAATTCAAAGATCACTTTCGTGCATCCGAATTCTAAATTGATTGTCTCAAGTGGAATCTCATGGATCACTTTCGTGCATCCGAGTCTCAACACAAGTTTTACTTATGGTTTTCCAACGTTCCGATCCTCACTTTCGTGCAAGATCTCCACGTTTGACAACTTGACTCAATCCTAGATTCATGTTATTATCATGACAATTAAACTACTAAAATCAAATAATAAGAACTAACCTAAGAGAGCTCCTAACATGCAATTCTAGGGTTCTAAGTTCTCAAGCAAGTCATCTTTCGGTCCTTATTGTGAGAACTCTAAAACATGAATAATAACATCAATCTATGGAGAATCAAAGTGCAATTATTCACATAAGTAAAATTATCATCATAAAACTATTCTGATGAAGATAAAAAGTTATCTAATCATTAAGAAATCAAAGGGGATTACACCCCATGTTCCAAAAAGTGTCTAAGCAAGCATGGAAGATGAAATATAATAAACCATAGTTTCAAAGCATTAGAAATCAAAAAGAAGGCGAGAATAAACATTACAGCACGGCTGTAATAAAATTTACAGCCGTAATTTCGTGAGTGAATAGTGCTAGCGCCCGATCCTTTATTGATTTCTCCTCCAATTGAACTCCTATTGCTCTAAAACTTTTGGAGTATTGTCTCCTCCTCCAAATGAAGCTTCTGCGTAAAAATCACAGCCTGAGGTGGTCTCTACGCCTCTTGGCATGAGGCCAAACCCTAAGCACCCCTCTATTGATTTCTCCCTTGATACTCGATAAAAATTCAGGATTTTACTTTGTGTATCTTCTCCTCTTTAAGATGAGTCTGCAACATCTTTCAGATCTCAATTTGGAGGTCTGGATCAAAAGATATAGTCCGTGCAAGATTCGGGCTTCGGAGTTGACCGGGAAAATCGCGAGCTGTGTCGTAATTACGGCCGTAATGAAGTATACGGCAGTGCCGCGTTCTGGAATTACGGTACCATGATGTTCTTTACGGCTGTGCCGTAATCTTCATCAGATCTCTATCCAAAAATGCTCCAAAATACGGCACTGTAACGATTGTTACGGCCGTGCTGCTAGATCCCAAAGGGACCTTATTGTTAAGTACCAAATAATTATTTTCTTACTAGCTAAGCAAATCGAATATGATGCAAGTAAATAATAGAAAGAGTGTAAAGATAAACAGAGAGATAAACTGGGACTAGGGTTTCATCCACCTTAATTTCAATGACTAGATATGAAGAAAAGGTCGTCAGACTAATTTTATTATGATAAAGACTTAATTTACTTCATAAAGGGATCATCTCACTTTCGTGCAGACAATCATGTAGGGACCAATCCTCGCTTTCATGCAAGATCTATCCCAACGCTGAAGATAAGTAAATCATCAATCAAAGAATTCAAAGATCACTTTCGTGCATCCGAGTCTCAACACAAGTTTTACTTATGGTTCTCCAACGTTCCGATCCTCACTTTCGTGCAAGATCTCCACATTTGACAACTTGACTCAATCCTAGATTCATGTTATTATCATGACAATTAAACTACTAAAATCAAATAATAAGAACTAATCTAAGAGGGCTCCTAACATGTAATTCTAGGGTTCTAAGTTCTCAAGCAAGTCATCTTTCGGTCCTTATTGCGAGAACTCTAAAACATGAATAATAACATCAATCTATGGAGAATCAAAGTGCAATTATTCACATAAGTAAAATTATCATCATAAAACTATTTTGACGGAGATAAAAAGTTATCTAATCATTAAGAAATCAAAGGGGATTACACCCCATGTCCCAAAAATTGTCTAAGCAAGCATGGAAGATGAAATACAATAAACCGTAGTTTCAAAGCGTCAGAAATCAAAAGGAAGGAGAGAATAAAAGTTACAACACGGCTGTAATAAAAATTACAGCCGTAATTTCGTGAGTGAATAGTGCCGACGCCTGATCTTTTGTTGATTTCTCCTCCAATCGAACTTCTCTTGCTCTAAAACTTTTGAGGTGTTGTCTCCTCCTCCAGACGAAGCTTCTATGTAAAAATCACGGCCTGAGGTGTTCTCTACGCCTCTCGGTGTGAGGCCAAACCCTAAGCGCCCCTCTGTTAATTGATCCCTTGATACTTGCTAAAAATTTGGGCTTTTACTTCGTATGTCTTCTCCGCTTTAAGAAGAGTCTGCAGCATCTTTCAGATCTCAATTTGGAGGTCTGGATCAAAAGATATGGTCCGCGCAAGATTTGGGCTTCGGAGTTGACCGGGAAAATCGCGAGCTGCGTTGTAATTACGACCGTAGTTATGTTTACGGCAGTGTCATAATCTGGACAGCGAGTTCTCGGGTTGAAATATTCTGGAATTACAATACCATGACGTTCTTTACGGCGATGCCGTAATCTTCATCAGATCTCTGTCCAAAAACGCTCCAAAATACGGCACCGTAACGATTGTTACGGCCATGCCGTAATTTCGCAAAATTTCTCTGGCTGGGAAAACTCTAAATTACAGGGGAATTACAGCAGTACCGTAATTTTGATCTGCGAGTGTAGTCATATTACGGTACCGTAAATTCCATAATGGGGGTGCCGTAATTTGCTCTGAATCTCCAATTCTTCTGAAATTTGACGTGTGATCTCCTCTTGATGTTGTGAATTCAATTATGCATCTGGATTGCTCAAAATCGATTGAAAAAATATGTCTTTTTACCTAAAAATCATCAAAAATAGAAAAGAGTGTAGATTCCGCAAATATTGATAAAAAAAAGGCATAAAAATAAGCAAAGTCTATGAATATGACACAAAAATACCAATAAAATGGAACAAAATTTACTATAAATTTCGGTGTCATCAGTTGCCAGTCTAGCACCGCATCCAAACGACTTCCTACGTGGACCCAGGTGGCGAACGCGAGTTCGTCCACCTGGCGGCTGAGCTGGCTGGAGGAATATGAAGTGACACCATATAGGCGACGCCCGTCTGTGAGTGAGGTACACGGCATTAGCTTCGTTCTTCCTCTTCCTGCTCTCGCTCACGCTGTTCTCTACGATTCTCGGCCAACCCTGCGTCCTGCTCCAGCTCCCCTTGTCCCTCTTGGTCCGGCGTTCTGCGGCAAACTCTGGCCATCCTTCCGACATCTAGTGGGTGGTTGCGTGGTGGTGCGACGTCGAAGGTGCCCTGCGCTTCGGTTCCCTGTCTCCTGCTCCCTCCATTTGCTCGACGTTGTAGCGATGACATCGACGATTTCTCTCGACGAGTTATCGCGTTTCCTCAGTTGCTTCATTTTCGATGCTAGCCTTCTGTTTCCCTATTCTCGTCGAATTCGTGTCTCCGTATTCATCTCCCTCTTGGTTCTCTCCGGTGTTCGTACGTGAGTTTTCCAGCATCCATCGTCAATGGGTTCTTCAGTGGTTCTTCCCTCCTCGTTGACGTGAGTTCGACGAGCGGTTGTGGTGAACTTCCTTTCTCCCGGTGTTCGGTTCTTCCTCGCTCTGGTTCTCCACCTGTGTGCGGACGAGTGTGTCTTCGTGTGTGAATTTTGTGCTGTTGTTATCATGTTTCTGGTTGCTTGCGTGCAGCCTTGTTTCATCCTTCGCGCCCCTGTTCTGCGCGTCTCTCTCTGTGCTGTCTGCGTACAGTGTCTTCAAACCCTGCTTATTCTATTTCATTCCACTGCCTGCGCACAGTGTTGTTCATTGGTTGGTTTCGGCTTTTTTGTTAGGCTTAGGTGAGTTCACTTGCCGGTTACACTTGTTGGCCAGAGTTGCTGCCTCGGTTCAACTAGCTTCCGCACCCTAGTTGGTCATGTCCCCTGCGTGGGATACTTTGTTGGTTTTTGAGTCATGCGTGACTCAGTTTTGTGGCATCTGGCTCTTTTTCAAAAAAAAGTATATTACGTTAATCATGGGCGTGACAATTAGTGTTAGGCCCAAACTTTTTGAGCCCGATTTTAACTCGATCAAGATTTTAATTGGTCAACAAGACTATTGACCAGGTCAAAATCGGCCCAGATTCTATCCCATAACGAATTAGGGCTTGGCAGTGACATTTGGGCAGGCGGGCGACGACGACTTGTGGTGAACGGTGGCATCCGTTGGCAACGCTGCTCGCCTTCGAGCTTCTGCAACAACCGACGTCAGGGGCTGATGGCCGGCGGCAGGTTCGACGGATGGAGCACGCAGAGAGGGGAAGATCCAGCGAGATCTTCGCGCGCATAGAACGAGTAGAGGGCGACTCATCTTCCAGCGATGCGTGCATTCAGCGAGGGAAGCGAGGTCGGCGGGCGACTCGTCTTCCAGCGATGCATGCATCTGATGAGGGAAGTGAGGTCGGTGGCGACCTTGGGCAATCGCGGGTTCATCCACCTGGCTGTCGAGCTAGAAGAGGGGAGACGGAATAACGCCGTATAGGCATTGTTCGTTCGAGCGAAGCGGCTTACATGGCATTTTCGCTTCGCCCAGCTCTGGTCTCTCTCACTTGCGTGCTTGCCTCCCGTTCTTGTGCTTTCGGCGAACTCAGAACCCTGCTCCCTCGTCCCTCTTTGTCCAACAGTTGGCGGCGACTTCCAGCCACATGTTCGACGTCCAGTGGAGTGGATACGGGCTATGTGACATCGATAGAGGCTCCCGAGATTCTGTTCCCTAGTTTCTTCTCCCTCGGCTTGTGTCGTCTGCGACAATCTCATCCAATCGAGGTAACGTCTCCCGTCTCTCGGCCTCTGAGTTTCCCGGTGTACTTTTGGTTCTTTCCGGCGACATTATGAGTCATATTTTTCGTCGTCCTTCTCACCACGATCGTCTTCTATGCGGTCTTCATCCGCCGCCTCTTGGTCTATTTGTCCTCAAACTCCACTGGCATTGCGGCTTGGTTCTCCAGCATCCTCTTCTCCTCGCCGTCGATTCTCGGTTTCCGGCGACGTGTGGGTTCGGCTTTTGGCGAGTTCGTGTTCGGCAATGTCTTCCATCGTGTGTTTTTCTTCGAGGTGAGTTTCTCCTCGTCGTTGTATTTGTTCCACCTGTTTCCTTGTACTTTCGTCGACCTGCGAGTGGACGTCTCCTCTTCTATTCCCTGCCTGCATGTAGGGTCGTTTCTTTCGTTGCTATCTACGTACAGCTCGCTTCCCCTCCACGCTCTCTTTCATTGCCTGCGAGCAGTGTCCTGTGTGTGTTGTTCGTGTTGCTTGGCTGAGGTGAGGCTTTCTTCACCTGCCGGTCACACCACTAGCCAGAGCTATCCTACTGCTTCTACTTTCATGTTATGGTTTGTCTCTTATGTGGGATAGGTAGTTTTGGTCCTGCGTGACCCATTCGCAGGCATCTGGCTTAATCTTTTTTAAAAATTTTATTACTCTAATTTAAGGCGTGACAATTAGAAATTATAAGGTGGTTCTATAATTTATTTTGTTTTTTTTTCTTGGTAAAGATTTAAGCATTTTAGTTCATTCTAATTTTTTTATCTTGAAAACTACTAACTACTTTATAGTTTATTAATTTTTATGATTAGTTAATTTGCTACTGACGTGCATTTGTGTTTGTTATAAATTTATTCGTAAAAATTTCTCTAATTTATTATATCAATAGATAATTTTTATAATTTTAAAAAAATATAAAACTCAATTGTTTTATTTAAAACTCCTAATAATATCTTTTCTACCACCTCGCAGTGATAATAGCAAAGTACCGAAATGAGCTCGTGCTCTCTGCCTGACGAGCAAGAAAGCCCATTCTTGACCCAACCTGAAGTCAATGAAAAAACCCGAGTTGACCAGGTCTTGGGTTGGGTTCGGGGAAAACCCGACTGAAAAAAGTCGAGTATGAGAATTCTGGTACTCGCCCTGATTCTGGCTCGATTATTAAAATAATAAATTTACCTCTTTTAAATTATTACCTAGTTACTAAATTTATAATAGTTTGATGTTTTATTAATTATTTTTATTATTATTTATATAGAAATGATTGTGTAGTTTATATAAAATATTTTTTTATTTATATATTATGAATATGTAATGAAATTTAGTTTTAAAATATTGTTTATAACATATAATTATTTTTTAAGCCAATTGAGATCGGATTTCCCTTAGGATAGAGTATGAGATTGAATTTTCTAAACAAGTTAGATTCAGAGTCAAGGTTGAGATAGGGAAAGTCAACGACTCCAATCCTTCCGTTGCCATCCCTGCTAGGGAACTTCCCTTCCTCTTGTAGTGTAGATTGTATTGGGTCGGTCATCGGTGCGTAGCTGAGTCAAGGTCGTATTTGAGTTCTAATTATGTCAAGTTGGTAATGGACCCAAATCAATTATGTTGAACTATATTACTATTGTGATAATAGTAATTGTATAACAATTTATTAAATACTTATTTGCTACCTATAATTACACTAAGTCAGAGTAATTAGCAACATAGCATCGTTTACTTACCGTGAGGAGGAGGTAATAATAAAAAGCATTAGATAGGAAGGACCAATGTGAAATTGTGCCAACAAAAATATCTGTTTAGTAGGTTCCGCAACAAAAGCAATAGCTTAAACTCTTCTGGATCGAGAGCAGCAAGGGACCAAGAGTGAGCGAGGAAGAAAACCCGATTCCAATATGTCGTCTGCCTTCGATCCCTTCAGCGTCGACGGCGACGACGTCGCCTCAGGGGCGGATGTGGCTGCAGGATCAGCCACTACCCGTCCCTTCGACGATGGTTACCTCGGTTACGATCCTCGCCTCCCCTCCCAGCGCTTCGATGCCTTCTCCTCCTTCTCCCCCTCCGAAGACGTCGATCACCTCCCCCCAGGCTCCCCATCTGACGCCACCTCCGCCGGTGGCTTCGGATTCCAGCCCGAAGACGTCACCGTACACCACCACCCAGCCGTTGCCGGCAGCGGCGACAGCATCCCGGCATCTCCAGAGGGGTACGGGTTCTCATCGGCGGCTTCCCCCTTTACTGTTCCCCATGCCAACGGAACGCCTTACGGAGTGCAGGAGAACGGCGAGATCTTTGTCTCAGATGGCCCGATCCTTCCCGATCCGAACGAGATGCAGCGAGAGGAGGGGTTTATGCTCCGCGAGTGGCGCCGGTAAGGCTCTTTTCTTCTAGATCTGTTAACACTTGGTTCCAAATCTTCTACTTGGTTTTTTTTCGCCTCAATTTTTTGAGATATTGTAAAATTCTTTTCGACTTTGATAGATCGGCTCTTTTGATGCGTAGATCTAATTTACTGTAACCCGTGTTTAGATGTTTAGACATGTTTTTGCTGTCTAGGCGTAGAAAAAACTTGATTTATTTGATCCCCACTTTTTGGATCCAAAAATTATAGAATTGGAATTCCAATTCCATAACTTTTACGAATCCACTCAGATAAAGGGATTCGAATTGTTAAAAAAAAAAAATAGGATTTCCAATCTACCAATAAATGGATTGGATTTTGATATCCTACTCGCTTATGTTTCTTGATAATCGAACTCATAATTAATTATTTAGTTGACATCCCACAATAAAAAGCTAATTTTGTGGGAATTGAATTCTTACTGTTGCTCTTCAAACACAATGATTGAAATTTAAATTCTCAGGAATTAAGTTTTGCTATGGAAACAGAATTCTTTTTCTGTGAGTATTTATTCCATATAAGCTTAGATGATTCTGCTGTCGCTCTCATCAAATTGTAACTTAACTGATTTCTGCGCTCGTGTTGGTGACAAGAAAGTCTTTGAAATCTTGGCTTCTTGCTACCATTATGTTTCTTAATATATTCTGGGCAATATATATATATATATATATAAAAACTCCACAGCTTGAACTGTTCTATATAATAAGTGAGCCACCAGGACAATGTAGCAACACTTCAAAATGTTGCCCTAACATGTGAAGCAATTGGCATCATAGTTCCCAAGCAATTTGGAAGAACGAAGGAGAGATTTAATATTGCTTGCTTCTTTTTGCATGGTTATCCTTTATTTATGACCTTTAGTTATATAAAACTCAAGTTTTTTTTGTCATACATCTCTTAATAATGAAGTGATTTTCTTTTCTCTTATTACTTCTTCCAATCATCAAATAGTTTCCTTCCATTATTTTCAGCAACCCTATTTAGTATTCTTTAAGTAGTGGGGACTCATTTCCCTTTTATCCATGATTAGTTAGCCTTTTCTTTTTTGGTGTTTTTCATCAGAAGGTTAGCTATCTCATCACTCCTTCCATCAATCAAGAGTTTGTCCTCAAATATTAAGTAGCATTACTTAGATTTGATCATACTTTATGATTCGTAATAATCATTAAGAGAACACAATACCCTAAGGCGATGCTAATGTACTGTCATCATGGCTAAGTTGATATGGTCTTTTTTCCATTCCAACTAACTTATAGTGGTAGGATTGCTGCAAGAGTATAATTAAGATAGTCCATCAATGAACCAACCTTGCTAGTGAAAGGCATGTCTAACACTTGTGCTCATCATCAAATACGAGAATGAATTATTGTTAAGTTGTGCAAGTTGAGAATTGGTGAAACCTAAATCTAGTGAAGGCCTGCTTTTGCTGACTCCTTCCATCTAAACCATTCTTATGTAAGGCTTATGACTCCTACATCAGAAGAGATCAATATGAGGGGCTCAAATCTATTGAAGGTTGTTGTTGTTGACTTCATCTAGACCATTCTTATGTAAGGCTTATACTCCTACATCAAAAGTGATCAATATGAGAGAGTCAAATCTCTTTGCATTTAGATTGGTGTCAGGAGCACAAGGGGCCGTAAAATTTTATGGAATTATCCTTGTTTTGGTTGATATGTTTACTAACCTTTGACTCCTTGGCAGTGTTGTTAAATAGCCGCAATAGCGGCGATATAGCGTTTTTCCATAGCGGTTTTTAAGTAATTCGCTATGAAATGCTATAGCACCACTATAGCGGATAGAACCACATTATTATGTTTTTAAGTTTGAGAAATTAAAATTATGATTTGAATTGAGTTAGTACTATGTTATCTTTCTTTATATAATTTATTTTATTTTTCTAAAATTTTATTTATTAGGTGTATAACATATATTTCAAACATTATACTTAGATTTTTATGTATATAATATATATTTCAAACGCTATATAATTTCCGCTATTTGCCCACAACGCAATCCACTATATCATATTGCGGATTTTTAGCTTTCCGCTATTTTCCGCGGTCCGCCATTGATAACACTTGCTCCTTGAATTGGTTTGCTAATTCATTGTTGGCATGGCTGGTAGGTTCACTAGCCTTTGTCTCCTCTGGGGCAACTCATCATACCTTGGTTAGCATGTCTAATGTTTTCCATGATGTGATTGTTTGACCACCTTATTATTAGTTTAAAGCAAGACTCCCTTATAGCAAGAAATGAGAAAACCATTCAAGGCAATGTAATTTGCTAAAGACAAATTTTACTTGACTAATTAAATGAAGAAAAAGATCCTGAGCCCTTTGGTATTTGCACATGGTGAGTATATTGTTGACACAACTACAGGAATTATTTTCGTTAGACAAAGTAGTCATTAGCTATCCTCGAGTATTCCTTGTTCATGCTTGAGTACAACTACATGATCAATAGATGGAGCAATGCTATGCTCTTTGTGCACAAATGGCAGAGGACCCACATGAAAGGGCCGCTTCATTTGCTGTTAACATAACCAAACAAGCCGTATTCTGGAAGAAGACGTGTACTGGTGGAAAAGATATTGCAAATAAAGAGAAAGATCAAGAAGGAAAAAAGAATTGAGTGGCAGTCTTGTAGAGAAATATTTTACTATATCTCCCTTTTTTCTATTTATGCAACTAAATCTCATCTATTACCAAATTACATTTGTTGTTGTTATTGGTAATTTTTATTTGTTGCTTTGCTTGATTCTTGATGTATCTATTAAAAAGGTGGAGATGATCTGAATAAAATAATTGAATGAGACCAAACTTCCAACATCAATTGCTCATGTACTAAGTTGTGATTTATAACATTCTTTTTGTATGTTCCTTGTTGATGTAGAAATTGCATCATATGATTTTTTTCCAAGCAAAATGGAAGATCGTATTTGATGAGTTTAATCATGAAAACCTAGATGGTCCTTAGTCACCGACTCCATAACCCAAAAATTTTATATAAAGGGTTGAAAATATCTTGCATGACTTAGAGACTTTAGTAGGGCTTGCAGGCATATATTTCACTTGTCACGCAACACATGATTCCTCTTTCCCATAAGAAATTTCCCACTCGACCAGAATGTTGCAAGGTTCACCCTTGAAAACAAAAACAAAAGGACTTCTATGCACAACATATATATGTGCATCATGGTCGATTTTATGGAACCTCTCAACTCATGACAATAGGCTAAATTGATGCATTAACTAATCTTTCTATTGTTCTGCATAACCATACTCATTCAACCAAGCTATTTAGGATGTTCCTCTGATTTTTAGTTGATGAGGATGTCAACATATTTTTAAGGTTTCTATTTGATTTCTCACCATTTGCTGCAATAATATTGTTTTGAAGTTCAAATTTATGGCTCTCATAATGAGAAAATTGACTTTTTGACTTTTTGACCTAAAACAAAAGATTAAAATTTCATTGAGCATCAACTTTGGTTGTTCCTCCTTGTTTATTACACATTATATTTTTAGTTTAATAACTAATGACTAATTATTTATTTTAATGGTGTAGCTAATGCTATTTATTATATTTATAAGCTTTGAGAAAACACTTGTCTGACCTGACTTATTAATGTACAACTTATGTATAAAAAAGTAATTTCAAAACTAATGAAAATACATAGCTAGTTCAGTTTATTACCAAATATTATTAAATAATTTTATATTTGCTGTGTTTAGTATTTCTTTGTTACAACATATTGATTTATTTTTTTGGTATTTTATACTTATTTTTATATTATTTTTTAAACGTTAAAAAAATTCTTATTCTATTTTAGTTTGAGAAAAACTGTATTTTGACGAATTTATGTTTTTATTAAAGAGTTGAAAGGCACATGAATATACTAGAACTCTATAGTTTCAATTTCTTTCTGCACTTGCGGGCACAACAAAGCATTCTTCTGAGTGCATATGCAAGCTGTGACCACGCTTATTTATCAATCAATAATTTGGCGTTGAAGAAGCAAATTCTATGAAACTGCACAAGGGACATCAAAAATGTATTGTTACAACTCTCTCACTCTATTCATGTGAGACTACATTGGATATCACATTTAAAATCCTTACTCTGGTAATGTGCTATTCTGTGCATAATTTGCACATACACTGATTTTATTTGACAAGATAGTTCCTCAATAAAGTTTTATTGTTTCTACAACGTCACATCTTGAGTATGTTTTACTATAAGTTAAACGAAGTTTTAACATAATGTAAGTCTGCAGATTCTCGTTCATGACATCTGGAGTATAATTTAAAAATGCCTTCCCTGAAATAGCATGAAGCCAGCTCAAATCGTTTGTCTAATTGTTTCTGATAGGCATATAATTCAACTTATGGTTTCTTGCCTTTGGAGGCGAGGCATGTTGTTAAATTGAAGTCATGGTTTAATGCTAAGGACGACAGATAGTGCTAAATTGACATTGGAGCATTTTACATGTCGTGTTTTAAGATTATATAGTATGCCTGGTATTTATCATTCGATTACTTGTTGTTTACACAATTAGAGAAGAGGTTCTTTATGTTACTTCTCTTCTTATTCAGTTACTCTTACAGCCTGTCATCATTGATTCACTTGTAAAGATTTGATATATTCAATTATATGTTAAACATGCAGCCAAAATGCCATCCTTCTCGAGGAGAAGGAGAGAAAGGAAAAGGAGCAGCGAAATGAAATAATAGCTGATGCCGAAGAATACAAGAAAGCTTTCTACGAGAAAAGGAAATTAAACTGTGAAACAAACAAGCTGCAGAACAGAGAAAAAGAAAAGGTAAGTAATTTTCTCTGCCGCCTCTATGGGTTCCCCAAAAAACTTATAATCTTTCTGGATTATCTCAATTCAGTGATTTTGTATTATTTGACAGTTATATCTAGCCAACCAAGAGAAGTTCCACGCAAATGCAGATAAACAATACTGGAAAGCAATCGCTGAGCTTATTCCCCATGAGATAGCCAATATTGAGAAGAGAGGGGCGAAGAAAGACAAGGAGAAGAAACCTTCAATTGTTGTGATTCAGGGGCCAAAACCAGGAAAGCCCACTGATCTCTCAAGGCTGCGCCATATCTTATTAAAATTGAAGCATAACCCCCCGCCCCATATGAAACCCCCACCGCCACCTGCCTCCACAACATCCAAAGATGCCAAAGATGCCAAAGATGGAACTGCAACTGCTGGTAAAAACCCGGCATCATCTGCCAAGGATGCCCAAGCCAACGGTTCTACAGCTTCGCCAAAGGTAGAGACACCTGTGGCAGAAGGACAAGCAGTCAACGCACAGGAGCTAGTTGCCACTGTGTGATTTGACTTCCAATCATTTGGTCAATTTGCTTGACACCGTTTGTTGAAATTTGAGAGATTGTCAAAGTTTTAATTATTGCAATCAAAGAGTATTTTCCATATGCTTGTGTACCTTTGTTTGGTTCATTCGGATCAAACGTTAGATAGTTGTCGGCATTTGACTGTATCAGGATTGTAATATTTTGTTTACAGCTTCACTGTGCATGATTGCATGTGTAATGTATCACTTGATATTAAGACGCATATTGATGAACGACATAGCTTTCTCAAAGTTTGTTTGGTGATGGTCAATTTCTATGATACATGCTACTACAATTAAACGTTACTGGAGTAGGAGAACGTTCCTTCGATGGCTCCAGTGAGTTAACAAGTGTTTCTGGGGCAAGGGACACGACATGCATGAAGGATAGTGCGGAGTCGCTAGTGCCGCTGGATTCGCCTGGCCGCCGGCGTGGAGTAGGGATTAGAATGGGTCCGGTTAGGGGCGGTGTTTAGTATCGAACTTGACTTTAAACTTGATGGGTTTGAAAAAACTCATCTTATACCTAACTCTACGGTGGTGATTGGTGAGGGCAAGTGAAGGAAAGGGGCAAAGGAAGAAAAAATTTTTCTGAGCAAGGAGGCTGCTCAAGATTTCTGAGCACAGCCCCCTACGATTCGAGAAATGAATCTTAAAGCGCGTCAGATCACGCGAATCTCAATGTCTTCCTGTTCTCATTAACGTCTCGTTATCCGACGCTATAGCTAACCAGAATTACTTTTCTGAATGCATTAACCCCCGCCCGCGCACACTCTCTCTCTCACACCACCGTCGACCCTGAACTTGCGAAAAAATTTCCCGCCGACGCCAATAACCCTAGCCTACCTCTCGCCCGACCCTGAACCTGTGAAAAAATTTCCCAAAATTTCCCACAGACGCCGAGAACCCTAGCCGACCTCTCGCCCGACGCCCTGAACCCTAGCCTTCTCCCTTGTGCGTAGAAACCATGAGGGCACACTTCTCCGGATCGCATCTTCTTCATCCCGGCGAAATCCTTGTTCTCATCTGAATCCCCAACCCAAGCCAGAATCTGTCCTTGATCCTCTCCTTCTCCCTCTTTAGCCCACTTGCCTGCCTAAAACCTTGGCTCTTATCTGTTTAGGGTTTCGCTGTCATCTCCCCCAGCCAATCGTAACCCTAAACTGCTCCGCCCATCCCATCGATTCAGATGAGATGTAATATTTATTTAATATTTTTGTACATTTGGTATTTACTGCTTAATGGTTTTAGTTATTAATGATTGATGCATTTTCCGCTCTGACGAGGTCTTGTGTAAGTAAACGGCAGTAAGCTGAGAAGCACAAGGTCACTCAGGCAGTTAGGCTCAGTTCATAACATCCTCTGCAAAGAAGAAGGAAGTACCTCGACCACGCATGAGTAGGTGCTCAATGCACCGAATGAATACATTTTTATCCAGATTACCACAATGGCCAAGGATTAAGAAATTACTGTCTACAACTCTCTTTGGCCATTTAGTTCAAGGGCCAGCAATTCAGATCGATTCTGTTGCAGTACAGTATTTGATATCCATCTGAGACAAGGAAAGGAAGGGATTTACTGTGAATGGTAATTTTGTGGAATTCATAGTAAAAGATGTTGCAGTCATCCTAGGACTGCCAAGAAGAGAGGAATTGGTAGACTTTGAAGGGTTCAATGACTCCCCCTTCTACAATGAGGAATTTAAGGGAAGAGAATAAAATGTTTGCTATTGGAAAGTAAGCTGCAGATGGTCTTTGAGGAGGAGGATGAGCTAAATAAAGGTTATCTTGAAGATAGAGTTAGGGTTCTAGCACTATTGTATATATGCTGCACATTTTTTTTTAGTAGGATAAGTTATAGCTTAGATAGCTTTTTAGTAGACGTTGTGAAAGACCTATCCAAGGTACAGTATGATTGGGCTGAAGCAATATATCGTATATGACTGACGATTTGACAAGGTCTATAAAGAAAGCAAAGCCTAGTGGATTCTCTGGATGTGCCATTGTGCTCTGTGTAAGTTTTCTTCAATTGAACATATTTTATAGTAATTTGAAATTTGTAATTACATTTAACATATTATCCCCCTTGCAGGTTTGGTTGTATGAGCATTGTATGTTGTATAATAAGTATAGGGAAGATGAATTTGAGGGTATATACCCTCGCCTATTCCGATGGTCCAAAGTGAAAATGGGCTAAAGACTGACTTATCATAAACTTACTCAGCAAATGACAGTTGACACAGTATGTTTGCTACTTGTATGAGATAATTGTTTATTACTTCGTTGGCTAATCATGATGTTAATATGCACAGATCATTTTTGACCTGGTTCCCGATGCACATGTCATTTAGCACCGTCTAATGTTGAAGAGGCAGAATAGCATGCTGAAGAGCTGGAAGCAACCACGTCATTATATAGAGACACAGTAAGTTATTGACATGTTAATTTCCTATTCAGACTCTTATGGTAATGTATGCAACTAAAAGTGCTTAATGGACTTGTTTGTTAGATAAATAAGATGGAAGCCAGAATTGATAAGCTTCTTAAAGAGAACGAGTTACTAAAATCAGAGTTGCATTCACATGTAAATGTTAGTCCTCCTTTGTCATGTTATATTTTATGGTTACCTGATTGTCTTTTATGTTGAAGGGTCTGAATAATATATATTTTGGTAGGTAAATAATCCTTCTACACATATAGAGGAGCTTATTCAGGAGACTAATACCCTGAAGGCTCGCGTGTATGAGCTGCTTCAGGAAAACTATGACCTAAAGGAGTTGGTAAGTTTGTCTATTTAATAACTTTATATGTAACATGTTTGCATGTGTGATGAGTTCATCTGTGACATTGTTAAGTGAATAAGTCGGAAGCACGTATTGCTGAACAAATTGCCGAGAATAATAATATTGAAAGAGGTTACAGAATTGCAGAGTGCAGAGTTTGTTGCAAAGCTACAGAGTCTTTCGGTAGAGAATAAGGGTCTGAATGAGTCATGAAACCTAGCCAGTCAGCTGACGAAAGCTGACCATGAAACACGAATAAACCAACTACTTGAAGAAATCAGTAGTTTGAAAGAAGCTGCATAAATGCAGCATAAAGAATTGAATAAAAGAATTATAGAATTAGTCGAAGAGAACAATAAGCTTAAATCACGGGGGAAAGATGGTGAGGAGGGGTAGAGGAGGAGGATGATGAATCAGTTAATTGGGAAGAGGATTCAAGCAGCTAGGGCGACGTTCCTACTACATCAGGGCCACATATTTCTACCGCTAGCTATGTGCAAGGCAAGAGCCAAGTGCAAGGCATGAGCCAAATAAAAGGGAAGTAATCCAGGAAACTTTCAAGGGCACTATCAAGCCCATATACACAAGGAAAGAAAAAGGCCAAAGTAGTTGCGCCAGTGGTCGTGGATGAGAATGCACCTGATCCTATCTACGAAGATAAGGTAACTCTCATTATTAACCACATTTCAATTTGTTATTTTAGGTGGTTAGTTATGTTCACACATGAGTTTTGTGTCTTCAGTACATACATAGGAAAGATTATGCTGGACGCAACATATTAACACCGGCAATGAAAGAAGATATTGAAACTTTCTTGTCATGGGACTTACAGCTTTTCAATGAATCATATCCATGGAAATTACAGAAAGTATCAATTTGCCAAGTGTTCTTCAATAAACTAGTGAGCGATGCGGTAGGTATCATTTCAGTCTTGCTGCATTTTATAAGTATCACATTGTGGATAGCTAATTCCTATCTATATAGGTTATTGATGCATTGTTGTATTCCACAAGTGCACGGATACCCGAAGTAATAAAGAAAGTATCGAATCCACAGAGACCTATGTGTTAAGTACCAAATAATTGTATTCTTACTAGCTAAGCGACCGATTTTAATGCAAGTAAGCAATATAAAGGGTGAAAAGATAAATCAGAGAGAAACTAGGACTAGGATTTCATCCACCTTAATTTCAATGACTAGATATAAATAAAAGGTCATCAGACTAATTTTATCATGATAAAAACATAATTTACTTCATAAAAGGATTATCTCACTTTCGTGCAGACAATCATAGAGAGACCAATCCTCGCTCTTGCGCAAGATCTATCCCAACGCTGAAGATAAGTAAATCATCAATCAAAGAACTCAAAGATCACTTTCGTGCATCCGAATTCTAAGTTGATTGTCTCAAGTGGAATCTCAAGGATCACTTTCATGCATCCGAGTCTCAACACAAGTTCTACTTAAGGGTCTCTAACGTTCCGATCCTCACTTTCGTGCAAGATCTCCACGTTTGATACAATAACTCAATCTTAGATTCAAATTATCTAACATGGCTATTAAACTACTAAAAATCAGAATTCAAAGAACAAACCTAATTTCTTACGATAAGTTCCAAACTCAATGACTTTTAGGTTTCCAAATTTCACAATCAACCTTTCAGTCTATTTTGCAAAATTCTAAAACATGCTGATATTTATAAATCTAAGAAAAATTAAAGACGGTTCATCACAAAAGTAGAATTATCACAACGAGGATTATCATGACGAAAATAATAGTTATCGAGTCATTAAAAATCAAGGGGATTACACCCCATGTCCCATTATATGTTTAAGAAAGCATGGATGAGGAAATACAATAAACCATACTTTAGAACGATAAAAAATCGAAGAAAAGGGAGAAATAACGTTACAACACGGCTGTAATAGAAATTACAGCCGTAATTCCGCTTGTGAACAGTGCCACGACCCTTCTTTCATTGATTCCTCTTCCAATCAAGCTTCTTTTGCTCTAAACCTTTTGGGGTATCCTCCTCTCCTCCAGGCGAAGCTTCAGTGTAAAATTCACGGCCTGAGGTGACCTCCACGCCTCTCGGCGTGAGGCCGAACCCTAAGGATGTCTCCTTTGATTGCTCCCCGAATCATTCCTAAAAATTGGGGCTTTTAGTGCCTTTATCTTCTCCAAGTTGAAACGAGTTCGCCGCATCTTTCAGATCTCAATTTGGATGTTTGGATCTCAAGATATGGTCCGCGCAAGAATCGGGTCCGAAAAACTCGCGTGTCCAGGTTAAAATTACGGCCGTAATTTGTATTACGGTAGTGCCGTAATTTGGTTCTGTGAACCCTAGGTCAAAATTACAGCCCATAAAAAAATATTACGGCAGTGCTGTATTTTCTTCTGTGGATTTCTGACCAAAATACGGCCCGTAAAAATCATCATGGCGGTGCCGTAAAATCTTCTGTATCAAAATCACCCAAAATACGGCAGTGCTCTGAAATTACGGTAGTATTGTGAAAATACGGTAATGTAATCATGATTACGGCACTGCCGTAATTTGGGTTATGGCTTCGATTTGCGTGAAATTCGTCATGTATCCTCTTCTTGATGATGGAAATTCTTCTTTGTATTTGATTTTACTTGAAAATGCCTTAAAATCATGCCTTTTTACTTGAAAATCATCAAAAACCAAAAAGAGTGTAGATTCTACAGTAATTGATAAACAAGGTATAAAAATAAGCATATGTTCATGAATTTGACATAAAAAAGATATATAAAATGATATGAAATTTACTATAAATTTCACTATCATCATGCATATGCATCCCTTCTAATAGCACAGTCCAGTATATACAAAATGAAAAGAAAGCAAAAGATTTGTGGTTTTGGTTATATTTCCCCATCGTGCGGCAAAGAAAATGCACGTTGTAGTTGTAAGCGAACTGGAGCATTTGCCAGGAGGCCGGATGAGATTCTTGAAGCGATTACTTTGCCCTGTAATAAACAACGATCACTAATTCCTAATGTATTTTGATTTCACGCATAAACAGATGTGCGTGTTCAATTCATTAGGCACCACCCATTCTGACAAATAATTAATTAGTAAATATGTACGTATCAATTTTGGTTTTTTACTTGGTGTTAGATATATTGATGCTCATCCTCTGCAATTTTGTTCCCTTTTGTAGTCACTCTATTTAGGGGATCATTTTACCACTGAGACACATGGGAAGTTGGACATGCGGTGTTTTGGAGTAGAGTGGCAGCAAGATTGCCTGATCCAGGATCCAGACCACCCTAATTGTGCACTGTTTGTATTAAAGTATATAGAATGCTTAATATATGATCGTCCCTTTGATTACTCCCAGTCTGAAATGCAAAAACTTAGGGCTATAGTAAGCCTAGAACTTTTTATGGGGGTTTTAAAATCTGACTGGGTATAGATCTGTGAGATTATTGTATGGACAAATTGCATAAGAAGCTGTACAATTTGATTATGCTATCAATGATAAATGTTCAATGAGCTACTAGTTGGATTGTACACTTTAATTAAGGTTCATGCACTATATTATTGTTGAATCCACTAGATCAAGCTTCTCCATAACATGTTTGCAGTATTTTCCACGTTATTACAGGCGTATCTACATTGTCCATGATATTTATGACTTGTCCATGATATTACAGCCTTATCCACGATGTTGTATGGTTTATCCACGATGCTATATGGTTTATCCATGTTATGTATCAGGCAATCTATGATGTTGGACACCTTGTCCACGATATTGATGACTCGTCCATGATATTGATGACTTGCCCACGATATTGATGACTTGTCCACGATGCTTGACACTTTATCCACGATGCTGGACACCTTGTCCATGATATTTATGACCTATTCACGATGCTGGACACCTTTTCCACAATGTTATACACCTTGTCCACGATATTTATGACTTATCCACGATGCTGGACGCCTTGTCCACGATATTTATGACTTATCCACGACCTGTATTATCCATGATGTTACAGCCTTATCCACAATATTACAACCTTGTCCACAATACTGGACACCTTGTCCACAATATTTATGACTTATCCACGATGCTGGACACCTGGTCCATGATATTTGACTTATCCACGATGTTACAGGCTTATCCATGACCTGTATTATCCATGATGTTACAGCCATATCCACGATGACAGACAAGGTATCCACGATGTTATAGGCATATCCACGATACATACAAATGAATATCCTTGTTACATACAACTATTTTTATACAAATGAATATCTTTTTTACATACAAATGAATATTATTTTTACATACAAATGAATATCCTTTTTACACACAACTTTTCTTTGCAATTACCATCGTGGACAGTTGGAGCAAGTATACATTACAAATTATCCAATCATATGTACACCTCACTTATCCATTCAAATTGTCATCCTGCTCCTGGACATGTGAATATGCATCTGAGCAGTGCATCATACAAAGAAATTAGTATTTGTATCCAAGTTATTACAATAGAAGATGCTGACTTAGTTAACACTAACATAAAAGGATGTAGTAGTATCCATCATCATGACAGTGTATGACATAGTAGGGTGGGATCCAGAGGCTGGATGCGAAGGGATCCTGAACATTACTTGAGAGTCCTACATGCAAAATTCTACAAAGATAAGTGAAAATAGCTAATAAGAGTGTAATAGAAAAACATACAAACTATTTGATGTCACCTGTGTTGGTATGGACATAGACTCAACAAAAGCAGTAGTAGGAGTTGGATTTTTTTCCTTTTCACCCTTCTTCTTTCTCTTCTCTTTTGGCCCTTTCTTGGACACAGGATTTTTTATGTTAATATTTAGTGTGGGGGATATATGGTTGCTATCATCTTTGTCCTCTTCAACTATCTCTTCATTCCGCAATATCTCATCAACTTCTAACGTCAGTCCATCCAACACCTGTTTTATCTTTTCAAGTCCTTTTTCTGGCTAATAAACTCCTATTTCTAATGCTTGATGCCTTCTGACAGATGCAAGTATATATGGAGATCAAGCTTTTCTCTCCATCTACAACTAAATTGGATCCGCAAATATTTGAACCATATCCCTCCCGTGCATATTTGGTCCACCTTTTTAATA
This sequence comes from Costus lasius, assembly GCA_027563935.2. Classification (NCBI taxonomy): domain Eukaryota; kingdom Viridiplantae; phylum Streptophyta; class Magnoliopsida; order Zingiberales; family Costaceae; genus Costus; species Costus lasius. The sequence goes on from CM050447.1 coordinate 55,381,937, forward strand.
AATACTCGTCCGAAATATGCATCGCATTGTGAGCTGCAAGCACTTTCAATGAATGCATACATAGGATTCCACTACATTCAAATTTCCTGCATGTGCAAGTAACAACTCCAGTTGATAGATTGAATGTGACCACTTCATCTCTGCCTGCAGCTGGACTTAAGATGTAATTCATCTCTATCTCATCAGCACTTTTGAGCACAATACAACAATCTAATTGCGCCAGAAACTCTTTCTCAAACTCTTTGTACATGGTTATCGTGTATTGTCCACTTGTATGTTTCAGCATACGGAAATTAGAGGCTGATCCAGCTGGAGTAGTGTTCCTAGAATTAAAATCTGCCTTTGTCTCTTTGTCAAGAAAGAAGTTGGCGGCTTTATCATATTGTTCCAAAAAATTAAACAAGGATAATTTTCTCTTAAAAAACTATTTAAAGTGGCAATTCATGCTCTCACGTCTTTGTGTTGTTGTCATATCTACACAGAAAGTCTCCGTTCGGTAACAAGCAGCCCATTTAGAATGCAATTTGTAGAAGTTTACCATCCAAGCATGTTCATGCAAATTATACTTATTCAATAGGTCCTACCATAACCTTTCAAAAGTTTCCACACTGCACCACTCATAAATACAATGTCTAAAATCATGGGCAAATTGTGGAAAATTATGAAGGACTTGGGATAGATGTGTGGTGGCATTCTGAAAAATATGCCACACACAGAGTCGATGTGCGCTACTTGACAAAACAATTTGTATGGCTTTGGCAATAGCAGCAGACTGATCAGTAAAAATAGTTACAAGCTGCTTCCCAGACATTGCTTGTAAAAATGTTGAGAATAACCAAGTAAATGATTCTGCTAACTCATCATACAATAGGGCAGCCCCAAAAATAATAGTCTGCTTGTGGTGATTCACCCCAACAATAGGAGCAAAGGGCACGTCATACTCGTTAGTTTGGAATGTGGTATCAAAACAAATAACATCCCCAAAATAGGCATAGTTTGTAATAGCTTTACCATCTGCCCAAAAGAAATTTGCTATTTCTCCGGTTTCCTGAATTTTTATCGCATAGAAAAAGGATGAATCAACAGTTTGCTTGTCCTGCAGGAACTTCATAATACCTCGAGCTTTTTTACCATCCAATAATTTTCTTCTACGTTTCTGGATATAGTTAACGCTATCTTCTATTATAAAACCTACTTCATTATTGCTTATCCCTGACCGGAAAAAATTATAGATATTATGTGTTTTTATCCCGGCATCTGTCATTGTGTCAATTAGTGCTAGTTGAAATGATAAAATTTTCCTATGAGATCTTAGCATATGGACCTTATTTGGACTTGCCATTGGATGATTATGGTTTAACTCAACTCTACTTAATGTCCAAACTTTATCGAGGTCAATCTTAAACTCCACCCGGGCCATGTAGTTTGTTCTTGTCTCCGATTGTGGTTTTTTTGTGATATGTCCTTTAGGTACATTTCTGACCCCTTGCTTACTACAGGTAAACCTTTTCAATTTCAAACTGTCATCTTTTCTCCTATCAACCTGAAACTTCTTTATACTAAAACCTACCCTTTTAGCATAGTCATTATATAATTTGTAGGCGTCATCCTCACTACTAAAGGTCATACCAACCACGGGAATTGCAGATGAGCAAGAAGGTTGCACTTTATTAATATCCGCTGCACCAAGGTTGTCTTCTTCTTGTACAGGTGAAAAATGATTAATTTCCTCTAATTCCTCTTCCACATTAACATTTAGGAGATCATTCTCCGGTTTAAGTTCAAGCTCATGCTCAAGCTCTTCACTACATGCCCACTCAATATCTTCATTGCTTGTTTGCCTGGTTTTTGTTTTATCCATGATGTCAAAAGTACTTGTCTATTTTTAATAACAGATTGACAAATATAAGGAAATATGCACTATCTATATTCAGCCCTAATTTTATCATAAACAGAGTTAAAGTGCCTGTATCCACAATGATGGATACCTTGCCCACGATGTAGATACCAAGGATGAACCCTAATTTTAGCATAAATAGGATTAATGTGACTGTATCCATGATGTGGATACCAAGGCTGAACCCTAATTTCATGAGAAACAGGGTTAAAGTTCCAGGTGTCCACGATGATGGATACTTAGGATGAACCCTAAATTCATTAGAAATAGGGCTAAATTACTGGTATCCACGATGATGGACATCGTGTCCACGATGTGGATACTAAGGTTGAACCCTACTTTTATCAGAATTAGGGTCACATTACTGGTATCCACGATGATAGACACCATGTCCATGATGTGGATACCAAGGTTGAACCCGAATTTCATCAGAATTAGGGTTACATTGCTGGTATCCATGATGATGGACACCCTGTCCACGATGTGGATACCAAGGCTGAACCCTAATTTCATCAGAAACAAGGTTAAAGTGTCTGTATCCACGATGACAGACACCCTGTCCACAATGTGGATACCAAGGTTGAACCCTATCAGAATTAGGGTTACATTGCTGATATCCACGATGATGGACACCCTGTCCATGATGTGGATACTAAGGCTGAACCCTAATTTCATTAGAAACAGGGTTAAAGTGCATGTATCCATGATGATGGACACCTTGTCTACGATGTGGATACCAAAGTTGAACCCTAATTTCATAAAAAACAGGGTCCACAGTAAGGAAAGACTATGGCTTTGGCCATCCATGATAGCTTAAGCTTTATCCACGATAGCTTAAGCTTTATCCATGATAAAAATATTACACAGTATATAAGTTTGGCCATACCACTATGTAATTTCTTCGATATTAACTTAGAAGATCTTCTTAATAGACTGCACCCTCTAGCTTCAACTGCAAAATGGGAAAGAGACATGGTTAACTTTCTATAACCAACTAATGAAGAGTTGCACATAAGGCACCAACCTATTACTTGCTATGACGTAACAGAGAAGAATGCCCTCATCGTAGATGAAAGAAGAGTCAGCTAGGGTTCAGGACATCGGACAAGAGGTTAGTGTCGGCGGGAAAATTTTTCGCAGGTTCTTTTGCGAGGAGGGGTGAGAGAGATATCAAATCACGTCGACAGTGGCATGGGAGAGAGAGAGCGCACGGGGAGGGTGGGCATGGCAAGGGGTGACGGTGATTAAGAGGTGAGGGCAAGGGAAGTAGGTGCAAGAGCTGATGGTGATGGGAGGGTGGAGAGAGCGTGAGGGTGAGGGTGACAATGACATGATGAGGGGCGAGAGGCGAGCAAGTAGAGAGGTGAGAGTGAGGGAAGAGGGAATGGGTAAAGAAGCTTAGGATTTTAGGGGTAATGTCAGGTCAAGTTCAAAGCTAGTGAAAATTTTACACCTGAATTGAACCCGACTTACAAAAGTTTGGTTTACTCAAACCTAACCTGACACTTAGTCAACTCAGGTTTTTCCTGATCAAATTGTGGTGGGTTGGGGTAAGGATGGATTCTTTTTTTGTTACCCCTATGTAGGAGTCAGGAGACAATGATGATGAAACCAATGTAATGTTGGGGGAACCCAGGCTCTGATACCACTTGTTGTATCTGCCTCACCTCTAATACCACTTGTTGTGAGCACCTCAGGCTTTGATACCACTTATTGGTATCACCTCAGCTCTGATACCACTTGTTGGGAGAGATAACGCAAAAACTCTCTGTTGCTAGATTTAATACCAAATAATAAACCAGCAATAAAACTCAAAAATGGCAGCGGAAATAAAAACACTAGACAAGGAACACCAGGGATTTTTACGTGGAAAACCTCCCAACTTGAGAAAGAAAAACCACGGGACCAAAGTCCGCTCAAATCTTCCACTAAATCAATTAATGGGTAGTACAACTCTTCCTAGAGCAACAGAGAGTTGGTAGCAATAAACTTGGATCTCAAAATAACATCAACACGAAGTTGGTAGCAATACAGGAGAGGAAAATAGTTCAGATTTCATCAAGAAGATTAATCTCAGTTCTAGGCTAACTGTGAGAGATAGAGACCTTAATTCGACGATCTGACCGTTCAGATTGAAGAGTACTGAGTCACAAACCTTTCCTAAATATTTCAGCCCAATCCAATGGTGAATTTCTTGCTAGCGGCCGATTTACACAGACTACCCTAAGTTCATAACTTGTCTCCGAAGCTTCTCCTCTTTGTCTTTTCTTCACGTCTGCTCTCCCCCATCTGGCAGCATACACCCGGACACCCAATAAAACCTAATGACAACATGTGTCAAACATACACTTACGTATCCACAATAGGTGTGCAACATATCCATGATATATCTTCATCCACGATCTGGGCAGCTGCATCCACGTTAGTGTGAATCCACCATAGTTGTAGCCCATCCACGTTGGTGTGTATCCACCATATGTGTAGCATATCCACCATTGGTGCAGAAAAATCCACGTTAGCTGTATCCATGATAGTTGGATCATATCCACGATAAGTGCACCATATCCACAATAGGTGACATCCACGATTAGGGATGGCAACGGAGCGGGTCGGGGTTGGGTTTTGCCATCCCCGACCCGACCCCGACTTCCCCAAACCCGTCCCCGACCTTGACCCCGACGGGTTTAGAAAACCCAACCCCACACCCGACCGATCTAAAAAATAAGTATATATTATAAATAATATTTTAAAATTAATTTTTATTTTATATTCATAATATATAAATAAAAAATACTTTACATAAACTATACAATCATTTCTACATCAAACTACTATAAATTTAGTACATAAGTTATAACTTAGAAAGGGTAAATTTATCATTTTAATGATTGGGGCGGGTTCGGGGTCGGGTTCGGGGCGGGTATCTGAATTCCCATGCCCGACCCCGACCCCACTTTATCCCGTCGGGTTTTCCCCGAACCCGACCCGACCCCCAGTCAACTCGGGTTTTTCCCGTTGACTTCGGGTCGGGTCGGGTCAGGGCGGGGATGGGTTTTTTTGTCATCCCTATCCATGATAGAATCATCCTCTACATGGGCATAATCTAAGTCATCCTCCACATAGGAGATAAACTCACCCAACATGTAATAAAGTAACTATTATATTGATATTGTCAAAGCATTTTATGACCACTTTAGGAATAGTATGGGTTGTTATACTATTTAGTCTTCTTTTTTAACGCCTGAAAAGTTATTTTATATTCATCACTCCAATCAAATTTTACATTTTTTCTAATCAATTAGCGAGAGGGCTTACAATTTGAGAAAAACATTCTCAAATCTTTTATAATAACCTGTCATACCTAAGAAACTTTTCTTTTATGCTATATTGGTTGGTTTTTCCACTTGACAACTTCTTCTACCTTAATATGACCTAGAAAATTTATTCTCTTTAAACAAAACTCATTACTTAATTTAGCATACAACTTCTTCTCTCTTAATACTTTCAAAATATTTTTTAAGTACTCTTTGTGCTCCTGATGATTTATTATGTATTTGCATGACCCTGTGGATTTGACTTGTGTACACTAATATATCATCAATAAATATAATCACATATACATCTAAAAATGAGTGAAATACTTGATTCCTCATATTCATGAATACTACAAGAGCATTTGTTAATTTAAATAGAATAACTAGAAATTCATAATGGTCATATATGGTTCTAAAGACTATCTTTGAAATATTCTCATTCTTAATCTTTAATTGATAATAGTCATATCTTAAATTAATTTTTAAAAACACTTATGCACCCTATAACTAATAAATCAAATCATCAACTTTAGACAATGAATACTTTCTTAATTGTTCGCTAGTTTCACTATCTATAATCAATAAAAAGACTATCTATAATCAATAAAAAGCCTTAATGTACCATTCTTATTCTTATCAAATAATAGTGAAGCACCCCGAGGTTAGTACCTTGTTTAGGGTTGCTAGGCTAGGACGGACCGAAGCACCACTATGCTCATGTTTGGTTCACGCACTATGTCACAAAAAAAATAAATTTACCTACTATTCACTAAAGCAACAAATGGTTCACGTGCTGTGACAGCTGTGGCACACATAAAGTTGAGAAAATGTGGGCGTATGGGTTTAATCATGTGGCACATGAAGCTGAGTGTAGGCAATTCTTCAAATACATAAGTTTATATACAAATCTTTAATATTAGATGTATATAAATTTTACTTTGTCTCGATTAAATTTTTTTTAATTTTATTAATATTATCTAAAAATTTTATTAATATTATCCTCGTATACCCATTGCCCCCATATAACTTTAGATCTGGGTCTGCCACTAGTTTTAATTCCCTTTTTGCATTTATAAGTTATTATCTTTATATATACAATTATATGTATTAAATTTCACTTGTTAATTTATGTTGATTAATATAATATATAAAAATTAAAAATTAAATGTTATATTATAATTAAATATTAATTATTGATCTTTTAAATTTTAATATTTTCATAAGTTTTAAAATTTTAAAAATAAATTTCATTTAATTATAAGACATATATAATTTTAACTTTAATATATTTTGTTAATTCATATTATATGCTATAATTTAACTCATTATTGTTTCTTTATTAATTAAATATATATTACTTATTTAAATTCATATTAATTAATATATAATAAATACTTTATAAACTTAATTTTTTAAAAAAACTTAAATTTTATTTAATTATTAAAAATATTTGGTACAAGATTCTCATTTATCAATATCATTGTTGTCATTTTTAAGAGTGAAATATATTAGATTAGATGAAATAAATAATATAATAAATTCTATAAAAATGATAATCTTTTAATCAAATTGCATAATGTTATAAAATTTAATTATAACTTTACATTAAAAAATATATTATTAATTTTTATATTATTTTGATATATTTTTTCTATAAAATTTTTACAAGTTAGTTATAATATTTAGAACTTCAAATAATACTAATAGTACAACATCTCTACTAAACACTTTTAAAAAATAGTAACATTAGGTGCTGAAGTCATAGTGCAAATGCGATAGTAGAGCTTCGAGAGTGCATCTATGCCAAACTTAGCCTAGGCCTTATAAAACTTTTATTTGATAATTATTGTAATTATTTTTTCAACTCTACCAACTTTGTTGGTGCCTTCTTGTATGGAGTTTTAGATGTTGGTATTGTACTAGGAAGGAGAATAATACTAAAATCATCTTCACTAGCAGAGATAAACTTGACAAGTCATCATAAATACATCAGAAAATTCTTTAATATTAGGTATCATATTCTGATCAGGTGTAGGTTCTCAATATTCTTTCACATGAGCTAAACAACATTCATACCTATTCTGGATTACAAGTATGCATATATGAAATGAGATATAAACTAGAATTAGGTGCACACCCGTAAATTCAAATTTGATCTCATTAGGAAGATTCAAGGTAACTATCTTCCTATAATAGTCTATAGTAACATGATATTAAGAAAGGCATCCCATACCAAGATAATATCATAGTAATGTGTAAAAGGATCAAGTTTGCTAAAAGTTTATGTTCACCCATTGAAATCAAACAAGAAGGATAAATAAGTTTGCAACCAAAGAATCACCAACTAGTGTGGATGCACACAACATGAAGTCAGTGAATTAGCTTCATATTGTGTCACATTATGATTCCCTTGAATGAGATCTAAGAATTCTATTTCCTTTTGATCTCTAATCCATTACATAAAGTACTTTTCATATAATTTTTGAAGAAATAATTCCATGTGATGGGTTCTTCACTTAATTCAAATACTGTTTTAATTATTATCCACCACTAGATTTGGATCACTACTAAATAAAGGAAGAATAAACTTCTTAAACTTCTTTATTCCCATTTGATCACCATGTTGTTGGCTTGAGGCTACATAATTATTTTGATTATCAATTTTTGATATTTGTTATTGCATCAAACTAGACATCATCTCGAATGCTTTTAAAACACTAGCCAATTGATTTAGAGAATCACTAGGAGACTGTGATGAGCTTGTCATCTTGGTTACCTAAATAATTATCAAACAAAATATTTTTAATCACTAATGTCATCATGATCAAACAATATACCTAAAAAATCCTTAAAATTTTGCTCTAATACCACTGCCACACCTATAAATAATGATTAAATGATAAATCCATATTTACAAAAACTTTGGTAATATGTACCTAGGATCAAAACACAAGGAACTTGCTTAACATGAACAACTTATTTAATTAAACAATCACGTTGGAGGCAATAATAATCACACACACACACACTGATGACACCAAAATTTATAGTAAATTTCATGCCATTTCATGAGTATTTTCGTGTCATATTCATGCTCTTTTGCTTATTTTTATGCCTTTTTTTATATCAAATATTGAGGAATCTACACATTTTCTAGTTTTTGATGATTTTCAGGTAAAAAGAAACTATTTTTAGGCATTTTCAAGCAAATTCAGATGCATGGATGAATTCCCACTATCAAGAAAAGATTACATGTCAAATTTCACGCAAATTGGAGCTTCACACCAAAATACGGTAGGGCCGTAACCAAAATTACGGTACCGTGGTTTCACTGCACTTACAGAACAAACCACAACACTGCCGTAATTTCTGAGCACTGCCGTATTTTGGGACAATTTTTTACAGAAAGTTTCGCGTAAATTACGGCCCTGCCATAATGGATTTCACGGATCGTAATCTAGGCTCAATTTCGTACATAAAGTTTGACGGATTTTACGGTGCTGCCGTAACCAATATTACGGGCCGTATTTCTAGTCGATTTTTCACCCGAGAGATTTGATGTAAATACGGCACTGCCGTAATGCTTTTCATGGTACCGTAATTCTGGATGATTTCTATACCGAGAATTCCTGTTAAAATTACGGCACTACTGTAATGATTTGCACGGCTGTAATTACAACCCAGACACGCGATTTTTACGGACTGTTTGAAGCCCGATTCTTGCGCGGATGATTGCGAACGATCTAGGCCATCAATTGGAGATCCGAAAAAAAAGGGAAACTCTCGTCAGATCAAGGGGGAGAGATAGAGATGAAAAGCCATAATTTTTAGCGATGATTCAGAAAGAAATCGAGTTCTTCACCGTCGCCCTAGGTTTCGCCGCTGGGAAGCATACAACGCATCTTCGGCCATGAAATCGTCGACACTGTTCACCGTCGAAATTACGGCTGTAATTTCTTTTACAGCCGTGTTGTAAAGTTGTTTTCCCCTTTCTCTTCGATTCCTAATCTTCTGATACTATGGATTATTGTAATTCTTCTACTATGCTAGCTTAAACTCTTTTTGGGACATGGGGGAGTAATTCCCCTCAATTTCCTAATGACTAGATTATTTTTACTTTCGTCATGATGATTTTACTATGATAATTCTACTTATGTGATGATTGCCTTTAATTCTCCATCGATTCATATTGTTAGCATGTTTTAGAGTTTTTGCAATATGGATTGAAAAGTGATTTGCTAAGAACTTGGAATCCTAAAATTGAATGTTAGGAAATCATCGTAAGAAATTAGGTTTGTTCTTATTTCTCGATTTTAGAAGTTTAATACCATGTTAATAATTTGAATCTAGGATTGAGTTATTGTAATAAACATGACGATACTGTGAGAAATCAAGTATTAGATTGTTGGAGAACCTTAAGTAGAACTTGTGAAAATTATAGTATGAAAGTATGTAATTTTCACTTGAGATGATTGATTTAGAATTCGGATGCATGAAAGTAATCCTTGAGTTATTTATCAATGATTTGCTTATCTTCAGCATTGAATAGATCCTGCATGAAAGTGAGGATTGGTTCTTTGTAAATTGTCTGTGCGAAAGTGAGATGATTTCTTTATGAAGTAAATTATATCTTTATCATGATAAAATTTGATTGACGAACATCTATTCATATCTAGTCATGGAAATTAAGGTGCATGAAACCCTAGTCCCAGTTCCTCTCTCTAATATTTTCGTGTAGCTTTCGATAGTTTGCTTGATATTTTCGACTGCCTAGCTAGTGAGAAATTGATTATTTGGTACTTGACAAATGAGGTCTCTATGATTTGATATCTTAATTATTACTTTGAGTATCTGTGCACTTGTGGATATAACAAATTTTTGGCGCCGTTGCTGGGGACCTTAGTTTTTGTCAATATTGAAGATATTGAAAGTATTGCTAGACTAGGTTTTGTTTATTTCCTATTTATGTTATATCTTTCTGTTCTTTTCTGTTTACTTGAGTTATTTGATCTATCTGCTTTAGACTGCATAGGAAATTTAGATCTGATGGCGGATCGGAGATCACTTAGGGACTATGCAGCTCCTAACCCACAGGAGATACACTTTAGCATCGCCAGACCCGCTATTGAGGTTAATAATTTTGAGATCAATCCTGCTTTCTTGTCTATGATCCAGTAGAATCAGTTTGGAGGATCACCAATTGAAGATCCTTATCAACATTTATATCTTTTTCTTTAATATTGTGACACCATTAAAATTAATGGAGTTTCTAATGATGCATTAAAACTAAGATTGTTTCCTTTTTCTCTTAGGGACCGAGCGCGTTCTTGGTTACATTCTCGACCTACCGGTACCTTCACCACATGGGAATAACTATCAAATGCTTTCTTGATGAAGTACTTTCCACCTGGCAAAACCATCTAGTTGAGAAACCAAATTACAAGCTTTACATAGAAGGATGGCGAATCCTTTAGCGAGGCTTGGGAGCTTTTCAACGATTTACAATGGAAGTGTCCCCACCACAGCCTTGAAAATTGGGTTTTAATTCATACATTTTATAATGGTCTACTTTATAATACCCGTCTGATTGTTGATGCTGCTGTAGGAGGAGCCCTCAGGAGTAGAACCATTGAAGATGCTTTCACCTTATTTGAAGAAATGTTCCTGAACCATAACCAATGGGCTCCTGAAGAAGGAATGCTATATTATCATGAACATGGTAAGAATGAGAATGAGAGATGGCGAACCTTGACTGAAGAGGTAAATTCTTTTAGTGTAGAGTCCATTCTTGAGAAGTTTATGGCTAGTCAAAATCAATTAATGACAAATCAAAATAAAGAAATTGAAGATCTTAAGGGATTGGTTAGTCATCTTACCTCTCAAGTCGGATCCTTAGCTGATTACAATAAAACTCTAGAAGATCAAATACCTGAATTGGACCCTAGGGAACACTGTAATGCTATCATTACTAGGAGTGAAAGGCAATTATATGAGCCAAAAGGGAGAGTTGAAGATAAAGAAAAAGAGCCTAGTAATGAACATGAATATGAATTAGACTTAGAAAAATCTGCTGAGCATAAGCAGTCCCAAACTTGTTTGTCATCTCACCAAGGTGATGAACCTAAAGGTGATGTGCCATATCAGAATGATATTTTTAAACCTAATTCTCCCTCACCATATAGGTCACCTATACCCTTTCCCCAAAGGTTAGTGCAAACAAAATTAGACAAGCAATTTAGGAAATTGCTTGATGTTTTGAAAAAACTTTACATTAACATTCCATTTACTGAAGCTTTGTCTCAAATTATAGGATAAGCAATATCAATTCAATGGAATTTATATTAAGTTTTTCATAAAATATATCATATCCTATGAAGCATTAAAAATCTCTAAAATGGAACCACAAGATCAAATAGTAACAAGATGGTTTTACTTTAAACATTTGAACCATAATGGAGAGTCGTTCAATTACATACCTTTCAATTTACATAGAAGAAGTGATTCATAACATAAATTAAATAGTAACATGAAGGAGAGCCAATCTCTCTAAACATACATACGTAATGCATAGTGGAGAAAAAAACCTTTCATGTTTAGAAGCATTATCCACCCTTGTTAGGGGGGACAAACATACATATGCCCATTGGAGCAGTCATAACTCCTTAAATGAGATAGAGGGATCAAGAGATGGCTGATGACTCTAAATTTCATAGTGTTTTTCATACTTATTTAGTAGTCTTTTGAGCCATAATCTTACTCTTTTGCTTTGTTTTTATACCTTTTTTATCATATACTCTAGAATCTACACCATTTCTTGTGTTTGATCATTTTCAGGTGAAAAGTGCCATATTCTGATGGATTTTGAAAGATTTGAACACACCAATGGATTCCAAACGTCGAAACAAAGCTACCCCTCAAATTTTGAGTCAAAAGGATGCTTCTGACAAAAATACAGCATTGCTGTGTAAATATACTGTTGGGAAACCCCGGGGGCATTTTACAATTTTTCAGAGACACATACATACATTGCACAGCGGAAGAATGTCCCCGAAACAGGTCGGTCCCAAAAACCCAGTGAAGATCGCATGCAAGGGGGTCGACACGATGAGTTAGAAAATACCTCAGAGCAAGATGAGGTCGATGTCGTGATAGGCGCCCAAGTGTGCGCCCTCTGCAGTCTCACACACACGGATGCCTCGAGTCCTCTTCTTCCACGCCCGGTGCTAGCCTCGGGAAGAAGATCCAAGCCTTAGGGAGATGCTCCAACCACCTTGCGCCACCAAGAGAGAAAGATGCGCCAAGTGGTAAGGAAGGAGAAGCTTGCGGCCACTTGATGGAAGAGGAAGAGATTGCGCCTTTGCTCCTTGCTCTCGCTCCCTTCTTATGTTCACGCCTCCAAGGATGAATCATATAAGAGGGGGCGGCTAGGGTCACATATATAGGGCAAGAGGCGATTAGGGCAAGGGCTTGGATCATGACAAGTGTAGGGCTAGGATGAGGAGGTTTGATGCAAGGAAAGTCTCCAAGACTTTACCATAAACTTCATTCAACCTTTTCATAATTGCCCAAGTACCATATCAGCCCAAGACATGCCTTAAAGGCATTCATACCATCAAGGGAGAAGGGCTAGGCGCAAATTGCTTCCTTAATGAAGCAATTTTGCCACCCTAACCCCATTATGCCCCTTAGGCGCCAATGGGGTTGGGTTTCTCCCCATTATACCCTTTTAGCCTCTCTTCTCTTCATGAGAACTTGTTATTGGGCTTCATTGGATAATGAGCTAGCCCAAACTTCATCCTATGGGTTGATTAAGCATTTGGATCCAATCCAATGCAACCCTAATCCAAGTGTGACCAACCATGGTCAAATACGGGTCAACCTGCCAAAAATGAAGTTTGGCTCCAATAACATTCTTCCATCTCATCAGGCCCATTGGTGCTGATGAAATCTCCAAATTAGATCCGAGTTATCCAATAACTTGATCATAAGGCTTCTCGATCAATACGAGAACTCAAGTATCAAGGTGTGCGACCCTGTAGGTTCTTCTGACGCTGGCAGTGCTGACCAAAGGTCACCACAAGCAGTGAGTGGCACCTAGCAGTGCATCGCTGCTACCCAGGTCATTGGAATGGATATCGACATCGACATCCCCATCATCGCAACTAGGTACAGATGCATTACAGTCTCTTTGCCGGACTGATATCCGATTGGACAAGTGTGTCACCACTTGTTTTCACCCAATCACATGGCTATGACTAAAACAGGTTCTTACCTGGGTATGGCCATACACTCTCAGTCATAGAACCATAGAGGAGCTCCATGGATATCATACTTCCCTAAGGAAGGGGCAAATCCTATGTCTGTCCATTGACCTTCTCATATGGGTCGTGATATGCTCAATGACAACCGTTATGACCTCCCAACTACGGCGAGGTGTTAGGTTGTATCAAAGCAAGTCGCTAACCATATAGAACGATCAATGACCTCAAGTCAAGGGATCAATGCATCTCCTGTCACTTGTGAGGATAACTTATGACACCAAGTCATAGCCTCACAGCGGGTCTTTCCAGTATATCCTCCAATGATATACCCATGTGTCTGCGTTAGCACCACGTACCTAACCAGCTCACATACCAGTCTCTCAAGTACCATAGCTGTCCCATATCCACTAAGGTACATCGACTGGGGACAATAGTTTGAGCACAGATCCAATCTGTCTCCAGGGACATTATCATGTTAGTACATGTGCGCAGATGTAAACAAACATTGACAATGACAATGCCAGAATGATATATATAAATATCAAAGTCAAGTAGTACATAAGTGGACCAAAACTAGGTCCTAGGGCATATACACCAACAATCTCCCACTTGCACTAAGACCTAGAGGTTGAGGAATCTTAACCCCATATCTCTAGCGTGACCATCATGCTTCTGCTGCGCCAAAGCCTTGGTCAATGGGTCTGCCAGATTGTTCTCTGTGTCAACTCTGCTAATCTTGACATCACCTCTTTCAATGATCTCTCTGATCAGGTGAAATCTTCTGAGTATGTGTTTGGATCTTTGATGAGACCGTGGTTCCTTGGCTTGTGCAATTGCTCCATTGTTGTCACAGTAGAGTTCAATGGGATCCATTGCACTAGGGACCACCTGAAGATCAGATATGAACTTCCTCATCCAAACGGCTTCCTTGGCTGCCTCAGAAGCGGCCACATACTCTGCCTCGGTTGTAGAATCTGCTATGGTGGATTGCTTGAAGCTCTTCCAGCATACAGCGCCTCCATTTATCTTGAACACATAGCCGGCCTGCGATCTAAAGTCGTCAGGGTCAGACTGGAATGATGCATCAGTATAGCCCTGCACACTGAGCTCTTCCTGTCCCCCATAGACCAAGAACAAATCCTTAGTTCTCCTCAGATACTTTAGGATGTTCTTTACAGCCACCCAGTGCTGCAGACCTGGATTGGATTGGTATCGGCTGGTTATGCTTACAGCATATGCCACGTCTGGTCTAGTACACAACATTGCATACATGATCGATCTTACTGCCGAAGCATAAGGAATTCGACTCATGTTATCCCTCTCAGCCTGTGTTGTAGGACACTGGCTCTTTGAGAGAGTAAGGCCATGTCTTACTGGAAGGTATCCTTTCTTGGATTGCTCCAAGTTAAACCTCTCCAGGACCTTATCGATGTAGGTACTCTGACTAAGGGCCAGGAGCCTCTTGGATCTTTCTCGGTAGATCCTCACGCCTAGAATATAGGCGGCCTCCCCTAAGTCTTTCATCTCAAAACACTTCCCCAACCATGTCTTCACAGCTTGAAGACTAGGGATGTAATTTCCGATGAGCAGTATGTCATCGACATACAAGACCAGAAAAATCACCAAGCTCCCACTGAATTTTCTATATACACAGGCGTCATCTTCGCTTTTGATAAAGCCATAATCTCTCACAGCTTCATCAAATCGAAGATTCTAACTTCGAGATGCTTGCTTTAATCCATAAATGGATCTCTTTAGCCTGCAGACCTTACTAGCCTCTGCAGGATGGATGAAGCCATCAGGTTGTGTCAAGTACACATCCTCAGTCAGCTTCCCATTAAGGAACGCTGTCTTCACATCCATCTGCCATATCTCATAGTCATGATATGCAGCTATAGCAAGCAGAATCCGAATGGACTTGATCATGGCAACTGGCGAGAAGGTTTCATCATAGTCCACCCCGTGGACTTGTTTAAAACCTTTAGCCACTAGTCTACCCTTATAGGTAACTATATTGCCATCCATGTCTGTCTTCTTCTTGAAGACCCATTTACACCCTATGGGTTTTACCTCATCAGGCAGCTCAACCAAATCCCAGACTTGGTTAGCCGACATGGAATCCATCTCGGATCGCATGGCGTCAAGCCATCTCTCGGAGTCCGGTCCACTGACCGCCTCATCATAGGTTCTGGGTTCATCCTCAATGATGAAAATTCCATCGTGTTGAGTCGGTAGCGACCCGTACCTCTCTGGTGCACGACGAATCCTCCCAGACCTACGTGGGACCTGTGTCTGAGCCTCAGGTTGTATAACAACTGGTGCAGATGGCTCAGATTCCATCTCTTTGTCTTGTGGTTGCACTTGGACCTCATCCAAGTCAAACTCCCTCCCACTAACTTCTTTCATAAGAAATTCTTTCTCTAGAAAGACAGCACCCCGAGCAACAAAAACTTTGTTCTCGGTTGGGACATAGAAGTAGTATCCTTTAGTTTCCTTCGGATACCCCACAAATACACACTTATCATATCTAGGTTCTAGCTTGCTAGAATCCTGACGTTTGACATAAGCCTCACATCCCCAGATCCTGATAAACATGAGATTAGGGCGTCTCCCACTCCATACCTCGTATGGTATTTTGGAGACACTCTTAGATGGAACATTATTCAGTATCAGAGAAGCTGTCTCAAGTGCATGCCCCCAGAATGAGGGAGGTAGAGTTGCATGACTCATCATAGATTGAACCATATCCAATAAAGTTCGATTTCTCCTTTCAGACACACCATTCCATTGAGGTGTTCCAGGAGGAGTGAGTTGGGATATGATCCCAGACTCTCTCAGATAGTCAAAGAACTCTCCACTCAGGTATTCTCCACCTCGATCTGATCGAAGAGCTTTAATGGATCTTCCAAGCTGGTTCTCTACTTCATTCTTGAACTCTTTGAATTTCTCAAAGGACTCAGATTTATGTCTCATTAGGTAGACATATCCATACCTATTGAAGTCATCAGTGAAGGTAATGAAGTAGTTGTACCCTCCTCTGGCTTGTTTATTGAAAGGCCCACACACATCAGTATGTATGAGATCCAATAAACCTCCTGCCCTCTCACCAATCTTGGTGAAGGATGCCTTTGTCATTTTCCCTAATAAACAAGGTTCACAGGTATCAAATTCCTCCAAGGAACTTGAATCTAACAATCCATTTGCATGGAGTTGTTGGATGCGATATTTGTTTATATGGGCTAATCGACAGTGCCATAGGAAAGCACCAACTGAACCACTCAGTTTGGTCCTTTTATTACTTATGTTACAGATAGAACTTTCCATATCCAAGATATACAGACCATTGCACAAAGTACCCTTCCCATAGAACATATTTGCAAATGAAAAAGAACAAGAGTTCTTATTTATTTCAAACTTAAATCCCTTCTTTGCTAAGCAAGGAATGGATACAATGTTCTTAGTAAGTGAAGGTACACAAAAGCAATTATCTAGTTCTAATAGAAGTCCAGAAGGCAAGGAGAGAGTCAAGACGCCTACAGCAACAGCAGCAACCTGTGCCCCATTTCCAACGCGTAGGTCAATCTCTCCAGGTCGCACCGATCTACTTTTCTTGAGCCCCTGCATATTTGTACAAATATGAGCTCCACATGCGGTATCCAATACCCATGACATAGAAGTAGAAAGATTGACTTCTGTAACATAGATACCTGAGCATGAAGACGAAGCCTTGCCTCTCTTCTTCTCATTCTGATGTCGTACTATGTCCTTTATCATGTGAGGTGGTCCTCCACATGAGTAGCACTTATTATTCCTGACTCTTTCCATCTTTATTTTCAATGTTTTAGTTAAGCCTTTGGGCTTAACACGTTGAATGTCTACTTTAGGAGGGTTGAGCTCAACCAATGCATCAAAGAGCTGCCTTAGACTAGAAATAATTTCAGAGGCACTCTTAGATTCATATTGCCCTCTTAGCTCGGGCGACATGTTGGTTAGCATCAATTGTGCAATCTCCAAAGTATCAGCTTGATGCTTATCATAAGCATCCTTCTCAGCTGCTGAGGCCAAGCATGGAAGTGGCTCAGGAATTGGCTTCTCAAGGACATATAGCTTCCTCTCGAGCTTGAGCACATTTCTCAAGTTCATATACCAATCCTTTAAGTTGGATCCAACCAACTTATCCCTTTCCAGGGTAGATCGTAGTGACCATCTGCCATTGTTCATTGTTCTACAATAACCAAGAAACAGCAGATTAGTACTACTTCGAATCATTTAAACTGGACTTGTTTTAAATGATTACTGCTCCCACTATTTTAAATTCGAATTGACAACCCACAAAGTCAATCGGGAAGTTTAAGACTTCCTAGTGAGATGGGATCCTTATTTCACATGAGGCTTTGCGTCCCACGAGGGTGGGATGAGATGCACAAAGTAACTCATGTTTCCTAAGGTGGGCGCGCCGGCCGGTTGCTCCAAGCAACTCCCCTTGTTGAGACAGTCTTGGGCATTTCATGTCCAGCGAGGGCTGGATATAACATGAAACCCTAACCTCTCAACGATGCCTCTAGACTTTCACTATGTGCCCAGTACATGTGAATTTCTAGTTAAGTCCATTCCTAACCGTTTATGCCCGGGGCCAATGAGTTTCCTTGCGAAGGCACGCCCAGGTTAAAACTGGACTGGGGAAACCATTGTCACCACACACTTTCTAAAGATAAGTGGGTGTGTCCCACGAGGGTGGGAACCAGTTCACAACTCCACTGATCGATAGCTTAGTGAGGTCTACGCGCTAGAAGGCTTCTAGACTTGATATTTTATGAGGGTTTTTAAGGTCTCATCAGTTTTATCTTATGTCTAACAATACAGGCATGCAATCCTATAGTGATGACATAATGATAAAACATCACAGGCATGCTTTTAGCAGATAAGGAAAGCAGTAAAAGATGATGTGATCAAAGCCCTTTCAAGATATTGAACCAACCCATGCCAAAGGAGGTTCAACTCTTGACATAGGACTCAAGCCCCTAAGAAAGACCTATCCTAGCCGCCCTCTATCTTGGTCTTCATGGTTGGCTCCAAGGTCCTTCCTTCATGGCTTAGCTCTCAAACCTTAAGGGTAGACCTCAAAGGTTCGGCCAATGCCATGATCTTCCTCCAAGGAGAATGCGCCACAATGAAAGATGCCAAGTTAGCTAGCTCTCAAACCAAAGGGTTCGGCCATGCCTAACTTGTGCCATCAAGCAAGCTTGCGCCTTTTCCTTGATGCTTGTTGCGCCACCATGCAAGGTGCGCCAACTTCATGCATGCGCCAAGCTCCAAGTACATGCGCTTCCCTAGTCTTCTTAAAAGCCAAAGGAAAAGCGGCACGCAGGCCTCACGAGGATACATCACAGGCATGCAAAGGGAGGCTTGACTAATGATCACAACATTATGCACAATCAAGGTATTTACTCATGCAATTCTACATGCTCATGAAAAACATAAAATCTGAAATTTTACTTTTTCATTAAAACTAGTCTCTTTTTTCTCCTCTTCTTCTCACAAATCTTTTGGTTAATTGCGATTTATTTTTCAAGGTGATTTCAGAGATCCTTTCGGCTGGCAATTTTGTCAGATCAAGAGACTTGGCCAGTCCGAAGACACAATGCCCGTCCTACTTGACAAAACTACGTGCGCCTTTGATCTTTAAATCAGACAAGAAAAATAGTCCAAAAATCCAAAAGAGATTGAGAGGATGATAGAAATAAGAAACCCTAATTTTTTCCTACTTAGAAAAAATCGTTTGCCATGCATCATGCTATTTTCGAAAATAGAGATATGGCATGTGAGCATGAAAGAAAAGCATAAAACTTCGTTCGAGTCTTGCAAGTCGCTCTGATACCACTGTTGGGAAACCCCGGGGGCATTTTATAATTTTTCAGAGACACATACATACATTGCACAGCGGAAGAATGTCCCCGAAACAGGTCGGTCCCAAAAACCCAGTGAAGATCGCATGCAAGGGGGTCGACACGATGAGTTAGAAAACACCTCAGAGCAAGATGAGGTCGATGTCGTGATAGGCGCCCAAGTGTGCGCCCTCTGCAGTCTCACACACACGGATGCCTTGAGTCCTCTTCTTCCACGCCCGGTGCTAGCCTCGGGAAGAAGATCCAAGCCTTAGGGAGATGCTCCAACCACCTTGCGCCACCAAGAGAGAAAGATGCGCCAAGTGGTAAGGAAGGAGAAGCTTGCGGCCACTTGATGGAAGAGGAAGAGATTGCGCCTTTGCTCCTTGCTCTCGCTCCCTTCTTATGTTCACGCCTCCAAGGATGAATCATATAAGAGGGGGCGGCTAGGGTCACATATATAGGGCAAGAGGCGATTAGGGCAAGGGCTTGGATCATGACAAGTGTAGGGCTAGGATGAGGAGGTTTGATGCAAGGAAAGTCTCCAAGACTTTACCATAAACTTCATTCAACCTTTCCATAATTGCCCAAGTACCATATCAGCCCAAGACATGCCTTAAAGGCATTCATACCATCAAGGGAGAAGGGCTAGGCGCAAATTGCTTCCTTAATGAAGCAATTTTGCCACCCTAACCCCATTATGCCCCTTAGGCGCCAATGGGGTTGGGTTTCTCCCCATTATACCCTTTTAGCCTCTCTTCTCTTCATGAGAACTTGTTATTGGGCTTCATTGGATAATGAGCTAGCCCAAACTTCATCCTATGGGTTGATTAAGCATTTGGATCCAATCCAATGCAACCCTAATCCAAGTGTGACCAACATGGTCAAATACGGGTCAACCTGCCAAAAATGAAGTTTGGCTCTAATAACATTCTTCCATCTCATCGGCCCATTGGTGCTGATGAAATCTCCAAATTAGATCCGAGTTATCCAATAACTTGATCATAAGGCTTCTCGATCAATACGAGAACTCAAGTATCAAGGTGTGCGACCCTGTAGGTTCTTCTGACGCTGGCAGTGCTGACCAAAGGTCACCACAAGCAGTGAGTGGCACCTAGCAGTGCATCGCTGCTACCCAGGTCATTGGAATGGATATCGACATCGACATCCCCATCATCGCAACTAGGTACAGATGCATTATAGTCTCTTTGCCGGACTGATATCCGATTGGACAAGTGTGTCACCACTTGTTTTCACCCAATCACATGGCTATGACTAAAACAGGTTCTTACCTGGGTATGGCCATACACTCTCAGTCATAGAACCATAGAGGAGCTCCATGGATATCATACTTCCCTAAGGAAGGGGCAAATCCTATGTCTGTCCATTGACCTTCTCATATGGGTCGTGATATGCTCAATGACAACCGTTATGACCTCCCAACTACGGCGAGGTGTTAGGTTGTATCAAAGCAAGTCGCTAACCATATAGAACGATCAATGACCTCAAGTCAAGGGATCAATGCATCTCCTGTCACTTGTGAGGATAACTTATGACACCAAGTCATAGCCTCACAGCGGGTCTTTCCAGTATATCCTCCAATGATATACCCATGTGTCTGCGTTAGCACCACGTACCTAACCAGCTCACATACCAGTCTCTCAAGTACCATAGCTGTCCCATATCCACTAAGGTACATCGACTGGGGACAATAGTTTGAGCACAGATCCAATCTGTCTCCAGGGACATTATCATGTTAGTACATGTGCGCAGATGTAAACAAACATTGACAATGACAATGCCAGAATGATATATATAAATATCAAAGTCAAGTAGTACATAAGTGGACCAAAACTAGGTCCTAGGGCATATACACCAACATATACACGGTACCGTATTTCACCGCTTTCAACCAGACGAAAATACAGTGCTGCCATATTTTGTCCCAGAAGTTTCATGGTACCGTATTTTGTGCTGATTTCATCCAGAAGACCTAAGCGAGAATACGGCACGGCCGTGTAGAAGTACACGGTACCGTAATTTTTGGCGATCCAGAATAGAAAAGTTCAGCAGAAATACGGCACTGCCGTGGACGTGTACACGGGGCCGTATAATTGGACGAATTTAACCATAAAGTTTTGACAAAAATACGGCACTGCCGTATGAACCTTCACGGTGCCGTATTTTCTGTCAATTTTGACCAGAAGGATTTGGTAAGAATACGACACTACCGTATTTATGAGAAACATTCTCACAGCACCGTATTATTTGCCCAGAACCCACAGAATGAAATACGACACTGCCGTATGAAGATTCACGGTGCCGTATTTTGGAACTCAGATTTTTGATTTTTCCGCTCGATTCTTGCAAAGACCATATCTTTTGATCCAGACCTCCAAATTAAGATCGGAAAGAGGCGGTGGACTCGCCTTGCAGAGCAAAAAATACACAAAGTGAAAGGGGGAATTTTTATCAAGGATTGATGGAGAATTCGAAGAAATCATCTCCGTGCTAGGGTTCATCGTCGTTTGCTGCACAGACCACCTCTGACCACGATTTTTGAGAAGAAGCTTTGCCTGAGGAAGAAGAATACATCACAAAAGTTTCGGCTTGAAAGGAGATCAATCGAGGGAGGAATCATCAAAAACGTGCTTGTGACATTGTTCATCGCGAACTCGAAGACAAATTTCGGGCTGTGATTTACTTGCAGCCCTTCTTTGTAACTTTTACTCCTTCCTTACTATCTACAATCATACTAAAAATCATGTTTTGCTGTGATTCTTCCATCATGTTAGCTTAAATTCTTCTTGGGACAAGGGGGTGTTATTCTCTTGATAGTTCAATGACTAGATAACTTTTCTCACATCAATATATCTCTGCTATGGTTATTTTACTCAAGTGATTTATTGCTTTCAATCGCTTTTAGTATCATGCTTTAACATGTTTTGGAGTTTTATGCTATGAACTGAGAAGATGATATCATAGAACTTGGAACCCTAGAATTTATTGTAAGAACTCATCGTAAGAGATTGGTTGTGCTCTTATTTTTAGATTTTAGAAGTTTATTTCTTGTTATTGACATGACCTAGAATTCATTGTTGTTACAGACATGATAACGTGCTAGATATAGATGTTAGATTGCTAGAAAGCCTTGAGTAAAACCTGTGAAACTAAGGTGCGAGAGTGCTTAGCTTTGCTTGAGATCTTGGTATTGAGATGGAATGCACGAGAGTGATTCTTAATCTCCTTAACCGAAATTCACTTATATTTAGTATTGAATTGATCTTGCACGAGAGTGAGGATCGTTCTTTGCAAACTAATTGTGCGAGAGTGATTTAGTTTGTTTATCAAGTGAATTATATCTTAACCGTGACAGAGATAAATTGATGATTCTTTAATTCTGTTTAGTTATGAATATCAAGTTGAAGGAACCCCTAGTCCCGATTCTCTCATCCTGATTTACTTCAATTATAGTTCGATTGCTTTTTACACAATTCTTGATTCGCTTAGCTAGTGAAAACTCAATTAGTCGGTATTTAACAATGAAGTCCCTGTGGTTCGATATCTTAATTATTACTTCGAGTATCCGTGCACTTGCGAACTACAACAAGTTTTTGGCGCCGTTGCTGGGGACTTCGATTTTGTTGATATTGATATAATTGTTATTATCGCTAGACTAAGTTTTTGTTTTTATTTTTTTTTACTACTTTCTGTGATAGATTCTGATTTCCTTTTAGCTCTACAAATTCTGAACTTTTCTAACCTTTTAATTGTTTATGCGCAGGAATCTTAGGTCAGGACCATTAGTTCCTCTTGACCCTAAAATTAATAAAACACTTAGACTGCGCTGGAAGTTGAGATTTGCAAAAGGAAGAGAAGAAGAATCCATCATGGCCGAAAGAAGAACGCTTAGAGACTAGGCAACCCCAAATACACAAGGAATCCGTTCCAGCATCACTAGGCCTGCTATAGATGCAAACAACTTTGAGATCAAACCAGCGTTCTTATCGATGATTCAACAGAATCAGTTTGGAGGATCTCCTTTGGAAGATCCAAACCAACACTTATCCCTTTTCCTTGAATTTTGTGACACCATAAAGATTAATGGTGTATATAACGATGCCCTCAGACTAAGACTGTTTCCTTTTTCTCTCAGGGACAGAGCAAAAGCTTGGCTTCATGCACATCCATCTGGAACATTCACTACTTGGGAGTGCTTGTCAAACGCCTTCTTGCAGAAGTACTTTCCTTCCAGTAAAATGATCCAATTGAGGAACCAAATCACAGGCTTTGCCCAGAGAGACAGAGAATCAATGAGTGAAGCATGGGAGCACTTTAATGAGCTCCAACGGAAGTGCCCCCACCATGGAGTGGAAAACTGGGTTTTAATTCAAACTTTCTATAATGGTTTGCTTTACAATACACGCTTAACTGTTGATGCTGCTGCAGGGGGAGCATTGATGAACAAGATTGTTGAAGATGCCCATGCCTTGATTGAGGAGATGGCGCTAAATCACAACCAATGGGCTTCAGAGTGAGGAGTGCTTTATCGGCCTTCTCATGGTAAGAACGATGGTGATGGTTGGCGCTCTCTTGCAGAAAAGGTAGATTCGTTATGTAACCATTTTGATTCTTACTAAATGCAAACCGCTCCTGTTTCTTCTGTTGTATGTGAGGTTTGTGGGAACAATGGACATTATGCTGAGGAATGCAAAGATATAGTTGACCAGGAGAGTGAGCAAGTTAATGCTGTGGGGGGTTACAACCTAGCTAGATCTAGTGACCCTTACTCCAATACTTACAATCCTGGTTGGCGCAACCATCCTAACCTGTCTTGGAAAAGTAACAATCAAACTAGTGGGCAAAATGATAATAGGGGGTATAACCAGAGACAGTCAAACCAGAATCAACCCCAAAAATCTAGTTTAGAAGAGATGTTTGAGAGATTCATGGGTAATCAGACGAGCAAAAATGTTGAGATCACAGAAACCCTTAAGCAGATAAACTTTAGGTTGGATGGTGTTGTTGCTCATAACAAAATGTTGGAAACTCAGATAGCACAACAGGCTAATACACCTTATAGACCCCATGGGAAGTTACCTACAAAACCTAAACCAAATCCCAGGGAACATTGTAATGCCATCATGACTAGGAGGGGTAGACAGTTGGAAGATCCAAGGGGACCCTTAGATGATGAAGAGGATGAGCCTAATGTTATACCTAGCGAGGATCCTATTTTGGAACCACAGCCCACACAAGTGCAGGCCCTTCCTGATTCTTCTCCTTCTAGAGAGAATGGATCTTCATAGAAAGATGACTTACCTTGTGAGGATGAGGTGCCTAGACCTAGTTCTCCACAACCATATAGTACACCTATCCCTTTCCCCAAAGGATCGTGCAAGCTAAACTAGATAGGTAGTTTGGGAAATTTTTGGAAGTATTGAAAAAGCTGTACATTAATATTCCTTTTACTGATGCATTATCCCAAATGCCTACTTATGCAAAGTTTTTAAAAGAAATCTTATCCAACAAGAGAAAAATTGAGGATTACGGTACTGTAGCACTAACTGAAGAATGCAGTGCTCTAATTCAAAACAAGTTACCACCAAAGTTAAAGGATCCAGGTAGCTTCTCGATACCTTGTTCAATTGGCAACGTTGCTTTCAATCAAGCTCTATGTGATCTAGGGGCGAGTGTTAGTCTTATGCCTTTATCTGTGTGCAAGAAACTAGACATGGGAGCCCCTAAACCGACTACAATTTCTTTGCAACTCGCCGATAGATCAGTGAAATATCCAGTAGGTATTTTGGAAGATGTTCCTATACAAGTTGGTAAGTACTTTATACCTGCTGATTTTGTGGTACTTGAAATGGAAGAGGATGCCAAGATTCCTATTATTTTGGGTAGACCGTTCCTAGCCACTGCTGGAGCCCTTATTGATGTAAGGAATGGTAAACTTACTTTGAGAATTGGCAATGACAAGATTGAATTTGATTTGAATAATTCATTGAAAAAACCTGCATATACTAGTTCTTGCTGCACTATCCATGCTATTGATGACACAGTCTATAATGTTAGTTGCTTGTTTGATGATTCTTCTGTTGATGTTCCTCTTTCTAATCCTTTTTCTGACTCTCCTTCTTATTCCTTGGGAAGTTCTTGTGAAGAAAATGACAATTCTGGTTTTGAGAATGATTTTGATGATGAAAAACATGACATTTTGGATTGTGCCACTTTTGATATTGAAAAAGAAAAGATTCCTAAAGTTGAACTGAAAGTTTTACCTAATAACCTTAGATATGAGTTTCTTGGTCCCAACTCTACCTACCCTGTAATTGTAAATGCTCAATTAGACGCCAGGGAAACTGATCTTCTCTTGAAAGAACTAAGAACTCATAGAAAGGTAATTAGGTACACTATTGATGACTTGAAAGGAATTAACCCTTCCTTTTGTATGCATAGTATTCACATGGAGGATGAGCATAAGCCGCATGTAGACTTTCAGAGAAGACTCAATCCGTCCATGAAGGAAGTGGTTAAGAAGGAGCTGCTAAAATTGCTAGATGCAGGTATTATCTACCCTATCTCTGATAGTAAGTGGGTAAGTCCTGTACATTGTGTACCTAAAAAGGGAGGTGTTACAGTAATGAAAAATAAAGACAATGAGTTAATACCAGTTAGAACCATCACTAGTTGGCGTATGTGCATTGATTACAAAAAACTAAATACTGCCACTAGGAAAGATCATTTTCCCTTGCCTTTTATTGATCAGATGGTTGAGAGACTTGCCAAGCATTCTTATTTTTGTTTTCTTGATGGTTATTCTGGATTCTTTCAAATTCCTATTCACCCAGATGACCAAGATAAGACCACTTTCACATGTCCATATGGTACTTTTGCTTATAGAAGAATGTCTTTTGGTTTATGCAATGCACCTGCCACCTTTCAGAGGTGCATGATGGCAATCTTTTCTGAATTTATTGAAGACTTCATGGATGTCTTCATGGATGATTTTTCAGTTTATGGTTTTTCCTTTGATGACTGTTTGGCTAACCTCTCTAGAGTTTTGAAGAGATGCGAAGAGACTAACCTTGTCTTGAATTGGGAAAAGACAAGGAAATCAGGAGCTTTTTGGTACATGCAGGGTTTTACAGGAGGTTCATCAGGGACTTCTCTAAACTTGCTAAACCTTTAACAGATTTACTTTGTAAAGATGCCAAATTCTGCTTTGATGAGAAATGTCTATTTGCTTTTCAGGAATTGAAGAAGGCCTTGACATCAGCACCGATCATGCAGCCACCTGACTGGGAATTACCTTTCGAGCTTATGTGTGATGCCAGCGATTTTGTAGTGGGAGCAGTTCTAGGGCAAAGGATGGACAAGAAGCCTCATGTGATCTCCTATGCCACTAAAGCTCTAGATGAAACACAGAAAAACTACACCACCACTGAGAAAGAGTTGTTAGCCATAGTTTTTGCATTTGACAAATTCAGATCTTACTTGATAAATTCAAAGATTATAGTGTACACCGATCATGCTGCAGTTAAATATTTGATGCAGAAGAAGGACAGTAAGCCAAGGTTGTTGAGATGGATTTTGCTTCTGCAAGAGTTTGACCTAGAAATCAAGGATAAGAAAGGCATAGAGAATTTAGTTACAGACCACCTTTCAAGGATGATGGTTGAAGATACAAAAGGTGACATTAATGATTCTTTTCCTGAGGAACAACTGATGAGAGTTGAACAGATTAAGGCCCCTTGGTATGCAGATATTGTGAATTATCTTGTTGCAAAAATATTTCCTATTGATTTGAATTACCATGGCAAGAAGAGATTTTTAGCATATGTTAAACACTATTTTTGGGATGAGCCTTATGTGTTCAAAAGATGTGCAGATGGAATATACAGGAGATGTATCCCCGAAGAGGAAACGAAAGACATATTATCACAATGCCATGGATCATCATATGGAGGGTATGCTAGTACTAAGAAGACAGTTTTTAAGGTATTACAATCTGGATTTTATTGGCCCACATTGTTTAAGGATGCAAGAAATTTTATAATGTCTTGTGATAATTGTCAAAGGATGGGGAACATAAATAAAAGGAATGAAATGCCATTGACCACCATACTTGAGGTTGAGATTTTTGATGTTTGGGGTATTGATTTCATGGGACCTTTTCCATCATCTGGAGGAAATAATTATATACTCGTGGCAGTAGATTATGTTTCCAAGTGGGTAGAAGCCATTGCATCTCCTACTAATGACTCTAAAGTTGTGGTGAAATTGTGTAAAAGAGTTATCTTCCCACGATTAGGAGTACCGCGAGTGGTGATCAGTGATGGAGG
Source organism: Costus lasius (assembly GCA_027563935.2). Taxonomy (NCBI): domain Eukaryota; kingdom Viridiplantae; phylum Streptophyta; class Magnoliopsida; order Zingiberales; family Costaceae; genus Costus; species Costus lasius. The sequence goes on from CM050447.1 coordinate 55,409,642, forward strand.
ATCCCACTTTATTGAACACAAGTTTTCAGCTTTACTTAGAAAATATAGGGTGAATCATAGGGTCGCAACACCTTATCATCCCCAAATAAGTGGACAAGTGGAGATATCTAATAGGGAAATTAAAGGGATATTGGAAAAAATAGTGTCGAGAACAAGGAAGGACTGGGCTCTTAAGCTTGATGATGCGCTTTGGGCATACCGGACTGCTTTCAAAACACCAATAGGTATGTCACCATTTCAATTGATTTATGGCAAGTCATGTCACCTTCCTGTAGAACTCGAGCATAAGGCATTCTGGGCGATTAGAGCATTAAATTTTGACTTGAAGAGTGCAAGTGAAAAGAGGAAACTACAATTGAGTGAACTTGAAGAAATTAGACTCTCTGCTTATGAAAATGCAAAAATCTACAAGGAGAGAACCAAGAGATGGCATGATCGGCACATACTCAGAAAATATTTTCAACCAGGTGACTTCGTTCTCTTGTTTAATTCTAGATTGAGACTTTTTCCTGGTAAATTGAAGTCTCGATGGTCTGGGCCTCTTCAGGTGAAGAAGACTTACCCGCACGGAGCCGTCGACATATGGAGTGAAGAGAAAAGAGTGTTCAAAGTTAATGGGCAAAGATTGAAGCACTACTATCATGGAGAACAAATTGAAGAAGGGGAACATTATCTGCTTGATGAGATACAAACGAATCCAAGTGTGGATGGGTCATGCTAAAGACCATTAAATTAGTGCTTCTTGGGAGGCAACCCAAGCAAAACTTTTTCTTTTTCTTTGATTTTGGTTTGTTTTTGCTTAGTTTACTTTGTTTAGAGTTAACCCTTACTTCTCTGATTTTTTAGCGATTTTTTGAAATTTTTTTTGAATTTAGTTTATAAAATACGGCAGTACCGTATTTTTTTGACAAACTCTCACGGTACCGTATTTCTGAACATTTTTTGAACAAAATGTTTTTTTTTTGGTTTTACGGCAGTACCGTAGTCGCTTGCACGATACCGTATTTTTGGCCGGATTTAAACATAAAGATTCTAACATTATACGGCGGTACCATATTTTTAAGTAACTCTTTCACGGCACTGTATTTTTAGCCGTTTTTGAACAGAAAGTTTTTTTTGGTTTTACGGCACTGCCGTGGATTCGTACACGGTACCGTAATTGTGAGAAATTTTTAACAGAAAATTTTTTCGAAATACGACGGTACCGTATTTTCACACAATACCGTATTCTTCTGTGTTTTCATGTACAAAACCTGTAGCAAAATTATGGCACTGCCGTATTCACCATACGGTACCGTATTTCACACCCGACCCCACGTATTCACATGCCGTATTTAGGGTTCGGCGCATTGTTCTTAGGGTTTCTTCTCCCGATTTCGCGCCGACTTTCTGTTTTTCCTCAAGCATTCGCTTCCCAAAACTTCATGTGATCTTTCCCCTCAACTTTCATCCAATTCCAAGCAAAAATTGTGACGATTTCGAGCTCGATCATGATTATTTCCAGGTCGCTGCACTGTTTTCCGCCAAGTTTTCACCTCTTTCGATTCTTCTCTTTCGGGCGTCAATTGATTTGTTTCCAGGCTCAGAAATCTTCGGGGGAGAAAGGAGATCACATTCCAAAAGGATCTGAAGCTCAATCTCAACTCAGAAATCCAGATTCTAAGCTTCAAACCCAGCTTGTTTTTCTAGCCGCACAATTTTGGTAACGCCAGCTCCTCAAAGTTTCCCCTGTTGTTCCTTATTTCTTTTTGCACTACAATATGGCACCTACCAAAAAGTTGGAATCAAAGAAGAAAGGAAAAGCCCCAGCTAAAACTCAGATGCCACCACCGAATCCCTTTGGTATCGTGTTTAGGGATGAGGAGCATGAACAGAGATATAACATACTGCTTACTCGACGCATCATCAAAACAAAATACACTGATATTAGAGCTTTAGAAATCCTTGGACTGAAAGACGATGTGTTTTGGATGTATGACAGGATAGGGTTGAGAGAATTTTTTGAGATTACATATGAAACTTACCTACCTGTTGTTCTAGAAGTTCTAAGCAGTTTAGAGGTCAGTTGGGAAGAATACATGGATTACACCGCCGAGGGAGAAATCAGATTCAGGATGATGAACGAAGAAAGAATGCTCACATTCAAGGAAATTCGAACCATATTCCACTTCCCACGGAAGGGGCGAACAGAGCCACCCATTGGATTTCTTGAGCATATCTTTTGGAATCAGATTTCCTCAGACAGCAGGTATTCAGCCTCAACAGGAAGGGCTTCGAAGATTTCGAACCCCTGCATCAGATATGCCCACCGCGTCCTTGCACACATGATATTCGGGTGAGGAGATAGTGATGGTATTGTCACTCACGCTGAATTATATTTACTCTGGAGTATGCTTCATGGTTACACTATAGATATAACTTTCTTTTTCATGAGACACCTTAGTAAGGTGTCAAGGGCTAAGAAAGGGGCTATAGTGATAGGAGGTTTCCTTACTCCTATAGCACTACATCTTGGGATTGCGCCCTATGGGATCGAGGTTGCTCGAGGCAACTCCAGGATAGATATTGAATCATGCATTGTGATGAAGATGATTCAGCGTGATGGGGACACTTATAGTTTGATACTTCAGCCAGGTTTTCCCACATTGCCATTGCCTAACCCCGGACGGACCTCAGTACAGAGCCTTGAAAATTGGAAGTTATTACCCAGTTGTATATCCTACGCTACACCTGCACCAGAGACATCATTTCCACCACCACCTCCTGCTTTGGGTGATGACTAGTTTGTTATGAATATTGACTCCTCGCCACCCATAGTCACTGAGCCACCGCCTCCAGGAGCCACCGGATCCTCCTCACATCACGCAACCCCAGATCATAGTGGTTGGCAGAGTTACCGAAACCCAGGGTTTCAGACTATCACTGCACAGTTGTACAGGCAGGAGCAGCGGATGGAGAGGGTGATTGGAGGCATAGGAGGGTTACACGAGCAGATAAGTCACATTCATATGGATATCGAGGCGTTGGGAAACTATATGGAAGACATGGGGAATTTTCTCTATGATCGTTTTGGCTACGAGGACCCTAGGAGAGGTGGTACCTACGGTGATGCAGGTGGGGGAGCATCTCATGATCCCATAGTTGTCACCCCGGCTGAAGAAGACGAGGAGGAGACACAGTCAGATGAGTAGGATTTTGTGAGTATCTCGTCCCTATTCTCGCTACTTGATTGCTATTGCTTTGAGACTTCAATTTGGTTGTACCGAAATATTTAGAGGATTTGCTATGCTTTCTATTCAATTTGGTTGTATATGTGATATTTGATGTTCTGGATTGATGCTATGAGTTCGGTATACCATAAGATTTGTTTGGTATTTACTGGTTGTCGTTGATGCACTTGAGTGGTTTGTTTATCTAAGAAAAAACTGCCATTATCATGCCAAAATTTTTCTTGATGATTTACATGTTGAAAAATTGAAATTAGGATTAGACCTATTATGATGAGTTTATTTCTCTAATAGATATCTACCTTTTGAAAATTTTTCGTTGACCAATGGATGGGGTTTTGGATAAACATATTATCTGAGGAATTTAATTTTAAAGGGAAGTTACTTCTTTGAATAAAATCAGCATATGAGTGTAATTCTTGAATTGATATTGATAGATTAATTCAGTTGATGTTCATGCTATTTACTATTTGTTGGGAAAGGAGATTCCATGATCCAAACAAAGTGAGAACTCCCCTACTTGGCACTGAGAAAACCACAGTGGTACCAAAGGACATGGGTTGAAGTAATGAATAAAAGATGCATGTATCTATGTGGGTACATGCCATGAGAGAAATCTATTCACATAAACTCCGCTATCCTTGGTAAACCATTCCAATAAGAGGATATGAGTTCTATTGCATTGGTTATGTGATCAATGCACTCTAATTTCGTCACCGGCAAAAAGGGTGGTAATCGAATTAGAGAATGTGAAAAAAAAAAGAGAAAAGAAAAAAAAGAGATCTTGAGATTATGAGTGGAAAAAGATCTTGGAACCCCTAATCCTGTAAACAAAAGTTAATGGTTATGAATTGAAAGCTAGAGAAGGTCTTGAGATTGATATTCCCTTTATGCAAGTTGTGAAGTTTTATTTAACTAAGTAGTGAAACTTGAAAATCAGATGCAAAGGATGATATGTCTGTTTGAAATTCCATAGAATGGTTAACGAAAGTTTTCATTGGTGATTGTGCTTTAGAAATTTATTCGTCATGAGAAAGTTTTCTCCTTTGATCAATTTCTTGATTTTTGCTTGACGACAAGCAAGGTTTGAGCCTTATGTGTTTGATAACTCTAAATTTCATAGTATTTTCCGTACTTATTTAGTAATCTTTTGAACCATAATGTTACTCTTTTGCTTGTTTTTAAGCCTTAATTGTCAAATATTGCAGAATCTACACCATTTCTTGTTTTTAATCATTTTCAGGTTAAAAGTGCTATATTTTGATGCATTTTGGAAGATTTGAGCACACCAATGGATTCCAGACGTCGAAACGAAGCTATCCAACAAATTTCAAGGCAAAATACACCTTCTAGCTAAAATACGGCACTACCGTATTTGGCAGAAGATCTTTCACGGTACCGTATTTTGCGAAGATTTTGACCAGAGAACTTCATCGAAAATACGGCACTGCCGTGGTTGCATACACTGTGCCGTATAATTGGATGAATTTAACCAGAAAGTTTTGACAGAAATACGGCACTGTCGTGGTCGCATACACGGTGCCGTATTATCTGACGATTATGATCAGAAGCACTTGACAAGAATACGGCACCACTATATTTATGAGAAATATTCTCACGGCACCGTATTATTCACCCAGAGCCCACAAAATGAAATACGGCATTGCCGTATGAAGCTTCACGGTACCGTATTGTGGAACTCAAAATTCTGATTTTTCCGCCCGGTTCTTGCAAAGACCGTATCTTTTGATCTAGACCTCCAAATTAAAATCCGAAGGAGGCGGTGGACTCACCTTTAAAAGGAGAAGACGCAAAAACTAAAAGGAACAATTTTTATCAAGGGTAGAGGGAGAATTTGAGGAAATCATCGCCGCACTAGGGTTCATCGCCGTTTGCTGCACAGACCATCTTCGATCACGATTTTTTAGAAGAAGCTACGCTTGAGGAAGAAGAACACACCACAGAAGTTTCGGCTTGAAAGGAGATCAATCAAAGGAGGAATCATCAAAAACGTGTTCGCGACACTGTTCATCGCAAATTCAGAGACAAATTACGGGCTGCAATTTACTTGCAGCCCTTCTTTGTAACTTTTACTCCTTCCTTACTATCTCCAATCATACAAAATCATCTTTTGCTGTGATTCTTCCATCATGTTAGCTTAAACTCTTCTTGGGACAAGGGGGTGTTATTCTCCTGATATTTCAATGACCAGATAACTTTTTCATCAATATGTCTTTGCTTTTGTTATTTTACTCAAGTGATTTATTGCCTTCAATCGCTTTTAGTTTCATGCTTTAACATGTCTTAGAGTTTTATGCTATGGACTGAGAAGATGATATCATAGAACTTGGAACCCTATAATTTATTGTATGAACTCATCGCAAGAGATTGGTTGTGCTCTTATCTTTAGATTTTAGAAGTTTATTTCTTGTTATTGTTATGACCTAGAAATTATTGTTGTTACAGACATGATAACGTGCTAGAGATAGACGTTAGATTGTTAGAAAGCCTTGAGTAAAACCTGTGAAACTAAGGTGCGAGAGTGCTTAGTTTTGCTTGAGATCTTGGTATTGAGATAGGATGCACGAGAGTGATACTTAATCTCTTTAACCGAAATTCACTTATATTTAGCATTGGATTGATCTTGTGTGGGAGTGAGGATCGTTCCTTGCAAACTAATTATGCGAGAGTGAGTTAGTTTGTTTGCCAAGTGAATTATATCTTAACCGTAGCAAAGATAAATCGATGATTCTTTAATCCTATCTAGTTCTGAATATCAAGTTGAATGATCCCCTAGTCCCGATTCTCTCATCCTGATTTACTTCAATTACAGTTCGATTGCTTTTTACACAATTCTCGATTCCCTTAGCTAGTGAAAACTCAATTAGTCGGTATTTAACGACGAAGTCCCTGTGGTTCGATATCTTTATTTTTACTTTGAGTATCTGTGCACTTGCGGACACAACAACAGTGTCAAGAACAAGAAAGGACTGGGCTCTTAAGCTTGATGATGCATTTTGGGCATACCGGACTGCTTTCAAAACACCAATAGGTATGTCACCATTTCAATTGGTTTATGGCAAGTCATGTCACCTTCCTGTAGAACTTGAGCATAAAGCATTCTGGGCGATTAGAGCATTAAATTTTGACTTGAAGAGTGCAAGTGAAAAGAGGAAACTACAATTGAGTGAACCTGAAGAGATTAGACTCTCTGCTTATGAAAATGCAAAAATCTACAAGGAGAGAACCAAGAGATGGCATGATCGGCACATACTTAGAAAAGAATTTCAACCAGGTGACTTCATTCTCTTGTTTAATTCTAGATTGAGACTTTTTCCTAGTAAATTGAAATATCGATGGTCTGGCCCTTTTCAGGTGAAGAAGACTTACCCGTACGAAGCCGTCGACATATGGAGTGAAGAGAAAGGAGTATTCAAGGTTAATATGCAGAGATTGAAGCACTACTATCATGGAGAACAAATTGAAGAAAGGGAACATTATCTGCTTGATGAGATACAAACAAATCCAAGTGTGAATGGGTCAAGCTAAGGACCATTAAATTAGCGCTTCTTGGGAGGCAACCCAAGCAAAACTTTTTCTTTTTCTTTGATTTTGGTTTGTTTTTTCTTAGGTTTACTTTGTTTAGAGTTAACCCTTCCTTTTCTGATTTTTTTGTGATTTTTTGAGAATTTTTTTGAATTGTGTTTATAAAATACGGCAGTACCATATTTTCTCGACGCACTCTCACGGTACCGTATTTCGGAACATTTTTGAACAGAATGTTTTTTTCGCATTTTACGCCAGTACCGTGGTTGCTTTCACAGTACCATATTGTTGGCCGTTTTAGAACAGAAGGTTTTCTTTGGTTTTATGGCACTGCCGTGTATTCTTGCACGGTACCGTAATTGTGAGGAATTTTGAACATAATTTTTTTCAAAATCACGGCGGTACCGTATTTCACCAAGACATTCACACGATGCCGTATTTTTTGCGTTTAACTGTACAGAACCTGTAGCCAAAAATATGGCCCTGCCATATTCACTATACGGTGCCATAATTTCACCCGACCCCACGTATTCACGTGCCGTATTTAGGGATCGGCGCACTATTCTTAAGGTTTCTTCTCCCGATTTCTCGCCGACTTTCTGTTTTTCCTCAAGCATTCGCTTCCCAAACCTTCGTGTGATCTTTCCACTCAACTTTCATCCGATTCCAAGCAAAAATCGTGACGATTTCGAGGCTCGATCATGATTATTTCTGGGTCGCTGCACTGTTTTCCGCCGAGATTTCGCTTCTTCCAACTCATCTCATCCAAGTGTAGATTTGGTTGCTTCCAGGTTCAGAAATCTTCATGGGAGAAAGGAGATCACACCCCGAGAAGGTTTGGAGCTTGATCCCAACCTGAAAACCAGATTTGAAGCTTCGAACGTCACCCTGTTTTCCAGCCGCACACCCCTAGGTAACGAGAACTCTTCTCAGATTTCTTCCATTTGACACTTATTTCATTTGCGTTATATTATGACACCTACCAAAAAGTTGGAATCAAAGAAGAAAGGAAAGGCCCTCACTAAACCTCAGATGCCACCACCGAATCCCTTTGGTATCATGTTTAGGGATGAGGAACATGAGCAGAGATATAACATGCTGCTTACTCGACGCATCGTCAAAACAAAATACACTGATATTAGAGCTTTAGAACTCCTTGGACTGAAAGATGATGTGTTTTGGATGTATGACAAGGTAGGGTTGAGAGAATTTTTTGAGATTACACCCGAAACTCACCTGCCTGTTGTTCTAGAGGTTCTAAGCAGTTTAGAGGTCAGTTGGGATGAATACATGGATCACACCGCCGAGGGAGAAATCAGATTTAGGATGATGAACGAAGAGAGAATGCTCACATTCAAGGAAATTCGACGCATATTCCACTTCCCACGAAAGGGGCGAACAGAACCACCCATTGGATTTATTGAGCATATCTTTTGGGATCATATTTCCTCAGACAGTAGGTTTTCAGCCTCAACAGCAAGGGCTTCGAAGATTTCGAATCCCTGCATTAGATACTCCCACCGCGTCCTTGGACACACGATATTCGGGCGAGGAGATAGTGATGGTATTGTCACTCACGCTGAATTATTTTTACTCTGGAGTATGCTTCATGGTTACACTGTAGATATAGCTTTCCTTTTCATGAGACACCTTAGTAAGGTGTCAAGGGCTAAGAGAGGGGCTATAGTGATAGGAGGTTTCCTTACTCCTATAGCACTACATCTTGGGATTGTACCCTATGGGATCGAGGTTGCTCAAGGCAACTCCAGGATAGATATTGAATCATGCATTGCGATGAAGATGATTCAGCGTGATGGGGACACTTATAGTTTGATACTTCAGCCAGATCTTCCCACATTGCCATTGCCTAACCCCGGACGGACCTCAGTGCAGAACCTTGAAAATTGGAAGCTATTACCCAGTTGCGTGTCTATGCCACACCTGCACCAGAGACATCATTACCACCACCACCTCCTGCTTTAGGTGATGACCAGTTTGGTATGAATATCGACTCCTCGCCACCTAGAGTCACTGAGCCACCACCTCAAGGAGCCGCTGGATCATCCCCACATCACGCAGCCCCAGATCGGAGAGGTTGGCCGAGTTACCGAGACCTAGGGTTTCAGACTATCATTGCACAGTTGTACAGGCAGGAGCAGCGTATGGAGAGGGTGATGGGAGGCATAGGAGGAATACACGAGTAGATAAGTGTTGGGGTATGCCCTTAAGGCTAATGTTTGAGGCCTTGGGATTCTTTCAGTATCATGTATAAACTCTTATGTTTATAAAGGCAATGGTTGTTATTCAGTTTGTTACATTGTCTGCTGCAATAAGTGTTCTTCTGAATAATGTCTCAAAGCTGTTCAGCTAGGCTGACATGCTACATGTCCTTAGTCGAGATATCTTGGTGAACATGAGACAGCCTTGATATGATTGAGACTAATATGTGTTCTAATCTTATAGGATGCTTCGAGCATGGAATGAGATGTAGACTCATGGGTACATTGGATGTACTGGACAGACCCTATTGGGATATTCAGTTGCTTGTCACAATGTGAATAATCCTTGTTTGCTACAAGTGGCACATGTCCTCTGACTTGAGATCACTTGTGTTTCTAAATGATGATTGTCATTATTTTGAGGTAGTTCAATATCATTTGAAACATAATGGTTATAGACTATCTTGGATAATGATCATGAGTCAGGTTAGGACACTAGTGATAGATATAGGATTGCCGTCTCCTTAATTGGAGTGTGATGTTCTAAAGGGGCCCCCCTGGATGAGATGATTGAGAAAGTGTATGGCCATACCCAGGTGACTATGTTCATCTGATCTAATCATGCTCATCATATTGGAGCTACAGGCTTGACACGCTTGTCCAATAAGAACATCCAGTGGCAAAGGAAACATGTATGCCTTGTGAAATGGATTCACACTTGTGCTGTGGTTTGGGTGTAGTCTTGGAAGACTTTTTCCTTTATATCGGGAGACAGTGATGTGTTGCTAGATACCCCTCACTGATCGTGATAACGTAAGTTATCGTTACCGACATTTAAAGGAAACCCTCAGGGTCGCACAATTTGATGATATGGCTCACTCATGTTAGATCGTGTGGACTGAATTGTTTTGGTTCAGTTTAAAGGGATTTAAACTCTGATTGTAAGTGAGATCTGGTCTGATCATGTTTGATTGATTAGGGCTTGAGATCGGTAAGCTTTGATCGAGAGTGTTGATGCTAGATTGGTGAGATCAAGTGCATCAAGTGATGAACGGTCAGATCTAGAACCTTAGGGTTTAATTTGATCTGGACTAATGGCTTGGGTTGATTTTGATTTGGTTTTTAAACCAAATGCAATTGAACCATGGCTTGGTTCAAAGAGGAGTGATCGGTTCACTTGGAGTGAACACATGGATCGCATGAACGCATGGAGTTAAGGGCTTTCCATATTTGGAAGTCGGTTTTTCCCATTATAGAAAAACGTCTCCACGTTTGAGGAAAACGTCTCCACGTTTGAGGAAAATGTCTCCACTTCGGTTTCGTGACTTCCTCTTGCCTCTTCCTCTCGACGAGACACTCTTGCAAAAGGTGGTTAACGTAGGAGAGAGTTCGGCCAAGAGAGTCTTCATCCATCATTCCCTTCCATTCGACAAGATAAACCTTGGAGACTTGCTAGCACAAGGAACGCCAAGGGAGTAGGCGATCTTCATCTTGTGTGTGAACTCTTTGGAGGAGATCAACGTTGCTCTCTTCTTCTTCCAAATCGCCATCCAACGCAAATGGCTATGGTATGAATCCAAACATTATTTAAGTTGATCATATGTTCTTGCGAAAGATCATTTGAAACCCTAGATTCCGCTATGAAAGTTTTATGCGCCACCTGATTAGGGTTTCGCTCCCCCTTGAAGGGGACTCTTCAATTGGTATCAGAGCATGGTTGTCGTTTGATTCATATGATTGCTTAAGGTGATCCATGTATGCGTTTATGTTTAGATCTAATACTTCTCATCTTGCGAAAAATACTAGATGAATGTATTTTACCTTGTGGCGCATGTATGAGATTAACTCATGTTAGCGCATGTATGATGCTCACATAGTTGCGCTTGTAATGTTGTAGTTTTTCTTAAAACTTGAACACATGCGCGCCCATCATTAGATCTAAGCGCCTGCTTTAAACCCTTAGACGGGTTGATAGGGTTGAAATCATCCTCTAGGTAAGATCCAACCAGTCTGATCAGACCATCTGACAGCCTAGATGGGTCGACCAGATGGCACCTGTGCGCAAGCACGAGGTGGCTATAGGTCGACTGCAGACAGGTGTGTAGCGAGGTCTGGTTGAGACAACCAGCGAACACGCATGAGTTAGGCCCGGGGTCACACCCGCTTGCCAAAACTCATGAAGGTGGTTCAGCCCTTTGCGCATGCATGGTTGACCATTGGGTCAACTCAAGTCAGTTAGGACTTGGTGCATGCAAGGGCAGTGGATCTGACTAGATATGATGAGTGGATCCCTATTAATGAACCGTTGTAAGGTAGTAGGGCACATAAGAAAAATAAAATGGATTTCAATGGGATTTTGAAAATTTTATTTTGTCTATGGATCACATGTTGATTGATGCCATGATGCTTGTTTATTTAATCTTATGTGGGATGCCCAATTTAATGTGTGCTGTGCTGGGGCCTGCGAGCCTGGAGTTAAATTGTAAATTAATTTTTAATTGTGATCTGCGCGTCACATATTATTTAATTTATAAACTGTAATTGACCTGCGAGTCAATCTTGTCTAGATAGATTAAATTGTAATTTAATCAGACAAGAGCACAAAGCACACTTGGCAGAGGCGCATGCAGCAGTGGCTTGACCAGGTGGGAGGTCTAGGGTTCGACCCTATGACAGGCGCATCTACCTGGTGGGCGCACCTGAGCTGCAGAGGACGCTTGGGCCCTGGTCTGAGCCAGATGAGATGCAAAAGACCCATGGAGAGCTCAAGTGAAGACTTAAGATAAAATTAAGGTCTTACTTAGGGTTAATGGGCTTTTACCACATAAGATCATCATGCTTTCTTTTATTGTTTAAATAATTAGAAATGCATGATTTATTTATCTTCTGCTATCACCATAGGGTTGCATGATAGTTAAGAAGATAAAAGACCGTTAAAATCCAACGCTAAAATATCAAGCTCGATAGCCTTCTGACGCGAAACCTCACTGTTCTGACTATCGTTGGAGCCGTGTTGTACCCACTCAGTGGGCACGTCCATCTATCTTCAGACGGTGTGATTTCACCTGCGTGTTACAGAGAAGGGATTTATCGCTTCTTGTTGCTCAGCATAGCACGTGGTGGTCCAGGGAGTAGGTCATGTCAGCTTGACCATGTAGGCTACATATGGGGCATATGTTAGCTATATGGAGGCAGCCATCTGTGGGATCAGAGACTGTGTTGTACCAACTCAGTTGGCACAGTCGGCTGGATTGCCCGGATGAAGGGGAATCGCACGGGTTGGCGATTGGCAGGGACTGCCTACCAAAAATTAGTGCTTGTACTCTCTGTGCATCTTATCTCGCCTGAGCGGGACGCGGAGACCAAGTATGAAATCTGGATCCCATCTCACTAAAAGAGTGTTACTCTTTCGGACTGTTTAATGGATTTTTCAGTCAGATAAAATAGTGAGAAAAGAATCTTTCTTAAGTCCTGGATTGATTCTAAACATTGATACTGACCTTGCTGTTCTTGCATTGTTGTAGATTCCTGCAGCAACGAACACCATGAACTTCAATGTGCGATCCCTACTGGAAAGGGAGAAGTTTGCTGGGCCAAACTTCTCAGACTGGTACGGACACCTTAAGATTGTTCTTAAGGCTGAGAGGAAACTGTATGTCCTCGAGACGGCTATACCGCCTCAACCCGCTGCGAACGCCGCAAGGGCGGTTCGCGATGCCTATGAAAAGCATGTCAATGATAGCATTGATGTCGCTTGCCTGATGCTAGCGTCTATGACGCCACCGCTGCAGCGTCAGCATGAGGATATGTCTGCTATGGAAATCATAGCAAACCTCAAGATGCTATATGCTGCACAGGCGAGGACTGAACGCTATAATTTGACCAAGCTTTTCTTTCAGAGCAAACTGACTGAAGGGAGTCCAGTGGGAGCTCATGTGCTCAAGATGATTGGGCACAAAGAGGCTGTAGAGAAACTGGGGCATACCATCAATCAGGAGCTTGCTGTAGACATTATTCTGCAGTCTCTCCCGGCCTCTTTCGATCCGTTCATTATTAACTTTAATATGAACAAGATTGACTGTACTCCGGCAGAGTTGCTGAATATGCTCTTGACTACGGAGGAGACTCTGAAGGGAAAGCCTTCAACCTCTGTCTTGATGTTCCCTTCCAGGAACAAAAAGAAGGGGAAGAAGGGCAAAGCCCCTGTCAAGAACTACAATAAGGCTCTGAAACAGAAGGTCAAGCGGTCGAAGGAATACAGGTGTTTCCATTGTGGCCAGCTGGGTCACTGGAAAAAGGACTGTAAAGCGCTCCAAGGAGACAAGAAGGGAAGCATCGCTTCTGGCTCAGGTATTTTTGTGACTGAAGTCATGATATCTTCTTCTTCCATATCATGGGTGTTGGACACTGCATGTGGAGTTCACATTTGTTCAAATGTACAGGAACTCAAGAGAAGAAGACAGGTGGGACAGCATGAGGTGGACCTACGAGTTGGAAACGGGGCACGGGTTGCTGCTGTTGCTGTAGGAGAATATTACATCTCATTACCATCTGGACTTGTATTGGAACTAAACAATTGTTACTTTGTACCTAGCATTACTAAGAATATTATCTCTATTCCTGCTCTTGTCAGGAAAGGATTTTCCTTTGAATGCAATATTTCAAAGTGTATTTTATCTCTTGATGATATTGTTTATGCTACTGGATCAATTAACAACGGGTTATTCATGTTGGACATGGAATGTTCTATACAAAACATTGATAATAAGAAAGCCAAGTATGCTGATGACAGCACCTTGCTATGGCATAGTCGTTTAGGCCACATTAACAAGAAACGCATTAAGCGGTTGCATGATCATGGACTGCTGGGATCATTCTCCTATGAGGAGATTGATACATGCAAAGCTTGTTTATTGGGTAAAATGACGAAGTCTCCTTTTCCTAACAAAGGTCAAAGAGCTTCAGGTTTACTTGACCTTATACACAGTGATGTGTGTGGGCCATTTAGTAAACATGCCAGAGGTGGCTATTCGTACTTCATTACCTTTACTGATGATTTCAGTAGATATGGGTATGTCTATCTGATGAGACATAAGAGTGAATCTTTTGACAAGTTCAAAGAGTTCAAAAATGAAGTACAGAATCAGCTAGGCCGAAATATCAAGGCACTTCATTCTGATCGAGGTGGAGAATACCTAAGTCGAGAGTTTACTGACTATCTGAAGGAGTGTGGGATTATCTCACAGCTCACTCCGCCAGGAACACCGCAATGGAATGGTGTATCCGAGAGGAGGAACAGAACCTTACTCGATATGGTTCGTTCTATGATGAGTCAGGCTACTCTACCTTACTCCTTTTGGGGATTTGCACTGGAAACAGCTGCAAAGGTACTAAACCGAGTGCCATCCAAGGCAGTTTCAAAGACTCCATATGAATTATGGTATGGGAAACAGCCGAGCTTGACATTTATCAAGATCTAGGGTTGCGAGGCTTATGTCAAAAAGCTCGCCTCTGGGAAACTAGAGAACAGATCTGAGAAATGCATCTTTGTCGGTTACCTTAAGGAAACTAAGGGTTATTATTTCTACGATCCCAAAGAGAACAAGGTATTTGTTGCTCGGACGGCCATTTTTCTTGAGAAGGAGTTCCTTCTGCAAGAGGCCAGTGGGAGAGAAATAAAGCTGGATGAGAATCCAGAAGAAGGACAAAGTAGTCAAGCACAGTTGGATGAGCTTGAGCCGGTTGAATAGGTTACTAGACAACCTGAGGCTTAGATATCACGGGAACCGCGAAGATCGGGAATGATCCGTCGACAGCCTGAGCGCTATGACGGAGTTTACATCATTGATAATGATGAACCCCTAACTTATGCGGATGCGGTCAGTGGACCGGAGTCAGCTAGATGGCTTGAAGCTATGCGAGCCGAGATGGACTCCATGTCAGATAATCAAGTCTGGGATTTGGTTGATCCGCCTCCGGGAGTAATCCCTATTGGCTGTAAGTGGATCTTCAAGAAGAAGATTGACATGGATGGTAACGTGATTACCTATAAAGGCAGGCTAGTTGCGAAAGGTTTCAAACAAATCTACGGGATAGATTATGATGAAACTTTCTCTCCTGTAGCCATGTTCAAGTCTATTCGGATTCTTTTCGCGATAGCAGCATATTACGATTATGAGATCTGGCAGATGGATGTGAAGACAGCTTTCCTTAATGGAAAACTGGATGAGGATGTGTATATGACACAACCTGAAGGTTTCACTAATCCATCAGATCGTCATAAAATATGCAAGTTAAAGAAGTCCATTTATGGACTAAAGCAAGCATCTAGAAGCTGGAATATTCGTTTTGATGAATCAATCTCTGAATTTAGTTTCATCAAGAATGAAGATGACCCGTGTGTATATAAGAGGTTTAGTGGGAGCGTGATTACATTCCTAGTCCTCTACGTCGATGATATCTTAATCATTGGAAACGATATTCCTGAACTGCATGCTGTTAAAGCATGGTTAAGAAAATGTTTCCAGATGAAAGATTTAGGAGAAGCAGCCTATGTATTAGGTGTGAAGATCTACAGGGATAGATCTAAGAGGCTTCTCGGGCTGTGCCAGAGTACTTACATCGATAAGGTCCTGGAGAGATTCCATTTAGAGAATTCTAAAAGAGGATATCTTCCAGTCAGACATGGTCTGAATCTTTCAAAGAGTCAGTGTCCACAAACACAGACTGAGAAAGATGATATGGACAATAGGCCTTATGCTTCGGCTATTGGGTCCATTATGTATGCGATTGCAGGGGGGTCCCCTTCAAGGGGGAGCGCAAGGGGGTGAAACCCTAAAGGGGCGCATATCAAGATTTTCATAGCGGAAGCTAGGGTTTCCAAAAGATCATTTGAAGAATCATATGATCAACTTGTCGAAAACTTGCAAGTATGAATGAAAAATCATACCATAGCCATTGTGTGAGTGGTGTCTTGGAATCAAGAGAACAAAAGAGGTCTCCTCCTTGTCGTCACACACAAGATGATCAACGGCTACTCTTTGAGATCCTTGTGCTAGCAAGTTTCTTCAAAGGTTGTCGTATGCAAGGGATGAGATGATTCTCTTTGGCCGAGAGCTCCTTGTCCGAAACCTCTCCTTCTCGTCAATCACCTCCAAGCAAAAATGCAAGGCGTTGAAGTGAAGTGAGCAACGTTACCACATGGAAGCGTTTTGTTTTCAACATTGAAAACCGCCTTCCAAAATAGGTAAGTCTCAATGGCTCATGCGTTCACATAGTGAACGTTCGAAACTTCCTTTCATTGAACCTCTCATTGAACCAAGCGTTCACATAGTGAACCGGTTCAATTAGATTTGGTTCAAAACCCAAATTGAGCCAAGCCACTTGGTCTAGACCATATCAAACCCTAAGGTTCCAGATCTAACCGTTCATCTCCTGATGCTCTTGATCTCACCGATCTAGCATCCACTCTCTCGATCGAAGCTTACCGATCTCAAGCCCAAATCAATCAAACATGATCAGACCAGATCTCACTCACAATCAGAGATTAAATCCCTTTAAACTGAACCCAAAGAATTCAGTCCACACGATCTGACTTAAGTAAGCCATATCATCAAATTGTGCGACCCTAAGGGTTTCCTTTAAATGTCGGTAACGATAACTTTCGTTATCACGATCAGTGAGGGGTATCTAGCAACACATCACTGTCTCCCGATATAAAGGAAAGAGTCTTCCAAGACTACACCCAAACCACAGCACAAGTGTGAATCCATTCACAAGGCATACATATTTCCTTTGCCACTGGATGTTCTTATTGGACAAGCGTGTCAAGCCTGTAACTCCAATATGATGAGCATGATTAGATCAGATGATCATAGTCACCTGGGTATGGCCATACACTTTCTCAATCATCTCATTTAGGGGGGGCCCCTTTCGAACATCTCACTCCTTAAACAAGGAGACAGCAATCCTATATCTATCACTAGTGTCCTAACCTGACTCATGATCATTATCCAAGATAGTCTATAACCATTATGTTTCAAATGATATTGAACCACCTCAAAACAATGACAATCATCATTTAGAAACACAAGTGATCTCAAGTCAGAGGACATGTGCCACTTGTTGCAAACAAGGATTATTCACATTGTGACAAGTAATTGAATATCCTAGTAGGGTCTGTCCAGTACATCCAATGTACCCATGTGTCTACATCTTATTCCATGCTCGAAGCATCCTATAAGATTAGAACACATATTAGTCTCAATCATATCAAGGCTGTCTCGTGTTCACCAAGATATCTCGACTAAGGACATTAGCATGTAGCCTAGCTGAACAGCTTTGAGACATTATTCAGAAGTACATTTATTGCTGCAGACAATGTAACAAACTGAATAACAACCGTTGCCTTTATAAACATAAGAGTTTATATACATGATACTCATAGAGTCCCTAGGCCTCAAACATTAGCCTTAAGGGCATACCCCAACAATCTTCCACTTGCACTTAATCTAATGGTTGAGAAATCTCAAACCCATATTATTACAGTGCTTCTCATGCTTCTGCTGCGCCAGAGGCTTGGTAAGCGGGTCAGCCAGATTGTCGTCTGTATGAACCTTGCAGATTTTGATCTCGCCTCGATCAATGATCTCCCGGATCAAGTGAAACCGTCTCTGTATGTGCTTGGACTTCTGGTGCGACCGTGGTTCCTTTGCTTGTGCAATTGCTCCAGTGTTATCATAGAAGATAACCAAAGGATCTGCACTCGAAGGAACAACACCAAGTTCCTGAATGAACTTACGAATCCACACTGCCTCCTTGGATGCTTCCGAGGCTGCAACATACTCGGCTTCTGTTGTGGAATCAGCAACAGTAGACTGTTTGAAACTTTTCCACACCACTGCTCCTCCATTCAAGCTAAAAACATAGCCTGATTGCGATCGGAAATCATCCTGGTCCGACTGGAATGAAGCGTCAGTATATCCTTCAATACTGAGTTCTTCCTGACCACCATATATCAAGAACATATCTTTGGTCCTCCGCAGATATTTCAAAATGTTCTTGACTGCAATCCAGTGCGCCAAACCTGGATTACTTTGGAACCGACTGGTCACGCTTAACCCGTAAGCGACGTCTGGGCGAGTACACAACATCGCATACATAATGGACCCAATAGCCGAAGCATAAGGCGTATTGTCCATTTCATCTTTCTCAGTCTGTGTTTGTGGACACTGACTCTTCGAAAGATTCAGACCATGTCTGACTGGAAGATGTCCTCTTTTAGAATTCTCTAAATGGAATCTCTCCAGGACTTTATCGATGTAAGTACTCTGGCACAGCCCGAGAAGCCTCTTAGATCTATCCCTGTAGATCTTCACACCTAATACATAGGCTGCTTCTCCTAGATCTTTCATCTGGAAACATTTTCCTAACCATGCTTTAACAGCATGCAGTTCAGGAATATCGTTTCCAATGATTAAGATATCATCGACGTAGAGGACTAGGAAAGTAATCACGCTCCCACTAAACCTCTTATATACACACGGGTCATCTTCGTTCTTGATGAAACCAAAC
Organism: Costus lasius; assembly: GCA_027563935.2. Classification (NCBI taxonomy): domain Eukaryota; kingdom Viridiplantae; phylum Streptophyta; class Magnoliopsida; order Zingiberales; family Costaceae; genus Costus; species Costus lasius. The sequence continues at coordinate 55,428,207 of CM050447.1, forward strand.
TCAGAGATTGATTCATCAAAACGAATAATCCAGCTTCTAGATGCTTGTTTAAGTCCATAAATGGACTTCTTTAACTTGCATATTTTATGACGATCTGATGGATTAGTGAAACCTTCAGGTTGTGTCATATACACATCCTCATCGAGTTTTCCATTAAGGAAAGCGGTCTTCACATCCATCTGCCAGATCTCATAATTGTAATATGCTGCTATCGCGAAAAGAATCCAAATAGACTTAAACATGGCTACAGGAGAGAAAGTTTCATCATAATCTATCCCGTAGATTTGTTTGAAACCTTTCGCAACTAGCCTGCCTTTATAGGTAACCACGTTACCATCCACGTCAATCTTCTTCTTGAAGATCCATTTACAGCCTATAGGGATAACTCCCGGAGGCGGATCAACCAAATCCCAGACCTGGTTATCTGACATGGAGTCCATCTCGGCTCGCATAGCTTCAAGCCATCTAGCTGACTCCGGTCCACTGACCGCATCCGCATAAGTGAGGGGTTCATCATTATAAATGATGTAGACTCCGTCATAGCGCTCAGGCTGACGACGGATCCTTCCCGATCTTCGCGGTTCCCGTGATATCTGAGCCTCAGGTTGTTCAATAACCTGCTCAACTGGCTCAGGCTCATCCAACTGTGCTTGACTACTTTGTCCTTCCTCTGGATTCTCATCCAACTTTATTTCTCTCCCACTGGCCTCTTGCAGAAGAAACTCCTTCTCAAGAAAAATGGCCGTCCGAGCAACAAATACCTTGTTCTCTTTGGGATCGTAGAAATAATAACCCTTAGTTTCCTTAGGGTAACCGACAAAGACACATTTCTCAGATCTGCTCTCTAGTTTCCCAGAGGCGAGCTTTTTGACATAAGCCTCGCAACCCCAGATCCTGATAAATGTCAAGCTTGGCTGTTTCCCATACCATAACTCATATGGCGTCTTTGAAACTGCCTTGGATGGCACTCGGTTTAGTACCTTTGCAGCTGTTTCCAGTGCAAAACCCCAAAAGGAGTAAGGTAGAGTAGCCTGACTCATCATCGAACGAACCATATCTAGTAAGGTTCTGTTCCTCCTCTCGGACACACCATTCCATTGCGGTGTTCCTGGCGGAGTGAGCTGTGAGATAATCCCACACTCCTTCAGATAGTCAGTAAACGCATGACTCAAGTATTCTCCACCTCGATCAGAACGAAGTGCCTTGATATTTCGGCCTAGCTGATTCTGTACTTCATTCTTGAACTCTTTGAACTTGTCAAAAGATTCACTCTTATGTCTCATTAGATAGACATACCCATATCTACTGAAATCATCAGTAAAGGTAATGAAGTATGAATAGCCACCTCTGGCATGTTTACTAAACGGCCCACACACATCACTGTGTATAAGGTCAAGTAAACCTGAAGCCCTTTGACCTTTATTAGGAAAAGGAGACTTCGTCATTTTTCCCATTAAACAAGCTTTGCATGTATCAATCTCCTCATAGGAGAATGATCCCAGCAGTCCATGATCATGCAACCGCTAAATGCGTTTCTTGTTAATATGGCCTAAACGACTATGCCATAGCAAGGTGCTGTCATCAGCATACTTGGCTTTCTTATTATCAATGTTTTGTATAGAATATTCCATGTCCAACATGAATAACCCATTGTTAATTGAACCAGTAGCATAAACAATATTATCAAGAGTAAGATAACACTTTGAAATCTTGCATTCAAAGGAAAACCCTTTCCTGACAAGAGCAGGAATAGAGATAATATTTTTGGTAATACTGGGTACAAAGTAACAATTGTTTAATTCTAATACAATGCCAGATGGTAATGAGATGTAATAATCCCCTACAGCAACAGCAGCAACCCGTGCCCCGTTTCCAACTCGTAGGTCCACCTCATGCTGTCCCACCTGCCTTCTTCTCTTGAGTTCCTGTACATTTGAACAAATGTGAACTCCACATGCAGTGTCCAACACCCATGAAATAGAAGAAGATGAAACCATGACTTCCGTCACGTATATACCTGAGCCAGAAGCGATGCTTCCTCTCTTATCTCCTTGGAGCGCTTTACAGTCCTTTTTCTAGTGACCCAGCTGGCCACAGTGGAAACACCTGTTGTCCTTCGACCGCTTATCCTTCTGTTTTAGAGCCTTGCTGTAGTTCTTGACAGGGGCCTTGCCCTTCTTCCCCTTCTTCTTGTTCCTTGAAGGAACCATTAAGACAGAGGTTGAAGGCTTTCCCTTCAGAGTTTCCTCAGTAGTCAAGAGCATATTCAGCAGCTCTGCCGGAGTACAATCGATTTTGTTCATATTAAAGTTAATAATGAACGCATCGAAAGAAGGCGGGAGAGACTGCAGAATAATGTCTACAGCAAGCTCCTGGTTGATGGTATGCCCCAGTTTCTCCAGAGCCTCCTTGTGCCCAATCATCTTGAGCACGTGAGCTCCCACTGGGCTTCCTTCAGCCAGTTTGCTCTGAAAGAAAAGCTTTGTCAGATTATAGCGTTCTGTCCTCGCCTGTGCAGCATACAGCATCTTGAGGTTCGCTATAATCTCTATAGCCGACATATCCTCATGCTGATGCTGCAGCGGTGGCGTCATAGACGCTAGCATCAGGCAAGCAACATCAATGCTATCATTGACATGCTTTTCATAGGCATCGCGAACCGCCCTTGCGGCGTTCGTAGCGGGTTGAGGCGGCACAGCCGTCTCGAGGACATACAGTTTCCTCTCTGCCTTAAGAACGATCTTAAGGTGTCCGAACCAGTCTGAGAAGTTTGGCCCAGCAAACTTCTCCCTTTCCAGTAGGGATCGCACATTGAAGCTCATGGTGTTCGTTGCTGCAGGAATCTACAACAATGCAAGAACAGCAAGGTCAGTATCAATGTTTAGAATCAATCCAGGACTTAAGAAAGATTCTTTTCTCACTATTTTATCTGGCTGAAAAATCCAGCAAAACAGCCCGAAAGAGTAACACTCTTTTAGTGAGATGGGATCCAGATTTCATACTTGGTCTCCGCGTCCCACTCAGGCGAGATAAGTTGCACAGAGAGTACAAGCACTAATTTCTGGTAGGCAGTCCCTGCCAATCGCCAACCCGTGCGATTCCCCTTCATCTGGGCAATCCAGCAGACTGTGCCAACTGAGTTGGTACAACACAGTCTCTGATCCCACAGATGGCTGCCTCCATGTGCTACCATATGCGCCACATATGTAGCCTACATGGTCAAGCTGACCTGACCTACTCCCTGGACCACCACGTGCTATGCTGAGCAACGAGAAGCGATAAATCCCTTCTCTGTAACACGCAGGTGAAATCACACACCGTCTGAAGATAGATGGACGTGCCCACTGAGTGGGTACAACACGGCTCCAACGATAGTCAGAACAGTGAGGTTTCACGTCAGAAGGCTATCGAGCTTGATATTTTAGCGTTGGATTTTAACGGTCTTTTATCTTCTTAACTATCATGGAAACCCTATGGTGATAGCAGAAGATAACTAAACATGCAATTCTAATTATAAGCAATAAGTAGAAAGCATGCTGATCTTATGTGGTAAACGCCCAATAACCCTAAGTAAGACCTTAAGTTATCTTAAGTCTTCACTTGCTTCTTGGGCCTTTTGCCTCTCATCTGGCCCAGACCAGGGCCTAAGTGCCCTATGCAGCTCAGGTGCGCCCACCAGGTCAAGTCACTGCTGCATGCGCCTTGCAATGTGTGCTTTGAGCCCATGTCAGATTAAATTACAAGTTAATCTATCTAGACAAGATTGACTCGCAGGTCAATTACATTTTATAAATTAATTAACATGTGATGCACAGATCACAATAATAATAATTTACAATTGATCTAGGCTCGCAGGCCCCAGCACAGCACACATTAAATGGGCAACCCACATAAGATGAAATAGACAAACATCATGGCATCAAATCAACATGTGATCCATTTAACAAGAAAATAAAATTTTGAAAACCCATTGGCATCATTTTAATTTTCTTATGTGCCCTACAACCTTACAATGGTCCATTGATAGGGATCCACTCATCCATCTAGTCAGATCCACTGCCCTTGCATGCACCAAGTCGTAACTGACTTGAGTTGACCTAATGGTCAACCATGCATGTGCAAAGGGCTGAACAACCCTCATGAGTTTCGGCAAGCGGGTGTGACCCCGGGCCTAACTCATGTGTGTTCAGTAGCCGTCTCAACCAGACCTCGCTACACGCCCTTGATGCAGTCGACCTATAGCCACCTCGTGCTTGCGCACAGGTGCTATCTGGTCAACCCATCTAGGCTGTCAGAGGGTCTGATCAGACTATTTGGATCTTCACCTAGAAGATTATTTCAACCCCATCAACCCATCTAAGGGTTTAAAGTAGGGGCACCTTTAGATCTAATGAGGCGCGCATGATCCTTTGTTTTGTCAAAAACAACATATAAGAAGCGCCAACAAACATGCGCCATCATTCATTAAACATACATTGAAGTTCTTAAACTAGCATGTAGTTTTTCGGCATGTTAGTAGATCTATTCTTTGCAAACGCAAACAAGGATCACATACAAGCAATCATATGAATCAAGCAATAACCGTATGCTCTGATACCAATTGTAGAGGGGGTCCCCTTCAAGGGGGAGCGCAAGGGGGTGAAACCCTAAAGGGGCGCATATCAAGATTTTCATAGCGGAAGCTAGGGTTTCCAAAAGATCATTTGAAGAATCATATGATCAACTTGTCGAAAACTTGCAAGTATGAATGAAAAATCATACCATAGCCATTGTGTGAGTGGTGTCTTGGAATCAAGAGAACAAAAGAGGTCTCCTCCTTGTCGTCACACACAAGATGATCAACGGCTACTCTTTGAGATCCTTGTGCTAGCAAGTTTCTTCAAAGGTTGTCGTATGCAAGGGATGAGATGATTCTCTTTGGCCGAGAGCTCCTTGTCCGAAACCTCTCCTTCTCGTCAATCACCTCCAAGCGAAAATGCAAGGCGTTGAAGTGAAGTGAGCAACGTTACCACATGGAAGTGTTTTGTTTTCAACATTGAAAACCGCCTTCCAAAATAGGTAAGTCTCAATGGCTCATGCGTTCACATAGTGAACGTTCGAAACTTCCTTTCATTGAACCTCTCATTGAACCAAGCGTTCACATAGTGAACCGGTTCAATTAGATTTGGTTCAAAACCCAAATTGAGCCAAGCCACTTGGTCTAGACCATATCAAACCCTAAGGTTCCAGATCTAACCGTTCATCTCCTGATGCTCTTGATCTCACCGATCTAGCATCCACTCTCTCGATCGAAGCTTACCGATCTCAAGCCCAAATCAATCAAACATGATCAGACCAGATCTCACTCACAATCAGAGATTAAATCCCTTTAAACTGAACCCAAAGAATTCAGTCCACACGATCTGACTTAAGTAAGCCATATCATCAAATTGTGCGACCCTAAGGGTTTCCTTTAAATGTCGGTAACGATAACTTTCGTTATCACGATCAGTGAGGGGTATCTAGCAACACATCACTGTCTCCCGATATAAAGGAAAGAGTCTTCCAAGACTACACCCAAACCACAGCACAAGTGTGAATCCATTCACAAGGCATACATATTTCCTTTGCCACTGGATGTTCTTATTGGACAAGCGTGTCAAGCCTGTAACTCCAATATGATGAGCATGATTAGATCAGATGATCATAGTCACCTGGGTATGGCCATACACTTTCTCAATCATCTCATTTAGGGGGGGCCCCTTTCGAACATCTCACTCCTTAAACAAGGAGACGGCAATCCTATATCTATCACTAGTGTCCTAACCTGACTCATGATCATTATCCAAGATAGTCTATAACCATTATATTTCAAATGATATTGAACCACCTCAAAACAATGACAATCATCATTTAGAAACACAAGTGATCTCAAGTCAGAGGACATGTGCCACTTGTTGCAAACAAGGATTATTCACATTGTGACAAGAAATTGAATATCCTAGTAGGGTCTGTCCAGTACATCCAATGTACCCATGTGTCTACATCTTATTCCATGCTCGAAGCATCCTATAAGATTAGAACACATATTAGTCTCAATCATATCAAGGCTGTCTCGTGTTCACCAAGATATCTCGACTAAGGACATTAGCATGTCAGCCTAGCTGAACAGCTTTGAGACATTATTCAGAAGTACATTTATTGCTGCAGACAATGTAACAAACTGAATAACAACCGTTGCCTTTATAAACATAAGAGTTTATATACATGATACTCATAGAGTCCCTAGGCCTCAAACATTAGCCTTAAGGGCATACCCCAACAGCGATGTTATGTACTCGCCCAGACGTCGCTTACGGGTTAAGCGTGACCAGTCGATTCCAAAGTAATCCAGGTCAGGCACACTGGATTGCAGTCAAGAACATTTTAAAATATCTGCGGAGGACCAAAGATATGTTCTTGATATATGGAGGTCAGGAAGAACTCAGTATTGAAGGATATACTGACGCTTCGTTCCAATCTGACCAGGATGATTTCCGATCGCAATCAGGCTATGTTTTTAGCTTGAATGGTGGAGCAATGGTGTGGAAAAGTTTCAAACAGTCTATCGTTGCTGATTCCACAACAGAAGCCGAGTATGTTGCAGCCTCGGAAGCATCCAAGGAGGCAGTGTGGATTCGCAAGTTCGTTCAGGAACTTGGTGTTGTTCCTTCAAGTGCAGATCCTTTGGTTATCTTCTGTGATAACACTGGAGCAATCGCACAGGCAAAGGAACCACGGTCGCACCAGAAGTCCAAGCACATACAGAGAAGGTTTCATTTGATCCGGGAGATCATTGATCGTGGTGAGATCAAAATCTGCAAGGTTCATACAGATGACAATCTGGCTGACCCGCTTACCAAGCCTCTGGCGCAGCAGAAGCATGAGAAGCACTGTAATAATATGGGTTTGAGATTTCTCAACCATTAGATTAAGTGCAAGTGGGAGATTGTTGGGGTATGCCCTTAAGGCTAATGTTTGAGGCCTTGGGATTCTTTCAGTATCATGTATAAACTCTTATGTTTATAAAGGCAATGGTTGTTATTCAGTTTGTTACATTGTCTGCTGCAATAAGTGTTCTTCTGAATAATGTCTCAAAGCTGTTCAGCTAGGCTGACATGCTACATGTCCTTAGTCGAGATATCTTAGTGAACATGAGACAGCCTTGATATGATTGAGACTAATATGTGTTCTAATCTTATAGGATGCTTCGAGCATGGAATGAGATGTAGACTCATGGGTACATTGGATGTACTGGACAGACCCTATTGGGATATTCAGTTGCTTGTCACAATGTGAATAATCCTTGTTTGCTACAAGTGGCACATGTCCTCTGACTTGAGATCACTTGTGTTTCTAAATGATGATTGTCATTATTTTGAGGTAGTTCAATATCATTTGAAACATAATGGTTATAGACTATCTTGGATAATGATCATGAGTCAGGTTAGGACACTAGTGATAGATATAGGATTGCCGTCTCCTTAATTGGAGTGTGATGTTCTAAAGGGGCCCCCCTGGATGAGATGATTGAGAAAGTGTATGGCCATACCCAGGTGACTATGTTCATCTGATCTAATCATGCTCATCATATTGGAGCTACAGGCTTGACACGCTTGTCCAATAAGAACATCCAGTGGCAAAGGAAACATGTATGCCTTGTGAAATGGATTCACACTTGTGCTGTGGTTTGGGTGTAGTCTTGGAAGACTTTTTCCTTTATATCGGGAGACAGTGATGTGTTGCTAGATACCCCTCACTGATCGTGATAACGTAAGTTATCGTTACCGACATTTAAAGGAAACCCTCAGGGTCGCACAATTTGATGATATGGCTCACTCATGTTAGATCGTGTGGACTGAATTGTTTTGGTTCAGTTTAAAGGGATTTAAACTCTGATTGTAAGTGAGATCTGGTCTGATCATGTTTGATTGATTAGGGCTTGAGATCGGTAAGCTTTGATCGAGAGTGTTGATGCTAGATTGGTGAGATCAAGTGCATCAAGTGATGAACGGTCAGATCTAGAACCTTAGGGTTTAATTTGATCTGGACTAATGGCTTGGGTTGATTTTGATTTGGTTTTTAAACCAAATGCAATTGAACCATGGCTTGGTTCAAAGAGGAGCGATCGGTTCACTTGGAGTGAACACATGGATCGCATGAACGCATGGAGTTAAGGGCTTTCCATATTTGGAAGTCGGTTTTTCCCATTATAGAAAAACGTCTCCACGTTTGAGGAAAACGTCTCCAATTCGGTTTCGTGACTTCCTCTTGCCTCTTCCTCTCGATGAGACACTCTTGCAAAAGGTGGTTAACGTAGGAGAGAGTTCGGCCAAGAGAGTCTTCATCCATCATTCCCTTCCATTCGACAAGATAAACCTTGGAGACTTGCTAGCACAAGGAACGCCAAGGGAGTAGGCGATCTTCATCTTGTGTGTGAACTCTTTGGAGGAGATCAACGTTGCTCTCTTCTTCTTCCAAATCGCCATCCAACGCAAATGGCTATGGTATGAATCCAAACATTATTTAAGTTGATCATATGTTCTTGCGAAAGATCATTTGAAACCCTAGATTCCGCTATGAAAGTTTTATGCGCCACCTGATTAGGGTTTCGCTCCCCCTTGAAGGGGACTCTTCAATAAGTCACATTCATATGGATATCGAGGCGTTGGGAAACTATATGGAAGACATGGGGAATTTTCTCTATGATCATTTTGGCTACGAGGATCCCAGGAGAGGTGGTATGTACGGCGATGCAAGTGAGGGAGCATCTCACGATCCCATAGCTGTTGCCCCGGCCGAAGAGGATGAGGAGGAGACGCAATCAGATGAGTAGGATTTTGTGAGTATCTCATCCCTATTCTCATACTTTGTTTGAGTTCACTAATTCATGTTGATCTGAAACTCATGTAGGGGAAGATGACTTTGCAAACTTCTTGCCTCCTACTTCCACGGATTCTCGCTTCTTAATCGCTCTTGTGTTGTTATAAGGTTTCGATTTGGTTGTACCTACATATTTTGATGATTTGCTATACTTACTATTCGATGTGGTTGCTATTTGATATTTGATATTATGGGTTAGATATGCCATGAGATGTTTGATATTTGATAATTGTTGATTGATACACCGATGTGGTTTGTTTATTCATGGAAATACTGCCGTTATCAGGCCAAAAATTTTCTTGATGGTTTACATATTAAAAATTGAGATTAGGATTAGACCTATTGTGATGAATTTATTTCTCTAATACATATCTACATACCGAAATTTTTCATTGATTGATAAATGGTGTTTTGAATAAACATATTGTCTGATGAGTTTGATTTTAGAGGGAAATTATTTCTTTAAATAAAATCAACATATAAGTGTAATTTTTGAATTGATATCGATTGATTAATTTAGTTGATATTTATGCTATTTACTATTTGTTGGGAAGAAAGATTCCTTGATCCATAAAAATAGTGAGAGACTCCCCTACTTGGCACTATGTAAAATTGATAGTGGTACCTAAGACATGGGTTGAAGTCTATTTCTAAAAGATAATGAGAGAGAAAAAGAATAAGACTCCTCTACTTGGCACTGTGCAAAAATTGACAGTGGTACCGAAGACAAGAGTTGAAGTCTAAAATAAAAAGTATGTATCTATGTGGGTATATGCTATCTATTCAAAAATAAAAGAAGAAAAAGAGAGAGGCGAGAAAAAGAGAGATTCTGTGAGGAAAAAGATCTAGGAGACTCTATTCCTGTAAACAAAAGTTGATGGTTATGAATTGAAACTGAATGAAATCTTGAGATTGATATTCTGCTTATTATACAAATTGTGAAGTTTTATTTGATTAAGTAATGAAACTCGAAGATCAAAAATCAAAGGGTGATATGTCTATTTGAAATTCTATGAATAGTTGATGAAAGTTTTCATAGTTGATTGTGTTTTAGAAATTTATTCGTCATGAGAAAGTTTTATCCTTTGACCAATTTCTTGATTTTTGCTTAAGGACAAGCAAAGTTTGAGCCTTATGTGTTTGATGACTCTAAATTTCATAGTGTTTTTCATACTTATTTAGTAGTCTTTTGAGCCATGATCTTACTCTTTTGCTTTGTTTTTATACTTTTTTTTATCATATACTCCAGAATCTACACCATTTCTTGTGTTTGATCATTTTCAGGTGAAAAGTGCCATATTCTGATGGATTTTGAAAGATTTGAACACACCAATGGATTCCAAACGTCGAAACAAAGCTACCCCTCAAATTTTGAGTCAAAAGGATGCTTTTGACAAAAATATGGCACTGCCGTGTAAATAAACACGGTACCGTATTTCACCGCTTTCAACGAGAGGAAAATACGGTGCTGCCGTATTTTGTCCCAAAACTTTCACGGTACCGTATTTTGTGCTGATTTCATCCAAAAGACCTAAGCGAGAATACGGCACAGCCGTGTAGAAGTACACGGTACCGTAATTTTTGGCGATCTAGAACAAAAAAGTTTAGCAGAAATATGGCACTGCCGTGGACGTGTACACGGGACCATATAATTGGACGAATTTAACTAGAAAGTTTTGACAAAAATACGGCACTGTCGTATGAACTTTCACGGTACCGTATTTTCTGTCAATTCTGACCAGAAGGATTTGGCAAGAATATGACACTACCATATTTATGAGAAACATTCTTACGACACCGTAGTATTTGCCCAGAACTCACAGAATGAAATACGGCACTGCCATATGAAGATTCACGGTGCCGTATTTTGGAACTCAAAATTCTGATTTTTTCGCCTGATTCTTGCAAAGACCATATCTTTTGATTCAGACCTCCAAATTAAGATCGGAAAGAGGCGGTGGACTCGCCTTGAAGAGAAGAAAACACACAAAGTGAAAGGGGGAATTTTTATCAAGGATTGAGGGAGAATTCGAAGAAATCATCTCCTCACTAGGGTTCATCACCGTTTGCTGCACAGACCACCTCCGACCATGATTTTTGAGCAGAAGCTTCGCCTAAGGAAGAAGAATACATCACAAAAGTTTCGTCTTGAAAGGAGATCAATCAAGGGAGGAATCATCAAAAACGTGCTTGCGACATTGTTCATCATGAACTCGAAGACAAATTTCGGGCTATGATTTACTTGCAGCCCTGTTTTGTAACTTTTACTCCTTCTTTACTATCTCCAATCATACTAAAAATCATGTTTTGCTGTGATTCTTCCATCATGTTAGCTTAAATTCTTCTTGGGACAAGGGGGTGTTATTCTCTTGATATTTCAATGACTAGATAACTTTTCTCACATCAATATATCTCTGCTATGGTTATTTTACTCAAGTGATTTACTGCCTTCAATCGCTTTTAGTATCATGCTTTAACATGTTTTGGAGTTTTATGCTATGAACTGAGAAGATGATATCATTGAACTTGGAACCCTAGAATTTATTATAAGAACTCATCGCAAGAGATTGGTTGTGCTCTTATTTTTAGATTTTAGAAGTTTATTTCTTGTTATTGACATGACCTAGAATTCGTTGTTGTTACAGACATGATAACGTGCTAGAAATAGACGTTAGATTGCTAGAAAGCCTTGAGTAAAACCTGTGAAACTAAGGTGCAAGAGTGCTTAGTTTTGCTTGAGATCTTGGTATTGAGATGGAATGCACGAGAGTGATTCTTAATCTCCTTAACCGAAATTCACTTATATTTAGTATTGAATTGATCTTGCGCGAGAGTGAGGATCGTTCTTTGCAAACTAATTGTGCGAGAGTGAGTTAGTTTGTTTATCAAGTGAATTATATCTTAACCGTGACAGAGATAAATTGATGATTCTTTAATTCTGTTTAGTTATGAATATCAAGTTGAAGGAACCCCTAGTCCCGATTCTCTCATCCTGATTTACTTCAATTACAGTTCGATTGCTTTTTACACAATTCTCGATTCGCTTAGCTAGTGAAAACTCAATTAGTTGGTACTTAACAACGAAGTCCTTGTGGTTCGATATCTTAATTATTACTTCGAGTATCCGTGCACTTACGGACTACAACAATGGCCCACAACTATTTAGGGTGTCGTACTTTGGCCCGCAGCTATCCTTTTTCCATAATGGTTTAGATTTTGTGTGTGTGTGTGGGGGGGGGGGGGGGGGTGGGGGGGGGGGGGTTGCAGGTGGCTTTCACCATTTTAGGATGTGACGTTTTGGCTCACGTGGCACTTGTTGGCCCAACGTTTTATTATCTTGGTTTTTAATCTATTCCAATATGTTTTGATAGTAAAAAACCACTTTACTAACATTATCTCTTGAGTATCTTATTTAGGTTGAAGATGGTGGATGATTTATGAAGTTCAAGCACAAGTTCATTTCAACTTTCATCCACATTAAGAAGGAGATTGAACTCTTATGGTGATCAAGACTTATTTCTCATAGTTTTATTTTTTATTCTTTAGATAAATGTAAAGTGCTTAAATTACTTCTTATTTGATAGCTCTTTCCTGCAAAATTCCTTGAATACACCTTTGATCATCTTGTTTCCCAAAATTTACTCATATAATTGAACCAAAGTTTTCATATTTTTGACCTTTCTATAGTATTTAACCCTAAAACCATATTTCTCCTTGCCAAAATTTTATGAAACTAGTATATTTAGAAAGTATACTCTCTAAGCTTTCCAACAATTCAAACAACACTTAATTCAGACTTCAAATGAGCTCAAACGAGCAAAATCAATTTGAACAAAATATGCAATCCGAATCTGGCCGAACCGAACCAGGCTGAATTGGCCCAAACCGAGCCTTTCGACCTCCAACAACTATTTCTTCAAGGAAAAATCCCTTTCAAAACTATATTTTTTCGTTCAAGGATTTATTTTTATTAAATTCATATTTGTCAACGTGGTGAAACCCCGAATCCTGAATTTATCCAAATTGAATTTTAGCCAAAACCATAAAACCACATTTTTGTTTTCTTGCATTAGAAGTTTCCAAAACAAAAAATAATATCATTTGAATCGTCTAGATATAGATCAATCGTGTAATCGGTACTTGACCGCCAGATCCTCGTTGGGAACGATAATCTTTTTATTACTTCGATAAATCCGTACACTTGCGGATAGCTATCAGTTAGTCTAGACAATTGATCTGCCACTAAATTTTCTTCCCCTTTTTTGTCTTTTATCTCAAAATAAAATTCTTGTAGGAGCAATATTCATTGAATCAATCTGGCTTTGCATCCTTTTTACTCACCAAGTATTTAATCGTTGAATGATCTGTAAAGACAACAACCTTAGAGTTAATAATATAGGAGCAAAATTTATTAAAAGCAAAAACAATGGCAAAAAGCTCCTTTTCGGTTGTCGCATAATTAATTTGTGCCCCATCTGGAGTCTTGCTGGCATAATAAATGGCATAAAGTTTGTTATCTTTTCACTGTCCCAACACTACTCCCACTGCTTGGTCGCTTGCATCGCACATCAACTCATAAGGGAGTGTCCAGTCCGGAGGTTGCATGATGAGTGCAGAGACAAGAGCCTTCTTCAATTTTTCAAAAGCTTCCGTGCAATCCCTGTCAAAGTGAAAATTAACATCCTTAGCCAATAAATTTGTGAGAGGCCTAGCAATTTTAGAAAAATCTTTAATAAATCGACGATAAAACCCGACGTGTCCCAAAAAGTTTTGAATTCCCCTGACTGAGGTGGGAGGAGGTAGTTTTTTGATAACTTCAATATTAGCTTTATTTACTTCAATGCCTCTCTATGAGATAAGGTGTCCAAGAATAAATCTTTCTTGAACCATAAAGTGGCATTTCTCCCAATTAAGAATGTGGGGTTATTTTTTGTCATGGTTAAATGTGTTTGACCTTTATTAAATTCACCTTAAATTAATAATATTTTTGTTTAATGGGTTCTGGCTTCCAATGAGCGCAAGTACTCATTGTTAATTATCCCTAAAATTAGGGTACCTTTGATTAAGAGATCTATATAATAAACAACATTCCACAAATTTGAGGGCAAATATATTTTATAAATGTTATATCAATACATGGCTCATGAAAGGCTTGAAATTTAAAATAATCTTCATCAGTCATGTGGGTATCTGAATACTAGGCTTTGTAAGCTTGATAGCTTATGAGTAGTTGAACTTCAGCCTTGATGACTTATGAACATTTGGACTTAATATATGTGCTCGGTCTTAATGACTTATGAGTATTTGAACTTGAGATACTCGGTCTTGATGACTTGTGAGTATTTTGAATTTGAAATACTCAGTCTTGATGACTTATGAGTATTTGAATTTAATTTATACTCAGCCTCAACGGCTTATGAGTATGCAATATCCGGCCTCAGTAGCTTATGAGCATAACGTCGTATTGAGGAATTACGCCCTGACGTTAAACGTCGACGTATGCACCTTCCAAATAATACTTCGTCATAATGTATTAAGGTTTTCAATGATATTATTTTGATAATCATTTTAATTCAAATGTGCAGTAGAGAAATGTTGAATATGGCTAAACCATATGGATACGATTACTATTTTATTACATTATATTTCATTTTATTCTTTTTGGTTTCTTTTCCTTTGAAAGAGTAAAGTTACTCTTTCGAGTTACTGTCTCATCAAATTCCACCCCGCTGTCCATGGCTAGCTTGCGATACTGTTGATCTTCCGGCGGAAGGAGCTCCGATAAGGGGAGAGGGGTCACGGCAAGAGGCGCCGGCAGAAGAAAGTTTGACTTCAGGATTTTGGTGTTGCTGAACTTGAACTTTCCGCAGAGGAAGCTTACGACGTTGATGAGCTACTCATCGGAGAGGCATCATCTCTAATCGGTAAGGGGGAGGCTGCGAATTCTTCCGTGCGGCGTCCGAAATAGGGAGGCGACAGGCTTTGATGGGATTCTAATGGAAGAAACTTTAGTGGAGAGGCATTGGCTCATGATTTCGGGCTAACGAGGCGTCTGCTCATTTCTGGAATGGGGAGGCAGTGAGATCCGGTGAAGATGTCGACGAGTTCGATACGAGCTGGCGAGCAAGGTGGAGGGAAGGTACTGGGACTTGGTGGTCACAACGCTGCGAGCTTCCAATGGGGGAGCCCGAGCCGCTTGTATGAAAATCGGGAGGCGGCGGGATTTTTTAGGAGTCACAGTACTGGCGAGCTCTCAATTGAAGACTCTGAGCTGTTCGTCAGAGTTTTACCTCCGACAAACCAGATTCTCGAGTGAAAATGGGGGTTGGAGAACTTCGCCGTAAAATGAAGGGTGTTAACGAGATGTATTCGCTCTTGCCAGCAGGAAGTGGATACAGGTTAATGAACTGGGCACTGGAGAGGTGTTCACTGGCGAGATCGAGAGAAACAGTTGGATCAGATTCCCCAAGAAATCGGATTTGATGATTTTTCGATTTCACTTCTTTCCGTCTCTGAGTCGGAATTAGTTTTTTTTTTATTATTCTTATTCTCTATTTAATCTCATTGAAATTTGATATATATTTTTTACTTTCCACGCCCCAACGAGGCGATGACGAGCACCACAACGAATTTGGTTAAAGTAGCAAATTTCCCCTTCGCAAATTTTGTTGCTTTTATTCTTCTTCTGACTTTCTCTTGTATTGCTGTGCTTCCTCTCAGACAATCGGCAGCCGGCTTTCGATAAAATTTTTTACTTCCATTAGCCTTTCATCACGGCAGCGAGGCGATAGCATCAGCAATTTTGGAGACCCAGGTAAGTCGATCTGAAAATATCTTAACGCTTCTTTCGGTATTCTGATTTTTATTCCTTTTTTTTTTCTTTCTCTGTTTTTTTTTTACGTGGACTTCTTCTTCCAAAAAGAATTGGCATAGAAATTTTAGGATATCTCATCGCGAGGCCTCTAGATAGGATATCTCGTCGCGAAGCCTCTAGATTTCAGAGCTTTTAAGATATACGATTCTAAAAAAAGCACTTCTAGAATCCTGTAGCGCTTTGTCATCAGGATATATAAAAAAATCCTGGTAAAAATTTAGGATATAAAATCCTGCAGAACTGTTGTCGTCAAGATGCAAGGGATCCTAGTAAAACTTTAGGATATGAAATCCTGGAAACGTTTTTTTTTATCAGGGTACACCTGGCAATTTTCTTAGGATATAAACATCCTTGCTCACGTTTCTTCATCAGGATACTATAGGATACATAGTATCCTGGCAATTTCTTAGGATATAGGGATCCTGGCTCACGTTTTTCATCTGGATAATCCTGACAATTTCATAGGATATAGAGATCCTGACAACGCTTTTTCATCAGGATAACTAGTGTCCTGGTAATTTCTTAGGATATAAAGATCCTGACAACGTTTTTTTATCAGGAAAACTAGTATCCTAGCAATTTCTTAGGATATAGGGATCCTGGCTCACGTTTTTTCATCAGGATCCAGGATCCTGACAAAATTTGCTCACCTTAGACCTTAGTAGTCGGCTGTTGTGAGTCGTCAGAGAGCGCTGTCCTCTGATGATCTTCTCTGGAGGGTTGTCTGTTTCTCATTTGAGTCATCTCTCTATCTTTTCCTTTGACTGCCTGGTCTAAAGACTTCTCTCCTTCTTTGTATTGCCAAGAGCCCTCCTTTTTATTTTGCCGAGAGCCTCTTGCTCTCAATCCCCTCCTCTAATTTCTTCATTGCTGCCGAAAGATGTTCCTTCTTTTTTTTTTTGGTCGCCGCTTGCTGCCCTCTTTTTTTGCTTTCGGCTGCACCCCTCTTCTTTATTTCTATTACTTTCTCTCTTTTTTGCCGAGACCACCGAGAGATCTCCTTCTCTCTTTAATTGTCTCCTCTTACTCCTCTTCTTGCCGAGAGACACACTACTCCCCTCTTTTTGGTTTCGGCTCCTCCTTTTATTAATTCCTTTAGTCCAAATGTCCAATCTTTCCGTAATTCAATTTCCCGTTTTTAGAGCTCATGATTTTCGTTTTTGGCTAATTCATCTCTTTTTTTAAAGCTTTATTGAATAATTAAATTTAGTTGTCACTTAATTGGTTTGATTTTCTTTGATTTGATTTATCTTTCCTCTTATTTCTCTTTGTGCTCCTCTATTTTATAGAAGCTTTTGTCAATTAACTCTAATTGATTATATTTATTCTCCCTGTGATTAGCTGACTGATTTACGCTCTTATTAATTTTGCTTCTCTCTCTTTTTTTTTAATCGATGGGTTTCCTTTTTTGCATTAGATTCTTTCTTTATTTGGATTTAATAGCTAAACATGGCATGAATTCGGTTGATATAGTCAAATTGATTTATCCGATTTTTTTTTTTTTGGCACGCTTCAATCTTCTACTTCATAGTCAAATCAATTTTGACTATTATTGATTTCTTTTACACGCCTCCAATTTTCTCCATGGTCAAAGTCAATTTTGACTT
Organism: Costus lasius; assembly: GCA_027563935.2. Taxonomy (NCBI): domain Eukaryota; kingdom Viridiplantae; phylum Streptophyta; class Magnoliopsida; order Zingiberales; family Costaceae; genus Costus; species Costus lasius. The sequence continues at coordinate 55,445,589 of CM050447.1, forward strand.
TATTATTTCAATAAAAAATTATGGTTCAACAAAGAACTAAGTTCACCTCCTCGCACCTCTACAAGACACGCGATAAATTAGATAAATAATCATTGAATAAAAATTCATGCACCAAAAAATCATCCATAAAAGCATCCATAATATTTTTAATAAAATCAAAAAAAATGGCCATCATGCATCGTTGAAAAGTGGCCGGCGTATTGCATAATCCAAAAGGTATGTGCTTATATGTGAAAGTCCCATATGGACACATAAAAATAATCTTCTCTTGATCTTCAGGATGAATAGATATCTGAAAAAATCCTGAAAAGCCATCAAGAATACTAAAATAAGAATTAGTGGTCAATCGTTCAAGCATTTGGTCAATAAAAGGAAGAGGAAAGTGATCTTTCCAGGTGGCTTTATTTAATTTTTGTAATCGATACACATACGCCACCCGGTTATCGTTCTCATCGGAAGCAATTCGTTATTCTCATTTCTTACTATTGCAACTCCCCCTTTCTTTGGAACCACATGAATAGCACTAACCCATTCACTATCAGAAATTGGGTAGATCACCCCTGCATCTAGTAACTTAAGAACTTCCTTTTTACCACCTCCTTCATGACAGGATTTAGTTGACGTTGATACTCAATAGAGGGCTTGCAATTTTCTTCAAGGTAAATCCTATGCATGCACAAAGAAGGGTTAATTCCACGTATATCATCCAATGAATATCCAATTACCTTTTTACGCTGTCGAAGTTCATCATGCAGTTTTTTCGTCTGAATTTGATCCAAAGCGGCACTCACAATCACCGGATATGTAGAGTCTTCTCCCAAGAATTCGTATCTTAATTTTGGTGGAAGCGATTTGAGTTCTAATTTATTTGTCTTCAATGGTTCAGGTTTTACCAGAATAAGTCTCTCAATTTTGGCCTTATATGATTCAATCGCCGGTCTCAAATCCAACATCTCTGCATAAATCTGAGCTTTTTCTCCAATATCCTCTTTATCTTCTTCTTCAATAAGGCACACTTCCAGAGGGTCTATTTCTTTCTTCAAATTTTCTTCCTTTGTTTCCAACTCAAAGGCATCAATATTAAAATAAGAATCTACAAAAGAGGGCTTTTTAAGAGAAGAGGAAAGATCAAAATCAATGTTATTCTCATCAATATTTAGAGTCAATCTCTCTCTCTTTACGTCTATAACAGCACCTGCAGTAGCCAGAAACAGTCTTCCTAGAATAATAGGCAATTTCGTGTCCCCCATTTGTAGCACTACAAAATCTGTAGGTACGAAAAATTGACCGATTTTTATAGGAACATCTTCCAGTATCCCCACAGGACGTCGAACAGATCGATCAGCCAGTTGTAGCGAGATAGTAGTTGGCTTCATGTCGCCTATGTCGAGTTTCTTGCAAATTGACATGGGCATCAAACTCACACTAGCACCCAAGTCATATAAAGCTCTTTCAAAAGACATGTCGCTAATCTGGCATGGAATTGAGAAGCTCCCTGGATCTTTCAACTTTTGAGAAATCTTGTTTTGTATTATTGGGCTGCATTCCTCTGTAAGTTCCACAGTTCCATATTTTTTTAATCTTTCGCTTGTTGGCTAGTATGTCTTTTAAAAACTTTGCGTAGGTAGGTATTTGTGACAAAGCGTCTGTGAAAGGAATGTTAATGTATAATTTCTTCAATACTTCCAAGAACTTGCCAAATTGCTTATCTAACTTTGCTTTTGCTAGCCTATGAGGAAAAGGGATAGGTGGAACATACGTAGGGGGTCCCACATAAACTTCCTCCTTCTCTTTCTCTACAGGCTTTTCCTTATCAGGCTGAGATTCTTCAAATTACTCTTTGTCAACTACAGGTATGGGCTCTTCCTCGGGCATCTGGGGTTCATCCAATTGCTTACCACTCCTTGTGGTTATCGCGCTACAGTGCTCTCTAGAGTTCTCCTCTTGTTTCCTTGAATTTCTTCCCATAGACTCATTTGCAATACTCGCATGTTGAGCTATCTGGCTCTCTAACACCTTGTTGTGGGTTGTCAAAGCATCCACACGAGATGTTAGATGCTTAATAACATCAGTGATGCCTTTATTATATTTCTTTTGTTATACAACAAATCCAAGAGGGTTTCCAAGTTAGACTTTTGGGGCTGTCCATATTACCTGGATTGAAAACTTGGTAGTGGCCTATTATTCTGCTGATTGTACTGTGGAGGAGCTTGCCCTTGATTGTTCTTATACGATAAGTTAGGGTAGTTCCTCCATCTTGGATTATAGGTTGCAGAATACGGGTCATTCACTGGTCTTTGGTTGCAATTTCCCAAGGCATTGACCTGCTCATGTATAGAGTCGTCTTGAGATGAAGCTATGAGTTGACAATCAGATGAATTATGTCATGAAATACCAGTGATGCCTTGCATTTTAGTAGTGATTTTTATTATTATTCTATGATAAATTTAGGCCTATTTTAATGTTTTTACACTCCTTTAAGGTTTATTTACTTAAAAGCTTCAGAATCTTCACCTTTCGTCTTTCTTGTGGAATTTCAAGTAAAATCATTCAATTTTGAAGTCTTCTTGAAGAATCTAAGAGCATGGAGCGATTTCTTATAAGAAGACGAAGCTGCCCGTCAAATTTAGGCTCAATTAGAGCTTTTTCTGGACTTCATGGCTAAGTGAACCCCACGGAGTTCACCGGTGATCTTGCCGAAGAACGAAACCCACAGCGCACTTCACTACCGGGTGAACCCGGCGGGGTTCACCGATGTTGTCGAGGGTATCCAAAACTCATAGTAGACTTCACCACCAGGTGAACCCTGACCCATGATTCTGTCAGAGGAAACCTGCGCAGAACTTCATAGTGCACTTCACCGGTAGGTGAACCCGGCGGGTTTCACCGACAGAACTGTATAGCAAGCTTCATTGCCTGGTGAACCCGGCGGGGTTCACCCGTGATGCTTTCTGGACAGCCCGAACTCTATTCGGATTTTCAATGATTTTGGGCCCGATTCAAGCCCAATTTTGGCAAGTAAGGACTCTTTGGAAAGCTGATTTGAAGGAGAGGGCAAGGAACATAAAAGCCCGAATTCTCGTGCTCTAATCATCGAGCAATCTTGCGACGAAGCGGCTAAGGTGGAAGAACACGACAAATAGGCGACTCTGAGGCGATTTTTGGAGATCTGATCATCGGAACACGGCGATTCTTGGTTATTTGTTTCGGTTTATCATCTCCTCCCTCTTAGAAACTCTTTCCTAGGATTTTCTTTTGTTTAAAGAGAGATTTTTGAGCGTTTCAATGATGATTGTAGCGTAAACCCTATTTCGAGGCTCGGTTGAAGCCCGCTGACGATTTTTATTTGGAATCCATGTTTTAATTCTGTTATTTGGATTATATTGTGAGCATATTTCACTTGATGTACTTATTTCATGATCTTTACCTTGGCCAAGTATTGACGTGTCCTAGTCGTTACGATTCATAACGAGAGTAGGATCGTAACGACGGAACCTCTTTGTGAAACTTGCGAAGACTCGACACGAGAGTGCTTGGTCTTCATTTGAGGGTTCATAATCTACCACGAAACTTATTGAGTTTGTCTAAAATGATCCACCACAAGAGTAAGAGACCGTTCTAGGTAAACACTGGGGTGTACACTCGAGAGAGAGCACCTTGTACCCTAAGGTTAGATTCCTTGTGCAAAATCATAAATCCTTATAACTGATATTTTTAAACATAATTAAGATCGTCAGTATGGTGGAAACCATAGCCTCGATATCTCTCTCATATATTTTCCTTACCGTTGTTGGTTGATTCCTTCGTTTGCAGTTTCACTTAGTTTTTATTTTAAGTTCTTAAAACCCTATTTTGATCAACTTAGATATCAAGAATTAGATTTTCTGGTACTTGACCTTGTTCCATGTGGGATTCGACATCTTTTGTATTACTTCGACATTTCCGTGCACTTGCGGATTGTGTCAACCACACACTTCACAAGAAATAGCATTAACGACAATTGAGGGGAAAGTGAAAGAATTAACTTCTGCGTTAAAGAATCTACCTTTGCCGCTAGAGATGTTAAGGAATCGTTACTATACTTACCAAGTCCCGTGGAAGTAGTACCTCGCTCATTGGACCAGTGGTTATGGTTCATGGCCATGTTCTCAAGCAAAGTAGTTGCCTCCTCCACGCTCTTGCTTATAATAGCTCCTCCAGCAGCAGCGTCCACAATCAACTTTGTATTGTAGTCCAATTGTAACATCCCTCAGAATCACACCCCACACGCATACAAGTAAAATACGGGGTTTCAAAAATTTTTACTCTTCCATTAAAACACAAGAAGAAAGCGGCATCGAAGGACATTACTACGGAACTGAAAACCGCACAGAACTGAATAGGATCGATTTACTAGGAAATAGAAATCCGGAAATCCAGAAAATCCGACAGCAAGTATAATAATTTACTGCTGCACAGACACGCATATCCTGGAATAAAACAGATGTCCACACTACACATATGTGGAAAACACAAATTCAGATATATTGCGGAATAAGAACAATAACTCTCAAATCGGACATTTCAGAATAAGAATAATTTCAAATCTCACGAATCCAAAACTCGTATCTAACAATTAAAACGAGACAACTATAATATAATATCCTGAAAACAGGCATAAGCCCTCAGGAGATAAAACGTATCATATAATTAAGTTAGGCACGCAGGCCTGACAGATTTTTTTAGAAGACAACTCTTAGAAATTAAATAAAACATTAGCATCATAGTAAATTCGTGAATTAGCTGTAGCGATCACCGTCCCAATGTCTCACCTGAAAATATTTAAACAATGAGGGTGAGCTAAAAAGCTCAGTGAGTAAAAGACACTAAAAGCCATCCATAGTACACATCAAAAATATCATGCATAAGTTGAAATACATTTTTGTAACAGATAAGATAAATCAACTTAACATGCACACTCATATCAGAAACAAAACATAATCAAATACAGATACTTATAACATTAGACATCAAGCATGAAGTAGGATATAAGTATTCCAACCCCTCCCTACTAAACACACTGCCTAACACATCTATAATACAGATCGAAACAGAACTACAGAAATCAGAACTGACAGACAGAAAATCAGAATTTTCAGAATCCAAACGGATAGTCTACATCGGAAACAGAAAGGCCACAGAAGGCCTGATGACCACAGAAGGTCTGACCCCACCTCTGCCGAGGACGAGACATGCATGCATATCAGAAACAGAATGGTAGAGGAGGTATCAGTGGGTGGCCCCCGTCTTGTCAGGACGTGGCACTCTGGCCTCCAAAACCCAGAACAGAATGGTAGAGGAGGTATCAGTGGGTGGCCCCCGTCTTGTCAGGACGTGGCACTCTGGTCTCCAATACCCAGAACAGAATGGTAGAGGAGGTATCAGTGGGTGGCCCCCGTCTTGTCAGGACGTGGCACTCTGGTCTCCAATACCCAGAACAGAATGGTAGAGGAGGTATCAGTGGGTGGCCCCCGTCTTGTCAGGACGTGGCACTCTGGCCTCCAATACCTATAACGGAACAAAAATAGTGTCTCAAGGGTCGTAGTAGACTATCAGCACCATTACAGCGCCACAGAAGGAGGGTAAGAACACAGAAGAGTGCTACACTAGGGCATAATTTTACAGAACAGATTATACTGAAACGGAGGAGTAGGACCAACCACTACTTAATTCTTACATCATGTCCAAAGTCTGACAAACCAGAAAATGACACACCCCAATATCCAGTCCTTAACAAATTACAATTTGCAGAAAATCAAAGCTGAACACACTTCATAATTTTTACCATCAACTAGAAGTAATATATGAGTGAATTCCTTAGATTTCATGCAACTATCCTTAATTCATGTCAGACCAGTCTATGTTCTCACAAAGGTTATAACACATTCAAAGTTTTCAGAAAATTCACAACATATAAACAGAACAGAAAATATTCACATAACAAACAATTAAACATAGAACAGAAACTATTCATGAAATAATTTCCTCAAAATTCCTAAAACCGTGAGCTATAAAATTACTGTAAGGGGCGCCAGTTTCAGAACCTTAACAGAACATACAAATTTCATGTAAATAATTTCAGTCCCCCACTACAGATAATTTTAATTACACGTTCGCGAAGAAAATTGACAAAAGCCCCAAAATTGGCTCGAACCATGATTTTCGAAAATTCCTAAGTTCTTAGTTAAATCCCCAATTTTGTTTTCTCTAAAATTTCTCATCAAGCAAATAAATTTTAGAAGAACTACAGACCACAATTTAAGAGATTAAACCATACAAGCTAAATTTTTCTCACAATGGAATATTCGTCTAACCAAAACATAGCAGATTTATATTGTCAGATTGCAACATATATTTTTGGTCCAATTTCGAACCAAAGCTAGTCAATATTATATTCAAAATGAAGCTCTCTGAATCTAGTTTCCAACAAAACTGGTTTCGCAAAATTTCGAATTGTAGGCGGGAAGATATAAGGGTTCGAACATAGGTGGGTCAGAATTTCAGATTTCAAGAAAACAGATTCATATATCAGAATTACGACATATATTTCAGATCCAATAACTAATCGAAAATAGGCGTTATGGGAGTCAAAATGAAGCTCTTCAAGCCTACGGTCTAATAAAACTGGTTTCACAGGATTTCGAGCTATACCTAGGGAGATACGAGAGTTCGAACACAAAAGGGTCAAGATTCTAGATTTTCAGAAAACAGATTTCGTAAGTTATATAACAATGCCGATTGCAACACGAATATAGTTCAGATGTGGTCGATATTACATAAGAATCAAAGCTGAGCGAATCTAGTTTCATACAAAATTTGTTTCGTGTGATTTGGATCTATAGATCATGAGATATTGAGGTTAAAGCACAGTAAGGTCAGATTGGCGACTACAATTTTCAGCAAGACAAAATTTCTGAATCATCATGCATATTCAGATCCGACCTATAGAATAGAAAAACACAGGATCTACTTGCAGATTTTTGGTTCATACAGATAATTATTGTAAATAGGATTAGACTCCTTAGGATCGAATTACTCACAGAAAATCGCCCACAGAAAAAAAACGCCACAACAGAGGGTCAGGGATCTCCAGGAACTTCGTCCACCACCAGTCTGCCACCACCAGCGTCAGAAATTTGCAGGAGGCGCCAAACACAGTAAGGGGCGACAACCACAGGCGGCTAGGGCAAGAAAACAACAAAAATCGTGAGGGAGAGGAGCTCTTCACGATATTTCTCTTTTTCTCCCACTCCAAACGGATCCAAGATCCAATAACCCAGTTAACTTAAGTGAAAATCGGTTTTAAGGGCTCACCTGGGCTTAACCACCATGCGCCACTCCAATAACACAGAAATATGCGCCACCATGGTGGAAGAATTCCAGGAGCAAAAAGTCAAGGTTGAGGGTTCGAAGCCCCAACCAAAATAATTATTTTTGCCCTGTAGGAAAAAGTCCTACAATTAGGCAAAAATTCCAAAATTTTTAATAGATAAAAATACAGAAACAGAATTTCTAACCTTAAATCATAATTCAGAAAAATTGAGGGCGTTACATCCTCCCCCCCCCCCCTTATAGAGCTTTAGTCCTCTAAAGCTGACCAAGCCCGTCACTGAACAGGTGAGGATGCTCCTTTCTCATATCTGCTTCAACCTCCCAAGAGGCTTCTTCAACAGACTGATTTCCCCATATGACTTTCACAAGTGGAATAACCTTATTTCTCAGCACTTTCTCTTTTCTATCTTCAATTCTGAGAGGTTTCACCATAAAAGTCATGTTCTCTTCAAGCTGAAGAGGTTCCGACTCTAAAACATGAGAAGGATCAGAACAATATTTTCTGAGTGCAGATACATGGAACACATTATGGAGGTGTTCCAGTGATGGGGGCAGAGCAAGTCGGTATGCCACAGGTCCAACCCTCTCAATGATATCAAAGGGACCAATGTACCTGAGACTCAATTTTCCCCTCTTCCCAAATCTCATCACCCCTTTCATAGGTGAGACCTTTAGGAAAACATGCTCTCCCACCAAAAACTCAAGAGGACGCCGCCTCACATCAGCATAACTCTTCTGTCTATCCTGAGCAATCTTCATCTTTCTCTGAATTTCTCTAATCTTCTCAGTGGCTTCCTGAACAGCATCAGACCTTAGCACTGTTCTGTCCCCAGTTTCCTCCCAGCATATAGGTGTTCTGCATTTCCTCCCATATAGGGCCTCATACGGAGCCATCTGTATGCTAGAGTGAAAGCTATTGTTGTAGGTGAACTCTATCAGTGATAAGTCCAGATCCCACTCAACAGACCAGTCAACCACATAAGATCTCAGAAGATCCTCAAGTGTCTGAATAGTCCTCTCTGTCTGACCATCAGATTGAGGATGATATGCAGTGCTGAAACTCAGATTAGTTCCCAAATCTTCCTGTAATTTCTTCCAAAACCTGGACAGAAATCGAGGATCACGGTCAGAGACAATGTCCAAGGGAACTCCATGCAATCTGACAATCTCATCGATGTACAGTTTTGCTAACCGATCCAAACTGTAAGTCATTTTGATCGGTAAGAAGTGAGCTGACTTCGTGAGTCTGTCCACAATCACCCATACGGCATTATGATTCCTTCTGGTATTGGGCAGTCCACACACAAAGTCCATACTGATATGCTCCCACTTCCACTGAGGAATAGGGAGAGACTGCATCAAACCGCCCGGCCTCTGATGCTCAGCCTTCACGGTTTGGCAAGTCAAACATCTGGACACAAACAAATGCACATCCTTCTTCATACCATGCCACCAGAAAGTCTTTTTCAGATCCTGATACATCTTGGTACTACCAGGATGAACGGTATACTTAGTGCAATGACTTTCCTTAAGAATTTCATTTCTCAACTCAGGGTCCTCAGGAACACAGACCCTTCCACGGAATCTGAGGAGACCATCATCTGACATACTGAAATTATCCACCCAGCCTTGCTCAGACCTCTCTTTCCACCGTAAAATATCCGGATCTGATTGCTGCCCTGATCTCAATCTCTGCAGTAACTCTGACTGAACCCTGAGAGAAGCTAGAAGACCGCCTCTCTCACCCGGAGTCACACTCAGATGCATGTCACTGAACTCCTGCAATAGTCGCCACTCCTGGACTCGCAGTGCAGCTATCTGAGTCACAGGATACCGACTAAGAGCATCAGCCACCACATTGGCTTTACCAGACTGATATTGGATGGTGAAGTCATAATCCTTTATCAATTCAAGCCATCGCCTCTGTCTCATATTCAGCTCTTTCTGAGTAAAGATATACTTCAAGCTCTGGTGATCTATAAACAATTCAAATGTCTGTCCAAATAGATAGTGCCTCCAGATCTTCAAGGCAAAAACTACAGCTGCCAACTCCAGATCATGAGTGGGGTAGTTTACCTCGTAGTCTTTGAGTTGCCTTGAAGCATAAGCAACTACTTTTCCTTGCTGCATCAGTACAGCACCCAGACCCTTACCAGAGGCATCAGTGTAAACAGTGAACTTCTCTCCATCACAGGGAATGATGAGGATAGGAGCACTGGTCAGTCTCCTTTTCAGTTCTTGAAAACTAAACTCACAATCATCAGACCACTCAAACTTCAAATTCTTTCTAGTTAGCTTAGTCAGAGGACCAGCTAGCTTGGAAAAACCCTCCACAAAACGGCGGTAGTATCCAGCTAAGCCCAGAAAACTTCTGACCTCAGTCGCTGTAGTTGGTCTTCCCCAGTGAAGAATGGCCTCCACCTTCACTGGATCCACAGACACACCCTGGCCAGAAATAATGTGCCCCAGAAAGCCAATCTGATATAGCCAGAACTCACATTTGCTGGCCTTAGCATACAGCTGCTTCAGCCGCAGAATCTCCAGCACCTTGCGCAAATCCTGAGTGTGATCTTGCGCATTCTTGGAGTAGATCAGAATATCATCTATGAAGACGACCACACATTTGTCCAGAAGTTCATGAAATACTCTGTTCATCAGATCCATAAACACTGCAGGGGCATTTGTCAGTCCAAAAGGCATAACAAGAAACTCATAGTGCCCATACCTGATCCTGAATGCAGTTTTAGGTACATCCTCCTCCTGAACTCTCAACTGATGATAGCCAGACCTCAGGTCAATTTTAGAGAATACAGTAGCACCCTGCAACTGATCAAAGAGATCATCAATACGGGGTAATGGGTACTTATTCCTAACAGTCACTTGATTGAGTTGACGGTAATCGATGCACATGCGCAAAGTACCATCCTTCTTCTTCACAAATAACACAGGTGCTCCCCATGGAGAAACACTGGGTCGAATATACCCCTTCTCTAATAATTCTTCCAGTTGCTTCTTCAGCTCTGTCAGTTCTGAAGTTGCCATCCTGTAAGGAGCTTTAGATATCGGTGCCGTGCCTGGCAACAACTCGATACCAAATTCAACTTCTCTGCTGGGTGGTAACCCAGATAAATCATCAGAGAAGACGTCAGTAAACTCTCTTACCACAGGAATTTTAGCCAGATCCAAATCAGGCTCAGTCTGCACCTTGACATGCGCCAGATACCCCTTGCAGCCCTGGGCTAAAAGCTTCCTGGCCTGCAGATGAGATATCACCAAAGGCTCCTGTTCTGAAATCCGGCCTTGGATAATCAGTTGCTGTCCATCACTTAGATGCAGAGTAATTAACTTTTCAAAACAATCTAAAGTAGCATGATAGGCAGACAGCCAATCCATGCCCAGAATGATGTCATAGTCTTTCATAGGAAGACTAATCAAATCAATAGGTAAATCATATCCTTCAACCTTAATCAAACAGTCAGGATATGCTATATCTGTAGATACGGCCTCACCCATAGGTGTATGAACAGAAATACAGAAATCAAGTATCCTAGGCAACACAGGCAGACATGGTGCAAAACATGCAGACACAAAAGATAAATTGGCACCAGGATCAAAAAGAATGCGTGCCAAATAACTAAACACATAAAGTGTACCTTCCACCACGGACTTCGAAGCCGAAGCATCCCTCTCCGCGATGGCATACACGCGAGTCTGCACAGTAGGCTTCTCACCCTGTCCTTTAGCATCCGGCATAGGACAGTCCTTAATCATATGTCCCACCTTACCACATCTGAAGCAAGCGCCAGTCTTCCTGTAGCACTCATTATCCTGATGTTTAGTGCTCCCGCAGTGGAGACACTTCCTGCCATTCTGAGAAACTGTGCTGACTGGCTTCTGATAAGGTTGGTATCTGCCCTTATGGTCTTTCTTCTTATTCTTGAAATTCTTCTTATCCTTACCACCCAGAGTGGGTGCGTAAGTCACAGAAGTAGGGGCGGATGCAGTGACTGGAATAGTATCTGCAGCCATCTCAGTAATGCACCTCTCAGCAGTGCGAGCCCTGTCTACCACTTCAGCATAAGTCTCCAAGTGTAGCATAGCTACCCTTGTCCTGATGTCTTTCCTCAAACCCCGCTGAAACTTCTTGGCTCTTCTTTCCTCGGTGTTGACTAAGTGAGGAGCATACCCCGACAACCGAGCGAATGTGGCCTCATACTGATCCACCGTTAGGTCGCCCTGCTCAAGATGAATAAACTCCACCTCGCGCTCCTCAGATAAGCTAGAGGGGAAAAACTTGGCATTGAACTTCATCATGAAGTACTGCCAATCAACATCCCTGGATTCAGTTGCCGCCAGTCGGACGACTCCCTTCCACCAGTCTTCGGCATCTCCACGCAACATGAAGACAGACAAACATAGCTTGTCTGCATCATCACAGCGCAAAACCTGGAAAATCTTTTCCAATGTCAAAAGCCAATCCTCGGCCGCTCTGGGCCCCGGACTACCATAAAATGCAGTCGGGTTCAGGTGCTGAAACTCTCGAACCAACCGAGCATATCGTTGATGTGCGCCATCACCCAGAGGAGAACCAGCGCCACCCACACCGTGTCCAGTTGGTTGTGACTGTGTCTGAGACTGTGTCTGCGTCAGCCGCTGCAATAACTGTTGCTGAACCTCCATGTGTTGCGCCTGCTGCTGCTGCATCATCTGAGTTTGCTGCTAGATGAAGGCGTTCTGTTGTTGTATCATAGCAGTCATAGCCTCCATGGCCTGCCTCAGATCAGACTGTTGATCACCGTTGCTACTGCTAGATCTTGGTCGCACCATTTTGTTTTTTTTTGTACCTGCATCACATAACACAGTAGAATAACAACCAATATTCAATCACGGATCAGATCCTATCTTGGTTTCTAGCAATACACAAACAGAGGTTTCCAATATTCAATCACGTATCAGATCCTATCTTGGTTTCTAGCAATACACAAACAGAGTTTTCCTTTCCCGGAGTTTCTAATTGCTAGTAATATCCTCTGATACCATCTGTAACATCCCTCAGAATCACACCCCACACGCATACAAGTAAAATACGGGGTTTCAAAAATTTTTACTCTTCCATTAAAACACAAGAAGAAAGCGGCATCGAAGGACATTACTACGGAACTGAAAACCGCACAGAACTGAATAGGATCGATTTACTAGGAAATAGAAATCTGGAAATCCAGAAAATCCGACAGCAAGTATAATAATTTACTGCTGCACAGACACGCATATCCTGGAATAAAACAGATGTCCACACTACACATGTGGAAAACACAAATTCAGATATATTGCGGAATAAGAACAATAACTCTCAAATCGGACATTTCAGAATAAGAATAATTTCAAATCTCACGAATCCAAAACTCGTATCTAACAATTAAAACGAGACAACTATAATATAATATCCTAAAAACAGGCATAAGCCCTCAGGAGATAAAACGTATCATATAATTAAGTTAGGCACGCAGGCCTGACAGATTTTTTTAGAAGACAACTCTTAGAAATTAAATAAAACATTAGCATCATAGTAAATTCGTGAATTAGCTGTAGCGATCACCGTCCCAATGTCTCACCTGAAAATATTTAAACAATGGGGGTGAGCTAAAAAGCTCAGTGAGTAAAAGACACTAAAAGCCATCCATAGTACACATCAAAAATATCATGCATAAGTTGAAATACATTTTTGTAACAGATAAGATAAATCAACTTAACATGCACACTCATATCAGAAACAAAACATAATCAAATACAGATACTTATAACATTAGGCATCAAGCATGAAGTAGGATATAAGTATTCCAACCCCTCCCTACTAAACACACTGCCTAACACATCTATAATACAGATCGAAACAGAACTACAGAAATCAGAACTGACAGACAGAAAATCAGAATTTTCAGAATCCAAACGGATAGTCTACATCGAAAACAGAAAGGCCACAGAAGGCCTGATGACCACAGAAGGTCTGACCCCACCTCTGCCGAGGACGAGACATGCATGCATATCAGAAACAGAATGGTAGAGGAGGTATCAGTGGGTGGCCCCCGTCTTGTCAGGACGTGGCACTCTGGCCTCCAAAACCCAGAACAGAATGGTAGAGGAGGTATCAGTGGGTGGCCCCCGTCTTGTCAGGACGTGGCACTCTGGTCTCCAATACCCAGAACAGAATGGTAGAGGAGGTATCAGTGGGTGGCCCCCGTCTTGTCAGGACGTGGCACTCTGGTCTCCAATACCCAGAACAGAATGGTAGAGGAGGTATCAGTGGGTGGCCCCCGTCTTGTCAGGACGTGGCACTCTGGCCTCCAATACCTATAACGGAACAGAAATAGTGTCTCAAGGGTCGTAGTAGACTATCAGCACCATTACAGCGCCACAGAAGGAGGGTAAGAACACAGAAGAGTGCTACACTAGGGCATAATTTTACAGAACAGATTATACTGAAACGGAGGAGTAGGACCAACCACTACTTAATTCTTACATCATGCCCAAAGTCTGACAAACCAGAAAATGACACACCCCAATATCCAGTCCTTAACAAATTACAATTTGCAGAAAATCAAAGCTGAACACACTTCATAATTTTTACCATCAACTAGAAGTAATATATGAGTGAATTCCTTAGATTTCATGCAACTATCCTTAATTCATGTCAGACCAGTCTATGTTCTCACAAAGGTTATAACACATTCAAAGTTTTCAGAAAATTCACAACATATAAACAGAACAGAAAATATTCACATAACAAACAATTAAACATAGAACAGAAACTATTCATGAAATAATTTCCTCAAAATTCCTAAAACCGTGAGCTATAAAATTACTGTAAGGGGCGCCAGTTTCAGAACCTTAACAGAACGTACAAATTTCATGTAAATAATTTCAGTCCCCCACTACAGATAATTTTAATTACACGTTCGCGAAGAAAATTGACAAAAGCCCCAAAATTGGCTCGAACCATGATTTTCGAAAATTCCTAAGTTCTTAGTTAAATCCCCAATTTTGTTTTCTCTAAAATTTCTCATCAAGCAAATAAATTTTAGAAGAACTACAGACCACAATTTAAGAGATTAAACCATACAGGCTAAATTTTTCTCACAATGGAATATTCGTCTAACCAAAACATAGCAGATTTATATTGTCAGATTGCAACATATATTTTTGGTCCAATTTCGAACCAAAGCTAGTCAATATTATATTCAAAATGAAGCTCTCTGAATCTAGTTTCCAACAAAACTGGTTTCGCAAAATTTCGAATTGTAGGCGGGAAGATATAAGGGTTCGAACATAGGTGGGTCAGAATTTCAGATTTCAAGAAAACAGATTCATATATCAGAATTACGACATATATTTCAGATCCAATAACTAATCGAAAATAGGCGTTATGGGAGTCAAAATGAAGCTCTTCAAGCCTACGGTCTAATAAAACTGGTTTCACAGGATTTCGAGCTATACCTAGGGAGATACGAGAGTTCGAACACAAAAGGGTCAAGATTCTAGATTTTCAGAAAACAGATTTCGTAAGTTATATAACAATGCCGATTGCAATACGAATATAGTTCAGATGTGGTCGATATTACATAATAATCAAAGCTGAGTGAATCTAGTTTCATACAAAATTTGTTTCGTGTGATTTGGATCTATAGATCATGAGATATTGAGGTTAAAGCACAGTAAGGTCAGATTGGCGACTACAATTTTCAGCAAGACAAAATTTCTGAATCATCATGCATATTCAGATCCGACCTATAGAATAGAAAAACACAGGATCTACTTGCAGATTTTTGGTTCATACAGATAATTATTGCAAATAGGATTAGACTCCTTAGGATCGAATTACTCACAGAAAATCGCCCACAGAAAAAAAACGCCACAACAGAGGGTCAGGGATCTCCAGGAACTTCGTCCACCACCAGTCTGCCACCACCAGCGTCAGAAATTTGCAGGAGGCGCCAAACACAGTAAGGGGCGACAACCACAGGCGGCTAGGGCAAGAAAACAACAAAAATCGTGAGGGAGAGGAGCTCTTCACGATATTTCTCTTTTTCTCCCACTCCAAATGGATCCAAGATCCAATAACCCAGTTAACTTAAGTGAAAATCGGTTTTAAGGGCTCACCTGGGCTTAACCACCATGCGCCACTCCAATAACACAGAAATATGCGCCACCATGGTGGAAGAATTCCAGGAGCAAAAAGTCAAGGTTGAGGGTTCGAAGCCCCAACCAAAATAATTATTTTTGCCCTGTAGGAAAAAGTCCTACAATTAGGCAAAAATCCCAAAATTTTTAATAGATAAAAATACAGAAACAGAATTTCTAACCTTAAATCATAATTCAGAAAAATTGAGGGCGTTACACCAATCCATTATAGAAGATATGGATTAGGACTCATTTCTCAAGTTCATGGTGTTGACACATACGCTGGAGCTCCTTGGAGCGATCCCATGCGTCATAAAGAGATTCTCCCTCACTTTGTCCAAAATAGGTAATCATGTTGCACAATTGGACTATCCTGCTAGGTGGAAAGTATTTGTTCAGAAAGGCTCTGGAAAGCTCATCCCAGGTGGTGATCGATCCTGCTGGTAGTGAATACAACCAAGCTCTCGCACGATCCCTGAGAGAAAACGGAAAAAGTCTCAGTCTTATTGCGTCAGAAGAAACACCATTAACCATAATAGTGTCACAAAATTCTAAAAACACAGCGAGATGGAGATTAGGGTCCTGATTCGGGGAACCCCCAAACTGATTTTGTTGGACCATCGTCATCAGTGCTGGCTTGAGCTCAAAATTATTCGCCTCCACATTAGGTCGAACTATACTTGAATTGAAACCCTGTATATTTGGTTCTGCAAAATCTATCAAAGATTGGTTGTTCACCGCCATTGCACCTTCTTCTGAAGTCTTTTGAGTCAGGAACTGTAATTTTCTTCAAAAGCGAAATGTGCGTTCAATCTCTGGGTATTGTTTTCTTCAAAACCCTGTATATTTTCATCAAAACCCTATATTGTCTTGAAATTCAAGTTACAGTTTAGTTCACTCATGGCACCCAAGATCAAACAAGTAGTTTCAAAAAAGAGAGGAAAAGGACCAGCCACATCTTCTTCACCACCAAATACCTATGGCATTGTTTTTAGGGATGAAATTCAAGAGTCGAGGTACAATCAATTGGTGGAAAGAAGGGTTATCAACATCAAATATGCTGATAGAAGGACTTTAGAGGCACTTGGGCTTTATGAGGATGTGATGTGGATGTTTGAGCATATTAGGGCTAGAAGATTTTTTGAGATGACGCCCTATACTTATTTGCCACTTACTTTGGAATTTTTGAGTAGCCTGAATGTAGATCTAAGAGAGTTTTCTGATGGACCTGCTGAGGGAGAGATCACATTTAGATTGGCTAATGTTGAGAGGAAGCTAACCATAAGAGAAGTCAGATCCATTTTTCACTTGGATTTTGGAGGGTTTACAGAAATACCAATTGGGTTCATTGAGAATGTATTCTTGAACTAGATTACTCACGAGACTCACTTTTCTACTGTTTCTGCTAGAGCATCAAAGATTACAAATCCTTGTATCAAGTATGTACATAGAGTTCTTGCCCACACTGTCTTTGGCAGAGGAGACAGTGATGGCATGGTGAGACAGACTGAATTTTACATTCTTTGGGGGATGCTGAATGGAGTAGTTGTAGATGTTGCTTTGTTTCTGATGAAACACATGGATAAAGTGGCTAGGGCAAAGAGGGGAGCAATTTTAAAATTATTATTTATTATTATTTAAAAGTTTCCCTTTTACAAAAATTTTAGCAAAAAAATTATTATTTTAATAAAATTTATGAAAATTATTATTATTTAATTTATTTTTTTAATATAAAATTATTTATTAATATTATGTTAGCTTTATTTTTAATAATTCTTTTATAAAAATTTTTTTTATAAATGTTATTTTTTTAAAAAAAATGACCAACACAACACTTTATCAGACACATTTTAATTTTTTCAACCAATAAAAATCTAAAGTTTTAGTTATATTAAACAGAGCCTAAATGTCATGCCCCGGCCTAAGGTTCTCCGGCGGACCTCTAGATTGGTGTGAAACCTAGATCTCCGGGTGCAAAATTACTCTCAAATCAAGAAAGAATCAGAAAACCCTAACCCTAATTCAGAATTACCTCTGGTCAAAGTCAAAATCAGATTTTACTGTGCAAAATCGAAAGCCGCTGCGCCACTCGAGTTAATCTAGATGCTGATGTCAGGATGTCGTCAGCGATTGATTTCACTGCGCGCCACTAAAATTCCTCCGTGCTGACGTCACCTTGCGTCAGCGCCCAAAATTGAATTTCGCCACCTGAATTCGATTTCGTCGCCGATCGTTGACTTTTGCATCGAATCCTCGAACCGAACGCCTGCCCGCATCATCTTTGTCTTCGCTTGCGAGAACAACGCCACCCGCGTCATTCTCGCCGGTGAACCTCGATGTCGAAGAAGGGACTTTCCGGTAAAGAAAGAACACGCACCTCTGCCCACCTTCCGTCCTTCGTCATAGCTCGAGCTTCGTCGCTGATGGAGACCGGATTGCCGAAAATAAGGGTATAGAAGAGGAAAGCTTTTATTAGTCTATTTGAAGCTACAAAACCTCTCTAGCTCTCACTGCCGACGACCCTCGTCGCCCACCCCTGTCCCACTTCGCTCCTCTCACCGGCGTCCCCTTTGTCGCTGGATTTCACCCCAGAAGCTTCCCTAAGCTTCAATATCGCACTCCCTGTCAGATGATCCCCTCTCGCCTCCTCCTCACAGCTCTTTAAGGAGGAGAGCCGCCGCCTGCTTAGACCATGTCACTCCTTCCTAAATCGGGAAGGCGATGTCGTCCACGCTCGATTGTGTTACCCGCGAGCTTCACCGCTGCGATCTCCACCCGCGCGCCACGTCGCCATTGCCCGAGCCTCACGGAGACACCGCATGCGAGCATTGCGGAGACGATGCCGCTCCACGTGAAGAAGACACACTCGTGGCTGGGTCAACATCGGGCGTTGACCACTCGATTCCCCCACGCAGACGAGTTCTGTTTTCACGAATTGGGTGTGGGTTTGGGCCTAGTTTGGCCCAATGTTCCCTAGGCCTGACACTAAATATCCCTCAGACATCACCGTTTGCTTGTCATCCGTGTGCCACAGCTCTGCCCCTTTGGTCGCTCGATAGATTTTGGGCGAGTGACCTTTCCCGTGCGGTGAAAGCGGATGCGGCTGGGTGCGGGTGAAAGTGGGTGCGGGCAGCTATGCCTGCATGCAATGTGTAGGCGAGCAGTGCAGTGTGCAGCATATGACAGCGACACTACGCAGGCGAGCATTATGCACCAGTGTGGGCGAGCCTGCCGTTCATTGTAGATGAGTGCTAGCGAGCCACCAGGCCATCGAGCTATGCTTTTTTGTAGGGTTGCATGCAGAGGCAACCCTACAATAAAAATTGAAAACTGATAGCGGCTGAACCAAGCAGACCGCACAAATAGGCTAAACCGGCCTTGTTGTGTGCAAAAGCAGCTTGCTCTACCACGTGCTAAAGCATAGCCGAGCACATATTTAACATTTAAAAAAGTTATATAAATTCTACTGTGTTTTGTTGATAAATTCTATGTATTGTTGTTCTTTATATATCATATAGTTTATACATGCTATTAGAAATTTTATTTTGTTTATAGGCATAATTTATTACAAATAAATGCATAATTTTAATTTATTAGGCGTATTTATTTAGATTAATTTTGCTCAATTGATTCATTAAAAATTATATTGTTAATTGACGAATTTTCTGTGTCGTTTATTCATTTTAGTAGATATTTTATGTATGTTGCAACATTAATATTTGTTATTAGAACATTATCTTGTTTTTGGCATAATTAATTAGGAATAAATATATAATTTTTATTCGTTATGTGTTATTTATATAGATTAATTATGCTCATTCTATATACATTTGATATATTATCTGCTTAGAGTAGTGATTAATATAGATGACTCTAAATTAAGTATACTTAGTTATACCTGTATTTTTAACACAGAGGTATAATGGTAAATAAATAAAAAAACTTAAGCTTATCTATGTTTTTCTCTCCCCCTCTCTCGATGTTTCCTATTTACCGCTGCCACTTCTCACGTCTAGTGCTCGATTCGTTGCCGTTCGAGCTTGGGCAGCCATCACTTCTCCTCCTTCATTGGGTGAGGTCAGGCGACCCTTTCGGCTATGTCTTCTTGGTGTCTTCGCATGTGTGTGCGCCAATGACATCTCCTCCTTGTTGGAACTCGCCTGTCCCATTGTCGAAATCCGGCGACCTTCCTCCAGTGGGGAAGCTTTGATTCGAACTCGTGGCTATGTGATTGTGGGGTTTTCCCTAATTTTTTATGGTCATTTGCCTAGTTTCATCGCTGCACTACCTGCCGTCGTTCGCTGCTACCTCCAGTCGCGCTACTTGTCACTACCTGTAGTCACACCGCCTGTTGCCATCTGCACGACCAGCTTCGCCACTGTGCTGCCTACCGTATACAGCCGTGTCGCCTGCTGCCTACTGCCTATTGTCACACGACCTGCAGTAGCATAGTCGTGTTGCCTACCACATGTTAGCTGCTATCATCTGTTGTTGTTTTGGTGTCATCGAGTCGTCATCATTCTACTATCTCGTTGCTTGTCTTCTGCCGCACCATTGCAGTCTGTCGCTACATTCTATTGCGTCGCCATTATGCTATCATCACCAGCAACCTAATAGCTCTGCTGATGCTCCCTGTTGCTTGGTTCTTTGCTTGCTCAGTTGTTGTTTGTTTGTCAAGGTGAGATGAAATATCCTTGTCCTTATTGCATGCAAATTCTATACTTAGTATTGAGTTAGTGTATATATGTATATATATCTATATATGGGTATATATATACACACACGCATATACTTGCTAATAGGTTTGTGTGTATAAGTATGAAAAATAATAAATGAGTGTTGGAATGATTATATGATAAAATAATGATTAGAATAAAGTGTACTAATTGTATATGCATGTGCATATGTATATATGGGTATACGTAGGTATATGTATATTCCGACTATGGGCTATTGAGCCATGGATCCATGTATTACATAATTGTGATATTGGCCTATCGAGTAGTTGCATGATTTGTCGTGCCACATTCTGATCTTTGTGTTAGTTAGTATTAGCCAATGTTTTGTAGTTTGGGCCAGCGGACCATTTGAGATACCATATGTTGTTTCATGACTATGGGCTGATTGTTTTGGTTACCTGATGGAATTCCTTCAGGATTTTTCCAGAGTTACCTGGGTGTTGGAAGCAATGGTGGAAACACTCTTGATAAGAGTGTCGGCTCGTAATGGAGTAGTTATGGTCATTGCTCTTGATTGCATGACACATATGTGGTTATTGTTAGGCCTTGGGCTGAATTTGGCCACAGCCAACCCAAATTGTAGCCTGGCCCAACCAGCCCTACCAACACTTTGACCCATTGTTGACTGGATCAGCTAATCGGACTAGGCGATTGCCCGGACCCAAATCTTCGTCAATGGCTAATTCGTGTACGCAAACATCGTGTGCGTGAGAGAGCCGAACGTCGCATCTGAGTGGCTTGTCAGCGAGGGCAGGTGATTGGCCCAAAGACCGAGGTGAAAAAAAAAGAGAGGTGAAGAACGATGACGGGCGTCATTCTCTAGGGATGAACATTATTCATTCAAACGCACCCCCTCTCACGCTCGGCTCTGCTCTCCGGCATCGCCTACCTCGTCGGACATCTTCCCTAAGCTCTCCCCACGCTTCCGGTGGTGTGGGCAGGTGGTTTGGATCGCGGCGAGCTCCCCGGTCTCTCCGTCGTCCCTGTTACTGCCGTTGCCACCGTCGCCAGTGACATCCTTTAGATAGCCTCGGAAGGCTCTACTGCAACCGTGTCATTGACTAGAAGGATCCAGCGAGTCCGCCGAGGTACTTTCTCGCCGTCCTGGCGCCCTCTTGGTCTTCGTCCTGGTCGAGCGATTCTCTCCCGGCGATGCCTCCCCTTTCCCCCTTCTACACTACATGACTGAGTTTGGCCGGACTCTGCGCTCCCTCAGCGAGCCCTCTTCCCTTCCCCACGAGAGTTCTAGTCTGCCTGCGTGCGGAAACTCCCGGACTCGGCTCCCCTATGTGCGAGCTCCCTTGGTCGACGTTGGTCATTGGTCGACTCCGCCTGCATGCAGATCCTTCTTCCATCCCCTCTCCTAGTGGTCTCCTGGCGTCCATATCTCCCCCGCCTCTCGTTCGACTCTAGAGTCCACTCAAAGTAGAGAAGGTCTCGTCCGCTCTATGCGCTCCCCGGCGGTTCTGGAGTCGACCCTATTCGTCGTCGACTATTCCTGCTTGTCTTTTCTCCATGCTTGTCTCGTACGAGCTGTTCCTTTCGACGCCGCCGGCCGCTGGTGGTGACCTCGTCGCTGGCATGCAACGCCTCCCGGTGTCTCTCTTAGCCAACCGTGGATGCATACGAGTCAAAGCACGTCGACGTGTTGGGAGCTCAGATCTGTCCGCTCTTGCCGTCAACATGAAAGGACATAAGACTCGTTAGGAGGAATCCCTTTGGTGGCTCCCCACATCAGCCTCCAGCGTGCGACGCTATTGAGTAGTACCGGTGGCCGCCATGGCGTTGCGAGTTTACGGGTGTGCCCGTCCTTCCCCGGTGGGACGTCCGGCCACCAGTTCTCATCTCTTCTCTAGCGTGCGAACGCATCGTCCTCGTCGCCCACAAGGTTGAGACGTATCTGACATGTCCGACATGGGAAGTGGTGACGAAGAGATCACATCCCCATGGACCCCCATCTGACGTGGTCAAAATCAGGTGGGTCCGCTTAGGGTTTGGGTGAACCCGGTTTGACTCAGTGACACCGAGCGTCGGTGAATCACGAGCGTTGATCTCAGTCTTGTTGGGACGGTAGAGATCCCCGCTGAGTCCTTGGTCCAACTGGGGGTCGGTTCGAGGAACTGTTACCCCCCGGTCGTGCCCAATCTCATTGTCTTGACTGTGGTGCCCCTGCGTGGGTGTGTCTGGACTGGAGTCAAGTGTTGACTCACATGTATTTGGATTTAAAAATTTCTTACGATAAACAAGGGCATGATAGCTTGGTATCAGAGCAGGGTCTGCGCATTCCAACTTGCACGAGCGTCATATGGGTAATTCTTCAAACCCACCTGCGTGTATGCAGATGGTGTCTTTGACGGATAGCATATTATAGTCCCTCGAAGACATAGTCGGAGATGGGGTTTTGGACCCCCGCATCTCAGTGGGGATCATCTCCACACTGCTCGTCTCCAATGAGCGGCTTGTAGCTCAGGTAACTCGACTCACCGAGGAGCTAGAGGCATGTCAGGCAGAGGTCGCATTGCTGAAGCACACTACGGTGGCTTCGATAGCCCTGACTGTGGCCGATCTCGGCTAGGAGACCGTCATGTGACGACGTGTCCCGGATCCTGCCCCCTTCAAAGGGGTGCGTTGCTCCAGGGAAGTTGAGAACTCCCCTTGGGATATGGAAACATATTCCCAAGATACTCAGATCCCCGAGGGGGAACAAGCCCAAGTTGCATCGCGTGTCTTTCCGGAGACGCGAAGTTGTGGGGGCGGACTTAGGCCGCTCCCAACTTACTCGGGATCGATCTAGCTCGTAAGCTCTCTTGGGAAGAGCTCAAAACAGAGATCGAGGCTCAGCTCCTTTCAAGGAACTTGACTTGTTCTGCGAGGGGTGCCCTCGAGGAAGTCTGATATGTTGCGAACATCCGAGACTACACGCAGCAGTTTTATCAGGCTATGAAAGCTTTGACGGACCACATGGGGTCTGTGGGACAGGCCCCTCCTTAGCCCCTGCCACTGCGAGTGGTACAGCTTCTGACTCGCGAATGAAGGGTTCGTTTGCCATGAGGGGCAAGAAGCCATCTACACAGAAGGATCGGCTCATGACATCAAAGACGATGACGGCAGTCGAGGACCACCCACCCACTCCAACCTCAGGAGAAGAGAGTAATGTGCAGGATCAGGAGGCGCTCTTGAATCCCCTTGTGTTAGGCACTGCCTCTACTAGTAGTGAAAGGCTTATGTTGTTATACATTGTATCTCTTATAAATTCTCTATAGGTGAACGCTATGATTGATACAGGTGCATCGCACCTTTTCATAAGCGAAGCCACGGCTAAGAGAGTTGAACTTCAGATGTCCCCAGCACGGGACCGAGTGAGGTCGGTTAGTGCAGTAGACCTGGAGGTCTTAGGGATATCGTACAATTTGGATATCGTAATTGGCAGTTGGCAGGGCTACTGTCATGCGAAGATTTTGAAACTCACAAATTATGAAGCTATCTTCGGCCTCGAACTATTGGTCAAGGCAAAGATAGTCATGATGACATATTTGTATGGGATACAGATATATGATGAGGACGCCCCTTGCCTCATGCCGTGCATTGGAAGCACGGAGCTAAGGTAGGGAAAAAAGAGGGACTCCCAGGGAGTGCCCTTGTCTGCAAATGCCTTGGCTGCAGGGTTGCATCAAGCAGATCCGACGCTTTATGGCCGTTTGGGTGGAGGGCCCCCACCCGGAAGGAGTGAGACTCCCTTGGCAGTCAAGAGAGTGTTGGAGGGGTTTGCTGACGTGATTCTTTCAGAAATACCGAAGCACCTCCCACCTAAGAGAGAGATTGACCACAAGATAGAGCTTGTGGCAGGATCTACTCCCCCATCCAAGACTCCTTATAGGATGCCACCGGCAGAGTTGGCCGAGCTCTACAAACAACTCGATGAGTTATTGAAAGTAGGGTTTGTGTGGCTGATCGTATCACCGTATGGAGCCTCGGTCCTATTCCAAAAGAATAAGGATGGGTCCTTAAGGTTCTGTGTAGACTACAGAGCCTTGAACAAGATAACAGACCGGGACTATTACCCCATTCCATTGATCCCAGATATGTTGGACAGACTGGGAAAAGCTAGGATATTCTCCAAGCTTGATCTGAGGTTAGGGTACTGGCAGGTCCGTATCGCTGAGGGCGATGAACGGAAGACAACCTGCGTTACCCGATATGCCCTTTGGGCTAACCAACGCTCTAGCGACATTTTGTCGTCTTATGAATCAGGTGCTTGCACCTTTCCTAGATGACTTCGTTGTAGTATATCTAGACGACATCATGGTATATTCCTCAAGCGTTGAGGAACACTTGACTCACTTGAAGAAGGTTCTTCAAGTTTTGAGAGAGAACCAGCTTTAGTTAAAGCTAGAAAAATGCACTTTCATGTCAGAAGAAATTTCCTTCCTAGGACATGTGGTAGGCCATGGCCAGGTGCAAATGGATAGGAGCAAGGTCCAAGTTCTTGTAGAATGGCAAGTTCCATTTAATCAGACCAAGCTGCAGAGTTTTCTCGGTGTAGTGAACTTTTATCGAAAGTTCATCCAGGGTTGCTCGAAAGTAATCACGCCCCTCAGCAATTTGCTAAAAAAGAATTCCAACTTGTCTTGTAATGATTGGTGTCGGTCTGCCTTTCAAGAGTTGAAAGAGTGCATTGCTTCTGAACCAATCCTAAAATTACTGAATTTCGGGAAACCTTTCGAGGTTCACACCGACGCTTCAGATCAAGCAATTGGTGGCGTTCTAATACAGGATGGACATCCTGTTGCCGAAAGTTGAATGAGACGAAACAGAGATACTCGGCACATGAAAAAGAGATGGTGGCAGTGGTTCACTACCTCCGGACATGGTGAGTCTACCTCATGGGTTGTGTTTTTGCGGTAAAGACTGACAATGTGGCGAACACATATTTCACCACGCAAAAGAAATTTTCGGCAAAATAGGCTAGGTGGCAGGAATTCCTAGCAGAATTCCAGTTCCAGTGGGAACATAAGCCTGGAAAGGCTAATGTAGTGCCGGATGCACTGAGTAGGCATAACGCCTTGGTCTGCTATGCGATCTCCAGAATAGAGGGAGATCTCCTTACGATGATAAAAACAGCAGCTACTCTCGATGAAGCATATTGAAAACTAGTTCAACAAATCAAGTCGGGTACAATCTGATGATATTACTTAGACATCGATGACGTCATAATGGCCCGTGGAGGAAGGCCACTAATCCCCACATTTGGTGGATTACGACGAGAGCTACTTAGGTAGCTCCACGATATCCCTTGATTGGGTCATCTGGGACAGAGGCGCATGATCACCTTATTGTCTAGGTCATGCTATTGGCCGGATATACGTGCCGACATTGATATGTATGTCCGCACCTGTCTTGTTTGTCAACGAGACAAGGTCGATAGGAGATTACTGGCTGGGTTGTTACAACCCTTGCCTATCCCCGAGACCCCCTGGACAAGCATATCCATGGATTTTATCGGTGGATTTCTCAAGGTCGAGAGGAAAACATTGATACTCGTGGTAGAGGATAGATTCTCTAAATATGGAGTCTTCATTCCAGCACCCAAACCTTGCTCAGCTGTAATGGTAGACGAGCTATTCTTTCAGAATGTGGTAAAGAACTTTGAGATCCCGGAGGACATTGTGAGCGATAGGGATGCCCGGTTTACCGGACGATTTTGGTTAACATTGTTCGAAAAGCTGGGAACGAAGTTAAACTTCTCTACAACGAACCATCCTCAGACGGATGGACAGACGGAATGGGTAAATGCCCTTGTGGAGGACTGCCTTCATCACTATGTGACTGCGAGTCAAAAAGACTGGGTGAAGTGGATGGATTTGGCACAGTTTGCCTACAACCTCCACAGATCCTCGTCTACGGGGCACAACCCCTTTGAGCTGGTATTAGGAAGACAACCCCTAACCCCCGTTGATATTGCAATGAGGGACTCTAGTGGGAGGTGTCCTGCCACACAACGGGAAACTCGAGAGCGAGTGGAGTCGCTCAAAGAAGCGAGGGAAGCTAGCCGCCCGACGAATGCAATATTATGCAAATCGTCGACGTCGAGATGAAGAATTTGCCGTAGACGACTTAGTTCTTCTTTGACTTACCCCGCAGATATGGAGGAAGATATCAGCAAAGACAGCACATCAGGGGCTTATTCAGAGATACGATGGATGAAGCTTATCGAGTCGGCTCAGTAGCATATCGTTTGAAGCTTCATGATAGGATGAAGTTACATCCAACTTTCCATGTGAGCTTTCTAAAGTGATTCCATAGGGATTCGGGGGATCTCACTCAGCCCCAATCTCTTCGTGCACCTTCGACGGTCCGAACGGAGTTCGACAAACGGATCGGGGAGGTTTTGGATCATCAAGTTTTGGGACATAGTAGGATGAACCGACGAACAAAGTTTTTGGATTGAAAGGAAGGTTCTCCAATAGAAGAAGCTACGTGGTACAAGGCTTCCGAACTGTAGCAGTTCGAGGATGAAATCCGATGATATTTTGAGTCACCGAGGATGGCGACTCGCTCCGAAAGGAGAGAATGCTAGGCCTTGGATTGAATTTGGGTATGGCCCAAATTACAGCTTAGCCCAAGTAGCCCTACTAGCCCTTTGACCCATGGTTGACCGGGTCAGCTAATCGGGTCGGACGATTGCCCGGACCCAAAT
The DNA here is from genome assembly GCA_027563935.2 of Costus lasius. Lineage (NCBI taxonomy): Eukaryota > Viridiplantae > Streptophyta > Magnoliopsida > Zingiberales > Costaceae > Costus > Costus lasius. Next base: position 55,472,571 of record CM050447.1, read on the forward strand.
CTTCATCAACGGCTAATTAACGTGTGCAAACATCGCATGCGTCAGAGAGCTGGATGTCGCTAGAGCGGCGTGTCAGCGAGGGCAGGTCATTAGCTCGAAGATCGAGGTGAAAAAAAAGAGGTGTGACGAACGACGATGGGCGTCATTCTCTGGGACGGACGTTACTCGTTCAATTGTGCCCCCTTATCGTGCTCGGCTCTCCACTCTGGCTCTCCTCTTCGGCACTGACGACCTCGTCGGACATCTTCCCTGAGCTCTCCCCGCGCTTCTGGTGGTATGGGCGGGTGGTACGGATCGCGGCCAGCTCCCCGGTCTCTCCGTTGTCCCCATTGCTGCCGTCGCCTCCGTCGCTGAAGACGTCCCTCAGATAGCCTCGGAAGGCTCTACTGCTACCCGCATCGTCGACTAGAAGGATCTGACAAGTCCACTAAGGTATTTTCTCGCTGTCTCGGTGCCCTCTTGGTCTTCGTCCCGGTCAAGCGGTTCTCTCTCGGCGACACCTCCCCTTCCCCCTTCTACACTGCATGCTTGAGTTTGGCCAAACTCCGCACTCCCTCAGCGGGCCCTCTTCCCTTTCCCCACAAGATTTTTGGTCCACCTATGTACGGAAACTCCCGAACTCAGCTCGCCTGCGTGCGAGCTCCCTTGGTCGACGTCAGTCGACTCCGCCTACGTGTGGATCCTTCTTCCGTGCCCCTCCTGGTGGTCTCCTGGCGTCCGTATCTCTCCCGCCTCTCATTCGACTCCGGTGTCCGCTCGAAGCAGAGAAGGTCTCGTCCGCTCTCCACGCTCCCTGGCGGTTCTGGAGTCGACCCTGTTCGTCGCCGACTATTCTTGCTTGTCTCTTCTCCCCGCTCGTCTTGTACAGGCTATTCCTTCCGACGCTGCAGGCTGCCAATGGTGACCTGGTCACTAGCGTGCGATGCCTCCCGATGTGGCTCTCAACAAACCGTGGATGCATATGAGTCAAAGCATGTCGATGCGTTGGGAGCTTGGCTCCGTGTCCGACGTGGGAAGTGGTGACGAAGTGATCACGTCCCCGTAGACGCCCATCCGACGTGGTCGGAATCAGGTGGGTCCAAGATGCGTTCATTTACACCATGTTTTGCCTATATTTTAGATCATTTTTTGGGCTTAATTGAATGATTTTATGCAATTATTAATGTTTTTACTTCACTTTGCATAGAACCTTCACTTTTCTTAATTTTATTGAAAATGTATATAAAATGGCTCAAAAATGATGGATTTTGGGAGATTTGAAGCCATAATACGATTCCCGAGGAAATCACGAGTTTACACGTCAAATTTGAAGCGAAAATAGTGAAAATCGTGACTTTCACAGCCTTGGCCGTAATTTGGGGCCGGCCGTAAATCTGGTGTTCGAAGGGCGAAAAAACGGCTAAGTTAAAATATATACAGAAACTTTCACGGGTGAGGCTGTGAATCCATCACGGACCGTGAAACTTTCTGTGTACAAATAGAGCTTATTCACAAATAGAATTACGGCCGCAACCGTAAATACATTACGGACCATGAAAACATCCGCCCCTTCAGTTTTTTACTTGATTCGACTCCAAATTGAACCAGAATTAAACCAAACTCTCCAGAAACCTTCCTAGATAGGTTCTATACTGATTAGACTATAAAAGGAATGGTTTTGGATGGGTTTCGGGGGCTTTGAGGCACGAAAACGAAGGGCTATAGCGGCGACGGCGGAAATCAATTTTAGGGCAAAATTTTGACGAGAGATCACGCAAAGGAGGGGATTTGATGCTTCATCTTCATCACCAGATCAAGGGGAAGAGTTCTAATTACTTTCCTAGTGTCTCTTTGCATTATTTTTGAGAGATTACATGTTGAATTCATCCTTGAAAATACTGTTTGCTTTGAACATGAACGTGTAATTCTTATTTTGGGATTTGGGGAGTAGCCCATTGACGATTCATGGATTATATCTATTATTTGAAATCTTTTACATAAATTTTATAGATTTCATTTGATTAGAATTGTGTTTATTCCATAAATTACCCTGATCAAGTAATTTTACCTCTTAGACGTTGCGAGAAGGACCGAGAGGTGAATCACAACATCATATCTATTCTTTTCAAACCTACGAATCCGATCACTAGAGTAGTTCGGATTCGTTTGAAAGATTCCATGGTTTTTCACAGAACTTAATGGGTCTAGTTACGTTAACTGTCACGAGAGTAGGGAGTTAGCGTAGCTAGGTACCAGATTACGCTTCGAGAGGAGGTAATCTGTACCTTAGGAAAAATTTCTTTCAACACTATAATTTTCTGTTCAAAGATTTTATTTTTATTAAATTCATAATTGTCAATGTGGCGAAACCCCGAATCCTAAATTTATCCAAATTGATTTTTACGAAAAACGCTACCTCTATTCCTTTTTATCTGTACTTAGAAGTTTCCAAACAAAAATCACGATTTGATTCGTCTAGATATAGATCGACCGTGTAATCGGTACTTGACCACTTGATCCTCGTTGGGAACGATAATCTTTTTATTACTTCGATAAATCAGTGCACTTGCGGAAACCTATCAGTCCACTTAGGGTTCAGGTGAACCCGATTCGACTCAGCGACACCGGGCGTTAGTGAATCGTGAGCATTGATCCAAGTTCTATTGGGACGGTAGAGATCCCCACTGAGTCCCTAGTCCGACTGGGGGTCAGTTCGAGGAACCGTCCCCACCGGTCGTGCCCAATCTCACAGTCTTGACCATGGTGCCCCTGCGTGGGCATGTCTGGACTTGAGTCAAGCGTTGACTCATATGTATTTGGATTTAAAAATTTATTACGGTAAATAAGGGCGTGACAGTTATCATATTATGTTTGATGTTAATTATCATCACGTGGAGTTATTCTATATACATGGTAGATTGATGTATCTGAATTATTGATGCATTGCTATATCTTGTGATTCCTACTTTGCTATTTAAGCTAACCCCTATTATTGTTGCCTTCATATAGCAAGATTGTTTCTGATGATGGCTAGATATAGAGAACACCTGGACTATGTGGATATTATTGATATCTGAGAAGATAGATAGAGATGTACTTGAGTATGAACTGAGATTATTAGCTGTGATAGACTTGATATTATTATGATGTATTAGTGTTTCGATATTTTGGTTGATCGGGTTATTCTGATCCTGGTGTTGGTATTTGTGATTGATCTAGGTTCTAATAATTTGCCTTGGTTTTCTATGTGGACAATTGTTGAAAACAGTTTTATATAGTGATGATTGTGGATATACATATTTTATTATGTTGAACTAGATTGTTTATTTAGTTTTTAGTGAGGATATATTGCCCTATGAGTTAATTTATCATGCTCCATGAGCAACTTGCTAATCTTGGTTAGGTTAGTACTTGTTTGGGGCATGACACACTTAATGTTCTATTTTGATTGGTTGTAACCAAAGTGATGTCTAGAAACATTTAGTTATGAATTATTAAGTTAAAGTACACATAATTTTGTATTTTAATTGTTTGTAACAGTATAGTCACCCAAGTGACCTCTACAGTGAAAACTTTTAATTATGGATTATTAAGTTAAAGTATATTTAATCTTTTATTTCAACCATTGTTATAGTATAGTTACTAAAGTGACCTCTGCTATGAAATCTTTTGATCATGAATGATTAAGTTTCGATGTATGTTTTTTCTTTATGTGGGCAACTTGTCAACCCAAGGACGATTGTTGTTTGACAAAAGAATTATATACACATGTGATAATGAAAGTGTAATGATTGTTAGGTGTCCATTTAAATACTTAGTCAACCCAAAGAAAGGCTAAGCACTTGATTGGATTTTATCATCAATACTTGATTACTACATAAGATAACTAAATAGTGGATCAATTCTCTATCCAAAGGCTATATTTGGTGTTACTCTAGTTATCTTGAGATGAGATTGTGTTATTGATATAATTATTCACTACTTGTTATAATTATATGCATTTGTGAGCTTATTGTGCTTTATAAATTGTTCTCTTAGTATTAACACTTCTATTGTTACTCTTAATATTACTAGCAATTCAGTTTTGAATGGTGGCAATATTAAGACTTAATTGTGGTACTATGATGTATGGATCTAGACCTTGCATTGAAAGAGTCATGTCCTACACCTCTTACAAATCAAAGCTTTCTTGAGGCTAAGGCTTTTTGAGAGGTGGGATCGCTCTTATCACGCGAGTCTTATGATCATAAAAAAAAATGCTAAGTCAGAGATTTTTCTAGTCACTATGTTAGAGGAGATCCTTTGAGAAACGTGATGAATGCAGTTATGATATTTGTGTTTAGTGTATAAAAAGTAAAACTACTAACAAGAGAAAATTAGTAGTTGAGATAATTAAAAATGTCCTAGAATTAATACATACAAATATGTGTGGGTCATTTCTTACATCTTTATGGAATGATTAATAATATTTTATCATATTTATAGATGATTATTCTAAATATGGCTATATTCAATTTAAGGAGATGCATTAAAAAACTGTAATCTACAAACTCAATAAAATTTCTATAAAAACCTATAAACAAAACCCCTTACAAGTTATAGATATATAAGAAGTCTATCATAAAGTATATTCTAAGTGGTCATAAACTTCAAATTCTATGATTTCAAGATAAGAATCTTTTCAAATAGGAAACACTAGGTACTTTTAGGATGTTGAGTTTATTGTTGGGGTGGGGGGATAATGTTCCTCTTCCATCATGATCAAGTTTTTATTCCTAATATGATTCAACAATATCTAATATAAATAGATGACAATGTTGAGCTTCTTACCCATCTCTATTATTCATAAAGAGTATGAGGATCAAACTCAACAAACTCAAATTCAAGATGAACTAATGCCTTTTAAGAAGATCCATGAGGGAAAAGAGAGGTGCAAGTTTGAGTGATTATGTTGTATTTCTTCAAGAATATTAGGATAATATTGACTTAGTGGGAGATGATCCACTCACCTTCTACAACATAATTAATAGTTCTAATTCTCAAAAGTGGATCAATGTCATAGGTGAGGGATTTTAGTCCATGAAATACAATAACATTTGAGATCTTTTTCTATTGTTGGAAAGTGTAAGACCTATTAGTTACAAATAGATTTTCAAAACTAAAAGGGATTGACAAGGCACTATAAAAATACATAAGGCTCATTTTATCACCAAAGGATTTACCCAAAGGAAAAACATTGACTATAATGAGACTTTCTCTTAAATTTTGTTGAATATGGTGTTGGTAGCACATTTTAATCTTGAGCTTCATCAAATAGATGGTAAGATAATTTGTTTAAATAGTGACATTGAGGAAATAATTTATATGTTATAACTAGAAGAGTTAACTTTAGATAAATTTGACCAATTAGTTTGTAAACTTAAGAAATCTATTTATGGGCTCAAACAAGCTTCCCATCAACTGTACCAAAAGTTTCATTAGGTTATCGTATCACTTGGTTTTGAAGTGAACATTGTTGAAGATTGTGTGCACCAAAAAGTTCAATGGGAGTGATTCATTTTCTTAGCTCCATAAATGGATGATATTTTATTTGCGAGTAATGATATGCAACTACTTTAAGAAACCAAGAATTGTTCAGGGCAATTTGAAATAAAAGATCTTAGTGAAGCATCCTTCATATTAGGAATCTAAATTCATCATGAATATTCATGGGTAATTCTAAGTAGGGGTGAGCATTCGGTAATTATTGTTTACCGACTTACAGATTACCAATTTTACCGAAATTTTTTTTCTTTACCGTTACCGATATCGATTGTGAAATTACCGAACGGTAAATTACCGATTTTACCGATCGGTAAAATCGGTAATTTTATCGATTTTACCATTGTTCTTTTGTTTTTAATATATTGATTTTCCAATTATTATTTACAGATAGCATTTGTGAATTGTGATCCAGGATTCCAAGTTGCATCAGCCATCAGGGCGCAGCACCATAGCCAATTAGCCATCTTCTCCTGTTCTCCAATCTGTACCTGAGATTTGTAATTGTTAATTTATTATTATTTATTACCGATTTGCTTCTGACCCATTTGATAGTTGTAATCTCATTTGCTCATTTCTGTCCTTTCTGCAGATAGAGCATCAATTTGTAATCTCATTAGTTAATAGTTATCCTGTATCTCTATCAATTTGTAATCTCAATATCTCATTAGTTAATAGTTATCCTGCTTGTATTTGCCAAATTCAACTACCAATCTAGCATCACAAATTCAGCAATTTCAGCATCAAATTTTAGCATCAAAGGCTCAAAGCAATCATCTAAGTTATCAACAACAATAAGATAGAAGATTAGAATCCAACAAATTTCAGCATTAGTTATCCTGTATAGCTGAGAGAAATTTAGTTGCAAGATAAATCCAACAATTTCAGCATCAAATTTTAGCATCAAAGGACAAAGGCTTGAAGCAATCATCTAAGTTATCAACAACAATAACTCAATAAGATAGAATCAAAGCCAAAATATCAATGCATCCAAAATAGTTCAATTGTTCAAATCTCATCAATACTAATACATCCAAAATAGTTCAAATCTCATCAACAGAATCTCATCAATCACATGATTCACGTTCACATCCAAAATATCAAAATAAGGCTATAAGCTGATAAGTGATAAGCTCCAGCTCCACCCTCCACGGTTGTGCAGCAGTTGTAGCTCCACCCTCCATGGCTCCACAGGGCAAAGCTAAATTAAATTCCAGTCCACTGCTCGGCTGCTCAATGGCTCCATAGGCCAAAGCATTCCAGAATTTTCAAGTTCCAACATAGGCATATAGCATTCTGGAATTTTCAATACATTGCTAATATTTTAACAGACAACAATAAAACAATACAGCTTCAATGGTTTGATAAGACTCCACTGGTTTCACAACAAAACAACAATACAACCCAGAATTTCCAACACAGGCATTCAATAGTTTGACAACAATACACCAAGCAATCATCTAAGTTTCCAACACAGGCATTCAGCTGGATTCACCTTCCACAGCTCTGTCAGCAGACTCAGCACTCAGCTCCAGGCCTCCACGGCTCCACTCCATAGCTCCACTACTCCACGCCAGCAATACTACCATAGCTCCACTGCTCCTGGAATCAATAGGGAGAACACAAACAGAGTCATGAACTCACAAAATCATGCATAAGATAAAGACTAGCCAATAGGAATTAAGATCTTAACAATTATAGAATTACCTGAAATGAGAAGAAAATTCATAAACAGCATAAGATAAAGACCAAGGATCAACTCTCACTTTGCCATTGTTGAATATTCTACAATATTTAACTCATAAAAAAATTGTCAAAAGATGAGGTTGCCAAAAGATGAAAAAATTCACAATTAATAAAAAAATAGGCAAATAGCATTTTACCTCCTTCAAGTTTCTCAATCTCTTCAATGGTTTCTTCAACATTAATTGGCAATGATGATTTTCTTAACCAATCTTGGGCACACAAGAGTGCTTCTACCAATTTTGGAGACAAAGAACTCCTAAATTGATCCAAAACTCGGCCACCAGTACTAAATACTGATTCTGAAGCAACCGTAGAAATAGGCACAACAAGTACATCTCTTGTCATTTTTGAAAGCACAGGAAATCGAGGGCTGTTTACCTTCCACCATAATAATATGTCAAAATCATTATAATCATCATCACCTTCTTCAGCCAGGTACTTATCTAATTCTGTTTTGGCATCCCCAGATCCAAATTCTGACTTAAGCCTTTCCAACATTTCTTTTCTCTTTCTCATTTCAGCTTCACGAAAATATTCATCATCATCAGAGTCATTGGCTCACCCGTGATTTCTCCTGTAAGATTTTGTGCAGATTTTACATCCGTGACCATAATCACGGCTCTGCCATAATTTTCTTGGCGGATAAGTCTTTGTTTTGTCTCTAAGAAATCTCGGTCACGATTTTCAGCATACCCCGGTCTTGATCTCCTCGTATAATTCTGCATTGCTAATTACGGCCGTGGCTTCAGTCACCTCCTGCCGTAATTCTCTTGGTGAAATTCTGATGTTGGCTAAGTGATAATCACGGTCGAGATTTCCATCACCCATGATTTTTGGAAAAATGACAGAAAACGCCTATCTCCTTAGGATCAGTTTGGGATATACTTGTGTCATTCAAAGTCAAGCAGAAGCATCAATAATCATAGCAAAATAAGCAGGAACATATGAAAACCAAGGAGATAGATAATGTAAATAGTGAAAGGGCACAACAAGGCCAACATAACACTCCCAAATACAACTACAAACTGAATGGCAATGCTGGGAAAATAAGTACGCAAAGATGAGCTTAAACAGTCTCCCAAGAGTGCAAACTAAAAATCATCAGCTCGGCCGCGGCTTGTGTTATCCTGGTAAGCAATTGCGATTCATCTATTCTTAGCAGCTGATCATTAGGAACCTCCACGATAACTTCAGCACCAATGTTTCTTAAGGCATTCAGTATTTGGTGGCTAGCACCAGATGAGTGTATATGCTCGATCTATAAGATTACCACCATTATCAGATAATAAAACCTTGAAGCTGAGTAAAAACAAAAACTGCAATTAGGAGGAAAACCAAATCTAGATTAGATGAAAGTAGGGGTTTAAAATTGATCAATACCTCCTCGTGTCATCCTGAAATATAACAAAATAATTAGATCATCAAGGATTTCAGATTAATCAATAAGGAAGACTCATCAAAACATGTTAATATAACTAAACTACACAAACCATGAAAGCAAATAAGAAAAAATGCTGGAAATAAGATCAACTAAAATAAGATGCTTGAGTTGCCTCCCAAGAAGTGCTAATTTAAGGTCTTTAGCCTGACCAATGCTTGAATATCATGGCATTGCTGGTGGGTCACTAGCATAGTAAAGTGCATATAACCTGCCTTTTTGCCGTCCTGAAAGAATTCCCACCAAAATAAATATCATGTGTTTCAAAAGCAATTTAATCACAGTCATGTTAAGCATCCTCAGTCTTGGCATAGATTCAAATTTGAATTTTAGATTTTTCACTTATCTCAGAGTTAATGTTGTCAAGTGTCTCAACTCCTCACTTTTCTACATCAAGAGTTGAATTTAAGTCTTGTAGTTGGGAGTTTATTTGAATATCAATTTCAATCACCTCATGATCATAATCATCAATCATGTCAATTGCCAATGGGTCTTTGTTGATTTGGGGGACATGAATTTGCTCAACTCTTTGGTTCAAGATTTCTTTGTTATAGCATAACCCAAATCGCATATTAGGTTTTACTTCCATCAAACTTTGGGAAAAAGGAATCAAGGGTTTATAGGTGGTGGTAAAACACACACTGGTTCCTCTTCAGCAACATTTATGATGCTAGTGCTTGATTCTGTCTCATCCAAACTACTCTCCAATTCACCCTCACCTAACTCGTTGATCTTCACTTGAGGCTCCTCTAATTCTCCCATGGGTTCGGTTAAGGTGATGGCTTGTTGGGCTTTTTGATTTTTCAACATGTTGCTGAGTGTAGTCAAATCAAATGCCTTGGAGGTTAACTCTTTGATTGCTTCAAGTATGTGACACGTCCCGCAAGTGCACGGTTATGTCGAAGTAATATAAAAGATTATCGAACCCACAGGGAGCAAGGTTAAGTACCAGAAAAATCTAAGTCTCAATAGCTAAGTAATTTGAAATAGGGTTTTGAGAGCAATAAGCGAAAACGAGAAATCAAACGCAACGAGGAGGAGGTAATCTATATGAGAGAGATCGGGACTTCAGTATCCACCACACTGACGTATCTAACATGCGAAGAAAATGATCTATTACAAGAGTTCATAATTTTGCATAAGAAATCTCCCTTAAGTTACAGGATGCCCCCTCTCTGTGGTACACCCTGGTGCTTATCCGGAATGATCTCCTACTCTCGCGGTGGATCTTTCCAGATAAACCCTATGAGTTCTGTGGAAAATTATATTACCCTCGAGTGAAAACCAAGCACTCTCGTGTCATGGATTCACAAGCTTTACCCAGGGGTTCCACCGCCACGACCCTCCTCTCCGTATGGATCGCGTCAGCTAAAACATGATATTACGCGACCAAAGCAACATCACGGAATAAACACAACAAGGTAAAATATACTCATATCAACATCCAAATAACATAATTAACTTAAAATATCATGGAAGAAATCGTCAGCGGGCTTCAACCAAGTCCCGAAAAGGGTTTTACGCTATAGAATTCATGAAAACTCACAAGAATCTCTCTAAAATGTTAGGAAAATGGTTACAAAGTATTTTAGAGAGGAAGGAGAGGATAAACCGAACAAAATCCCCCAGAATCGAGAAGATCTAATACTCCAATCCCTCAAAATCGCCCCGAAAAAGAGTGTTCGCCAATTCCGTCCGCCCTAGCCTCTTCGAGCACTGATTTCTCCTCCCTTAGGTCACAAAAATTAGGGCTTTTATACTCCTTGTGTTCTCCTTTGAATTAGCTTTCCAAAAAGTCCTCTCTGCCAAATTTGGACATCAATCGGGCTCAAAATTGCTGAAAATCCGAGTGGATGTCGGGCTGCCTGGTAAGAATCATGAGTGAACCCCGTGGGGTTCACCAGGTGGTGAAGCTTGCTGTACAGTTTCATCGCGAAAGAAGCACCGGTGAACCCCACTGAATTCACCTGCCAGTGAAGAATACTGGGAGTTTCTACACAGATTTCCTCAGAAAGAATCACGGGTGAACCCCGTGGGGTTCACCAGGCGGTGAAGTCTTCTGTGAACTTTTGGACATCCGGTGAAAGCACCAGTGAACCCCACGGGGTTCACCTGGCTGTATTTTTCAAAGTACCTCGGATTGGGCCCAAATTTGACGTGTAGCTCCGTCTTCACGTAAGGAATTGCTCCATCACTTTAGAATCTTCAAACGACTTCAAAATTGGGTGATTTTACCTAAAATCCCATAAAAATGAGAAAAAGTGAAGATTCTGAAGCTTTTAAGTGAATAAGTCTTAAAAGAGTATAAAAACATCAAAATAGGCCTAGATTTATCATGGAATAATAATGAAAATCACTACTAAAATGCAAGGCATCAGTGTGTCATTGATTTGCTTAGTTTGACCAACAATAAAGTTCTCAATCCTAGTTTCTAAGTCTGATTTTTTAGGTTGATCAAATTGCCATTGGTGGAAATTTACAGATTCTCTAGAATTCATTTGCGGCATAAGGTTTGAGTCACTCTCGTAAAAGAAGTTTAGGTTATTCCCCCAATCCATATCATAAGTGTTAGAGTATGGGTCTATGGCAAATGGGATTCCTAATTGGCATTCATGAGAAAAATGACCGATACATCCACAAACATCACAAGAAGCATGAGGTAACATTGTAGGATTGTAAGTGTATGGGTCAATAGCAAATGGAATCCCCAATTGACATTCATGAGTTGAATGACATGTACTTCCACAAATATCATAAGATACATGAGGTAACATTTTTTTTTTTTGGAAATTCAGAAATTCTAGATGATAGGAAAAATTTAGCCACAAGAAATAAAAATTATAAAAAGTAAAAAGTCTAGTCTATCAAATTTTCAATCTTGTCAATATTGCCGAAATTAGTCCCCGGCAACGGCGCCAAAAACTTGATAGAGCCCAAGGATGCTTGATAGGCTTTCCGCAAGTGCATGGGTCTATCGAAGTAGTAAAATATCGATCCCATAGGGACTAATGCACAAGTACCGACTGATCTCAAATTCACTAGCTAGACTACGTCGAAACTAATGAAGTTTAAGATAATGAAATAATTAAATGCACAGAGTGTAAATAGAGGAATTTGCATGAGAGAATGTTAATGGGGAGATGCATCAGGATATGGGTTCACCACTTTAACTCCTTATAGTTGAATAGTCAAACTCTATTACCAATGTCCAATTAATTCAAGGGATTTAGCCACCTGTCATGCAGGTTGCTCCCTCCAATAATCTCGCCTGCTCCCACAGACTAAATTATCAGTCCAATCCATAGGATTCTAACATGCGGTCGGACTGGGGTCTCCCCGCTGCATCTAAGCTCCTTATAATCCTTGCAAGTAAGTACCGATCTACAAGCGAGTTTTCCTCCTAGAGATGATGATTTATAAACCTCACTTGGGGCGATTAAAGGCTCAAACACTCCCTTTTGGGTAATGTAGGCATAGCACATCAATGGAATGGATAAACTCTCAAGCAAATGGTTCTGACGCGCAGTCGGACTAGAGTCTCCCGGCTAAGTCTAAGCTCCTTACAGTCCCCGTAAGTAAGAACATATCCACAAGCGAGTTTTCCTCCTAGAGTTACTGATTAACAAACCTTACTTAGGCGACTAAAGGCTCAAGCATCCCCTTCCGGGTAATGTAGGCAAAGCGCGCGCATAAGATCTAGCTGGGATATCGGCCCTTGGAGCAAGACTATTAAACTAATAAATCATCAAAGTGCTGCCCCCACATCCTGATTTAAGGTTTAGCCTACAATATCCATGATGAAGATACAAGTAATGCTCTTTAATAACACATAAATTTGTAGATTTGTGCATGAATTATAAAAGAAGGAAAAGATCATAAGGTATTTCTCATGGATCGTACAATGAACATGGCGAAAATTGAGTATAGCTGAGGACCTTCCCTACAAATTTATCCTTGAGGTGCTTACGCAAGTGCAGATCTTTAATAATTTCATATGCGCAGCCCTCTTTCCTGCATTGGCTTTTCTTCTCCCAAGTACAGCCCCCTTCTCTCGTATGCGATCCCCCCTTAATTTGCTGAACTCACCCCTCTTAAATAGGCCAAAGCTTCTCTTCTTTTCTCCTCCACTTGCTAGAGATTTGCTCCTTGATGACACCGAAATTTATAGTAAATTTCATACCATTTTATATATCTTTTCATGTCAAATTCATACCACTTTGCCTATTTTTATGCTTTTTTATCAAATATTGCAAAATCTACTTCTATTTTGGTTTTTCATGATTTTTAGGTAAAAATGCATGATTTTAAGGCATTTTCGAGCAAAATCAAACACATAGAAGAATTCTCATCATCAAGAAGAAGATACATGACAAATTTCAAGCAAAATGGAGCCACAGACCAAAATACGGCAGGACCGTAATCTATATTACGGTATCGTATTTTCGTACACTATCGTAATATCAGAGCACTGCCATAATTTGGGGAGTTTTTCACTAGAGAATTTTCCTGATTTTACGGCACTGCCGTAAACAATTACACAGTGCCATATGTTGAAGCGCTTTCAAACAAGAGATATTCACTGAAATTACGGCACTGTCGTAAGCCATTTCACGGGCCGTAATTTCTAGTCAATTTCAACCAGAGAGTTCAGTTGATTTTACGGCACTGCCGTAATACATTTTATGGGCCATAATTTTGACCCAGAACAAACAGAACCAAAATACGGCACTGCCGTAAAATAAAATATGGCCGTAATTTTTTTCCTGGACATGCGAGTTTTTCGGGCCCGATTTTTGCGCATACCATATCTTGAGATCCAGACCTCCAAATCGAGATCCAAAAGATGCTGAAGACTCGTCTCAATGAGGAGAAGATAAAGGGACCAAAAGCCCAATTTTTATGATTAATCGAGGGAGCAATCAACAGAGAGGCGCTTAGGGTTCGACTTCATGCCGAGAGGCGTGGAGACCACCTTAGGTCGTGATTTTTACATAGAAGCTTCGCCTGGAGGAGGAGAGGATACCCCAGAAGTTTCAAAGCAAAAGAGATCAATTGGAGGAGGAATCAACGAAAGAAGGGCTCGAGCACCGTTCACAGCGAGTTTTCAAAGCAAATTACGGCTGTAATTTCTATTACAGCCGTGTTATAACGTTATTTCTCCTTTCTCTTGGTTTTTTTATCACTATGAGACTATGATTCATTGTATTTCTTCTTCCATGCTTGCTTAAACATCTTTTGGGACATAGGGTGTAATCCCTTTGGTTTTTAATGACTAGATGACTTTTATTTCGTCAAGATAGTTTTATCATGATAATTCTGCTTTTGTGATGACTTGTCTTTAATTCTCCATAGTTCATATTATCATGCATGTTAATTTTGCAAAATAAACTGAAAGGTTGATTGTGAAATTCGGAACCCTAGAAATCATTGAGTTTGGAACTCATCGTAAGAAATTAGGTTTGTTCTTTGAATTCTAATTTTTAGTGATCTTATTGCCATGTTTAATAATTTGAATCTAGGATGAATTATTGTGTTAGACTTGATTTGATCTTACACGAAAGTGAGGATCAGGTCGTTGGAGAACCATAAGTAGAACTTGTGTTGAGACTCGGATGCACGAAAGTGATCCTTGAGATTCCACTTGAGATGATCAACTTAGAATTCGGATGCATAAAAGTGATCCTTGAATTCTTTGTTTGATGATTTATTTATCTACTGCGTTGGGATAGATCTTGCGCGAAAGCAAGGATTGGTCCCTGCATGATTGTCTGCACGAAAGTGAGATGATCCTTTAATGAAGTAAATTATGTCTTTATCGTAATGAAATTATTCTGACGACCTTTTCTTCATATCTAGTTATTAAAATTAAAGTGGATGAAACCCTAGTCCCAGTTTCTCTCTGATTTACTTTATACTCTTTCCGTTGATTATCTGCATCATAATCGATTGCTTAGCTAGTAAAACACAACTACTTGGTACTTAACACATAGGTCTCTGTGGGTTCGATACATAAAAATATTACTTCGAGTATCCGTGCAATTTGGTGCGCCAATAGAAAATAGATTAGCCAGAGATAAGTTGCACCTACTTGTTGGGATACAACACTCCTTCCCCAAGCTATACAAATCTGGAAAATTACCCTCTGTTTTCAGCCGCTAGAAATCTGCAGCTTTTCTTCTCCATCTTTTGGTTCCAGCCTCCTCTTTCTCCTCCTGTTCTTGCTTCTCTTTGAAGGCTCTTATTTTCCTCTTCCTAGTGGGATGCTGCCCCTTTTTCAGATTCTGCAAAGCTACTGGAACCTTCCTCCATACCCTGCAAACTCAGCCACCCTTATCTCCACGAAATGATGATTTCATGGCAGATTTTCTTTCCAAAAAGGCTGTTCCAAGGTTCTTTGTCAACGGGGGATAAAGGACCTGAGTGCCCTTTAGCTTCCCCTTGGGTTAGATTGAAGAAACCATGGTTAAAATCACAGTTTCGAAATAGGCAGGTCCTCGATCTTCGGCGTGAATTTGGTTGTGACCCGGTCGTGATTTATCAGTTGTAGCTTAAGTGCGAAGATGAGTCACAAGCGTTATTCTGATCGCAACCCGGTCGTGATTTCCAACAAAGGTCTCAATGAATCCAAAAACTTCCAGTTATGGTCATCTTGAATTAGGAGGAGCTCATCTACCATAAAAGTCCCAGAATCCACCCTCTTTATGGTCGTTTTGACTTGAAAACATGAAATACTAAAAGAGGTGTAGATTTCGTAGATGTAAAGCAATTAAGGCAATAATGAGGCAGCAAGCCCAGAAATATAGATGATTCTGACTGTAAAATCATACTTGAAATGCTATATAAATTTGTGTCAACAGCAATTGCCAAGTCCGCCATCGTTGTTGTACCCGCCTCCACCTCCACCTCGTATCGGCCGTGGAAATGTTGAGAGCCCGAGAGAATGGAGGATAATAGGAAAGGAAAGTAGTTAAAGCACCTTGGCCTAGCTGCTTAGGTCTCCTCCTCTTTAGAGCGGGAAGCCGCGGAAAACTGAAAATCCACACGATGACGGATGGCTGGACGGCGGACGGGACGAAGCCTCAACGAGACGAGCACCACCGCGTCTGCACGAGTCGATGAAGTCACGATTCACGAAGGGGCGGAAGCCAGAAGGAACGCGGAAGGGGCCGAAGGGCGGCTGCGAGCCTGCGAATGCCGAATGTGATTTGCGACTTGCGACTTGCGAGAGTCGAGTCGTCGAGAGTTGAGACTAGGTTAAAGTTATCGGACGAAAGGAAATTAATGAGACGAGGAAATCAACGGCCCTCGATTCCCCAGCTCAAAAATAATTTAAAAAATAAAAATAAAAACTCTATATATTCTGTAAATCGATAAATTTATCGAATCGAAAATTATTTACCGTACCGATTACCGATTACCGAATACCCTAAATTTTTTTACCGTTACCGATTTTACCTTTATCTTCGATAAATTTGGTAAAAATCGATAATTACCAATTTATGCTCAGCCCTAATTCTAAGATTATCACAAAAGGGTTACATTGAAAAATTATTGTAGCATTTTGGCATTCAAAATTATAAACCGCTTAAAATCCCTATCTAAAGGAGATAAATTTAGCCCTAAACAATGTCCAAATAGTAAAATTGGTTCTAAGTATATAGAAAATATCCCTTATATATAGGTAGTTGGGAGTTTGATGTATGCACAAATTTGTTCTCATCCTAACTTCTCATATATTATTGGGATATTTGATAGATACTAAACTAATTTAGAAAGAGAATATTGGGTTGTTGCCAAAAAGAGATTTTAGATATTTACAAAATATTGAAGATTATATGTGCACTTAATAGAATAATTCGAAGTCTTGTTTACAAAATATCATCTTGTTAAATTTAATACAATAATTCGGCTCAGCACTCCAGCAGAGTTCAACTATAGAGCATAGATTTACAAGATCAATTCCGCTGGACATGTACTCTTCATCAGCTGCAAGAAAACCTCGCATTTCAGTCAATGTAACTATGGACACTAGTTATGTAGCCACAAGCGCTCTTTGATCAGCAATGTTTTAAAGCTGTGGAAGCCCTCTTGAGACACTATAAAGATGCAGTAACTGAATATTGTGCCAATCGCTAGACTAAGGATACTAATTATGAATAACTTAATCACTTTGGAATCAATATTTCACAAGATAAGAGTTCATACAGAAACGATTAGTCCTGTTCTAAACCTTCCGTCCAATACCACAGAAACTGCAACATAGCATGATGGGTTAATGGAGCATCCACACCAGTGTTTGGGGGATACAAAAACACCCACTTTCTCGGCATGACACAGAAACACCAAAAGTATGTTTAAACCCCCAAAAGAATGTTTGTTACATTATTTATACAAGGTTTAACCCACCTTATCCTTTGATCATCTTGGGATCCGTTTACGGCCTCCAGTGATGTACCTCCTTTAGCTTTTTTGTAGACTGCAGTCCGTTTTCCACCAAGCACGTTCTTGTGTTGCCTCTAAAAGACGACAAGCTATTATTAGGTGGTTGTACTTGCTGTTGGGAATGATGCTCATTTTGGTTGAGAAATCCACTGTTATGAAGAACTAATGAATCCAGCTCTCTTGGGCACTGACTAGCTGAATTCATTTGTTGCTGATGTGAAAAGTTTTGAAATATTCCAGTATTATCCAAAATTGGAATATCGCCTATAAGGGTCTTAAAAGCAAATTCTAAGCATGGGTCTGGCCATGAATTTTCAAAGAGTGATGCAAGTTCTGAAACTGTTTTATTTTTGCTCGTTCCTTCTAATTCGTTAAGCTTTCCTCTAGTAGCTTCTTCACCGATGGATGACTTCTCCTCAAGCTTCCTTAATCGTTCAGATTCCACAAATGATATTTCATGTTGTTCAAATGCTGGGATACGTCCTTTATTGTGATCCTGGATTGATGAATTCACTAGGAGCTGATGATGAAGCTTTTTATTTGTTCTGGGCTCTTCAACAAGCACGGATTTGCTTACAGTACCGACTCCAACTACAGCCAATCTTGGAGATGCTCGGAGTGGCACGGCAATGGTTCTAATACTGCGGCTTTTCCTTAGCTCGCGCTCCCTTGCCCTTTTTGTCTTCTTCACATCTAGTTCCTCGTTATTCAAAATGAAATTTGCTTCTCCCGACAAATTGTCACCCAAAGGTATAAAGCCGGAAGTATATGGTATTTCAGAAGGATTTTCCATATTCATCTGCTTCGTCACTGAAGGTTCTACCAATGTTTCATTCTGTGACTCACAGAGACAAGAATTCAAAGAAATAGATGGATTTACCACTGCTGGCTCCATGGCTTGTTTACCAAACTCCAGCGTCTCTCCTGAAACCTTGTGTTCTTGGGCCATTGAACTGAGTTCAGCAACCATTTTGATCTCTTTGACATGGAAACCATCTGACTGCTTTGTATCAACTGACTTCATGCAACTGGAGGCAGCTTCACCTGCATCTGTGTTTTGAGACCATGAGTTAGAGAATTCTAAAGTTTTCACTGCCATTTGTCTGTCTCTATATTCTATACATTCCAAGAAGATCAGTTTTATCAATATATAAAACAAGAAAAGAAATCATCTGAAAAAAATATTACAAACTTCCAGCTTTTAAGAAGTTGGGATTCACTTGTTTCAGAAGCATGATCAGTACGAAATTGTGACATACCCGGAGACCCATTGATCCCAGTCTCCGACTTCACATCCGAGTTTTCTGTCCCTCCTGTAAACTGGCATGTCTTTTCTGCAGTTCTATTCCATTCTACTATTTTGGCTGAAGAATTCTGCAAAGGAATATTTCAAGAGAATATATCATAGAACATGACAAAAATTAATAGAACAATCAATAAAGAAATCAACAAAGCATCCAGAGTTTGAATACTACTATGTTATGATATGGATCTGAGACTAAAACTATGGAAATGTCCAGTTTCTTTCTTAATATCTTTTTATTCTGGAATTCATTCTATTCCACTTGGACTGGTAGATCAATCAGTAAGCCATACAAATTACTTATACAAGCAAACCCTCTTGTTGCATACTAAATTGGCATGTCTCAACGGCTACATTCAGCTTTAACTGTAACTATATGGACTTTATTCACTGAAAGGGGTTGTCTCAATGGCCCTGTCTTCTACTGATATGGCATCCCGACAGTCAATTTCAGAAGCCTTACACTTAACAAGATTGAATGATCAGATTTGGGATCAAAGGAGATCAGATCAGCAACATGGTCGGCATAGCCAAAATCAGCTTGATTGGATGACTGGAATCATTGGTAAATAATTTAAAAAATAAAAATAACAAAAATGTTATGAAAAATATATATATATATATATATATATATATAATAGAAAAACCCCTATTTTTTTCTTTTTTTCCCTTTCTTTCTTTCTCTCTTCCCTGTGCGTGTGCCACTCGCCCGATGTGCATGCTCTACTCGCCCGATTCCCTCTCGCTCTCTCTCATTTCCTCTTCCGGCGACAATCGAAGGCAGCGGCGACATTGGAAGTCTTGCGCCAGCCTTCCCTTCCTCTTTCCGGCGACATTTTGCGGCAGGTGGTGGCGTTCGACTAGTTCAGCGACGAGCATTGTTAGCGGCAATGATTTCGGCGAAGCAGAGCGGTAGACGTCCCTCCTCCTTCCTCATCGTCCTAGTGCCCTTCACCTTTGCCGGTGGCAGCGGCGCTTGGTGGCAGCGGATAGCTTTCCGGCAATGTGAACAGTGCATGCGCCAGTGATTCTTTTCCTCTTCCTTGTGTTGATTTTGTTTGCTATGGTAGGTGTCACACCCTAAATTAGGGTAATATTTTTTTGATTATTTTACCCGTGAGTCAACGCTTGACTCGAGTCCAAATACATCAACGCTGATATCGCAACGATCGAGACCGTTGGATTGGGCACGACTGGCGGGGACGATTCCTCGAACCGACCCCCAGCCTGACTATGGACTCGTGCGGAAGATCGCTGCCGTTCCAACACGACTTGGGTCGATGCTCACGATTCACCGAAGACCGGTGTCGTTGAGTCGAACCAAGTTCACCCGAACCCAAATGGGACTCACCCGTAACCGACCGCATCGGACGGGGTCCACAATAGAGTCCGAACACGCACACGTGTCGGAGAGAGAACCGAGGGGAGTAGCCGGACATTCCCTGACGGGGCGTCAGATCCACCCTCACATCCACAGATCAAGCCGGCGCTCGGCGATCGTGGATAGACGTCAACACAACGTCGCACGCCGGTGAGAGGAAGAACTCAGCCGGCTCCTCTCTCGCACGCCAGCTAAGAGGTCGGACGACACTCCGCAAGCTATGTCACTCGTAGGATGCGAGGAAGCTATGGCCTCGTCCTTCTCACGCGTAGGCGAGAATGGCCGAAAAGAACAGGCTGCCCGGAGGCAACCGGCCACGTGCACGTGGGCGTTGACGGCGGACGGCGGAGCCGTCTTTGAACGCTTCGACGGGATGAGCCGCGATCGTCCAAACCCGGCTGTACAATGTTCTCCTGAAGGAAGCTCAAGGTGGCCCTAGATGGAGCCACTTGCCGGTGGCTGGAAAAGGCAAGCGGACGGCGGTTGGGGAGCGCACGTGGGCGGCGGTTGAGAAGTTACACACGGGCACGTCCGTCCGCACAAGTGCAGGGGAAGACGGTGGCAGGAGGTCGCGGAGTCGACAGAGGCGGACGGAGGAGTTGCTGACGCCGTCCAAAAGCTCGCCGGGAAGAGGAGACCGGTAGACGGCGCAACCTGAATGCCAAACGTCGCATGCAGGCGACGAACAAACAACTCGCGCACGCAGGCGCAAGCTGGCTCCGGAACTTCCCGCACACAGGCGGACCGGCAGCCGGGAGGAGAGGAGAACTCGCCGGAGGAGCAGAAGAAGAGAATGCAGTTCACAAACACCATCGGAAACGGAGATAGGGAAGTTGCCGGGAACCGCGAGCTCGACCGGGAGAAAAATGGAAACGACAGCGAGGAAGAGAGGAGATTACCTTGGCGATCACTTAGGCCGCCGGCTCCGTCGAGTCGGTGAAGCTGATGTGAAACCGCCTTCCGAGGCGATCAGAAGCTCCGTCGGCGCCAGAGACAACGACGATCGCTCGGAGGAGATGGAACGGACAGAGGTTTCCGAGGCGCTCCGACCACCCTCCCACACCACCGGAACCGCCTGGAGGTCCTCTGCCGACGGAGACGTCCGACGAGAGTGTGAGTTTTTGCTGGAGAGGGAGTAGGGAAAACGGGGAAGAAAAGCGAGAGACGACGTGCTGCCGTCGTCGTTTTTTCTTTCTTTTCTTCGGCTTCGCTCGCGGCTAACGTGGCACCCACGCCACCCAAGTCAACTCGGCGCCCGAGGACTCCCTTGCCCATGCCGAACGACACGACGCGTCGACAACACCCGTGCGCACGCAATGCGACGAGTTCTCACGCGTGATTCGTTCGTTGCATGGGATCAGATTCGGGCGTCGCCCGATCCAGATCCACACACGCCAACCCAGTTGCAGGGATGGGCATAGTGGGCTGGGCTGTGATTTGGGCCGTGCCCAAATTTAGCCCAAGGCCTAACAGTAGGTAAGTGGATTAACACTAATATTTAAGCATGCTTAGGTGATAATACTAGATGTATAGTTGTAGATTTATAGAGGATTATAACGTATGTTTGCCCTAAACCTTATTATGGAGCGCACATCCTCAGCAGCCGAGCAGCTGAGAAATTTCTCGGCTGCCTGGCTTAAATTTATTATTAAAAATATTTTTTTTTAAAATTTTTTTTTTTAGAAACAATCTATATGTTATAATCTATCCAATGATACTAATATTGGGGTAGTTTAGATTGTATAAAATAAGAAATTGCCCTAAACATTATTGTATAAAAGATTATAAAGAATTTTTTATACAATAATGTTTAGGGTAATTTCTTATTGTATATAATCTAAACTACCCCAATATTGATACCATTAGATAGATTATAACATGTAGATCATTTCTAAAAAAAAAAATTTAAAAAAAAATATTTTTTTATACAAAAATTAAAAGGGCTGCTTAGAAATTTTCGGCTGCCTATGCATGTTGTAGTAAGCATGTTTGATTATAATGAAATTATCAAGGTGATAATTTGAGGGACAAGTATCTGTATATCAAAATTTGTAAAATCATGGTTAGAGGCATTAATGGTAGAAATATGTTATTTTTATAGACATATTGGTGGCTAGGATTAGATGGTAATTGATAATATTTTCTTACTATGTATTATTGTAAGGTAACTCATTAGCTTAGACACTCAACCTCTTTGCCTCTAGTGTTTGTTTTGTTTCATATTTCCATTCTTCTTCAGTGTTATGTCATTGTGCATAGTAGTATTGTGACTGATTTATGTTCTTGTCATCATGATGAAACTGCCACTTGTATATTTCATTTTTATATATTGAACAGTATCTATCAGTTATGTTATAACCTGAAAATTTTATTTTATGTAATTAGATTTATTTAAATTTTAAATTTTAAGATTTGAAATCCAAATCTATTCAGCCCTAAAATCTCTCCCTAATTCTAGGCTATTTTTAGCCTCCCTAATCCTATAAATTACCCTAACCCTCTCTTAAGCCTATTCATAATCCCTAATCACTCTTTTCTCTTTCCTCGCGTGCGCCGAAGCCACCTCCTCTGTTTCTCTCTACGAACGCGTCATCGTATTCGCGCCTTTTCCGGCAGCGAGCGCCGGCGTCCGGTGGCATCTGGAAGAGGCGCAGGCAGCCTCCTCGTCTCCCCTTTCTGCAGTGCTCGTCGTCCGACAAGATTTCGGACGCGTGTGGCTGAGGCGGCGACAAGTTCTCTGCGGCGGCGTCTCCTCCTCTTCCCGCGAGTTCCTCTGTGTCCGGCGGCGAATTCCTCTGCTCTGTTCAGATTGTGTGCAGCGAATCCGGGCGACGCCTCTTCTTCTGGCACCGAGTAGCAAATCCAACAGCAGCTACGACAACTTTCTTCTTCCCTTTGGCGAGGCGTGTGGCGACTACTGTGTCCACCTGGAACGCCGCCTCCACCGCCTCCACTCCTTCCTCTTGACGCCGGCAGCAGTGTCTTCCCGAGCCAGCTGCTCCTCTTCCATCCGGCAGCTGATCCTCTCCGGCGAGCGCCAGAAATCTCTCCAGGCTTCAGCGACTCGAACGGAAGTTGTATCCGCTTCATTCGTCCGCGTGTGGCTGCGCGTGCACAGCGCCGCCTCCACCTTCCCCTCTTGCCGGCAGCCTGATCCTCTTTTCGGCAGCTGGTCTTCCCCGGCGTGCACCGGTGGTCTTCCCCGCCGATCGAACGAACGAACGATTCAATCGTTTGTCCGCGTCGAGCTCTACATCAGAAGGTAAGTTTGGTTTTTAATTTATTCTTATTATTTATTCAATTATCTGGGGGAAATTATATAATAGATATTTGGGAAAAAAAATTGATTGACATTAGTTTTATTTATTTTGTTTTATTCATTCTGTTCCTAAGGATAAATTAGTAAAGGAAAAATCTAAATTATTTTTGGGGATTACATAATAATTAATTTTGAATTAAGGTGATTTAAATAGAAAATCAGGGGTTGAGGGCATAATTATGGATTGAATTTTGATAATTGATAACAAGGGTTTATTTAAATTATCCAGTTGGGAAAAAGAGATAATTGAGCTTTCAGAGATAATTCAGGATAATAGCAATTGAGGTAGGAATCTTACCCTATTACGGTGTCAAGAATTATAGGATTCGCTGCTTAATCCTTCGGCTTGATATATGATGCATATGTTAGAATTGATTGACACTGATATCAAATTGCTCCGTCTGCTTGATTTGTTTCTGAAATTCAGTTGACCTCATTTATCTTATTCATTGGTCATATTCTATTTCTGTATGCATGATTAACAAAATTGTGTTGAGATATCTGTTATATTGGCATATGAGAATGGTTGAATAACTGTGTATCTGTGATATTGACACATGAGTTCGTGGAAACAGTTGAAAATCTGTGATATCTGTCGTGATATTGACCTCTGGACTGGATGATTTATTCTCCAGTGGTCTGTTTATGTGTTTTATAGTTCCGACGCGTATCGGACTATCTATTTACCGGTTAGGGCACCGCCAGTTGTCCTCGAGACAATACTATGAATGTCAGATGTTGGACGCAACATTCACCGGGCTGTTTATGACCGTCGTTCCACTGTGTGAGCTGACGGTGGAAACACTCTGAAAATGAGTGTGGCTCATGATTGAGATCAGTTGGCCAAGCTTGATGATTTACACGACATTCTTATATTATTTGTATATCATTGTTTCAGACATTGTATTATCATGTTATTTGACTCTTTCACCATACTTAGTTGATTCCTACTTAGCATTTCTCTTAACTCCCTTTATTTCTCTTCCAGGTACAAAGTTAGCTTCTGGGAGGGATAGAGTAGATAGCAGATACTAGCCAAGTTGAGATAGTTGTCTTCTGTATTTTATTCAGTTAATAATTTGGATAGTTGTATTCAGATATTGTGTTATACAACGGTTGATGTTAAGATTGGATTAATTATTTAATAAATGACATTTGATTAATGTAGTTCTTTGGTTCCTACTAATATTGTCATCTCCCTGGGGAACCCTGAGCTAAGAATAGCCTGCTTCCCGCCGGGGCGTGACAATTTTATTGGTATCAGAGGTATAGGTTCGGTAAGAAAACTTAAGGACATAGGAACCTCAGGACTAGGATTGGGTTAAGGTTTGAATAAGTTATTAAGTAAATATTTATTATATAACATGTTATTTTGTTGACAGGATGGCACCAAAAACCAGAGGCAGAGCAATCCCAAGTCAAGGAAGTAGAGACCGTGGAGGTGGAAGTCAGAGGGTGAGCGCCTGCAGCATTGGAGAAGCTAGAAATTCTCTTGAAGCT
The DNA here is from genome assembly GCA_027563935.2 of Costus lasius. NCBI lineage: Eukaryota > Viridiplantae > Streptophyta > Magnoliopsida > Zingiberales > Costaceae > Costus > Costus lasius. The sequence goes on from CM050447.1 coordinate 55,497,220, forward strand.
GAAGTATAGTTACCTCAAAACCTACCTAGAGCCCCTACAAGAAGAAGAAGTGGGTATGAAGTCTCAGTACCCTTAGAAGCAGCACCACAAGCTTCCCCTGTAGTACAAGCAGTAATAAGGGATGAGGGTGAATTTCTTCTCCATCGTTGGTACCACAACTAGTAAACCAGCCAGTTAGGTTAGCTAACGTGTTGATGCGGTTCTCACAATTAGGAAAGGATCAATTTGGTGATTTTGCAGGAACTACTGACCCTTGGGCTGCTAGAGATTGGTTATTAAAGGTAGAACAAACCTTTAGGGCATTAGGATGTTCAGAGGAGCAGAAAGTGGAGTTGGCTACATATTTTTTATCTGATAGAGCTGGGACATAGTGGTCTGGAATGAGAGTTACTTTTGGAAATGATCTCATCTCTTGGACTGATTTTAGAGGAGCATTCTTTGAAAAATATTTCCCTGAAACTTTTCAAGATAGCCAGATACAGGAGTTTCTAAACCTAAAACAAGAAAAAAGGACAGTAAATATTTATGTAACTGATTTTGAGAGATTATCAGATTTATTTCCAGAGCTAGTAACCATTGAAAGGAGAAAATGCCAACTTTTTATTAAAGGATTACACCATACAATAAAGGAACAGATGAACATTATTCCATTAGATAGTTTTCAATCAATGGTTAATACAACATTCAGGATAGAGGCTTCTTTGATAGATGTGGCTAAAGAGAAACAAATTGAGGAGGTTCAAGAATTAGCAGAACAGAGAAAAGTGAATCAGACAACTAGATCAGAAGAGGAAAGAACCTATGATAACAGAAGGAAAAGATCTAGAGCAGTATTCAATAGCCACCAGAGACCAGTACCTTCTTCCCATGTGTCAAACCCTTATCAGAAGAGATACCTAGAAAATGTTTCAATTGTAATAAAATGGGACACATTGCTAAAGAGTGCAAAATCAATAGAATCCAACGTTACTATTGCAATGAATGGGGTCATTATAAGAATGAGTGTCCTAACAAGAGAACCATATCACAAAGCTATCAGCAGAGCTCTAGACCGAGGACTTATCATGAGACAATTGGTCAGGTTAATCAGTCATCACAGAGAGGACCTCAACAGCGATCCACAGCTCCAGCAAGAGTCTATGCAGTGACTCAGCAGACTCAACAAGAAACTCAGCAGGCTCCGGACTTGGTGTAATTTTATTTTTTTAGTTATGCTATTAAATTTTTGTATACTCTGAATTTGGAGGACCAAATTCTTTTTAAATGGGTGAATAATGTTATAACCTGAAAATTTTATTTTATGTAATTAGATTTATTTAAATTTTAAATTTTAAGATTTGATATCCTAATCTATTCAGCCCTAAAATCGCTCCCTAATTCTAGGCTATTTTTAGCCTCCCTAATCCTATAAATTACCCTAACCCTCTCTTAAGCCTAATCATAATCCCTAATCACTCTTTTCTCTTTCCTCGCATGTGCCGAAGCCACCTCCTCTATTTCTCTCTACGAACGCGTCATCGTATTCGCGCCTTTTCCGGCAGCAAGCGCCGGCGTCCGGTGGCATCTGGAAGAGGCGCAGGCAGCCTCCTCGTCTCCCCTTTCTGCAGTGCTCGTCGTCCGACAAGATTTCGGACGCATGTGGCTGAGGCGGCGACAAGTTCTCTACAGCGGCGTCTCCTCCTCTTCCCGCGAGTTCCTCTATGTCCGGCGGCGAATTCCTCTGCTCTGTTCAGACGTGTGCGGCGAATCCGGGCGACGCCTCTTCTTCCGGCGCCGAGTAGCAAATCCAGCAGCGGCTACGACAACTTTCTTCTTCCCTTTGGCGAGGCGTGTGGCTACTGCTGTGTCCGCCTGAAACGCCGCCTCCACCGCCTCCACTTCTTCCTCTCGACGCCGGCAGCAGCGTCTTCCCGAGCTGGCTGCTCCTCTTCCATCCGGTAGTTGATCCACTCCAACAAGCGCCAGAAATCTCTCCAGGCTTCAACGACGCGAACGGAAGTTGTATCCGCTTCATTCGTCCGCGTGTGGCTGCGCGTGCACAACGTCGCCTCCACCTTCCCCTCTTGCCGGCAGCCTGATCCTCTTTCCGGCAGCAGGTCTTCCCCGGCGAGCACCGGTGGTCTTCCCCGGCGAGCACCGATGGTCTTCCCCGCCGATCGAACGAACGAACGAACGATTCGATCGTTTGTCCGCGTCGAGCTCTGCAGCATAAGGTAAGTTTGGTTTTTAATTTATTTTTATTATTTATTCAATTATCTGGGGGAAATTATATAATAGATATTTGGGAAAAAAAATTGATTGACATTAGTTTTATTTATTTTGTTTTATTCATTATGTTCCTAAGGATAAATTAGTAAAGGAAAAATCTAAATTATTTTTGGGGATTACATAATAATTAATTTTGAATTAAGGTGATTTAAATAGAAAATCAGGGGTTGAGGGCATAATTATGGATTGAATGTTGATAATTGATAACAAGGGTTTATTTAAATTATCCAGTTGGGAAAAGGAGATAATTGAGCTTTCAGAGATAATTCAGGATAACAGCAATTGAGGTAGGAATCTTACCCTACTCCTTTCTTACGGTGTCAAGAATTATAGGATTCGTCGCTTAATCCTTTGGCTTGATATATGATGCATATGTTAGAATTGATTGACACTGATATCAAATTGCTCTGTCTGCTTGATTTGTTTCTGAAATTTAGTTGACCTCGTTTATCTTATTCATTGGTCATATTCTATTTCTGTATGCATGATTAACGAAATTGTGTTGAGATATCTGTTATATTGGCATATGAGAATGATTGAATAACTGTGTATCTGTGATATTAACACGAGTTTGTGGAAACAGTTGAAAATCTGTGATATCTGTCGTGATATTGACCTCTGGACTAGATGATTTATTCTCCAGTAGCCTGTTTATGTGTTTTATAGTTCCGGCGCGTAACGGACTATCTATTTTCCGGTTAGGGCACCGCCAGTTGTCCTCGGGACAATACTACGAATGTCAGATGTTGGACGCAACATTCACCGGGTTGTTTGTAACAGTCATTCCACTGTGTGAGCTGACGGTGGAAACACTCTGAAAATGAGTGCGGCTCATGATTGAGATCTATTGGCCAAGCTTGATGATTTGCACGACATTCTTATATTATTTGTATATCATTGTTTTAGACATTGTATTATCATGTTATTTGACTCTTTCACCATACTTGTTGATTCCTACTTAGCAATTCTGCTAACTCCCTTTGTTTCTCTTTCAGGTACAAAGTTAGCTTCTAGGAGGGATAGAGTAGATAGCAGATACCAGCCAAGTTGAGATAGTTGTTTTTTGTATTTTATTCAGTTGATAATTTGGATAGTTATATTCAGATATTGTGTTATACAACGGTTGATGTTAAGATTGGATTTAATTATTTAATAAATGACATTTGATTAATGTAGTTATTTGGTTCCTACTAATATTGTCATCTCCCTGGGGAACCCTGAGCTAGAAATAGCCGGCTTCCCGCCGGGGCGTGACAAGTTACTTATGAGTAACTCTAATTATCAAATTTATATTATTTAGATAAGAGATTTCATGATGTGTTTGAGACATATGTTGAAATTTATTCTTGTACGATTTGAGCGTGTCAGCGAGATCACGTATTAGACCATAGCGCCGACTGTGTAGTGGGTTATTAGTAGTTGCCAGTCAAGGTTAATGTCAGGTTGTCCTTTAGACAACACTAGAGTTTCTAAGGGGTGAACGCAACACTATCAAGCTATCTAATGGCAATCTTTCACTTTTGAAGCTTGGGAGTAGAATCACTTTTATCAGAGTGTGAGGCGTAATGCAAAATTTGTGACCATAAATAACTCCATTTTGATGAGCTCGGATGTATGTGGTTTATGTTATATATTTGCATATATGTATGATACTCATATAGTGAGTAGAGTTGGTTTCAGTTTTTGTGCATGCATTCATATTCTTAAATCTCCAACTTAGCTACTTTGGCTAATCCCTTTGTTTTGCTTCTAAGTACTAATCGGGTGTAGTCTAAAGATGAGTAGATAGACTAGAAGCCTACTGATTCTCCACCATTTTCTTATTTTTCTTTTATCTGGACATGAATTGAAATAGCTCTTTTATATTTATTTTTTATAGTTGGATAGACAAATAATAAGTTATGAACTCTGATAATTTTTTATTAAATATCTTGAATTGGTTTTGAGATTTTTGTTATGTGAATTATATGATCTTAATGATGTTGGATTTCTTATAATAGTTTTGTAAGTTAAGGAGGGATTTTTATTGTGCATGTTTCTAATGCCAAATTGTCATGTCTCGGTAAATGAAGTTATTTATCGGGGCATGACTTAACAAAACATGTAATAACTATTGATATTTGTGTATAAATATAGAGAAAGAATGACTAATATGTAGATTGATCGATATATTGATGGATAGCTAGATCCACATGCATATGCAAATGATGTAAAGAGATGAATGCATAAGTTTTACCTTCAATTAAATGGACAAAGCCGTGCTTTCATGCATACCAGGGGTTAAGGGGCCTATATATCGACTCTAAGCAACTTAAAACATATGGTATTCATTTCAACTCTAACATATGGTAATAACTTATTCTATCATTATAGTTCTAACACCCCCCTCATGTTGCATTGATGTTAATTATGCCAACTTGTTATTCAAGAGTAGCAAAACTTGAAGGAGTTTTAATGAATGAACTTCGTTTATCCTCTAATGTTGTGGAAGGAGTACAAATTTCTTTGGTCGGCCTAATGTCCCTAACAAGTGAGAGTCCATTTTAATGTGCTTAGTTCTTTTAACAAAAAAGTGTACTACATGGAATGTATATGACTCCTTGATTATCATAGTACAATGCTATTGACTTTCCTTGAGAAAAAATAGAGCCCAGGCTTTTAAAATCAGTTTGTATCGCTATGTTTGGGTGGTATGTATTGGTCAACATTAGTCCAGGTGTAGAGTTGGTATGTTCAAGACCAGAACCATATAGTGTAAGTACATCTAGTACATACTAATACACCAGTATTGATGGAGATTTTAAACCTTGACTAGAGCCTTCTAAGAAAGTATGAATCCATGTAATCTCGCATGTTTTGAGTCATCCACTTTTATTCAGGTTTTGCTACGACCATATTTTTCTTTTTACATTCTCAAGTGACTAAATTTCCTTAAGTACAAAGCCTAGTGATGGGTCTCTTGTCACCTAGACTCCTAGTATAATAAACATCAGCATAAACCACCTTTTAATGCCCATGTTTTTATAAAGATGACTTCTTTTCCTAGAACACCGTTCAGAAATGTAGAATCCTATCTCAATGGCATTGTTTGAAACTGTTCATAAATTGAATGACCACTCAAACAACAAAGGAAATATCAAGGTGTTCAACGGGAAGATAAAAGAAAGTTTTCTAAGAAGCCAATGATATCTAGAAACTTCAACATCTTCCCATCAGAAAACAAAGTTTCTAATTAAAATAGATGTAGTCGTACAACCAAAATACTCAATCTCTCTAAAGAATATCCATTGTATACTTTCTCCATGAGAGGAAGAGCCATTGAGTAAGAAATACAATAGTTCTCTCATGTCCTTCATGGCAAACTAATCATCAAAGTGGTATATCACTCCTTTAAAAGAATATCATCAATATAAATAATAAAAATAACGATAACAAAGGAGATTTTATAAAAAGAATAATGACCTCAAATAAAACCTTCTCAATCTAGGTTTCAAAACTAGTTTATATTGAGAAGCTTATGCCTTTATACTAGAGCACAAAATGGGGGCCTTGTATTATATTATTAAGTATTATATCCTAGTGATACCAGTCTAGCAGCACAACGTGTCACTATGTAGAAGACCATATCAGTCTAAGACAAGATGGAAGCACCAATTCAAATCAATAGTTTAAACATTTGCTTGTCACAGCTTGCAATAGAGTGATCTACTTTATTGCACTAAAGACAAATGGCAATTAACAGCTTGAGAAAATTTTGACAATCGTGCATTCATGCTTTATGTGAGACCATAGAATGCCTTTTTATGCTTGCATAAGCCTACAACCTAAATATGCAACCAGTTTGTATCAAGCAATTAGCTTAATATATACCAGCCTGTCTTTGTACTGATCCACGAAATAGAAGGCCTTCTATAATAATATTAAGTATTATACCCTAATGATATCAACTTGTCAACATCATGTGTCAATTCATAACAAACCATATGGCATTTTAAACCTTGGTTTATACAACCTTTTACAATCGAGGTTGGAGTGTAGGTGAGGGTAAAAATAGGGTTAACCTACTCTTGTACCAAGTTGATAGGGAAGTAGTTCCTAATTTCATTCCAACAAAATGTAGAGTATATATATATATATATATATATATATGTGTGTGTGTGTGGATTATGACAATTTAAAATATATGATAATGACTTATTTTAACAAAAACATGTGATAATGACTTATCCTATCATTCTAATTTTAACAATGAACCAATACATCATTTACAAAATGCAAATAAGGATGATTAATTACCAAGAAAAAGTAGATTGAATTGTTGACATGTTAGGGTTCAATCACCTACCAACAAAAACCAATTGAGTGATATTAGATGGATTTCCCTCTTTATAGAACTTGGCTTTCTTTTAATTATTCTCATGCCCTATCTTCAGCTCTATTATATCCTTCTTTTATACATTTATCAAATTAGAAGTAAATATGAGGCTGAAATTACTTGCAAGTCAACTCTTTTGATAGTTTTGAAAAAAAAAAGAAAAAAAGATAATTTCTACATCTCAATCTCCTACTCCATACCCTCTTGCCCTTTCACCTTTATTTTTGTGTATAACAAAGTCTATAATATTCCAAAAGGAATCACTGTCACTAAATTTAATTGATTAAAACCAGCTCCAACCAATTTCTATAAGACCTAAGATGATAATTGGATGATTCCATGGATTGTTTGAAATAGAAGCCATTGTATCCATGATTCGAATGCTAGGCCATAAAAGAGAGTTTTGCACCAACGCTTACTCTATATGACCACTATGCCTTTTAGGCATCCGTGTCTGCATACTTCCAATAGCTAATTTGCATAATAATTTTCTTTTCAGAAACCAGTTAGCTAACAATTGGCACAAGAAAAATGATTTTATACTGAAACATGAGAATATTCACACCGAGGAAAATATATGGTTCTTATAACAAACATGAGTGCAATATACAACAAAAAACAAGTGCTATGACAAAAAGAATTCCACTATTCTTGACAGACACCATGCAGCTGATACGATGGTAAAAAAAATCAACGAAGCCGCATGTTAAAATAGCTAATTGCTATTATCTAGAAGGCAAGATAAATACTTACTTGTGACGTTTCCACTGCATTGATGTCTCGAATATTTCTTTTTCTAGGTTTAATTGCACAGTTATGAACATCCCCAGTTTCAATATAGCGATAGACATCCTTTAGAGAGCGAAACTCATAACCACTTACAGGGTCAATGTACAACTGTCGAGAACAAGTCAGATGCATGTTAACTTCAAGATGAGGCAAGAGAACAAGTAAAATATCTGTAACTAACAACCAAACCTGACAGCAGAATAGAAAAACATGTCGAGAAGTTCTAATCAAGGAAAATCAAACTGCTACCAAAGCAAACTACTGAAAAGAGTAAAAAATGGGGTCATGATGTGTATTGTCATTCATGGATGCATGAACGTGACTAGGAACATAGAATCATGCCAAAAACTATTATTCCATGATATGCATATGGAGACAAAACAAGATAGGTAAGCATCAGCAAAAGCTGTCCAGAAGAATTTGGAGACCAACTTAACTACTTGTAAAGCAAATAAGTGTAAGAACAAAGCGAAGTCCAAAGTAATGTTGTAACAAGAGTTTCAAATATTTTTTTAATAAATATATTATGATTAATAAGATTAACACAAATCCAAAAAAGAAAAATAGGAAGTACTTAATGGAGATCATCTACTTACCAGTATCATAAAAAACAATTTTAGCCATGCTAGGAATGACACTCTTTAATTATGCCTTGCAACTATTTGACTAGCATTGGCAAAAGTTTCCATTTTATATCTCATCTTTATAGTGGAATGTCGGTGCAAAATCGATGTCGTGTGAATCAGTGACTAAATTTGGAAGGTTCCAAGACCAACCAAAATGCTTGAATTGTTCACTGTTGATTGTGGCAGATTCAGGATCCTAGACTAGTACATAGGAGCAAATTGATACTTTTTTATTTAAATATGAGGCAATAATATATTTTTAAATTATAACATACTATTAGTATTAAATAACTATACAATTAATAAAGTTGAGTGTGAACATTTGCCCACACCGGACCTAATATAGATCTGTCCCCTGACTGTTGGCAAGGCTTCAACGGCTGTTATCCCCCATCATTGTCATTACTTCATCACTTTACCTCACTAACAACAGCAGTGAGGAGGCCGAGAAAGATGAAGAATAGAGAAACAAGTTGCCAGCAATACAACAATACTTGGCTTTTTCAGAGTTCATTGTTGGCATGTTAATTTGCATGCCTCTAATTCATTCTGAGGATTTTCCATCTATTTTAGTTTTACCTGTTAGCTTTCAGTTGAGAGAAAAACCAAGCAAAATTGTCTTGATGATTACAGCAACAGAAGTTAAACAAGGATAGATATTAACGGTAGAGTGAGTAATGGATCCATAACCATCCATAACCAAACCCTAACCCGCAAAGAAGGAAAAAACATAAAACATTTATTCTAACACTCTCCCTCAAGTTGGAGCAAAAATATTAATCAGCCCTAGCTTGTTACAGAGTTGATTAAGTCTAGCTGGTCCCAGAGATTTCGTGAAGATATCTGCAATTTGGTCTTCGGACTTTAGATACGGTGTGACAACTAGATTGTTGTTGATGGCTTCCTTGATGAAACGACAATCTACCCCAATATGTTTGGTTCGTTCATGAAAAACTGGATTATTGGCAATGAAGATGGCAGCTTGGTTATCACAAAACATGTTCATCGGACTGGAGCTTTCTATTTCACATTCATGTAGAAAGTTTCTTAACCACATCTCACACACTGTATGTGTCATAGTATTCAGCTTCACAGCTTGACCTAGCTACCACACTTTGTTTTTTACTTCGCCGCGTGACAAGATTACCACCAAGATAAGTGTAATAATCTGAGACCGATTTTCTATCATTGATATTGCCAGCATAATCTGCATCTGAATATGCCTCAATTCTAGTGTGTTCATTTTTGTGGTACTTTAATTCTTGACCAGGAGATCCTTTGATATATTGGACTATCCGAATGGCAGCATCCCAGTGGCACTATTTGGGTTGCTGCATGAACTGGCTAACAATGCCAACAGTATAAGAGATATCTGGTCTAGTGACAGTAAGATAATTAAACTTGCCTATCAACCGTCGATATTGAGTTGCATCAATGTATTTAGAGTTCCATATTCACACTGTACCTCTGATTTGGAACTAAGGGAGAATCAGCTGGTTTGCAATCGCTCATCCCAATTTCTTCAGAAGATCCCGAACATATTTCCTTTGAAACATAAAAATACAGTTTCGCTTATAAGCTATCTTAATCCCAAAAAATATCTCGGCGTTCCCAGATTTTTTATAGAGAAGTGAGATTATAAGTGAAGCTTAGTTTTCTCAATCCCCTGAGTATCATCACCGGTAAGAAGCATATCGTCAACATAAACGGCTAATATAATGATGTCGCGCTCTAAACGATGAATGAATATAGAGTGATCAGCTGACTGTGACGAAAACCAGCCGATGTCATTATATGTGAGAGCTTTTGAAACCAAGCACGTGGACTCTACTTGAGGCCATAGATCGACTTATGTAACCTACACACCATCTCCCCCTGAGCAACATAGCCTAGAGGTTGCTCCATGTAGACCTCTTCGGAAAGATCACCATACAGGAAGGCGTTGGTAACATCCATCTGGTGAAGAGACCAATTACAATTGAGAGCCAGGGAAAGTAAACACCGAACAGAATTAAGACGAGCCACTGGGGAGAAGGTATAATGATAATCGAGCCCATAGACTTGAGAAAATCCCTTAGCAACCAAGCGTACTTTGTGGCGAGCAATAGACCCATCCGCATTATATTTCACAGTGAAAACCCACCGACAGGGGACAACCCAAGCTCCAGGTGGGGGTGAGACAAGGCTCCAAGTCCGACAAGCTTGTAAAACTGCCATTTCAGCGTCCATAGCTTGTTTCCACTCAGGTATGAGCATAGCTTATAGAGGAGATGTAGGAAGAGAACACGACAACAAAGCAACAGAAAAAACACGATATAAAGGAGACAAATGAGTAAGGGAGACAGTGAGAAATGGGAAAGCGAGAGGAAGTGCGCTTGCCTTTACGCAGTGCGATGGGACGATCATCCTCAGGAATCTCCGGCAAAGCAGGGACCGCGGGGGGAGGCCATGGGCGGCGACTATAAACCTACAAAGGAACGACAGAGGGGGCGGAAGTTGCAGGAGAAGAGGGAATGGGGGAAAGCGGTAGAATGATCGGAACCTGAAGAAGGTTCGGGGAGGAAGATGAATCTTGGGTGAGGGAAAAAAAGGACTGAGACTCATGAAAGGTAACATCAACACTGACAAAGGTCCTACCACTAGAAGGATCAAAATAATGATATCCTTTCTAAGTACGAGAGTACCTAATATACACACACCGAGTAGCCCGAGGACTAAGTTTGTCAACCCCCGGACCCAAAACATTAACATAACAAAGGCACCCAAAGACATGAGAAGTTAGAGAGAAAGGGACACGAGACGGAAAAACAAGGGAAAACGATGTGCGACCACCCAAAGCTGGAGTAGGAACACGATTAATAAGAAAGGACGCCGTAAGGACCGCGTCAGGCCAAAAAGAACGAGGAACCTGCATGTGGAACAATAAAGTGCGAGCCACATCAAGAAGATGGCGATTCTTACGCTCAGCAACCCCATTCTGAGAGGAAGTATAGGCACAAATCATCTCACACAGAATGCCACGATCGGTGCAAAAAGAATGGAAAACAGTACTAGTATACTCCAAAGCATTGTCAGAATGCAAGATTTTAATGGAAATCCCAAATTGGTTTTTTTATTTCAGCATAAAAGTTGCGAAATACATCAAGGACGTCAGACCGTTTAACTAAAACATAACACAAGCACAAACGAGAAAAATCATCGATAAACGTAATAAAATACTTATGACCCTCATGACCAGGTACAGGACTGGGACCCCAAATATCAGAATGAATGAAAGGAAAGGCTGTAAGTGGCGTGTAGTAGTGGCGGATGGCAAGGTGGCACGATGATGTTTGCCCAGCTCGCAAGCTTCACAGGTAACTAAAGGCAGCGACGGTAAAGACAGGACTTGTTAGAGACGAGCAAGAGACGGATGATCAAGACGGTGATGCCATAGAAGTGGAGAAACGGCAGCAGATGAGAGAGCACGAGGAAAGGTAGACGCAATGAGAGTGTATATACCGCCCCGGCTAGGCCCCCCACCAATCGTCTTCTTCGTTCGGAGGTCCTGAAACAAACAATGAGAAAGTAAAAAAGTGACACTACAATGGCACTGAGAAGTGAATGCACGAACTGAAAAAAGATTAACGGGAAATGAAGGTATATACAACACATGAGAGAGAGTAAGAGTAGGGGATATAGAAATGGTGTCAACCCCAACAACGAGAACAAGGGAACCGTCAACAATAGATACTGGGGGATAAACCCCATCAGTGGAGAGTGAAATAAACAAGACACGGTTACCTGTCATATGAGAAGATGCACCAGAATCAACAATCCAAGTGGACCCAGAGGAAGCAAGAGTAGTTGTACTCGAGACCAGAGTAGAAGTAGTGATGAACGTAGATGACCCGACAGCAGAATTCGAGGCTGATTGAAGCAGTCGTTCATATTCAGCAGCTGAGATAGTGACCGTGTCATTCACTGCAGGAGCAGGAGAAGGATAAGATAAACTAGCATCAGGAAAGACGGCAGCGCAGGCAGAGGAGTTGTTAAGCTTTTGCCGGCACCGATCCGGAGTATGATTCGTATAACAACAATGAGAACACGGGGGAAAACCGCGGCCACGCCCACAACCGCACCCGCGACTAAAACCATGCCCACGGCCAAAAGAGGAGGAAGCATGAGGAACAGCCAAAGCACTAGGAACCTCCTTAGGTTGTGCAGAAGCAGTAACACGTAATAAACGAGAGAAAGCCCCCTTAAGAGTCGTGATAGTAGAATCTGATGACACCGAAATTCATCGTGATTTCTATGTCATTTTATTGATATTTATGTGTCATATTCATAGACTTTGCCTGTTTTTACGCCATATTTTATCAATATCTGCAGAATCTACACTCTTCTCTGTTTTTGATGATTTTCAGGCAAAAAGGCATATTTTTCAGTCGATTTCGAGCAATCCAAGTGCATAATCGAACTCACAACATCAAAAGAAGATCACACGTCAAATTTCAAAAGATTTGGAGCTTCAGAGGAAATTACGGCACCCCCAACAAATGCTTTACGGTACTGTAATTTGGGGCTTTAATCGGGCAGAGAATCGATGAACGTTATGGCACAGCCATAAATATCTTTACAGTGCCGTAATTAATAGGCATTTTTGGACAGAGACTTTGAGACGCTTACGGCACTACCGTAATCCTCTTTACAGCACCGTAATTATAGTCGATTTTCCACCCGAGAGATTGTTCACATTACGGCACTACCGTATAGAACAATACAGTACCGTAATCCCAGAAGAATTTCACGCGAGAGCTCGCTATCAAGATTACGGCCCTGCCGTAAGAATCATTACGGCCGTAATTTCATCGCTGCTCGCGACTTTCCCGGTCAACTCAAAAGTCCGATTTTTACGTAGATGACTTCAAACGATCCAGGCGTTTAAAATGGAAGCTGTAAGAAGGAGAAGAGCAGCCATCGATGAGACGAAGCCAAGCACACCAAAAGCCCCAATTTTAATCCACCGGCCAGAGAGAAATCAGAGTTCACGCCGCGACCAATTCCGGGCATCTCCGGCCGTGAAATTTGAGTGGAAGCTACGCATAGAGGAGAAGAAGACACCCCTGAAGTTTCAACGTGATCAGAGATCAGACGGAGGAGAAATCACCAGAAAACCGAGCGCCGCCACTGTTCGCCCAGATTACGGCCGTAAACATCTTTACGGCCATATCGTAATTTTTACTCCTCTGTTTCGATTTTCTTCATCATGAATCATTGTAATCTTCCCTCTATGATAGCTTAAACCTCTTTGGGGACATGGGAGAGTAATTCACTTGAGTTTTAATAACTAGATAACTATCTTTCTATTATTTCATCTTGTTTAATCTTAGTATGATGATTTTACTCATGTGATGTTTTGTCCTTAGACTCTCCTCATATCTATATTACTATTTGTGTTTTAGAATTTTCGCTATTGACGGAAAAGTAATTGCTCGAGAATTTGGAACCCTAGAATTGCATGATAGGAACCCCTTTTAGGTTAGTTCTTGTTTGTTTGATTCTAGTAAGCTAACTGTCATGATAATAATATAAATCTAGGATTGAGTCTAAGCTTTCAAACGTGGAGATCTTGTGCGAAAGCAAAGATCGGAACGTTAGAGAACCTTGAGCAAAACTAGTGTCGAGATTCGGATGCACGAAAGTGATCCTTGAGATTCCACTAGAGATTATCGACTTAGAACTCGGATGCACGAAAGTGATCATTGAGTTTTCAGTTGATGATTTACTTATCATTAGCATTGGGACAACTCTTGCGTGAGAGCGAAGATTTATCCCTGCATGGTTGGCTGCACGAAAGTGAAATAATCCTTTTATTCAAGTAAATTGCATATTTGTCATGCTGAAATTAAACTGATGAAATCTCTATTCATGTCTAGTTATAAAAATTAAAGTGAACGAAACTCTAGTTCCAGCTTCTCTCTCTGATAATTCTGTTTTAGCGCTTTGGTCTTCGTTTGCTAGTTTACACTCTTTCGATTGCCTAGATAGTGATAAATCAATTATTCGGTACTCAGCAGCATAGGTCCCTGTGGATTCGATACTTTCTTTATTACTTCGAGTATCCGTACACTTGCGGACACAACAGAATCCACCAATAGCTGAGAACTAATAGCAGAGTATCGAGGATTCAGACATGACAAATATTTGGCTACTAAGAATTCCTGTCTCTGCTGAAGGGTGACCTCAATATCAGAAGATGCGGGGTGATATTCACAAAGTTCATCCCATTTGCCTTGTAATAGAGCATAAGTTTCCTGAAAGGAATGATCTCCTTGTTGTAAATTAATAATCTCCTCGTACAGCCGAAGTACATGACTAAGATTCTAGCGAGATGCATAAGTACTAGAGAAAAACTCCCAAGCAAGCAGACTTGGTGGTCTGTTGATACATAATGGTTAAGGCGACTTTACTATCCATACTGTGAAGAAGAAGGTTTAGCACAGCCATATACGACGCCAGGCCTCATAAGTGGGGTCAGTAGGAGGAGGAGCAGCTTGGGTAAGGTGATGTTCCTTACCATGAGACCCCAAGAAAAGACGAACTGAGACCATAATGAAAAATTGGTGCCGTCAAACTTAACATTATTTGTCCTGAGAGTATTACCGGGCTTTATGTCTGAGTTAGATGAAAAAGGATCCATGCTGATATGCTAAGAGTTCGAATGAGATAATAAAAGGAACGCAGGACAGGAGATAAAAAAACTAGCCAGATATATGAACCAAACAGCCGGCGTATAACTCAGCCACAAAAAAAGATACCGAAAAGCAGCAAAATAGTGTCCACAAAGAAGAAACAGCAGTAGAAAGTCTAATGTAGAACAGCACCTGAAGACACGCAGCCGTACGGAAAGATCGCAGCGTGAAGAGAGACGAGGCGGCAATGGCTAGAAAAGGAAGTCACGCGTCCGCCCTCACCGGAAGAACGAAACCATGAGAATAGAGGCAATAGCGACTGCAGGTATTGGAAGAAGATGGCGCGGGCATGAGGCATTGCAGTCCGCCGGAAGAAGAGAAAAGCGGACGAAATAGCGACTGAAGAACCAGCGATAGATGGCGCTAGAAGAAGATGCTCCTCCCGTCCCTTTTCTACAACCTTTTTTAGGGTTTTCTGACGAGAAGCGAGGAGCCAAATGAGTAGAGGGCGATCGATCGATCGAGTTACGACGCCATGACAAATGCAGTTATGATTTCGTCCTCGATGATGTCCAGCAAGAATAAGAAGGCAAGCAAGAGCGCTTCACGTAGTCATGCCCAAGGCTAACACATCATGGCGCCATGATCACGAGACTCACAAGTTTCCGCCTGGTTCGAGCACGATCCAGAAACAAAGAACAGAGAGACAAGGAAGGGGAGGGGGGGTGGCGAGGGTGGCGGCAACAGGCAGGAAGGATGCTCTGATACTAAGTTGAGAGAAAAACCAAGCAAAATTATCTTGATGATTAGGGCAATAGAAGTTAAACATGGTATTAACGGGTAGAGTCAGTAATGGATCCATAACCAAACCCTAATCCGCAAAGAAGGAAAAAACATAAAACATTTATTCTAACATTTATTCTAACACTTTCATTTTGAGCTGAAAATACAAAAGCACGTTTTATATAATTAGTTCCTCACTAGGAATGCCTAGCGCCTATTTTATCCATAAAAAACGGAAACTATAGGTTCCGTCTTGCCAACTCAGTTCTCATCAATTAAAACACGCATATGGCACATAATACCTATTTCCAAGTAAACATTACTGCAATTCCAGCATGGTGTTCAGTTTGCAACATCAAAAACAAAGAAGTATACGGTGGTGCTAAAAAAAGAAATGAATATTCTTGATTCTATTATATGGAAGAAACATACTGATTATGCCATCAAAACCCTAGGGTTTAATATCTGTGCTAACTGAAATTAGAGTTTACCAAACTCAATCTGCATGAAGGCAGTGTCATTACAAAACAACACTGTGTGTTATAAGAGAACCAATGTTCATTTCTGTAGTTCTACTAATTTATCTTACCACTTTTAACAACTAAAACGTGCGCTTTTTCTATTGTATCCAAATTTCAAAACAATGTTGCTTTATTTCTGTGGCAGTGACTAATAATATCATAATTATCGTTTAGACTACTGTCTTTTGTAGCTTAACTGTTCACTATCTTTTCAATATTGTTTTCACACGAATTATTGCATCAAATTCTAATTGCTCCTCCAAACACAAATTATATTGCTCTCTATGCTAGAATATTTCAAATCCAAGTAGAAGAAGAATAAAACCTAAAACTCTAGAATCAGTTGCCAGTTCCTGGATGAGGTCTCTCATATCGGTGTATACAAGCAAACAATAGGTAATTTGCTTATTTGCTTGTATATATTTAAACCAGATCTAGAGTAAGGCTTCAAATAAAGTAGTTGATGTATTATGAAAATGATTACTTCTGAGCAAACAATACGGGTGCAAGACGTTAAGTGCATACAGGTTAATCTGTTAGAATCATAATGCGTCGGTCGCAATTCTAAAAGGGTCGTAATTCTAAAAGGATATAATGGATAAGAAATTTCTGGTTTCTGATGCTTTCAAATATAAGCATATATAAAAACTTGCTACAGACTTCAAGACATTTATTTCATATATATATATATATATATATATATATATATATAGAGAGATAGAGAGAGAGAGAGAGAGAGAGAAAAAAACTGAGTGCTTGTGTTGTGTGCAGTACCGGATCAGCTTTTATTCCACACTTTCTAAATTTGACTTCTTTGATCCAGCCTTGAGGCAACTCGCCTGGACTTTTTTTGATTTGATCTTCCACCTATTCACAAGCTTAAATTAGATTGCCAAATCTCATATATTTCTTAGTGCAACAATGGAAAACACAGTCGATTAAGATAGGTTGGATTTCCCAGAACAAACATTTATGGCAGACTCCATCTTGTTGTTTTCTCTAGTAGGATTTTCACCGGAGCAAACATGTATGGTAGAATCCATCTTGTGGTCTTCTTCTGATTTAGCAGTGATTTTTCCAGAGAAAATATTTTCGGTAGAGCCTTTCTCGTTTTCTTCTGGCATGATTGATGCGCATTTTTTTACCATAGATCTTGTAGTTATACACCTTGTCTTGGTTGCATGACTGCCAAATTTTTCACCCTTCAAATATTTGAGTACCTCTTTCTGGGAACAGAATCTGACTCCAGTTTTGGGGTCATGGAAGCACTGCAGAGAAACAGAAATGAGATATATCATCCTTATAGCAGCCTAAAAAACAAATCCACAATCAAAATGATGAACTTAAGAACTTAATCAATGCGCAAAAAGTTCATCTGGACTAAGTTACATGAAATAGATTAATTAGAATCCTTGCAAATAAAGCCAACTTAATTAATCTTACCGTACAACGTTTTGGATCCATGAAAAAAAAATTCAGCTTTATATAACAACGCTTGTGTCCTATTATGTGAATGGTTGCTACGTTCATTTGAACTAATTTATAATAATCGTATGTGTGTCACTTTGCATGGCTGGCTTTCACATTCATGCTAAGTTTCCTCAGGTCTAGGATTCCATTCTCATCAATGGGGCCTTGTAAAGATTATCGCCACTGTAACTATTAATATATAATTTTTTTTAACTATCAATATATAATAGTCAATAAACAGATGGATACTGATTATTACATGAAACAATTATTAATCATTCATCCCTTAGTGACAAGGGAAAAAAGTTACAGACCTAGAATATTTTTTTGTTTTTTGCTGACAATTAATTGTCGAGAATAGCAGTAAAATCAAGTATACCATAGGAAAGAGTTAAGCTATGACAAGTGCCCAGCTGCATGGTACTTGAATGCTCATTAAAGTCAGTCACCCAGATAGATTCAGACTAGGAATATTATCGTTTCTTAAATTGGTAGAAAATAATAGTTTACCTTTAATGACGGTAACAAGGTTAATTTGTCTGAGACTGCTGTACCATACTTTAAATAATAAATTATAACAGTTTTTTGGAGCCATATGCAAACCACAACCTAAGAATGTGTTATAATCAAACTTATACATCTCAGGAAAATCTAATTGCAGCAAACTATCCAGCTTTCCATAAAAATAAGCCAGAACATTAAAATCTAATAGATATAACTTCATAAACTCCACTTTCAGCTGAATACCCCGTCATAAACTTATACACAGATGCCCTAGGCTGCATATTGCTTTTGAAAACTCCAGCCACTTCCACAAAGTGATCTAGGTGACACAGCAGTTAAAGAACATATGATATGAATGCAGATCTGTTTACTGCCCAAAAGTTTGTATCAATATGATGAATATTGAAATAAGCACTGGACCAAGATATTATCTTTGATTAAAAAATTACAAAACACTTCTTCAAGCAAATCACTTGGGTTAAGAAGTTATTGGATTGCCAGAAAAAGAATAAAAGCATGTTTTTTTCATTTTGTGTAAACAAATATACACCACAAAACACTATATAAATTGTTTCAAGTTTCTAGCATAATCTTCTTTTTTCTAAGCATATATAAACATGGTATCTGGATATGCATGTTCAAGAAAATTTGGTCTCCTGTTGTTTCTACACCAGTGACATGACATTGTGCTCCTATGACGTCAAAGTATACATCTTGGTGATGTGTCACGCACATTGATTCTTTTACTATCAGTCAGTCAGTAGTTTCTTTTAATGTCAATTTTATTATCATCACCACGAGACTGATTAAATCATAGGCAACGCAAGATACTCATCTAAAAGGAATAGCAACAAGGGAGGGAGAACCTAACTATGCGGATACCAATTGTGTTCACCTGCTCCGAACTGCCATCTCCTTTGTCCTAACACGTTAAGGAAATAAAATAAAACTACCAGTCGGCACAAACTTCATCTGTTTTCAGCTTCCGCCCGATTTCCTTTTATTTTTTTGGCTAAATTCCTCATACAAGGTGGCAGTAAAAGAAAACATGTAAAAACACCAAAGGTAAGAACAAATCAGAAAAGAGAGAGACAAGCACACGGCTCCTCACTCTGCATTAGAAAAAAATCATCTCTGCACAAAAACTAATAATAATAATAATAATAAAATAGAGAGGAAAGAGCGAGAGAGTAGGAAATGGAGCACAGGGACAAGGAGGAAGGCTTGGATTTACCCAAAGCACAGCTCCGCTCCTGGTGGTCTTGGCCACCGCCGTCCACCCTGCCGGCAGCCACGGAGGACGCTCGTCCGCCGTCATCTCCAGAACCACCAGCAGCTTCCTTCAACGGCGATCTGATCTCCTGGGATCGTCTCTTACATTTTAATCTTGTGCAATCGGCTAAAGAAGAGCAGGGAAGTGTGGAAGAGAGAGAGAGAGAGAACGCTTTTGGACTTTGGAGATGCGGACAGCCAGTCTGCTCACGTGCTGGCTACTCAGACTCCATCTGGAGATTCGTGTCGCTGCCTTTGGCCGTTTGGGCACAGTAATCTGACGGTTCCGATTAATTATGGTTTTGCTTTCCTTCTCTATAACTAGAATCTAGTGGATAAACAAATTATGCGTTTATTTTGAGACGAAAAGAAAATATTATATAAAAATAGTAAAATAAAATTAGAAATTCTTTTAATGAATTATAAATACACAACTTATAATTTTTTTAAGAGATAAGTAATTATCTTAGTGATGGTTACATTTTTATAAAAAACTCACAGCACAATTAGCTAATCAAATGTATTGAAACATAGATTGTCTCACATCATTACGATAGACAATGTCGGCTCGTTTGGCAGACCTTTCCACTCCACTCTTCGTCACCACCAAACGAGACTATAATCAATAAAATAAAAAAGAGCCTTTAACAACCGTGACTGTGATCCAATTAGGTTATCTTCCCTCTTCTTTCCCCCTCACTTCTCCTCCTTTCCTTCACGCACTCAAGAGTGGGCATTGTTGCCTAAGCTCTTTTCTTTCTTCTTTTCTATCACTCTTCACACAGTCGATGAAATGTGTCATAATGACCTTTTAATTTATAAATTTTATGGCATTAAATATTGTAATTTTCAGGAGTTTTATATAATTTTAATTTAATAATATTCTTATCATATCTAAATTCATAAGAATTACAATCGCAATAAACAAGGGAAAAAAAAAAGTATATGCATGCACATACCAAGCCACTTCCTCGCGTTGCCTTATATGGAAGAGAACTACAATTAAAGCCCTACTAAAAATAGAAAGGTTTTCATTACTGAACTATTAATAGTAGTTAGAACAAGTCAAATATTTATAAACAAAATTAATAAGACAACTAAATGCTCATGCAAAAGAAAAACACTTAACCGGTTGTATCTCCTCCCTGACCCAATCTGGCTTAGCCAGCTCAGTGTGGCATGGTGCGGTGCATTATACATGTGTGTTTAGGATCAACTTAGACAATCAATTAAATATCCCCTAAAAAGCCCAATAGCCAAGGGTACATTAATTTAATATAAACCAAAGTTCCATCTCCTATTTCCTTCTCGAGACTCTTGAACTTTTCATAAAAAATACCTACATTAAATAAATATTAAAATGACTTACAAGAGGTGTATATAAAGCAATACAGAGAAATTTTTATTTTAAAAATATAAATATAAAGTTTATAAATGAATTAAGTCAATATATTGATTGAAACAAGCTCCTAAAGAATGACATAAAAAATTGATATAGTAATTCTCCAAATTATTTTAGACATAATAATATTGATAATAAGTGTAACATGTTAATCTTTAGCACTAACATAATAATAAAGGAATTGAAGAAACGGAAACGTATTTAATCTCAATCTTCCAAATGAAATATTTTGAGAATTAAACTGAAAAAATTATAATAATAGATATATATCTTAAGTTAAACTCTTTATAGTAATAAAATACTTAGATAAATTTAATTATCTTCATATAAAAAAGGCAAACTTTCCCATGTTGTTCAAGTAACTATTATCTTAATAAAGTTGTATGTTTTATAAATTCTACCTCAACTTCTTGTATTAGTACACAGTAAAATATACAGTAAAATTAAATTGCTCAGAACTAATATGAGATTGTTAAATATATTAGTTGTAATCAGTTAAGGAAGCCAAATAATCCCACTTTAGAAATATAAAAATTTATATAAATATTTAAATAAAAATTTCTCATTTTTAAGACAACCAAACAAGTAAAATCTAGTCTATACAGGCAATACAGGTAGTGTTATGGGCAAATTTATTTTTTTTTATAATAAACTTAACCACAACTGGCATATCCCCTCGCAAAGATCTCAGCCCTACACTAGAGTAGCCCGCAACCGGTTAGGATCGCATTGCGGATGCTGGCCCAGCACTCTACAAGCCCTCACACCCACGTGCGCGAAGGGTTCGGTATAAATACCGCCCGTCGAACACGAATACAAATCTCTCAACTGATGTGACAAGGTGACGGAGACTCTCCGACCACTTGCAATCACAGAAAATATCCTCAGCCCGCGCTCCTTTCTCTACACAGCCGAGATAGGCACCGGCGCGGCCTCAATCAATCACAAGGGGACGGTGGCGAACACCTTCAAGGGTGCCGACACACATGCCCAGGACTTTGCAGCTTTGCAAGCAAATGAGCAACTACCTACAAACAAGCACAACTCGCACTACACATATGCGGGTGCAGATAACGCAAAGAATCATCCGGACGAAATGCCACACCAAGTCCGGACGGTGGTAAAAGCTCCTATCCACTACACATAGGAAAATCGTCCTACTACCACTACACACGATAGATCCGGGGAGAGTTAACCCTTGTAGCGTGCCACCACTCCACGAGCCGAGCCCACCTAGATCCTCCAGAAAGTTGCGTTGGAAAGTTCAGTTGGAGTCGAGCGAGACACGCAGACGAGCCCACGCGACGAACCTTCTCTCTCCTCCCCATTCCTCCTTCGCAGCCCACGTCGAAACAGAGCCAAGACTCTCGGCTGAAATAGGGGAGAACTTCCCCTCCTCGTCCATCACCATCCGGCCACCGGAGCCCCACCGGAAGGTCAGGAACTGGTCGCCGGTGAACGGAGAAGCAGCCGACGAAGAATCGCTGCCGGAGAAGCCGCCGCCGACGAGAATGAAGACCCAATGGAAGCGCTGCTCGCGTGGAACCGGAGATCGGAAAATCCGATCTCTCTCCCGCGTCTGGCTGCCAGCGCCGGAGGGGATGCTTCCCTCCTTACCTTAGGGCACCGGAAAACAACTTGGAAGCTTCACGCCGGCGAGTCCACGATCGAAACCTCGTCGCCAAACCAGAAAATGAAAACTCTGCTTCCAGATCTGAAATCGTCGTCGCCAGACCTTGCCCAAGCGTTCGATTCCGCTTGATTGGCAACCTCCCCTCAACGAGATTGGAAATCCAACCTCGCCGCCACGCAAGTCGTGATCTCCGGCGAAGAATCGCCGAAAATCTCGTTTCCACCGGGGCGACCTCTAATCGTCGCCCTAGGCTCGTCCACGTAGGAGTCCATGCCCGATTTTGCTACCAACGTCTTCACCACGGTAGCACGAGTCGCCAACCACCTTCCTTTTCCGGCAAGCCCCCTGCAACTGGCCAGAATCAGCGCCGGAGATAGCGCGGGTGGAGAGGAGACGAAGAAAAGGGGAACTTTCCCCTTCGCATGCGAGCGAGCCGAAGACCGTCGGTTCAGCCTGGAAGGATAGTACAGGGCCGATTCAGGGTCGATTAGACCTCAGAATCGCCTCACGGTAGACCCTCTTGATTGCGCACGCTCACAAGCTCACGCGAGAGGGTTCGGGGACCATGGGTCGAGTCGGGAACCCACATCCACGTGTGAACCCACACTCCGTGATTCGACTCAACCCTCGCCCTATGGACTTGTGTCAACCTCAGTGACACAATCGCATGCCCGAGTCATCCAACACGGCTGATGACGAGAGCTCCGGCCATCTCTCCATCTCGGTGTGCTTTGGGATTTGTGCTAAATCCCGGGAGCATCACATACTCCCCCACCCAAGTTCGTCGTCGCCCTCGATGACAGGCTGTCCATGTAGATCTTTAACTCCTCCTCAAACTGCCACAAATCAGAAGCTTTTTTCCACTTAGCTTCTTCTATGGGTGTTTGATAGCGATCCGTAAGTGCACAGATTTATCAAAGTAATAAAAGTTATCGATCCCACAAGGATGACGAAGCTAAGTACTGACTTCTTGACTTGTTTGAATCTAGGCAGACTAATTCAATGGTCTATCTAAACTTCTACACATGAACAAACTCAGAAACAGCTTTTAAGAGGTTTGATTTCTAAAGAATCAGGATTTCATGGGTTCGTCATAAAGACAGTTATGAGTTGTTAAAAGGAATAACTAATTCACAGAAATTATCTATCATGAAAGGAATTCTTCCTATGGTACATACTACCTCCTCTCGAAGCGTAGTACGGTATTTAATTAGATTAACTCCCTACTCTCGTGACAGTTAACCTAATTAAACCCTTTGAGTTCTATGAAGTGTTGGTCAAACCCTTAAGATGAATCCAAACTACTCTCGTGATTGGATTCGTAGGTCTAATTGAAATAGGTCGGACGTTACGATTCACCTCTCGGTTCTTCTCGCAACGCCTAAAACGCAAACTTACTTGGCCAGGGTAAACTATGAGATAAGTAAAATTTCAATTAAATCATGAAGATAAATTCTAATGAAAGTAGCAAAAATATGGATTAACTCATAAAAGTCAATGGGTTACACCCAATCATCCCGACAAAAGTGTCTACTCACTCATGATATTAAAGAAATATCTGATGTTTTTGATGAACGAGTAAGAACTCATAAAAAATTGCAAGAAATCGCTAAAAGGACTATATAACCGCCTTCTCCTAAATCTGAGGATGAGGATTAGTCGATCAGTCGTCACTTTCAGAGAGAATATGGCCGGAATATGCTTAGAAATCATGTTGTCACCTATATCGCCGACGCCGCTAGTCTTCATCTAGAGAAGCTCTTCTCAACCCGATCAAAATCTCATCTTTTATAGTTGAACCGGTTTAGAACTCATCAAGGAATGGTTCTGCGTAGTTTGGCTCAAATCCGGTTTGAATCGGGTGAGAAACGAGCGAGAAACTCGTCGAGCGGAAGTTTTTACCGCCCGTGATGTAATTACGGCCGAAGCCGTAATTGTTTCTGTGTATAATGCCTTTGGACACAGAAAGTTTCACGGTCCGTGATGGAATTACGGCTCCACCCGTGAAAGTTTCTGTTCGTTCTGACACTTAGCCGATTTTCACCTCCCCCTCGTCGTCGCTTTCACGGCCGCTTCCATGATTACGGCCAAGGCCATAATTATCTCGTCTTTCACCGTTTTCGCCCCAAATTTGACGTGTAGGTTCATAAATTCCTCGGGAATTGTGCTTTAGCTTCAAAACTCTCAAAATCCTTCGTTTTATGCCATTTTACCTACATTTTTATTAAAACCAAGAAAAGTGAAGATTCTATGCAAAATAAGATACAAACACTAAAAGTAACACAAAATCATGCAAATAGGCTCAAAATATGATCTAAAATATAGGCAAAAATACGATGTAAATGCAACGCATCAGTGTTCCTTCCCACTGCATAAGAAATTCCATCCGCCTGTTCCTCTTACTCTGTCCAAGTGTTTTGTGATTTAAAATCTTTTCAATTCTTTTGTCAAACTCTGCCCGAATACTAGGAGGAGCCCGACGCCCCTGAGAACGACTAGGGTCGGTCTCGTCGGCATAAAACTTTTTCAAAAAGCTTACATGAAAGGTCGGATGAAGCTTTAATCTGTTGGGAAGCTTCAGCCTATAGGCTATAGCGCCAACCCGTCTCAAGACCTCGAAAGGTCCCACATATCTCTGAATAAGACTACGATGCGTAGTCTTGGCTGAGATCTTTCTCCACATCTGAGGTGTCAACTTTAATAGCACAAGATCTCCAATTTCGAACTGTTCATCGCGTCTGCTCTGGTTGGCATAATGCTGCATCCTTCTTGCAGTGTGCTCTAAGCTATCACGAGCCTCCTGGAGCACCTCGGCATGATCTCGCGCAACCCGATAGGCTGCTGGGCACTCACCATCGGTGTGCTACACAACATCAGCGGGGGTGAGAGGCTGACGTCCTAACACCAACTCAAATGGTGTTTTGCCGGTCGCTGAAGATTGCTGCCAGTTGTAGGCAAACTGTGCCATGTCGAGGAGAGACACCCAGTTGCACTGGCTTGTCGACACAAAGTGACGAAAGTATTCTTTAAGAAGAGCATTTATCCTCTCCGTCTGGCCATCGGTCTGAGGATGGTTCGCTGTAGAAAACTTTAGCCCAGAACCAAGAGTCTTAAACAAGGATGTCTAGAAGTTACCAGTGAACCTGGCATCTCTGTCAGAAACAATGTCCAGGGGAAGCCCAAAAAGCTTCACCACATGCTTGAAGAATAAATCAGCCGTCTCCTTGGCTAAATAAGGCTCAGGTGCTGCGGTGAACATAGAGTACTTAGAAAACCTGTCCACCACAAATAAAGATTGAAGCCTTCCCTTCGACCTTTGGTAATCCAGTGATAAAATCCATGGAAACTGAAGTCCATGGTCGTTCCGGAATAGGAAGAGGCTGTAACAATCCAACTTCGCACCTCCTGTCGACTTTATCCTGCTGGCAGATCAAGTAGGTGCGGACATAGTGATCGACATCAGCTCGCATGGAGCGCCAATAACAAGATCTAGATAATAGAATCAACATCCTGCGCTGTCCTGGATGTCCACTCCATGTCGTGTCGTGAAGCTCTCTCAACAACTCGCGTCGAAGTCCGCTAGTCGCCGGAACAAGTGGCCGACCGCCCTCGGCCATCAGAAGGTCATCGCCCTGAAGATAGTAACGACGAACCTTGCCTTCTCGCACATCGGCGATCAATTGCTGGTATTTGGCGTCGATAACAGCAGCTTGCCGAATGCGATCGAGGAGATCACCCCCAATCCTCGATATATAAGCAAGCACCACAGTGCACATCCTGCTGATTGCACCTGGAACCACATTAGAGCGCCCCGGTTTGTGCTCCCAGGTGAAGTCAAATTCAGCGAGGAACTCCTGCCATCTCGCTTATTCGGTGAAAGCTTCTTCTGCGTAGCGAAGTATGTGTTGGCAACATTATCTGTCTTCACTACAAAAGCGCTACTGAGAAGATAGATGCGCCAAACTCGAAGGCAATAGATCACGGCGACCATCTCCTTCTCGTGAGCTGAGTAACGCTGCTCCACCGGACTTAACTCCCGGCTCTCAAATGCCACCGGGTGCCCCTCCTGTAAGAGCATTCCACCGATCGCTCTGTCAGAGGCGTCGGTATGGACCTCAAAGGGCCGACTAAAGTCCGGTATATGAGGAACTGGCTCACTGGCGATCCTGCGTTTTAACTCTGCAAACGCAGTCTGATGCCATTCTTGCCATAGCCATGGAGTCTCCTTCCTTAGGAGGTCAGAAAGTGGAGCTGCGATCTTGGAGTAATCCTGGATGAATTTTCTGTAGAAATTCGCCACTCCTAGGAAAGATCAGAGCTCAATAGGGGAAGTAGGTGCGGCCCACTCGATGATGGCGCTCACCTTCTCAGGATCCATCTGGACAGTGTCATGGCCTACCACATGGCCCAGAAACTGGATCTCAGAAGCAGCAAAGGAGCATTTCTCCCTCTTCACATATAGCAGGTGTTCCCTCAGTCTCTGGAACACTAATCTCAGATGCTGCA
The DNA here is from genome assembly GCA_027563935.2 of Costus lasius. Classification (NCBI taxonomy): domain Eukaryota; kingdom Viridiplantae; phylum Streptophyta; class Magnoliopsida; order Zingiberales; family Costaceae; genus Costus; species Costus lasius. The sequence goes on from CM050447.1 coordinate 55,524,043, forward strand.
AATGCTCCTCCATCGTGGTCGAGTACACCACGATATCATCAAGGTAGACGACCACAAAATCGTCTAGCAACTGTGTCAGAACATTGTTCATCAGGTGGGAGAAGGTAGCCGGCGCATTGGTTAAGCCGAATGGCATAACCAAGAACTCGAAAGTGCCGTACCGGGTGACACAGGCTGTCTTCGCCTCATCTCCCTCAGCTATGCAGACCTTCCAATAGCCTGATCTCAAATCAAGCTTGGTGAAGATAGTAGCGCCCGCCAGTCTGTCAATGAGGTCCTGGATATGTGGAATGAGGTATCTGTTCCGAATGGTGTGTTGGTGTATATGCCCTATGACCTAGTTCTGGTCAACTTATGTACTACTTGACATTGATATTTATATATCATTTTGGCATTGTCGTTATCATCGTCTGTCTACACCTGCGATTGTGTACTTACATGATAATGTCCCAGGAGACAGATTGGATCTGTGCTCAAATAATTATCCCCAGTCAATGTACCTTAGAAGATATGGGACAGCTATGGTGCTTGTAAGACTGGTATGTGGGCTAGTTAGGCACGGGGTGCTAACGCAAACACATGGGTATATCATGGGAAGATATACTGGATAGACCCGCTATGAGGCTATGACTTGGTGTCATGAGTTATCCTCATAAGTGACAAGGAGATGCATTGATCCCTTGACTTGAGGTCATCGATCATTCTATATGGTTATTGACTTGCTTTGATGCAACCTAACACCTCGCCGTAGTTGGGAGGTCATAAAGGTTGTCATTGAGCATGTCATGACCCATATAAGAAGGTCAATGGACAGACATAGGATTTGCCCCTTCCTTAGGGAAGTATGATATCCATGGAGCTCCTTTATGGTTCTATGACTGAAAGTGTATGGCCATACCCAGGTAAGAACCTGATTTAGTCATAGCCATGTGATTGGATAAAAACAAGTGGTGACACACTTATCCAATCGGATATCAGTTCGGCAAAGAGACTGTAATGCATCTGTACCTAGTTGCGATGATGGGGATGTCGATGTCGATATCCATTCCGACGACCTGGGTAGCAGCGATGCACTGCTAGGTGCCACTCACTGCTTGTGATGACCTTTGGTCACCACTGCCAGCGTCAGAGGAACCTACAGGGTCGCACACCTTGATACTTGAGTTCTCGTATTGATCGGGAAGCCTTATGATCGAGTTATTGGATAACTCGGATCTAATTGGGAGATTTCATCAGCGCCAATGGGCCTGATGAGATGGAAGAATATTATTGGAACCAAACTTCAATTTTGGCAGGTTGACCCGTATTTGGCCATGGTTGGTCACATTTGAATTAGGGTTGCATTGGATTGGATCCAAGTGCTTAATAAACCCATGTAATGGAGTTTGGGCTAGCTCATTATCCAATGAGGCCCAATAACAAGTTCTTATGAAGAGATGAGAGGCTAAAAGGGTATAATGGGGAGAGACCCAACCCCATTGGTGCCTAAGGGGCATAATGGGGTTAGGGTGGCAAAATTGCTTCATTAAGGAAGCAATTGGCGCCTAGCCCTCTTCCATTGATGGTATGCATGCCTTTAAGGCATTGCTTGGGGCGCAAGGCTAGACCTTGGCGCACAAGGCAAGGCATGGTGACTTATGGAAAGGTTGAATGAGGTTTATGGTAAAGTCTTGGAGACTTTCCTTACCTCAAACCTTCTCATCCAAGCCATACACTTGTCATAATCTCAACCCTTGCCTTAACCGCCTCTAGCTCTTTATAAGTGACCCTAGTCGCCCTCTCTTATGATGTAACAAAACCTTGGAGGCGAAAACATAAGTAGAGGGGCGAAAGCTTGGAGCAAGGGCGCAACTTCCTCTTCCATAGCCGCAAGCCTTTCTCTCCTTTCCCTTGGCGCAAGGAGCTTTGGTGCTTGGCGTTTTGGCTTGTTCTCTTGGCGCATCGTTTATCTTGGTGGCGCATGTGAAGTGAACATCTCCCTAAAGGCTTGGATCTTCTTCCCGAGGCTAGCACCGGGCGTGGAAGAAGAGAACTCAAGAGATCCGTGTGTGTGAGACTGCAGAGGGCGCACACTTGGGCGCCTACATCGGCATCGCTCCAAATTGCTCTAAGGTATTTTCTAACTCATCGTGTCGACTCCCTTGCATGCGATCTTCACTGGGTTTTTGGGACGGGCCTGTTTCGGGGACATTCTTCTGCTGTGCAATGAATGTATGAATGTTTACAACTCTGAAAAATTGTAAAATGTCCCCGGGGTTTCCCAACAGTGGTATCAGAGCGACTTGCAAGACTCGAACGATGTTTTATGCTTTTCTTTCATGCTCACATGCCATATTTCTATTTTTCGTAAATAGCATGATGCATGGCAAACAATTTTTCTAAAAGTAGAAAAATTAAGGTTTCTTGTTTCTATCATCCTCTCAATCTCTTTTGGATTATTGGACTATTTTTCTTGTATGATTTAAAGATCAAAGGCGCACGTGATTTTGTCAAGTAGGATGGGCATTGTGTCTTCGGACTGGCCAAGTCTCTTGATCTGACAAAATTGCCAGCCGAAAGGATCTCTGAAATCATCTTGAAAAATAAATCGCAATTAACCAAAAGATTTGTGAGAAGAAGATGAGAAAAAGAGACTATTTTATGAAAAAGTAAAATTTTAAATTTTATGTTTTCCAAGAGCATGTAGAATTGCATGAGTAAATACCTTGATTGTGCATGATGATGTGATCATTGGTCAAACCCCCCTTTTGCATGCCTGTGTTGTATCCTTGTGAGGCCTGCGTGCCGCTTATCTTTTTGCTTTTGACTAAGAAGAAGATTAGGGTGGCGCGTATACTTGGAACTTGGCGCATGCATACCTTGGATGGTGGCGCAACAAGCTTGCTTAGTGGCGCAAGATAGGCATGGCCGAACCCTTTGGGTTTGAGAGCTAGCTAACTTGGCTTCTTGCATGGTGACGCATAATCCTTAAAAGAAGACCATGGCATTGGCCGAACCTTTAAGGTTTGAGAGCTAAACCATGCCGGCAGGACCTTGGAGCCAACCTTGAAGTTCAAGCTAGAGGTCGGCTAGGCTAGGTCTAGTTTTTGGGGCTTGAGTTCTAGGACAAGAATTGAACCTATTTCATGGCATGGATTGGTTCAATGTCTTGGATAGAATATGATCACATCATTCTTTACTGCTTTTATTAACTGCAGAAGCATGCCTGAAATGTTTTATCGTTATGCTATCACCATAGGAATGCATGACTGTAATGATAGCCATAAGATAAAATGTAGGATGATGATACTTAAAAACCCTCAAATAAATATCAACTCTAGTAGCCTTCTAACGCGTAGCCCTCACTAAGCTATCGATCAGTGGAGTTGTGAATTGTTTCCCACCCTCGTGGGACGCACCCACTTATCTTTAGAAAGTGCGTGGTGGCAATAGTTTCCCCAGTCCAGTTTTAACCTGGCCGTGCCTTCGCAAGGAAACTCGTTGGCCCTGGGCATAACGGTTAGGAATGGACTTGACTAGAAGTTCACATGTGCTGGGCACATGGTGAAATTCTAGAGGCATCGTTGAAAGGTTAGGGTTTCATGTTGTATCCAGCCCTCGCTGGACATGAAATGCCTAGACTGTTTTAACAAGGGGAGTTGCTTGGAGCAACCGGCCGGCGCGCCCACCTTAGGAAACATGGGTTACTTTGTGCATCTCATCCCACCCTCGTGGGACGCAAAGCCCTGTGTGAAATAAGGATCCCATCTCACTAGGAAGTCTTAGACTTCCCGATTGACTTTGTGGGTTGTCAATTCGACTAAAATAGTGGGAGCCATAATCATTTAAAACAAGTCCAGTTTAAATGATTTAAAGTAGTACTAATCTGTTCTTCTTGGGTGTTGTAGAATAATGGCTACGAACACTGGCGGATTATCACTGCGATCTCTCCTTGATAAGGATAAGTTAGTTGGAACTAACTTTATGGACTGGCATCGGAACTTGAGGATAGTCCTCAAGCTCGAGAAGAAGCTGTATGTCCTGGAACAGGCTCTTCCTGCGGCTCCTCCGCCTAATGCCCGAACGGCAGAAAGAGATGCTTATAGAAAGCATCAAGATGACTCTTTGGAGGTTGCATGTCTTATGCTAGCCAGTATGGCACCTGAACTGCAGGTGCATTATGAGGAGCAGAACGCTTTTCAGATGATTACTCGTCTGAAACAGATGTTCGAGGCTCAGGCTAGAACTGAGGGATTTGACACCGCCAAAGCAGTCTTTCGGTGCAAGTTGTCTGAGGGTGCACCAGTGAGACCCCATGTTCTCAAACTTATTGGGAATGTGGATCATCTCAGAAAACTGGGACATGCCATAGACAACGAGCTGGTTGTGGATCTTATTCTACATTCCTTGCCCCCTAGCTTCAGTCCTTTTATCATTAATTTCAATATGAACCGGATTGAGTGCACACGGGAGGAATTAATGAATATGCTCCAAACAGCCGAGCGCGAGATGGGTAAGACCAAACCCAATTCTGTTCTTTTGGTCCCTGCGACCAAGAAGATAAAGAAGAAGGGTAAGGCACGTGCTAAGGGCAGTGCCAAAGGTCCTACCAAGGCACTGAAGAAAAGGGCGAAGAAATCAAAGGACCAGAGGTGTTTCTACTGTGGCGAGCAAGGTCACTGGAGAAGGGACTGCAGGCAGCTTCAGAATGAGGAGAAGAAGGGCTTGGCCTTAACTTCTAGCTCAGGTATCTATGTTACAGAAGTCAATCTTTCTACTTCTATGTCATGGGTATTGGATACCGCATGTGGAGCTCATATTTGTACAAATATGCAGGGGCTCAAGAAAAGTAGATCGGTACGGCTTGGAGAGATTGACCTACGCGTTGGAAATGGGGCACAGGTTGCTGCTGTTGCTGTAGGCGTTTTGACTCTCTCCTTGCCCTCTGGACTTCAATTAGAACTAGATAATTGCTTTTGTGTACCCTCGCTTACAAAGAACATTATATCCATTCCTTGCTTAGCAAGAAAAGGATTTAAATTTGAAATAAATAAGAACTCCTGTTCTTTTTCATTTGCAAATCTGTTCTATGGGAAGGGTACTTTATGCAATGGTCTGTATATCTTGGATATGGAAAGTTCTATCTGTAACATAAGTAATAAAAGGACCAAACTGAGTGGTTCAGTTGGTGCTTTCCTATGGCACTGTCGATTGGCCCATATAAACAAGAATCGCATCCAACAACTCCATGCAAATGGATTGTTAGATTCAAGTTCCTTGGAGGAATTTGATACTTGTGAACCTTGTTTATTAGGGAAAATGACAAAGGCGCCCTTCACCAAGATTGGTGAGAGGACAGGAGGTTTATTGGATCTCATACATACTGATGTGTGTGGGCCTTTTAATAAACAAGCCAGAGGAGGGTACAACTACTTCATTACCTTCACTGATGACTTCAGTAGGTATGGGTATGTCTACTTGATGAGACATAAATCTGAATCCTTTGAGAAATTCAAGGAGTTCAAGAATGAAGTAGAGAACCAGCTTGGAAGATCCATTAAAGCTCTTCGATCGGATCGAGGTGGAGAGTACCTGAGCGGTGAGTTCTTTGACTATCTGAAGGAGTGTGGGATCGTATCCCAACTCACTCCTCCTGGAACACCTCAATGGAATGGTGTGTCTGAAAGGAGAAATCGAACTTTATTGGATATGGTTCGATCTGTGATAAGTCATGCAACTCTACCTCCCTCATTCTGGGGGCATGCACTAGAGACAGCTTCTCTGATACTGAACAACGTTCCATCTAAGAGTGTCTCCAAAATACCATACGAGGTATGGAGTGGAAGACGCCCTAACCTTACTTTTATCAAAATCTGGGGATGTGAGGCTTATGTCAAACGTCAGGATTCTAGCAAGCTAGAACCTAGATCTGATAAATGTATATTTGTGGGTATCCTAAGGAAACTAGAGGATACTACTTCTATGTCCCAGGCGAGAACAAAGTTTTTGTTGCTCGGGGAGCTGTCTTTCTAGAGAAAGAATTTCTCATGAAAGAAGTTAGTGGGAGGAAGTTTGACTTGGATGAAGTCCAAGTGCAACCACAAGACGATGAGATGGAATCTGAGCCACCTGCACCGGTTGTTGTACAACCAGAGGCTCAGACACAGGTCCCACGTAGATCTGGGAGGATTCGTCGTGCACCTGACAGGTACGGGTCGCTACCGACCCAACACGATGGAATCTTCATCACTGAGGATGAACCCAGAACCTATGATGAGGCGGTCAGTGGACCGGACTCTGAGAGATGGCTTGACGCCATGCGATCCGAGATGGATTCCATGTCAGCTAACCAAGTCTGGGATTTGGTTGAGCCGCCTGATGGGGTAAAACCCATAGGATGTAAATGGGTCTTCAAGAAGAAGACAGACATGGATGGCAATATAGTTACCTATAAAGGTAGACTAGTGGCTAAAGGTTTTAAACAGGTTCACGGGGTGGACTATGATGAAACCTTCTCGCCAGTAGCCATGATCAAATCCATTCGGATACTGCTTGCTATAGCTGCATATCACGACTATGAGATATGGCAGATGGATGTAAAGACAGCGTTCCTTAACGGGAAGCTAACTGAGGATGTGTATATGTCACAACCTGATGGTTTCATCCATCCTGCAGATGCTAATAAGGTCTGCAGGTTGAAAAGATCCATTTATGGATTAAAGCAAGCGTCTCGAAGTTGGAATCTTCGATTTGATGAAGCCATGAGAGATTATGGATTTATCAAAAGTGAAGATGACGCCTGTGTATACAGAAAGTTCAGTGGGAGCTTGGTGATTTTTCTGGTCTTGTATGTCGATGACATACTGCTCATCGAAAACGACATCCCTAGTCTTCAAGCTGTGAAGACATGGTTAGGGAAGTGTTTTGAGATGAAGGACTTAGGGGAGGCCGCCTATATCCTAGGCGTGAGGATCTACCGGGATAGATCCAAGAGACTCTTGGCCCTTAGTCAGAGTACTTACATTGATAAGGTACTGGAGAGGTTCTACATGGAGCAATCCAAGAAAGGATACCTTCCAGTAAGACATGGCCTTATTCTTTCAAAAAGCCAGTGTCCTATAACACAGGCTGAAAGGGATGACATGAGTCGAATTCCTTATGCTTCGGCAGTAGGATCGATCATGTATGCAATGTTGTGTACTAGACCAGATGTGGCATATGCAGTGAGCATAACCAGCCGATACCAATCCAATCCAGGAATGCAGCACTGGGTGGCTGTAAAGAACATCCTAAAGTATCTAAGAAGAACTAAGGATTTGTTCTTGGTCTATGGGGGACAGGAAGAGCTCAGTATAGAGGGCTACACTGATGCATCGTTCCAGTCTGACCCTGACGACTTTAGATCGCCGGCCGGCTATGTGTTCAAGATTAATGGAGGCGCTATATGCTGGAAGAGCTTCAAGCAATCCACCATAGCAGATTCTACAACCGAGGCTGAGTATGTGGCCGCTTCTGAGGCAGCCAAGGAAGCCGTTTGGATAAGGAAGTTCCTATGTGATCTTCAGGTGGTTCCTAGTGCAATAGATCCCATTGAGCTCTACTGTGACAACAATGGAGCGATTGCACAAGCTAAGGAACCACGGTCTCATCAAAGATCCAAACACATACTCAGAAGATTTCACCTGATCAGAGAGATCATTGAAAGAGGTGACGTCAAGATTAGCAGAGTAGACACAGAGAACAATCTGGCAGACCCATTGACCAAGGCTTTGGCGCAGCAGAAGCATGATGGTCACGCTAGAGATATGGGGTTGAGATTGCTCAACTTCTAGGTCTTAGTGCAAGTGGGAGATTGTTGGTGTATATGCCCTATGACCTAGTTCTGGTCAACTTATGTACTACTTGACATTGATATTTATATATCATTTTGGCATTGTCGTTATCATCGTCTGTCTACACCTGCGATTGTGTACTTACATGATAATGTCCCAGGAGACAGATTGGATCTGTGCTCAAATAATTATCCCCAGTCAATGTACCTTAGAAGATATGGGACAGCTATGGTGCTTGTAAGACTGGTATGTGGGCTGGTTAGGCACGGGGTGCTAACGCAGACACATGGGTATATCATGGGAAGATATACTGGATAGACCCGCTATGAGGCTATGACTTGGTGTCATGAGTTATCCTCATAAGTGACAAGGAGATGCATTGATCCCTTGACTTGAGGTCATCGATCATTCTATATGGTTATTGACTTGCTTTGATGCAACCTAACACCTCGCCGTAGTTGGGAGGTCATAAAGGCTGTCATTGAGCATGTCATGACCCATATAAGAAGGTCAATGGACAGACATAGGATTTGCCCCTTCCTTAGGGAAGTATGATATCCATGGAGCTCCTTTATGGTTCTATGACTGAAAGTGTATGGCCATACCCAGGTAAGAACCTGATTTAGTCATAGCCATGTGATTGGATAAAAACAAGTGGTGACACACTTGTCCAATCGGATATCAGTTCGGCAAAGAGACTGTAATGCATCTGTACCTAGTTGCGATGATGGGGATGTCGATGTCGATATCCATTCCGACGACCTGGGTAGCAGCGATGCACTGCTAGGTGCCACTCACTGCTTGTGATGACCTTTGGTCACCACTGCCAGCGTCAGAGGAACCTACAGGGTCGCACACCTTGATACTTGAGTTCTCGTATTGATCGGGAAGCCTTATGATCGAGTTATTGGATAACTCGGATCTAATTGGGAGATTTCATCAGCGCCAATGGGCCTGATGAGATGGAAGAATATTATTGGAACCAAACTTCAATTTTGGCAGGTTGACCCGTATTTGGCCATGGTTGGTCACATTTGAATTAGGGTTGCATTGGATTGGATCCAAGTGCTTAATCAACCCATGTAATGGAGTTTGGGCTAGCTCATTATCCAATGAGGCCCAATAACAAGTTCTTATGAAGAGATGAGAGGCTAAAAGGGTATAATGGGGAGAGACCCAACCCCATTGGCGCCTAAGGGGCATAATGGGGTTAGGGTGGCAAAATTGCTTCATTAAGGAAGCAATTGGCGCCTAGCCCTCTTCCATTGATGGTATGCATGCCTTTAAGGCATTGCTTGGGGCGCAAGGCTAGACCTTGGCGCACAAGGCAAGGCATGGTGACTTATGGAAAGGTTGAATGAGGTTTATGGTAAAGTCTTGGAGACTTTCCTTACCTCAAACCTTCTCATCCAAGCCATACACTTGTCATAATCTCAACCCTTGCCTTAACCGCCTCTAGCTCTTTATAAGTGACCCTAGTCGCCCTCTCTTATGATGTAACAAAACCTTGGAGGCGAAAACATAAGTAGAGGGGCGAAAGCTTGGAGCAAGGGCGCAACTTCCTCTTCCATAGCCGCAAGCCTTTCTCTCCTTTCCCTTGGCGCAAGGAGCTTTGGTGCTTGGCGTTTTGGCTTGTTCTCTTGGCGCATCATTTATCTTGGTGGCGCATGTGAATTGAACATCTCCCTAAAGGCTTGGATCTTCTTCCCGAGGCTAGCACCGGGCGTGGAAGAAGAGAACTCAAGAGATCCGTGTGTGTGAGACTGCAGAGGGCGCACACTTGGGCGCCTACATCGGCATCGCTCCAAATTGCTCTAAGGTATTTTCTAACTCATCGTGTCGACTCCCTTGCATGCGATCTTCACTGGGTTTTTGGGACGGGCCTGTTTCGGGGACATTCTTCCGCTGTGCAATGAATGTATGAATGTTCACAACTCTGAAAAATTGTAAAATGTCCCCGGGGTTTCCCAACATGGTGATCTTATTTAAGGCACGATAGTCAACACAGAAGCGAAGACTACCGTCCTTTTTTTTCTGGAAAAGCACGGGTGCACCAAATGGAGACTTGGAGGGTTGGATGAACCCAGCTGCTAAGAGCTCATCCAACTGCTTCCTCAGCTCAACGAGCTATGCAGGAGGCATGCGATATGGGGGTCAGAAAGAAGGAGTTGCCCCAGGAACCAACTCAACGCGGTGATCAATCGCACGTCTAGGAGGTAGCTCCTTTGGTAACTCAGGCGAAAGAAGATCCTGGAACTCCTTAAGTAAATTCTTCACTTCCGCTGGTACGTCATCTGGACCTTCTACAGGGGCTGTCACCCATGTTGCCAGAAAGGTCCGCTCGTCCCGACGTAAGCTTGTCTCAAGAGTAGCAGCCGATATGGATGCACTCTGAGCCTTTCTCGGTCGTACTGACTTATCTAACCCAGCCAACTGTAGGCAACGAACGAAGTAGGGGTATCTCTCATCCATCACCTGGACACCCCCAAGAAGAGGGACAATAGCAGCCTTCATCTTTTGTATCAACTCCAAGCCGACGATAACATCATAATCGTCCATTTGAACCACGCGTATATGGTTCTTACCCTTCCACTCCCCGAAGACAAGAGGAACATCATAGGATATTCCTACGATCTGCCGCTCCTCAGCATTGATCGTCTTGAAGCAGCCCTGGGCAGGGGACATGCTCAATCCTAACCGCGTCGCCATACCATGAGCCACAAAAATATGCAATGCACTAGTATCGTCTATGGCATGAACTCGATGTGAGTTCACCCACATCTCCATGTACATCAACTTGGTCTTCATTGTGGTGGAAGTGGCAATGGCGTTGATCACCAAAGGGTTCACAGTGATCAGAGGATCCTCAGATTGGGTAGCCTCCCGCTGAACAATAGCTGCAAGTGTATCTCCCCGAGGACAATCATGCATGCGATGAGGACCTCGGCAAAGGAAACACTTAAGCTGCTGCTTGGGGGCGCCCCTAGGAGGAGAACCGACTGGTGTGGCCTTCTTTTGGCCGATCCCTGAAGAGCTAACTCCTCCTTTTCTATTCTTCTTCTTATACCCACCCTTGTGTCCTGGAGCTGGGCGTTTCCCCTTATTCCTCTAAGGGGAACGTGACTTAGATGGACCTAAGGAGGTAGGGGCAGATTACTTCCTATCCCTCAAATCCACTAAGGAATCAGCTATGGCCATAGCCTCCTTGAGAGTCAGTGGGCTATGTCTCCTAACTTCCAACTGTGTCCATGTCTGCATCCTCTCTAAGAAGAAGTACAAGCGATCCTCTTCCTCCATTCGTGGTATTTCGAGCATGGCGGCAGAGTAAGCTTGAACATACTCACGAACTATCCCCGTGTGTCTGATCTTATGCAGAGAATCTCTAGCAATTTTGGAAGTGTGTGTCGGCAGGAACTGGTTTTTTAGTTTAGCTTTCAGCTCGTCCCACGAGATGTCACATGGCACCTCTTCTCCCGGAGGGGTCACTAAGGTACGCCACCAGAGCTTGGAGTCACCTGTCAGATATGCCGAACACAACTGCGCTCTCTCATAATCAGGCACCTGAGCAGTCCAGAAATACTGCTCCATGTCCCAAAGGAAATTCTCTAGTTCCTTTGCACTGCGTACCCCACTGAAAGTAGAGGGCTCAGGGACATGCACTCTAGTGGTCTGCAGCTGGGAACTCCCAGCGCCTGCGGCTGAAGTAGAAGCACGGGCATAAGCCTGTCCCTTCAAACCAGCCACCTCCAATGTAAGTCCAGCAAGGACACTGGAGAGACGTGCGAACTCAGAATCCAGGCAGGTCCCAACGGACTCCACCACCGACCGAAGTGACTCGAGACGCTCCATGATCGTAGCGTCTCCATCAAAGTTCCCTATCGTAGTCTCCAAGCGGGAGATACGCTCTGCGGCTGTAACCATTGTGATTGTGAGAAAAACTCTGAAGTTCTACTGGTGGAATGAGATCTGATGGTCTGACCTCTGGGTGCACTGAAAAGAGCTAAGCAGTGCTCGGTCTACGTCAGAACTGAGCGATCAGTGAAGAGGCTGACGTACGCACCCTCCAAACAGCGTACACTGACGTCGATATCCCTGACAACAGACTTACACAAGCTTAAGCTCTGATACCGGTTTGTTATGGGAAAATTTATGTTTTTTATAATAAACTTAACCACAACCGGCAGATCCCATCGCGGAGATCTCAGCCCTACACTAGAGTGGCCCGCGACCGGTTAGGATCGTGTTACGGAAGCTGGCCAGCACTCTACAAGTCCTCACACCCACGTGCCGAAGGGTTTGGTATAAATACCGCCCGTCGAACACGAATACAAATCTCTCAATTGATGTGACAAGGTGACAGAGACTCTCTGACCACTTGTACTCATAGAAAATATCCTCAGCCCGCGCTGACAGTCCCCTAACCTCAAGGGGGGGGGGGGGGCGAAACCCTAAAGATGGCGCATAACAATATTTTCGCATGGGAAGCTAGGGTTTCAAGAGATCTTTATATGTCATATAATTAACTTTTAAATGATTGAATGGATGAAGAAGAACTCATACCATAGCCATCGGTTTGATGGTGCCTTGGAAGCAAAGGCGCAAATGAACCTTCTCCAAAGTTGACGCACACAAGAAGATCGATGCGCTCACTCCTTTGAATCCTTTGTGCTAGCAAAGCCTTTCAAAGGGTCTTTGTCGAATGAAAGGGATGGAGATGTTGATCACTCTTGGCCGAATCCTCCTCCTCAGTAGCTTCAAGTGCCGCCACACACAAAAGTGTCGAGAGAGAGAAGTCACGATCGGGAGACGAGCGAGAATAGGATTATCCCTATTCGAACATGAGAGATCTCCAAGTGGAGATCATGGTTTCTAAAAATAGAAACCACAATTCGCTCACACGTTCACGCCATCTCCATTTGAACCATGCGCTCATATAATGAGCCGGTTCAATTTGGTTCGGTTTAAGAACCAATCAAGCCAAGCGATCCAGTCTAGATCTTAATTAAACCCTAAGGCTCCAGATCTAACCGTTCATCTCTTGATGCTCCTGATCTCACCAATCTAGCATCCAATCTCTCAATCGAAGCTTACCGATCTCAAGCCCTAATCAATCAAACATGATCAGACCAGATCTCACTTACAATCAGAGATTAAATCCCTTTAAACTGAACCCAAATAATTCAGTCCACACGATCTGACTTAAGTAAGCCATATCATCAATTTGTGCGACCCTAAGGGTTTCCTTTAAACGTCGGTAACGATAACTCACGTTATCACGATCAGTGAGGGGTATCTAGCAACACATCACTGTCTCCCGATATAAAGGAAAGAGTCTTCCAAGACTACACCCAAACCACAGCACAAGTGTGAATCCAATTCACAAGGCATACATGCTTCCTTTGCCACTGGATGTTCTTATTGGACAAGCGTGTCAAGCTTGTAGCTCCAATATGATGAGCATGATTAGATCAGATGAACATAGTCATCTGGGTATGGCCATACACTTTCTCAATCATCTCATCCAGGGGGCCCCCTTTAGAACATCACACTCCACTTAAGGAGACGGCAATCCTATATCTATCACTAGTGCCCTAACCTGATTCAAGCTCACCATCCAAGATAGTCTATAATCATTATGTTTCAAATGATATTGAACTACCTCAAAACAATGACAATCATCATTTAGAAAACACAAGTGATCTCAAGTCAGAGGAAATGTGCCACTTGTCGCATTCAAGGATTATTCATATTGTGACAAGCAATTGAATATCCTAGTAGGGTCTGTCCAGTACATCCAATGTACCCATGAGTCTACATCTTATTCCATGCTCGAAGCATCCTATAAGATTAGAACACATATTAGTCTCAATCATATCAAGGCTGTCTCATGTTCACCAAGATATCTTGACTAAGGACATAACTGCATGTCAGCCTAGCTGAACAGCTTTGAGACATTATTCAGAAGTACACTTATTGCAGCAGACAATGTAATAAACTGAATAACAACCATGCCTTTATAAACATAAGAGTTTATTACATGATACTGATACATTCCCAAGGCCTCAAACATTAGCCTTAAGGGCATACCCCAACACGCGCTCCTTTCTCTACACAGCCGAGATAGGCACCGGCGCGGCCTCAATCAATCACAAGGGGATGGTGGCGAACACCTTCAAGGGTGCCGGCACACACGCCTAGGACTTTGCAGCTTTGCAAGCAAACGAACAAGTACCTACAAATAAGCACAACCCGCACTACACATATGCGGGTGCAGATAACGCAAAGAACCGTCCGGACAAAATGCTACATGAAGTCCGGACGGTGGTAAAAGCTCCTATCCACTATACACAAGAAAACCGTCCTACTACCACTACACACGATAGATCCGGGGAGAGTTTACCCTTGTAGCGTGCCACCACTCCACGAGCCGATCCCATCGAGATCCTCCAAAAAGCTGCATTGGAAAGTTCGGTCGGAGTCGAGTGAGACTCGCGGACGAGCCCACGCGACGAACCTTCTCTCTCCTCCCCTTTCCTCCTTCGCAGCCCACGTCGAAACAGAGCCGAGACTCTCGGCTGAAATAGGGGAGAACTTCCCCTCCTCGTCCATCGTCGTTTGGCCACCGAAGCCCCACCGGAAGGTCGGGAACTAGTCGCCGGTGAATGGAGAAGCCGGCGACGAAGAATCGCCATCGGAGAAGCCGCCACTGACGAGAATGAAGACCCAATGGAAGCGCTGCTCGCGTGGAACCGGAGATCAGAAAATCCGATCTCTCTCCCACGTCTGGCTGCCGGCGCCGGAGGGGATGCTTCCCTCCTTACCTCAGGGCATCAAAAAATAACCTGGAAGCTTCACGCCGGCGAGTCCATGATCGAAACCTCGTCACCAAACTAGAAAATGAAAACTCTGCTTCCAGATCTGAAATCACCATCGCCAGACCTTGCCCAAGCGTTCGATTCCGCTTGATTGGCAACCTCCCCTCAATGAGATTGGAAATCCAACCTCGCCGCCATGCAAGTCGTGATCTCTGGCGACGAATCGCTGGAAATCTCATTTCCACCGGGGTGACCTCCAATTGTTGCCCTGGGCTCGTCCACGTAGGAGTCCACGCCCGATTTCGCTGCCAACGTCTTCGCCACGGTAGCACGAGTCAACAACAATCTTCCTTTTCCGGCGAGTCCCCCTCCAGCTGGCCGGAATCAGCACGGGTGGAGAGGAGACGAAGAATAGGGGAAATTTCCCCTTCGTGTGTGAGCGAGCCGAAGACCGGCTCGGTTCAGCCTGGAAGGATGATTCAGGGCCGGTTCAGGGTCGATTAGACCTCAAAATCGCCCCGCGGTAGACCCTCTTGATTGCGCACGCTCGCAAGCTCGCACAAGAGGGTTCGGGGTCCATGGGTCGAATCGGGAACCCACATCCACGTGTGAACCCACACTCCGTGGTTCGACTCAACCCTCGCCCTATGGACTTGTGTTAGCCTCAGTGACACAATCGCACGCCCGAGTCGTCAACACGGCTGATGACGAGGGGTCCTGCCATCTCTCCATCTCGGTGTGCCTTGGGATTTGTGCTAAATCCCGGGAGCATCACATACTCCCCCACCCAAGTTCGTCGTCGCCCTCGACGATAGGTTATCCATGTAGATCTTTAACTCCACCTCAAACTGCCACAAATCAGAAGCTTTTTCTCACTTAGCTTCTTCTATGGGTGTTTGATAGCGATCCACAAGTGCACGGATTTATCAAAGTAATAAAAGTTATCGATTCCACGAGGACTACAAAGCTAAGTACTGACTTCTTGACTTGTTTGAATCTAGGCAAACTAATTCAATGGTCTATCTAAACTTCTACGGACGAACAAACTCAGAAACAGCTTTTAAGTGGTTCGATTTCTAAAGAATCGAGATTTCATGGGTTCGCCACAAAGACAGTTATGAGTTGTTAAAAAGAATAACTAATTCACAGAAATTATCTATCATGAAAGGAACTCTTCCTATGGTATATACTACCTCCTCTCGGAGCGTAGTACAGTATTTAATTAGATTAACTCCCTACTCTCATGACAGTTAACCTAATTAAACCCTTTGAGTTCTATGAAGAGTTGGTTAAACCCTTTAGATGAATCCTAACTACTCTCGTGATTGGATTCGTTGGTCAAATTGAAATAGGCCGGACGTTGCGATTCACCTCTCGGTCCTTCTCGTAACGCCTAAAACGCAAACTTACTTGGCCAGGGTAAATTACGAGATAAGTACAATTTCAATTAAATCATGAAGATAAATTCTAATGAAAGTAGCAAAAATATGGATTAACTCATAAAAGTCAATGGGCTACACCCAATCATCCCGACAAAAGTGTCTACTCACTCATGATGTTAAAGAAATATCTGATGTTTTTGATGAACAAGTAAGAACTCATGAAAAATTGCAAGAAATCGCTAAAAGGACTATATAACCGCCTTCTCCTAAATCTGAGGATGAGGATTAGTCGATCAATCGTTACTTTCAGAGAGAATCTCACCGGAATATGCTTAGAAATCGTGTTGTCAACTCTATCGCCGCCGCCGCTAGTCTTTGTCCGGAGAAGCTCTTCTCAACCCGATCAAAATCTCATCTTTTATAGTTGAACCGGTTTAGAACTCATCAAGGAACGGTTCTGCGTAGTTTGGCTCAAATCCAGCTTAAATCGGGCGCAAAACGAGCAAGAAACTCATCGGGCGGAAGTTTTTACGGCCCGTGATGTAATTATGTCCGAAGCCGTAATTGTTTCTGTGTACAATGCCTTCGGTCACAGAAAGTTTCACGGACTGTGATGGAATTACGGCTCCACCCGTAAAAGTTTCTATTCGTTCCAACACCTAGCCGATTTTCACCTCCCGCTCGTCGTCGCTTTCACGGCCGCTTCCATGATTATGGCCAAGGCCATAATTATCTCGTCTTTCACCGTTTCCACCCCAAATTTGACGTGTAGGTTTGTAAATTTCTCGGGAATCATGCTTTAGCTTCAAAACTCTCGAAATCCTTCATTTTTATGCCATTTTACCTACATTTTCATTAAAACTGAGAAAAGTGAAGATTCTATGCAAAGTAAGATAAAAACACTAAAAGTAACACAAAATCATGCAAATAGGTCGAAAATATGATCTAAAATATAGGCAAAAATATGATGTAAATGCAATGCATCAGTGTTCCTTCCCACTGCACAAGAAATTCCATTCGCCTATTCCTCCTACTCTGTCCAAGTGTTTTGTGATTTAAAATCTTTTCAATTCTTTTGTCAAACTTTGCCCTAACACTAGGAGGAGCACGACGCCCCTGAGAACGACTGAGGTCGGTCTCGTCAGCATGAAACTTTTTCAAAAGGCTTACATGAATGGTCGGATGAAGCTTTAATCTGTCGGGAAGCTTCAACCTATAGGCTACAGAACCAACCCGTCTCAAGACCTCGAAAGGTCCCTCATATCTCTGAATAAGACTACGATGCGCAGTCTTGGCTGAGATCTTTCTCCACATCTGAGGTGTCAACTTTAATAGCACAAGATCTCCAACTTCGAACTGTTCATCGCGTCTGCTTTGGTTGGCATAATGCTGCATCCTTCTTGCAGTGTGCTCTAAGCTATCACGAGCCTCCTGGAGCACCTCGGCATAATCTCTCGCAACACGATAGGCCGCTGGGCACTCACCATCGGTGTGCTGCACAACATCAGCGAGGGTGAGAGGCTGACGTCCTAACACCAACTCAAATGGTGTTTTGCCGGTCGCTGAAGATTGCTGCAAGTTGTAGGCAAACTGCGCCGTGTCGAGGAGAAACACCCAGTTGCGCTGGCTTGCCGACACAAAGTGACGAAGGTATTCTTCAAGAAGAGCATTTATCCTCTCCGTCTAGCCATCGATCTGAGGATGGTTCGCTGTAGAAAACTTTAGCTCGAAACCAAGAGTCTTAGACAAGGATGTCTAGAAGTTACTAGTGAATCTGACATCTCTGTCAGAAACAATGTCCAGGGGAAGCCCAAAAAGCTTCACCACATGCTTGAAGAATAAATCAGCCGTCTCCTTGGCTAAACAAGGCTCAGGTGCCGCGGTGAACACATAGTACTTAGAAAACCTATCCACCATAACAAAGATTGAAGCCTTCCCTTCGACCTTTGGTAATCCAGTGAAAAAATCCATGGAAACTGAAGTCCATGGTTGTTCCGGAATAGGAAGAGGCTGTAACAATCCAGCTTTGCGCCTCCTGTCGACTTTATCCTGCTGGCAGATCAAGCAGGTGCGGACATAGTGATTGACATCAGCTCGCATGGAGGGCCAATAACAAGATCTAGATAATAGAATCAAATCCTGCGCTGTCCTGGATGTCCACTCCATGCCGTGTCGTGAAGCTCTCTCAACAACTCGCATCGAAGTCCGCTAGTCACCGGAACAAGTGGCCGACCGCCGTCGGCCATCAGAAGGTCGTCGTCCTGAAGATAGTAACGACGAACCTTGCCTTCTCGCACACCGGCGATCAACTGCTGGTATTTGGGGTCGACAACAGCAGCTTGCCGAATGCGATCGAGGAGATCACCTTCAATCCTCGATATAGAAGCAAGCACCACAGTGCACATTCTACTGATTGCATCTGGAACCACATTAGAGCGCCCCAGTTTGTGCTCCCAGGTGAAGTCAAATTCAGCGAGGAACTCTTGCCATCTCGCTTGTTTCGGTGAAAGCTTCTTCTGCGTAGCGAAGTATGTGTTAGCAACATTATCTGTCTTCACTACGAAAGCGCTACCGAGAAGATAGATGCGCCAAACTCGATGGCAATGGATCACGGCGACCATCTCCTTCTCGTGAGCTGAGTAACGCTGCTCCACCGGACTTAACTTCCAGCTCTCAAATGCCACCGAGTGCCCCTCCTGTAAGAGCACTCCACCGATCGCTCTGTCAGAGGCGTCGGTATGGACCTCAAAGGGCTGACTGAAGTCCAGCATACAAAGAACCGGCTCACTAGCGATTCTGCGTTTTAACTCTACAAACGCAGTCTGATGCCGTTCTTACCATAGCCACAGAGTTTCCTTCCTCAGGAGGTCAAAAAGTGGAGCTGCGATCTTGGAGTAATCCTGGATGAATTTTCTGTAGAAATTCTCCACTCCTAGGAAAGATCGAAGCTCAGTAGGGGAAGTAGGTGCGGCCCACTCGATGATGGCGCGCACCTTCTCAGGATCCATCTGGAGAGTGCCATGGCCTACCACATGGCCCAGAAACTGGATCTCAGAAGCAGCAAAGGAGTATTTCTCCCTCTTCACATACAGCTGGTGTTCCCTCAGTCTCTAGAACACTAATCTCAGATGCTGCAAATGCTCCTCCATCATGGTTGAGTACACCACGATATCATCAAAGGTAGACGACCACAAAATCGTCTAGCAACTGTATCAGAACATTGTTCATCAGGTGGGAGAAGGTAGTCAGCACATTGGTTAAGCCGAATGGCATAACCAAGAACTCGAAAGCGCCGTACCGGGTGACACAGGCTGTCTTCGCCTCATCTCCCTCAGCTATGCGGACCTGCCAATAGCCTGATCTCAAATCAAGCTTGGTGAAGATAGTAGCGCCTGCCAGTCTGTCAATGAGGTCCTGGATATGTGGAATGGGGTATCTGTTCCGAATGGTGATCTTATTTAAGGCACGATAGTCGACACAGAAGCAAAGACTACCGTCCTTTTTCTTTTGGAAAAGCATGGGAGCACCAAATGGAGACTTGGAGGGTTGGATGAACCCAGCTGCTAAGAGCTCATCCAACTGCTTCCTCAACTCAACGAGCTCTGCAAGAGGCATGCGATATGGGGGTGGGAAAGAAGGAGCTGCCCCAGGAACCAACTCAAAGCGGTGATCAATCGCACATCTAGGAGGTAGCTCCTTTGGTAACTCAGGCGGAAGAAGATCCTGGAACTCCTCAAGTAAATTCTTCACTTCTGCTGGTACGTCGTCTGGACCTTCTATAGGGGCCGTCACCCATGTAGCCAGAAAGGTCCGCTCGCCCCGACGTAAGCCTGTCTCAAGAGTAGCAGGCGATATGGATGTACTCTGAGCCTTTCTCGGTTGTGCTGACTTATCCGACCCAGCCAACTGTAGGCAACGAACGAAGCAGGGGTATCTCTCATCCATCACCTGGACACCCCCAAGATGAGGGACAATAGTAGCCTTCATCTTTCGTATCAACTCCAAGCCGACGATAACATCATAATCGTCTATTTGAACCACGCGTACATGGTTCTTACCCTTCCACTCCCCGAAGACAAGAGGAACATCATAGGATATTCCTACGATCTGCCGCTCCTCAGTGTTGATCGTCTTGAAGCGGTCCTGAGTAGGGGACATGCTCAACCCTAACCGCGTCGCCATACAATGAGCCACAAAAATATGCGATGCACCAGTATCGACCATGGCATGAACTCGATGTGAGTTCACCCGCATCTCCACATACATCAACTCGATGTGAGTCCACGCCCGATTTCGCTACCAACGTCTTTGCCACGGTAGCACGAGTCGCCAGCCACCTTCCTTTTCCGGTGAGCCCCCTCCAGCTGGCCGGAATCAGCGCAGGAGACAACGCGGGTGGAGAGGAGATGAAGAATAGGGGAATTTTCCCCTTCGCGTGTGAGTGAGCCGAAGACTGGCTGAACTGGCTACACCGGTTCGGTTCAGCCTGGAAGGATGGTTCAGGGCCGGTTCGGGGTCGATTAGACCTCAGAATCGCCTCGCGGTAGACCCTCTTGATTGTGCACGCTCGCAAGCTCGTGCGAGAGGGTTTGGGGTCCATGGGTCGAGTCGGGAACCCACATCCACGTGTGAACCCACACTCTGTGGTTCGACTCAACCCTCGTCCTATGGACTTGTGTCAACCTCAGTGACATAATTGCACACTCGTGTCGTCCAACACGGCTGATGACAACGGGTCCCACCATCTCTCAATCTTGGTGTGCTTTGGGATTTGTGCTAAATCCCGGAAGCATCACAGATAGTATGTACCAATTTTAAGATGGTACTAATACTATTGTACCACAATATTAGGACATTCGTTACAGTATCAGTACATATAGAATATATTATTTCAAGCTAGAACTAGTACATCAATATGGATAAGACTTTAAATATTGTAAATAATAAAATGCTTGGGTCTACTCATATCAAATTATTTGTAAGTTTATAAGTAAGGCAAATGAGGTAACTTGGGGCTTCATTAATGTAGCCCATGTGACCTTTCTGATCCCTGCACCATAATTTTAATTTTTAAATTTTAAATAAAATATGTTTCAAAGGATGCAACTGTTAAAAAAATAATGTAACTAGTTCATCTATCATAAAAGTCCAAATTTCTATAAAGTTCATCCCCTTTTTGTGTCCTTTGAATTATAAGAGCTACTCTTGAACGTGAAAAAATTATTTTAGGACAATAATTGTAATCATGTCTCATGCTTTCAAATATTGTTTTCATATATTTTTCTTCGTTAGTTAGCCGTCTATCCCATTACTTTATGGAGATTGTGTTGTTGGATAATTTTTTTTATTATGTAAGTAAACCACATTATAATTGCATTCGCATTATATCAAGATTTTTGAATTATATAATTTTTATATGCATAATAAATTTAAGAATAAATTTATACCTTGATCAATGATGACTTGATAATAATTAAGTATAATAATCTCTCCATTATGAAACTAAATTTCTCTCTCTTGACCCCTTGATTATGTTGAAGTTAACATTATCTTTGTATTGATGGAGAAAATAATATTAATGTATAGAGAGATAACTTGTTTCTATTAGTATAAGGATACCTAGTTAACAAGCGACTAAAAACAAACTTGCATCAGAAAAACTAGGAATCCCAAGAATCGCTTATCACGAGCATATGATCAACCTTTTTTCAAACTCGTATAGAACAAGTAAAAGCATTACCTGTGCCATGATATGAGAGGCTGCTTGGAAGAAAAAGGGGCGAGTGCCTCTTCTTCAAAGAAATCACACACAAGATGAAGTAGACTTCCTCCCTTGCGTCCCTTGTGCTAGCAAAGGCACCAAGGAGTCCTGATCGTCCCTTGCAAGGAAGATGTGTGTCTTGGCTGGTCTGCCTTTTTCTTGGGTGGAGACGATCCACACAAAAGGAAGAAGAGGAGTTCTCTATTGAATACGTGGGTGATCAACGAGAGGTATATTCGGCCACCAAAATAGTGAAAACCGAAAAACATTACTATCTCCATAACTCCCACTTAAACCATCGAAACCTCCATCTTAAATTGAACCATGCGTTCACAAGTGAACCGGTTCAAACACCATTTGGTCCAAACACAAAATCGAACCAACCCTGGCTAAAATCTCTTTGAACCGAATGGCTCAAGATCTAACCACACATCACATTGAACCCCTGATCAATACGATCAAGTATCAATCCCCGATCAAAGCTTACCGATCACATGCCCTAATCAATCAAACATGATTAGACTAGATCTCACTTCCAATCAGAGTTTAAATTCCTTTAAACTGAACTAGAATAATTCCAGTCCACACGATCTGACATAAGTAAGCCATATCATCAAATTGTGCGACCCTAAGGGTTTCCTTCAATGTCGGTAATGATAACTTACGTTATCACGATCAGAGAGAGGTATCTAGCAACACATCACTATCTCCCGATATGAAGGAAAGAGTCTTCCAAGACTACTCCCAAACCACAGCACAAGTGCGAATCTAATTCACTTGGCATACATGTTTCCCTTTGCCACTGGATGTTCCCGTTGGACAAGCGTGTCAAGCCTGCGATTCCAACATGATGAAAATGGTTAGATCAGATGAACATAGTCGTCTGGGTATGGCCATACACATTCTCAACCATTTCATCCAAGGGCCCCTTAGAACATCACACTCCTACCAGGAGAGGCAATCCTATATCTATCACAAGTGCCCTAGCATGACTCATGCCCACTATCCAAGATAATCCTTAACCATTATCTTTCAAATGATATTGAACTACCTCAAGACAATGCCAATCATCACTTAGAAACACAAGTGATCTCAAGTCAGAGGGAATATACCACTTGCTTGCATACAAGGATTATTCACATTGTGACAAACAATTGAATATCCAAAGAAGGGTCAGTCCAGTACATCAAATGCACCTATGTGTCTAATCTTATTCCACGCTCGAAGCATCCCACAAGATTAGAGCACACATTAGTCTCAATCATATCAAGGCTGTTTCATGTTCACCGAGATATCTCGACTAAGGACAATACTGAATGTCAGCTAAGCTGGACATCATTGAGACATTACTCAGAAGTATACATACAGCAGCAGATAATGTAACAATCTGAATAACAACAATTGCCTTTATAAAACATATATATTGTTTATACATGATACTGAAAATAGCCCAAAGCCTCAAACATTGGCCTTAAGGGCATACCCTAGCAATCTCCCACTTGCACTTAAACTAATGGTTGAGGTATCTCAAACCCATATTGTTACAGTGCTTCTCATGCTTCTGCTGCACCAGAGGCTTTGTAAGCGGGTCAGCTAGATTGTCATCTGTATGAACCTTGCAGAGCTTGATGTCTCCTCGATTAATGATCTCACGGATCAGGTGAAACCTTCTCTGTATGTGCTTGGACTTCTGGTGTGACCGTGGTTCCTTCGCTTGTGCAATCGCTCCAGTGTTATCACAGAAGATAACCAATGGATCTGCACTCGAAGGAACGACACCAAGTTCCTGAACGAATTTACGAATCCAAACTGCCTCCTTTGATGCCTCTGAGGCTGCAACATACTCGGCTTCTGTTGTGGAATCAGCAACAGTTGATTGCTTGAAACTCTTCCACACCACTGCTCCTCCATTCAAGCTAAAAACATAGCCTGATTGCGATCAGAAATGGTCTTGGTCAGACTGGAACGAAGCATCAATATATCCTTCAATACTGAGCTCTTCCTGACCTCCATAAATCAAGAACATATTTTTGGTTCTGCGAAGATATTTCAAAATGTTCTTGACTGCAATCCAGTGTGCCTTCCCTGGATTACCTTGGAACCGACTGGTCACGCTTAACCCGTAAGCGACGTCTGGGTGAGTACACAACATCGCATACATGATGGACCCAATAGCCGAAGCATAAGGCGTATTGTCCATCTCATCTTTCTCAGACTGTGTTTGAGGACACTGGCTCTTTGAAAGATTCAGACCATGTCTGACTAGAAGATAACCTCTTTTAGAATTTTCTAAATGGAATCTTTCCAGGACCTTATCGATGTAAGTACTCTGGCACAGCCCGAGAAGCCTATTAGATCTATCTCTATAGATCTCCACACCTAGTATATAGGCTGCTTCTCCCAAATCTTTCATTTGGAAACATTTTCTTAACCATGCCTTGACTGCATGCAGTTCAAGAATATCGTTTCTAATGATTAAAATATCATCGACGTAGAGGACTAGGAAAGTAATCACGCTCCCACTAAACCTTTTATATACACACGGGTCATCTTCATTTTTGATGAAACCAAATTCAGAAACTGATTCATCAAAACGAATATTCCAGCTTCTCGATGCTTGTTTTAGTCCATAAATGGACTTCTTTAATTTGCATATTTTATGACCTTCTGACGGGTTGATGAAACCTTCAGGTTGTGTCATATACACATCCTCTTCCAGTTTTCCGTTAAGGAAAGCGGTTTTCACATCCATTTGCCAGATCTCATAATCAAAATATGCTGCTATCGCGAGAATAATTCGAATGGACTTGAACATGGCTACAGGAGAGAAAGTTTCATCATAATCTATCCCGTAGATTTGTTTGAAACCTTTCGCAACTAGTCTGCCCTTATAGGTAACTACGTTACCATCCATGTCTTTCTTCTTTTTGAAGATCCACTTACAGCCTACAGGGATTACTCCCGGAGGCGGAGCAACCAAATCCCAGACTTGGTTATCTGACATGGAGTCCATCTCGGCTCGCATAGCTTCAATCCATTTTGTTGACTCCAGTCCACTGACCGCATCCGCATAAGTGAGGGGTTCATCATTAATGATGTAGACTCCGTCATAGCGCTCAGGCTGACGACAAATCCTTCCCGATCTACGCGGTTCCCGTGATGTCTGAGCCTCAGGTTGAACATTAACCTGATCTATTGGCTCAGGCTCATCCAACTGTGCTTGACTACTTTGTCCCTCTTCTGGAATTTCATCCAGCTTTATTTCTCTCCCACTTGCCTCTTGCAGAAGAAACTCCTTCTCAAGAAAAATAGCCGTTCGAGCAACAAATACTTTATTCTCCTTGGGATTGTAGAAATAATAACCCGTAGTTTCTTTAGGGTATCCGACAAATATGCATTTATTAGATCTGCTCTCCAGTTTCCCTGAGGCGAGCTTTTTGACATAAGCCTCGCAACCCCAGATTTTGATAAATGTCAAGCTCGGCTGTTTCCCATACCATAACTCATATGGTGTCTTTGAAACGGTCTTGGATGGCACTCGGTTTAGTATCTTTGCAGTTGTTTCCAGTGCAAATCCCCAAAAGGAGTAAGGTAGAGTAACCTGACTCATCATAGAACGAACCATATCCAATAAGGTTCGATTCCTCCTCTCGGACACACCATTCCATTGCAGTGTTCCTAGCGGAATGAGCTATGAGATGATCCCACACTCCTTTAGATAGTCAGTAAACTCACGACTCAAGTATTCTCCACCTCGATCTGATCGAAGTGCTTTGATATTTCAGCCTAACTGATTCTGTATTTCATTTTTGAATTCTTTGAACTTGTCAAAAGATTCACTCTTATGTCTCATTAAATAGACATAACCATACCTACTGAAATCATGAGTAAAAGTAATGAAGTATGAATAGCCACCTCTGGCATGTTTACTAAATGGCCCACACACATCACTGTGAATAAGGTCAAGTAAACCTGAAGCCCTTTCACCTTTATTAGTAAAAGGAGTCTTCGTCATCTTACCCATTAAACAAGCTTTGCATGTGTCAAGCTCCTCATAGGAGAATGATCCCAGCAGTCCATGGTCATGCAACCGCTTAATGCGCTTCTTATTAATATGGCCTAAACGACTATGCCATAACAAGGTGCTGTCATCAGCATGCTTGGCTTTCTTATTATCAATTTGTTGTACAGAACATTCCATGTCCAACACGTATAACCCATTGATAATCGACCCAGTTGCATAAACAATACTATCAAATGAAATACAGCACTGTGAAGTTTTGCATTCAAATAAAAAACCTTTCCTGACAAGAGCAGGAATAGAGATAATATTCTTTGTTATGCTTGGTACACAATAACAATTGTCAAGTTCTAATACAAATCCAGATGGTAAAGAGATGTGATATTCTCCTACAGCAACAGCAGCATCTCGTGCCCCGTTTCCAACTCGTAGGTCCACCTCATGCTGTCCCACCTGTCTTCTTCTCTTGAGTTCCTGCACATTTGAACAAATGTGAACTCCACATGCAGTGTCCAACACCCATGAAATAGAAGAAGCAACCATGACTTCAGTCACAAAAATACCTGAGCCAGAAGTGGAAGGCTTACTTCCCTTCTTCTCTCCTCGGAGCGCTCTACAGTCCTTCTTCCAGTGACCCAGCTGGCCACAATTGAAGCATCTGTATGTCCTTTGACTGCTTCATCTTTTGTTTCAAAGCCTTGTTGTAGCTCTTGATAGGGGTTTTTCCCTTCTTCCCCTTCTTCTTATTCCCAGAAGGAACCATCAAGACAGAGGATGAAGGCTTTCCCTTCTCAAGAGTCTGCTCTGTGGTGCAGAGCATATTCAATAATTCTGACGGAGTACAGTCGATTTTGTTCATATTGAAATTAATGATGAATGCATCGAAAGAAGCCGGAAGAGACTGCAAGATGATGTCTACAACAAGTTCTTGATTGATGGTATGACCCAGTTTCTCTAGAGCTTCTTTGTACCCTATCATCTTGAGCACGTGAGCTCCAACTGGACTCCCTTCAGCCAGCTTGCTATGAAAGAAAAGTTTCGTCAAGTTATAGCGTTCTGTCCTTGCCTGAGCAGCATACAGCAATTTCAGATTTGCTATAATATCAATAGCAGACAAATTCTCATGCTGACGCTGGAGCTCGGGCGTCATTGACGCAAGCATAAGGCAAGCGACATCAGTACTATCACTGACGTGCTTTTCATAAGCATCTCAAACCGCCCTTATGGCGTTCGCAGCGGGTTGAGCCGGTATTGCCGACTCAAGGACGTACAGCTTCCTCTCAGCTTTAAGGACAATCCTCAGCTGTCTGTACCAGTCTGAGAAGTTTGGCCCAGCAAACTTCTCTTTTTCCAATATGGATCGCAAGTTGAGCCCTGTGGTGTTCGTTGCTGCAGGAATCTACAACATAGCAAGAACAACAAGGTCAACAACCATGTTAGAATCATTCCAGGACTTAAGAGTGATTCCTTTTCTCACTATTTTATCTGACTGAAAATCCAATAAAAAGCCCGAAAGAATGAAACTCTTTTAGTGAGATGGGATCCAGATTTCACACTTGATCTCCGCGTCCCGCTCAGGCGAGATAAGATGCGCAGAGAGCCCAAGCACTAATCACTGGTAGGCAATCCATGCCACTCGCCAACCCGTGCGATTCCCCTTCATCTAGGTAATCCAGAAGACTGTGCCAACTGAGTTGGAACAACACAATCTCTGATTCCTCAGATGGCTGCCTCCATATAGCTATCATATGCTCAACATGTAGCCTATATGGTCAAGCTGACCTGACCGACTTCCTGGACCACCACGTGCTATGCTGAGCAACGAGAAGCGATAAATCCCTTCTCTGTAGCATGTAGGTGTAATCTCGCACCGTCTGAAGATAGCTGGGCGTGCCCACTGAGTGGGTACAACACGGCCCCAACGATAGTTAGAACAGCGAGGTTTCGCGTCAGAAGGCAATTGAAAGCTTGATATTGACGTTGGATTTTATCGGTCTTTTATCTTCTTACTATCATGCAAAGCCTATAGTGATAGCAGAAGAATAAAACATACATGTGCTAATATTACTTAAAACAGTAAATAGAAAGCACAATTATCTTATGTGGTAAACGCCCATAAAAATATAAGTAAAACCCTAGTTTGACTTTTAGAAACAAGCAAAAGTCTTCACTTGAGCTCTTTATATAGCATTCTTGTACCTCATGCGGCCCAAACGCCATTTGCAGCCTAAATGCGCCCACCAGACAGAATGCGCCTATTCTAGAGTCGAACTCTAGACCACCCACCTAGTGAAGCCAGTTGCTGCAAACGCTTCTGCCATATGTGCTGTGTGCTCATGTCTGATGAAATTACATTTTAAAAATATCTAGACATGGATTGACACGCAGGTCATTTATACATTCAAATAAATCAAATGTGACTCGCAGATCACATCAAATATATTAATTTCCAGGCTCGCAGGCCCCAGCACAGCATACAAAAAGGGCAGCCCACATAAGATTAAATAAACACTCAAATTTACTCGACTCGAGTCCAATCATTCATGGCAACATGTAAAACATGTACAACACGTAAAAAAAAAAAATATGGCATCAATTTTATTTCCTTATGTGCCCTACTACCTTACAACGATCCATTAACAGGTATCCACTCGTCATAACAAGTCAGACCCACTGCCCTTGCATGTACCCAATCGTAATTGACTAGCGTCGACCCAATGATCGACTATGCATGCCTTAAGGACTGAACATCCTACATGAATCCCGGCAAGCGGGTGCGACCCCGGGCCATTATCATGATCGTTCATCTTTTTGCCTCAAACAGACATCACTACACGCCCTTCCGCAGTCGGCTTATAGCCACCTATACGTCTTGCGCACAAGTGCTATCCAGCCGCCCATCCAGGCTGTCAGATAGTCTGGT
This sequence comes from Costus lasius, assembly GCA_027563935.2. Classification (NCBI taxonomy): domain Eukaryota; kingdom Viridiplantae; phylum Streptophyta; class Magnoliopsida; order Zingiberales; family Costaceae; genus Costus; species Costus lasius. The sequence goes on from CM050447.1 coordinate 55,552,756, forward strand.
TAGGCTGTTGGGTTCAGACTTGACAAACGATTTCAAAACTGTTAACCCGTCTAAGTATTTAAAATAGGCGCACAGAAAAATCTAATGAAGTCGTGCATGAAGGTAAGTTTTTGTGAAAACAACTATAATATGCGCAAGCTATGTAATGTAAACATACATCTAACACAAGGTTTGAATTACATTGCATCATTTATTCGCATGAGAACAGAAACATGCGCATCAATATTAGATCTACCCAAGCATGGATCACAAGAAGGCAATCACATGCATCAAGACAGTAACCTCGCTCTGATACCACTATCCGGATACCTAGTTAACAAGCGACTATAAACAATATATATGTTTTATAAAGGCAATTGTTGTTATTCAGATTGTTACATTATCTGCTGCTGTATGTATACTTCTGAGTAATGTCTCAATGATGTTCAGCTTAGCTGACATTCAGTATTGTCCTTAGTCGAGATATCTCGGTGAACATGAGACAGCCTTGATATGATTGAGACTAATGTGTGCTCTAATCTTGTGGGATGCTTCGAGCGTGGAATAAGATTAGACACATAGGTGCATTTGATGTACTGGACTGACCCTTCTTTGGATATTCAATTGTTTGTCACAATGTGAATAATCCTTGTATGCAAGCAAGTGGTATATTCCCTCTGACTTGAGATCACTTGTGTTTCTAAGTGATGATTGGCATTGTCTTGAGGTAGTTTAATATCATTTGAAAGATAATGGTTAAGGATTATCTTGGATAGTGGGCATGAGTCATGCTAGGGCACTTGTGATATATATAGGATTGCCTCTCCTGGTTGGAGTGTGATGTTCTAAGGGGCCCTTGGATGAAATGGTTGAGAATGTGTATGGCCATACCCAGATGACTATGTTCATCTGATCTAACCATTTTCATCATGTTGGAATCGCAGGCTTGACACGCTTGTCCAACGGGAACATCCAGTGGCAAAGGGAAACATGTATGCCAAGTGAATTAGATTCGCACTTGTGCTGTGGTTTGGGAGTAGTCTTGGAAGACTCTTTCCTTCATATCGGGAGATAGTGATGTGTTGCTAGATACCTCTCTCTGATCGTGATAACGTAAGTGAATTAGATCCTTAACCATTATCTTTCAAATGATATTGAACTACCTCAAGACAATGCCAATCATCACTTAGAAACACAAGTGATCTCAAGTCAGAGGGAATATACCACTTGCTTGCATACAAGGATTATTCACATTGTGACAAACAATTGAATATCCAAAGAAGGGTCAGTCCAGTACATCCAATGCACCTATGTGTCTAATCTTATTCCACGCTCGAAGCATCCCACAAGATTAGAGCACACATTAGTCTCAATCATATCAAGGCTGTCTCATGTTCACCGAGATATCTCGACTAAGGACAATACTGAATGCCAGCTAAGCTGAACATCATTGAGACATTACTCAGAAGTATACATACAGCAGCAGATAATGTAACAATCTGAATAACAACAATTGCCTTTATAAAACATATATATTGTTTATACATGATACTGAAAATAGCCCAAAGCCTCAAACATTGGCCTTAAGGGCATACCCTAACAATTAGAACTTTATAACACTCATTTCATGTATAGGTAAAAAAAAATTCTTGTAACCAATGGGATTTAGAAACTTTACTATGATAAGTTGTTTAGAATAATTAACAGATAATGACACATGCATTATAAAATAATCAACATTCTCTCACATGGTCCAAATTACATTACCTTAGTAAAATAATACAAAGTATTAAATCTCTTATTTAAATTGGTCAAATTATAATCACTATTAAGTAAAAACTAATAAGAATAATTGCAATTGTATGTTATTAGATTGACGTAGTCTCTTCTATGTATCACATTATTAGTTATATACTCAATATGATCCATTAATGAGAAATACATCAAAATAGTCTAATAATAATACTTTTGTCAAAGATGAATCCTGTTATACTTACATAATTCATACATGTATATACACCAAAGAGAAAATAGGATGAACTAAAATATATTAGAAAGATGAATTAAATGACCTCAAAGTATCAAAACATAAAATATAATCATGATATCAATAAAGGTTTTTAGTAATGCCCATCCTTTTGGCATATGCACAATAGATATGCAATCATAAGATTTATGCTAATGTGTTCAATTGATACTCTTTGTTTCTGAACTTCCTCTTTAATGATAAAGTATTTCAATTTCATATGTTTAGCACCTCTTGAATACTTGTCATTTTTAAATAAATAGACTACTGCAAAATTATCATAATAAATTTTCAATGATTTGGCAATACTATCAATAATTCCAAGTCCTAAAATAATGTTTTACAGCCATAATCCTTGAATAGTGGCCTCAACGCATGCCACAAATTCAACCTCCATAGTTGATGCAACAATAACATAATGCTTTGCATTTTTCCTATGAGACTGCTCCTTCAACTAAAAGAAATAAATAGCCAAATGTGAATTTTCTAGTATCAACATATCTTAACATAATCTGAATCTGAATATCCTATCACCTCAAGATGATTCGATCTCCTACAAGTGAGCATATGATCTTTTGTTCCTTGCAAGTATCTCAATACTTCCTTTGTAGCTTTCCAATGATCCAATCCTAGATTACTTTGGTATCTATCTAGCATTCTAATAGCAAAACTAATGTTTAACCTTGCGCATATCTGAGCATACATCAAGCTACTAATGATAGAAGCATATGAAATTCATTGCATTTCTTTGCATTCCAATTCATTCCTTAAGCATTGCATAGCACCTTTCTAAATTTATATCCTTTCTAAATTAGAACAATACTTGCATAGCACCTCCCCCATAGTGAATTTCTCTAGAACTTTATTAATATATACTTTTTGAGACAATCTAAATATTCTATGTGATTTATTATGAAATATTTTATTTCTAATCATATAGGATGTCTCACCTAAATCTTTCATTTTTAAGTTCTCTAAGAGAAATCTCTTGGTCTTATATAATAAATTAAGGTTATTAGTGGCAAGCAAAATATTATCAACATATAGAATTAGAATTATAAACCTGCTCCTACTAACCTTCAGATATATACATCTACCAATAGTATTCTCTTTTGAATTCAAAATTGATGGTATCACTGAACTTAAGATACCATTATTGGGAAGTTTATTTAAGTCTATATATTAACCTTTTAGGTTTACACACCATGTGTTCCTTTCCTTTAATTATAAACCCACATATTGATTTATGTATACCTCTTCTTCTAATTTCTTATTCAAAAATGCAGGTTTTACATCTATTTGGTGAAGCTCTAGATCATAATGAGCTATCATTGCTACAATAATTCTAAATAAATTTTTTTTATCAAAACAGGAGAAAAAGCCTTTTTGTACTCAATATCATCTTTTTAGTGAAACCTTTAGTAACAAGTCTAACTTTATAGTATTCAATATTATCATTAGAGTTATGCTTGATCTTAAAGACCCATTTACTCCAAACTCTTTTTTAACCTTCTAGCAATTCAACAATATCTTAGACTTCATTTCCGTTCATTGATTTTAACTCTTCTTTCATGGCATCTAACCAATTAATAATGTCATTACTTCCCATGACTTGTGAAAATGAAGTTAGATCATCATTAGTTCCTAAGTCATATTCTGACTCTTATAGATAAACTACATAATCATTAGAGATAGCAGGTCGTTTGTCTTTTAAACCTTCTTAATACCACCTCTTATGGTTTATCTACTATTAATTAATTAGTAACATCTTCACTATGAGGTGTTTCATTACATATTTGTTGTTCTTGTATGTTGCCTAGTTGTCTATCAATTGTGAGAACAACAAATTTAGGAGAAGTTTTCGGTAAAGAAAACTCAACCAAGATTTCTTGAATTTTGACTTTACATGGTTCTACACTCCCACTAATGTCACCATTTTCACTAAACCTTACATTTCTTGTCTCAACAATTATTGTACTATGGCTAGGGAAATAAAATCTATACCCTTTAAATTTTTTTTGGATAACTAATGAAGAAACCACTAGTTGTTCTTAAATCTAATTTCTCAGTGGATTATAAATTCTTACTTCTGTCGAGCAGCCCCAAACATGTAGGTGTCTTAGACTATATTTTCTTCTTGTCCACAATTCAAAAAGAATCTTTTGAATTGTTCCATTCAATAAATACATGACAGTTTTTAAAACATACATCCACTATAATAAGGGTGAAGAAGAATAATTTCACATGCTTTTAACCATATCTAGTAAAGTATGATTACGCCTTTTTGCAATACCATTCTGTTTTAGTGTTCTTGGCATTAAGCACATATTATTCCTTTCAAGGAATTTATCAAATGGATCGGGGTGTTGTCCAAGTTCATCATACCTTCCATAATATTCACCACCTCTATCAGATTTGATAATTTTTATTTTTGCATCTAATTGTCTTTCAACCTTGTTAATAAATACCTTTAAAGTATTTATTGATTGAAATTTTTTATGCAATAAATATACATATCTATAACATAAAAAATCATCAATGAAGGTGATAAAATATTTTTCCTCCACCAAATAATGGAACATCAAAAGGTCCACATATATCGATGTCTATAAGTTCAAGGAGTTGTGTGGTTGATAGGTATCCCGCAAGTGCACGGGTCTATCGAAATAGTAAAAATATCGATCCCACAGGGACTAATGGGCAAGTACCGACAGATCTCGAATTTGCTAGCTAGATGACGTCGAAATTAGTGAAGTTTAAATGTTAAACTATTTAAATGCACAAGAACGTAAATAGAGGATTTGCACGAGGAAATTTTAATGGGGAGAAGCATCAGGATATGGGTTCACCACTTTGACTCCTCACTTCTGAATAATCAAACTCCATTGCTGTAGTCCTATCTAGTTCAAGGGATTCAGACCTTGACGTCCAGGTCTCTCCCACCGACACCCCTATCCATTCCCATGGATACGGTTACCGGTCTAATCTGAATAATTCCAATGCGCAGACGACCTTTCGGCCTACCTAACACGTCCAATGCACTAGTATCCACACAAGGCGAGTACAGGTTTCCCAAAAGAGGTCCCCCCAAATTCCTTGATTTATAAACCTCCACCTAGGAAGTATAGGCTCAAGCGTCCCCTTTCGGGTGGCGCAGGCAAAGAGTACTGTGGTAATCCGATGCGTCATCGGCCTTTCGGCTCCCCCGGCACGCCTAAGACCCTACTACTCACACTAGGAGAGTACAGTTCGTCAATGGATTTCTCCTAACCCCTGATTTACAAACCTCGCAAGGGGAGATCTAGGCTCAAACACTCCCTCTCAGGTAGTGCAGGCAAAGAGTACATGCAGATCAAATAAACCCTCAACCGAAGGATTCCAACACGCGATCAGACTTTTGGTCTCCCCGACTCGTCTAGGACCCTCGTAATCCCCGAAAGTGAGTACAGATCCACAAGTGATTTTTCCTCCTAGGATTACTGATTTACAAACCTCACTTCAGTGATTAGAGGCTCGAGCATCCCCTTTAGGGTAATGCAGGTGAAGAGCGCACACACAGTTAAGTAAGGAACTAGGGCATTCGGAGTAAGATTATTACAACTAGTAAGTCATCAAAGGGCTACCCCCAAATCCTTATTCAAGGTTAGCCTACAATATCCTTGATGAAGATACAAGTAATGTTCTTTAATAACACATACATTTGTAGATTTGTGCAGGAATTATAAAAGAAGGACAAGATCATAAGGTATTTTGCATGGATCATACAATGAACATGGCGAAATTGAGTATAGCGGAAGACCTTCCTTATAAATTTATCCTTGAGGTGCTTACGCAAGTACATAACTTCAATAATTTCAGATGCGCAGCCCTCTTTCCTGCGTTGGCTTTCCTTCTCCCAAGTTCAACCACTTCCTTTTTCTCGTCTCCGATCTCCCCCCTTCTTTTTTTGCTTCTCTTTGAAGGCTCTTATCTTCTTCTTCTTAGTGGGCTGCTGCCCCTTTCCAAGGTTCTGCTAGGTCTACATCAGCTGCTGCAATTTTCTAGCAGAAGAAGACTTTGCTGCATCTTCCCATACCCTATAAACGTTGCTGCTCTTATCCTTATAAAATCAAGATTTCTTTTGCAGGTTTCTCCTCCCAAAGGCTGCTCTAGGGTCTCTAGATGATGGGGGAGAAAGGACTTAGTTGCCCTCTAGCTTCCTCTTAGGTTAGGTTGAAGAAACCTTGGTTAAAATCGCAGTTTTGAAATAGATGGGTCTACGATCACAGACGTGATTCTGGTCGTGACCCGGTCGTGATTGATCAGTTTCAGCTTCAGGCACAGAGACGAATCACGGGCATGATTCTGATCGTGACACGGTCATGATTCTCAACGGGAGCTCCAATAAATCCAAAAATCTCTAATTAGGTTCTCCTTGAATTTGTAGGAATTCTTTCAGTCTCAAAAGTCCCAAAATTCACCCATTTGTGGTCGTTTCGACCTAAAAACATGAAAAATGCCAAAAGAGGTGTAGATTCCATATATGTATAATAAATAAGGCAATAATGGGATATAAACCTAGAAATAGAAATGATTTCGTTAGTAAAATCGTACATAAAATGCTATATAGATTTTTGTCAACAAAATACCCACGACTTAAATCTTTGCTTGTCCTCAAGCAAAAAGAAAATGATATTCCACAAGGGCACTAGTTGTTCGACAAAAGTTATACTCCGTAATGATTTATAAATGCTAAGACATAATCTAGTCACAAGATGCACAAAACACTAGAGCTTGTAAAGATATCAAAATATAAAGCTAGGCATCAATGTTAAATCTATTGATAACATTTGTATTATAAGTTGGATATCGATGTCAGAATTTACCCACCACGCGAGTCGAATTCCACTTGAATGCCCAAGTAAAGATAAACTTTACAAAGTATCAGTAAAGGTCGATGCTCATAACTTCGGTACCACTGCATTTTTTTTCTCCACTCTCTCTCTCTTTCTTTTCATTTTTTTTTGTGTGCAGTGCTAAGTCGGAATTTCGGTACCATTGCTTTTTTTTTGTTTTATTTTGTAGTGCCAGGTTGCAACTTGGGTACCACTGCTCGTTCCTTTTTCTTTTCCTTTTTGTGGGTAGTACCAAGTCATAACTTTGGTACCACTGCCATCATTCTTTCTTTTGTTCTGTAGTGCCAAGTTACAACCTCGGTACCACTACTCTTTCTTCTCTTTGCAGTGCCAAGTTAGAGGAGCGTAAACAAAAACCAATACCAAAAGCTTACCAAAATCTATCAAGAGGAACAAGTGTGGTGGGTGATTCAATCTATCTCAATCCAAGCATACAGTACGCATGTAAAAGCACAGATTATACCTAGATACGAGGCTTATCAAAGTTTGATCATAAAGTATTCAGTGTATAAGGAATCATGTGACTAGAATATATCGTTCAGCATATTATAGAGTTATAAGAAAATGAAGCTTCATCGATTTTGACCAATAGACGTGATGTAAAACTTGTTCTTCCGGAGTAATGGGGGTGCATGGAATGTTTTCAACACAAGATTATGGTAAGCAAGTAGCAAGAAGATAAATCTAACCATGAATGAAATAGTTCAACCATCAAGTTAAAAAAAATTGATATGCAACAAGTTCACGTGTTCAAATAGCATGGATGAGATAGCATATTCAACATGGTTCAAACTAACTCAAAATGGCTCATCAGCAAATTTAAAATGTCATAGTTAAAGCACATTGTTAAAACATCAAATACCATATTAAAACAGCATACAATAGTAAAGTTTTAAAAACAAAGTTTTAAGCACGACAACCCTACCATACCAAAACATATCAGGATAATAGCCAAAATATGTAAATCTCCCCCAAAGCTAGAGAATGCATTGTCCTCGATGCAAGTATCTATAAAGGGGCAAAAGAGGGAAATACTTACAAAGGTGCAGTTATACTAGCTGCATTTGTCAGGGTCGTGTTAGGGAATGCAGGGTGTAATTTAAAATTTTGCAGTCCCAGGACGCAGCGGAAGAAGCATTACACCCGAAACACATTCCTTTCCCAAGGATCCATGCGAGAGAGAGAACACAAGGATGTGTTAGGGTTAGTACCTTTATTGCTTGTTAGGATGAAGGTGCCAAGTTGAAGACGCTCAAGTGCTCGTCCTCTACAAGTATCCACGCGTCGACTCCTTGATCGTTGCTCCCTTCCACGCTTGGTGCTAGCCTCGGGAAGAGAATCAAGCCTTTGTCACTCTCTTCAAATCTTGCGCCACCTCCAAGGTAGAAGCGCCAAGAAGAGATGAGGAGGAAGATGATGCGCCAAGTACTTCCTTTTTCTTCTTTGCTTGCGCCACCTCCAAGGTGCGCCTATGGCCAAGGAACGCTGAGGGCTTGTGGCAAGAAGACGCCACCAAGCACAAAGAATCCTTGCGCCAAAGAAGAGAGGAAGAAGAAGAAGAACTTGCTTGCGCCTTTGATGGAAGAAGGAGAGCTCCAAGCCCTCAAGTTGTCGCCACCTTAAACTTCCAATTCTCTCCAAGAGATGTCGCCACCAAGTCCTTCTCCAAGTTGCGCCAAGAGGTGAAGAAGGAGAAGAAGACTTGCGGCTACAAGGAGGAAGAAGGTTGCGCCACCTTGATGTTGTCGCCCTTTGCTTTGCTCTTGCCTCTCTATTTGTGCTCACGTCTCCAAGCATTCATCATCATGAGAGGGCGACAATGAGTCCTATAAATAGGACTAGAGGCGGCAAGAGCAATGGCTAGGATCATGCCAAGTGGGCGGCTAGGATAAAGAAGTCTTGAGATAAGGAAAGTCTCAAAGACTTTACCATAAATCTCATTCAACCTATCCTAATTTGCCCAATGGCCATATCAGCCCAAGACATGCCTTAGAGGCATGCATTCCATCCAAGGAGAAGGGCTAGGCGCAACAAGCATGAAGAATTCGGCTAGGGTGGTTTCTTGGGAGAAATTAGGGTTTGAGGTAAGGTAAGTCTCCAAGACATTACCATATTCCTCACCCTACTATCCATATGCGCCCAAGAACTTCCCATAAAAGTTCTCAAGCCATATCAGCCCCAAGACTTGCCTTAGAGGCAAGTATTCCATTCAAGGAGCAAAGGGGGAGGCGCCTAATGCTTCCTTATGAAGCAACATGCGCCCACTTCACCCCATTATGCCCTTGGCGCCAATGGGGTATAATTCTTCCCCATTATACCCTTATTTGCTTATACTTCTTCATGATAACTAATTATTGGGCCTCATTGGATAATGAGCTAGCCCAAACTTCATGGCATGAGTTGATTAAGCCATTGGATCCAATCCAATGCAACCCTAATCCAAATGTGACCAATCTAGGTCAATTTCGGGTCAACCTGCCAAAAATGAAGTTTGGCTCCAATAACTTTCTTCCAACTCATCAGGCCCATTGGCGCTGATGAGATCTTCCAAATGGATCCAAGTTATCCAATAACTTGATCCAGAGGCTTCTGATTAAAGCAACGTCAAGAGTCTATTGCGTGTGACCCCGTAGGATCCATATGACGATGGCAATGATGTAAACATCATAAGTAGTGAGGGGTATCTAGCAACACATCACTACTACCCATGTCATAGGACTTAAGTCATTATGGCAATAACTCCTAACAAGCAACGAGGATTCCCATGCATTCTAGATCCCTTTGCCTGAACTGATATCCTTTCATTGGATTAGTCTCAAGTTTATTATCCAATGCATTGGTCATGACTTAACTAGTGTGGCCACACATTCCTGTTATGCACCAATAAGGTGGGGCGCCCCAAGTGGATATCATGCTTCCTCTGAAGGAAGGGGCAAATCCTACTATTGGTCATCCATGTCTCTATATGACTTATGACATGCCCAATGACAGTCGTTTTAGTCCCCCAATTACGGAGAGATGTAAGACTGTATCAAAGCATACCCATCATCAAATCTAGACATGAATACCTCAAGTCTAAGGATCAATGCAAACCTCTTGCATGTGAGATTGACTCGTTGACTAGACAAGTCAATCCTCACGGTGGATCACTCCAGTGCATCCAATGCACCTGTATGTCTGCGTTACTGTGCCCTGCACCTAACCAGCCCATACACCAGTCTCACATGTACCAAAGCTGTCCCATATCTGCTAAGGTACCTTGTCTGGGGATAGCTTATGAGAATGGATCCAATCCAAACTCCTGGGACATTATTTATGCAACTCAATACATCAACGCAGGTAGAGAAGTCTGCATAATAACGACAATGCCTTTATTGATTCTACCAAAGTACATTTAAACAATGCCTGACCATGTCCATACATTGGTCTGCAGGGCATATACACCAACAATCTCCCACTTGCACTAAGACCAAGGGCAACTGAATTTATTCAGTCCCATGTCTCTAGTATGACATATTTAGCTTCCGCTGCGCCAGAGGCTATGTCAGTGGGTTTTTCCAGATTGCTATCTGTGTTTATTTTAACAAGTTTGAATCATCATCTTTATCCATGATCTCTAAGATCAGATGATATCGCTGCAGTACATACTTGAGTGCTAAGTTCCTTTACACATGCTTACGGCCCCAGTAAGAACTATACTGGACCATCAAGCACCAGGGACTAAATCAAGTTCAAATGAATGAAGCTGCTTCCTTGGCTGCCACAAGAAGCTGCAATGTACTCAGCCTTATTGTAGAATTTGCCACTGCAGTTTGCATAAAGCTCTTTCAGCCAACAACACCACATTAAGGCAAAAAGCAAATCCTGACTGTGAACGATAGTCATTAGACCGGAACGAAGTATCGGTGTACCCAGTACACAAAGTTCTTCCTGTCTATCACAGACTAACATTCAATCCTTTATACTTCCCAAGTATGAAGGATTGCTTTCACAGCTATCCAGTGTTTGAACACTAGGATCTGATTGAAACTTACTGGCCATGCTCCAAGCATTCGCCACACATAGTCTTGTGCTTAGTTCCACAAAACATGATCTATCCTATACCCAATGTATTAGGACTATAGATTCATGTTATCTCTCTCCTGCTGTGTCAAAAGACATTGCATCATGCAGAGAATCAGACCATGTCTCTCTGGAAGGTATCATCCTTTGGAATGATCCAACATGAAACTCTCCAGAATCTCTTGGATGAACACAGATTGACTAAAGGGCAATGACTTTCTTGGATCCTAGTTGATCCACATGCCTAGGATGTAGGCTGCATTCCCTAGGTCATTCTTCTCGAAATACATTCCAAGCCTATACTTCACCGTGTGAAGAGCTGGGATGTCATTTCAAGTGAGGAGAATATCGTCAATCAATTAGAACAAGAAACATTATGATGCTCCCACTGATCTTCTTGTAAACACAGGATACTTGTATAATACCATACATATCTTTATGGCGACTGTATGAAAATATTTTGGCTATTTCCATCTAGACATCCTCTTCCAGACGTCCATTAAGAAAGCAATTTTCATAACAACACGCTATAACAGAACATGCAATTAAGACAAGTAGATACCTAATGGACTCAAACAAAGCTATCGGTGAAAAATTTCATCACTATCCACCCAGTGGACTTATCCGAAATTTCATTCACTAGCTTGTCATCATAGGTAACAATGTTACCTTTCATGTCTATCTTCCAAGAAGATCCACATACAGCCTCTGGGTGTTACCCCTTTGGCGGCTCAATCAAGTCCCACACTTGATTAGCAGACATGGAGTCCATTATGGTTCTTATGGCGCTCAGCCATTTCTTGGAATCTGGTCCACTGACCGCTTCCATTTTCTCACAAGTCTTTAGGTTCATCCTAGATGAAAAATTCGTCATGCCCACAACCTGTGAGAGTATTTCGAATCCATTCAGACTCATGTGGTTCCTGTGTTACTTGAACCTCAGGTTGACTTTCAACCTGCATGTGTGAATCTACTCTCCATTTGTGTCTAACTGTATTGTGGTTGATTTTTGGACCTTGTCCTAATCAAATCTACTCCCACCAGCTTCTTTCAAAAGGATATCTCCTCAAGAAGGACAGCAGTTTGAGCAACCAATATTTTTGTTCTCATCGGGATAGAAGTAGCACTCTCAGTGCCCCACAAGTACACACTATGGAGTGTCAGAACAGTTGCTTGCATGGCCTCTAAAGGAAGTAAATTTGCATGACTATTCAAAGGTGGAACCACATCCAATGTGTTCCCTTTTCTTTCTTTGAATTTCACCACACAGTTGTGGTGTTCCAAGTAAGCTGTGAGACAACCCCACACTCCTCAAGATAGTCATCAAATTCTTCACTTCCTACTTTGATCCAATCAAAGGGTTTTAATAGATTCTCCAATTCGATTCTATACTTCATTTCTTAACTTCTTGGATTTCTCCAAAGTTACGTGTTGGATATGACATATCCCAACTTAATGAAGTATACCACTTAGTGCTTGTCTCCATGGGTCTACACACATTGCTGTGCACTAGATCCAACAAGCATCTAACCTCTCTCTCCTTCATAAATGAAGGTAGCATCTGCCATCTTGTCCATTAGACAAGGCTCACATATATCATAACCCTGAAAGGATAATAATCCCAATAGTCCATGGACTTTTGGATGTGACTTATGTCTTATGGCCCAAGAGACAATGCAAAGAGATGGTATTGATTGAATCATTGGACTTGATCTATTTAGTGTTATATACAGAACTATAAGCTATCATCAATTGTACCACTACTATAGAACATTCCAGATTTAAGGAAATACCAATTTATTTCAAACTGAAAATCCATTCAAAATAATGGACATAATGTTCTAATACAAAAGCTAGTACATAATAGCAAAGTTCTAGTTGAAGTCTTTGAAGGTAGTGAGATGACATCAACAGCAGCATCCAATGCTCCGTCCCTGACTCGAAAGTCGATCCCATCAAGCCTTATTGTCCTACTTCTTTTGAACCCCTGCATATGAAAAACATATGTAAGCTCCTCATGCGGTACCCAGTACCCATGAATAAGAAGTAGACATAAAGACCTCAGTAACACAATACCTGAAGCAGATGGATAACATCCCTTCTTTTGTGCCATGCTCTTCCTGGGCCTTAATCCATCCTGAAATTTCCATGCATTCCCAGTCTTCCGAAGTTTTAGCTTTGAAGATACGGAACCATAGTCATTCTTGGATTCAAGCAAACACCCAGAAGATCCAACAACACTCTCTTGATTACTATTTGAAGTGCCCGGTGTGAAGAGATGTCGAAGATGTATGATCATATCATAAATCCCCATCTCATCACACTCAACCTGGACCTCAGGGGTCAAGCACCTCAAAATAAGAGCAGTGTAATGTTCAATATCCACACAATGTTCAAGATAGACATTCCACTCCCACTCTGTACAAAAATATATACAGGGCTGGGTTGGAGGTCTTTCAAGAAGATAGACCATATTCTCATGTTCTAGAAGTTTGGACAAAAGTCTGAACCATCTTGTCCAATTTGTTCCATCCAGTTTATTTTTAAGAAGTTTCAATCTAGGTTCAGGAGATGGAATCATCTACAATAAGCAAACAAGCAAAATAAGTACTATGATAAAGCATTTAACAAGGACTTTAAATTAAATGCTATACTCCCACTATTTCCTTAATAAGTTGATAACTCTCAAAACTCAACTTGGAAATACATGAGTAGGATCCTAATTTCACGCGAGGTCTCCGCGACTCACGAGGGTGAGTTGAGATGCACAGAGAGTCCCATGCTTCCTTAGGTAGGCATGCCAGCCAATTGTGCCGCACACAATTCCTCTTAGTTAAGACAGACTAGGCGCCCTGTGTCCAGCGAGGGCTGGATACAACACAGAACCCTATCCTCTCAACAGCTGCCTCTAGTGATTCATCATGTCAGTGACATATGAAAAACTAGTCAAGTCTGGTCCTAACCGTTATGCCCAGGGCCAACGAATTTCCTTGCGAAGGCACGCCCAGGTTAAAACTGGACTGGGGAAGTCATTGTCACCTCACACCTTCTAAAGATAAGTGGGTGTGTCCCACGAGGGTGGGAAACAGTTCACAACACCACCGATCGATAGTTTGATGAGGGCTACGCGTTAGAAGGCTATCGACTTGATATTGTATTGAGAGTTTTTGCATGTTCGTTTTATTCTTTTCTAGCATGCATCTTTCCTATGGTTATGGCAGCAAAGGAAAAACATCACAGGCATGCTATGGACAAAATAATAAACCATCACAGGCATGCTATTTTGGTCGATATGGTCATAGCCCTTTTCATACATGTAACTTGTCATGAGCCATGTGACATGTTATCATGCATCCAAGGGTTGCGAGTCCCTTAAGTAGATCAGCCCATGCCAAAAGCCGAAAGCGTGTGTCATTCCTTCAGCCGCAAGTCCATCACCATGCTTCCAAAGCTGGCGCCACTTCTGACTTCGATTGAAGAAGACTCCTTGTTGTCAAGATGAAGCCTTAACCTATCATCTATTCTAAACAAGATGAAAAATTCTTTTACAACAAGATAGGGAGAGAACCACGCGCAGGTGGAAAGAGATTTTACAAGCATTCATCACAAGTGGAAACATGCTTCCACATCACAACACAGGAGGGCACTCGCTATGACCATATCAACTCAAACAAGTGGCGCATGTTAAATTTGAAAATCCGAGAAGATCAAATTTTAGTCCCTTATGCGCCAACTCCATCTAAACACTTTCTTAACCAATTTTGTGCTAAAATTTAGATCAAGTTTTAGGATGATTTCATAGACCCTATCGGCTGGCAGTTTTGTCAGATCAAGAGACCCGGCCAGTCCGAAGACACAATGCCCGTCCTACTTGACAAAACCACGTGCGCCTTTGGTCTTAAATCAACCATAAGCAAGATCCAAGTTTCGGACACAAAATTGAGAAGAGAGGTTTGGATGAAAACGCTTTCTACGTGAAACGCGCATGGATAGAAAGAAAAATTTTCCAAAAATTTTTCACATAAGCAAACATACACCTTGTGTTTCTCGCAAGTACCTCTGATACCACTGTTAGGGAATGCCGGGTGTAATTTAAAATTTTACAGTCCCAGGACGCAGCGGAAGAAGCATTACACCCGAAACACATTCCTTTCCCAAGGATCCATGCGAGAGAGAGAACACAAGGATGTGTTAGGGTTAGTACCTTTATTGCTTGTTAGGATGAAGGTGCCAAGTTGAAGACGCTCAAGTGCTCGTCCTCTACAAGTATCCACGCGTCGACTCCTTGATCGTTGCTCCCTTCCACGCTTGGTGCTAGCCTCGGGAAGAGAATCAAGCCTTTGTCACTCTCTTCAAATCTTGCGCCACCTCCAAGGTAGAAGCGCCAAGAAGAGATGAGGAGGAAGATGATGCGCCAAGTACTTCCTTTTTCTTCTTTGCTTGCGCCACCTCCAAGGTGCGCCTATGGCCAAGGAACGCTGAGGGCTTGTGGCAAGAAGACGCCACCAAGCACAAAGAATCCTTGCGCCAAAGAAGAGAGGAAGAAGAAGAAGAACTTGCTTGCGCCTTTGATGGAAGAAGGAGAGCTCCAAGCCCTCAAGTTGTCGCCACCTTAAACTTCCAATTCTCTCCAAGAGATGTCGCCACCAAGTCCTTCTCCAAGTTGCGCCAAGAGGTGAAGAAGGAGAAGAAGACTTGCGGCTACAAGGAGGAAGAAGGTTGCGCCACCTTGATGTTGTCGCCCTTTGCTTTGCTCTTGCCTCTCTATTTGTGCTCACGTCTCCAAGCATTCATCATCATGAGAGGGCGACAATGAGTCCTATAAATAGGACTAGAGGCGGCAAGAGCAATGGCTAGGATCATGCCAAGTGGGCGGCTAGGATAAAGAAGTCTTGAGATAAGGAAAGTCTCAAAGACTTTACCATAAATCTCATTCAACCTATCCTAATTTGCCCAATGGCCATATCAGCCCAAGACATGCCTTAGAGGCATGCATTCCATCCAAGGAGAAGGGCTAGGCGCAACAAGCATGAAGAATTCGGCTAGGGTGGTTTCTTGGGAGAAATTAGGGTTTGAGGTAAGGTAAGTCTCCAAGACATTACAATATTCCTCACCCTACTATCCATATGCGCCCAAGAACTTCCCATAAAAGTTCTCAAGCCATATCAGCCCCAAGACTTGCCTTAGAGGCAAGTATTCCATTCAAGGAGCAAAGGGGGAGGCGCCTAATGCTTCCTTATGAAGCAACATGCGCCCACTTCACCCCATTATGCCCTTGGCGCCAATGGGGTATAATTCTTCCCCATTATACCCTTATTTGCTTATACTTCTTCATGATAACTAATTATTGGGCCTCATTGGATAATGAGCTAGCCCAAACTTCATGGCATGAGTTGATTAAGCCATTGGATCCAATCCAATGCAACCCTAATCCAAATGTGACCAATCTAGGTCAATTTCGGGTCAACCTGCCAAAAATGAAGTTTGGCTCCAATAACTTTCTTCCAACTCATCAGGCCCATTGGCGCTGATGAGATCTTCCAAATGGATCCAAGTTATCCAATAACTTGATCCAGAGGCTTCTGATTAAAGCAACGTCAAGAGTCTATTGCGTGTGACCCCGTAGGATCCATATGACGATGGCAATGATGTAAACATCATAAGTAGTGAGGGGTATCTAGCAACACATCACTACTACCCATGTCATAGGACTTAAGTCATTATGGCAATAACTCCTAACAAGCAACGAGGATTCCCATGCATTCTAGATCCCTTTGCCTGAACTGATATCCTTTCATTGGATTAGTCTCAAGTTTATTATCCAATGCATTGGTCATGACTTAACTAGTGTGGCCACACATTCCTGTCATGCACCAATAAGGTGGGGCGCCCTAAGTGGATATCATGCTTCCTCTGAAGGAAGGGGCAAATCCTACTATTGGTCATCCATGTCTCTATATGACTTATGACATGCCCAATGACAGTCGTTTTAGTCCCCCAATTACGGAGAGATGTAAGACTGTATCAAAGCATACCCATCATCAAATCTAGACATGAATACCTCAAGTCTAAGGATCAATGCAAACCTCTTGCATGTGAGATTGACTCGTTGACTAGACAAGTCAATCCTCACGGTGGATCACTCCAGTGCATCCAATGCACCTGTATGTCTGCGTTACTGTGCCCTGCACCTAACCAGCCCATACACCAGTCTCACATGTACCAAAGCTGTCCCATATCTGCTAAGGTACCTTGTCTGGGGATAGCTTATGAGAATGGATCCAATCCAAACTCCTGGGACATTATTTATGCAACTCAATACATCAACGCAGGTAGAGAAGTCTGCATAATAACGACAATGCCTTTATTGATTCTACCAAAGTACATTTAAACAATGCCTGACCATGTCCATACATTGGTCTGCAGGGCATATACACCAACAGGGCGTTGTTGTCATCGGATGGTAATGAGTCTGAGATATGGACTATCGTGTCTTGGTCGTCCTCTTCTTGTGGAGGATACTCTGAGAGATGTGTATGAAGGAGTAGCTCGATGGAGTGGGTTACTTCAATCAGGTGGGCTAGCTGCCTCCCCTTGTGCTAGTTGATCTTAGTGGATAAGTTGCAGCATATCATCCATAGAGGGGTGAGCGGTGGTCATCAGTTGGGTGCCAGACGAAGAGCCAGGATACATATCAAGTGGTACAATAGAATCCTTTGGAGTAGTGGGATCTAGGTGCAGACGCCAGTTGGTGCTCTCCTGGAATTGAGATAGTGGATTCTTGGGTACTTCATGGGGAGTAGGAGGTCATCGATGATATGCATCTCCAAAAGATGTCTTCGTTGAAGTTGGGAGGTCCGATGCAAGACGCCTCATGTTGATGACTCGGTAACAAGAAAGGACCTGATAATGAGCAGCTTGGAGCTTGTCATGTATTTGTATGTCCGTTGGACCTAGGTGCTGTGGCGATGTAGGAGCTGGACGGGAAGCGCCGACCGGTCGCTTTCTCGACGATGAGGAGGCATAATGACGACACCAAAATTCATAGTATATTATGTGTCATGTCTTATGTCTTTTTGTGTCGTATTTATGCTCCTTTGCCTATTTTTATGCCTTTTTTAATCAAATATTGCAACATCTACTTCTATTTTGGTTTTTTGATGATTTTCAGGTAAAAGGCATGATTTTCAAGTGTTTTCAAGAAAACTCAAATACATAGAAGAATTCCCATCATCAAGAAGAAATTACTGGACAAATTTCAGAAGAATCGGAGCTTCAGAGAAAATTACGGCACCCCCATTATAGATATTACGGTACCGTAATTTGACTGCACTTGTAGATCAAAATAACGGTACTGCCGTAATCCCCGAGAGGTGCCGTAATTTGAAGTTTTTCAGACCAGAGATTTCTTGATGATTACGGCACTGCCGTAACATTCTTTATGGGCCGTAATATGGGCATAATTCTGGGCAGAGACTTGATGAAGTTTATGGTACTTCTGTAACGGAATTAACAGTACCGTAATTCGGGATAGTTTTCCACCTGAAAGACTACTGACATTACGGCACTGCCGTAAAGAATTTCACGGTACCATAATTCTGGAAGATTTTCACCCGAGAGTTCGCTGACCAAATTATGGCACTGCCGTAATTTAAATTTCGGCCGTAATTTTAACCTGGACACGCGAGTTTTTCGGGCCCGATTCTTGCGCTGACCATATCTTAAGATCCAGACATCCAAATCGAGATCCAAAAGATGCTCATGATTTTGATGATCCAATGTTTATATCTTTTAATCAAAGTCCTATTGCAATTGAAAATATAAATATGAAAAAAGGGCTTATGATTTTGCTTTCTGATAAATTTAGGAAGATTATTGAATATCTATTTAGTGGAATTGAAAGTATTGATTTTGATTTCTGCATATTTGAGAAAGCCATGTCAATCTTGATTTTTATGAAATTCTGGATATTTGGATTAGTAGCTAAGCTTTTTAGACAAAGGAAATGCAGAAAATTATATGCTATATACTTTGGTACTGATTCACATGCTTCACCATGAGATTTGATTTTTGGTCAAGCTAATGAGCTAAAATTAGCGCTTCTTGGGAGACAACCCAAGCATTATCACTTAGCTTAGTTTCTTTTATTTTAGTTTATCTTTAGAATTAATTTTTCTTTTTCTTTTTGTAGGAAAATAAAATTTTGTGCAAAATACGGCACTACCGTAATCTGCTTTACGGTGCCGTAATCTTCATCCGATTTCATCAGAGAGTTTTTAGCATTTTATAGTGGTACCGTATTAGTTTTTACGGTACCGTATTTTTGGGTATTTTTGATCCGAGACTTTTGCAAACATTACGGCACTACCGTAATTATTTTTACACCCGTAATTTAAAAACTGCTTTCTGCTTATCTGATTAGGTGTTTTCTCGCTGTGACTTTAAGAAACTGGGTGGGGAAAATTTTTGATCTTTGGCACCATCACGAAGTACTCATTTTTGTCTATCATCTGGATAATTTTGTTGAATTTTAAAGTCCATGGATCATTCTAAAACACATAGCAACTTTTTGATTCTGATTAAATTCTGTGCAGTTTTTAGTTTTGTAATCTGATTAGCCTTCTTTCTGTTGATACCCTAAATTCCTGAAAGATTTTGATCCTTTATTTTTCATACGCCCGAAAAGAACAAGTTTCATTCTATTACATGGTTCTGTCCATTTTCTTTTTGGATCATTAAATCTTATTTTTGGGTATGACTACTTTTTATAAAAAAATTCACTGGCTGCTCTACTTGCTTTCTACATGTTATAGCTTTTTTTTTTGCCTCCAGATCCAGAAATCTTCAAGAGCAACTGTCTTCCACCTCTAGCCACCACTGCATTTGCCTCTAACATCACTGTTTCCAGCCGTCGACACTGGATTATACCATCAACAGACTCTTACTTCTTCTACTGCCTCTATTTCCATTTATTTGATTTATTTATGCAGCAGACTCTTCATTAGTGACTAATTTTTTTATCTACGCAGCATTATTTCTGGCACCCACCTGCCGACGATCTCACCTCCAGGACTGTATTCTCTAGTAGGCCACTAGAGATTACTCACTTTACTGTCGGCACCATCACCATCATTGCTAGCAGTTTTTTTAGCCAGCCTCTGTTCCACTTCTGCTTCTCGCCTACATCAGCTCTTTCCACCGGCATCTTTTGAACCATCGATGATATCTCTGATTTTTCTTTGAGAAAATTATTTTTATCATTATTTTTTTAGAGACTATTTTTAGACAGAGCCTTATGTACCTTAAATTATGCAGGTAAAATTTTCAAAAGGCACATCTTTGGACCTTGTAGCATCTGCCCCGACACTATTTTTGGTCTGAGCCTTATGTATTTTCGGTCAGAGCTTGCTATATAGTTTTGTGAGTATTGTTTGCAATCTCTTGTATTCATGATTATTTCATATAGTTGCTTTAGATGTATCACTCACTGATTTTATGACGTTGCTTGATCCTATCATGTTACAATTTTGACTAGGACTGTATAAATTTCATGCTTCACACCTTTTGCATTGATTTTGACATATTTAAAAATTTTTATAACTTGAATCCATGTGATGAGAGATGGGTAGATTTTTCTATGATGATGAATGTTCATGCATGCATGCCTATGAATGGAGATATACTTATTATGTTAAATTTATTTCTTCAATATATATCTACTTGTTGAAATCCTTCATTGATTGATGCATATGGTTTTGGGTAGGTATATTGTTTGAAGAATGCAATCTAAGAGTGAAACATCTTTTTTGAATAAAATGAGTATATGAGTGTAATTTTTGAATGGATGTCAATTGATTAACTTGGTTGATGTTTAGTTTATCTTACTATTTATTGAGAAGAAAGAATCCAGGATCCAAAAAGAGTAAGAGACTCCCTTACTTGGCACTGTGCAAAATTGACAGTGGTACCTAAGACATGGGTTGAAGTCTATATAAAAAAGGAAGAGAGAAAAAAAAATGACTCCTCTACTTGGCACTGTGTAAAATTGACAGTGGTACTAAAGATAAGAGTTGAAGTCCAAATAAAAAGTATGTATCTATGTGGGTACATGTCATCCAAAAAAAATAGAAAAAGAAAAATTTTGTGTGGAAAAAGATTTTAGATATCCTATTCCTGTAAACAAAAGTATGATAGATTTAAACTGAAAATTAGGTGAATTCATGAGACTGAGATTCTTTTATTATGCGAGTTGCGAAGTTTTATTTGATCAAAGTTGTGGATCTTAAAGATTAAATTTGGAGGATGATGTATTTATCTGAAATTTTGTGCAAAAAGTCAGTGGATTATCTCATGACTGATTATATTTTAGAAATTTACTTTTCATAAAAGACATATTTTCCATAGCAATGTTCTTTATTCTATTTATTTGCTTGAGGACAAGCAAAGTTTGAGCCTTATGTGTTTGATGACACCAAAATTCATAGTATATTTTGTGTCATTTCATATGTCTTTTTGTGTCATATTTATGCTCCTTTGCCTATTTTTATGCCTTTTTTATCAAATATTGCAAAACCTACTTCTATTTTAGTTTTTGATGATTTTCAGGTAAAAAGGCACGATTTTCAAGCGTTTTCAAGAAAAATCAAATACATAGAAGAATTCCCATCATCAAGAAGAAATTACTGGACAAATTTCAGAAGAATCAGAGCTTCAGAGAAAATTACGGCACCCCCATTATGGATATTACGGTACCGTAATTTGACTGCACTCGCAGATCAAAATAACGGTACTGCCGTAATCCCCGAGAGGTGCCGTAATTCAAAGTTTTTCAGACCAGAGATTTCTTGACGATTACGGCACTGCTGTAACATTCTTTATGGGCCGTAATATGGGCGTAATTCTGGGCAGAGACTTGATGAAGTTTACGGTGCTGCCGTAACGAAATTTACAGTACTACAATTCGGGATGGTTTTCCACCCGAAAGACTACTGACATTACGGCACTGCCGTAAAGAATTTCACGGTACCGTAATTCCGGAAGATTTTCACCCGAGAGTTCACTGACCAAATTACGGCACTGCCGTAATTTAAATTATGGCCATAATTTTAACCTGGACACGCGAGTTTTTCGGGCCCGATTCTTGCGTGGACCATATCTTGAGATCCAGAGATCCAAATTGAGATCCGAAAGATGCTGCAAACTCGTCTCGACGAGGAGAAGATTAAGGGACCAAAAACCCTAATTTTTAGGGGAATCGAGGGACTAATCAACAGAGAGGCTCTTAGGGTTTAGCTTCGCGCCGAGAGGCGTGGAGGCCACCTCCGGCCGTGATTTTTACATAGAAGCTTCACGTGGAGGAGGAGAGGATACCCAGAAGTTTCAGAATGAAAGGAGATCAATTGGAGGAGGAATCAATGAAATAAGGGCTCGGGCACTGTTCACAGTGAGTTTTCGAAGCAAATTACGGCTGTAATTTCTATTACAGCCGTGTTATAACGTTATTTCTCCTTTCTCTTGGTTTTCTGATCACTCTAAGACTATGATTCATTGTATTTCTTCTTCCATACTTGCTTAAACATCTTTTGGGACATAGGGTGCAATCCCTTTGGTTTTTAATGACTAGATGACTTTTATTTCGTCAAGATAGTTTTATCATGATAATTCTGCTTTTGTGATGACTTGTCTTTAATTATCTATAGTTCATATTATCATGCATGTTAATTTTGCAAAATAAACTGAAAGGTTGATTGTGAAATTCGGAACCCTAGAAATCATTGAGTTTGGAACTCATCGTAAGAAATTAGGTTTGTTCTTTGAATTCTAATTTTTAGTGATCTTATTGCCATGTTTAATAATTTGAATCTAGGATGAATTATTGTGTTAGACTTGATTTGATCTTGCATGAAAGTGAAGATTGAGTCGTTGGAGAACCATAAGTAGAACTTGTGTTGAGACTCGGATGAACGAAAGTGATCCTTGAGATTCCACTTGAGGTGATCAACTTAGAATTCGGATGCACGAAAGTGATCCCTGAATTCTTTGTTTGATGATTTACTTATCTACAGCATTGGGATAGATCTTGCGCGAAAGCGAGTATTGGTCCCTGCATGATTGTCTGCACAAAAGTGAGATAATCCTTTTATGAAGTAAATTATGTCTTTATCGTAATGAAATTATTCTGATGACCTTTTCTTCATATCTCGTCATTAAAATTAAAGTGGATGAAACCCTAGTTCCAGTTTCTCTCTGATTTACTTTACACTCTTTCCGTTTATTATTTGCATCATAATCGATTGCTTAGCTAGTAAAAACACAACTACTTGGTACTTAACACATATGTCTCTGTGGGTTCGATACATAAAAATATTACTTCAATTATCCGTGCACTTGCGGACACAACAAGTTTAGGACAACAAGTCTTTGGTGCGCCAATAGAAAATAGATTAGCTAGAGATAAGTTGCACCTACTTGTTTGGATACAACACATAGTTGAGCCGAAAGATATAAATGGAGTTGCTGCCGTGAAGCGCTAAAAAGCAGAGCTGTAGAAGATGGAGATTTCAGTGAGAATAATATAGAAAACCTAAAACTTGAAGATCTCCAGAAGTGGTCAGAGAGGTCACCGAAAAGCTAGAGGTTGTCGTAAAGGCAAACATCAGTGACTTGGTGGGGCATAGCGGGTGGGTCTCGCGAGTTCTACGGAGGAATCGGAACCCTTAGTGAATTTGTTGGGTGGTATTAAGTTTAGAAGCATAACGGGTCAGGCGACAAGTCAGGATCCGATAGCAGTTTAAGAATCGCGCCTGTGACTTTTGTCATGACCTAGTCATTATCCTCTTTGGATGGACCTTTGGGCATAGCTGTTACAGCCGTGACCACAGTCACCGCCCCTGCCGTGATTTTTTCGGTGAGATTTCTTCATTCAGCTTTGTAAAAATCTCAATCAAGATTTCCATCATGACCTGGTCATGACTTTCTCGTAAACATTCTACGTCCGCATTTACGACCATGACTATGGTCACAATTCTGTCATGATGTTTTTGTCAAAATTCCATCATGACCTAGTCGTGATTCTTCTCGTAGATTTTTGATGCTATCTTCCACGCCCGTGATTTAAATTACTGGGCAGCCGTAATACTCTCATCAAGTTTATACACATTTTATCTTCTAGATATTCTGCCCATGATTTTTGTCATGACCCGCCCGTGATTTCTCATGAAAAATTTTGTATAGATTTTACGGCCGTGGTTTAGTCACGACTTTGCCGTAATTTTCTTGGCGAAATTTTGATGTTGGCTGAGTGATAATCACAGTCAAATACCTTTCTTCACTAGATCAGTTTGGGATATTCCTATGTCATTCAAAATCAAACAGAAGCATCAAATACCACAGCCAAATAGACAGGAACATATGCAAACTAAGGCGGCAATAATATAAGCAATGGAAGGGCACAACTAGTCCCTCATATCACTTTCAACTATTAAAAACTGAATGTCATTGTTAAGGATAAATGAGTAAGCAATAGATGAGCGCGGACAGTCTCCCAAGAAAGCTAATTTAGGGTCATTAGCTTGACCACAGCCTGTGTCATCTCGGTATGTGAGGGTCAGCGAGAGTCATAGACATTGCTTGCACTTTGGTGTAGCCAAAATAGGTCTGTGCATTCATCATGAAAGGGCTTCCTGTGCTCTTCAAGAACTGAAAATACTCATCTATTACAGAGTTCCATGATGAGTTGAAAGTTGCTGTAGATGGAGAAAAGTGTTTTGGCATCGTGTTGATAGACTGTGGACTGGAAACTTTAACCTGAATGTTGTGATTTGCTGCCAAAAGTGTAGAATGGAGGAACTGCTGTTGTGTCCGCAAGTGCACGGATACTCGAAGTAATAAAATAGATATCGAACCACAGAAACCTTATTGTTAAGTACCAAATAGTTGTATTCTCACTAGCTAAGCAAACCGAATATGATGAAAGGCAATGATGGAGAACACACGAAAAAGATAATCAGAGAGAAATTGGGACTAGGGTTTCATCCACCTTAATTCTAATGACTAGAAGGAAATAAAGGTTGTCAGTTTAATTCTATTATGATAAAGACCTAATTCACTTCATAAAGGTATTATCTCACTCTCGTGCAAGATCTATTCTCAATGCTAAAGATAAGTGAATCATTGAACAAAGAACTCAAGGATCACTCTCGTGCATCTGAATTCTAAGTCAATCATTTCAAGTGGAATCTCAAGGATCACTCTCGTGCATCCTGAAACTCAACACAGGTTTTACTTATGGTTTTCCGACGACTCGATCCTCACTCTCGTGCAAGATCAAATCAAGTCTACACATTAACTCAATCCAAAGTATTAGAAATTCAACATGGCAATAAAATCACTAAAAATCAGAATTCGAAGAATTACCTAATCTCTTACGATAGTTCCAAACTCAACGATTCCTAGGGTTCCGAATTTCAAACGATCAACCTCTCGGTCTATTTCACAAAACTCTAAAATATGCTGATATTTATAAAACTAAATAGAATTAAAGAACAATCAATCACAAAAGTAAAATTATCATATTAAAATTAAACTTGACAAAAATCAATGTTTTCTAGTCATTAACAAACTAAAGGGATTACACCCCATGTCCCAAAAGAAGATCTAAGCTTTCATGGTGAAGGGATTACAACAAACCATAATTTTAGAGGATTAGAAACCGAAAAAGGGGAAGAAAAGTTACAAAATAGGGTTGTAATTAAAATACAACCCGTAATTTCGCTTGTGAACAGTGTTGTCACCACTATTTTGATGATTTCTCCCTCAATTGGACTCCAAATGCTTTGAAACTTCTGGGGTGTGCTCTCCTACTCCAGGCGAAGCTTCGGTGTAAAACTCATGGTCTGAGATGTCCTCTACACCTCTCGACGTGAGGAAAAACCCTAACCGCCTCTCTGATTATTGCTCTCTCAATTCGTGATAAAAATTCCCCCTTCCACTTCGTGAGTCTTCTTCTCTTAAGGACGAGTCCGCTACTTCTTTCAGATCTCAATTTGGACTTCTGGATCAAAAGTTATGGCCCGCGCAAGAATCAGCCTGAAAAAGTCACGAATTTGGTTTAAAAATACGGTACCGTATTCAGATTACGACAGTGCCGTTTTTTCCTTCTGTGAAATCCGGGCAGAAAACACGGCACCGTGTATTTTCCCACGGCCGTGTTTGTGCAAAAATCTCTCTGGTCAAAATCGATGGAAAATACGGTACCGTGATAAAATCGAAGTGAAATACGGTAGTGCCGTATTTCTGCTGAAACTTTCTGTTCTGGATCGCCAAAAAATATGGTACCGTGTACTTCTACACGGTAGTGCCATATTCTTGCTTAGGTCTTCTGGATGAAATCAGCACAAAATACGGTACCGTGAAAGTTCTGGGGCAAAATACGGCAGCACCGTATTTTCGTCTGTTTGAAAGCGGTGAAATACGGTACCGTGTATATTTACACGGTAGTGCCATATTTTTGTCAGGAGCATCCTTTTGACTTGAAATTTGAGGGTTAGCTTTGTTTCGACGTCTGGAATCTATTGGTGTGTTCAAATCTTTCAAAATCCATCAAAATATGACACTTTTAACCTGAAAATGATCAAAAACAAAAAATGATGTAGATTCTGCAATAGTTGACAAATAAGGCTTAAAAACAAGCAAAAAAATATAAATATGACACAAAAAGACACATAAAATGACACAAAATATACTATGAATTTTGGTGTCATCTGTTAGGGAATGCCGGGTGTAATTTTAAATTTTTGCAGTCCCAGGACGCAGCGGATGAAGCATTACACCCGAAACACATTCCTTTCCCAAGGATCCATGCGAGTGAGTATACACAAGGATGTGATAGAGATATACCTCTTTTGCTTGTCTAGATGTCGAAACCATGTTGAAGGCGCCCATGTGTTCGCCCTCTACAAGTATCCACGCGTCGACTCCTTGATCGTTGCTCCCTTCCACGCTCGGTGCTAGCCTCGGGAAGAGAATCAAGCCTTCACTTCCACTTGCGCCACCTTCAAGAGAAGTTGCGCCAAGGAGGGGATAGGGAAGATGATGCCGCCAAGGACTTCCCACTTCTTCTTTGCTTGCGCCACCTCCAAGGTGCGCCTATGGCCAAGGGACGATGAGGGCTTGTGACAAGAAGACGCCACCAAGCACAAAGAATCCTTGCGCCAAAGAAGAGAGGAAGAGGAAGAACTTGCGGCTCCAAGGAAGAAGTTTGCACCACCTTGTTGTCGCCCTTTGCTTTGCTCTCGCTCCCTTCTATGTGTGTTCACGCCTCCTTAAAGTCCAACCATGGAAGGGGCGGTAAGGGGTCCTATAAATAGGACAAGAGGCGGTAAGGCAATGGCTAAGATCATGCCAAGTGGGCGGCTAGGATAAAGGGGTCTTGAGGTAAGGAAAGTCTCCAAGACTTTACCATAAACTTCATTCAACCTATCCTAATTTGCCCAATGGCCATATCAGCCCAAGACATGCCTTAGATGCATGCATTCCATCCAAGGGACGGGCAAGGCGCAACAAGCATGAGGAGTTTCGGCTAGGGTAAGAATTTTGAGAGAAACTAGGGTTTTAGGTAAGGTAAGTCTCCAAGACATTACCATATACCTTACCCTACTATCCATATGCGCCCAAGCTCTTTCCAAAAGAGCCATCAAGCCATATCAGCCCCAAGACTTACCTTAGAGGCAAGTATTCCTTCCAAGGAAGAAGGGCTAGGCGCCCTTTACTTCCATAATGAAGCAAAGGCGCCTCCCTCACCCCATTATGCCCCTAGGCGCCAATGGGGTGAGACTTCTCCCCATTATACCCTTTTAAGCCAATTCCTCTTCATGACAACTAATTATTGGGCCTCATTGGATAATGAGCTAGCCCAAACTTCATGGCATGGGTTGATTAAGCCATTGGATCCAATCCAATGCAACCCTAATCCAAATGTGACCAATCTAGGTCAATTTTGGGTCAACCTGCCAAAAATGAAGTTTGGCTCCAATAACTTTCTTCCATCTCATCAGGCCCATTGGCGCTGATGAAATCTTCCAAATGGATCCAAGTTATCCAATAACTTGATCCTAAGGCTTCTGATTAAAGCAACGTCAAGAGTCTATTACGTGTGACCCCGTAGGATCCATATGACGATGGCAATGATGTAAACATCATAAGTAGTGAGGGGTATCTAGCAACACATCACTACTACCCATGTCATAGGACTTAAGTCATTATGGTAACAACTCCTAACAAGCAACGAGGATTCCCATTGCATTACAGATCCCTTTGCCTAAGCTGATATCCTGCCATTGGAATAGTCTCAAGTTTATTATCCAATGCATTGGTCATGACTCAACAAGTGTGGCCACACTTTCCTGTCATGCACCAATAAGGTGGGGCGCCCCGAGGTGGATATCATGCTTCCTCGGAAGGAAGGGGCAAATCCTACTATTGGTCATCCATGTCTCTACGTGACTTATGACATGCCCAATGACAGTCGTTTTGATCTCCCAATTACGGAGAGACGTAAGACTGTATTAAAGCATACCCTTCATCAAGTCTAGACATGAATACCTCAAGTCTAAGGATCAATGCAAACCTCTTGCATGTGAGATTGACTTGTTGACTAGGCAAGTCAATCCTCACGGTGGATCACTCCAGTGCATCCAATGCACCTGTATGTCTGCGTTACTGTGCCCCGCACCTAACCAGCCCATACACCAGTCTCACATGTACCAAAGCTGTCCCATATCTGCTAAGGTACCTTGTCTGGGGATAGCTTATGAGAATGGATCCAATCCAAACTCCTGGGACATTATTTATGCAACTCAATACATCAACGCAGGTAGAGTAGTCTGCATAATAACGACCATGCCTATATAAAGAGTAATAGTTCTATCAAAGTACATTCAAACAATGCCTGACCATGTCCATACATTGGTCTTTAGGGCATATACACCAACATCATCAAACACATAAGGCTCAAACTTTGCTTGTCCTCAAGCAAATAAATAAAGAATAATGCTAAGTATGGAGAATATGCTCTTTTATGAAAAATAAATTTCTAAAATATAATCACTCATGAAATATTCCATCAACTTTTTGCACAAAATTTCAGATAAATACATCGTCCTCTGAAATTAATCTTTAAGATCTACAACTTTGACCAAATAAAACTTCGCAACTCGCATAATGAAAAGAATTTCAGTCTGATGATTTCACCTTTGTTTCAGTTTAAATCTATCATACATTTGTTCACAGGAATAGGATATCCAAAATCTTTTTCCACTCAAAATCTCTTTTTCTCTCTTTTTTTTATGTGTTTTTGATAGTATGTACCCACATAGATACATACTTTTTATTTGGACTTCAACTCTTATCTTCTGTACCACTGTCAATTTTACACAGTGCCAAGTAGAGGAGTCATTCTCTCATGCCTACCCAAAATTTTTCCCTCATCAAAAATTTTTTTTACTTCAACCCATGTCTTAGGTACCACTATCAATTTTGCACAGTGCCAAGTAGGGGAGTCTCTCACTCTTTTTGTGGATCTTGGATTCTTTCTTCCCAACAAATAGTAAGATAAACTAAACATCAACTAGGCTAATCAATTGACATCAATTCAAAAATTACACTCATATGCTCATTTTATTCAAGAAAGATGCTTCACTCTTAGATTGCATTCATCAAACAACATACCTACCCAAAACATATGCATTAATCAATGAATAATTTCAACAAGCAGATATATATTGAAGAAATAAATTCAACATAATAGGTATATCTTCATTTACAGGCATTAGCATGAACTTTCATAATCAATGTTTAATCTACACATCTCTTATCTCATGGATTCAAGTCATAAAATTTTTTAAACCTCAAAATATGTCAAAATCAATGCAAAAGGTGTGAAGCATGAAAACTCATATAATCATAGTCAAAAGTGTGACATATAATCACATAAGGTTCAAACAATGCAAAGGGTGTAAAGTGACAACAAATCAAAGATGCAACCATATGAAAAATCATGAATACAAGAGAGTGTAAATAATGCTCACAAAACTATATAGCAAGCTCTGACCAAAGATACATAAGGCTTAGACCAAAAATAGTGTCGGGGCAGATGCTGCTAGGTCCAAAGATGTGCGTTTTGAAAAATTTTATCTGCAAAATTTAAGGTACATAAGGCTCAGTCTAAAAATAGTCTCTAAAAATAATAATGATAAAAATAATTTTCTAAAAGAAGAATCAGATATATCATCGATGGTTCAAAAGAGGATGCCGGTAGAAAGAATCGAGTAGAGGTGGAATAGAGGCTAGCTGAAAAGCTGCTAGCAATGATGGTGATGGTGCCGACAGTAGAGTGAGTAATCTCTAGTGGCCTGCTAGAGAATACAGTCCTGGAGGTGAGATCGTCGGCTGGTGAGTGCAAGAGATAACACTGTATAAAAAATCAGAGTCAATGATAAAGAGTCTACTGCATAAATAAATAAAATCATGGAATAAGAGGCAGCAAAAGAAATAAGAATATGCTGGTGGTATGATCCAGTGTCGATGGCTGGAAACAGTGATGTCAGAGGCAGATGCAGTGGTAGCTAGAGGTGCTGAAAATCTGGAGAAGAAGTTGCATGTGTCCAAGGAAAGCAGTGTAACCGTAAAGAATTTTATTTTCCTGCAAAAAGAAAAAAATTAATTCTAAAAATAAACTAAAATAAAAGAAACTAAACTAAGGCAAAACGGCTTGGGTTGCCTCCCAAGAAGTGCTAATTTTAGGTCCATAGCTTGACCTAAACTCAGTTATCATGGTGAAGCAGGTGAATCAGTACCAAAGTATAAGGCATATAATTTTTTGCATTTCCTTTGTCCAAAAATTTTAGCCACTAATCCGAATATCCAGAATTCAATACAAATCATGATTGATGTGGCGTTCTTGAATATGCAGAATTTAAAATCAAAATCTTCAAATCCATTCAAAGTAATCTTTATGATCTTCCTATGTTTATCAAAAAGTAAAATCATAAGTCCTTTCTTCAAATTAATGTTTTCAACAGTAATGAGAAAAGGACTTTGATCAAATGAATCAAGCATTGGATCATCAAAATAAGTTTTATGTCTTTCATTGGATTCCTCTATAAAACATAAATTTTCAATGAAATCAGAAGAGTCAATAATAGATATGGGCAAAACATCATTATGGTGAGATTCATCAATTTTTGCAATATTCAAATTATTTTCAAGTTCCTTATGCATATCATCAAATAATTTATCTATTTCAAAGTTATCATCAAGTTCAATATGAGACTCTTCAAAATCAATTTCCTCATGTCTCCCCACAAATAATTCATCATCAGAATAGTCAAAATCAGAATCATATAAAAAATCATAATGAGATTTATCAATTTTCACAATAGAATCAATAGAATTAGAGTTAACAACACAAGACTTATCATTAATTTCAACAATATCATCAAAATCAAAGTGGGGCTCATCAATGTCTGTAATTTTCAACCCTTTATCAAACTCATCAGATTTAACCATAAATGATACAACATCAAAAGAATCAATTTTATCAAAAGAGGGTTTTTCAAAATCAATTTTCTCAAACTTTTCTACAAATAATTTATCAGAAGAATCAAATTCACAATTATCAAAATCAGAGTGAGATTCATTAATATTCACATAAGGCTCAATCTCAAAACAGTCATAATCAGAGGGGGAATTTTCTAAATTAACTTCTTTAGTTTCCAAATCAAATTCAAACAAACAATTTTGTTGTGCTATCTTTGTTTCTAACATTTCAGTATTAGCACATATATCATCTAGCCTATAATTTATTTGCCTAAAGGTCTCATTCAAATCTTCATTTTGTTTTGCTTGGGTACTCATGAACTTTTCAAACATTATCTTTAAGCTAGATTTTTCAGTATCCTCAAAGCATGGTTCATAATTATTGTTTGAGCAATCACCATAAAAAGGAGTTTAATTTTCCCAACTAGATTCATAATGATCATCCTGATACCATGAAGAATTAGAATTTGGGGGAATTAAAAATTTGCAATCAGAAGTGTAATGATCAGATAATTTACAAATATTACATGTAACAAAATAGGAGTGTAATTTCGATATATCTACAAGAGTGCATCGTGAATCATTTTGTGGCATGTACACCTTACCTCTTTCAGTTGCCCAGGGGTTGTGATAAAAAGACATATTTTCAAATTTATCAAAAACAGAGAGATAATCCAACACCAATCAATAAGAACTATTTTTTTTTCAAAATATATAAAAATTAGAAAAATATAAAAACACAAGCAAATTCACAAATATTAGAAATCACAGCTCTGTCACAACTGTGAAAATCCAAAACCTGTAAAAACAAAAAAAAAATAAAGTTAAATCGAAAATAAATAAAACTTAGTCTAGCAATACTAACAACTATTTTGATATTAACAAAACTAAGGTCCCCGGCAACGGCGCCAAAAACTTGTTGTGTCCACAAGTGCACGGATACTCGAAGTAATAAAATAGATATCGAACCACAGAGACCTTATTGTTAAGTACCAAATAGTTGTATTCTCACTAGCTAAGCAAACCGAATATGATGAAAAGCAATGATGGAGAACACACGAAAAAGATAATCAGAGAGAAACTGGGACTAGGGTTTCATCCACCTTAATTCTAATGACTAGAAGGAAATAAAGTTTGTTAGTTTAATTCTATTATGATAAAGACCTAATTCACTTCATAAAGGTATTATCTCACTCTCGTGCAGACAATCATCCAGATAACCGATCCTCACTCTCGTGCAAGAGCTATTCTCAATGCTAAAGATAAGTGAATCATTGAACAAAGAACTCAATGATCACTCTCGTGCATCCGAATTCTAAGTCAATCATCTCAAGTGGAATCTCAACGATCACTCTTGTGCATCCTGGAACTCAACACAGGTTTTACTTATGGTTTTCCGACGACTCGATCCTCACTCTCGTGCAAGATCAAATCAAATCTACGCATTAACTCAATCCAAAGTATTAGAAATTCAACATGGCAATAAAATCACTAAAAATCAGAATTCGAAGAACTACCTAATCTCTTACGATAGTTCTAAACTCAACGATTCCTAGGGTTCCGAATTTCAAACGATCAACCTCTCGGTCTATTTCGCAAAACTCTAAAACATGCTAATATTTATAAAACTAAAGAGAATTAAATAACAATCAATCACAAAAGTAAAATTATCATATTAAAATTAAACTTGACAAAAATCAATGTTTTCTAGTCATTAACAAACTAAGGGGATTACACCCCATGTCCCAAAAGAAGATCTAAGCTTTCATGGTGAAGGGATTACAACAAACCATAATTTCAGAGGATTAGAAAGTGAAAAAGGGGAAGAAAAGTTACAAAACAGGGTTGTAATTGAAATACAACCCGTAATTTCGCTTTTGAACACTGTTATCACCACTATTTTGATTATTTCTCCCTCGATTGGACTCCAAACGCTCTGAAACTTCTGGGGCATGCTCTCCTACTCTAGAATAAGCTTTGGTGTAAAAATCACGATCTGAGATGTCCTCTACGCCTCTCGGTGCGAGGACAAACCCTAACCGCCTCTCTGATGATGTCTCTCTCAATTCGTGATAAAAATTCCCCCTTCCACTTCGTGGGTCTTCTACTCGTAAGGACAAGTCCTCCACTTCTTTCGGATCTCAATTTGGACTTCTGGATCAAAGGTAATGGCCCATGCAAGAATCAGTCCGAAAAAGTCACGAATCTAGTTTAAAAATACGGTACCGTATTCAGATTACGGCAGTGCCGTATTTTCCTTCTGTGAAATCCGGGCATAAAACACGACACCATGTATTTTCCCACGGCCGTGCCATATTTGTGCAAAAATCTCTCTGGTTAAAATCGATGGAAAATACAGTACCGTGATAAAATCGGAGTGAAATACGGTAGTGGCGTATTTCTGCTGAAACTTTATGTTCTGGATCGCCAAAAATTACGGTACCGTATACTTCTACATGGCAGTGCCATATTCTCGCTTAGGTCTTCTAGATGAAATCAGCGCAAAATACGGTACCGTGAAAGTTCTGGGGCAAAATACGGCAGCACCGTATTTTCGTCTGGTTGAAAGCGGTGAAATACGGTACCGTGTATATTTACACGACAGTGCCGTATTTTTGTCAGGAGCATCCTTTTGACTTGAAATTTGAGGGTTAGCTTTGTTTCGACGTCTGGAATCCATTGGTGTGTTCAAATCTTTCAAAATCCATCAAAATATGACACTTTTAACCTGAAAATGATCAAAAATAAGAAATGGTGTAGATTATGCAATAGTTGACAAATAAGGCTTAAAAACAAGCAAAAGAACATAAATATGACACAAAAAGACACATGAAATGACATAAAATATACTATGAATTTTGGTATCATCAACTGCATAGCTCCTAGTGCCATTTTTGAGATATAACAGGATAATCAGTTCAACAAGGATTTCTGACCATTCATCAAGAAAACTCATCAAAACATGTTAATATAACTAAACTACACATACCATGAAAGCAAATAAGGAAAAATACTGAAAATAAAATCAACTAGAGTAAAATGCTTAGGTTGCCTTGTTGGGGTATGCCCTTAAGGCTAATGTTTGAGGCCTTGGGATTGTAACAGTATCATGTATAAACTCTTATGTTTATAAAGGCAATGGTTGTTATTCAGTTTGTTATATTATCTGCTGCAATACATATACTTCTGAATAATGTCTCAATGCTGTTCAGCTGGGCTGACATGCAGTAAAGTCCTTAGTTGATATATCTTGGTGAACATGAGACAGCCTTGATATGATTGAGACTAATATGTGTTCTAATCTTATAGGATGCTTCGAGCATGGAATAAGATGTAGACTCATGGGTACATTGGATGTACTGGATAGACCCTACTAGGATATTCAATTGCTTGTCACAATGTGAATAATCCTTGATTGCAACAAGTGGCACATTTCCTCTGACTTGAGATCACTTGTGTTTCTAAATGATGATTGTCATTGTTTTGAGGTAGTTCAATATCATTTGAAACATAATGGTTATAGACTATCTTGGATGGTGAGCTTGAGTCAGGTTAGGGCACTAGTGATAGAAAAAGGATTGCCGTCTCCTTAATTGGAGTGTGATGTTCAAAAGGGGCCCCCCTGGATGAGATGATTGAGAAAGTGTATGGCCATACCCAGGTGACTATGTTCATCTGATTTAATCATGCTCATCATATTGGAGCTACAGGCTTGACACGCTTGTCCAATAAGAACATCCAGTGGCAAAGGAATCATGTATGCCTAGTGAGTTGATTCACACTTGTGCTGTTGTTTGGGTGTAGTCTTGGAAGACTCTTTCCTTTATATCGGGAGACAGTGATGTGTTGCTAGATACCCCTCACTGATCGTGATGACGTAAGTTATCGTTACCGACGTTTAAAGGAAACCCTTAGGGTCGCACAATTTGATGATATGGCTTACTTAAGTCAGATCGTGTGGACTGAATTATTTGGGTTCAGTTTAAAGGGATTGTTATCTCTGATTATAAGTGAGATCTGGTCTGATCATGTTTGATTGATTAGGGCTTGAGATCGGTAAGCTTTGATCGAGAGAGTTGATGCTAGATCGGTGAGATCAGGAGCATCAAGAGATGAACGGTTAGATCTGAAACCTTAGGGTTTACAATGGTCTAGATCAAATCGCTTGGCTTGATTGGTCTTTGAACCAAACCGACATTGAACCAACTCATTGAATGAGCGCATGGTTCAAAGGGGGTGAGAGAAATGCGTTGGGGTAAACCCATGAACGCATAAGCGTTGGGCGGTTACTATTTTTGGTTTTCCAAAATTAGAGTAACGCACTACACGTTGGAGTGTAACGCTCTCTCTCGTTCGGATCACCTCACGTCGCCTCTTCTCTTGGGAAAAAGAACTCTTGACGAAAGAGGGAGGTCTCGGCAAGCAAGCAAGAAACTCTCTTCTCATCCTCTTCACACGACAAGAACTCCTTAGAACCTTGCTAGCACAAGGAGCACTAAGGGAGTAGGCGACATCTTTTGTGTGCGCACCATTTGGAGGAGAAGCGCTTGAGTCTCTTCTTCCTAGACGCCATCCAAGCAATGGCTTTGGTAAGAATTAATTCCTTGATTCTTGTTTACAATCGTTTATAGTTGATCATATAACTGCAAAGATCCTAGAAACCCCCTTTCCGCTGCATGAAAAACTTCATATGCACCTATCTAGGGTTGCGCTCCCCCTTGAAGGGGACCTAACATGCCTCCCAAGAAGTGCTAATTTAAGGTCTATAGCTTCACCAATGCTTGAATATCATGGTGTTGCCGGTAGGTCACTAGCATAGTAAAGTGCATATAATCTCTTACCTTTTTGCCGTCCAGAAAGAATTCCCACCAAAATAAATATCATGTGTTTCAAAATAGGGGTGTCCAAAAACCGGTTTAAACCGATAAACCGAACCGAAATTTTTGGTTTGGTTCGGTTTCAAGGAAATTCGGTTTGGTGTGGTTTGGTTTAAGATGGTTAAAAAAAATTCGATTCGGTTTTCGGTTTTGTGTAGTTCGGTTCAGTTCGGTTCGGGTTGAACCGAACAAACCAAGATTTTAATATAATATTAATATTTTTATACAAAATATATTATATTATTATTTTTAATTATATAAAATATGTTATATTATTATTTTTATTTATATAAAATATATTATATTATTATTTTTATTAAAAATTAATAATATAATAGTATAAAAAAGCTAAATAAATATATAAATAATTAAGTTCAGTTTAACCCGAACCGAACCGAACCCAAACCGAAATTTCGGTTCGGTTTTGATTCGGTTTGTAGAAACTTCGATTCGGTTTTCGGTTTGGATTTTTTGATTTTTCGGTCCGTTTTGAAGTTCGGTTCGGTTCGGGTTGAACCGTTTGGACACCCCTATTTCAAAAACAAGTTGACAACCATCATGCTAAACATCCTCAGTCTTGGGATAGATTCAATTTCAAATTTTAGATTTTCACTTATCTCAAGGTTAATGTTGTTAAGTGTCTCAGCTCCTCCCTTTTCTGCTTCGAGAGTTGGATTTAATTCTTGCAGTTGGGAGTTTACTTGAATATCAATTTTAGTCACCTCATCATCATCATCATCATCATCATCAATCATGTCAATTGCCAATGGGTCTTTGTTGATCTAGGTCACATGAATTTTTTCAACTACTCGGTTCAAGATTTCTTTGTTGTAGCATAACCCAAATCGCTTATCAGTTTTTTCTTCCATCAAACTTTGGGGAAAATGAATCAGTGGTTCATATGGTGGCAGTAAAACGCACACTGGTTCCTCTTCGTCAACATTTATGATGTTAGTGTTTGATTCTTTTTCATCCAAATTACTTTCTAATTCACCCTCACCTAACCCACTGATCTTCACTTGAGGCTCCGCTAATTCTTCCATGGGTTTGGTTAAGGTGATGGCTTGTTGGGATTTTTGATTTTCCAACATGTTGCTGAGTGTACTCAAATCATATGCCCTGGAGGTTAGCTCTTTGATTGTTTCAATTATACTATCAATTTGCTTAGTTTGAGCAACAATAAAGCTCTCAATCCTAGTTTCTAAGTTTGATTTTTGGGGTTGATCAAATTGCCATTGGTGGAATCGACAGAGTCTCTAAAATTCATTTATGGCATCGAGTTTGAGTCATTCTCGTAAAAGTAGTTTGAGCTATTCCCCCAATCTAAATCATAGGTGTCAGAGTATGGGTCAATAGGAAATGGAATCCCCAATTGACATTCATGAGAAAAATGACCTATACATCCACAAATATCACAAGAAGCATAAGGTAACATTGCAGGAATGTAAGAGTATGGGTCAATAGCAAATGGAATCCCCAATTGGCATTCATGAGTAAAATGACTTGTACTTCCACAAATATCATAAGAAACATAAGGTAACATTTTTTTTTTGAAATTCAAAAATTCTAGATGATAGGAAAAATTCAGCCATAAGAAATAAAAATTACAGAAAAGAAAAAGTCTAATCTAGCAAATTTTCAGTCTTGTCGATATTTCCGAAATTAGTCCCTGGCAACGGCGCCAAAAACTTGATAAGTATCCCACAAGTGCATAGGTCCATCGAAGTAGTAAAAATATCGATCCCACATGGACTAATGGGCAAATACCGACAGATCTCGAATTTGCTAGCTAGACGACGTCAAAAATAGTGAAGTTTAAATGTTAAACTATTTAAATGCACAAGAACGTAAATAGAGGATTTGCATGAGGGAATTTTAATTGGGAGAAACATCAGAATATGGGTTCACCGCTTTGACTCCTCACTACTGAATAATCAAACTCCATTGTCGTAGTCCTATCTAGTTCAAGAGATATAGACCCTGACGTCCAGGTATCTCCCACCGACACCCCTATCCATTCCCATGGACACGCTTACCGATCTAATCTGAATAATTCCAACGCACAAACGACCTTTTGGCCTACCTAACACGTCCAAGGCCCTAGTATCCACACAAGGCGAGTACAGGTTTCCCAAAAGAGGCTCCCCCCCCAGATTCCCTGATTTACAAACCTCCACCTAGGAAGTATAGGCTCAAGCGTCCCCTTTCGGGTGGTGCAGGCAAAGAGTACTATGGTAATCCGATGTGTGGTCGGCCTTTCGGCTCCCCCAGCGCACCTAAGACCCTACTACTCACACTAGGAGAGTACAGTTCGTCAATGGGTTTCCCCTAGCCCCTGATTTACAAACCTCACAAGGGGAGATCTAGGCTCAAACACTCCCTCTCGGGTAGTGCAGGCAAATAGTACATGCAGATCAGATAAACCCTCAACCGAAGGGTTCCGTCACGAGGTCAGACTTTTGGTCTCCCCGACGTGTCTAGGACCCTCGTAATCCTCAAAAGTGAGTACAGATCCGCAAGTGAGTTTTCCTCATAGGATTACAGATTTACAAACCTTACTTCGGCGATTAGAGGCTCAAGCATCCCCTTTAGGGTAATGCAGGCGAAGAGTGTTGGGAATCCCCGGGCTAAAAGAAAATGAAAACAATGGAAGCGAGCCCGAAATAAGATTCCTAATTCAACAATAAGGACCGTCTTACGAAGAATACAAAGGATGTGAAGAGGGCAGTACCTTATCAAGCAACTTTTAGGAGTGGCCGATGATGAAGACGTGCAAGGGCCCGTCCTCTGCAATCGTGCACACACGGACTCCTCGAGTCCTCTCTAATCTCCGCGCTAGGTGCTAGCCCCGGAAGATGAGATCCACGTCTCTAGCCTTCTCAACTTGTTCCAACGCCAAGGAGAAGAAGGGGTGTTGGCGACAAGGAGTGGGTAGCACTACCACTTGTCCCAACCTTTGATGCCGAAAAATTTTTATTTGTTGTCACCTCCTAGACCCTCACGCCAAGGAGGAGAGGGGAGGCGACAACTAGAGACAAGAGAAGGGTCTGGTACGAAACATCTCCCAGGTGGGCCTCTCTATTTATAATAGCAGAGCCAGACGCACACTAGAGATCTTTCCCATGTGGGACAATAACCATAGGCGCCTACTCAAAATTAAGTGTCATGGGTTCGAATTCCCGCAGACGCAATTAATTGTAAATTGCACCCAAGCTTATTAATTAGCCAAGAGAAAAATTCTCTTGCCAATTAATAATTTTATTTTATTCATGTGACTAAAGTGCCAAGCCCAAACTTGCACCTGGACCCTTGTTTGACTCATTTTGACAACACAGGTCAACAGAGGTCAAACATGGTCCACTAGAGTCAACTAGTGGTCAACAACGAACTAAAATAAAATATCATCTCCTCTATAAAAGTCTCAAAGCATCAGTTCCCCAAAA
Organism: Costus lasius; assembly: GCA_027563935.2. NCBI lineage: Eukaryota > Viridiplantae > Streptophyta > Magnoliopsida > Zingiberales > Costaceae > Costus > Costus lasius. The sequence goes on from CM050447.1 coordinate 55,592,633, forward strand.
AGATCCAAATCACACAATGATTCGATCAGAGGCTAAACGATCAGTATGAGAACTCGAGTGTCAATGTGTGCGACCCTGTAGGTTCTTCAGACGTTGGCAGTGATGACTAAATCATCACAAGCAATGAGTGGCACCTAGCAGTACATCATTGCTACCCAAGTCATCAGAATGGTGTCATCATCGTCATCCCCTAAAACTATGACAAAGTACAAGTGCAGCTTTGTCCTTTTGCCAACTGATGTTTAGATTGGGCAAGTGTGTCACACTTGTTAATCCCAATAATATGGCATGACTAAATCAAGTTCTCAACTGGGTATGGCCATACACTTTCAGTCATCCATATAGGGGAGGCATGGACAATCAAGCTTCCCCGTAAGGAAGGGGCAAATCCTCTATTGGCACATTGAATCTCTCATACGGCTTATGACATACCCAATGACAACCGTTATGACTTCCCTTTTACGGCAAAGCGTTAGGTTACATCAAAGTACGTAAATCACTATATAGAGATACCAATGCCCTCAAGTCTAGGACAAGCGCAACTCTGTCACTGTGATATTCATCTCGTGACACTGAGATGAATCCTCACGGCGGGTCGATCCAGTATATCTCCCTTGATATACCCATATGTATGCGTTAGCAACCCGTGCTCAACCAGCGCATATACTAGTCTCAAGCGAATCATAGTTGTCCCATATCCACCATGATTCTCGACCAGGGATAAACACAGAGACTAGATAAAATCTATCTCTTAGAGACATTGTATATGCAAATGTACATATGCACAGATGTACAAACTTGCATGACAACGACAATGCGAGGATAACTCATCTATCAACTAGATGTGATGCACATATCCCATGGACCATCCTGAGGTCCTAGGGCATAAACACTAATAATCTCCCACTTGCACTAGGACCCTACATTGAGCAATCTCAACACCATGTCCTAAGCATGACCTACCACGCTCCTGCTGCGCCAGAGCATCGGTCTATGGGCTTACCATGATTGTATTAGTGTTCATATTTGCTATATCTTAAGTACCTCTGTCCCCAAGACAAGGTATAAGCATCTGAGTACGCCTGCGAAGTTCATCAAAGAACTCTCATTGCTTCCCAAAAGCATTTTCATACTCTGCTTTCAAGTAGTCTGCTCTGAAGCTCTCAAAGCTTTTAGCACCACTACAAGAACAGCTAGACTGTCACTTGTTTGATTGGAACAAGCTGCCAAGTGAATCCACTAAGCTTTTCTTGTCATTACTGACCAAGAACCACCCCTTAGTTCTATATAGAACCTAAGTGTGTTCTTCATTCCTTTTCCAGTGCCATGCACATGGATTGTGTTGGTATATATGCCCTTGGACCCGTTGTTGGTCCATCTTGTACTACTTGACATTGATATTTAATATATCATTCTGGCATTGTCGTTATTATGCTGTGTTTACATCTGCGATTATGTACATGGATAATAATGTCCCTGGAGACATATTGTATCTGTGCTCAAACGGTGTGTCCCCGGTCGAATACCTGAGTGGATAAGGGACAGCTTTGGTACATGTGAGACTGATATATGGGCTGGTTACACACAGGGTGCTAACACAGGCATATGGGTATATCAGTGGTGGATATACTGGACCGACCCACTGTGAGGCTTTAACTTGGTGCCATGAGTTAAGCTCACAAGTGACAGGAGATGCATTGATCATTTGACTTGAGGTCATTGACTCTTCTATATGGTTAGGGACATGCTTTGATACAACCTAATGCCTCGCCATAGCAGGGAGGTCATAACGGTTGTCATTGGGTATATCACGACCCATATGAGAAGATCAATGGACAGACATAGGATTTGTCCAATCGGATTGGGTATGTCACGACCCCTATGGTTGCATGACTGAGAGTGTATGGTCATACCCAGGTGAAAGCCTGATCTAGTCATGACCATGAGATTGGGTGAAAACAAAGTGGTGACGCACTTTGTCCAATCGGATATCAGTCTGGCAAAGAGACTGTAATGCATCGGTATCTTGTTACGATGATGAGGATGTCGATGCTGATATCCATTCCAATGACTTGGGTAGCAGTGATGCACTGCTAGGTGCCAATCACTGCTTGTGATGACTGGGTGTTGGTGTATATGCCCTAGGACCTAGTTTTGGTCCATCTTTGTACTACTTGACTCTGATATTAATATATATCTTTCTGGCATTGTCGTTATCATTGTTTGTCTACACCTGCCATTGTGTACTTACATGATAATGTCCCTGGAGACAGATTGGATCTGTGCTCGAACTATAATCCCCAGTCGATGTGCCTGAGTGGATATGGGACAACTCTGGTACTTGAGAGACTGGTATATGGGCTGGTTAGGCACGTGGTGCTAACGCAGACACATGGGTATATCATTGGAGGATATACTGGATAGACCCGCTGTGAGGCTATGACTTGGTGTCATAAGTTATCCTCACAAGTGACAGGAGATGCATTGATCCCTTGACTTGAGGTCATTGACCATTCTATATGGTTAGGGACTTGCTTTGATACAACCTAACACCTTGCCGTAGTTGGGAGGTCATAACGGTTGTCATTGAGCATGTCACGACCCATATGAGAAGGTCAATGGACAGACATAGGATTTGCCCCTTCCTTTGGGAAGTATGATATCCATGGAGCTCCCTTATGGTACTATGACTGAGAGTGTATGGCCATACCCAGGTAAGAACCTGTTCTAGTCATAGCCATGTGATTGGATGAAAACAAGTGGTGACACACTTGTCCAATCGGATATCAGTTCGGCAAAGAGACTGTAATGCATCTGTACCTAGTTGCGATGATGGGGATGTCGATGTCGATATCCATTCCAATAACCTGGGTAGCAGCGATGCACTGCTAGGTGCCACTCACTGCTTGTGATGACCTTTGGTCAGCACTGCCAGCGTTAGAGGAACCTACAGGGTCGCACACCTTGATACTCGAGTTTTCATATTGATCGGGTAGCCTTTAGATCGAGTTATTGGATAACTCTGATCTATTTGGGAGATTTCATCAGCGCCAATGGCCCTGATGAGATGGAAGAAACTTATTGGGGCCAACTTCCGTTTTTGGCATATTGATCAAATTAACCATGGTTAGCCTCATTTAGCCATGGGTTAAATTGGATTGGATCCAATAGCTTGGTTAACATGCATAATGGACTTTGGGCTTGGCCCATTGCTTAGTTGGGCTTGCTAATAAGTTGTATTGAAGGGCTATGAGGCTTGAAGGGTATAATGGGGATGAATTAATGGGATAGGCGCATATGGGATTCTAGTTGGACTAGAATTGGCGCCTATGCCTTGTTTGGTATCTCCTAGGTGATTAAATCAAATTGGATTTGATTAAATCACACAAGATAATTGATTGGATTGTGTTTGACAATTGTGGGCTGATTATTAACATAATTAGAGTCCTAATTGGATTAGGACTTGCGCCCAAGCCACATTAGGTAATCCATCATATTGCCTTGACTAGGTCTAGGCGCATGGATGGGATTAATGCCTCATATGGCATGATATGGGCGCATATGGCTGATGCTTGCTTTGGCAAGTCTTAGGCGCATATGGGAGTGGAGATTTAATCAATATACTTGATTGGATAATCTCCTAGAATCATGCCCTAATTGTCAACACTTGCCATTCTCCCCTAACCGCCTCTTGCTCCTATAAATAAGCCCTTACCGCCCCCTCTCTTCATGATGCTAATTCCTTGGAGGCGTGAAGCATTGGAGGGCGACGGCTTGGAGAGCTTAGAGCTCTTCTTCTTCCATCAAGGGCGCAAGCATGCTTCTTCTCTTCCTTTCCTTGGCGCAAAGGAACAAGAAGGCTTGCGGCGTTGTCTTCTCCTTCCATCTCCTTGGCGCATCACATCTTGGTGGTGGCGCAAGTTGCTTGGAGGACTCTCCTAAGGCATGGATCTTCTTCCCGAGGCTAGCACCGGGCGAGGAAGAAGAAAACTTGAGGAATCCGTGTGTGCGAGACTGCAGAGGGTGAACACTTGGGCGCCTTCATCGACATCGGCTTCCAATTGCTTAAAGGTACTTACTATCACATCGTGTCGACCCCCTCGCAAGAGATCTTCACTGGGTTTTTGGGACTAGCCTGTTTCGGGGACATTCTTCCGCTGCGTAAAATGTATGCCCATGGCTCTGAAAATTTGTAAAATGTCCCCGGGGTTTCCCAACACTGGGTTCATCACTGCCAACGTCTGAGGAACCTACAGGGTCCCACAACTTGAAACTCGGGTTCTCGTATTGATCGGGTAGCCTATTGATTGAGTTATTGGATAACTCAGATCTGTTTGGGAGAATCCATCAACACCACTGTGCTAGATGAGATGAAAGGAATCATTTGGAGCTAACTTATTTTTTGGCCTAGTAGGCCAAATGGGCTCAATGGGCCATTTGGGCCAAATGGGCCCAATAGACCAAGTTGGGCTAATAGGCCAAATGGGCTCAATAAGCCATTTGGGACAATGGGCCAAATGGAATGGCGCAAGCTACTTGGAGTGAGCTTGGCGCATTTCCTTGAGGTGGACAAATCCAAGTTGGACATCTTCTTAAGGTGAGAAGCTTGGAGCTTCTCACTTGGAGTGGGTGAATGTACTTGGGCGCATGGCACTTGGAGTGGGCGAAATGGGTTTTACCTCTTGAAGAGGTGTGTCTCTTCACTAGTGAAGAGGTGCACCTATTCATGGGTATATAAACCCCCTTCCTCCCCCCTCGTGGCAACTTCTTGAACCCTTGAACTCTTACCCCCCCTTTGTCCCCTTGTCGCCACTCCTGGAAAGAGGGAGAGAGATGTTTGCCCATTGCCTCCCCTCTTCCCTTTAGTGAGTTCAGAACTTTGGAAGTTCCTTGGCGCCCTCCTCTCCAAAGTTGGACTTTGGCTTCGGTTGATTCCGGTTCGGATCTTGGTGGAGTGCTTCAAGAGTTGGACTCCAACGAAGCACCACCTCCTCTCCTTGGCATCTCCTCTGTAGTTGGCGCAAGTGATTGAGGAAGTCTCCCAAAGGCGTGGATCTTCTTCCCGAGGCTAGCACCGGGCGTAGAAGAAGAGGATTCGAGGTTCGGCTGTGTGCGAGACTACAGAGGGCGCACATTTGGGCGCCTGCATCGCATCACTTAATTTACATCAAGGTATCATCTCCTACTCACCGTGTCGATCTCCTCGCAAGACTCGATCTTCTGGGTTTTTGGGACTGGCTTATTTCGGGGATTGCTTCCGTTGTGCTTGTCTGTAAAATTTTAAAATCCCCGGGGTTTCCCAACAGTGGTATCAGAGCCATCTTGCGAACTCGAACGGTGTTTTATGCTTTTATTGTATGCTCACATGCCATCTGAATTTTTTAAAAAAATTGCATATGCGCATGGATTTTTCTAAGTAAGAAAAATTGTAAGTTTTTCGTTCCTAACATCTATTCGATCTCTTTGGATTTTCGCTTTCTTCACATGGTGGGTTAGACCCATATGTGAGAGAATTAATTTCTCCCCACACATGTAGGATAGTCCTACTGTGTGGGACTTGTCAAAGATTATGGGCATATGGTTGTCCTAATCTTGGCAGGTTAAGGATTGCAAGGGTAGATGGCAAGCATGCTTAGAGCATGCATGCGTCACTTGTGGACTCCTGAGAGAAACGAAAAGTCCTAGATTTGCAAACGGACGTTGAGGTTGAAAGACATGTTTTCTAAGAAACTAAAACTGAAGTTTTATGTTTTCATGAGCATATAGAAAAGCATGAAATGATTGTGCATCGTGTTGTGGTTATAGTCAAGCCCCTTGTATGCCTGTGATGTATTTATGTGAGGGCCTACGTGCCGCTTTTTCTTTTTGTTTTGTAAATGCACAAAGAAGATTAGGGGCGCATCCCTCATGGAGCTTGCATCTTGGCACATCAACCATGATGGCGCATATTGCTTGGTGGCGCAAGTAAGGGCTTGGCCGAACCTAGGGTTCGTGAGCTATCCCTCTTGGCACAAGCATGATGGCGCATCATGCATGGAGGAGCCACCAAGGTTTTGGCCGAACCCTAGGGTTTGTGTGCTATGCCTTGGTGCGGAGGACCTTGGAGCCACACTTAAAGATAAAGCTTAGTGGCGGCTAGGTTAGGTCTGGTTAGGGCTTGTCACCTGTGTCAAGCATTGAACATCCTTTGGCATGTGATGGTTTGATGCGTTGATTAGGCTATGACCAAATCGCTTGTTTACTATTTTTGATATCTACTAAAGCATGCCTGGATGTGTTTTATCTTGTTGTTATCACTATAGGATTGCATGCCTGTAATGTTAGACAAAAGATAAAACTAAGAGGATGAGACCTCAAAAACCCTCAAAACAATATCAAGTATTTAGCCTTCTGATAGCCCGAAAGGGAACACTACAAGTCTGGCACGCGTGTACCTTGGACTAATCCTTGGTAACGGCACCAAAAACTTGTTGATAGGCTTCCGCAAGTGCACGGAACTATCAAAGTAATAAAGAAAAGTATCGAATCCACAGGGACCTTATTGTTAATTACCAAATAATCATTTTCTCGCTAGCTAAGTAAACCGAATTTGACAGAAGTAACTATGTAGAGAATATGCTAAAGAGATAATCAGAGAGATAAACATGGGACTAGGGTTTCATCCTCCTTGATTCTAATGATAAGATATAAATAAAAAGGGTCGTCAATCAAATCTTGTTATGATAAAGACCTAATTTACTTGATAAAGGTATTGTCTCACTTTAGTGCAGACAATCATGCAGATAACCGATCCTCACTTTCGTGCAGGATCTATTTTCAATGCTGAAGGTAAGTAAATCATCAATCAAAGATTACAGGGATCACTTTCGTGCATCCGGATTCTAGGTTGATAATCTCTAGTGGAGTCTCAAGGATCACTTTCGTGCATCCGGATTCTACACTAGTTTTACTCATGGAACTCCAACGTTCCGATCCTCACTTTCGTGCAAGATCTCCACGTTTGACAAATAGACTCGATCTATAGATACATGTTATAATCATGGCAATAATTCTACTAGAACAGATCAAATAGGATCTACCTAGAGAAGGGTTCCTAACATGCAATTCTAGGGTTCCAAGCTCTCAAGCAAATCACCTTTCAGTCTCATTGCGAAAACTCTAAAAACATAATTAATAACATGCAATTATAGAGAATCTAAGCACAATTTATCACAAGAGTAAAATTATCACAACAAAGATTATCATGACGAAAGAAAAGAGTTATCTAATCATTAAAAATCAAAGGGATTAAACCCTACGTCCCAAAACAGTATTAATCTTGCATGGAGAAGAAAATACAATAATCCATAAATTCAGAAGATCAAAAATCAACTAGAAAAAGAGGTTTTAGAAAATACAGCACGGCTGTGAAATATTTTACAGCTGTATTTTGCAAGCAGAACTCGATGAACAGTGCTGTCACCACCGATTTCATCGATTCCTCCTCCAATTGAACTCCTTTTCCTCTGCAACTTCTGGGCTGTTGTCTTCTCCTCCAGACGAAGCTTCTGCATGAAAATCAAGGCCTGAGGTGCCCTCTACGCCTCTCGGCGTGAGAACAAACCCTAGCTGACTCTCTGGCAATTTCTCCCTGGATACATTATAAAAGTTCCTTTCTTTCACTTCATACGCCTTCTCCTCTTAAAGACGAAGCCGCAGCAACTTTTGGATCTAAATTTGGAGCTCTTGATCAAATGTTATGGCCTTCGCAAGTTTCGGGCCGAAAAACTCGCTTTTTGACTGGAAATTGCGGCAGTGTAATATGTTACGGCGGTGCCGTAAAATCGGTTGAAGCTTCTGATCTGATGTCGTCTGGGAATTACGGCACCATAATATGGTTTATGGCCAGTGCCGTAAAATCGGCTGAACTCTCTGTTCGTAAATGAGTGGAAAATACGGCCCGTGAAATCCCTTACGGTAGTGCCATAAAATCTGGTGAACTCTCTAGTCTGAAGCACTGAAAAATACGGCCGTGTAAATTCTTACGGTAGTGCCATAAAATCCAAAAATCTTTCTATTCAAAAAATCACCAAAATACAGCCGTGTTCTTGATAATACGGTAGCCGCAGAAATACGGTACCGTAAAATGGCTTACGGCACTGCCGTATTTTGGTTCTTTGCCTCGATTTACGTGAAAATTTTTGTGTGACCTTCTCTTGATGATGGTAATTCTTCCATGTCTTTGATTTTGCTTAAAAACGCCCAAAATAGTGCCTTTTTGCCTAAAAATCATGAAAAACCAAAATAGGAGTAGACTTTGCAATATTTGATGAATTCAGCATAAAAACAAGCAAAAGATCATCAATTTAGCATGAAAAGGTATCTAAAATGATACAAAATATACTACACATTTTGGTGTCATCAAAATACATAGGCTCAAACTTTGCTTGTCCTCAAGCAAAAATCAAAATTTGAAATCAAAGTTTGATTAAAAGAATAACCTTTTCATGCTCAATAAATTTTTAAAATACAACCCATCAATGAAAAATTTCATGGATTGATTTACAAAACTTCAAATAAACATATCATCCTTAGAACTCAACCCTCTAGACTCACAATTCAATTAAATAAAACTTTGCAACTTGTATAATAAATAGAATTTTTCAATCTCATGATTTCACCTAGTTTTCAGTTCAAATCTATTATGCTTTTGTTTACAGGAATTAGTTTTCCAAGATCTTTTTCCACACATAATTTTTTCCTTTTTCTTCTCTTTTTTTTTTTGCAAAGATGGCATGCACCCACATAGATACACACTTTTTATTTTTGACTTCAACTCTTTTCTTCGGTACCACTGTCAATTTTACACAGTGCCAAGTAGAGGAGTCTTATTCTTTTTATCTCTCATTATTTTTCATGCATAGACTTCAACCCATGTCTTAGGTACCACTATCAATTTTACATAGTGCCAAGTAGGGGAGTCTCTCACTATTTTTATGGATCTTGGATTCTTCCTTCCCAACAAATAGCAAAATAGACTAAATATCTACTAGGTTGATCAATTGATATCAATTCACAAATCATACTCATATACTCATTTTATTTAAAGGAGTAGTTTCACTTTTAGATCTTATTCCTCAAATAACACATCTACCCAAAGTTTCATGCATCAACTAATGTAAAATTTCAAAAGATAGATATGCATTAAAGAAATAAATCTAACATGATAGGGTTTTTCTCTAATCACAAGTATAAATACTCACATCATCAAGGAAGACATTTTATCAATAAAAATTTTATCAATAAATCATGCCATCATGTAGTAGAAAGTGGATCATATGCTTTCATTAGTTTTATCAACAAATTTGAATAAAATCATCATCAAAACAATGAGTTCCATATATCCATAAAATCATTTTTCAAGAGAAAACCAATAAGTAGTACAAATATGATAAAGTCAAAGATGCACTATAAGAAATAGTCATTAATAAGAGAGTGTAAGTGATACTCACAAAACTAAATAGATCATGCTCAATCATTGTCAGGCCAATGCAGCTGGGTCTAAAGATGTGCCTTTTGAAAATATTCTGCAAAATTTAAGATACATAAGGCTCAGATCAAAAACAGTCTAAAAAATAATGATAAAAATAATTTTCTCAAAGAAAGAATCAGAGATATCATCGAGGGTCTAGAAGAGTGCTGGTGGAACAGATGCTAGCTGAAAAGCTCCTAGCAATGGTGGTGATGGTGCCGACAGTAGAGTGAGTAATCTCTAGTGGCCTGCTAGAGATCACAGTCCTGGCGGTGAGATCGTCGGGCTATGGAAGATAATACTGCACATAAAAAAAAAATCAGAGTTAGTAATGAAGAGTCTACTGCATAAATAAATAATATCATGGAATAAGAGGCAGTAGAAGAAATAAGAATTTGGATATGGTATAATCTAGTGTCGACGGCTGGAAACAGTGACGTCAGAGGCAGATGCGGTGGTAGAGGTGCTGCAAATCTGGAGAAGAAGCTATAACAGGTAGAAAGCAAATCAAGCAGTTTTTGAAATTTTTTATGAAAAGTAGCCATACCCAAGAATAAGATTTAATGATCCAAACAGAAGACAGACAGAATCATGAAATAGAATAAAACTTGATCTTTCCAAGTATGTGAAAAATAAAGGATCAAAAATCTATCATGAATTTAGGGCATTAGTAGAAAGAAGGCTACATAGATTACAAAACTACAAAACTGCACAGAATTTAATCAGAATCAAAAAGTTGCTATGTGTTCTAGGATGATCCATGAACATTAAAATTCTGCAAAAATATCCAAATAATAGACAAAGATCAGTACTTCCATGTCGTTTCAAAGATCAAAAATTTTTGCAAACTAGTTTCTTAAAATCATAGCGAGAAAACACCCAGTCAATAAGCAGACTGCAATGTTAAAATACGGTACCGTAAACTTTCTTACGGCAGTACCGTAATTTGCAAAGAACTCTCGGTTAAGAAATAATCAGGAAATACGGTACCGTGGAATTGTTTACGGTACCGCCGTAAAATCTAGAAAACTCTCGTGAGAAATTCAGAGGCAAATTACGGGCGTAAAATAGATTACGGTAGTGCCGTATTTTGCACAAAATTTGATTTTCCCTGCAAAAATAAAAGAAAAATTAATTCTAAAAATAAACTAAAATAAAAGAAACGAAACTAAGATAAAAGTGCTTGGGTTGCCTCCCAAGAAGTGCTAATTTTAGGTCCATAGCTTGACCAAAAATCAATATCATGGTGAAGTAGGTGAATTAGTTCCAAAGTATAAAGCATGCAATTTCTTCCTCTTCCGTTGTCCAAAAATTTTAGCCACTAATTCAAAAATACAGAATTGCAAATAAATCAAAATCAAAGTGGCTTTCTCAAATATGTAGAAATCAAAATCAAAATTTTCAAATCCTCTCATCCATCTTTATGATTTTCCTATGTTTGTCAAAAAGTAAAATCATAAGTCCTTTCTTCAAATTAATATTTTCAATGGCAATGAGAAAAGGACTTTGATCAAAATAGTCAAGTATTGGATCATCATAATAATGTTTATGTCTTTCATTAGGCTCCTCATTAAAAATCAAATTTTCAAATTCATCAAAAGATTCAACAAAAGATAAGGGCAAAACATCAAAGTGAGATTCATCAGTGTTTGTAACATTCAAATCTTTTTCAACTTCCTCATGTTCATCATCAAACAATTTTTCAATATCAAAATTATCAATAAAATCAAGATGAGACTCTTCAAAATTAATTTCCTCATGCTTCCCCACAAATAATTCATCATCAGAAGAGTCAAAATCAGAATCATATGAAAAAGAATTAATAGAATCAGAGTTGACCATAAGAGATTTATCATTAATTTCAAAAATATCACCAAAATCACAGTGGGACTCGTTAATGTCTGTAATTTTCAACCCTTTATCAAACTCATCAGATTCAACCATAAATAAATTTACATCAAAATCAGAATTATCATCAAAAGAAGGGTTTTCAATTTCAATTTTCTCAACTTTTTCCTCAAATAAATTATCAGATGAATCAATATCAAAATTATCAACAACAGAGTGAGATTCATGAACATCCACATAAGGCTCAATCTCAAAACAATCATGATCACAGGGGGAATTTTCTAAATTAAGTTTTTCAGTATCAAACTCAAATAAGCAATCATGCTGTGCAATCTGGGTTTCTAGCAGTTCAGTATTAACAGTCAAGGATTGACGATTTTTCCATCTATCATACATTTCATAAGATTCTTTATATGACAAATTGGGATTTAAAAATGGACAATCAGAGGTACAATGATCTAAATATCCACAAATATCACATCTAATGGGAGAATAAGAAGAATTTAGATTTTCAGTTTCAAATTCAAATAAGCATGCTTGTTGTGCTTTCTGGGTTTTTAGCAATTCAACATGTGCAATCATGTCATCCAACCTAGAATTGAGTTGTTTAATGGTCTCATTCAAGTCATCATTAGTATCCTCATAGTATGGTACAGAAACATGATTTGAGTAATCATCATAAGAAGAAGTTTGATTTTCCCAACTAGAATCATAATGATCATCTTGATACCAGGAAGAATTAGGATTTGCAGAATTAAATTTGCAATCAGAAGTATAATGATCAGAAGACTTACAAATATTACATGAAACAATATGAGAGTTTAATTCCCATATTTCTCCAACAGTCATCTGTGAATAATCTTTATGCTTACCTTGTTGCATGTTTTCCTTACTTCTTTCAGAAGCCCATGAATTTTGATAAAAAGACATATCTTCAAATCTATCAAAAAGATAATCCACCACCAATCAATCAGAGAATATATTTTTTTTTCAAAATAAATAAAAAAACACAAAACACAAGTAGATTCACAAATCTCCATATATCACAGTTCTGTCACAACTGTGAAAATCCAAAACCTGCAAAAAGAAAAAATAAAGTTAAATCTAAAACAAAAATACATAGTCTAGCAATACTAACAACTATTATGATATTAACAAAACTAAGGTCCCCAGCAACGGCGCCAAAAACTTGATAGCCCGAAAGGGAACACTACAAGTCTGGCACGCGTGTACCTTGGACTAATCCTTGGTAACGGCACCAAAAACTTATTGATAGGCTTTCGCAAGTGCACGGAACTATCAAAGTAATAAAGAAAAGTATCGAATCCACAGGGACCTTATTGTTAATTATCAAATAATCATTTTCTCGCTAGCTAAGTAAACCGAATTTGACAGAAGTAACTATGTACAGAATATGCTAAAGAGATCATCAGAGAGATAAACATGGGACTAGGGTTTCATCCTCCTTGATTCTAATGATAAGATATAAATAAAAAGGGTCGTCAATCAAATCTTGTTATGATAAAGACCTAATTTACTTGATAAAGGTATTGTCTCACTTTCGTGCAGACAATCATGCAGATAACCAATCCTCACTTTCGTGCAAGATCTATTTTCAATGCTGAAGGTAAGTAAATAGGGATCACTTTCGTGCATCCGGATTCTAGGTTGATAATCTCTAGTGGAATCTCAAGGATCACTTTCGTGCATCCGGATTCTACACTAGTTTTACTCATGGAACTCCAACGTTCCGATCCTCACTTTCGTGCAAGATCTCCACGTTTGACAAATAGACTCGATCTATAGATGCATGTTATAATCATGACAATAATTCTACTAGAACAGATCAAATAGGATCTACCTAGAGAAGGGTTCCTAACATGCAATTCTAGGGTTCCAAGTCTCAAGCAAATCACCTTTCAGTCTCATTGCGAAAACTCTAAGAACATAATTAATAACATGCAATTATAGAGAATCTAAGCACAATTTATCACAAGAGTAAAATTATCACAACAAAGATTATCATGACGAAAGAAAAGAGTTATCTAATCATTAAACATCAAAGGGATTAAACCCTATGTCCCAAAACAGTATTAAGCTTGCATGGAGAAGAAAATACAATAATCCATAAATTCAGAAGATCAAAAATCAACTAGAAAAGAGGTTTTAGAAAACACAGCACGGCTGTGAAATATTTCACAGCCATATTTTGCAAGCAGAACTTGATGAACAGTGCTGTCACCACCGATTTCATCGATTCCTCCTTCAATTGAACTCCTTTTCCTCTGCAACTTCTGGGCTGTTGTCTTCTCCTCTAGGCAAAGCTTCTGCATGAAAATCAAGGCTTGAGGTGCCCTCTACGCCTCTCGGCGCGAGAACAAACCCTAGCCATATCTCTGGTGATTTCTCCCTTGATACATGATAAAAGTTCCTTTCTTTCACTTCGTACGCCTTCTCCTCTTAAATACGAAGCCGTAGCAACTTTTGGATCTAAATTTGGAGCTCTGGATCAAATGTTATGGCCTTCGCAAGTTTCGGGCCGAAAAACTCGCGTTTTGACTGGAAATTACGGCGATGTAATATGTTACGGCGGTGCCGTAAAATCGGTTGAAACTTCTGATCTGATGTTGTCTGGGAATTACAGCACCGTAATATGGTTTACGGCCAGTGCCGTAAAATCGGCTGAACTCTCTGTTCGTAAACGAGTGGAAAATACGGCCCGTGAAATCCCTTACGGTAGTGCCGTAAAATCTGGTGAACTCTCTGGTCTGAAGCGCTGGAAAATACGGTCGTGTAAATTCTTACGGCAGTGCCATAAAATCCGAAAATCTTTCTGTTCAGAAAATCACCAAAATACGGCCGTGTTCTTGATAATACGGTAGCCACAGAAATACGGTACCGTAAAATGGCTTACGGCACTGCCATATTTTGGTTCTTTGCCTCGATTTGCATGAAAATTCTTGTGTGACCTTCTCTTGATGATGGTAATTCTTCCATGTCTTTGATTTTGCTTAAAAATGCCCAAAATAGTGTCTTTTTGCCTGAAAATCATGAAAAACCAAAATAGGAGTAGACTTTGCAATATTTGATGAATTCAGCATAAAAACAAGCAAAAGATCTTCTATTTAGCAAGAAAAGGTATCTAAAATGATACAAAATATACTACATATTTTGGTGTCATCCCTTCTGACGCGTAGCCCTCATCAAGCTATTGATCAGTGGTGTTGTGAACTGTTTCCCACCCTCGTGGGACACACCCACTTATCTTTAGAAGGTGTGTGGTGGCAATGGTTTCCCCAGTCCATTTTAACCGGGTGTGCATTCGCAAGGAAATTGTTGTCCCTGGGCATAACGGTCAGGATAGACTTGACTAGTTTTTCATATGTGGTGGCCACATGATGGAACGCTAGAGGCGGCCTCGAGAGGTTAGGGTTTTGTGTTGTTCCAGCCCTTGCTAGGCACAAAATGCCTGAACTGTCTTGAGAAGGGGAATTTTCTGGGTGCAATCACCCGGCGTGCCCACCTTAAGAAGCATGGGTCACTTTGTGCATCTCATCCCACCCTCGTGGGATGCGAAGCCTCATGTGGAATAAGGATCCCATCTCACTAGGAAATCTCGGATTTTCCGATTGACTTTGTGGGTTGTCAATTCAATTCAAATAGTGGGAGCCATAATCATTTAATGCAAGTCCAGATTAAATGATTAGAAGTAGTACTAATCTGCTATCTTGGTTGTTGTAGATCAATGGCTACAAACAATAGCAGATGGTCTCTGCAATCTATCCTGGAAAGGGACAAGTTGGTTGGATCCAACTTGATGGACTGGTATCAGAACTTGAGGATTGTCCTTAAGCTCGAGAGGAAGCTCTATGTCCTTGAGCAGCCTATTCCAGAGCCACTTCCATGCTCGGCCTCAGCGGCTGAGAAGGATGATTTTGATAAGCATCAGGCTGATACTTTGGAGGTTGCTAATTTGATGCTAACCAACATATCGCCTAAATTTAGAGGGCAATATGAATCTAAGAATGCCTCTGAGATTATTTCTAATCTAAGGCAGCTCTTTAATGAATTGGTTGAGCTCAACCCTCCTACAGTAGTCATTCAGTGTGGTGAGCCGAAAGGTTTGACCAAGGAGCTGAAACTAAAGATGGAAAGGATCAAGAATGACAGGTGCTATTCATGTGGAGGGCCACCTCACATGTTGAAGGACATGGTGCGACTTCAGAATGAGGAGAAGAGAAGCTGGGCTTCGTCTTCTGGCTCAGGTATTTATGTTACCGAAGTCAACCTTTCTACTTCTATGTCATGGGTATTGGATACCGCATGTGGAGCTCATATTTGTACAAATATGCAGGGGCTCAGGAAAAGTAGATAGGTGCGGCCTGGAGAGATTGACCTACGTGTTGGAAACAGAGCACAGGTTGCTGCTGTTGCCGTAGGACTTTTGACGCTCTCCCTGCCTTCTGGACTTCAACTAGAGTTAAATGATTGCTACTATGTACCTTCTCTTACCAAAACATTGTATCTATCCCTTGCTTGGCAAGGAAAGGATTTAAATTTGAAATAAAAAAGGACTATTGTTCTTTTTCATTTGCAAATGTGTTTTATGGGAAGGGTACCTTGTGCAATGGATTATATGTCTTGGACATGGATAACTCTATATGTAACATAAATCATAAAAGGATCAAACTGAGTAGTTTAGTTGGTGCGTACCTTTGGCATTGTCGATTAGCCCATATAAACAAGAATCACATTCAACAACTCCATGCAAATGGATTGCTAGATTCAACCTCCTTGAAGGAGTTTGATACTTGTGAGCTTTGTTTATTAGGGAAGATGACAAAAGCGCACTTCACCAAGATTGGTGAGAGGGCAGGAGGTTTGTTGGATCTCATACATAGCGATGTGTGTGGGCCATTCAGTAAACAAGCTAGAGGTGGGCACAACTACTTCATCACATTTACTGATGACTTCAGTAGATATGGTTATGTCTATTTGATGAGACATAAGTCCGAATCCTTTGAGAAATTTAAGGAGTTCAGACACGAAGTAGAGAACCAGCTTGGTAGATCTATTAAAGCTCTTCGATCAGATCGTGGTGGAGAGTACCTGAGCGGTGAGTTCTTTGACTATCTTAGAGAGTGTGGGATTCTATCCCAACTCACTCCTCCTAGAACACCTCAATGGAATGATGTGTCTGAAAGGAGAAATCGTACCTTGTTGGACATGGTTCGATCTATGATGAGTCATGCAATTCTACCACCCTCATTCTGGGGTCATGCACTTGAGACAGCTTCTCTCATACTGAATAATGTTTCATCTAAGAGTGTCTCCAAGATTCCGTACGAGGTATGGAGTGGGAGATTCCCGAATCTCTCTTTTATCAGAGTCTGGGGATGTGAGGCTTATGTCAAACGTCAGGATTCTAGCAAGCTAGAACCCATATCTGATAAATGCGTGTTTGTGGGATATCCTAAGAAAACTAAAGGATATTACTTCTATATTCCCAGCGAGAACAAAATTTTTGTTGCTCAAGGTCCAAGTGGGAGGAAGTTTGACTTGGACGAGGTCCAAGTGCAACCACAAGACACTGAGGTGGAAGCTGAGCCACCTGCACCGGTTGCTGGGCAACTAGAGGCTCAGACACAGGCCCTACGTAGGTCTGGGAGGATTCGTCGTGCACCTGAGAGGTACGGGTTGCTGCCGACCCAACACGACGGGATCTTCATCATTGAGGATGAACCCAGGACCTATGATGAGGCGGTCGCTGGACCAGACTCCGAGAAATGACTTGAGGCCATGAGATCCGAGATGGATTCCATGTCGGCTAACCAAGTCTGGGATTTGGTTGAGCTACCAGATGGGGTAAAACCTATCGAGTGCAAATGGGTCTTCAAGAGGAAGACTGACATGGATGGTAACATAGTTACCTATAAGGGTAGACTTGTGGCTAAAGGATTCAGACAAGTTCACGGGGTGGACTATAATGAAACCTTCTCGCTAGTTGCCATGTTCAAATCCATTCGAATCCTGCTTGCTGTAGCTGCATATCACGATTATGAGATATGGCAGATGGATGTGAAGACAGCGTTCCTTAACGGGAAGCTGACAGAGGATGTGTATATGACACAACCTGATGGTTTCATCCATCCTGCAGAGGCCAATAAGGTCTGCATGCTAAAAAGATCCATTTATGGATTAAAGCAAGCCTCTCGAAGTTGGAATCTTCGATTTGATGAAGCAGTAAAAGATTACGGCTTTATCAAGAGCGAAGATGACGCCTGTGTTTACAGTAAATTCAGTGGGAGCTTGGTGACATTTCTGGTCCTGTATGTCGACGACATACTACTCATCGGAAATGACATCCTAGTCTTCAAGCTGTGAAGACATGGTTGGGGAAGTGTTTTGAGATGAAAGACTTAGGGGAGGTCGCCTATATCCTAGGCGTGAGGATCTATCGGGATAGATCCAAGAAGCTCCTGGCCCTCAGTCAGAGTACTTACATTGATAAGGTCCTGGAGAGGTTCAGCTTAGAGCAATCTAAGAAAGGATACCTTCCAGTGAGACATGACCTTATTCTCTCCAAGAGCCAGTGTCCCGTCACACAGGCTGAGAGGGACGACATGAGTCGAGTGCCCTATGCTTCGGCAGTAGGTTCGATCATGTACGCGATCTTGTGTACTAAACTAGACGTGGCTTATGCTGTGAGCATAACCAGCCGATACCAATCCAATCCTGGTCTGCAGCACTGGGTAGCTGTAAAGAACATTCTATGTTTCTGAGAAGAACTAAAGAATGGTTCTTGGTCTATGGGGGACAGGAAGAGCTCAGTGTTCAGGGCTACACTAAGGCATCGTTCCAGTCTTACCCTGATGACTTCAGATCGCAGACAGACTATGTGTTCAGATTGAGTGGAGGTGCTATGAGCTAAGAGAGCTCTAAGCAATCCATTGTAACTGATTCTACGACCGAGGCTGAGTATGTCGTTGCTTCTGAGGCAGCCAAAGAAGCCGTTTGGATTCGGAAGTTCATTTCTGAACTTCAGGTGGTTCCAACTGCTGTGGATCCGATTGAGCTCTATTGTGACAACAATAAAGCGATGGCACAGGCAAAGGAACCACGGTCTCATAAAAAATCCAAACACATTCTCAGCAGATTTCACCTGATCTAGGAGATCATTGATAGAGGTGATGTCAGGATAAGCAGAGTTGACACAGACAATAATCTGGTAGACCCACTGACCAAGGCTTTGGCGGAGCAGAAGCGTGATGGTCATGCGAGGGACATAGGGTTGAGATTTCTCAACAACTAAGTCTAAGTGCAAGTGGGAGATTGTTGGTGTATATGCCCTTGGACCCGTTGTTGGTCCAGCTTGTACTACTTGACATTGATATTTAATATATCATTCTGGCATTATCGTTATTATGCTGTGTTTACATCTATGATTATGTACATGGATAATAATGTCCCTGGAGACAGATTGTATCTGTGCTCAAATGGTGTGTCCCCGGTCGAATACCTGAGTGGATAAGGGACAGCTCTGGTACATGTGAGACTGGTATATGGGCTGGTTATGCACGGGGTGCTAACGCAGGCATATGGGTATATCAGTGGTGGATATACTGGACCGACCCGCTGTGAGGCTTTAACTTGGTGTCATGAGTTAAGCTCACAAGTGACAGGAGATGCATTGATCCCTTGACTTGAGGTCATTGACTCTTCTATATGGTTAGGGACATGCTTTGATACAACCTAACGCCTCGCCATAGCAGGGAGGTCATAACGGTTGTCATTGGGTATGTCACGACCCATATGAGAAGATCAATGGACAGACATAGGATTTGCCCCTTCCTACGGGAAGCTTGATATCCACGGGCCCCCCTATGGTTGCATGACTGAGAGTGTATGGACATACCCAGGTGAAAGCCTGATCTAATCATGACCATGAGATTAGGTGAAAACAAAGTGGTGACGCACTTTGTCCAATCGGATATCAGTCTGGCAAAGAGACTGTAATGCATCGATATCTTGTTACGATGATGGGGATGTCGATGCTGATATCCATTCCAATGACTTGGGTAGCAGCGATGCACTGCTAGGTGCCAATCACTGCTTGTGATGACTGGGTTCATCACTGCCAACGTCTGAGGAACCTACAGGGTCGCAAAACTTGAAACTCGGGTTCTCGTATTGATCGGGTAGCCTATTGATTGAGTTATTGGATAACTCAGATCTGTTTGGGAGAATCCATCAGCACCACTGTGCTAGATGAGATGAAAGGAATCATTTGGAGCTAACTTGTTTTTGGGCCTAGTAGGCCAAATGGGCCCAATGGGCCATTTGGGCCAAATGGGCCCAACAGACCAAGTTGGGCTAATAGGCCAAATGGGCTCAATAAGCCATTTGGGACAATGGGCCAAATGGAATGGCGCAAGCTACTTGGAGTGAGCTTGGCGCATTTCCTTGAGGTGGACAAATCCAAGTTGGACATCTTCTTAAGTGAGAAGCTTGGAGCTTCTCACTTGGAGTGGGTGAATGTACTTGGGCGCATGGCACTTGGAGTGGGCGAAATGGGTTTTACCTCTTGAAGAGGTGTGTCTCTTCATGAAGAGGTGTGCCTCGTCACTAGTGAAGTGGTGCACCTATTCATGGGTACATAAACCCCCTTCCTCCCCCCTCGTGGCAACTTCTTGAACCCTTGAACTCTTGCCCCCCTTTGTCCCCTTGTCGCCACTCCTGGAAAGAGAGAGAGAGATGTTCGCCCATTGCCTCCCCTCTTCCCTTTAGTGAGTTCGGAACTTTGGAAGTTCCTTGGCGCCCTCCTCTCCAAAGTTGGACTTTGGCTTCGGTTGATTCCGGTTCGGATCTTGGTGGAGTGCTTCAAGAGTTGGACTCCGATGAAGCACCACCTCCTCTCCTTGGCATCTCCTCTGGAGTTGGCGCAAGTGATTGAGGAAGTCTCCCAAAGGCATGGATCTTCTTCCAGAGGCTAGCACCGGGCGTGGAAGAAGATGATTCAAGGTTCGGCTGTATGCGAGACTGCAGAGGGCGCACATTTGGGCGCCTGCATCGCATCACTTAATTTGCATCAAGGTATCATCTCCTACTCATCGTGTCGATCTCCTCGCAAGACTCGATCTTTTGGGTTTTTGGGACTGGCCTATTTTGGGGATTGCTTCCGCTGTGCTTGTCTGTAAAATTTTAAAATCTCTGGGGTTTCCCAACAGATTGGACCTAGTATCAATTGATTATGCTCTCGGCATAAACCACATCTGGTTTATAACATACCATCATCGATGTATGTTATCTGACTTGGCACTTGGAGTTTCTTGGACTTATCCAAAAACTCACACTCCTACCCCATAGGTGATGTCCATTAAGTCATTCATCACAAGACATTTCCCAATCATCTCTTCACCAAGTGAAGGATCGGGATATCGTCTTTGATGATCTGTATGTCCCCAACATACAAGACCAGAGATCTCATCTAGTTCCTACTGAACTTAGGTACTATAAGGTGAAGATTCTTTGTCCAAGTTAGGAGTTACCCATAACACTGACACACATGAATCGATTCAGCCTTTTTCCCACACTTTCTGAACCTAGGTTGCCCCACAACCTATATACGAGGCTCAGATTTCATCTTTGACCATTTGTGCTAGGTGGCTGACCTTGGACTGAATCCAAGTCACAATTTCCTCCCACTTGCCATTTTCAAGGAAATACATTTCCAAGAAAGCTAGCATCAAGAGCAACAATTGTTTGTTCTCCTGTGGGTCTATGGAAATTAGTATCCCTAAGTCATCTTAGGATACTACACCTACACTTATCAGATTTTGAATCTATGTTACTAGATTCAGATGTATGACCCCCAAAGTCTCACATCTATAGATCCTGATAATTAGTCATGTCATCTCCTTTCCTGGAGATACATTTAAGATGAAATAGTTCAGTGTCGAAGAAACTACCAGCATAACCTCAACAGAGATATGGTTGACTTTCAATTCCTCCCACTAAAACCACCTTCCAAGGTGTTCTTCAGGAGTTATGAGCTATGAGCAGACCTCATACTCAATATGATAGTCACCTGTGGCTCAAGTACTCTTCATCCAACCTGGACTGAAGATCACTTATGAATTTTGATAAGCTGGTTCCATAAATATTTTGGTAATTTCACGAATTCCTATCTTTTGACCTTTCCACTTCACCTCACTTGGTGAAAAACATTTATCAGCAAACAAGTCTTTGCCCATCTATCACATCTCGAAAGAGGTTAAGATAGTCAATCTCCTAGAAGGAGTTCGAATCCAAGAATTCATGTGCATGAAGTCAGTGGATGCATCACTTGTTTATGATAAAATATCTGAGTCAAAAGATTGACATTCAATTTGAACCACTTATTAAATTCAAGTTGTTTTATTACCTCATTATTTTGCACAATGTAATGACAAGAGATTTGCAAATGAAAAGAATGTCAAATTCCTTTTATTCCAAAAACTCTACTCCAAAGGAATAGATACAATGTCAATTACATATTTGCAAAAATAAAACAATCCTATCAATGACAAATAAAAAATACCTCGGCAGCATCAATGCTCCAGCAAGATTTTCTTACTATTATCCATGTCCTATTTCTCTGGAGCTCCTGCATATTTTTGCAAATATCAGTCTCACCATGTGGTATAAAATACCCATGTACGGAAATATACAATATAGGATTTGGTAATAAAATTACCTGAACCTGAAGATGAAGGGTTACTTCTCTTCATCTCTTTCTGAGGATGCATGCAGTCTTTGCGCCAATGGCCCTCCTGGCCACAGTTGAAGCACTTGTTCTCCCTCACCTTGCCTTTCTTCAGTGCCTTGGCCTTGGACTTGCCCTTACCCCTTTTCCGCTTCTTACTGTCCTTGTAGACTATAAGAACGGATTTGGGTTTGGGCCTGACCATTTCCTTCTCAGTCGCTTCCAGCAGTTTTAGCAGCTCCTTGTGAGTACAAGCTATTTTGTTCATATTGAAGTTAATGATAAAAGAGCTATAACTCGGAGGCAGCGACTGTAGGATAAGGTCCGTAGCCACATCCTGATCCATCGGGTGTCCTAGTCTAGTGAGATGCGACAAGTACCCAAGCAACTTGAGTACATGTGGTCCCACTAGAGCACCTTCAGGCATCTTGCACTGAAAAGCAGCCTTGGATGTTTCAAACCTTTATGTTCTAGCCTGCGACTCGAACAGTTGCTTTAGATGTGTGATGATCTGAAATGCATTCTGATCCTCATACTGCATCTGCAACTCGGACGACATTGTGGCTAACATAAGGTAGCCAACATCCAAGGCGTCATCCTGATGCTTGCGAAAAGCTTCCCGTTCAGCCGTGCGGGCTGAGGATGACGGTTGAGGAGGAAGCGCTTGCTCTAAGACATACAACTTCTTCTCCTGCTTGAGGATTATCCTCAAGTGCCGGTACCAGTCCATGAAGTTAACTCCAGTTAACTTCTCCCTCTCAAGGAAGGAACAAAATGACAGTCCGCTGTTGTTATTGCTTGTAGAAGCCATCTACAATACAAACAAGAGCAGATCAGTATCACATTTCAATCATTTATTCTAGCCTTTTATAAATGACTATTTCATACTATTTTATTCGAATCGATAATCCTCAAAAATTGATCGAGAAGTCGCCCGACTTCCTTAGTGAGATCGGATCCTCATTTCGTACACGACCTTGCGTCCCACGAGGGTGGGATGTACTGCACAAGGTGACGCATGCTTCCTGAGGTAGGCTCGCCGGCCAATTGCTACTCGGCAATTCCCCTTCTCAAGACCGTTCAGGCACTTTGTGTCCAGCGAGGGCTGGATACAGCACAAAGTCCTAACCTCTTGAGGATGCCTCTAGAAATTTCATCATGTGAACCACCACATATGAAAAATCCTAGTCAAGTCCGACCTGACCGTTATACCCAGGGCCAACAATTTCCTTGCGAAAGGCGCGTCCAGAGTTTTAACTGGACTAGGGAAATTATTATCACCACACGCCTCCTAAAGATAGATGGGTGTGTCCCACGAGGGTGGGAAACAGTGCACAGTACCATCGATCGACAGTTTGACGAGGGTTACGCGTCAGAAGGCTAAGTAACGGGACTTGATATAATTTATCGAGGATTTTTGTGATCTCGGCACCACGGCTTTTTATATTATTCTACCAATATAGGTGTGCAATCCTATGGTGGAATAAAACAAAGCAGTAAAGGCATCCTAGAACAGAAACAAGTCAAAGCCCAAAACATGGGTAACAAGCCCCTAAACCTAGTCCTAGCCACCTAGCACTACCAAGGGCTATGAGCCATGGGCCCATGCCAACAAGTCCTTAGCTCATCCCTGAGTGCCCTAAGGGCTCTGCTCCAAGGCCCCACGGTGCGCCACCTAGGTCTTCCGCTCCATGGGTCAGCTAGCGAACCCTAAAGGCACCATCCAGGAAAACCCTAGATCCCCTTTAGGTTCGGCCAGCCCAAGTCTTCTCCGTGAGCCAGCTCGCAAACCCTAGGCTCCTCCTAGGATTCGGCCAACTCATATCTCTTCCTGGAAGAGCTCGCAAACCCTAGGCTCCTCCTAAGGTTTGGCCAAACATCCATGTGCCATCTCTATGCTAGGTATCTCACCTTAATGCTTGATACAAATCATCCCTTGCAAGGTGCGCCACCTAGAGGTGCGCCCCCTTTGCTTGGATGTGCCATCAAGCATCCTTGGTGCTCAATCTTCCTTCATCAGCCCATGAACTTAAGAAGAATCCGAAAGACCTACAAGTTCTTGGCTAATGATAGAAGATGAGCCCCTCTACAAGCTTGGAGCGCCAATCATCTTCCTCAACCCATGAACCCAATATGCGCCACCTAGGAAAACTAGGATGCACCATGGTTCAGTCAAGGAATAAGATCAGCCCCTTTAGGTTGCTTTTCCTTCATCATCAGCCCTTGAACCCATGCATGCGCCACTAGGAGACCTAGAAGCCATGAGGGTTCGGTTGAGGATGAAGGTCAGCCCCCTTACTTGACTAGGTTGCACCATCACCTTATCCATCCATCATCCCTTAAGTGAACCAACTAGGTAACCCTAGAAGCCACTCAAGGTAGGTCAAATAAGGGGATGCGCCACCTTAGGTGGTGAGGTGCGCCAACCCTAACCCTAGCCGCCACCCCCTTAGATGTGCCCCCAGGTTTAACCCTAGAAGCCACCCTAGGGTTAGGCTAGGTGAGAGTTGCGCCACCTTGAGAGATGCGCAAGGGAGGGGGAGACGAAAACACCACAAAATGTCTTCAAGGCCTTCGATTTGATTTACAATGTAGAATTGAAAATACAAAATTGAAAGCGGCACGCAGGCCTCACATTGATACATCACAAGCATGACAATATGGCTTGACTTTGATCATATCAAATGCATAAGGAAAAACACTTAAGACATGCTCTTCTATATGCAATGAAAAACTATAGAGCCATATTTTAGTTTTTCAATAGAAAACATGTTCGTTAAATCTCCGCGATCTTATTGAAAATTCAGATCTTTCGTTTTCTCTCAGGAGTCTACAAGTGGCCATATATACCCCGATTATCGATGCCACTTGCAATCCCTAACTTGTACGGATTAGGGCAATCACTCAGTCCATGCCTTAAAATCTAGAAACAAGTCTCACATCGTGGGTCTATCCCATGAATATGAGGAGAAATAAATTCGCACACATAGGGTCTATCCCCATGTATAGAAACCAAAAATCATGAATTTCATAAGAGCGAGAAATAACAAACCTACTATTTTTCTACACATAAAACATGGCATAAAGATTTTTTTTAAAAAAATTCTATGACATGCGCATGCTAGAAAAAACCCATACACCGATGTATCTCATAAGTTGGCTCTGATACCATTGTTGGGAATCCCCGGGCTAAAAGAAAACGAAAACAGCGGAAGCGAGCCCGAAACGAGATTCCTAATTCAACAATAAGGACCGTCTTACGAAGAATACAAAGGATGTGAAGAGGGCAGTACCTTATCAAGCAACTTTTAAGAGTGGCCGATGATGAAGACGTGCAAGGGCCCGTCCTCTGCAATCGCGCACACATGGACTCCTCGAGTCCTCTCCAATCTCCGCGCTGAGTGCTAGCCCCGGAAGATGAGATCCACGCCTCTAGCCTTCTCAACTTGCGCCAACGCCAAGGAGAAGAAGGGGTGTCGGCGACAAGGAGTGCGTAGCACTGCCACTTGTCCCAACCTTTGATGCCCAAAAATTTTTATTTGTTGTCACCACCTAGACCCTCACGCCAAGGAGCAGAGGGGAGGCGACAACTAGAGACAAGAGAAGAGTCTGGTACGAAACATCTCCCAGGTGGGCCTCTCTATTTATAATAGCAGAGCCAGACGCACACTGGAGATCTTTCTAATAAGACCCGTAAGTGCACGGACTATCGAAGTAGTAAATAATATCGTTCCCACAGGGAGCAGGTGTCAAGTACCGACCTTTAGTGTCATTGAAAGCTAGATAATTCAAACTCAGAATTAAAGAATTACACTAAAACTAAATTATCTAAATTATCGAATCAAGAAATCGACGACCTTAAGGGAAAATTACAGTTTAGAAAGTGTTCGGAACTTCAGCTCTCACCTCGTTGAATTAATTAAATGCAAAACAATGAATCAAATTAAATTAGAAAACGGATCTCCTTCTCTCGAAGCTCAATCCGACAGTAAACAACTTAAGGCGATCATCCTATGGTACGGATTACCTTCTCTCGAAGCGCAATCCGGTGCCTACTTAAGCTAGTTTTCTACTCTCGTAGCAAAACTAACTTAAGAAAGACCCAATAGGCTCTATGATGATCGTGAATCCTCGAGTGACGTTAAACGGCTCTCGCAATTCAAGTCACAAGTTTAAATGAGAACGATCGAGTGTTATGATTCACCTCTCAGTACTTCTCGTAACACTTAACACATACGAATGTTTGATCAGAACAATCATACACAATAAGCACAACTCATTCAAATAAGTAAATTTACTTAAAATCACACTGAGATTCATAAAAGATGTTTTACATGTGTAGACAAGTTCAACGGGCTACGCCCGAGTCCCGAACTAGGGTTTAAACCTAAAACATGCATCGTTTAACAATGAAAACCCTAGTAAAAATACTCGAAAAGAAGGGAAATCACAAATCTGGGGTAGGAGATGTTGGGGTATGCCCTTAAGGCTAATGTTTGAGGCCTTGGGATTCTTTCAGTATCATGTATAAACTCTTATGTTTATAAAGGCAATGGTTATTATTCAGTTTGTTACATTGTCTGCTGCAATAAGTGTGCTTCTGAATAATGTCTCAATGCTGTTCAGCTTGGCTGACATGCTGTAATGTCCTTAGTCGAGATATCTTGGTGAACATGAGACAGCCTTGATATGATTGAGACTAATATGTGTTCTAATCTTATAGGATGCTTCGAGCATGGAATAAGATGTAGACTCATGGGTACATTGGATGTACTGGACAGACCCTACTAGGATATTCAATTGCTTGTCACAATGTGAATAATCCTTGTTTGCAACAAGTGGCACATGTCCTCTGACTTGAGATCACTTGTGTTTCTAAATGATGATTGTCATTGTTTTGAGGTAGTTCAATATCATTTGAAACATAATGGTTATAGACTATCTTGGATAATGATCATGAGTCAGGTTAGGACACTAGTGATAGATATAGGATTGTCGTCTCCTTGATTGGAGTGTGATGTTCTAAAGGGGCCCCCCTGAATGAGATGATTGAGAAAGTGTATGGCCATACCCAGGTGACTATGATCATCTGATCTAATCATGCTCATCATATTGGAGTTACAGGCTTGACACGCTTGTCCAATAAGAACATCCAGTGGCAAAGGAAACATGTATGCCTAGTGAAGTGGATTCACACTTGTGCTGTGGTTTGGGTGTAGTCTTGGAAGACTCTTTCCTTTATATCGGGAGACAGTGATGTGTTGCTAGATACCCCTCACTGATCGTGATAACGTAAGTTATCGTTACCAACATTTAAAGGAAACCCTTAGGGTCGCACAATTTGATGATATGGCTTACTTATGTCAGATCGTGTGGACTGAATTATTTTGGTTCAGTTTAAAGGAGTTTAAACTCTGATTATAAGTGAGATCTGGTCTGATCATGTTTGATTGATTAGGGCTTGAGATCGGTAAGCTTCGATCGAGAGATTGGATGCTAGATCGGTGAGATCGAGAGCATCGAGAGATGAACGGTTAGATCTTGAACCATTTGGTTTAATGAGATCTGAACCAATGTTGATTTGATTTGGTCTTTGAACCAAATGCATTGAACCGAATGAATTGAATCGGTTCACTTATGTGAACGCTTGATTCGAATGAGAGACGTTCGAAGGTAACGTGGGTAACGTGGGATTGAATGAGGACTTAGTGCTTTCTATTTTTAGAAAGGCGTTTTTCCTCCTTTGGTTAATTCCCCAACGTTTTCGAATGTGGGGTGACTCTCTCGCTCTCTCTCTCGCCGACTTGTGCTCTTGCGCTCGTCTTGGGTGATCTTCACGCCAAAGGAGAAGGTTCAATCAGCATAGAAGATTCATCTCTTCTCTTCAACACACACAAAAGGACACTTAGCACAAGGAGTCACAAGGAGTAGCCGACCACTCAACTTGTGTGCGTCATCTTTGGAGGAAAGCCTTATCGCCTTCTTCTTCCAAGCCGCCATCTAAGCAATGGCTATGGTATGATTCCATCTAAGATCTATGCAATTTTAAGTTGATCATATATGATGTATGCGATCTTTATGAAACCCTAATTCCGCTGCCGAAAAAGAAATTTACATGGCTATGGGTTTCGCCCCCCTCTCGAAAGGGGTCCTTCAATTGGTATCAGAGCGCCAAGGTTATGCATGATCTTATATGATTGCTTTGCGTTATTGTGATCCATGCTTTGCGTTTATGATTAGATCTAAAACTATCATCATGCGAAATATACATGCTAGCCTTTAGATGTATGTTTATTCTTAAGTTGCGCATGTATGATGTGTATGTTGGCGCATGTTAATGTTTTTGTCAAAAACTTATCTTGCGCCCCCCCCCCCCCATTAGATCTAAGCGCTTGCTATAAACCCTTAGACGGGTTAGTAGGGTTGAAATCATCACCTAGTTAAGATCCAACCAGTCTGATCAGACCATCTGACAGCCTAGATGGGTCGACCAGATGGCACCTGTGCGCAAGCACGAGGTGGCTATAGGTCGACTGCATCAAGAGCGTGTAGCGATGTCTGGTTGAGACAACCAGTGAACGCCAAATGAGTTAGGCCTGGGGTCACACCCGTTTGCCAGAACTCATGAGGGTTGTTCAGCCCAGCGCATGCATGGTTGACCATTAGGTCAACTCAAGTCAGTTAGGACTTGGTGCATGCAAGGGCAGTGGATAAGACTAGGTCTGATGAGTGGATCCCTAGTAATGGACCGTTGTAAGGTAGTAAGGCACATAAGAAAATTAAAATTGATTCCAATGGGATTTCGAAAATTTTTATTTTCTTGTAATGGATCACATGTTGATTGCATACCATGATGAGTGTCTATTTCATCTTTTGTGGGTTGCCCTTTTAATGTGTGCTGTGCTGGGGCCTGCGTGCCTGGAAGTAAATTGTAAATTAATTTTATTGTGATCTGCGTATCACATGTTATTTAATTTATAATGTGTAATTGACCTGCGAGTCAATCTTGTCTAGATAGATTAAAATGTATTTTAATCAGACAAGAGCACAGAGCACACTTGGCAGAGGCGCATGCAGCAGTGGCTTGACCAGGTGGGAGGTCCAAGGTTCGACTCTGGGACAGGCGCATTTACCTGGTGGGCGCACCTGAGCTGCAGTGGGCGCTTGGGCCCTGGGTTGGGCCAGATGAGATGCAAAAGACCCATCAACAGCTCAAGTGAAGACTTAAGATCATCATGCTTTCCTTTATTGTTTAAATAATTAGAAATGCATGATTTATTTATCTTCTGCTATCACCATAGGGTTTGCATGATAGTTAAGAAGATAAAAGACCGTTAAAATCCAACGCTAAAATATCAAGCACGTATGCCTTCTGACGCGAAACCTCACTGTTCTGACTATCGTTGGGGCCGTGTTGTACCCACTCAGTGGGCACGCCCATCTATCTTCAGACGGTGTGTGCTGGATTGCCCAGATGAAGGGGAATCGCACGGGCTGGCGATTGGCAGGGACTGCCTACCAGAAATTAGTGCTTGTACTCTCTGTGCATCTTATCTCGCCTGAGCGGGACGCGGAGACCAAGTATGAAATCTGGATCCCATCTCACTTTCAGATAAAATAGTGAGAAAAGAATCTTTCTTAAGTCCTGGATTGATTCTAAACATTGATACTGACCTTGCTGTTCTTGCATTGTTGTAGATTCCTGCAGCAACGAACACCATGAGCTTCAATGTGCGATCCCTACTGAAAAGGGAGAAGTTTGCTGGGCCAAACTTCTCAGACTAGTACGGACACCTTAAGATTGTTCTTAAGGCTGAGAGGAAACTGTATGTCCTCGAGACGGCTATACCGCCTCAACCCGCTCCAAACGCCGCAAGGGCAGTTCGGGATGCCTATGAAAAGCATGTCAATGATAGCATTGATGTCGCCTGCCTGATGCTAGCGTCTATGACGCCACAGCTGCAGCGTCAGCATGAGGATATGTCTGCTATAGAAATTATAGCAAACCTCAAGATGCTATATGCTGCACAGGCGAGGACTGAGCGCTATAATTTGACTAAGCTTTTCTTTCAGAGCAAACTGGCTGAAGGGAGTCCAGTGGGAGCTCACGTGCTCAAGATGATTGGGCACAAAGAGGCTCTAGAGAAACTGGGGCATACCATCAATCAGGAGCTTGCTGTAGACATTATTCTGCAGTCCCTCCCGGCCTCCTTCGATCCGTTCATTATTAATTTTAATATGAACAAGATCGATTGTACTCCGGCAGAGTTGCTGAATATGCTCTTGACTACAGAGGAGACTCTAAAGGGAAAGCCTTCAACCTCTGTCTTGATGTTCCCTTCCAGGAACAAGAAGAAGGGGAAGAAGGGCAAAGCCCCTGTCAAGAACTACAACAAGGCTCTGAAACAAAAGGTCAAGCGGTCGAAGGAATACAGATGTTTCCATTGTGGCCAGCTGGGTCACTGGAAAAAGGACTGTAAAGCGCTCCAAGGAGACAAGAAGGGAAGCATCGCTTCTGGCTCAGGTATTTTTGTGACTGAAGTCATGATATCTTCTTCTTCTATTTCATGGGTGTTGGACACTACATGTGGAGTTCACATTTGTTCAAATGTATAGGAACTCAAGAGAAGAAGACAGGTGGGACAACATGAGGTGGACCTACGAGTTGGAAACGGGGCACGGGTTGCTGCTGTTGCTGTAGGAGAATATTACATCTCATTGCCATCTGGACTTGTATTAGAACTGAACAATTGTTATTTTGTACCTAGCATTACCAAGAATATTATCTCTATTCCTGCTCTTATCAGGAAAGGGTTTTCCTTTGAATGCAAGATTTCAAAGTGTTATCTTTCTCTTGATAATATTATTTATGCTACTGGGTCAATTAACAATGGGTTATTCATGTTGGACATGGAATGTTCTATACAAAATATTGATAATAAGAAAGCCAAGTATGCTGATGACAGCACCTTGCTATGGCATAGTCGTTTAGGCCATATTAACAAGAAGCGTATTAAGCGGTTGCATCACCATGGACAGCTGGGATCATTCTCCTATGAGGAGATTGATACATGCAAAGCTTGTTTATTGGGCAAAATGACGAAGTCTCCTTTTCCTAATAAAGGTCAAAGAGCTTCAGGTTTACTTGACCTTATACACAGTGATGTGTGTGGGCCATTTAGTAAACATGCCAGAGGTGGCTATTCATACTTCATTACCTTTACTGATGATTTCAGTAGATTCGGGTACGTCTATCTCATGAGACACAAGAGTGAATCTTTTGACAAGTTCAAAGAGTTCAAAAATGAAGTACAAAATCAGCTAGGCCGGAATATCAAGGCACTTCATTCAGATCGAGGTGGAGAATACCTAAGTCGAGAGTTTACTGACTATCTGAAGGAGTGTGGGATTATCTCACAGCTCACTCCGCCAGGAACACCGCAATGGAATGGTGTGTCCGAGAGGAGAAATAGAACATTACTTGATATGGTTCGTTCTATGATGAGTCAGGCTACTCTACCTTACTCTTTTTGGGGATTTGCGCTGGAAACAGCTGCAAAGGTACTAAACCGAGTGCCATCCAAGGCAGTTTCAAAGACTCCATATGAGTTATGGTATGGGAAACAGCCGAGCTTGACATTTATTAAGATCTGGGGTTGCGAGGCTTATGTCAAAAAGCTCGCCTCTGGGAAACTAGAGAGCAGATCTGAGAAATTCATCTTTGTCGGTTACCCTAAAGAAACGAAGGGCTATTATTTCTACAATCCCAAAGAGAACAAAGTATTTGTTGCTCGGATGGCTATTTTTCTTGAGAAGGAGTTTCTTCTGCAAGAGGCCAGTGGGAGAGAAATAAAACTGGATGAGAATCTAGAGGAAGGACAAAGTAGTCAAGCACAGTTGGATGAGCCTGAGCCAGTAGAACAGGTTATTGTACAACCTGAGGCTCAGATATCACGGGAACCGCGAAGATCGGGAAGGATCCGTCGACAGCCTGAGCGCTATGACAGAGTCTACATCATTGATCATGATGAACCCCTCACTTATGCGGATGCGGTCAGTGGACCGGAATCAGCTAGATGGCTTGAAGCTATGCGAGCCGAGATGGACTCCATGTCAGATAACCAAGTTTGGGATTTGGTTGATCCGCCTCCGGGAGTAATCCCTATAGGCTGTAAATGGATCTTCAAGAAGAAGATTGACATGGATGGTAACGTGGTTACCTATAAAGGCAGGCTAGTTGCGAAAGGTTTCAAACAAATCTACGGGATAGATTATGATGAAACTTTCTTTCCTGTAGCCATGTTCAAGTCTATTCGGATTATTCTTGCGATAGCAGCATATTACGATTATGAGATCTGGCAAATGGATGTGAAGACCGCTTTCCTTAATGGAAAACTGGATGAGGATGTGTATATGACACAACCTGAAGGTTTCACTAATCCATCAGATCGTCATAAAATATGCAAGTTAAAGAAGTCCATTTATGGACTTAAGCAAGCATCTAGAAGCTGGAATATTCGTTTTGATGAATCCATCTGTGAATTTGGTTTCATCAAGAATGAAGATGACCCGTGTGTGTATAAGAGGTTTAGTGGGAGCGTGATTACTTTCCTAGTCCTCTACGTCGATGATATCTTGATCATTGGAAACGATATTCCTGAACTACATGCGGTTAAGGCATGGTTAAGAAAATGTAGATGAAAGATCTAGGAGAAGCAGCCTATGTATTAGGTGTGAATATCTACAGAGATAGATCTAAGAGGCTTCTCGGGCTGTGCCAAAGTACTTACATCGATAAAGTCCTGGAGAGATTCCATTTAGAGAATTCTAAAAGAGGATATCTTCCAGTCAGACATGGTCTGAATCTTTCAAAGAGTCAGTGTCCACAAACACAGACTGAGAAAGATGAAATGGACAATACGCCTTATGCTTCGGCTATTGGGTCCATTATGTATGCGATGTTATGTACTCGCCCAAACGTCGCTTACGGGTTAAGCGTGACCAGTCGATTCCAAAGTAATCCAGGTCAGGCAAACTGGATTGCTGTCAAGAACATTTTAAAATATCTTCGGAGGACCAAAGATATGTTCTTGGTGTATGGAGGTCAGGAAGAACTCAGTATTGAAGGATATACTAACGCTTCGTTCCAATCTGACCAAGATGATTTCCGATCGCAATCAGGCTATGTTTTTAGCTTGAATGGAGGAGCTGTGGTATGGAAAAGTTTCAAACAGTCTATCGTTGCTGATTCCACAACAGAAGCCGAGTATGTTGCAGCCTCGGAAGCATCCAAGGAGGCAGTGTGGATTCGTAAGTTCATTCAGGAACTTGGTGTTGTTCCTTCGAGTGCAGATCCTTTGGTTATCTTTTGTGATAACACTGGAGCAATCGCACAAGCAAAGGAACCACGGTCGCACCAGAAGTCCAAGCACATACAGAGACGGTTTCATTTGATCCGGGAGATCATTGATCGTGGTGAGATCAAAATCTGCAAGGTTCATACAGATGACAATCTGGCTGACCCGCTTACCAAGCCTCTGGCGCAGCAGAAGCATGAGAAGCACTGTAATAACATGGGTTTGAGATTTCTCAACCATTAGATTATGTGCAAGTGGGAGATTGTTGGGGTATGCCCTTAAGGCTAATGTTTGAGGCCTTGGGATTCTTTCAGTATCATGTATAAACTCTTATGTTTATAAAGGCAATGGTTATTATTCAGTTTGTTACATTGTCTGCTGCAATAAGTGTGCTTCTGAATAATGTCTCAATGCTGTTCAGCTTGGCTGACATGCTGTAATGTCCTTAGTCGAGATATCTTGGTGAACATGAGACAGCCTTGATATGATTGAGACTAATATGTGTTCTAATCTTATAGGATGCTTCGAGCATGGAATAAGATGTAGACTCATGGGTACATTGGATGTACTGGACAGACCCTACTAGGATATTCAATTGCTTGTCACAATGTGAATAATCCTTGTTTGCAACAAGTGGCACATGTCCTCTGACTTGAGATCACTTGTGTTTCTAAATGATGATTGTCATTGTTTTGAGGTAGTTCAATATCATTTGAAACATAATGGTTATAGACTATCTTGGATAATGATCATGAGTCAGGTTAGGACACTAGTGATAGATATAGGATTGCCGTCTCCTTGATTGGAGTGTGATGTTCTAAAGGGGCCCCTCTGAATGAGATGATTGAGAAAGTGTATGGCCATACCCAGGTGACTATGATCATCTGATCTAATCATGCTCATCATATTGGAGTTACAGGCTTGACACGCTTGTCCAATAAGAACATCCAGTGGCAAAGGAAACATGTATGCCTAGTGAAGTGGATTCACACTTGTGCTGTGGTTTGGGTGTAGTCTTAGAAGACTCTTTCCTTTATATCGGGAGACAGTGATGTGTTGCTAGATACCCCTCACTGATCGTGATAATGTAAGTTATCGTTACCGACATTTAAAGGAAACCCTTAGGGTCGCACAATTTGATGATATGGCTTACTTATGTCAGATCGTGTGGA
This sequence comes from Costus lasius, assembly GCA_027563935.2. Lineage (NCBI taxonomy): Eukaryota > Viridiplantae > Streptophyta > Magnoliopsida > Zingiberales > Costaceae > Costus > Costus lasius. Next base: position 55,627,265 of record CM050447.1, read on the forward strand.
CTGAATTGTTTTGGTTTAGTTTAAAGGAGTTTAAACTCTGATTGTAAGTGAGATCTGGTCTGATCATGTTTGATTGATTAGGGCTTGAGATCGGTAAGCTTCGATCGAGAGATTGGATGCTAGATCGGTGATATCGAGAGCATCGAGAGATGAACGGTTAGATCTTGAACCATTTGGTTTAATGAGATCTGAACCAATGTTGATTTGATTTGGTCTTTGAACCAAATGCATTGAACCGAATGAATTGAATCGGTTCACTTATGTGAACGCTTGATTCGAATGAGAGACGTTCGAAGGTAACGTGGGTAACGTGGGATTGAATGAGGACTTAGTGCTTTCTATTTTTAGAAAGGCGTTTTTCCTCCTTTGGTTAATTCCCCAACGTTTTCGAATGTGGGGTGACTCTCTCGCTCTCTCTCTCGCCGACTTGTGCTCTTGCGCTCGTCTTGGGTGATCTTCACGCCAAAGGAGAAGGTTCAATCAGCATAGAAGATTCATCTCTTCTCTTCAACACACACAAAAGGACACTTGGAGATCCTTGCTAGCACAAGGAGTCACAAGGAGTAGCCGACCACTCAACTTGTGTGCGTCATCTTTGGAGGAAAGCCTTATCGCCTTCTTCTTCCAAGCCGCCATCTAAGCAATGGCTATGGTATGATTCCATCTAAGATCTATGCAATTTTAAGTTGATCATATATGATGTATGCGATCCTTATGAAACCCTAATTCCGCTGCCGAAAAAGAAATTTACATCATATATGATGTATGCGATCTTTGGTCTTCTCTCGATAGCCCCGAAAAATTCCTTCGAATCAAGCCCAAGAATACAGAAATCGCCCTCTTTTCGCCCTAGTCGCGTTCTTCACGAAAATCGACCCTTGTAACTGCCTAATAATCTTGATTATATGCCTCAATCGAAGCCTTGGGCGGTTAGGAATGTTAATTGGGAATTTTTCCCAATTTTCTAGCATCTGGAGCGTCCAATTTGGTGGAAAACGGACGAACGGTCGCGAACAGCGTACGCAAACACGGCCGTGATGATGAACACGGCCAGGCCATGTCGGCTGCGATGAACTGCGGATAAGTGAACACGGGCGTGACGGCGAACACGGGCAAGCCGTGTTCGGTTCGGTGAGTTTCTGATAAATGAACACGGCCGTGTGTCTGGACACGGGCAAGCCGTGTTTGTCTCAAAAAATTCTGGAGCACCCGAACACGGGCGTGCGCACGGCGGTGACGAGTTCGGCCAAAGCTGGAATTTTTGTCGAACACGGCCGTGACGATAAGCACGGGCAGGCCGTGTTCTCCTCGTTACATGTAGATGCTGATGCCGCGATGAACACGGTCGTGACTATAAGCACGGGCAGGCCGTGTTCAGCATAGGAAGCTCCAAAAATTCTAAAATTTTGCCTGTCTGATGCTTGTAAAATGCTGATCCTTTCCCTAACTTCAAATCTCGAATAAACTTCACAAAAATAAATGATAATGACCTGTATTTCAAAAAGAAATGAAAAATAGTGAAGATTCTATACTTTATGAAAAAAAGGTATCAAATTGTGACATAAAATAGAAGTTAAGCCTCAAATGATGGTATAAATTAGACTCTAAATCATATAAAAATTACACCTATCAAAATATCACAGACTTAAAATTTTGCTTGTCCTCAAGCAAAACTAGTTAGAAACCAAAGGGTAATGAAAGGAGAATATTCTAAAGCTAAAGCACTTACTAAGTAGAATTACCATTACACCCAACCTTAACTTTAGAAGAAAAATGAGATACAATTAATACTGAAAACAGAAATCAATTCAATAGGTTGTACCTCAACATCTGAACAAGGATTAAGCACTATGCATACTACAACTAAACATTATTATTAATTCCTGCTGAAATAACCAAACTAATCAGAATTTACCAGGATGTATTTATTCTCAACATTATAGGTATGGAATCATGAATTATCATCGGTTGGCTCAAGATACTTCCTTGAACTAACTTGACACCTTGTGACGCGAAGGACAAACATTTGTGATGAATGTACCCCCGGTACTTAGTTAACAAGTAAATTCAGACTGTGTACACCACATAATGTACACAAACTCATTTCTTCACCCTAAAGTAGAAGAAAGCGGAGTTTTTCACTCTCCCCGACCCCTTCTTTTCATTTCATGACCCTTTATTCTCTCTTTTTTTTATGTCGTCGACAGTGCCAAGTGGAATGAAACCTTTGGATTCATCTGCACTTAGGTACCACTGCCCCTTTTTTAAAAAAAAAAATCCATGGTATCTCCTTTTTAGATGGGTCAATGAAAGGAATACAATAATGAAGTCATAGTATGGAATTATGCATTAAAACTAAATCAGAAGGAAAGGTTACCAATTGAATATCATTCATGCTACAGTAGAAATCATACTCAATTATAATCTACAAGTTAGGTAATAGTGTAAAAGTAAGTCAAAATAAGAAGCACTGTAACACAAGAAAAATCCATACTTTCATGCCACAATGGTAACTCAAACTAGCTTAATGATTCAGACAAGTTAAGGTAGCATAAGCATCACAGACTTAGAAGTTTGACGTAGTCACAAAATCAAAATATGAAAAACATCTAAGAAACTCAGTGCATGACATGTCACAAAATATATAATAAATAAAACACACTAGCCACGATAAAAACCACTAAACCACTAACACAAACAATAGTACTTACACAAGTACAAAAACTCATAAGCACGAACACAAACAAAAGAGGGAGAAACATCTAAGAAACTCAGTGCATGACACGTCACAAAATATATAATAAATAAAACACACTAGCCACGATAAAAACCACTAAACCACTAACACAAACAATAGTACTTACACAAGTACATAAACTCATAAGCACGAACACGAACAAAAGAGGAAGAAACCCTCTACTCACGGTAAAGAGCTGCATAGTCTCCTATGCAGTAAACAGTACATGATATAGCAGGAAACAGGAAAACAACTTACTAAGAGGCAAAATCACTGGGGGCCAAAGTTCATGCGCCGCAGCATCTCCTAAATAGCCTCATGATCCTCGGCCTGCACCTGGCCCTGACGGGCTAGCTCCTCCTCCATGTTAGTCAGGCGCCGTAGAAGATCTCGGATCTCATGGCGCGTCTCCTGCTGGTCCTCGCGAATCGCCTTGAGATAACCCTCGATGCTGGCATAAGTGTTCGCGGTGGAAGCGGAGGTAGATGGCTCGGCGTGCCTGAAGGTGTGGAAGGACGGAGAAGGTGGCGCAGTCTCCATCGGAGTGTCATCATCAAGTACCGGGAGCATGCACCAGTTCCGCCTCTCACGAATGGTAATACGAAGAGGGTTCGGCAGCGGCAGTGTGAAGTCACTATCACGGAAGAGAAGGCAATAGATATCGCCCTCGCGGGCGATCATCGATCATCTTCATCGAGAGACAAGACTCGATATCAATCTGCGAACTCCCCCTGGCCTGCGCCACCCCATGAAGGTCGACACTCATGGCAAGAGCGATCGGTGTGATAAGGCCGCCTAAGGCGACGACCCCCTTTTGCGCGGTGGCGAGCTTCTGCAGTTGTTTAACGAAATAAAATGCAGTATTAATTTTGAAAGAGTGTACCATCGCTCATAGGAAGAACACCTCGGAGGCTCGCACCATGCCGTCGCTCTCGCCCCGTGCAAATATAGTGTGCGCCAAGACCCGATGAATATAACGGAAACAAGGGTTACTGACGTAGCTTGCCCATGCTGTCCGAGATACAAAGGGGTGGTGCCCAGAAATCGCAGCCCAAAACTCATTATCACTATACTCGTCCGGAATGTGGCGAGTACCATCCACTGGGAATCCGATGATCTGATTAAGCTGCGAGAGGGTGAGAGTGCGCTCCTGGTTCCCCAATCAGAAAGAAATACATCCATCGTCATTATCATCGTGAATGTTGACAGCAACCTCAAGCGACGATAGGAACTCCAACGTGACCGGGATGTACGTCGGTGAAGCTATCTCAAAGAACCGCGTCCACCCGATGTTCTGGAACATCCAACAGACATCGTCGAATAATCCCAACGACGTAAGAGTCCCTCGATCAAGATACCGGGTAGTGATAACCCGTCTGGACTCAAGCAGCTCATAGCGCGCCTTCTGCGCAGGATCCCGGAAGATAATGCCGTCTTGGTTCGGCTCCTCCTCCACAGCGGGACGCTTGGAGGACTTCCACGCCATCACCTTCCTTCGACCAGACATGATGAAGAGAAAGCCGGAGAAAAACTGGTGGAGCTGAAGAGAAAACCAACTTTCGACTGAGAAATCCGGCGAGGTGGCGATGGAATCTGGCAAGGTAGGGGCGGCAGGGGCTGACGGCGGTGGCAAAAATGAAGCAGCAGCTGGAGATGGTAGAAGAGAGCCTAAGAAGGCAAAGGAGCAGTGGCGGCGGCCGAAAAAGAGAACTGGGAGCGGCTAAAAGGTTGGATCTCAGAACTAGGAGTGGAATTTCGCAAATCTGGAAAACTGGAGGTGCCAGAGGGTGAGGGGAACTGGCAGCCTTAAATAGGGAAGCTTCGAGACTAGCCGGCAGCGAGATCCGGCGAAAATCAGTGAAGATCATCTGTAGGCGGCGAAATCCGGCGATCAGGAAAAATCCACCCAGAAAAAGAGATCTGGGTGTCGCTGGGCGGCGAAAAAGGGCGGAGAATCATCGGGCAGTGGCGGAGAGAATTTCCGGCAAGGTAGGAGCGGTAGGGGCTGGAAGAATGGGTGGCGGCAGCGCTGGAAATGGGCGGAAACCCTAAGTTCCGCCGCCGCGCTCGTCTTATAATCGAAGACCCGTGATACAAACACGGGCGTGGTTAGGTGCATGGCACAGCCGTGTTTGCCTCGTCAAAAACGGGTGGTAAGTAAACACGCCCATGACGGAGAACATGGCGAGGCCGTGGTGGGCTCGGTGAAATCCCATGGACTCGAACACAGCCGTGCAGAGGAACACGCCCAAACCGTGATTGGTTCGGTGAAAATTCTCCAAAATTCGAGCACGACCGTGACCATGAACACGGCACGCCCGTGATGACTGCAGCAACATGCTGGATATCTGCGAGCTGAGCATGGCCGTGAAGGCACGCACGGCCAGGCCGTGTTCATCTCGTCAATTAGAAAAAATTCCCTAAAAATTGCCAAAAATTCCCAGGATTAATATGATGCTATTCAATGTATAAAACATGAAAAATCATGTCTAGAGTCATCACAAAAATTATCAAAACAAAAATAACAAACTAACTAAACAAACAACAACAACAACAAACAAAGTCTGTCTAACCATACAACACAAAAGATAAAGCCATGGGGTGCCTCCCATGCAGCGCTGGTTTTAGGTCTACAACTTGACCAATGAACATGCTTCAGTGCACATCAAATGGATCAGAGGCAGAAGAAAGAGCATGGAAATGCCCCTTTCTTCTTCGCCTAAATGTAACACCTATAGAGATAAGCAATAATAATAATAGGTGTACATAAGAAAATGTCCTGATGTCATGCAAAATAAAAAAGTTTTTAAATTCACTGTCTATCTTTCTGAAGAATAATAAATGTTCCTCTTCATCCCCATCATGAAAAATCGCGGTGCAACCAGAATCAGGGTCCGCATCAAACAAGTCATCCAGAGTGGTCCGGTCCTTCCTCATCAATGTGGCACCTGCTTGCATATCGGTGCAAAGGTGGGATGCAAGAAAATCCCACTTGGCCTTTGAACCATCGGCAAGCAGAGGTACTGTCTCGACATTACAGCAGGAGCCTGAAAAAGAAGAACCTGGCATATCAACAGATAAATAGAAATCCAAAATAGTATCACAAAAGTTCAGAGAAAGCTTCCCCTTCTTGACATCTATAACTGCTCTGGTGGTAGCTAGGAAAGAGTGACCCAAAATAAGAGGTAATCTGGAATTTTCGGACATATCCATGACTACGAAGTCGATAGGAACATAAAGTTCCCCGACTTTAATTGGGACATCCTCTACTATTCCCACTGGGCAGTGTATAGAGCCGTTCGCGAATTGGAGAGCTATAGGCGTGGGTTTCATGCCTCCCAGGTCTAGATTTTTGAATAGGGAGAGGGGCATGATACTCACACTGGCCCCCAAATCACAGAGCGCTCTCTCAATAGAAAAATTACTGATACTACAAGAAATAGAAAAACTGCCAAGGTCAGGAAGTTTTGTAGGCATCAGCGAGCTGTACTGTCCTGTCAATGCTTTAACTATTAGTGGTGGGCAGGAGACAGTTGGTAAATGAGGTAGTGAAGGAACTAGGACTTGCTCTTGTGTGACCTTTGACTCTATGGGCATTTTCTCATAATACTGGACATCTGAGCTTTGCTCTTCAGACTCTCCATCAAGCACTTCTCTAGGCATCATCTGAGGATCTTCCACTTGAGTTCCACTGCATGTAACAATCACGTTGCAGTGCTCCGTTGGATTTGCCTCGGGCTGAGAAGGAAGCTGCCCCAATGGCCTAGAGGTTGAAACTGCTTGCTGAGCAATCTGGTTCTCCAGCATCCTCGAGTGCGTGATCAATGAATCCACCTTTGAATTTGATTGCCCCACCGTAGAACTCAATTGCCTAATAGACTCGTCTACATCTTCATTTCACTTAGACTGAGTGGTGACGAAGTTCTCAAGCAATATTTCCAAATTGGACTTCTGTGGTTGGTTGAATTGTCGGGGTGGAAGTCCAGGTGGTGGCCTAAAGGATGCCTGAGGGAACTGATTGCTATTATTTCCCTGCTGCGCCTGATTTGTGAAGTTCTGGGGAATCGCCTGGTTCTGGTTATTCCGGTAGGAGAAGTTGGGATGATTTCTCCAACCGGAATTATAGGTGCTGGAAAATGGATCATTCTGTGGCCTCTGATTGAAATTGCCTATAGCGTGTACCTGATCTACAGACACATCAGAAGAAGAAGAAGGTGTCATTATCTGGCAGTTAGTAGCACCATGTCCCAAGTTACCACAAACTTCACATGTGATTGAATTTACAAACGATGTATTAAAATTCATTGAAGTTAGTTGAAGGGATAAGGAGTCAACCTTAGCCGTCAACGAACTCAACATGTCAAGATCATGCTTACCTCCTCCTCTTACCGGGATGTTTCTCTCACTCGTCCATTGGTAATGATTTAGAGTCATGTCCTCTATCAAATTCATGGCATCGTCAACGTTTTTGTTCATAAGCGCTCCGCCCGCGGCTGCATCTGAAGACAAACGAGTATTATATAAAAGACCATTATAAAAAGTATGTACAAGTACCCATTTTTTCAGTCTGTAATGTGGGCACAATCGTTGAAACTCCTTGAAACGGTCCCAGGCCTCATATAGCGACTCGCCTTCCCTCTGGCTAAAGTTTGTTATTTGGTTCCTCAATTGAGCCGTCTTGCTCGGCGGGAAGTATTTGGAGAGGAACACATGAGAAAGCTGATCCCATGTCGTGATGGAGCCTTGAGGAAGGGACTGTAGTCATACTCGTGCGCGGTCCCTAAGGGAAAAGGGAAAAAGACGTAAGTAGATTGCATCAGATGTTACCCCGTTTATCTTCAGGGTATCACAGTATTCTAAAAAAATTGATAAATGTAAGTTGGGGTCTTCCTGTGGTGAACCACTGAACTGGTTCTACTGAACCATATGCATAAGGGTCGGCTTTATCTCAAAGTTATTTGCTTCGACCGCCGGTCGAGCAATGCTAGAGTGCAGGCCCTGTACATTAGGTGCAGCAAAATCTCTGAGTGAGAGGTTCTAGTCCATTATAGTAGTCGGGTTCGGATGGGCTTCCTCAAGCTTTTGATCGTGAACTTTCCTCTGAGCTCTAAAGGTCCGTTCAATCTCGGGGTCTTCTGGCACTAGCTGACCTGTTCTAATGGTTCTTGGCATGCACAGGGCTAGCAGACCAAAGAATAATAATATAAGCTTGAAGAATGAAAGAAGACAAGAAATATGAACAAATCAAATAAAAGAAAAGAAAAGGCAAACAAAAACAAAAAAAAAATCTAGTCTATCAACTCAACTATTTAATCGATATTGACTACGCCTTGCTCCACGGCAATAGCACCAAAAACTTGATAGGATCCGCAAGTGCACGGACTATCGAAGTAGTAAATAACATCATTCCCACGGGGAGCAGGTGTCAAGTACCGACCTTTAGTGTCATTGAAAGCTAGATAATTCAAACTCAGAATTAAAGAATTACACTAAAACTAAATTATCTAAATTATCGAATCAAGAAATCGACGACCTTAAGGGAAAATTACAGTTTAGGAAGTGTTCGGAACTTCAGCTTTCACCTCGTTGAATTAATTAAATGCAAAACAATGAATCAAATTAAATTAGAAAATGGATCTCCTTCTCTCGAAGCTCAATCCGACAGTAAACAACTTAAGGCGATCATCCTATGGTACGGATTACCTTCTCTCGAAGCGCAATCCGGTGCCTACTTAAGCTAATTTCCTACTCTCGTAGCAAAACTAACTTAAGAAAGACCCAATGGGCTCTATGATGATCGTGAATCCTCGAGTGACGTTAAACGGCTCTCGCAATTCAAGTCACAAGTTTAAATGAGAACGATCGAGTGTTACGATTCACCTCTCAGTACTTCTCGTAACACTTAACACATACGAATGTTTGATCAGAACAATCATACGCAATAAGCACAACTCATTCAAATAAGTAAATTTACTTAAAATCACACTGAGATTCATAAAAGATGTTTTACATGTATAGACAAGTTCAACGGGCTACGCCCGAGTCCCGAACTAGGGTTTAAACCTAAAACATGCATCGTTTAACAATGAAAACCCAAGTAAAAATACTCGAAAAGAAGGGAAATCACAAATCTAGGGTAGGAGATGATAGATCTTTGGTCTTCTCTCGATAGCCCCAAAGAAAACCTTCTAATCAAGCCCAAGAATGCAGAAATCGCCCTCTTTTCGCCCTAGTCGCGTTCTTCACAAAAATTGACCCCTGTAACCGCCTAATAATCTCGATTATATGCCTCAATCAAAGCCTTGGGCGGTTAGGAATGTTAATTGGGAATTTTTCCCAATTTTCTGGCATCTGGAGCGTCTAATTTGGTGGAAAACGGACGAACGGTCGCGAACAGCGTACGCAAACACGGCCGTGATGATGAACACGGCCAGGCCGTGTCGGCTGCGATGAACTGCGGATAAGTGAACACGGGCGTGACGGCGAACATGAGCAAGCCGTGTTCAGTTTGGTGAGTTTCTAATAAATGAACACGACCGTGTGTCTAGACACGGGCAAGCCGTGTTTGTCTCGAAAAATTCTAGAGCACCCGAACACGAGCGTGCGCACGGTGTTGACGAGTTTGGCCAAAGCTGGAATTTCTGTCGAACACGGCTGTGACGGTAAGCACGGGCAAGCCGTGTTCTCCTCGTGTTCTCCTCGTTACATGTAGATGCTGATGCCGCGATGAACACGGCCGTGACTGTAAGCACGGGCAGGCCGTGTTCAGCATAGGAAGCTCCAAAAATTCTGAAATTTTGCCTGTCTGATGCTTGTAATATGCTGATCCTTTCCCTAACTTCAAATCTCAAATAAACTTCACAAAAATAAATGATAATGACCTGTATTTCATAAAGAAATGAAAAATAGTGAAGATTCTATACTTTATGGGAAAAAGGTATCAAATTGTGACATAAAATAGAAGTTAAGCCTCAAATGATGGTATAAATTAGACTCTAAATCCTATAAAAATTATACCTATCAATTTCCCATGTGGGATAATGAGCATAGGCGCCTATTCACAATTAAGTGTCATGGGTTCAAATCCCCGCAGACGCAATTAATTGTAAATTACGCCAAAGCTTATTAATTAGCCAAGAGAAAAATTCTCTTACCAATTAATAATTTTATTTTATTCATGTGACTAAAGTGCCAAGCCCAAACTTGTACCTAGACCCTTGTTTGACTCATTTTGACAACACAGGTCAACAGAGGTCAAACGTGGTCCACTAGAGTCAACTAGTGGTCAACAATGAACTAAAATAAAATATCATCTCCTCTATAAAAGTCTCAAAGCATCAGTTCCCCAAAAAGATCTGAATCACACAATGATTCGATCAGAGGCTAAACGATTAGTATGAGAACTCGAGTGTCAAGGTATGCGACCCTGTAGGTTCTTCAGACGTTGGCAGTGATGACTAAATCATCACAAGCAATGAGTGGCACTTAGCAGTACATCATTGCTACCCCAGTCATCAGAATGGTATCATGATCGACATCCCCTAAAACTGCGATAAAGTACAAGTGCAGCTTTGTCCTTTTGCCAACTGATGTCCAGATTGGGCAAGTGTGTCACACTTGTTAATCCCAATAATATGGCATGACACTCATAATCCTAAAAAGTGAGTACAGATCCGCAAGTGAGTTTTCCTCATAGGATTACTGATTTACAAACCTTACTTCGGCGATTAGAGGCTCAAGCATCCCCTTTAGGGTCATGCAGGCGAAGAGCACACACACGGTTAAGTAAGGAACTAGGGCATTCAGAGTAAGATTATTACAACTAGTAAGTCATCAAAGGGCTACCCCAAATCCTGATTCAAGAGTTAGCCTACAATATCCATGATGAATATACAAGTAATGTTCTTTAATAACACATACATTTGTAGATTTGAGCAGGAATTATAAAAGAAGGACAAGATCATAAGGTATTTCGTATGGATCATACAATGAACATGGTGAAATTGAGTGTAGTTGAAGACCTTCCTTACAAATTTATCCTTGAGGTGCTTACGCAAGTGCATATCTTCAATAATTTCATATGTGCAGCCCTCTTTCCTGCGTTGGCTTTCATTCTCCCAAGTTCAGTCGCTTCCTTTTCTCGTCTTTGATCTCCCCCCTTCTTTTTTTTGCTTCTCTTTGAAGGCTCTTATCTTCCTCTTCCTAGTGGGCTGCTGCCCCTTTCCAAGGTTTTGCCAGGTCTACATCAGCTGCTGCAATTTTCTAGTAGAAGAAGACTTTGCCGCATCTTCCCATACCCTGCAAACACTGCTGCTCTTATCCTTACAAAATCATGATTTCTTTTGCAGGTTTCTCCTCCCAAAGGCTGCTCTAGGGTCTCTGGATGATGGGGGAGAAAGGACTTAGTTGCCCTCTAGCTTTCCCTTAGGTTAGGTTAAAGAAACCTTGGTTAAAATTGCAGTTTCAAAATAGACGGGTCCGCGATCACGGGCGTGATTCTGGTCGTGACCCAGTCGTGATTGATCAGTTTCAGCTTCAGGCACAGATACAAATCATGGGCATGATTATGATCGTTACCTGGTCGTGATTCTCAACAGGAGCTCCAATAAATCTAAAAATCTCTAATTAGATTCTCCTTGAATTTGTAGGAATTCCTCCAGTCTCAAAAGTCCCAGAATTCACCCCTTTTGTGGTCATTTCGACCTGAAAATGTGAAAATGCCAAAAGTGGTGTAGATTCCATAGATGTATAGTAAATAAGGCAATAACGGGACATAAACACAGAAATAGAGATGATTTCGTTAGTAAAATCGTACATAAAATGTTATATAGATTTGTGTCAACAGTGGTTCTTGTGGCTTTCTTCTTGTTTGTATATTTTGTGCATTTTCCTTTAACACAATCTACACAAATACTAAGATCAATAAAATTCAAATAATGAAGGATATTATTCTTTTATCAATGCTTGTATCCTTTCTTTGGATATATGACCTAAATATTTATGCCACAAGCAAGCTGAACTTTCATCTATTAAACTTTGTTTAGTACCAATGAGATAATGAAAAATTAATAGAGTATCAACAAAAAAGATTATTAAGATTTAATTTGTATAAACCATCACAAAGAACACCAGAACCAATAAAATGATTATGCTTAAAGAAGCTACAACATCCATTTCCAAACTTAAAGGAGTATCCAATTGTATCAAGTTTTGATAAAGAAACCAAATTATGAGAATCAAAAGGAACATAAAGGGTTTGAAAAAGATCCAAATGATTTCCAGTATCTAAAATCAAACGATAAGTTCTGATGGCTTCAACTAGAGTTTTGATTCAATTTTTATTTGTGTTTATTCTTTGGGTCATAAGGAATCCCTGTATCGATTTGAAACATGAGTGGTATAACCAAAATCAATCCAATAAGTACTAAAAGAAACTTTTACCAAATTTGATTCAAACATACAAAAGCATGATGCTTACCTCCACTTTTGAACCATGCCTTACGTTTTAGGCAATATTTCTTATGATGCCCAAGCTTTCCACAAAAATGACAAACATTTTTCCTTTTAGATTTGGGTAGATGACTCAGTAACCTGCAATGGTCCTTTATTACCCTTTTTTACTCTTCTTTCTTAATTTATTTTTATCTCCTTGTTAGCCCATGAGATTAATTGAGTGGGTTTCTTGCTTTCTTAATCTTGCTTGCTCTTCAATATGCAATATTTACAATTTTGTCATATTCCATTATATTTTTGTTGTATTGTAATTTATTTGGAATGGATCATATTAAAGAGGCAAGGAGTTCATGATGAATGTCACATGGAGACTTTCATCAACTTTGATCCCATGGAACCCAATCTTGATGTTGTATTTTTTATCATTTCAGTAAGGTGCTCATGCATGGTATGAGCACTATCAAACTTCATGGTAGTTGATACACCATTTATATCCCAACAATTGATTTGTTAGCGAGCGATGTTAAAATGAGACATACTTTTTACTAATTCCATGAAAAGTTTTGCACTATTACTTTTAGAAATTATTGACTTGATGTTCTCTGCTATTGTCATTCACATAAACATTAAATTCATTCTATTTAATGTTTTCTAAGTATTATAGAAAGATATTTGTTATGCATTGCTAGAGTCAGTAATAATAACTAGCTTATTAATAGGTCCTGCAAGTGCATGGGCTATCAGTCGTGCAAACCTTAACTGAGATCATTATGCACATACTCGACATGATCAATAGCCTTTCGGTCCTACTGAAAATGCTTAACATGCATACCTCCTCGGTTTACATTGAATACGCATGAAACAACTCACACCTGATGAAAGTTACAAACGTAATAATAAGCACAATATAACATTCAAGCATAGAATCAACAAAGGGTTTCCCCACTGCCTAGTATAAGATTTAAGCTACCATATTCATGTTCACAATACAAGAGTTTTTCAAACACAAATTCATCCACAAAAAAATACGTACAAACGCGAGAAATCAACAATAGGGAACTTCGCTTAGACAAGAAAACAACAATGATGCTATCTCTTGGTTGGGGAAAGCTCTTGCGGTTGAAGTCCTACTCCTAGCTTTGTCATTCGGTGGTGGAGGAAACTGTCGCTCCCTCTTTTCTCCCCTTTTCTAGTCGCTGAGCCTGCTTCCATTTTCTTATCTTGCATGCCACGATGATGCCTTGTTTACCCTCCAAAGGTCCCTTTAGAGGGTTTATTGACTATAGGAAAGAAATTACCTAGCTGCCCTCTTCATTTTCTTCATTTTGGTCCAAGAAATTGGGGCTAAAATAGGGTTTTTGAAACAAGCAAAATTGCGATCACTGGCATGATTCTGATCATGACCCGGTCATGATCTTCTCGGCACTATTCTTTCACGCAGTACAGTGATATATCATGGTCATGATTCATGAGCTGGCCATGATTCGTACTAGAGGCTCCAAGTCTTCTAAAAATCCTTGGGTAGACTCTTCTCGATGTCGGGAGGCCTCCTATAACCTTAATGTTTTAAAACTTATATGCTTTTCAATACTTTTCCCCTAAAATACTAAAAATACCAAAAAGAGGTGTAGATTCCAAAGAGATAATGAAAATAAGGCTAATAAGGTGCAGAAACAATAGAATAGGGATGGCTTCAATGGTGAAATCACATAGAAAATGCTATATAATTTAGTGATATCACTTATTAGGTAAGAATACTAAATCAAAATCCAAATCACCTAAGTGAAACTAGACTTGTTTAGATTATTTAACAAAATTAAGCCTATTGAACTTTATAATAGATGAAACTTGCAAATAAAGAGAAACAAGAGCAAATACTACAAATAAATAAAATCCATATACATTAATGCTTTGAGTTTTAAAATAACCCCATAATACATATTCCGATGATAAAAATAAATGTGCATTGATGTTCTTCATTGAGTGATCCAACAATGTAATAGATAATTTCAATGCTTATTATTTTATAAACCACATAATTGGTAATTAAAGTATATTTCTATTAGGCATGATGGTAATCTTTAGTTGTACCAAATACATCTAACCAAATATGTCAATTAATCAATATCATGTTCATGATTATAAAATAATAAATCAACCTTTGAGTGATTATTAAATATTTTATAATTATTGAACTTCAATATACTCATTAATATTATATATATCATTATATTATCTTTTTAATGACATCACATAATAATGGGTCATTGAAAATTTAATTTGGCATCTATAGAAATATTCTAATTTAGTCACTTTCGTGACTAACAAATTATTCATAATATAGATTCCAAATTAAATTATAATATTATACAACTTAATAAAAGGTTTTTTTTTCATCTTTTACATTTTAAAAAAAGTATTTAAATATAACTATATATAATATTTTGTCCACAATGTTAATTACATTAACTATTATAAGGGAGTCATTAAAAAAAATATTCATGTAACTTAATTCATTATCTTTTAAATGTATTTATATATTATTATTTGTTGAATTTTACAAATGATAATATTTAAACCAATGAAATAAATTAATATGTCTCGGTTGGTTAATAAAACTTTAGAGACTACACTGTCACATAAAAAAAAAAAAAAAACCAAAACTCATTATTACATTGATTTCAATATATAACCACTTGTTTTCTTTGCTGCTCATAAGATATTGTGAGATCCATGCTGAGATTCATAAGCAATATCTTGTAGATAAGAAACAAAATTACACTGATTAATTGGAGCCAAAGTTGATATTATTTGTGTGATCATCCAATCTTTAAAAAAAAATAAAAAATGTTTCCCTAACACAAGAATGAGTATAGAGGAGCTTGATAGTGAGGAAGAGATCATCAATCATATTAGTTAGATACAATGAGAATGAAATTAAATGCAGGATGTAAACTTGAAATTAAGAAATATTTTCCTCTGTTACAAGTATCGTGATATTGGATCAAAGGGGCCAAAGCAAATGGAATTAAGTTGGAAGAAACTGATGTTTATTCTTGGACAACAGGAATTAATCCATGTTCTGAGCGAAAAAGAGAAATCAAATAGGGGAAGGGCTTGGTTGCTTGCACGCCCTCATGTTTGTTCGTCCTTCTCCTCCTTGTCCTTGTGCTCCTGCGAGGGCTCAGTGGCTGAGGTGGCCTTGGGGTCATTGGCATTTTGCTTGTCCATGGCGGCCTGCAGGACGTGATTGTAGCTGCCCTTCTCCATGAACAACTGCGCAAAGTGGTGCTTGCAGTAGAGGATGCCATCCAGCGCAGCGTAGGAAGAGGGCGTCAGAGTGCAGCCTCCCACTGAGCACTTGAAGCATGTCTTGTGGTATGACTCCCCTTCCATGGTCACCTGCACCTCATTATTATTTCTAATTATATATTATCTCTCCATGCATCACACAGTCAATGCAATATTATATGTAAGTATCTAATCTACATAGATATCAACTAGTTAAACCTTTTCCAAGGGATAAGCTGTCTTTTTGCAGGCAAAACATTTGTCTTGGGTTCCACAGAAGGCGGAGGAGATCTTGCTCGGTGCCCTAGGCTGCATATGCATGCTAACGATGATTGCTTCCACCTGCGGATCATGTATGCACATATATACATATACACTAGTAATTATCTGATTACCTCGTCGTTCCTGTCTCCAGATCTTGTGCCTGAGAAATAGAACCGCATTGATTAACGAATAGAAGCCAGGAATAATAGCCTCTTAATGGAAAGCAGAATGCGATGAGAGAAATGACCTGTAGGAAACTTTCTGGTGAAGGTGCCAGTCTCCTTAAAGAGCTGCTCAAAGTGAGGCTTGCAGTAGAGGACACCGTCCATGGAAGAGTAGTTGCACATCTAAGGATGGATCGGTGAATGAAAGGGAATTGAATCTGGATGAATAGAATAGAATAGAATAGAATAGGAGGAGGGGAGGTACGTACCGAGAGGGTGCCTTTGCAGTGACTGCACTTGAAGCAGGTCTTGTGATAGGTAACGCCATCTGCAGTGAGGAGATCGATGAAATGGACAGTCTTCTCGCATGCCTTGCACTTGTCCTGGGTGCCACTAAATGACATGATGCCCCAAGGAGCTGCTCGCTTCTTTCTCTTAAATCTTGATGCTGCGTCGTCCGTGCGAGCCAATTAATTGATCAAGTTTGTAGAGGCGAGAGATTAAAGCTTTCAAGCAGCAGCTGCACACGTACAGGAGCAATTATAGGAGAGCGCGAAACGGAGGGACGTTCGCTGCTTCCAATCCATTTGTTAGACCCAGTCAACGCATTAATTATTAACATTTTCCCCCACTAATTAATACACGACACATTTTCTTTTCCTATTTTATTAAGCTATCCATGCAACGTGGACAAAATAACAAAAAGTTATCTTTGTCAATGCATCTCCACTAGTGGTTGTTATCAAAATCAAAATCTTTATTACATTATAATTAAAGTAGACATTCCTCAACCTTATGCCCTAAGATTACTTATGTTAATTTTACTAGGTATTCTCTTGATTTTAATCTTTATATATTTCTTATTATATATTTTACTCATAATACTTCAATTGAATCGAGGGCAATACTTTTCTTTTTTGAGTTTTTTTTGTTTTTTCCTTTTTTAACAAATATGCAAGGCCATGTAAAAAACTTAAATATGCAATTTTGTCCACTGTGTTGGTAGCTGGTTTAAGCTAGATTGTCTAATTTATAATATACAGTTTAATTAAGTTATTTTATATTTTAGTTGCATTAACAAACTTAAATATGCAATTTAAGTTGCATCTCTATATTATAGATATGTTATTTTATTTAAATTTTGTAATCCAATTTAATTTAGTTTTATAATAGATGTATTGAAGGGTCATATTTTTGTTCCTTTTTTCCCTTATTTTTCCTCATTTTATCATTTTTTTTTTCTAAATTTTTCTAAATATTTTTCAAATTTTATTGTTTATTATACTTTTTTTGTAATTATATTGATTGAATATTTTTTGTATCGTGTCGTGCATAGTCCAATTCGTTTCTTTTAGCATCTACTTGTGCTCAAGCTGATCTGGCTTGGATGTGATGTCTAGATTGATTGAGGCTCTTTCATTTTAATCAAAATTTCTTATAAATATTAATTTTTGAATTTATTGCATAACAACTCGCTGCACCAATTTTTTGAGAAAATTTTTTAAGGAAGGTCTTATGATGTGGGTTGGATGATCATATTGTACTTTAACCCACTTTGCATGTTGTTATGAGTTTTGCTTTAGATTGTTGGGTAGAGATTTAACTTGTATGCAAGGATCCATGCGTAGGCAATACAGGGGAAGCTCTGCTGAAAAATTTTAGGAGTTAGGCATATGTGTTGCTCATGGCATGTTGTGTTGGTGCTTGATGTGGGGTGTTTGTAAGTCTGAACATTGTATTTTCTTTTTCTTTTCTTTTATTAATAAATTTCTTACTTGCCCTTGGTAAAATATATATATATATATATATATAAATATCTAAAATCAATATACACGATGTTTAGTCAAACACACACAAACATCTAAAGTTAATATACACATTGTTCAATTGACTTCAGATTTCATGTGTATTGACTGAACATCATGTATATTGAATTTAGATATTCATATATATTATGTTAGAAAACTTTTGGACACCGTCGTAGAACAAGACAATAACAAGTGAAGCACAAATCTCTTGTTCTATTAAGGAAATAGATAGAGATGTTAAGTATCTCTTACACCCTGTATAGCAGGACGAAAATAAGGGTGGAAAGGATGGAAAAGGTAAAAATCCACTGTATACCAATAAGGATGGAAATCAACGGATGGATTTACCCATAATTTTCCACTGTTTTTGTGATCCGCCTGAATTGGGCGGAAACATGTCTTACGCCCTTTTTCACGCCACTTTGCTCACCAGTCACGTTTCTTCCTTCCGCATTTCTTCCTTTCGCTTGCCAGCCGCGTCTTCTTCCCTCCGCTCACCAGCCGCATTTCTTCCTTCCGCTCGCTAGCCACTTCTTCCTTCCGCTCACCAGCCACGTCTTCTTCCCTCCGCTCACCAGCCACATCTTCTTCCCTCCGCTCGCCAGTCGCGTTTCTTCCTTCCGCTCACCAGCCACTGTCTTCTTTCCTCCTCTCACCATCGTCTTCCCCAAACGAGGCCTCCTCCATCGTCTTCCTCGCTGCTACGCTCGTCATCCACTAGCTGCTGGTCACCGCCGTCTTCTTCCCTCCGCTCACCATCGTCTTCCCCAAAACGAGGCTGTCTTCCTTGTTGCTCCACTCATTCTCCACTCGAAGCTCGTGGTTGGCGAGAGGCTGCTCGACATCTGCTCATCGCCCACTAGCTGCTGGTCACTCGTCTTCCCTACTTGCCCGCTGGTAGCCTCTTGCCACTGCTCGCCCATCACTCGTCGTCGGCTCGTCGTTGCTCGCCTGGGTCCGCACAACGCTCACCACTGCTCTCTCGCATCTGCCCGACGCTCACCGCCTGCCCGTCGCTTGTCGTCCGCACGACGCTCGCAACCACTCGCCACCTAGACGTCCGCTCGCTGCCACTGCATCTTTCATCGCCTTCCGTCTCCCCTCTTCCTGTTCCCGTTTGATCACGTGAAAATCACGTGATCAATTTTTCTATCCTCTGTTGTTTCCTTTCCTTTCTTTTTCCTGTCCCTCCTATTTCCCGTCCGTGCCGGTAAACATAGGCTTAATCTTCCTCTAATAACTATATTGCTAAATACAAAGTATTATATCAAATCAGAGGCATTCCTCGGTTAAACTTCCAAGATCCTGAATTATTCCTAATTTATTTTAGGTTTATCTTTTAACACTCCCCCTTAAATATAAAATTCTAAACAAAATTACATGTGCATCCTACATGTCTTCTTCAGTCTTCAAAATTAACTCGAGCTTCTCTAGAAGAGGTTTTTCTTCTGTCTTGCATCCTATCAGATTTGCCAACACGTAATTACTATCAAATCCATGAGCTTCAGGAGTGTTTCTGAATTCTTTCATCTTTACTCTGACTTGGAAATAATCATCAATTTTTGCCTCATTTTCCATCTTAACAAGTTGTTGACGCATCTTTTCTCGCTCCATTTTGACTTTCTTCTTTTTTGCATCGAGATAGTTCTATCTTGGTTTGTTGATTTCATCTGTTATGCTTGTAAATTTTCTTTCTTTATATTTTTTAAAAATCTTTTGTTCGTACTGAGCAGTCATAAAATCAGTTTTAATTTCACGCTTCAACGTTCTCCTTTTTTAATGTTAAAATATTTAATTTTTAACAAACCTGTTATAAGCTTTTTTTTTTTTTTTTTCAGCTAATATTTTCCTTTGAATGAATGAATTTAGACTTTGATTTTGACATTGAATTGATTTTTCTTTCACCCAACCATCTCTTTCTTTTCTTTTCTCAATGCCATCATTTGCTCTTTTCTCAATGTCATCATTACCTGTCATATATCTTTTCGAAATTACATCTCCTCTCTTCGTTTCTTCAAAGCTTTCTCTCATTTGAATCTCTCGTCCTTTCCTCTACAGCCGTTCAATTTTTCTATTCAAAACTTTTTTCTCACAGATATTTCAACACATCACATCAACCTCTATTCTTATTCTCCCACAATATTTACCTAAATTATGGATTTGGTTTTCGGCATTTTTTCACCGAGATTTCACCTTGTTGTCGATGGCTCCGAGATTTCTTACGGCAGCGGTAATCTTCTAGTGAAGATTTTTCTCATCGATTTCAGAGATAAGGTATGTGATATGGTGTTTCCCCTTTTTTTTTTCTTTCGTTGTTATTTTTGGCAGCAACACTCTGACAAGTGCGAGATCTCTTTTCTCGGCTGCCTCATTAAGGTTTTTTTCTCTCTCTATATGACCCGACTTTCTTCCTTGTCAGGTCTTTCTTTAACTAAACTCTCTTTTCCTTGTGATGGTCCCTTTTGTAATTGGACTTTCTCCTTGTGCTTGCAGTAGCACTCTTCAAGCTCAAGGAGACAAACTCATAAACTCGTCGGCGATTTCAAACATCCTATATCCTAAACTTTTGGACGCCGTCAAAGAATAAGGCAATAACAAATTAAACACAAATCTCTTACTCTTTTAAGGAAATAGATTTACAAGTCTTATGTAGAAATGTTAAACATCTCTTAATCCGAGGCATTCCTTGATTAAATTTTTAAGATTTTTAGTTATCCTTAATTTATTTTTTTTCAGATTTATCTTTCAACGTATTGAGTGAGATTTTATGTATATTGACTTGTATTAGAATTTATATTTTACATCAAAATTCCTGTTTTTGAAGATTAGGAACATTTTTTTTCCAATTTTTGCTTCGGCTACGCCGACATTTTCAAAAGCACTCAATCGCAAGTCTCTGCATTGCGAGGATGCAGTGTTACGCATCGCACATCTTGGCTTGCGGTGAACATTTTTATTGTTGTGGTTATTGTGTAATGCATTTATTTTACCTCAGCCAATACTCGCAACTGATTATTTCTTCAGTTGCAGCTTTTTTTTCTTCCTGCGTTTACTTTTACCCTCGCCCGATTGCCTCCGGCTGTGGTGGCGTGGAGAGCAGCAGTAGGCCTCCTCCGCCGTGACAAACCAAGTCGATCGCGGTCACATTTCGCTCCTCGCATTTACTCCCCCTTTTCCTCAGTCCTCGCTACGTGATTCATGATGGATTGATGGCTAACATCTGCACGTTCCTCTCCACCTTTCAAAATGACAATGATGCTCGTACTTTCTCAAGTCAACATTTAATGCCCAAGAATTCAATGCAGGGAATTACTTTCTCATTTGGAGCAAGCTCTGCATCGCTGCAGTTGCGGTTCCGCCATTCAAAGCTGCCATTTCCGTCGCTGTTCAAGTGTTCATCCTTTAACCTCTGTCTATATACCCTGCGTCTTAAAGGCGCTTTCTCCCTTCTCTCCTCGACGTCTCCATAGCGGACGACACAACTAGATCTCAAGTGAACGAGGATTGACTACTGAAGGCGATGGGAAGGGCGCCTTGTTGCGACAAGTCCGGGTTGAAGAAAGGGCCGTGGACGCCGGAGGAGGACAAGATTTTGCTTGATTATGTGCAGTCCTACGGCCACGGGAGCTGGCGTTCCCTCCCCAAGCGTGCAGGTCTCTGTTCTGCAGTCATTTGTTTGGTTTTCTGCTTGCGGGTGTAAAACCAGGGCCGAATCGAGCGGGTGCAGGTCTGCTACGGTGCGGGAAAAGCTGTCGGCTGCGATGGACCAACTATCTGAGGCCGGACATCAAGCGCGGCCCCTTCAACCCCCAAGAACAGCAATTCATCGTCCAACTCCACGCCATTGTCGGCAACAAGTAAACTAGACCGCCATATCTGTCGTCTCTTTAAATATTTCCAGTCGTGTCGTGTTATTCATGCAAGCGCACAGCTGCTGACTCAAACCTCATGCGTATAGGTGGTCAACCATAGCGGCGCAGCTGCCGGGGCGCACGGACAACGAGATCAAGAACTTCTGGAACAGCCACCTAAAGAAGCGCCTCCGTCGCCCGGCCACCTCTGCTTCTGCCACGGCCCGCCACACGGCCCAGTGGGAGAGTGCCCGCCTCGAGACCGAGGCCCGCCTTTCCCGGGGCTCCGTCATCCTCCCCGAGTGCGACTTCTTCCTCCGCATCTGGAACTCCGAGGTAGGTGACGCCTTCCGCAAGAAGAACGTGGGCCCCGACGCTGCATGGGATTCACCTTGGTCGTCGACGGCGGTGAAGGCGGAAATGGAGAGCAAGAGCTGCGTCCATGCGGGAGCATTGGGCGTAGACGACTCGTCGGCTTCCAATGACCTGGCGGACAACGTGTCCGTTGACGAATCGTATCAGTTGTATCTGGACTTCTCCGGCGGCGGGGAGCAGGAGATGGGCGTGTTTGGCGGCCAAATTATGGGATTATCCTCGGTTTTCTGCGGCGATCCTGTCGTCGAGGCCTGCTTGGACACCGCTTCAGGTGAACAAATTATATGCCCGAATTGACGGAAGGCCTGATCTGAGTCAATTTGGAAAATTCCTTACGTGTGATCAATTATTAGAGTATATTGGTTTACTTCTATCTGTGTTTTTCATTATATACGATATAATTACTTGCTCATGTTAAAAATTATATATAATAATAATAATAATAATAATAATAATAATAATAATAATAATTTTGAGTATGTTGCATGGAGGTGTGCCTTTTCTACTCAATTTCAAACTCTCTTTGGATTTGGAAGAAACGATGGTCAATATACTTTGACCTGTAGAATTTGTCATCCGTTATATTGGCGATACATATTAGCATCATGCTAACGTGCACCGCACCTCTATGACTACACGCACTCACGCTAGCATCCAATGGTTCGAAAAAAGTTTTGCCGTTGGTACCCAACTGCTGAACAGTGGCAGCAGAGTACCCGGCTGTCTCACAGCATTTCACGAGTACAAGAGTTCACGAAATGGCATGCCTCCCTAAATTTCACGAAATCTAGGGTTTCATTTTACGAATCTATGTCATAATTTTTTTGGCTGGCGGTTGAGTACCCTGCTGCCACAATTTTTTCTCAAACTCATAGGTTGGCTCCTTGAATTTTTTTTTTTTTTCAAATTATGTGGCTATTGTAACTACGTAAGCCCTAACGTGTAGAATTTCTAATTTATGATGCATGATAATTAATAAGGTCAAAGTAAGTTAAAACTATAGCTATATATGGTCATTGAAATTTGACTTTTACATAGGTTGACCTAGTTCAAAGTAATTACATTATAAAGAATCCTTATTGAGTACACATAAACAAGACAAATGCGATTAGTGTAAGCTTCCAAGCAACTAGGGACTTTGACATATCTAGAAAACTAGATGGACTAGTTCGGCAAAGAGCTTGTTGTCGTAGAATATCTATTTCTTTCTTTTGGATGTAGCTAAGGTGCTCTTGGTTTGAGTTGGTAGCAAATGAATTTACAAGTTGGGTAGTTCAAGAGTTGCACTGCATCACTAACTTCCACATATTTAGGCTTGATGTTATACCTCCCATACTGGATTAGACTAGTACGGTATAATGTGAATTAGGGAGAAAAGGGCTGCGCAGGGACATGTGTTTCAGTCAAAGGGAGGGGTCAGCCTTCATCCGTTCATGAATCTTGAAGCTACCTTAACCACGCGAATCTCAAAGCATCACTATAATAACCTTAACCTGGGTTACTGCTTCTATGGTTAAATATTTCAAAACAGCAAAAACCCTTTATGCTTCATCTTCTCGACTTCCCGCCGGCATAGATATCCTAAAACCCTTCCTTCCCTTCCTTTTCCCGACTTCCCGCCAGCACAGACGAGAGCGTGGTCGAAATCCCAAAACTCTTCATCGATTTTTCCCTCCCTATCGCTAGAAAAGAGCACTCTTTCATCTTCTCCCATCGGCGACTACTCCCTCCTTTCCGTTTGGTGCTCCTCCTCCCAAGTTTTCTTCCTCCGAGTGCCCATTCTAGCTTCGCAGACTCTGCTTCCTTGTACAGGTAACGTCCTCCCCGCCTCCTTTGTGTTGGCAACAGTTTTCGCATTTAGATAGCAAGATATCTATTTCCCATTGTAAATGCAATCTTCTTCAATTTTGTTATCTCTTTTATTCCAATTTTTCTCTACATGCGGAAGTTAGTAGTTATTCCAAATTTTATGTTGTAGAACTCATATTTCGTTGAAGTCAAAATTTGATTGCATAGGATATGAAGGTTTATTAAACTTCTTTGTGTTAGCTTCGTTGTTCCTGATTATGTTAGTTATTTGCCCTAATTTGAATTTCTAGAAATTATAATCACTATTGTGGCTAAGAAGACTCTTAGACAATATAGAGAAGGGTATGGAGAAGGGTGAGGAGCTAAAGACATGCAATGATCTACTTGGATGAGAGTTGTTAGAAGAAGAACAAGATATGGTATCTCAACCTAAGTATGCCCCAAATGAAGTAAAGTTGATAAGAATATATATGAAGTATCATGTGAAATCTATATTCAATGTTTCAATTGGGGTGAAATCTATATGATGAATATGTGAAATATTAACAGGAAGATGATGACACTATAACATATGTATCAATGAAAGTTGAGAACACCGAGGAGGATTCTACAAGAAATGAGAACACTGAAACGTCATCTATTGTCCTAACAATCAGTATAACTTTTTATGGTGAAACTGAAGCATATGATTTTTATAATGAATAAGCAAAAAGATTGAGATTTAGTATTAAGAAATATCACGTGGAATATAGGAAAGATGAGAGTTTAAGATTTCATAAATTTGTTTGTAGTAAACAAGGGTTGAGGCAAATGCATGAAACCCAAAGAATCAAGAAACCTCAACTTGAGACAAGAACTAACTATATGGCTCGGGTTGAATTCAAAATTGACTTGAATAAGGTTTGAACCTTATCAAAAGTGGAGATTAATCATAACCATCCGATGATATCACCAAATAAGGTCCATATGCTTAGATCGCATAGAAAGATTCTACCTTTTCAGCGTGCTTTTATAGATCAAATGACAGAGTCTGGTATAAAAGCCCATCATGTTTATAATTATTTTCAGTATGAGATAAACAATAATAAAGTTAGGTTTATAAGAGACGATAGCACAAACTATATTAAAAAATATAGAAAGAAAACATTGGATGATAAAGAAATGTGTGGTATACTTAAGTATTTGAAGGAATGTCGATTAGCTGATCCTTCATTTTTTTATGCTATTGAAGCTCACGAAATAGGAGAGATTGCAAACTTTTTTTAGGCAGATGGTAGATCTATTATAGATTATGCATATTTTGGCGATGTAATATGTTTTGATACCATATTTCAGATAAATGAGTATAATATGCCATTTGCTCCTATTATTGGCTTGAATCACCACAAGCAAACAATTGTTCTTAGTGCTGCTTTATTATATGATGAGTCTGTTGATTCTTTTATTTGGTTATTTGAGACCTTCTTACAAGCAATGTCCGGACGGCCTCATCTCACCATATTCATAGATCAATCAGCTGCTATATCAAAAGCTATACAAATTGTGATGCCAATTACAGCCCATCAACTTTGCCTAGGGCACATATTTCAAAATGCAGCTATGCAACTGTCTTAGGTGATTCACATGTTTCCTAGATTTGTCCAAGATTTCAAACACTGTATTTATGAGAATTGCACTGTTGAAATATTTAAAAAACTATGGGAGGATCTATTAAATAAATATAATCTACGTGATAATTC
Organism: Costus lasius; assembly: GCA_027563935.2. Classification (NCBI taxonomy): domain Eukaryota; kingdom Viridiplantae; phylum Streptophyta; class Magnoliopsida; order Zingiberales; family Costaceae; genus Costus; species Costus lasius. The sequence continues at coordinate 55,652,756 of CM050447.1, forward strand.
GTGGATCATTAATTTTTACCATCTTCGTGACAAATGGGTCGCATGCTATCGGGTTGAGACATTCTCTGCTGATATGACCACCACACAACATAGTGAGAGCATGAATGCTCACTTTAAGAGATTTTTTAGGAAAAAACTATCTATGTTTGAATTCTTGGATCAATATGATAAGACTCTTAAATTTTTCCATGAGAAAGAAACCAAATCTGACTTCAAGAGTAGGAATAGTACACCAATTTGCGGTTTTTGAGAATATTTTAAAGGAAGTTGCTGCGGTCTACACTAGAATAATCTATGAGGAGATGGCTGACCAATTTATGAATCATGTAGATTAGTGTGTAGATTCAATGAGTGTTGATTGTGATTCTAATGTAAAGACATATATATTAATCTCTGCTGGCATGCCTAGATCTGAAGTCATGACTTACAACTCTTCTTCCATTATTATGAATTGCACATGCAAATTATTTGAGCGAACAGGAATTTTGTGTAGGCATGCTTTCAAGGTATTAACTGTTAACAATGTGTGTTTACTACCCCCAACATTATATATTGAAAAGGTGAACAAAGTATGTAAGAGATGGCAATGGTTCGAATATTTGTCCACCTACCATTGATGGGAATGAAAAAGAGATCTTAACTTTCATGTATAAGCGCATATGTCAGAAACAATATTATCTTGCAACACTAAGTCAACATTTCAGGCAAGCCCTTGAGAAGATTGAAATAGCCATTGATAAATTGAGGGTACATGTGCAGGACATACTGCATGTTGATCAGCAAGGTGAGGATGCAGATAATGACAATAATGATCTTGTTCCAGATATAAATATCACCATAAAGACCCCGGCTATCAAGAAAGGTCCAATAGAGAAAAGGAAGAAAAATGTCCTAGAAAAATGACCCAAAAAGACTGGTGCATCATAGGCAAATACAAGTAGTGGGTGATTTATATAGCCTTCTATTCCCATGCCTCCTATGCATCCATTTGCTGCTACTGGATATGTACTTACATTATCAATAATCTGAAATTTTATACATTTTTAATAATACTAATGTTGTACTTGTAATTTGTGTTCAGGCTCATGTTCTCATGCCTTCTACACATCCATTTGCTGCTACACATGTATACAATTGTTCCTTATATTATATTTTTGTAGATTTTTACCAATACTAATGTTCTACTTATAATATGTTAACAAACAGATATTCTCATGCCTCCTACACATCTATATCCATTTGCTGCTACCGGATATGTATGCTATTGTACATAATATACAATTTTAGAGATTTTGACCAATACTAATGTTCTACTATTGTAATATAGACACCTGCACCAAGTTAACAGATTTCTCCAGAAATGCAATTCCCGTATATTGCTATGATGATGTGAACAACTTCTTATTACGTAAGTATGTTTACTTGATCTATACAATAATGATATGCCCTTAAAAGTTGGTAGTAAACTCATTTTCCATCCTAAAGTGTTCTGATGTAGGTTCTTGCAACGCTCCGCCACAGTTTGATCCCAATTTGCCACATAATTTATAGTAGCTAATGATTCTATTATGAGACAATGTGTACCATTCTTGTAATTTGATTTTATGCAATTTTGTAGTTGCCGCTTATACAATATGTTTATAGAGATTGAGTTTATGTTGTTTATACAATTTGTATTTATATTGGTTGAGTTTATGCTATTTATACAATTTGTATTTATATAGGTTGAGTTTATGCTGTTTATACAATTTATGTTTTATACAGGTTGAGTTTATATTATAAAGTACAATGCCCTAAAAAGTTTGTAGAATCTAACAGATTATAGTAGAATGCCCTTAAAAGTTCGTAGAATCTAGTACAGAACAAAGTAGAATGCAACAAAAAGTTCATAGAATTTGACCGAATATAGTAGAATGCCCTTAAAAGTTCATAGAATGTACAGATTATAGTAGAATGCCCTTAAAAGTTCATAGAATATGTATAGATTATAGTAGAATGCAATAAAAAGTTCGTAGAATCTGACCGAATATAGTAGAATGCTCTTAAAAGTTCATAGAATCTGTACATATTATAGTAGAATACCCTTAAAAGTTCATAGAATCTATACAGATTATAGTAGAATGCAACAAAAAGTTCATAGAATCTGACCGAATATAGTAGAATACCTTTAAAAGTTTGTAGAATCTGTACATATTATAGTATAATACCCTTAAAAGTTTGTAGAATCTGTATAGATTATAGTAGAATGCAACAAAAACGTTCGTAGAATCTGATCGAATATAGTAGAATGCCCTTAAAAGTTTGTAGAATGCAACACATTTTCGTAGAATGCAACTCATATTCTAGTAGAATCAGACAGAATATAGTAGAATACTAGTAATACATCCAAATATGGTAATATATCCAAATATGCTAATACATCGAATTCAAAAGTCTTAATGGTCAAATCAGAATTATACAATAAGCATATTATACTACTCAGTCTACATCATCATCTAAACCACTCTCCTCATCAAAGTTGCCCTCATCCATGGGATGATCTGGATCTTCCTCCTCTTCGGAACCAAGATCGTCGGGGCAGGTGCAACCTTCTAGGGGGAATTTCTACACATTCCTCACAGAAATGTAGATCATCTCTAACAGGGGCCCCTGGCGGAACACCTCTACAGACAGAGCCTGGAATCCAGAGTCGTGAGAATAGGACCGAAATCCCTGTATGCTGGGGTCCTTGCCCTGCGATTAAGAGCTAGCCCCAAATGTAGAAGGTGGTGGTGGTGCAGAATCTGGTGGCACAGGAGTGTCATTGTCTACGACTAATGGGGGAATCTTCCAATTTAATTGATTGCAGACTGTTATCCGATCCTTGTTTGGCTGGCAGTGTTGGAGAATTCAGCCCAAAAATCAAATGAAACATATTACCTTCACGGACAATCATCCACATGGCCGCGCATGACTCTAAATCGATCCAGTGACTACCTCAAGGAGTCTCAAATCCATCAGGGTTCATGCCCAAGGATAATACAATAGGAGTTATAAGACCCCATGGCACGATAGCACCCTTCTTGGCGCGTGCAACCTTATCAAATTGCTTAGCCACAAAGAAGGCTACATCGACTTTATAACTATGAAGCATTGCCCATTAAAAGAAAAGTTCAGATTGATGAATCATACCAATGCTCTCGGCACGGCCGAAGACGGTATACGCGAGAACTCTGTAGACGTAGCGCAGGCAGGGGTTGGAAAGACTACTGGCGTGCGTATTCTTTGGGGAGAATCTGAACTTTGGTGAAATCTGATAACAAAATGCATGCAGCGAGGAATGTCGACGACACTGAGAAATTCACCGTAAAGGTTTCGGGAGGTCGACACCGACACAAAGGTTCCGTTCCGTTGGGAAGTTGAGGAGACAAAGCATGAAGGGTTTCCGCTCTTTCGAAAGTTGTTAACCCTAGAAGTAGTAACCCAGGTTAATGGTATTATAGTGATGCTTTGAGATTCGTGTGATTAAGGTAGCTTTAAGATTCATGAAGACGTGATGGCTAATCCCTTCCTTTGATTGAAATGTAGGATCCTTGCGCAGGCCTTTTCTCCGTGAATTAGGGCACAGAAGATAGGGTGATGTGCTGATGCATATGACACATTAGGATATAAGTCTGATCATGCGATCGCCAGAGGCTTCGGCCACTCTTGACCCCTCAACCTACGGACAGAGAAAGGAGGGATTAGAAGGTTTTAGAATACGAGAGGCAAACCATGAAGGGAGCAACCGCGGCTTCCTTGCTGGAGTTTCTTGCTTGGATTCGGTACAGGGAGAGATAGAAAGGAGAAGGGCTTAACCGGGGCACTTGTTCGATACGTCACCTGCACACAAGTAATGCGTGAAGGAACAGAGCAAAAAGCATGAGGAACGAAAGGGAAAGGAAGATTGTTAGCCGGTTGCAGGGTTCTTGGTTCGGAGACAAGAGAGAGGGATTGGTCCTTGCGTCGCCAGGAGAAAGCAGGGAGAAGGGAAGAGAGGAGCAGGAAGCTGGCTGCTCTTCTCGTTTCAGCCAGGATGGGGCGGACGATGTTCGTGCGACGCCGAGAGTCAGGGAAAACAGGGCAAGGCGGAGCATCCATGTAGCTATTATCTCCTATAATTTTTTCATGAAAGTTGTGAAAGTAGAATTGTAGGTACATTAACTCTATATTTAAAGTATTAGTTATAATATCTCACATAAAATTTAAATAACTATGTATTTCTTAATACAATTACTTAAAATGTCTCGAGTTATAATCGATGATTCATTATCATAGTCAAACTTGAACTAAGGATATGACTAGAGAGCCATTGCCAATTATATAATACCTATTGATCATAGTGATGAGTTGATCAACTTCTATGTAATGTAAGAAGAAGTGATATGAGGATGCACTTACCTAATATTGCTATGGATAATATCAAATGTGATCCTCCAAGGCGCTATATTACCGGAATAGAAATATAAGGCTAGGTACATAATTTGTCTTCATCACTTAAATGTATTAAAAGGACGGTTTACTAGTCCAAATCTTACATTGTTAGTCTATATATCATTCATTTAGTAACTTGTATACTTTGATCAAAAAGACGTCTAATTAAGACAATAAATTAACCAACCTCTTCATGACCCGGTACTAGATTAGACAAAGGATTAGCAAGGTAAGTTGGTGATAAATCACAAAGATCAGCTAGGGAAAAGAACGGCACATCCACCGCTACACTAGTATGTACTAGTAGCATGACTCCATCTGTTGCTGGCTTACAAGCCACTCCAATTCCAAATTCCAAATTCAATTCCTACTTTCAAATTCCAATTCAAATGCCGGCAAGGCGTGAACCAAAGCCACACGATGAGCGCGAAGCTCGTTGACTGTCGGGGCTTTCAAGGCAAGCAAAGGAGGAAGAGCCAAAGCCACCTACTTCTATCTCTCTGTCCCCTTCTTCAAGCTAAACTGTTTTGTTCATTCTTCAGGGATTTTTTCATGTTAAATATTTTTACCTATTATGACTAGTTATTATTACAATAACGTTTAGGGATCACATAGTAAAGTTTAGGGATTTAAGATGGCAATATGCTTGGCTAGCCAGTCCATTCCCCCACATAACATCACAATTATTCATCTAAAAAAAATAAGTTAAAATCATGAGTTATTTGTTCTCTATCTTAATTGAATAGTTCTTATAAACTTTACTTACTATTACCTTCACTATAACAAGTGTATCAATACAAAAGACTTTATTTAACAATTCAGTTTGTAAAATATATTCTGAAACAAAGCTAGCAATATGAGAGTATACAACTACTAAATCAAACAATTGAATAGCAAAATAATTGTTACTATTATCATGTATCTATATCATTACAAGTTTGGTCCTCTTATTCAATAATTATTAAAAGATTTATTATTTATTAATTTAGTTACTAACATACCACTAACTAATGAAGCTCTCCATGTGGCTCAAGGATTGGACATCGGGCAATAAGAAAGTATATGATCACATTAGCCACATCAAAAAAACCTACCTATAGTAGCATGCTAGTTGACATTATATGATTATATATAGTTTAAAATAATATTATATGATTATATATTACTTATCATACGGCGTCAATATATAGTTTAAAATAATACATAAATAAGTATTAAAAGAATTACACCATTTATAATAAACTATATAACTAATATGAATGAACAATGGTTCTAATCTATCATAAATAAATAATTTAGGGATTATAAATTGAAATTAATTATTTTTTTGCTTATTAATAAAAATTATTTTTTAATGATATATCTTAATTAGACAAACATGATCAACTATTGATTCCCAAATAAACCTAAGATGAAATGGATACATTGAATAATGACATACTATGCAGATAGCATAATCACACACTAAGCTATTCATATTGTGAGGTCAAAAACTGTTACATTAAGAAAATGTAATATGATCATTTTCAAATTCACCTTAAATTAATAAGGCTTTTTGTTTAATGGGTTCTGGCTTCCAATGAGCGTAAGCACTCATTGTTAATTACCCCTAGAGTCAAGAACCTTTGATTAAGAGATCTATATTATGAAATAAAATACAAGACTAAACAATATTATTCATAAATGTTGTGAGAATACATGACTTAACATGGTATATGAGCGATGAAAGCAAAGAGTTTTATCAATTTAGACAGCTTATATTCGTTAAAAAATTTAATCTTGTGACGGCTTATGAGACAATATCCGGCCTGGGTAACACAATGTCATATTGAGAAACTATGCCCCGATGATAAATATCGACGTACGCACCTCCCAATTAATATTCCATCATAATGCATCAAGACATGTTGGATATTTGAATTTGGAAGATTATCCAGCCTTGGTGGCATGTTAGATGATTTGAGTTTGAAAAATTACCCGGCCTTGCGGCGTGTTGGATAATTTGAATTTGGGAAAATATCCGACCTTGCGGCTTATTGGATATTTAAATTTGAGAAAATTATCCGGCCTTGCAGCTTGTTGGATAATTTAATTTGGAAAATTACCCGGTCTTGTGACTTGTTGGATAATTTGAATTTGGGAAAAATATCTGGCCTTGTGGCTTATTGGATATTTAAATTTGAGAAAATTATCCAGCCTTGCGGCGTGTTGGATAATTTGATTTTGAAAAAATTATCCGGCCTTGCGGCGTATTGGATAATTTATTTTTGAAAAATTACCCGGTCTTGCGGCGTGTTGGACAATTTGATTTTGAAAATTGCCCGGCCTTACGACGTGTTGGATAATTTAATTTTAAAAATTATACTTAGCCTTAACGAACATGACGTTATACTGAGGAGTTACGTCCCGACGGTAAACATCGACGTACGCATTTTCCAAACAATACTTCATCGCAATACGCCATGGCTTTCAGTATTATATTTGTTGAATATCTAACTGAGAATTATGTTTTGGAATCCGTGACTTGAGTTGAGTTTGAGTGATGCTGGTATTTATGCTCAGCTTTAATAGCTCATGAATATTTAAAGTGGACATGTGTTTGGCTCTAATGATTCGTGAGCATTTAGATTTTTTTATTGATGTGTAGTTATTCGTTTGACCTTACTTTAACCTCGTACTTCAAATGTTAGATTGTTATTAAATCTTGTTTGGTTTTGGCTTGGATTTATACTTTGGGTATGCACTTGGGCTTAAATTCATGTTTGATGAGCATGTGAAATTGAATTTTGGACTGAATCTAGGCTCAAAACTTAGTCAACATGGGTTGAGGCTAGGGTAAAACATGATTGTGGCAAATCTAGTATTTCAACTGAACTTAGCTGAAACTCGGTAGGGCAGTCTGATCAAAGTAAATATCATGCCCACGTGTTAGTTAACTTGGAGATTGCTGGGTTGGATCGAATTAATGTGGCTGGGTCCAATTGGCCATATTAGATCAGATTAATCATCATCACAAACTAGACTGAGGGTGCGTTTGGGATTGTAGGATAGTTTGTGTAGTGTAGGTGGTAAAAAAGTGCTGTCTTGTAAAATTTTTAACTGCTTTTACCGTAGGTTGTGAAAGTGCTTGAGAAAAAATATAATATAAAATATACCAGGGACAAGACAAATTTGTCTCATCCCATCTTTCCTCTCCCACGTTCTCAATCTATCCCCACTCTCTCTCTTCCTTTCTCTCCCTCACCCGCTCCTGCACACATCTCTCGCGTTTCTTCCCCCTCTCGTATTTTTCTTCCGCCGCTCACCCTTCCGTCGATTTCATCGAGCACTACCGTCCGGCGACGTTGCTGCCTCTTGGGGTGCGTTTGGGATTGGTCAGGAAGTTGGCCTCCTCCATAGCGGAGTCTCCTCCGCCGACCACTGCAATGGGGCGCTTCCGGAAGAGAGTAGGGCTGAGAAGCGCCAGTGGGGCAGCGAAGAGGGCAGCCAGGAGGAGTTCAACGAGAAGCGGAGCCGTACCGAAGATGAGGACGCTCCGACTCTTTAACCTTCCCCTCTGCCTACTAGCTCCTCCTGGGATAAAACCTGGCGCTCCAGCGATCGCGTCGACGTCTGGGTCGTCGCTGGCGATGCCGGTGGCGTTCGGATCTATTTCCCTCTCCGGGCGATCGAGAGAGATGGAGGACGCGATTCACCCGAGAAATGCCGCGAGTCACGTCGCCGGCGTAGCGAGAGGCGCCGCCTTCCTATCGGCAGCAAAGGCACACTCCCCTCAAGCCCGAATAGGGCTGAGAAGCGCCAGTGGGGCAGCGAAGAGGGCAGCCAGGAGGAGTTCAACGAGAAGCGGAGCCGTGCCGAAGATGAGGACGCTCCGACTCTTCAACGCGAACGTTGCTCCGCACCCACGCGAACCACAGCCCGAGGTTGTAGGCCGAGCCGGGTGAAAAACACCCGGTCAACAACGGTCAACGCGAATAAGCAGGCACTATTTGCCCTCGGCGCCAAACAAAAATGACTTATTTGACCGACGCCCTGCTTGACCGGCTGCTCCGCCTACACTCCCAAACGCACCCTGAATATCATGTGCCCTAGGTAATATTTGCCACTTGCTACGAACCCTCTTTCTTCCCTTTTCCAGGTCACGCCAAGCATTAGTGGCATTTCTATCCTTTTCTAGATTATGGGAGATCTCACTGGTATCGAATGAAATGGCGAGGCGACGATTCAGTGGTTTTTCCATGGGCATCGAAGGAAGAAATGGCATCAAAGGTTGTTGATGGCGCTAGAGGCGAATGGTGTTCGTCTGTAGCTAGAAACAACAACAATCATAAACTTGTTGCGGCGCCGTTCCAGGTGGCGATAACCTTCATCAGCAGCGTCCGAGCTGAAGAAGACAAGGCGGTATTAGGGCCAGAAAATAATGACTACACGAGGCGATGCTAGGGCTGGCAGAAGTGTTGATTTTGGGTAAAGAGAAGCCTGCCACAGTTGAGGTGTTGCTGGCGACAGCGAAGACAGACAGGATGATGGCTGGCGATTGTTGCAGAGGGCGTCGGTGACTGCTATCGGGATGGTTGCTGGCGGCAGTAGCTAGGAGTGGCGGCGATTGTTGAGGAACTGGTCTAGGGTAGATCTGCTGATGGCGCACGTCGACGACATCAGAGGGAATAGCATCAACGATTGCCGAGGAGATGGCGTCGACAGTAGGGTGGGTCTGGCTCATCGTTGCTGTAGATGGCGAAACAGGAGGTTTTGCAAATGGTGGAGCGGTAATTTCCGCCGAGCAATTCAAAGGAGGTCGGAGCCGTTGCCGCGATTCGTCCAACAGTGTGAGGACGCACTCTGCACCGCGCATCGCCCGATGGCGGCTTACGCGTGTGATTTTGGCTTCAAGATTTGTGACCAACCGGCGATCCGTCGAGGGTAAATTGGGTCGGGTTCAGTAGAGCGGATCGGATCCGCTGATGTTGGATCTACCTTGGGCTTTGAATTAGAGCTTCGGCTAGGGTTCAATGCCGCACTTTGTTGGCTGAAATTGGAAGTCGGCGAATGTCACTCAATTCGGTTTGGAGTTCAACTTCGATACCGCAATTTGTTGGCTGGATTGGAAGTCAGCGACATTGAAGTAAGGTTCTCTTCCTTTTATTTTCTCTTTTTTTTATTATGTGTCATCAAGCATTACGGTCTTGGTTCTTCTGCAGTATTTTGTCGAAGAACATCCATCATCCATTGTTCAGCTAGCCTCTGGAATTTTAAAGATAATCTTCCTTCTGGTGGAGAATAGGTACTGATGTTTTATATTTTTTTTTGTCTTCATGCGAATTTCATGGCTTGGTCCCATTGATTTTACCATCCCTCCACAACTCAACATGTTCTCTCTTTTTTTTTTAAAGGTTTCTGTAGCTCCTCAACCAAAATTGAGTATTTCTGCTTCAGTGGCATAGTGGTAGATTTTTCTTCTAGCGAACTAGGTAATCAATCTTTATCAATTTGAAGACATGTATTTATCCTCCTTTTTTTTGTTTCTGATCACCTCTCTTAATTCAGTTTTTTTTTATTTCAGTTTGAATTAAAAGCCAGGCAAAGCTTCTGTATATTTTCTCCACGACACTTGTAACAAGTTACAAACTTCGGCTCAGAGAATTTTTCTGTGCTGAACCTAGTTTGACGCCCAGTTCCAAAGGAAGTTAAAAAGAGGAAACATGTATTTGCCTCTAAATGCCTTCCTCCTTTGTATATTTTTTTTGAAGCTCTCCCCCTTGGTCCCCCTCTATTTTTGTCTCTCAATTCTGGATTTTTTATGTTGGTTCCGAATTCTTCCGCCGCTTCTTTCTCTCTCTTTTTTTTAGTTTTCCCCTTTTCTCAATTTCATTTTTTTTGCCTTCTGTCGAGAGATTTCTTTTTTTAGCCGCTTCTTCTTCTATTTTTATTGTCGAGGGATCTGCAGTGCCTACCCTTCTTCCATATTTTTGTTGCCGTGAGATTTATCCTAGCACCCTCAACCTTCGCTACCCTCTATTTTTTTTATCTCCATGTCTCCCTTTTCTCTCCGCTCTTTTTATCCTGCTAGACAAAACCCTCTATTGTTGTATCATCATCGCTCTCCAGTTCTTCCTTGCTTCTTTCTTTTATTTACGCCTCTCTTTTTCACCCTCCTCTCTTTTATTCTCTCGCACCACTCTTGGGGGGGTGTTTCACATGATGCAATTAGGCATCATGGTTCCTAAAACAATAAAGTAAAATAGAACAACAATCCTAATTACTTGGGAGTACAGAAATAAAACAACATTAAAACATTATTTCTAATTACTGGGGGTTGAACATGATGCAAGTAGCACATCATGGTTACTGCAGAAATAAAACAACATTAAAACATTATTTCTAATTACTTGGGGGCTAAACATGATGCAAGTAGCGCATCATGGTTACTATAGGGGGGGTGGTTGAACATGTTGCAAGTAGCGCGTTACTACAAAAATAAAACATACTCCCTTTTTTACCTTTCTCTTCTCCAATCAAGCAGTCTCGTAGCAGCGTTCTCTCCTTCTTTTCTTTTTGCAAGCCTATCAGCACTATTCTCTCGATGATCTCTCTTTAGTCACCCAGCCTTCACTTATATAAGCCTCCAGCCACCTTCTTTTGAATTATTTCCTTGTACTCGCTTTAATTGCCCCGCACTCTTTTTCCATTTGATTTCTCTTTTGTCAATTGCTACCTCTATTTCTTTCCCTTTTAGTTGCGATTGTTTTCCTTATTTGTTGGCTATCATCAATTGTCAGCTGACGCCTATCTAGCTAAAGCTTTCCTTTTATTTTTTTTGTGCTGCTGATTTTCTATTTTCTCTTTAACAACTACTATTGATTCTCCAACTTTCCTTCTAAAATTGTCTTATTATTTTTTTTGCTGAGTCCTTTAGTTGATTTTTTTTTGCTCTATGCGTTCTTTTCCTTTCCCTTTGGAGTGCTGACTTCCTATTTCTATTATTGGCGCATGCCAAATTTTTTTCTCCTTTCCTTTCTTTTAGCTTCAGATTTTTTTTTCTCCTTTCCTTTTTTAGCTTGCTGTTGACGTGTGATTATGTGTGATTATATTGATGTGCTTGTTGACTCAGGTCCAAGCTCAATTCATTTAATCGGCAATCCGCATGGCTGAAGCAATATATAGGCTATGTCCCAAAGTAAGACCAGCTTTCCATTTAAGGTGGACTTTACTCTTAAATTATAGAATGTAATTCGTACAGATAATATGGGGCCAATTATATTGATAAAGGTATTACAATCACCATCCATGTGGTCCAGGTTACGGAGTCTATTCTTTGCAAGCCTCCCTTGTTTTCTATTGCTGCGTTCTTTTATTTTACATGTAGTCAAAATTAATTTTGACTATTCTTTTCTATGTACACGTAATTAATGGTTCAACAAATGCCCCCCGACGGATTTTGTATAAGCCACAAGCACGTACAAATTCGTCGGAAAAATGTCTTTGCTTTCGATTTTAACACCTTTTAGATATACCTCATCTTCTAAGCTTTGTTTAAGGCATAACAATAATCTTGGAATCTCTTTAGTGAGGAAATGGCAAAGCTCATAGAAGAAAGTGTCTTGTAACTTCAGAGCTGCAGGAGGAAGGCAATGGTATAACAATTACCAAAGCAAAAGAAAAGGACCTGTTTGAATTGGTTCATAAGTCTTAAATTGGCTTCTCTGGAGGAACTACAAGAAAAATCACGGGATGAATGCATGAAGGTTGATGATGAGATCAAGGGACAGAGGGTTGTACTCATGGAAATTGTCCAAATGTTGTTGGCTCACTGTACTTGAATACCATGTCTCTCATGTTAAGACTTGTATTTGTGGGTCCACATCTGAGTCTTTTATTGATAATTTCTTTTGTAGAACTTTGATATGAGTTTCACTTCTTCTCTCCTTCTTTTGTTATTGCTAGTTTGAGAAGTATTAATTGTGACTCTACAAGTTTCTTGTAAACACGGGTAGTTGATGTGGCTCCTTTTTTTTTAAGGCCAGCTATTATGACTTGTATGGTGTCATATCTAAGTTGTCAAATATCTTGTTCAACAGGTTTGCACATGTGGTATTGAGGAGGGTGGGTGGGCCATCTATGCTATAAACTTGATTGACGATAGTGCAACCACTAAATTTTGCCAATGTCTTATTAAGCCATCAAAGACTTTGTTGTTGTGTCAATTCATCATTTTTATTATTGATTTTGGTATCATCAGACTTGTCAAAGTAACGATGCCCCATTGTGATTTGGCATTTATAGTGACATCTTTGTTTTCCCTGGGTAATTCATCTTGTTTATCTCTGATCTTCAATAATTATGAATCCCTCAGCTTGAACTTAGCTTGTTTTGAATACATGGCACGACATATCACTTCTCAAAAAGCCTCTATTTCTCAAGAGTTCTAGATCTTTCATAATAAGATGACATGAACTTGTAAGATTTGACATCTCTTGTTCATACACTTCAATAATCCATAAGAAGAAGTTGTCCAATATGTTGATGATAACCTGAGATGCATGTAAAAGTTGTTAATATTTAGCACTTGAGTTGCACCATCTTGCAATATGGTCAAACATTGACTCATCTTCAATTTTTTCAATATTCATCGGGTTTGTGATTGTAACCAAAAGTCTCGATCTTTGCTTCTTAATGAATAACATCACTCAATGATGGACCTCGAGAAGTTTCGTGTAAGTATACATGCATGAAGGATCAAAAGTGGTTTTACTTGAAACTCCTTTAGCAATATGAAGGGCTTTGAGAGTTGAACGTAAGTTGTCATTGTGATGCAGAGAGAGTTAAGATGGGTGACTGAGCTTGTAGAGGATTAAACATTCGAAATGGGTGAATAGGCCTTTGGGCCAGACATTCAAAATGGGTGAATGGCCGTTGGGCGAAACATTCAGATTTGAGTGAACGGTTCATGGGACCAAATGTTCAAAATTGGGATGAACATGTCGTGGGACCAAATGTTCATAATTTGGATAAACGGCCCGTTGGGCCAAGCATTTAGAATTTGGGTGAACGAGCCATTGGGCCGAATGTTCAAAATTTGGTGAACGAGCCGTTGTGCTAAATATTCAAAATTTGGTGAATGAGTCATGAGACCAAACATTCGAGATTTGAATGAACGGGTCGTGAGACCAAACGTTCAGAATTTGGGCGAATGGGTCATGGGACAAAGCATTCGAGATTTGGATGAACAAGTCGTGGGACCAAACGTTCAGAATTTGGTGAACGAGCCATTGGGCCAAACATTCAGAATTTGGTGAATGGGTCGTGGGACCAAGCATTCAAGATTTGGATGAACGGGTTGTAGGACCAAACGTTCAGAATTTGGTGAACGAGCAGTCGAGCCAAACGTTTAGAATTTGGTAAATGGGTCATGGGACCAAGCATTCGAGATTTGAATGAATGGGTCATGAAACCAAACGTTCAGAATTTGGGCGAATGGGTCGTGGGACCAAGCATTCGAGATTTGAATAAATGGGTAATGGGACTAAATGTTTAAAATTTGGTGAATGAACTGTTGGGCCAAACGTTCAGAATTTGGTAAATGAGCTGCTGGGCCAAACAATCAGAATTTTTGGACGAGCCTTTGTGGCTTATGGAATTTGGAGTTTGAAGTTTGACATATATTTGACCTTTACAGCTTATGGACATTTGAAATTTGAGCAAATATTCTGTCTTCATGACTTATGAATATTTGAATTTCAATCTTAGCATGTAGTTATTTCTTTGCACACATTGTCGTATTGAGGATCTACGCCCTGATAATAAGTATCGACGCACGCATCTCCCAAACAATACAACACCATAATGCACTAAAACTCTACATTTTGACATCGTCAAATATTCATAGTAGTTTCCCTTGAGAAGCAGTAGGTCTCCAAAATTTGAGTTTTAAGTAGCAGAATGCTCATTTCGGATCTTAGGTACATGATTTCATGTGAACTTTGAGGAGATGTTGCCTTCTTTTTTTTGGTAAGAATTTCTTTGTGAGCCCTTTGTTATTAGGAATCTTGCATTTGATTTATTTTTGATCCGTTAAATCTCTTGATGACATGATGAGGTAGTGTCAAGGGTGACTAGGCGAGAATCTTTAGCCTTGTGGCATTAACCATTTTAGAAAAAAAAACATTCAAAGCGATCAGTCAAAACATAGCCCAAGCCAAAATGCCCCCTTATTTGAGACTGCATGCTTTATCATCTCTTCTCTTCGTTGGAAGGATAAGATAAGTCCTTGACCTTCAATAATTTTGCATGATACATTTAAGATCTGATATCTTAATATTTCATTCGTTTGAGAAGCTTTCAATTTTTGGCAAATTGAGAGCTTTAAACGACCTTGATGTCTTCTGATCCTACTATGAATGGACATGAATCAGTTTTAGCTCGTGTAAGGAGCTTACAGTTATTGGCAAACTGCCAGCCATAAACGGACTTGATGTCTTCGATCCTACTGCCGTTTGATTGGGATCAATTTGGTTGCTCGTATGAGAAGCATACAGTTTTTAGCAAACTGCCAGCTATGAACAGACTTGATATTTTCGATCCTACTGCCGTTGATTAGGATCAATTTGATTGCTCGTGTAAGGAGCATACAGTTTTTAGCAAACTGTCAGCTATGAACGGACTTGACATTTTTGATCTTACTGCCATTTGATTAGGATCAATTTGGTTGCTCGTATGAGGAGTATACAATTTTTAGCAAACTATCAGCTATGAACGGACTTGACATTTTCGATCCTACTGCTGTTTGATTAGAATCAATTTGATTGCTCGTGTAAGGAGCATACAGTTTTTAGTAAACTATCAGCTATGAATGGACTTGACATTTTTGATCCTACTGCCGTTTGATTAGGATCAATTTGATTGCTCGTGTGTAAACTATCAGCTATGAATGGACTTGACATTTTTGATCCTACTGCCGTTTGATTAGGATCAATTTGATTGCTCGTGTGAGGAGCATACAATTTTTAGCAAACTATCAGCTATGAACGGACTTGACATTTTCGATTCTATTGTTGTTTGATTAGGATCAATGTGGTTGCTCATTAGCAAACTGTCAGCCATAAATGGAATTGAAATTTGTGATCTTATCACCATTCGAATAAGATCAAAATTTTGCCCATGTTAGGAGCTTACAATTGGCAAATTGCCAGCCATAAACGGACTTGACATTTTCGATCCTACTGCCGTTTGATTAGGATCAATTTGATTTCTCGATCGGGGTGTCATTCAATACTTGCTTTGACAGAGTTATTTTTTCTGACTTGTATTGTCTCTCCACCCAGTCCTTGAACACATAGTAGTCTTCTATCGTGTGCCCTAGTATGCGATGGTAAGGACAAAAGTTAGGATCGTCGGTCTCGTCAACCTCTTCAGGGTGTTTTGACTCTGGTAGTTGCAAATCATTTTTCAGAGCATCTCTAAAAATTTTCATTATTTTCTCCCTCTTGAAAGGGTAAACTTTATTTTTCTTTTCTTCGAGGGTCACTAGCTTGCCTCGACTATTTTCGCCAAGCGTCGGCACCTTTTCATCTCGAGGTACACTTGTATTATGAACCTCCACCCTTTTGCCCCTGTTAGCGACACTTGTATAAGCAACCTTAGAATCGTTTCTCTTTGGTTCCTCCCTTTTGAATTTTGGATTTTGCATGTTTGAAAAGGTCTGAGGGTTTGTTCGCTCAAGTTTTTCCACTTGGGTAATCAACTCTTGAAATGTAGAAATATTATTTGTACAAAGAAATGGGGCCATCCAGTTATCAATGTTGCCGATCAACAGCCCCATGGCCTGGACTTGCTCTAATGATTGTTCACATTTTATGCTCAAATTTCTCCATCTCATAATGTAATTAAGGACAGTTTCATCCTTTTTCCTCTTCATGTTTGCCAAGTCTACAATCATAACTTTATCGCTTACTGAAGCGAATTTCATCCGAAAGGCCTCCGCCATATCAGCCCAAGTTTTGATGACTTTATTTTCCGAGGAGTAATACCACTTGAAGGCAACTCCAGAAAGGCTTTGTGGAAATTGCAGAAGCAATAAAGCATCGTTCCTCCCGGTATTCCCACAGGTCGCAATAAAGTGAGCCAGATGTTGATTAGGGTTCCCTATCCCATTGAACATTTTGAAATGTGGTACAATATACCCCTTAGGATAAGGTATATCATCGTATGCAGAGAGATAAGGTCTCCCTCGTCTCTTCTTCGGAACAATTTTGCCCCCTTTCAGGTGCTTCAGCTGATCCATCACCAACTCTTGTACTTCCTTTCTGGTCAAAGTAACAACGTCATCATTTGATCGAGCAGGTAACGAAGATGTTGTTGGAGTATTATTTTATTCTCGTGATAACTGTTCTTGACGTGACATCATCTCGTGTCCTTGCCAAGACATTGGTCACTTCTTCGAATTTTGCCATGAGGATGTTCATGTCCTGATCTCTCTTTTTAAGTTGCCTCTTGAGATCAGTGATAACTTCATCTCGATGATGAATAGGATTGAATGGTGGCGAAGTAGTCATGACAGGCTCTTCCTCTTTCTCTTCCAAGATTTCTTGCCGTAAGGAGGCAGTTCCTGCTTCATATCGTCGAGCAGGCTCCTGGATTACAACAGAAGCTAACCTTTTACCCTTGATTTTCTTCGACAGATTTTGAAGAGTTTCTTCTTTAGAATCAGAGCTAGCCTCCCGCGTGTGCTCTACCATCCGCACCGTGTGGGTTGTATAACCCCTCGTCTCTTCGTGGTTCATCTTGGAGTGCCTCTCCTTCCTTTTCATAGCCTTTTGAGCCTTTTTATAGGCCTCATAAACCCTCTAAGATATCAACTTTTGAACAATGATATTTCTAGGTTTTGGGTGCGACTTATTTTGCACATTAGTTCGCAATCGTAGTCCTTCCACCAAATTGGAGTTTTTCTAAACTGACAAAAGTGGTGCAAACTTGTTTGTCACTAGAGTTTTTGTTTTGGAAACAAAGTGATTATGCTTCATAGGGGTTAAGCGACCTTGTTTGAAGAGTCTAGCTCTCTTCTTCCTCAAAGCTTGTCATTCCTGCTTCTTCATTCTTTTATGATTTGAGAACACAATTTGGTGAATTTTGTCCCCATTAATAGTGAACGACAGATCTTCTTCTTCTTCATTGAATGTGCCCCCATTAACAGTAACTGAGATTCTTCCTTTCTTGCAACAGACTTCTTCTTCTTTTTCAGGGAAGTCACACTATTGACGCCTAGAGTAACCTTTCCCTTGCCCTTGGTGTTTTCAGAGTCCTTGAATGGCACATAAATGAATTCGGCTACATCCAGGATGCAACCAAATTTTATGTCTCACATGGTGTCCATCACCTCCTCCATGAAGATGTTCATTTTGCTTGCCATCTCAGAAAATTGCTGCGCAGAGCAAGAGAAGTATAAGAACAAGGAAGTGAATTTTTTTTTTGTGTCACATAATATAAATCTCAAAGATGAAAGGAGAAGCCAGCCCCATCGGGCATGCCAGAATTTGTTGGGTCAAAATGTGTTACATTAAAAAATGTAATATGACCATTTTCAAATTCACCTTAAATTAATAAGGCTTTTTGTTTAATGGGTTCTGGCTTCCAATGAGCGCAAGTGCTCATTGTTAATTACCCCTAAAATTAGGGCACATTTGATTAAGAGATCTGTACTGTAGAGTAAAATGAAAGGATCAGAAGACTAAACAATTTTATTAATAAACATTATCAAAATACATAATTTTACATGATACGTAAGCGATGAAAGCAAAGAGTCTTTATTAATTTGAATAGCTTTATGCTTGTCAAATGTTTAGTCTTGCAACGACTTATTAGGCATTTGAACTTTAGATAATATCCAGCCTCGGCTGCACAATGTTATATTGAGGAGCTACGCCCCGATGGTAAACATCGACGTACGCACCTCCTAAATAATGTTCCATCGTAATGCATTAAGGCATTGGATATTGAATTTGGAAGATCATCCGGCCTTGACGGCATGTTGGATTATTTGAGTTTGAAAAATTACCCGGCCTTGCGGCGTGTTGGATAATTTGAATTTGGGAAAATATCCGGTCTTGCTACTTGTTGGATATTTAAATTTGAAAAAATTATCCGACCTTGCAGCTTGCTGGATAATTTGAATTTGAAAAAATATCTGGTCTTGCGGCTTGTTGGATATTGAAATTTAAGATAAATTATCCGGCCTTGCGGCGTATTGGATAATTTGATTTTAAAAAATTTATCTGACCTTGCGGCGTATTGGATAATTTATTTTTGAAAAATTATCTGGCCTTGCGGCGTGTTGGATAATTTGATTTTTAGAAAATTACCCAGCCTTACGGCGTGTTGAATAATTTTAATTTTGAAAATTACCCGGTCTTGCGACATATTGGATAATTTGAATTTGAGGAAATTACCTGGCCTTGCAGCGTGTTGGATAATTTGAATTTGGAAGATCATTCGGCCTTGACGGCATGTTGGATGATTTGGGAAAATTATCCGGCCTTACAGTGTATTGGATAATTTGATTTTAAAAAAAATTATTCAGCCTTGCGGGGTATTGGACAATTTATTTTTGAAAAATTATCCGGCCTTGCGGCGTGTTGGATAATTTGATTTTTAAAAAATTACACCGCCTTATGGCATGTTGGATAATTTGAATTTTGAAAATTACCCAGCCTTGCGGCGTATTGGATAATTTGAATTTGAGGAAATTACCCGGCCTTGCGGCGTGTTAGATAATTTGAATTTGGAGGATCATTCGGCCTTGACAGCGTGTTGGATAATTTGAGTTTGAAAAATTACGCAGCCTTGCGGCGTGTTGGATAATATGAATTCTGGGAAAATATCTAGCCTTACGGCTTGTTGGATATTTAAATTTGAGAAAACTATCCAGCTTTGTTTAGTAACCATGATGCGCTACTTGCCAACCCCCCAAGTAATTAGGATAATATTTTAATGTTGTTTTAATGTTTCTGTAGTAATCGTGATGCGTTACTTGCATCATGTTCAACCCCCCCAAGTTATTAGGAGTAATGTTTTAATGTTGTTTTAATGTTTTTGTAGTAACCATGATGCACTACTTGCATCATGTTCAACTGCCCCAATCTGAATTGATGTAAAAAAAAGAGAGAAAGGAGAAGAGAAAAAGAGAAGAGAGTGATGCGAGGAGGCTGGTTGATTAAAGAAGAGAAAGTCTAGGTTGATTGAAGAGAAAGAGAGTTTCTTGAACTAACAAAAAAAAAAGGGAGAAGTGAGGCGAAAGGATAGATAAAGCAGAGGTGTTACGTTTAAAAAAAGAGAGAGAGAAGACTGCTTGAGTAAAAAGAAAGAGAGATTTCTTCTTGGCTTCGTAGATTGTTGAGAATCGAGAAAACAGAACATCAAATGTGTAAATCGAAGAGCCAAAAAAACTCAGAATCAGAAGAATCCGAAAAAAAAAAAACGAGCAAATACCTGTTTGAGTTCCCTGTTGCTACTACTCATAAATTCTCCAAACTCTTGCTTCTCTTTTTCACACTGCTGCTTGTAGCGTTGAGGAAGCAGAGAGTTCCAAAATATAAGGGAGACGAATTTGCTGCAAAAAAAAAAATATATCATCAAAATCCATCAGGAAATACCATAAGAAAGAAGGAAGTCTCTCCAGAGGAAACCTACTACTGTATTCTTGAGAAAATAAGAGAGAGCAGAGTGAAATCAATACCGGAAACACTGATGTGAAGCAGAGTCTTAAAATTTTTCAAACACTTTTGTGTTACCGTAAAAGAAAAAGGAGGTTTTGATAAAAATCAAGAGAAACATACAAACGGGTACAAAATTTCAATAAAAAAAAAAAAAGAAAGGGGAAACCATGATTGCAAGTTGTGGTTATCTTAAAGAAGAGTAAGAAAGGGAGGAAGTTTAATAACAAGGATTGAAAGGTCAATGAAGACACAAAGTAAAATCGGTACACAACTTGTCACCTTATGGAGAAAACTTGAGCCTGGTTCTATACGTTTTATCTCTCAAGGCTTGATGATGAATGCTCTTTGTCGGAATACTATGAAAAAGAATTCTAAAGCCGACAAAAATTGTCTGGAAGCAAAAAGAACAAAGAAGCGTAAAAGAAAACTTTACTAGTGGCATCTCGGATCCTAATTAAGTTGTTAGGGAGAGTCTAAATTTCAATCAAAGAAATCCGACCCGATCCGCTATGGAAGGATCCGACTTGATCAATGGATTGGCCTCAGCAATTGCGCGACCGTAAGTTCTGAAGACGAAATTGCAGGCGAACGAATGGCAATAACAGCTTCAACTTTCTGTGAGTCGCACCATCTGTACCAATCCACTACCTGCAGAATCCCTTTGTCTTGCCATCCGCAGAGACGACGAGCCCGACTCAGCAATCGCCGCCGGATCTCTTCTGTCGCCGACACTATATCCTTTGTCACCGGGAACTCGACTGAAGAAACGTCATTTTTGCTTCAGGCAAATCCGTCCCAAATCAACTGGTTGGAGTCGTCATCTGCGGAGCTTCTTGCCCCGCCATCTGCAGCAACGACGAACCAAGTTCACCCATCGCCAAAGTCATCTCCTCTGCCACCATGGGTTGATGTCGCTGCCACCCATCCCCCCTGGTGCACGCGCAGAAGGCCAATTCTACCACTTGTTGACGCCATCTCCCCCGAGACCTTCAACAAATTGCGCATCCCCTACAAAATCTACCTCAAATCCAACCCCACACGAACTGCAACTTCATCGCAGTAACCACCGCCAACAAACTACGGGGAGCAGCCCATAGGCGCCAAACAAATCATCACGGTATTGCTCCTCTCGCCAGCCCTCGCCAGTGCTGGGACTTCACTGATTCCCGCCTCTGCTAGCCCTAGCGCCGCCTCATCTTCCCCAACCTAGACGTCGCTGCTAAAGGCTATCGCTGCCTGGAACACACCGCAACAAATCGATGTCGCAGCCGCTTCCAGCTACAGACAAATACCCATCCTGATTCAAATCTATCGATTCTCGTTGCTTCCGACTCGAGTGAATGCTTCTCGCCGGTACTTTTCGGCGAGCAACTCAGATCCTCCATCGGAAGATTGGCAGTTGACAGGAGTCCCGCAAGTGACTAATAGGTAAATATCGATTGGCAGTTGAAGTAATAAAATATCGATTCCACAAGGACTAATAGGTAAATACCGACAGATCTCGAATTTGCTAGCTAGACGACATCGAAATTAGTGAAGTTTAAATATGAAACTGATTAAATGCACAAAAACATAATTAAAGGAATTGCACGAGAGAATTTTAATGGGGAGGAGCATCAGGATATGGGTTCACCGCTTTGACTCCTTACTGCTGAATGACCAACTCCAACTGCCGTAGTTCTGTCTAATTCAAGGGATTCAGACCCTGACATCTAGGTCACTCCTACCGATACCCCTATCCATTCCCATAGCCATGATTACCGGCCTAATCTGAATAGTTCCAATGCGCAGATGACCTTTCGGCCTATCTAACACGTCCAAGGCCCTAGTATCCCCGCAGGACAAGTATAGGTTTCCCAAGAGAGTTCCTCCTAGATCCCCTGATTTACAAACCTCCACCTAGGAAGAAAAGGCTCAAACGCCCCCTTTCGGGTGACGTAGGCAAATTGTACTATGGTAATCCAACGCGTGGTTGGCCTTTCGGCATGCCTGGCGCGCCTAAGACCTTACTACTTACATTATGAGAGTACAGTTCGTCAATGCGTTTCCCCTAGCCCCTGATTATAAACCTCGCAAAGGGAGATCTAGGCTCAAACACTCCCTTTCGGGTAGTGCAGGCAAAGAGTATATTCAGATCCGATAAACCCTCAACAGAAGGGTTCCGACACGCGATCAGACTTTTGGTCTCCCCGACACGTCTAGGACCCTCGTAATCGCCGCAAGTGAGTACAGATCCACAAGCGGGTTTTTTCCCCTAGAAATACTGATTGACAAACCTCACTTTGAAGATTAGAGGCTCAAGCTTCCCCTTCCGGGTAATGTGATAGCTATCCGCAAGTGCACGGATTTATCGAAGTAATAAAAAGATATCGTTCCCAACGAGGACTACGTAGTTAAGTACTGACTTCTTAATATGTTTGAATTTAGGCAAAATCAATATTTGGTTATTCTAAATTCTATGCACGACAGCAATTCAAAAACAGCTTTTAAGGGACTTGAATTCTAAAGCATCGGGAATTCATGGGTTCGCCACACTGATAAACATAAATCGTGTAAAAATAACTCAGTCAATAAACTTATCTATCCTGAAATGTACTTTCCCTAAGGTACATATCACTTCCTCCCGGAGCATGATACGGTATCTAATTAGATTAACTCCCTACTCTCGTGATAGTTAACCTAACTAGACCCCTTAAGTTCTATGAAAAGTAAGTTAATTCCTTAAGACGAATTCAAACTACTCTCGTGATCGGATTCGTAGGTTTAATCGAAATGGGTTGGACGTTAGCGATTCACCTCTCGGTCCTTCTCGCAACGTCTAAGGCATAAAGTTACTTGGCCAAGGTAAGTTACGGGATACATGCAATTTCAATCAAATCAGGAAGATAAACTTATATTAAAAGAGCAGGATAATAAATCGATCCATACAAATCAGTGGGCTAGGCCCAATCAATCCCGAAAAAGTATCTACTCGCTCGTATTGTCAAGAAAATACATGTTTTTTCGATGAACAAGAAAAATCTCCTAAAAATCACAAGAATTCACAAAAAGAATGATGGAACCGTCTTCTCCTCGATCTACAGATGAGGAAGAGTGGGTCAATCGTCGAAATCGTGTGAAATCTCGTTGGAATATGCTTCAAAATCAAGTTGTCGCCCTTGTCGCCGCCACCACTCGTGTTCGTCTGACCAGAAGCTCCCAAACCCTCCAAAAATCTAATCTTTTATAGTTTGACCGGTTTAGAACTCATCAAGGAACGGTTCTGCGAAGTTTGGTTTAAATCCGGTTTGAATCGGGTGAGAATCGGGTGAAAAATACGTCGGGCAGAAGTTATTACGGTCGGTGATGGAATCACGGTTGAGGTCGTAATTGTCTCTGTGTCATCTGCCTTTGGCCACAGAAAGTTTCACGGCTGAAACCTTGAAAGTTTCTGTTCATTCCGACACTTAGCCGATTTTCCTTCTCCGCTTGACGTCAAAATTACGGCTGGATCATAATTACGGCTGAGGCCGTAATTATCTCATTCTTCACCCTTTTCACCCCAAATTCGACATGAAGGCTCGTAATCTCCTCGGGAATCATGCTTTGGCTTCAAAACTCTCGAAATCTTTCATTTTTGCATCATTTTACCTATATTTTCATAAAAACCAAGAAAAGTGAAGATTTCGTGCAAAGTAACGCGAAAGCACTAAAAATAGCACAAAATCACGCAATTAAGCCCAAAATATGATCTAAAATATAGGTGAAAACATGGTGTAAATGCAACACATCAAAAACCCTAGACTTAGAATTTTGCTTGTCCTCAAGCAATACCTCGATATGTATAAAGAGAATGTAAAGATAAGGATTTCTCAATTGTTTTTGCCCCTAATAATATCCTTAGTTTACAAATTAAGCAATCAATATTTCAAACTCAAGTAATTCAAGAAAAGTCATAATAGAGATAAATTCCCAAGAGGCTACAATCCAAGAAAGATAAAATTCATAATTCATGTCATAATATTCATTCTTCACACACTAAATATCAGATACTTTCAATTTAATAAATCTATCTTACTCAATAGACAAAAATTTATTTCAAGAATCTTGATGATGTTAAAAATAAGAGATTTTTTAAGTAATTTGGTCTTTAAACTGTTATGTGTCATAACATTGTTTAAAGTATACCACAGAGTAGTATAATATAACTCATAGTCTCAATCATGAAAGTCAGCGGAGTTATCCACTAAACCTACAACTTTCTCTTTTTCTCTATTTTTTCCTTTTTTTTCTCTTTTTTTTATTTATTTTTTTTATTAGACTTCAACTCATAACTTAGGTACCACTGTCAGATTTAACAATGCCAAGTAGAGGAGTCTTTTCTTTTTTTCTCTTTTGTTTTTGGAGAGAGTCGGTTAGTGGCATGGTACTTAAATCGTTATCGATACTTGATCGCAACAGATTTAAAGTATACCGACTCGTGGTATAATATAACTCATGACTTTAGATTTCTCAACTAGAGGAGTTGGAGCAAATCTCAATTTAAAGATATATCACTAATTTTCTATTCATAAAAATTTTCATCAAGCATAAATAGATAAATTAAACTTCAAGTAACAAGATACCATACATGTGTCATATGAACATATAACAATCCACAAATGTATTTTATCAATACCAGAATTGAATTTACTCAACAATTTAAGTCTATATGAAATTTCAAAAATTCCCTAAGTCATCAAATTAATCACTCAAAATGTTTCCCAAGTCTAAAATTAAGGATTAAAACAAACTTATGTATCCTTAAAAATCATGAATATTCAAAATACATACATATAGAGCTTGAAATAAAGCAAAATACATGAATGCACCCTAGACTTAAATTGTTGATTGCATGTAAATATTCAATTAATGAAGAATTTCAGAAAAAATTTTGCAAGAGTTTCCATTGTAATTGTTGGCGAAACCCTATACAGTTATATCAAAAACATGAAATACAGCTCAGAAAAATCCGAAAAATATACCACATCAAAGATATCCAATTTTTACATGGAAATCAGCCTTCAAATATCAAATACCGTCTAGTTTTATCAATCAAATTATAGTTTTACCAAACTCAATTACTATTCATTCTAAATATCAAGCATATGTATCAGAATAGCTCTCAAATGCATGAACTCATCAACAAAATATCCAAAATCATCATAGAACACATTAGACATGCAGAATACCAAATGTACACAAAACCATCATAACCAGGTCATGTTCAGCATCATAAGGTCAAATACCGTCTAATATATACAATGCCAAGTCAAATGTCAAATATCCAAATGAATCTCACAAAATCCTGATACAACGCACATACACACACAAAACAAAAATCATAAAAGAACTGTGTGTGTGGTCGCATCGGCAACGAGTCTACCAAATCCTGTGCATGGATGAGATAATTGTGAGATCACATGCTTAAAATCAAAACATAGCTGCAAAGTGCGTAAAAATGAAATACAATACTCACAAAATCAATCAATCAGTCTCTTTTTGTTGGGTAGTGCCAAGTTGTAACTTCGGTACCACTACCTTTTGTTTTCCTCTCTTTTCTTTTTCTCTATTTCTTATACGATGCCAAGTTAGAGGAGCTCGAGCCAAAACTAATACTGAGAATTACCAAGAGTGGTGAGATGTGTTAAGTGGTTTGGTCTGCAATCATCCAAACAAATAATATTCATAATGGGTTACAGATGCTTCATAGATGCAAAGCTTATCAAAGTTCAATCCATAAGTGTCCAGTGTTAAAAGGAATAAAGTGACTAGATTAGTTGACTAGCATAGATGCCCTTAAAGTGGCGTGGGAGTATAAACCAATCATAAGTGAGGGAAATGAATCATAAATAAAAATCAATTATAAATGAGAAAATATTATTCAATAATTTAAAAAAATTTCAGCTAGAATCTTCCTTAGAATTTTGCGTGTTCAGGAAGTAACCATCAACAAAGTTCAAGTCTTCTCAACAAAGTCATGAAAGCATATCAGAGAGATGTAGCATGTCATAGAAGCAACTAGGTCTGTCAACAAGGTATGAAGAAATACATTATGAAAGTGTCTTTGCAAAGTTGAAACATCGTGAAAGTAACACATTTGTCATGAAAGTGGAGCACAATATCAAGATGTTCATCATGTTCGGTGTTGTATGTTCAGCAATAAAGGAGCTTAAAGTTTTGGCAGGTTTGGTACAACAGCACATCAGTAGCAATAGTTTAACAGTACATATAATGGCCTAGCATAAAGACATAAAAGTTCATCATGATGACCCCATGAAAATGTTAAAGGAAGTAAATCTCCCCCAAAGCAAAATGGTGCATCATCCTCGATGCATATCACATAATTAATTATCAAAATAGATGAGGAAGACTTACTAAAGTGCGGTCCTACTCGCTACACTTTGTCGGGTCATCATCATCATCCGTGTCATTAGAGGAGTCGGAGACATGAATGGTATCATCGGCATCTTCTTCTGCATCCCGCGGTGGAGGCTGTGACATATTGCAATGCAGGAAGAGCTCGATTGACTTCACCGTCTCTACCAGGGTCGCAAGCTGCTTCCCCTGGTTTAGTTATTCTTGGCAGAGCAGATGGAGCATGTCATCTGTAGAAGGCCACGCTGCAGTCCATGGCTGTCCACCAATAGAGAAGCTGGGATCAATGTCAAGAGGTGTAGTCTAATCTTCTGGTGCCGCAGGCTCCAGATAAAGGCGCCAGTTGGCGCTATCATGGATATCTGTCCGTGAAGAGTTCGGAAGGGGCATAGTAACGGTGGTATCTGCAAAGGTCAGATGGTAAATATCGCCGCGCCGAATAATCATCTTCATCGAGAGAAGATGCTCCAGGTCCAAGCGTCAACTGCCCACCGCTTCTGGCTGGCCATAGGGATTATGCCCCAATGACAATGCAATCATAGTGATCATTCCGCCAATACATATTTCCCTTTCTGCGCATGGGCGACATGCATGAACTAGCGAGCTAGGTGATAACCGGCGTTTATCTGAAAATGATGAAGGAGTCCCCACAAACAGAGTAGCTCTAGTTGCCGCACAATCCCATTCCCATCCCTTGTAAAGATCGAATGCGCTAGCAAACGATGTGCATACCTAATACATGGGTTTGAGATGGTGGAGGCTCTAGCATTCCGCAGCGAATAAGCAGTCATAAATGAAATACAACGCTAGAATATGTCTTCATTGAAGTTGGGCGGACCGAGTCTGGACACGTATGCTAGGAATCCGAAGATATCGTTAAGATCAACAATAGTGAGGCGATATTCTGTGTTGGCTAGTCGAAAGGTGAGCAGGCCTGAATCCGTTTCTAGGGCAGAAACCTTCACTTCTATTGAACTGAGAAATTCCAAGGTGAAGGGTATGTAGGTTGGATGGGTGTATTGGAGAAAATGTCCCCAACTAAACTGTCTGAACATCCAGAGAAGATCATCGAAGATTCCTAGTGTAGCTAGAGATGGCGGGTCGATGTACCATGTGTTGACGATGCGCCGGTTAGAGAGCACTTGATATCGTGTCGCCTGGTGGTTGTCCCTCATTTGGATCTCTGGCGGCGCAGATTGTTGTTGCAGTGGCTCAGGTCATGGGCTGGTAGCTCCTGCCGGACATTTGCCAGTGTTCTTCTTCACGACGACATAGTTGCTTGATTGGTGAGACGAAGATGCCGAAGAATAGTCGCTGAAGAAAACAGAGTGTGTGGCGAGGAGAGGATTGAAGACCTGGAGGTGAGAGCTCACCGACATCAATCAGAGAGGTCGCTGGAGAGTCGGTGGTCAGCGGTGAAGCTAGCGGCGGCGACTGGTGGGACAGGGCGGTGGGGTTGGCGCTTTGTACGGAAGGGGAAAAATTGGGAACCCTACGAAGAATGATCGGGTGAAGTTTAAGTGGATAGCTTAACGGGTCGGGCTGGCCAGGCAAACCCATTAAGATGTTTAGTGATCACGCCTGAGATCTTCGTCAGGACCCGGTCAAGAAAATTTTTGTAGAAGTGTCTGCTGGGAAATCACGATCGAAATTTTCATCGGTACCCAGTAGTGATCTTCTCGCAGATTTTTTGTACCAGTTTTCACGGCCATGCCTTAAATCACTGGACTGCCATGATGCTCTCATCGAATGTTTGCACATCTTCTCTTCTGGGAATCTTGCCCATGATTTTCGGCATGGCCTGCCTGTGATTGCCTCTGTAAAGTTGCGCATGAATTTTACGCCCGTATCCATGGTTATGGTTCTGCCATAACACTCTCGGCGACATTTCTGATGTTGGGCTAAGTAATAATCACGGCCTAGATTCTTGTCAAGACCCGCCCGTGATTTTGGGAAAATTAGCAAAAGACGCCTCCCTTTACTACACCAGTTTGCGATATTCTTGTGTCATTCAAAATCGAGTAAAAGCATCAATAAACACAGCTAAATATACAGGAACATAACAAACAATACAAGTAATGAAAGGGGCACGACAAGGCCCTTATATCACTTTCAACTTTTAAGAATCAATTCGCTAATGCTGGAGATAAACAAGTAATCAGCTCATGAATGCATATGGGCTCCCAATAGAAAGGATTAAAAATTAATTAGTGCTAGTTTAGCTTGCGTCCTTCTTGGTGAGTGCTTCTTGTCGAAGACTTCCACGCCTACTTCAATATCGATATCCTACACTGGTATTGAGAGGTTGATGGTAGGCATCATCATAGAGTATGCACATTACCTGCGAGATTATCACCAGTGTTAGGTGCCAAAACTATGAAGTAGAACAAAAATAAAATAGCTAGGAGAAGAGATTCAAACTTGTAGCAGAAAAAGCTAGGATGTTATAAATTTGGTTGATATGTCCTAGCGTCACTCTGATACATAACAGGAATACGAGATCACTAAGGATTTTCAAAACAATTATCAAGAGAACTTCTCAAAATATGCAAACTAAACTAAACTACTCAAAACATGAAAACAAGAAAGAAAGAGGCTGAAAATAGATTTAACTAGAGTAAAACGCTTAGGTTGCCTCCCAAGAAGCGCTGATTTAATGGTCCGTCAACTTGATCATGGTTAATGTTATTCTGGTGAAGGAGGATCAGCGAGGAGTAGCACAGGCTCCTTTGGTGTTGTCTCATGGGGAATATAATGCTTGAGTTGCTGGCCATTTACTTTGAATGTACCGGTTGAATCACAGAAAATGTCCATAGCACTGTGAGAGTAGACCTTGCATATTACAAATGGTCCCGTCCATTTGGTTCGCAATTTACCAAGGTAGAGTCTAATCCTGGAGTTGAATAAGAGTACCATATCTCCTTCGTGAAATTCCCTTCTTATGATTCTTCGATCGTGCCACCTTTTTGTTCGTTCCTTATAGATCTCGGCGTTCTCATAGGCGTCTTACTGAAATTCGTCAAGTTCATTGAGTTGAAGTTTTCTGGCTTTACCAGCTTGTTTCTCATCAAAATTCAGTTGTCGTATTGCCCAAAAGGCTTTATGTTCAATCTCTACTGGTAAGTGGCATGATTTACCGTAGACTAATTGGTACGAAGACATACCGATTGGGGTTTTGAATGCTGTACGGTATTCCCATAGAGTATCGTCTAGTTTGAGTGACCAATTCATACGAGTACGCGATACGGTTTTCTTAAGGATGTGTTTTATCTCTCCGTTTGATATCTCCACTTGGCCGCTGGTCTGAGGGTGATAAGCAGTACCCACTTTGTGTATTACTCCATATTTTCTAAGAAGTGATTCGAAGCTCCGCTCAATGAAGTGAGATCCACCATCGTTTATTACAACGCGAGGTGTTCCGAATCGCGGAAATATCAATTTCTCAAAAAATCTGGAAACTACGTTGGAGTCATTTGTTGGTGCAGCCAAGGCTTTTACCCATTAGGAGACATAATCAACTCCAACTAAAATAAATCTATTACCACAGGAGGGTGGAAACGAACCCATAAAGTAGATACCTCATACGTCAAAAATCTCAATCTCAAGGATGTTATTATGAGGCATCTCATTTCTCCGTGATATTTCTCCTGTCCTTTGGCAGTGGTCACAAGACTGTATGTAGTTCCTTGCGTATCTAAATAAAGTTGACCAAAAGAATCCACATTGGAGAACTTTATACCCGATTTTCGCTCCACTACAATGCCCTCCATAAGAAGAAGAATGACATTGGAACAAGACATCCGAAATTTCTTCCTCTGGCAAGCATCTCCGAATGATACAATCTGCGCAACGCTTAAACAAGAGTGGCTCATCCCAATAATAGTACATTGCATCTAACAAGAACTTCTCTCGTTGCTGGTATGTGAGATTCGGAGGCGTAATACCGGCTACCAAGAAATTTACCAGATCGACATACCATGGTGTTTTTATTGTGGTAACGGCCAACAAATTTTCATCCAGGATTGTATTATCTATCTCTTCTTCTGAATTGCTCTCAGGAGTGGCCATTAGGCGGGATAGATGGTCTGCTACCAAATTATCGGCTCCCTTCTTATCTTTGATCTGAACATCAAATTCTTGTAACAATAATATCCACCTGATCAGTCATGGTTTTGCGTCTTTCTTCGTCATAAGGTACCGGATCGCCGCATGATCTGTATAGACAATAACACGCGAGTCGATTAGATACGATCGAAACTTATCAAACGCAAAAACTATAGCTAGGAGTTCTTTTTCTGTTGTGGCATAATTGCTATGTGCTCCATCAAGTGTTCAACTGGCATAATAAGTGGCATGAGTTCAGTTGTCTTTCCGCTATCCTAATACAGCTCCTACCACATAGTCGCTGGCATCACACATAACTTCGAAGGGTAGTGACCAATCCGGAGGTTGTATCATAGGGGCGAAAACCAATGCTTTCTTCAGTTGCTGAAACGCATTCATACAGTTCTGGTCAAAAATAAATGGAACATCTTTAGCAAGTAAAGATGTTAAAGGCCTAGCAATTTTAGAAAAATTTTTGATGAAGCATCTATAAAAGCCTGCATGTCCTAAGAAACTTCTTATTCCTTTGACGGAGTCTGGAGGCGGCATTCTTTCCATCACATCGATTTTTTGCTTTGTCCACTTCGATACCACGCTCCGATATCAAATGACCAAGAACGATCCCTTTTTTTATCATGAAGTGACATTTCTCCCAATTTAGCACCAGGTTCGTCTCTTCACAACGCTACAAGACATGAGTCAGATTAGATAAACAAGAGTCAAAACTAGACCCGTATACCAAAAAGTCGTCCATGATGTCTTCGATGAAATCTGAGAAGATCGCCATCATGCACCGCTGAAAGGTAGCTGGCGCATTGCATAAACCAAATGGCATATGCCGATAAGTGAAAGTGCCTAAGGAACATGTGAATGTGGTTTTCTCTTGGTCATCGGGATGTATCGGTATTTAGAAAAATCCTGAGTAGCCATCCAAGAAACAAAAATAAGAGTTAGTGGCTAATCTCTCAAGCATTTGATTAATAAAGGGAAGGGGAAAATGATCCTTGCGGGTAGCCTTGTTCAGTTTCCGATAATCGATACACATGTGCCACCCGGTAACGGTTTTTTGCAGTATCAACTCGTTATTTTCATTTTTTACTACTGTCACTCTGACACTATCTGCAAGTGCACGGAAATGTCGAAGTAATACAAAAGATATCGAATCCCACAGGGAACAAGTTGAGTACCAGAAAATCTAATTCTTGGAATATAAGCTAATCAAATCGTGGTTTTTGGAACTTTAAAAACTAAAACTAAGCGAAATCGTAAGCAAGAAATCAAACAACTACGGTAGGGTAAATATATGAGAGAGGAAATCAGGGCGAAGGTTTCCACCACTCTGACGATTTTAATTGCGCTAAGAAATAAACATCAGTTACTTGGATTTGCAAATATGCATAAGCAATCTACGGTACAAGGTGCCCTCTTTCGAGTGTACACCCCGGTATTTACCCAGAACGTCTCCTACTTTCATGGTGGATCATTCTAGACAAACTCAATGGGTTCCGTGGTAGATTATGAACCCTCGAGCGAAGAACAAGCACTTTTGTGTCGAGCCTTCGCAAGATTCATAAAGAGGTTCGGTCGTTACGGTCCTACTTTCGTTATGAACCGTAACAACTATAACATGATAATACTTGGTCATAGTACAAATCAAGAAATAAGTGCATCAAGTGAAATATGCTTAAGATATGATCCAAATAGCAAAGTTAATACATGAGTTGCATATAAAAATCGTCAGAGGGCTTCAACCTAACCCTGAAAATAGGTTTACGCTACATTCATCGTTAAAACGCTCAAGATCCTCTCTTTAATCATGGGAAAATCACAGGAAAAGGTTTCTAAGAGGGAGGAGAAGATAAACCGAAAGAAATAAGCAAGAATCACACGGTTCCGATGATAGAATCTCCAGAAATCTGCTCGAAGTCGCCGAATCGCCGTGTTCTTCCGCCCTCACCGCTTCGTCGCCTGATTGCTCTTTGATTAGGTCACAAAATTTAGGGCTTTTACATTCTTTCTCTTTGCCTCGAAGTAAGCTTTCCAAAAAGTCCTCACTTGCTAAATGTGGACTTGAATCGGGCCCAAAATCAGCAAGAAACCGAGTGGAGGTCGGGCTGTTCTGACAGCTTCACGGGTGAGGTTCACCAGGTGGTGAAGTGCTCGGTGCAGATCTGTTATGAAATAATCACAGGTGAACCCCATGGAGTTCACCTACCAGTGAAATCCTCGGCATATTTCTGTGCGGGTATCTTCAGACAGGATCACGGGTGAACCCCATGGGGTTCACCTGCCAGTGAAGTGTGCGGCAGATTTCAGAAACATTTGACATCATCGGTGAACCCCGCCGGGTTCACCTGGCAGTGACGCGCGCGCTGAATTACGTCCTTCGGCAAGATCACGGGTAAACCCCGTGGGGTTCACCTAGCCGTGAAGTCCAGAAAGGACTCCGATTGAGCCCAAATTTTACGGGCAGCTTCATCTACTCATAAAGAATCACCTCATGCTTTTAGATTCTTCAAAAAGACTTTAAAATTGGGTGATTTTACCTGAAATTCAACAAGACAGACGAAAAGTAAGGATTCTGAAGTTTTTAACTAAATAAGCCCTAAAGGAGTGTAAAAACATTAAAATAGGCCTAAATTCATCATGGAAAGATAATAAAAATCACTACTAAAATGCAAGACATCACACTCCTCCTTTCTTTGCTACCATATGTGCCAGACTTACCCATTGGCTATCCGAAATAGGGTAAATAACCCTTGCATCCAATAACTTCAGAATTTCCCTTTTTACTACCTCTTTCAGGTTCGGGTTTAGCCGTCTCTAGTATTCGATAGATGGTTTGCTGCCTTCTTTGAGATATATCCTATGCATACATAAAGAAGGGTTAATGCCTTTTATATCTTCCAAAGTGTAGCCAATTACCTTCTTATGTTCTCGAAGCTTATCAAGGAGGAGGTTTGTTTGCTCTGAATCAACGGTCTACCCAGTATTATAGGACGTTTTGAGTCTTCCTCCATCTCAAGTACAATAAAATCAGCTGGAATAAAAAATTTACCGACCTTAATTGGAACGTCCTCTAGAATTCCTACCGGATGTTGTACAGAACAATCAGCTAATTGCAAAGAGAGAGCGACATCAAACTCACGCTGGCACTAAGATCGCATAAAGCTCGGTCGAAGGGTGTGTTTCCGATTAGGCATTGAACTGTAAAGCTGTCTGGGTCTTTCAGCTTTGGTGGTAACTTATTTTGGATGATCGCGCTGCATTCCTCAGTTAATGCCACTATGTCGTGTTCTTCCATTTTTCTTTTATTAGATAAGATATCCTTCAAAAACTTAGCATAGGATGACATTTGTAATAAAGCATCGGTAAATGATATATTAATATACAATTTCTTTAAAACTTCTAAAAATTTACCGAATTATCGATCAAGTTTTGCTTTTTCCAACCTCTGGGAAAATGGAATGGGTGGTTTGTAAGGTGGTAGTGGCACATATACAGGTTCACTCTCTTTCGTCTGTGGTTCACTCTCAATGACAATGGGTTCCTCGGACTTTGAAATTTTACCTTCATCCTCAGAATGGTCCTATTTAGGTGTTTCCGGCTCTTCAAGCTGTTTACCACTACGCGTGGTAATGGCATTGCAATGTTCTCTAGGGTTCGTTTTCGGTTGCCCGGGCAATCTGCCCGGCGGTCTAGTAGATGTGCTGGCCTGCTGGGCTATTTGATTTTCTAGGATCTTTTGGTGTGTGGTTAGGCCTTTGATTGCATCTAGGATACTTTCTATTGCCTTGGTTTATGTGGACATAAAGTTGTCAAAGTGTGACTCTAAGGTTTGCTCCTATGGTATTGTGTTGGTACTTGGTTGTGGTGGTTGGTCAAATTGTTTAGGCTGATACCCAACGTTGGGTGGCTGAAATCCAGGAGGCTGCCTTTAGTTTGATGGTTGAGTTTCGTTGTTATTTCTATAGGAAAAGTTGGGATGATTCTTCCACTCAGGGTTGTAGGTGTTAGAGAAAGGATTGTTTTGGCCCCTTGGGTTAAAGTTACCTACGACATTCACTAAAGCGGGTGGGAGGTCTTGTGATACCATACTCCCAAATTGATAGGCATTAGAAAAATGACCTTTCACTCCACAAAATAGAGTTAGAAGCAGTAGGACACATGTTCATAGAATCAAGCTTATGCGATAGTGAATATACTTTTGTAGCAAGAGAACTAAGAGCGTCAAGTTCATACTTACCGGCTTGCTGTGATGAAGTACCTCTCTCGCTTGACCATTGGTAGTGGTTGAGCACCATCTCTTCGATCAAATTATAGGCCTCATCGACTACCTTGTTCATCAAAGCTCCTCCAGCAGCTGCATCAACAGTGAGACGAGTGTTATAAAGTAAGCCATTATAAAAAGTGTGTACTAGTACCCATTTCTCGAGGCCATGGTGAGGACACATTATTTGCAATTCCTTGAAGCGATCTCATGCCTCATATAATAATTCGCCTTCTTTTTTGAGAGAAATTGGTAATCTAGTTTCTCAACTGTGCGGTTTTGCTCGGGGGAAAATATTTTACAAGGAAAGCATGTGAGAGTTGTTCCCAAGTGGTAATGGATCCAGATGGTAAAGAGTGTAACCAAGCTCACGCCCTGTCTCTAAGTGAAAAAGGAAAAAGTCGAAGTCGCAGAGCATCAGTGGTCACACCATTCATTTTAAGAGTGTCACAGTATTGAAAAAAGACAGATAAATGCATGTTCGAATCTTCAATTGGGGATCCACCAAATTGGTTTTGTTGTAACATCGACAGAAGCAATGGTTTTATCTCAAAATTGTTCACCTCTATCGGTGGTCGTGCAATGCTAGAATTAAATCCTTGGACATTTGGTGCAGCGAAGTCCTGGAGTGATTTGTTACCGTCCATGGTTGCTGTTTGTGAATCCTTTTCAGGTTATAGTTTTTGCAGTTTCTTTCGACACCGGAACGTTCTTTCAATTTCTGAATCAAATGGTATTGCAGGTTCCGGGCATGGAGTTCTATGTTCTGGGCATGGAGTTCTATGCATAAACTAAAATTCTAACAAGGCAAGTAACTTGTTAAATCAAGAAAGGTGTAAAATGAAATGAAAGAAAGTATACTAATATAGAATTAAGCTAAAAGTGTCAAGTCTAATAACTTCTAAATCTTGTCAATATTGCCGAAATTAGTCCCCGGCAATGGCGCCAAAATTTGATAGGAGTCCCACAAGTGCACGGGTCTATCGAAGTAATAAAATATCGATTCCACAGGGACTAATGGGCAAATACCGACAGATCTCAAATTTGCTAGCTAGACGACGTCGAAATTGGTAAAGTTTAAATATTAAACTGATTAAATGCACAAGAACGTAATTAGAGGAATTGCACGAGAGAATTTTAATGGGGAGGAGCATCAGGATATGGGTTCACCGATTTGACTCCTTACTACTGAATGACCAACTCCAACTGCTGCAGTTCTGTCTAATTCAAGGATTCAGACCCTGACGTCCAGGTCACTCCCACCGACAC
This sequence comes from Costus lasius, assembly GCA_027563935.2. Lineage (NCBI taxonomy): Eukaryota > Viridiplantae > Streptophyta > Magnoliopsida > Zingiberales > Costaceae > Costus > Costus lasius. The sequence goes on from CM050447.1 coordinate 55,688,954, forward strand.
CCCTATCCATTCCCATAGACATGGTTACCGGCCTAATCTAAATAGTTCCAACGCGCGGATGACCTTTCGGCCTATCTAACACGTCCAAGGTCCTAGTATCCCCACAGGACGAGTGCAGGTTTCCCAAGAGAGGTCCCCCCAGATCCCCTAATTTACAAACCTCTACCTAGGAAGTAAAGGCTCAAACGCCCCCTTTCGGGTGACGTAGGCAAATTGTACTGTGGTAATCCGACGCGTGGTTGGCCTTTTCGACATTCCCGATGCGCCTAAGACCCTACTACTTACACTAGGAGAGTACAGTTCGTCAATGGGTTTCCCCTTGGCCCTGATTTACAAACCTCGCAAAGGGAGATCTAGGCTCAAACACTCCCTTTTGGGTAGTGCAAGCAAAAAGTATATTCAGATTAGATAAACCCTCAACCGAAGGGTTCTGACACGCGGTCAGACTTTTGGTCTCCCCGACGCGTCTAGGACCCTCGTAATCACTGCAAGTGAGTATAGATCTACAAGCGGGTTTTTTCCCGTGGAGATACTGATTGACAAATCTCACTTTGACGATTAGAGACTCAAGCTTCCCTTTCCGGGTAATGCAGGCAAAGGGCGCACATGCGGTTAAGTAAGAACTAGAACGTTGGAGTGGACTATTACAACAAGTAAGTTATGAAAAGGTTATCCCACATCCTGAATGAAAAGTTAGCTTATCATATTCATCTTGGAATCACAAGCAATAGTCTTTAACAACACACACATAGGCAAGTTTGTGCAGGAATTACAAAGGAAAGGTAAAATTGACACGCTCCGCAAGTGCACGGATATGTCAAAGTAATATAAAAGATGTCGAATCCCACAGGGAGCAAGGCTGAGTACTAGAAAGTCTGAGTCCTAATAGCTAGGCGAATATCAAACGTGGGTTTTTGAAGACGAAAATCGAAAACAAACAAGTGCAACTAATTCGCTAGAGAAAAGATATAAGAGACAATTTAGGGCTACGACTTCCACCACGATGATAATCTTAATTGCACAAGAAAGATATTAGTTATTTGGTTTATTGGTTTTGCACAAGGAGTCTAAGCCTAGGATACAAGATGCCCTCTCTCGAGTGATACACCCCGGTGTTCGTTTTAGACCGACATCCTACTCTCGCGGTGGATCATTCTATGATGAACCCAATGAGCTCTATGGCAGACTATGAAATCCTCGAGCAAAGACTAAGCACTCTCGTGTTGAGGTCTCGCAAGTTTTACTCAGAGGTTCGACCCTTACGATCCTTCTCTCGATATGAATCGTAATGGCTAGCACGCGATATTACTCGGCCAAGGTAAAACCACGAAATAAATACGTCGAAATAAAATATGCTCACAATTCATACCAAATAACATAAATAGATACAAAGTTTGCAATTAAAGTCATCAAAGGGTTTCCACCAAGCCCCGAAATAGGGTTTATGCTACAATCGTCATTAAAATGCTCAAAATCTCTCTTTTAATGAAATGAAAAGTATAAGAAAACGAAGCTAAGGGGAAGGAGACGATGAACCGAAGGAATCCTGAAGAAATTATGATGATCGTGTGTCTCAATCTCCAAAAATCGCCTCTGTCACCGTGTTATAAGAGAGAATTCAGGGCTACGGCTTCCACCACGATGATAATCTTAATTGCACAAGAAAGATATTAGTTATTTGGTTTATTGGTTTTGCACAAGGAGTCTAACCCTAGGGTACAAGATGCCCTCTCTCGAGTGATACACCCCGGTGTTCGTTTTAGACCGACCTCCTACTCTCGCGGTGGATCGTTCTAAGACGAACCCAATGAGCTCTATGGCAGACTATGAAATCCTCGAGCAAAGACCAAGCACTCTCGTGTCGAGGTCTCGCAAGTTTTACTCAGAGGTTCGACCCTTACGATCCTTCTCTCGATATGAATCATAACGGCTAACACGCGATATTACTCGGCCAAGGTAAAACCACGAAATAAATACGTCAAAGTAAAATATGCTCACAATTCATACCAAATAACATAAATAGATACAAAGTTTGCAATTAAAGTCATCAAAGGGTTTCCACCAAGCCCCGAAATAGGGTTTACGCTACAATCGTCATTGAAACGCTCAAAATATCTCTTTTAATGAAATGAAAAGTATAAGAAAATGAAGCTAAGGGGAAGGAGACGATGAACCGAAGGAATCCTGAAGAAATTGTGATGATCGTGTGTCTCAATCTCTAAAAATCGCCTCTGTCACTGTGTTCTTCCACCCGCGCCGCTTCTTCGTGTGAACTCTCGATAATTAGGGCAAGAAAATTGGGACTTTTATGTCCTATGTGTTCGCCTCTGAAAGAGCTTTCCATAGACACCTTACTTGCCAAATTTGGCCTCCGAACGGGTGAGAAATCGAAGGAAAACCGAGTGAGGGTCGAGTCGCTCGCGAACCTGGGTTAGAATCACGATGAACCCCACCGGGTTCACCTGGCCATGATTCATTCTATGATTTCGGCAGAAAGAAGCGCGGTGAACCCCGCCGGGTTCACCTGGCCATGATATGTTCTGGACAGTTTTTGGCCAAATGGAATTCTGGTGAACCCAGCTGGGGTTCACCCGGCCGTGATGCTCTCTGTGAGTTTCGCAGGCTGGTGACTGGGATGGTGAACCCTGTGGGGTTCACCTGGCCGTGATTGTCAGGCTAACTCCAAACAAGCCCAAATTTGACAGGCGGCTTCGTTTTCGCATGAGAAATCGTCCCATGGCCTCAGAATCTTCAAAATATGTTGAAAAAAATGGTGTTTTTATCTGAAATTCCATAAAAGTGCTAAAAATTGAAGATTCCGAAGAAGATATGAAGGAAATAAGCCTATAATGAGTATAAAAATGCCGAAATAAGCCTAGATTTCGCATGAAATAACTATGAAAATCACTACCAAGATGCAATGCATCAAAATACTCCAGACTTAAATCTTTGCTTGTCCTCAAGCAATAAAATAAGATGAGATATATGATTGGTAAAAGAGCAATCTTTCGTGTCAAGATATACATCCAAATTAGAAAAAAAACATTTAATAACAATCCAAGATCTAATCAGGAGAAATTAAGTAAATGGTTGTCTTAAGTGTTCAACAGTTTGATCCCACAATAACTAGATGCCAAACAACTTAGTAAGCAGCAAACATAGGATTCAATTAAGCTTACATAAAACGCTCATGCAATTCCAATCCTTCCTAGTCAAATCATTGGGGTTAACTCAAATGTTTTATTCAGGATACGATATACTGATTATTGCACTGGACTTCAACTCATAACCTTAGGTACCATTGCCAATTTTTCGCAATGCCAAGTAGAGGAGTCATTTTATTGTTTTCAATTTCACATCCTTTAGATTTCAACTCATGTCCTTCGGTACCACTGCCAATTTTGCGCAGTGCCAAGTAGAGGAATCTAAGGTTGAGAAATATATTTGTTTTTATACCAGCAGTTGATAACACATCCTTTTTGAACACATGTAGTGTCTCCCCAACAATAGAAGGAAAATCAAGGAATAACTAAGCGAATATATAACTCAATATGATTCTCATGTAAGTTGCAAGCTCGAGTTGATTAAACAATCATAGAAATGTTTGACCCACTAATGAACTACTCAAAATCAATCCAAATCACAAACTTTCTAAATCATAGAACATACAGATATGATCAAACAGTATTTCTAACAAAGAGGTATACTCCAGACTTACTTCTTTGATTATTCTTAACCAATCAAGTATTCAACTCAAAATTTTGAAATAGCTTTCATAGGACAAGTCTCATGATAGACACATGAATTCATGAATAATAAGCATCATAACATCATTCAAGATTTTCACAACATGAAATCACAATCATCATAGCAAAGTACTGATATAAGCATGAAAATAAAGTGCAAAGTGTCATACATAACTGTCATAGAGTGGGGCCTGAGGATGTGGACCAAGCCCACGAATATAATGGCATATAAGATACAATGCCACATAATATCCAACCGTCTCAGAATGAAAAATATCAATTCCCAACATCACAACAAATCACAACCACAAGAAGAAAGGGAAAAGCAGAGATCGGGGTAAAGAAAGCTCACCCACTCTGAAATAGATATCTGGGGGCAGCTACTTCTTTTTGCGTGAGCGAGAAGCTCTCGAGCTCGAGCTCTTCTTCTTCCCACGTGCACTATAATCCGGCTCAACCTCCTCATCTGAAGGAAAAACACTGTCGGAGGAGATGTCCATCTGAGCCCTATGCTCCTCAAATGCGAAAGTGAGGCGTTCATCTATCGCGGACAGCTTCCCCCAAATAGAGCTCAACATAGTATGTTGGCATTGCATACCGGCTTCATTTGATTCCCATCTAGCGGCGTAGTTCTGCTGCATGTGAGAGATAGTGGTGTCCATGTGATCGATCAACTCTCTTTGATGGAGCTGTTCCTCCTTGATTTCCTACAACACAGATATCATGGAATCGTGAGAAGAGGTACCAGCAAAAGAGAATGCTCCCGGTGCTGGTGGTGCTGTGTCGACTAGATCGGGCTGTGCGTCCTCAACTGGCTGGATGCGCCAGTTTCCACGAACTCTGATATATGTGCGCTCCGGGTTTGGCAAAGGCAAGCAGAAGGGGTTTCCCTTGAATGTCGTACAATAAGAATCTCCCTTGCGTATAATCAGTTTCATGGCAACGCAAGACTCGATGTCGAGCCTGTTGTTGCCGGTAGCCTCCAATGTGCCATAGGGAATAATGCCGAGGGAAACTACCAGAGGTGTGATCAAGGGGCCAATCACTATCGCCCCCCTCAAAGAACGGGCTACGCGGCTGAAATGCTTTGCCAAATAATATCCTGAATCGACTCTAAAACTGTAGAGCATGCACCAGATATAAAATAACTCAGTCTGTCGAACCATACCATCACTTTCACCGCGGCCAAAGAGAGTGTGGGCCAATACGCGGTGAACGTACTTGATCACTGGGTTGCACAGACTGGATGCGCGAGCTGTGCGAGCGGAGTAGATGTGCTCGTTAGTGACAGCGCCCCAGAAGCTCTGCTCACTATACTTAGTAGGGACTCTGCGTGCGCTAGGCTCTGGAAAATCATAAATACCGCGGAACTGTGAAAGAGATAGGATGTGTTCGATGTTACCCAGGCGGAAGGACAGACGGCCTGGATCATCCTCAAGTATAGGATCAGCTTTAACTTCCAATGAACTCAGAAATTCCAGCGTGGTACCGATGTAGGTGGGTGAGAATAGCTGCTGAAATTGCTCCCACCCTATGGATGCATACATCAAGTCAAAGTCTCTAAGCATCCCTAGCATCTGTAAGGTGGTTCGATCAAAATACCACGTATTGAGCACGTGGCGTTGTCGCAGAATCTGATACTGTGCCTCTTGTGCAGCGTTCCGGAAGGTAATCCCGAACTCGTTCGGGGGAGATATGTAAGTCTGCGGTCGGCTGGCAGGCATGCGACCGTGGCGAGACGAAGAAGAGCCGGGCGTAGCCGAAGAAGGCCGGTAGGAAGGAGGTGTAGGCGTCGGCTCGTACTCCTCATCGTCCGTGGCAGACGAATCTGACAATGCCTATTGAGGGCGTGTGGTTCTCTTGCTGGCCATGGCCTTCGTCCTTGGAGGCATGATTGCTGGGATGATCGGGAGATGGCTAGTAAGTGTCGGAAAGAGGTCGGTGAGGAAATCAGGGCGGTGGTGTTCGCAGAACGGAAGTGGTGGCGGATCAGCAAAGACTTGGTGAAAACAGGCGACAAGAATCCGATGGGAAACAGGTGAGAAGAGCTTGATCAAACTGCAAGGAATCGTTAATCAGAACCTGAGAGATCTCCTTTGAGTGTGGAGATGGAAAGAAAGTGGTGCGATCCGGTCGATTTCGTCAAAATCAGGTGGCGGCGACGGAGATACACAAAATCTTGCGACGCTAAAAATCAGGGTTGAAGTTGAGATAGAACTCGATCCACTTGCAAGGAAACTCGGATCCGACCTAGAGAGATCTTTCTTTGTGTTTGGAAAGAAGGAAGAATTCCGAAATCAGTGGGATCTTGACGAAAGAGGAAGGCGGCGGCAGAAGCTTCCAAGCGTGTGCCCTAGTTTCGGGCGAACAAAACTTGAAATTCCAGTGTACTCGCCGGGTTCACTCGCCTGTGATGTTTACTATGGTTAGGCTGAAACAACAAAAACACGGGTGAACCCACTGGGGTTCACCGACCCGTGAAGCTATCTGGAAAATTTTCTAGTCTTCGGAAATGTGGTGAACCCCGTGGGATTCACCTGCCTGTGAAGCTCACTGGTTGGATTCTGCGTATAAAGAATACTGGTGAACCCCATGGGGTTCACCTGCCCGTGAAGTCCTATAGTTAAAAAGCCTAGGCGCACTGCATAGTAGACATCACGGTGAACCCCATGGGGTTCACCAGGCCGTGATGTTCACTGTATGCTCGAAAAAATTTAGAAAAATTCTGGAAAAATTCCCATGTGCTCCAACTTCTTCCTACAGCATATAGAGACATCAATTTAGTAGCAATCCCCTCTAAAAAAGAAAAAAATAAAAGAAAAATAAAACAATGATCAAAACACTAACTAATCGACATGGAGAAACTATGCATAAAAACTAAATTTAAGCAAAAACTTGGGTTGCCTCCCAAGAGCGCTAGGTTTAGGTCGGTAGCTCGACCATGAGAGTTTTCAAAGTTTCAAATCCGGAGGGGGGGTCTGAGAGAGCTAAAACTTCCTCTCTCTCAACCCGCTCATCTTCAAAGTAATGCTTGAGGCGGTGCCCGTTTACTGTGAAGCTCCCAGTTCGTTCTGTCCAAATTGTGATGGCACCATATGGTTGAACTTTCTGAACTGTGAAAGGACCGGACCACCTTGTGCGATGCTTTCCTGGAAACAATCAAAGTCTTGAATTAAATAGAAGTACTTTGTTCCCCACATGAAATTCTTTCTTTGTTATGCGCTTGTCGTGCCAAAATTTGGTGCGTGCTTTGTAGCTCTTGGGATTCTTGGTGGGGATTGTCAAGGTAAGTTCCAATAGATCCACTTCTCTTCTAGGTGGCTCAATATCCTGCGTGGCTCTCTCCACAATGTCCACACTGCAGCACGTACCTGCAAGAGAAGGTTTTTTGAGAGTATCAGTAAGATCAAATTGAATGGCATTGCCATAGATGTTCAAGGTGAAGAGTCCCCTTCAAGGGGGAGCGCAAGCGGATAAAACCCCTTTCAAGAGGGGGGGCCGAAACCCTAAATAAAGGGGGCGCATGCATGTTTGCTAGGGTTTCAACAACATAATCGCTTATATGCTCATATGATCAACTTTGATGGATTAATTAGATCAAGAAGGAGATCATACCAATGCCATAGGGTTGAATGTCGGCTTGGAAGAAGAGAGCAACTTAGATCTCCTCCAAAAGTTCACACACAAGATGAAGATTGCTTACTTCCTTGGCGTCCCTTGTGCTAGCAAGGCACCCAAGCTTGCTTGTCGAATGGAAGGAGATGATGAAAAATCTCTCTTGGCCGATCCTTCTTCTCGTCAACTTACACCACCCAAGAATGTGTGTGTCGTCGAGAGCCAAAGGGGAGATGAGCGTTAGAGAAGCCTTGTGATCGAATGTGGAGACATTCATCACATTGCAAAACCGAAATGCCAAAATTGGCAAGTCTTGAATACATGCGTTATGCGTTCACATGAAGTGAACCAAACGCATATCTCTTCTCTCAAATGAACCAAGCGCTCACATATGAGCCGGATCAATGCAGTTGGTCCAATGACCAAACCAAATCAGCCCAAGAATTGGTCCAGACCAAAATAAACCCTAAGGTTCAAAATCTGACCGTTCATCTTTTGATGCCCTTGATCTCATCGATCTAGCATCCACACTCTCGATCGAAGCTTACCGATCTCAAGCCCTAATCAATCAAACATGATCAGACTGGATCTCACTTACAATCAGAGTTTAAACTCCTTTAAACTGAATCAAAACAATCCAGTCCACACGATCTGACTCAAGTAAGCCATATCACCAAATTGTGCGACCCTAAGGGTTTCCTTTAAATGTCGGTAACGATAACTCACGTTATCACAATCAGTGAGGGGTATCTAGCAACACATCACTGTCTCCCGATATAAAGGAAAGAGTCTTCCAAGACTACACCCAAACCACAGCACAAGTGTGACTCCACTTCACAAGGCATACATGTATCCTTTGCCACTGGATGTTCTTATTGGACAAGCATGTCAAGCTTGTAACTCCAATACGATGAGCATGATTAGATCAGATGAGCATAGTCATCTGGGTATGGCCATACACTTTCTCAATCATCTCATCCAAGGGGGCCCTTTTAGAACATCATACTCCTTGAACAAGGAGACGGCAATCCTATGTCTATCATTAGTGTCCTAACCTGACTCATGATCATTATCCAAGATAGTTTATAACCATTATCTTTCAAATGATATTGAACTACCTCAAAACAATGACAATCATCATTTAGAAACACAAGTGATCTCAAGTCAAAGGACATGTGCCACTTGTAGCATACAAGGATTATTCACATTGTGACAAGCAATTGAATATCCTAGTAGGGTCTGTCCAGTACATCCAATGTACCCATGAGTCTGCATCTTATTCCATGCTCGAAGCATCCTATAAGATTAGAACAAATGTTAGTCTCAATCATATCAAGGCTGTCTCATGTTCACCAAGATATCTCGACTAAGGACTTAACTGTCAGCCTAGCTGAACAGCTTTGAGACATTATTCAGTAGTACACTTATTACAGCAGACAAGGTAACAAACTGAATAACAACCATGCCTTTATAAAAACAAGAGTTTATTACATGATACTGATACAATCCCAAAGGCCTCAAACATTAGCCTTAAGGGCATACCCCAACACAAGGTCAGTTTCCCATTCTTGACATCCATGACAGCGCCAGCAGTGGCAAGAAAAGGTCTCCCCAAAATGATAGGGAGCCTATCATCCTCATCAATTTCCAAAATAATAAAGTCGGCAGGAATAAAGAAATCTCCTACTTTAACAGGTACGTCCTCTAAAATACCAACTGGGTGGCGTACAGATCTATCTGCAAGCTGTATAGAAATGTTAGTTGGTTTCAAATCCCCTAGATCTAGCCTTTTACAGAGTGATAGTGGCATGAGACTGACGCTCGCTCCTAGATCGCATAGAGCTCTCTGAAAAGATATCTCCCCAATTTGGCAGGGTAAGGAGAAACTGCCTGGGTCCTTAAGCTTCTGAGGGAGCTTGTTCTGAATGATGGCGCTGCACTCTTCAGTAAGTACAACGGTCCCTTGATCTTCTAGCTTCCTCTTGTTTGATAAGATATCTTTCAGAAATCTCGCATAAGTCGGCATCTGCGAAAGAGCATCAACGAAAGGGATGTTAATATAAAGTTTCTTTAAAACCTCTAAAAACTTACCAAACTGCTTGTCCAATTTAGCCTTGACAACCCTCTGTGGAAAGGGAATCGGTGGCTTATATGCAGGCGGTCCTACATAGGGCCGCTCCTCCTCAACTAGCTCAGGTGCCATCGGTGTCACATCAGTATGCGGTTCCACATGTTTTGGTATTGTCTCTTCGATCCTGTCTTCTGTCGGCATCTTTGGATCTTCCAATTGCTTGCCGCTCCGAGTGGAGATTGCATTGCACTGCTCCCTCGGGTTTACTTCTGGTTGGGATGGTAGCTTCCCTGGACTCTCGATGATGAGCTAGCTTGCTGGGCTAGCTGACTCTCCAACATTTTATTGTGTGTCTCTAGGGAATCCATCCTGGTCATCATCATCTTCATCATGTCTGTAAGTCCTTCAAGTTGCTTACTCAGATTTGAATCATTGTTCGGCCTTGCCTGTGGTGGTTGTGGTGGCGGTGCATTGTAATTTCTGGCTTGGAATCTTAGTGGTCTGAAGTTGCTCTGTTGAGGTTGCCTAAAGTTTCCTTGTGGGGGCTGAGTCTGCTATGGTGGAACTTGTCCAGGCTGAATCGGCTGAGTTGTCAGGTAAGAGAAATTTGGATGGTTGCGCCATCCTGGATTGTAGTAGTTGGAATAAGGGTTGTTGTTCTAGTTGAAATTTCCAACTGCATTCAACTGCTCAGGATGAGCCGCAGCCATCTGTCTATCTCCCGCCTGACAATCTGCCCCTGCATGACCTACAACTCCACAGACCTCACAAGAAATAGCGTTAACATCCATAGAAGTAATAGACCAAGAATCAAGCTTCCTAGTCAAATTATCAACCTTAGATGTCCATTGGTGAAGTACCTCTCTCAGATGTCCATTGGTGATGGTTAATCACTATATCTTCGAGAAGGTTCATTGCATCTTCCACTCTCCTATTCATCAAAGCACCTCCTGCTGCAGCATCCACTGTAAGCCTCGTGTTGTAATCCAAACCGCTGTAGAACGTTTGGATCAAAACCCAAGTCTCAACACCGTGATGTGGACACATCCTTTGGAGCTCCTTAAACCTCTCCCAAACTTCATATAGAGACTCTCCATCCTTTTGCATGAAGCTCGTTATCTGATTTCACAATTGGATTTTCTTTGATGGAGGGAAGTACTTGGAGAGAAAGGCTTGAGAAAGCTCTGCTCATGTTCTTATTGAAGCAGCAAGTAGTATGTGCAGCCAAGCTCTCGCCCTGTCCCTCAGAGAGAAGGGAAATAGTCGCAACCTGATAGCATCAGCAGACACACCGTTAATTTTCAACATGTCACAATATTCCAAAAAAATGGAGAGGTGTATGTTGGGGTCCTCAAGAGGAGAACCACCAAACTGATTTTGTTGCACCATAGAAAGAAGAGTAGGTTTTATTTCAAAATTGTTGGCCTCAACAGCAGGCCTAGCAATCCCTGATTGGAAACCATAAGCGTAGGGTGCAGAATAATCCTTCAATGTCCTGTTATTGTTACAGTTGTTGCCCATTGGTTGTTGTACTCTATCATTGTTCACTTCGATCTGAATGTGTTCCATCTGATTTTCTCCTCTAGGATGGTTCATGATTTCTTTCTTCAGAATTTGATTTTGCTTCCTTCTTGTCCGGAAGGTGCGCTCGATCTCTGGATCAATGTCAAAGAATATACTTGCCCTAGAACTTCTTCGCATAAAACGGTCAGTCAAAATTATAAAGTTCTAAGACAGCAAGTAAATAAAAAGAAAAAGAAAATAGCAGTGCAGTAAGAAAAATCTAACATAAGGCCTAGTCTACCAATTCTCGGAAGTATACTAATATCAAACGTTGCTCCCCGGCAACGGCGCCAAAAACTTGACATGCTCCGCAAGTGCACGGATATGTCGAAGTAATATAAAAGATGTCGAATCCCACAGGGAGCAAGGTTGAATACTAGAAAGTCCGAGTCCTAATAGGTAGGCGAATATCAAACGTGGGTTTTTGAAGACGGAAATCGAAAACAAACAAGTGTAACTAATTCGGTAGAGAAAAGATATAAAAGAGAATTCAGGGCTACGGCTTCCACCACGATGATAATCTTAACTGCACAAGAAAGATATTAGTTATTTGGTTTATTGGTTTTGCCCAAGGAGTCTAACCCTAGGGTACAAGATGCCCTCTCTCGAGTAATACACCCCGGTGTTCGTTTTAGACCGACCTCCTACTCTCGCGGTGGATCGTTCTAAGACGAACCCAATGAGCTCTATGGCAGACTATGAAATCCTCGAGTGAAGACCAAGCACTCTCGTGTCGAGGTCTCGCAAGTTTTACTCAGAGGTTCGACCCTTACGATCCTTCTCTCGATATGAATCATAACGGCTAACACGCGATATTACTCGGCCAAGGTAAAACCACGAAATAAATACGTCAAAGTAAAATATGCTCACAATTCATACCAAATAACATAAATAGATACAAAGTTTGCAATTAAAGTCATCAAAGGGTTTCCACTAAGCCCCGAAATAGGGTTTACGCTACAATCGTCATTGAAACGCTCAAAATCTCTCTTTTAATGAAATGAAAAGTATAAGAAAACGAAGCTAAGGGGAAGGAGATGATGAACCGAAGGAATCCTGAAGAAATTGTGATGATCGTGTGTCTCAATCTCCAAAAATCGCCTCTGTCACCGTGTTCTTCCACCCGCGCCGCTTATTCGTGTGAATGCTCGATAATTAGGGCAAGAAAATTGGGACTTTTATGTCCTATGTGTTCGCCTCTGAAAGAGCTTTCCATAGACACCTTATTTGCCGAATTTGGCCTCCGAACGAGTGAGAAATCGAAGGAAAACCGAGTGAGGGTCGGGCTGCTCGCGAACCTGGGTTAGAATCACGGTGAACCCCGCCGGGTTCACCTGGCCATGATTCATTCTGTGATTTCGGCAGAAAGAAGCACGGTGAACCCGGGTTCACCTGGCTGTGATATGTTCTGGACAGTTTTCGGCTAAATGGAATTCTGGTGAACCCCGCTGGGGTTCACCCGGCCGTGATGCTCTCTGTGAGTTTCGCAGGCTGGCGACTGGGGTGGGGTTCACCATGGCCGTGATTGTCAGGCTAACTCCAAACAAGCCCAAATTTGACAGGCGGCTTCGTTTTCGCATAAGAAATCGTCCCATGGCCTCAGAATCTTCAAAATATGTTGAAAAAAAGGGTGTTTTTATCTGAAATTTCATAAAAGTGCCAAAAAGTGAAGATTCTGAAGATATGAAGGAAATAAGCCTATAATGAGTATAAAAATGCCGAAATAAGCCTAGATTTGACATGAAATAACTATGAAAATCACTACCAAAATATAATTCATCAAAAATCATACGATATTTTGCAAGGATTGTGCAAGAAACACAGCAAATCGAATGAAGCTTAAAGACCTTTCCTTACAAGCTTGATCCTGAGGTGTTCTAGGCGAAAAGATCTTCAATAATACCTGATGTGCAGCCCCTCCTTCCTGCAGCCGCCTTCTTCTCCTAAGTGCAGCCGAAACTCCTCTGTACATGCGAACCCCCTTCTCTCTTCTTCTCTAAGGGATTTTATCTCCCTCTTCTCTGCACATTCTCCTCTTTCCCATGCTCTGCCAAAAGCTGATGCAGCCGCTGTTGATCTTCAGCAAGAAAAGCTTCCGCCAACCTCCTGCCATGCCCTGCAACGCTGCTGCAAGCCCACTTTTCACACGAGTGATGATTTCGTGGAAGGATTCTGCCTTCTAAAGCCTACTCCTCACCCCTTTGTCAACAGGGGAGAAAGGTCCTAAGTGCCCTTCAGTTTTCCCTTAGGTTAGGTTGAAGAAACTAGGGTTGAAATCGTGGTTTCGAAACAGGTAGGTCTACGATCACGAGCGTGATTTTAGTCGTGACCTGGTCGTGATTGATCAGTTTCAGCTTCAGGCACAGAGACAAATCACAGGCATGATTCTGATCATGACCCGGTTGTGATTCCCAGTAAAAGCTCCAACGGACCTGAAAACTTCCAGTTAGAATCATCTTGGATTAGGAGGAGCTCCTCTGCCACAGAAGTCCCAGAATCCACCCTTTTTATGGTCATTTTGACCTGAAAACCTGAAAATACCAAAGGAGGTGTAGATAATTGATGTAAAGCAATTAAGGTAGTAATGAGGCAGAAGGCCCATAAATATATATGATTTTGACTCTAAAATCATACTTGAAATGCTATATAAATCTGTGTCAACAATAGTATTATAACTTCACCGGCTTTTATCGCCTCCCAACAAAGATCATCGTTTCCTTTTCTCTAACAAAAGCTGATGACACTAAAATATATAGTAATTTTTGTGTCATTTCATAGGTATTTTGTGTCATATTTATGCTCTTTTGCTTGTTTTTAAGCTTTATTTATCAAATATTGCGGAATCTACACCTTTCCTCATTTTTTATGATTTTTAGGTAAAAAGTGACATATTTTGATGGATTTTGAAAGATTTGAGCACACCAATGGATTCCAGACACTGAGACGAAGCCGTCCGTCAATTTTCATGCAAATCGGAGCAAGTTTAAAAAATACACCCCGGGTGTAATTTATATTATGGCCTGTAATTTTCTGCCCAGATTACACCCCTGCCGTAATGAAAATTACGGTACCATATTTTCTGCTCAGAAATTATGGCAGTGCCGTAATAATTTTTATGGTACCATAGTTTTGACCCATAATTCACAGAAAACTTTGCTGAAATTATGGCAGTGCCGTAATGAAAAACACGGCCTAATTATACTCTGGAAAGCCGACTTTCACGGTCAATTTTGAAGCCCGAGCCTGATTCTTGCGCGGACGATTTTTCGAGATCCAGACCACCAATTTGAGATCCGAAAGAAGTTGTAGACTCGTCTCAACGAGGAGAAGATAATGGGAGTGAAAGCCCTAATTTTTATCGTCTATCGAGAGAGAAATCAATAGAGGCATCCTTAGGGTTCGGCCTCACGCCGAGAGGCGTAGAGGCCACCTCAGAGCGAGAGGATACCCCAGAAATTTCAGAGCGAAAGGAAGTCGATCGGAGGAGAAATCAACAAAAGAGCGGGTGCTGGCACTATTCACTATCAAGATTACGGCTGTAATTTCCATTACAGCCGTGCTGTAAAGTTGTTTTCCCCTTCTTTTCAATTTCTCATCATTCTAACTATGATTTATTGTAATTCTTCTTTCATGTTAGCTTAGATATCTTTTGGGACATGGGGTTGTAATCCACTTAATTTTTTATGACTAGATAACTTTTATTTCGTCAGTATAATTTTGTGATGATGATTCTACTTATGTGATGATTGCCTATAATTCTCCATAGTTTTCTTATTATCATGCATGATTTTAGAGTTTTCGCAATATGAACTGAAAGGTGATTTGCTTGAGAACTTGGAACCCTAAAATTGAATATTAGGAACTCACCATAAGAAATTAGGTTAGTTCTTATTTCTTGATTTTAGAAGAATAATTGTCATGTTTGATAATTTGAATCTAGGATCGAGTTATTTTGTTAAACGTAAAGATCTTGTGCGAAAGTGAGGATCGAAGCGCTGGAGAACCATAAGTAGAACCTGTATTGAGACTCGGATGCACGAAAGTGATCCTTGAGATTCCACTTGAGATAATCAACTTAGGATTCGGATGCATGAAAGTGATCCTTGAGTTCTTTGATTGATGATTTACTTATTTTCAGCTTGGGATAGATCTTGCGCGAAAGTGAGGATCGGTCCCTGCATGATTGTCTGCACGTTAGTGAGATAATCCTTTTATAAAGTAAATTATATTTTTATCACGATAAAATTAGACTGACAACCTTTTATTTATATCTAGTTATTGAAATTAAGGTAGATGAAACCTTAGTCTCAGTTTATCTCTCCGATTATCTTTTCGTGTTCTTTCTATCATTTACTTGCATTATAATCGATTGCTTAGCTAGTAAGAATACAAGTATTTGGTACTTAACACGTAGGTTTCTATGGGTTCGATATCTTTCTTTATTACTTCGAGTATCCGTGCACTTGTGGACTACAACAAAAGCGAATGTCAAGAGCTCTCTGATACTCACCAGATTTTTCACCTGGAAGATCAGCTTCCCCCTCCTTCAACGGGATTTTTCAGCACCGCCAGAAATATAGCAGCTTCTCCACCTTCGTCAATTTTACCCATCAGCGTAACACGAGGAACTTTACTCTGTCATAAAATGAGATTTAAAGAAAATAAATAAAATAAAAAGTGAATATATAAAAAAAGATAAATAAAAAATAATGAATAACAAAATCTATCGTCTGTTCAGTCACTCGGCTAACGACTCGAACTTAACTCGAGACATTTCCAACTATTGATTCCAAAAGAAAATTCTCAAAAACATTCTCAATTGAATATTCATCAAATATAATACTAAAAGCCCTTATGCATTACGATGAAATATTATTTGGGAAGTGCGTACTTCGATGTTTATTGTCAGGGTGTAACTCCTCAATACGATGTTGTGTTTGTCTAGGCTGAAGTATATTTTCCAAATTAAATTATCCAATATGCCGCATGGTCGGATAATTTTTCAAATCAAATTATCCAACACGCCGCAAGACTGGATAATTTTTCAAATTAAATTATCCAACACGTCGTAAGGCCGGGTAATTTTCCAAATCCAATTATCCAACACGCTGTAAGGCCGAGTAATTTTTTTAAAAATCAAATTATCCAACACGCCATAAGGCCGAATAATTTTACAAATTTAAATATCCAACATGCCGTAAGGCCGGATAATTTTACAAATTTAAATATCCAACATGCCGTAAGGCCGGATAATTTTTTAAATTCAAATTATCCAACAAGTTGCAAGACCGTGTAATTTTCTAAATTAAATTATCCAACAAGCTGCAAGGCTGGATAATTTTCTCAAATTTTATCCAACAAGCCGCAAGGCCGGATATTTTCTCAAAAATCAAATTATCCAACATGCCGCAAGGCTCGGTGATTTTTCAAACTCAAATCATCCAACACGCTGTCAAGGCCGGATGATCTTCCAAATTCAAATTATCCAACATGCCACAAGGACGGGTAATTTCCTCAAATTCAAATTATCCAATACGCCGCAAGGCTGGGTAATTTTTAAAATTCAAATTATCCAACACGCCGTAAGGCCGGGTAATATTCCAAAAATCAAATTATCCAACATACCGCAATGCCGAATAATTTTTTAAAAATAAATTATCCAATACGCCGCAAGGCCAGATAATTTTTTTAAAAATCAAATTATCCAACACGCCGCAAGGTTGGGTAATTTCCTCAAATTCAAATTATCCAATGCGCCGCAAGGCTGGGTAATTTTCAAATTTTAAATTATCCAACACGTCGTAAGGCCAGGTAATTTTCTAAAAATCAAATTATCCTATACGCTGCAAGGCCGGGTAATTTTTTCAAAAATAAATTATCCAATACGCCGCAAGGGCGGATAATTTTTTTTAAAATCAAATTATCCAACACGCCGCAAGGCCGGATAATTTTGTCAAATTTAAATATCCAACAAGCCACAAGACCGGATATTTTCCCAAATTCAAATTATCCAGCTAGTTGTAAGGCCGAATAATTATCTCAAATTTAAATATCTAACAAGCCGCAAGGCCGGATATTTTTCCAAATTCAAATCATCCAACATGCCGTCAAGGCCGGGTAATTTTTCAAACTCAAATCATCCAACACGCCGTCAAGGCCAGATGATCTTCCAAATTCAATATCCAATGCCTTAATGCATTACGATGGAATATTATTTGGGATGTGCGTACGTCGATGTTTACCATCGGGGTGTAGCTCCTCACTATAACATTGTGTTGCCGAGGCCGGATATTATCTAAAATTCAAATGCCTAATAAGCCATTGCAAGACTAAACATTTGACAAGTATAAAGCTATCCAAATTAATAAAGACTCTTTGCTTTCATCGCTTATGTATCATGCAAAATTATGTATTTTGATAATGCTTATCAATAAAATTATTTAGTCTTCTGATCCTTTCATTTTACTTCATAATATAGATCTCTTAATCAAATGTGCCCTAATTTTAGAGGTAATTAACAATGAGCGCAAGGAAAGTCAGAACCCATTAAACAAAAAATCTTATTAATTTAAGGGGAATTTAAAAATAATCATATTATATTCTTTAATATAACACATTTTGACCCACACATATTATGTTAGATAATTAGCATGCTATGTTTTTAAATAACTTTATTGTTATTATTATTATAACGGAGCTGACCAAGATTATCCTGCTGTAGGTAGTAGGATCACAATTATAGGATCTGGTGCTTTTGTTTTGTTTTTTTTTTTTAATTTTGAAACACTACTTTGCATCCAAACTTTAGGTCATGATGAAGAAGAATAAAGTAATAAAGTACACCAAACACTTAACCTACTCGATTGAAAGATAAGCAGGCAATGGCCTTGCTTCATCATAAGTGATTCATTAAGAAAGCCTTTTTTTTCATAATATTAAATGTTGCATCAATTGGAAGGTAAAATAGAAATGGCAGGCTAGCTTCGATCATCATCGCATCGCCCTGTCCTGTCACCATGTCTTGTTCCTCTTTGCTGTGAGCCTCACGCAACTCAACAACAAACATTTCATTACATACCACCCCACACTCTCACGTCTACTCTCTACCTTTCTAAACCCCATATATAGATAGATCTTGTACGTTTTATTATCTATACCTACTTCTGTGAGTTCATCACTGTCTTAATTCCACCATTGTTTGTGCAGTCTTGTGACTCAAGGAGTGAGTATCCATGCAGACCATGGGCAACTGAAGGGGATCAGAGATGTTCAAGGCTGCACGATGGAGAAGCGACAAGAGCAAGATCAAGGTCGTTTTCAGATTGCAATTTCAGGCGACTCAGGTAATTGGATTAAGGATGCGACTAGTTCAAGTTGCTCTGCTTATGAATTGCATTTGGTTTGATGAATTAATTTGTTTATGATATATATACAACAAGAGTTGAATAGATCTGTAAGAAAACATATGTAATCTGGTTTTGATATTGTTACTTCTTTGCTTAGGTACCGCCATTGATAGGGTTAGAGACAGTGACGGTGAGCTTGGTTCCTTCAGATGTAGGAAGGCCAAGTGTAAAATCAGAAAAGGTTGGAGTGGTTAATGGAACCTGCAATTGGTTGAATCCAATTTATGAAACAGTGAAGATAGTTCACGATCCAAAGACTGGAAAGCTGAATGACAAGTTGTACCAGTTTCTAGTTTCCGTGAATGTGTGAAGATTTGTCACTTTCAAGTTGGCCACTTATCATGTGTTCTTCCAATTGAGGTTAATCACTGAATATCTTTTCAGGGATCAAATAAACTTGGACTCCTGGGAGAAGTCACTCTTAATCTAACCGATTATATTGAGGCGTTCAATGCCTCTCATGTTTCTCTCAATCTCAAAACAGGAGCCTTCTTGCATGTAAGCATTTTTTTGCCCCCTTAAATTGTTGAATTCTTTAATTTTATAGTGCAAATATGATATTGTATGCTGCTAAACTTCACATCTTCCAAAGTGGATTTGGATTCCTCAAAGACAATGAACTACTTGTAGCTACTAAATCCTCAATATACATATACTATGAACAAAAAGCAAAAGAAAAAACAAAGAGTAAAGCGAGACAGAGAACAGGCACTTCATGTGACAAAGTCACAAGCGCACCATTGCTAAGTTTCAATCCATGATTAATTAACTTGTACCTGAAATGGCAGGTTACCATACAGAGAATGCAAGGTGAAGTTGCGGACAGGTAGCTCAATCTGCATTAAGGTATTGGAACTTGGAAACTTTGTTTTCATAATTGCTAATCTTCTTTGATCATTCAGGCAAGAGAATGGAGATGCAACAGTAAGACGAAAACGGCAAACGTTACAGAGCCAAATAAGCAAGTATGATGATGAAAAAGGGCTCAAAGCTCTTATTGGAAGAAATGGCATCAACTTTGTGAGGGTCAGGGACAATCTTTTTCAAAATAGAGTAGTTCTAAGAGATTTCAAGAAAACATAAGGTCTCTTATCCTTTTCTTTTTTTTTATAGGATGGTTCACGTATCAACAGAGAGCCAAAAGTAAAGCTTCCACCAAGCAAAAGTCTCTCCTCTTGTGCTGACTCTAATGGTATACTCCATAAATCTCACAGCTCTGATGCTATATCAGCAGCCAGTAGATCTGATAATAGCTCAGAAATATATACACCAAGAGCCAAGGATGGAAGAAACCAAAAAGATTCAGGCAACTTGTTTTTGCCTCTTGCCGACGTATATAGCAAGACAAGAACAATTATCAGCTCGGATGAGTCTTGTATGGGATCAACAAACAGCTCAGAGGAGTCTGGAGTAAAAGAAAAGCTTCATTTTTCAGATGGCAATCTTGAGAAACTTACAAGTGATGTTGTTCAGTTGGCAAGAAAGGTGCAAGTGTCTGAGCTGGAGTTGCAGAATCTGCAAAAGCAAATCATCAAAGAGACCAAGCGAAGCGAAGATCTTTCATGGGAAATAAGTATCCTGAAGGAGGAGAGAGACGCTTTGCAGAGAGAATGCCATGAACTTAAGATGTCAAAAAAGAGAACAAGTCTAGATGGCAATCTTCCAGCTGAGCCACAGCTTGCTAGAAAAGATCCTTTGTCCATGCTTGAAGAAATCAAACAGGAGCTGGATCATGAGAGGAATCTGAATTCAAGTCTTCGCTTGCAGCTAGAAAAAACACAGGAAGCTAATTCTGAGTTACTGCTTGCAGTGAGAGATCTTGATGAGATGCTGGAGGAGAGGGATAGGGAAATGCTGTGCAGAAATTGCAAAAAGAATGATCTCGATGATGAGAAAACAATGTTCCCCGAGTGTACAAAAGATGAGATGGAAATTGAAAAGGGCATTGCCCCTAAGAACGACATAGAGTTTTACAAAAAGGAACACGAAGAGTTGCTCATGCAGATGGAACAGCTTGCTCTGGACTACGAAATTTTGAAACAGGAGAATCATGACATCACTTCTAGGTTGGAGCAGATGCAGCTCCGAGAACAGTTCATGATTCAGTACGAGTGTTTACATCATTTGGAAATTATCAATGATCTTGAAGGGAATCTTGACTGCGTGGAGAAACAATTACGAACACAAGCCGAGTCATTTGAATCCGATATCAACACATTAGTTAAGGATAAGGTTGATCAAGAGAAGAAGGCCACACAAGCAGAGGACGTAATGAAGAAAGCAAAATGGAACAATGTCAAAACTGTTGATTGGCTGCATGAGGAACTTAGCAAGCTTTATTCTCAAGTCTCAGTTGTATTTTATGCGAATGAGAAAATTATTAGGCAAGTGATAAAAGAGGCTAGCGAGTTGCAATCTCAAAAGGCTCACCTTGAAAATCTTCTTGAAGAGTCCAAGGAAAACCTGGTTTCAGTGAAAGGCCAATTCAGCAAGAATCTTCAACTGCTAGTCAGACTTTTGGTTTTTAAATCAAAAGAAACAGATAAGATTTCCTCTGAACTAAAATATAAGAATGAGGAGCTTGAAAACTATAACAAGTCTGAAGAAGAAAGGCGAAAAGTCGCAACGGAGATCATTGAATCACTGCAAGCTGAAATTGAAAAGCTCAAGATGGAGAATTATGCTGTTATTGAAGAGAAAGAAAAATTGTTGGCCAAATTGGAAAGTTTGAAAAATGTTGAAGAAAAGGAGAGTTTAATCATCGTGCTGAAATCTGAGGTTGAGGCCCTTAGACTACAATACAATAACCTGAATCTATCACAGTCTAAATTTGAGCTAGAAAAGGAACAGTCAAGCAGTCTGATTTCTCACTCAAGTGGTGGCCTATTGAAGGAGAATGATGGGACTACGAGAACAGACGAACAACTTGAGGATATCTACAGAAACGTAAGCATAATTTGTTCATTCAATAGAAACACCATTTGGTTTACAATTTGTTCATATAGTAGAAATGCTTTGAGTCAGAACTGAGCTTGATATTGTTTACGAAATTTGTAGCTCGATTGAGGCCAATACCTATATTCCACAAAAAATTAAACTCTTATGTTCACATCTAATGCAGGATACTGAACATTGTCTGAGGAGCTCCAAGCATGCTGATGAGCTTCAGATTGATCTCGACTGTCTGCCTTGCCGAATGCTGCAATGTAGTAGATCTGAGTTGAAAGAAATAAATGGCCAAGATCAAGAGTTAATCACAAGGTGACTCACTGTCCATAAACTAGTGATTTGCATGCCGCTATTTCTCTTCATTGAACCACATGGATGCTCAACAAACTCACCATAAGCAACTGATGGAGGAAATTGACTAAGTGTTGCGTCTTAGTCTTACAAACTTTTTAATTTAATTTGCAGGTGTGGTAGAACCAATTCAGAGGAACAGCAAAAATACTTTTCCTGTAATTGTGATCAGAATAAGGTTGCACAAGTGTTAAATGAAATGGCTGCCCTAAGAAAACAGAATGAGTCAACGGAATCTGATCTGAAAGAAATGCAAGAAAGATACTCCGAGATGAGCCTCAAGTTTGCAGAAGTAGAAGGTGAAAGGCAACTGCTAATGATCACAATCCGGAATCTTAAAAATGCTTTGAAGAATTAATTAGTTCCTTATTTTTCAATCTCCATTGACTCAAACAAATGAGTCATCTCTATAGGCAACACGCGGATGCATCAAAAAGCAGATCTAGGACTAGCAAGTTTGCAAGGCTATCTATGTTTGTTTGCTAAAACACAGTGAATTCTTTGTATCTTCTTCTTTGAGAAGAAAAAAAAAAGGTCAAATTTTGGCAATTTTGTTCACATAATATAATAGTTCATGGCTTCATGCTTACGTGCAGCACCGGATTTTGGATATCCAATCTTAATTTGTCATTCTATGAAGTTGTATATGTTATACTACTAAGATCTTTGTGATCAGCATAGCAAACATATTCATATTGACTTGAAATGATCGTAGGGAGAGAGCCCTAATGTCCGCTCCGCCTGCCCGTCGCCCTCCTCACCGTTCGAAGCCGCCAGCCGACTCCGTAGCCCCCGTCTTGCGGGAACCCCCTCCCGTGGTTCCCTCTTCTTCTTCGGCGTCTACAGGCCGCTCTCACGCAGGTCGTGCGTGGTGCGACCTCTTCAACAACAACATCGGAGGCCACTCCAAACTCTCACAACAATTTGAAGAATCGCTACATGCCACCTCCAGTCGTTACAAGAATAGAGTGGTCTTCTCTGACGACCATCTTACCTCCTAGCGCTCTCAGTGGGAGTCTTGCCTCATTGGCAGATTTCTCACCAAATCCCCTCCGTTGCCGATCCTTCGGTCGGCGGTGCACCGTGTCTGGGGACCCAACTCTCCTACTGCTGTTCTGGATATGCTCAATGGCTATTATCTGCTCAGGTTCCCCTCGCAAGCAATAGCCCTCGAAACTCTGGTGGGCGGTCCTTGGTCTGTCCTCGGCGAGCTCTTCCACCTCTTTCCATGGGAACCAAATTTCCAGCCTCTTTTGCACCGCATCCGCAAATCACCTATCTGGGTTCGTCTCCCCGGCTTGCCTTTTGAATACTGGCAGGCTGATTCCCTCACTGCTATTGCATCCAAGATTGGTCGACCCCTCAAAATAGATGAGAAAGCCTTTACCGAGAACCGAGGGCAGTACATTCGCCTCTTTGTGGAAGTTGATCTTGAGCAACCTCTCATGGAAGGTCTTTGGATAGGGCCGGAAGGAGCTGACTTCTTCCAAGTCTGCTCTTACGAGAACTTGCCGGCGTTCTGTGAAGGCTGTGGACGCTCGGCCACCACCGTAAGGATTGTCTGGATGTTGCTGTTCCCCCTCCCCACTCTGGTCCCGAGCAGCCTCCGGTTGCTGGCTCTCCTGCTGATGCAGTTTCTGAGGATCTGCCGGTTCCGCGTGCTTTAGGGTCTGACCCGTGCCCATGGATAAGGGTGGAACGCCGCCGCCGCAACCTCAGAAAATGCAAGCCTGCTGATGATAAAGGCCACCCGGACTCCTTTCGTGTTTCGCCTGTGGCTGCAAACCACACGAGCGACCGCCCGGATGTTGGCCCTGCCCCTTGCTCTCCTACCCCCTCCCCGGATGATGCTCCTTCACGCCGATGCACTCAGTCTACGGAGCCCTCCCCTTCCAATGAATTGAAGGAGGATGCCCCCCTTGCCCTCTGGGTTCGTCGGGCGTCTAAATCTCGCGCTAAGCTTCCTTTGGTGGTGGGCTCCTCTCGGCCTCCTATGTCCTTATCTGCTGTGCCCTCTCCCTCCAATCCGACATCCCATTTGGCTGCTCTTCCCCCTCCCGATCCCTCGGGGGAGGACCATACTCCGCCTGCTGTCTCGGAGCGGAGGATACGCACTATTGCCAACAAGTTTGAACACATCTTCGGTGGCCGGAAAGAGGATCTTGATCCTGATATACACTGCCCTGATGCTTTTATGGATTCACAGGTTTCAGGCTCCAAGAGAGCTCGAGATTTCTATCCCCGGCCTACGGGAGATTAGTCCTCGCCCCTGGTTATTTGCTGTCTTTCTTTTGTTGTTTCTTCATGAACTGCCTCAGTTGGAACTGCAGGGGGGCTGCTAAAAAACCCACCATGACTATGCTTCGTGTTTGGCGTCGCCAACATCACCTTTCTCTCATCATTCTTCAGGAAACTCATCTGGACGATAATGGTGTTCGCTCCTTCATGAAAACTATGGGTCGCAGCTGGCTTTCCTTCCATGTGCCTGCTCTTTACAGCTCTGGCGGGCTCCTTTTACTTTGGGACTCTCAAGTTTGCACTATTGCTCCTTTAGCTTCTGCTGCCCAATACCTCAGTGTGATTGTGAAGGAGGGTTCCATCGCCTGGATGCTGACTGGTTTTTATGCCAGTCATCACTACTCCGCCCGCAACCGAATGTTTCGAGATTTCAGCCTTGTGGATTTCCAAGACACTCCGTGGTTGGCTTGTGGAGACTTCAATTGTATCCTTGACCCGTCGGAAAAGCGCGGTGGTCTTCCCTTTCGCGCTAACAGCTCTACCAAATATTTTCGGCAGTTCTTACAGTCCCAAGGTCTTTCTGACCTGGGATTCTCTGGCTCTCCTTATACTTGGTGCAACAACCAGACGGGCTCCAGGCGAATTCTCAGTCGGCTTGACCGGGTCGTAGCTAACAACCTGTGGCTCCGGCACTTTGGCAACTCTATAGTTCAACACCTTCCTCGGGGGACTTCTGATCACAGCCCGCTCCTTATTCAAATTCGTCCGACTCATCGCAACCCCCGCCCTCCTTTTCGCTTTCGTGAGATTTGGACTCATTACCCTGCTGCGGGTCGTCTTATAGCTGCTCATTGGCCTCGTCCAGATGGCACCGATCTCTCCCTCCAGGACCGGCTTTCGTCTCTTCGTAAGGAGCTTAGACAGTGGAACCAAGGATTTCTTGGTAATCTTGACGCGAAACTTCGGGCTGCCAACTCTGCTATCCGGTCTATTGAGATCACTGAGGCCCGGCGTCCCCTCAGGTGCGACGAGGAGCGTTCCCTGCGGAGCTTGGTCCACCTTGCGGCGGCTCTCTCCACTCAACTTAGTATCAAATGGCAGACCCTCTCTAAATGCCATTGGCTCAGATATGGTGATGCTAATAACAAGTTTTTCCATAGTCACTGCACTCTTCGCCGGCGCGCTAACTTCATCGCTCATCTGCGGGTGTCTCCTGGCGACCTTATCTATGACGCCAATGCTATATGTGCCCACTTCCAACAGTTCTACCAGCATCTGTGGTCTTCGCAGTCGGCTACTACCCATCTCTCGGCTGCGTTTCCCCCCTCTCTACTACCTTATATCCCTCAAATGGACCAGTCTGATCATGCCCGCCTTACTGCAGGATTCTCCTTAGACGAAATTGCTGCTGTTGTTCATGACTTCGGTTCAGGCAGGAGCTCGGGGCCGGATGGTTTCACGGCTGAATTCTACAAATACTCGTGGCCTACGATTTCCCAGGACATTCTGCACGCCCTCACCCGCTTCCAACAATCTTCTGAGATGCCTTCTGGCTGGGGTGATACTACTATGATCTTCATTCCGAAGTGTCGCCATCCCATGGAGGTGACTGATTTTCGTCCCCTTGCCATGTGCAACGTTCTCTACAAAATCCTGGCCAAGTCCCTTGCCAATCGGTTGCAACCTTTTATGAATTCACTCATCTCCCCTGAGCAGTCTACCTTCATCCGAGGGCGCAATATCCACGACAACATTCTCACGGTCCAGGAAGTGGTTCATAGCATGTCCAGGCGTAAGGGTAAACATCCTCTGGTCCTCCTAAAAATTGACCTGGCTAAGGCTTTCGACACGGTCAGCCGTGAGGCGATCATCCACGCCATGCATCTTCTCCACCTCCCGGGACAGTTTATCAGCTGGATTGAGGCGTGTATCCACTCTCCATCCTTCTCCTGCAGCATCAACGGACACCTATCCCAGGCCTTTGCTGGACACCGTGGTATTAGACAGGGCCACCCCCTCTCCCCGTATCTTTTTGTTATGTGCGCTAACTTACTCTCGGCGATTCTCAACCATGCGGTTCACACTGGTTCTATTGATCCATTTACAATTCGTGGCCACCAGATCTCCCACCTGCTTTATGCTGACGACCTCATTCTGTGTTTGCGGGCTACCCCTCGGACCTGTAGGCAGATTCCCCTGCTCCTGGCTCAATTTCAACACTTCTCCGGTCTGCAGGTTAATTTCGCCAAGTCTTACATATATTTTCCCGGTGCTTGTTCTCCCGTGACCAAGGAGCGTATTGCCTCTTCGCTTGGCATGAGAAAGGGTTCTTTTCCTTTCAGGTACTTGGGGGTACACGTTGGTATCTCCAGCCACTGCCGCTCCAACTTTAATCACTGCCGGGATTTACTACTTCAGCGGCTTGCTACTTGGCAGAACTACTACCTTTCTCAGGCCGGCCGGGTCATGCTTGCCAAGTCTGTCCTTTCTTCCATCCCTATTCATCACTTGATTGCTGGTGGCATCGGGCGCACCCATCTGGAGCAACTAAATAAACTCATTCGCCACTTCATTTGGGAGAATTCCGCTGCCGCTCACGGCCTCCATCTCATCAATTGGGAGACTGTCAGGTTACCCAAGAACTTAGGGGGTCTTCATATTCGGGACTTCACTCTGATCCGTGCTGCTTTGAACGGACCTCGGATCCTGGCCCTTCTTAATCAGGAGAATACGGTTTGGGCTCGGCTTTGCACTGCCAAATATGGCCTCTTATCTCCTTGGCATCCCCGGCGGTTCCCCACGGCGAGTGCTCCTTGGCGCCTTCTTATCCGTGACCTGGGGCTTCTTCGGTCACACCTCTCCAAGATTATCGGTAATGGGAAGTGCACGTCCGTCCTTATGGATCCATGGTGCTCTTCCATACCTTTGAGTCACATGCCTTCACACTTCGACCCTTCTCTTCCTATTGGGGTTACTGTGGATTCTCTTACCCTCGATGGTGATTGGAACTGGGATCTTATTTTGAGGTGGGCTGGGCCCGGTCTTCATAGCACCATTCTCAAGCACAACATCTGTCTTAGTCATGAGGAGGATCGTTGGATCTGGGATTGCAGTGCGCCGGGTCTTCCCGCCGCTAAGGCCATTTACCGCACGCTCCTCCTCGAGCGCTGTCCCCCGGTCCCTATCCTGCAGCCTTGGAAGCAATTATGGCGCCTACACCTCCCCTCCAAGGTTAAATCTTTTGGCTGGAAGCTGCTGCATTTTAAACTGCCTACGCGTGACCGATTACGAAGATGGGCTCTGATTCCTGACTCTACTTGTGTGCTGTGTGGCGCTGAGAGTGAGACCATTAACCACTTGGCCTTTCACTGTCCTTTTGCTTTAGCGGTCTGGAGCAGGATACTTCAAGGTGTTCCGGTGGAGTCTCGCGCACGTACTCTTCTTTTTGAGGGGCATTGGTTCCGCGCTGGCTCTCTCCTCGGTGATGTTTGGCCGGAGACCTTTCTTCTTACTATTTGGTATATTTGGATTATGCGGAATGCGGTGATTTTCCAGGGTGCCCGGGCCTCCTCGGTTTTGATCGCTCAATTAGTTGCAGCGGACTTGCGTCTTTGTCAGGAGGCCTTCGCTAGACACCAGAGCTCTGCTGGCCGCCCCCTTCCTCTCAAGACCACCTAGTCCCCCCCCCCCCTCTGACTCTCTCAAGACCAACACTGATGGCTCCTGGGCCGCCGACTCCTCCGACGCTGGTATGAGCTTCCTCATCCGCGACTCCACCGGTCGGACGCTCTATGCGGCTGCCTTCCATAGCTCCTGTGACTCTCCCCTCCAGGCGGAGCTCCTCGCAATTCATGCTGGCATGTGTTATTTTCTCGCCAAGGACAGTTTCCACCTCCCCCCCTGCATTATTGAAACCGACTCGTTGGAAGCGTTTTCCCTGGTCACTGGGACTCTGCCACCTGCTTCCCTGAGCTATGCTAGCATTCTTCTTGAGATTCGCCACTTAGCTCAAGGGTCTGTCTTCCAGTTTAATTTTACCCCAAGGTCGGGGAATGAGCCAGCTAACTGGTTAGCCAATTATGCACGTGTACACAAACTTTGTCTTTCGTTTGAGGGGAGCCTGCCTCCTGACTTGGCAACTCTCCTCCTTACTGATGTAACATAAGGATCTTCCTTTCCCCCCCTTTTTCTATAAAAAAAAAAAAATAAAAAATAAAAAATCCAATGTTTCATTTATTAATGTACAATCGGAAAAATAGTATAAGAGCAAAAATCCCCCCCTATAAATTAAGCAAACAATATATGTAGCAAGATAGTCAGCCACATAATTCTTCTGATAAAAACTAACTCGAAGAACAAAAAATATAATAAGAGCAAAAATCAAAACATAAGAACAATGTTCTGCTGAAGAAAATATCTAGCAAGGTAGTAGGCCACAAAATTCTTCTCACAAAACATAGTGGTGCAAATAGATCACTGCAATTGCACAATAATATTCATATATCAAAAATAAATTATCGAAAATTGGAATAAGAGTCCTTAGGGGTACTGATCAGTTTGATAAACTATGCATAACCAGAGTTAATCATAAAATTATTTAAGAGACTGTTGATGGCCCATTTCAGTGCTTCCACAACAACTTCAAAGTAAATGGTCAATTTAGTAGGAATGGAAGGCAATACCTTTAAAATGAACGGTTAGTTGAGTTGAATGTGCTTGCATGCCGGTATCATTCTAACAAAAAAATATTTTTGAATTATCACAATTGAAATGAAAAAACTAAATGCAAAGAAAAAAAAAGTTGGAAGGAGCGAGTACATAAAGTTGGTTGGATTAAGGTTCTACGCGGATTAAATATCTCCCTTCCCAATAAAACAAAAGAAAAATAAAGATCTCGGATCTTTCTCATGCATTCTTCCTCTAATACTTAAATTAGATCAAGATTACCGAATGTTGAGCAAGAAGTAGAGACATGAAATATAGGGATAATATTATGTGTGACAGTGATGGCTGAAAGAAGAATTCCAATAGGGGTTTCCCTACTATTATTTCGCTTACCTTCTTGCTAAGTGAGCAAGAATATCTATAGGAGGACATAGCCATGTGGGTCCTTGCAGAGTTATCACTTCTGTTGTGTCACATGGAGTGAAGCATTGTGTTAGCCAGTGAGCATCGGGTAAGCCATCATTGATAACTAGTGAATAGTTAAGGATGTCTATTGCATCCATGTGGTCAGTGCTTGTGTTAGGAATGGACATGTATTCAGGACCAATTTGCCTTCAAAGCAAGGGATACTTCTCTCTCATTTTGCCTAAATCTTGTTACCTCAAATCCTTGGATGTTTGCACTTCTAATCCATTGGTCATACTGAGTCTTGGACATCTTAGACACTAGGCAGCTCACTATCTCAAGCTTTTGTGTCTTTTGTCATCTCTAGAATAGAGAGCCTGGACATCCCTTATCATGACCTTCAATTTCTAACTCTCCAATGTCTCAAGTTCTAGGTTGTCTCAATTTAATTTTCACATTGATTGTACACATATTAGAGCCCCTTACAAGGTAGCTGGTAGGTAATTTTCCCAAAGTGCCATGCATAGAATATCCTCTTGTAGTTTAGAAGGGTGGTGAGTGTTAATAGCTTTGGTTTTTTTACCTGAGCTGAGGTGCATAAAGAAAAAGCTTAGGTTAAAATGATACTCAAGGACAGGATTATAAGCAGGTCACTCTAGAGATTAACAGGTGCTAGACCTTAGGCGCCTAAGGGTGTGCAAGGTTAATGGAATATGTCTTTACGTTGAAAATTTTGAGCTTTGCCTAAGCTTAACAGTCTCAAGCCTTGCCTAAGGGTGTACAAGGTTAGAGGGATACTCACACCTAGGTCGAAAACTTGATTCTTATGAGTATTAGCAGACTATACTAGGGTTTAATAGGTGCTAGGTGTCAAGCCCTACTTATCCACGTCAGTGCCCCGGAACAATACTCAATATGTTTTCACACTTTTCTTTTTCCCGGAGCCAGCCGAGCTTTTGTGACATCACCCACTCATGTCACTAGAGCGAAAGGGCTTGCGACAGGGTGGGGACTACTCGTGCCCTCGCCTTCAGCCTCGTTGGTGCCTCTCTGGACACCAAAAACTCACCGTCGAAGGTGGAGAAGGAGGCCGGGACTCGTTTAGAAGAACAAAGAAGACGCTGGAAATCGGGAAAATTTTCACCGTTTAATCCTCTACCAATAGTTACATAAAACCCCTCTCACCTATCTCTCTCTATACATGATCTACTTGCTCCAATTCTCTCGTCTCCATTGGGCCACACCACCGTTGGAGATCTTGCCTAGATGCCACGGGAGGATACCGCCTAGAGTGATAGCCATTCACCTCTGTGAATGCCAGAGAGGAGGGATAGCTTTTGCTCACTACCACTTGCCGTGAGACCTGCCCCGACATTCGTTGCGAGAGGGAGGAACTCTATCGCCGAGGAAAGAGTTGATTTCCTTGTCCACCCCTGCTCCAAGCTTAAAAGGATGCCTCCCTCCTTGGAAGGAACTGAGCTCGCCAACTAGTTCCCGCTCCTCCTTCCCATATTTGGGACATCCATGAATCACACCTCCACGTGTGATTCGCTCGCCTTCCCATATTTGGGACGTCCATGAATAACACCTCCAAGCTTTAAATTATATATTTTTTATTATTATAATTTTAAATTATTTAAAATAATAATACTTAAAATTTTAATTAAAATTATATAAATTACTTTTTCAGATAAGCAGAAGCAGCAAAAACATCAAATTGTAGCTTTATCAACATTTGTTTTTTTTACTGCTTTTTTTTATTTATGTTTTTTTATTACCAAATACCTTTTTGATTACTTTATGTTTAAAAGCAGTTTAAAAGCGATGCCAAACAGGCCCTTGGTCCACAAGTCATGTCATACCCAACCTATGTGTCATGCCTAGCACAGCTCAAACCAATGTTGTGGGTAGCCTATTAAGTGGTCAACAGACCATGTCATGCGTAGCCTAAGCCGGGTAGTGCCAGTGCAAGCGATGTGTGGGTCAAACCATTGACCACTAGGGCTGTCCATTTTTCAGTTCAAACCAAAAAAAACTGAATCAAACTAAACCAAAAATTTTGTTTTAGTTTGGTTTATAACTAAATCAATTCAGATTAAAATTTCTTTAAAAACTTTGGTTCGGTTTTCGATTCCAGCTCAACATTTTGAGTTGAACCGAATAAATCAATTTTTTATTAATTATATATATTATAATTTTTAATATTTTAATATTATTTTAGTTTAAAAATAATAATATTTTAAGTAAAAATTAATTAAAAAATTAATTTCTGTTTAAACCGAACTGAATCAAACCAAAATTTTCAGTTCAGTTATAATTCAATTTTTTAAGATTTCAATTCAACTTCAATTTTAAAAATTATATAAAATTTTGATTCGAATTGAGCCGGTTTAGTTAGGATTGAACTGTCTGGACATCCCTACGTCCTGTTGACCACTACTCTAGTGATCTCTTGCATTGATTTCTAGATGAGAATATATATTTGCGTAATAGTGAATGGTTAACCTCATAATTTATTTTTTAAAAAATAAAAATATTCAAAATTTTGGCGTATGACCAAGTGGATTTTGTTCTTACAAAAACCAATAAACTTTATAACTTGTCAATTAATTAGTAAAAACAAGTTTAGTTGATAGATGTTATGCCCGAGGACCAGGGGTCCTGGCCCTGGCCCTGGCCCAACGGGCTGTTCGCGTGGACCTAGGCAGAGGCCCAAGGCCAGATTGATCCGTTGGAGGCGGATCTAGGCGGTGCACCCACGAGCAGGCGGCTCCGACCCACCACCCATTTGAACCAGCGCACAGAGGCGCAATTTGGATTCCCGAGGCGTTCGTCGATGGCAACGGGGGCTGGTGAGCTGCAAAGATCGAACGCATCCCATCGGCGGCAGGCGGCCGTTGATGAGCTACGGGCGGAGCAGCTCAGAAGGCAGTGAGAGGAACGGAGAGAACTCTCTTGGACGGGGGCGCCTCCCCACGAGAATGGGGAGCGCGAGCTTGCCGTCTCCACGAGCCGGAGACGGTGATGGCGGACGACGACGGAGGCGAGAGCGCCTCGTCCTCTTCCTCCCCGGGCAGCAAGCGACGGTAGTGGCAGAGGCCGCTTTCCTCCACGAGCGGCGGACAGAGGTTTGCCGTTTCCTCCTCCTCCCTCAGACGGTGATTTCGTGACATTCCCGACGAGCACTCCGGCGACGTGAGGTCGGACGAAGAGGAGAGGAGTTAAGTGTGTGTACAGAAAGTGTACAGAGTGGACAGGAGGGGTTTTAGGTAGTTGTTTTTGGAGGATAATAACAGACGAAACTTTTCCCTCACCAGCGTCTGTTTCCTGCATTTTCCAGCAAGATTTCAGGTCGCATTCCCCACCTCCGGTAGCGACTTTCGGTGTCCAGAGGGGTGCCGACGAGTGAGGCTGAGGGCAAAGGGCGCGAGCGGCCCTTCCCCTGCTGCAGGCCCCCATCCCGTCAATGCTTCCGGCGAGTGCATGCAGAGGCTGAGGCGCGCGTCCGGCGCACGCGAGCGAGACGGCTCGTTCGAACGCACGCAGCATTCGAAACAAGGGTGTGGTCAAAGTCAACACCACCACGCCTAGAGTGAATTTTGAAATTGCGCGAATCGGCGAACTTGAATGGCTGACGTGGATGCATTAATCAATGCTTAAGTTGCTAAAACAGGCTTAATCTTGATTACGGGCTTGACAATGGTATAAGAGGGCAATAGAGACGGCTTTGAGGCGGCTTCGACGATCTCGACGGCGTGAAGGAGGATGATGACGAGTGTCATCTCCTTCCAGATGTGAGGAGGCGGATCCGACGGAGGATCCGGATTCGCCCATTTCAGTCGACGAACGTGCAGAGGCGCGAGAACCAGTCGACGTTGCCGCGATGGAGATCGGAGTAGACGATGCAGGCGGATGAGAATTCCCGCCTTCCCGAGAATTGGACGCTGACAACAGGCGGACGAGACTTCCGCCTTCCCCGAGTAGCGACGACGAGAGCGGCTGCTCTAGGTGGATGAACGTCTTCCCCATGAGTCGGGGACGACGACGAAGCGGATGGGAGAAGCGAGCAGAGGCCCGCGCTTTCCCTCAGTCGACGACAGCTACAGAGGCCGTGTGCTTCCCCTGCTCCAGACTGAGGTGGTCGCATTGTCTCCACAAGACAAGGACGATGTGGGCAGGAGACGATGTGCGGCGAGAGTGCCACGTCTGTCTCTCGGAGCAGGAGACGATGTGCGGCGAGAGTGCCACGTCTGTCTCTCGGAGCAGCAGGCGGTGTAAGGCGAGGGAGCCCACCTTCTTCCTCGAGCGAGAGGCACGAACGGTGGTTGGCGCTTCCCTACAAACTTCCTGGAGTTCAGCAACACAGACGAGACAGAGGTCTGTAGCGCGCCCCTCCTTCTCAGGCGAGGACAATAGAGAAGGTTGTCTTCCCCACGAGCGGCGATGAGAGGCGGAGCCGCAGTCTCTCCTTCCTCAGGCGGCGACCTCCCGCAGCAGTCGCGGTGAGTTACTCCGATGGCAACCGACGCGAGAGAGGCTTCCAAGCTCATACCACAGTGGAGGAGTGAATGGAAGCTCTCGCGCCCCACTTTCAGCGATGGCGAGTGCGCCTTCCCCAGCGGCGTGAGGTCAGACGAAGAGGAGGGAGAGATAGGAGCATGGGATCGCATAAGATCTCGGCGACGCAGAGAGGTAGCGTCACACGGATCTGTTTCGGCGAGGAAGAAGAAAGGGACGGAAGAGAGCTTATGCCAGCCACCTTCACCGACGAGACGAGTCAGACGGAGAGCACAGGTGGCGCTCCGACGGTGACTCGTCTGTCACAAAGTCTGGCTAATGATGGGGAGAGTCTGGGTTGAAAGAATCGAGGCCGAGAGCGACGAGGAAGACGGAGGTCCTTTCCTCCTCGGCAACTTCTTAGGCGAACAAGTTCTCCTGCCGCCGAGCAGCAGCAGGTGACACTGCTCCTTCCTCCCACGTTCGCAGAGGCGGACGCCTCCCTCCAGCCAGCCATGCCGTCTGCACGAGTCGGAGATGACAAAGACGATGGGGAAAAATGGAGGTTTTCCCCACCTCCCCAACGGTTTCAGGCGATGAGTGTCTGAGCCAACTCCGGCGGAGGATGACGATGCAGCTCAAATGGAGGAACCGGACCCGGCCCCAACTTGACCAGCTGAGCAAAGGCGCGGAGGTGCCTAGGAACCGACTTGCATCGCAACTCCGGCCACGGTGGAGGCCGTGGAGAGCCGGACGCCTAGGACGGTGTCCACCTTAGCCGGGGGAGGGTGTTACGCCCGAGGACCGGCGGGTCCTGGGCCTGGCCCAACGGGCAGTTCGCGTGGACTTGGGCGGAAGCCCAAGGCCAGATTGATCCATTGGAGGCGGATCCAGGCGGCGCATCCACGAGTAGGCGGATCCGACCCACCACCCATTTCAACCAGCGCGCATAGGCGCGATTTGGATTCCCGAGGCATTCGTCGATGGCCACGGGGGCTGTTGAGCTGCCAACAGGAGCTGGTGAGCTGCAGAGACCGAATGCGTCCCATCGGCAGCAAGCGGCCGTTGACGAGCTACGGGCGGAGCAGCTCAAAAGGCAGTGAGAGGAACGGAGAGAACTCTCTTGGACGGGGGCGCCTCCCCACGAGACCGGGGAGCGCGAGCTCGCAGTCTCCATGAGCCGGAGATAGTGATGGCGGACGACGATGGAGGCGAGAGCGCCTCGTCCTCTTCCTCCCCGGGCAGCAGGCTACAGTAGCGGCGGAGGCCGCTTTCCTCCACGAGCGACGGATAGAGGTTCACCGTTTCCTCCTCCTCCCTTAGGCGGTGATTTTGTGACATCCCCGGCGAGCACTCTGGCGATGCGAGGTCGTACGAAGAGGAGAGGAGTTGAGTGTGTGTACAGAGAGTGTACAGAGTGGAGAGGAGGGGTTTTAGGTAGTTGTTTTTGGAGGATAATAATAGGCGAAAGTTTCCCCTAACCAGTGTCTGTTTCCTGCGTTTTCCGGCAAGATTTTGGGTTGCCTTCCCCACCTCCGGCAGCGACTTCCAGTGTCCAGAGGGGCGCCGACGAGTGAGGCTGAGGGCGAAGGGTGCGAGCGGCCCTTCCCCTGCCGCAGGCCCCCATCCCGTCAATGCTTCCGGCGAGCGCACACAGAGGCTGAGGCTCGCGTCTGACACACGCGAGCGAGACGGCTCGTTCGAACGCACGCGGTGTTCAAAACGAGGCTGTGGTCAAAGTCAACACCACCACGCCCAGAGTGAATTTCGAAATCTTGCGAATCGGTGAACCTGAATGGCTGACATGGATGCATTAATCGTGCTTAAGTTGCTAAAATGGTCTTAAAATTGATTACGGCTCTGACAATAATTGATGTTAGGCCCAGTCTTAAATTCAAGCCCAGCCCAATTGGGCCATTGACTAAAAAGTAAAAATTGGCCCATAAGAGGAGAAATCGGGGAGGTAGATTTGGGAAAAATCAAACAGCGAGACCAACTTCGACCGCTCGAAGCAAACACTGTCAACATCCATGGCCCCCGGAGATCTTGGACGTGCCATCGGAGTAGACGTCGGTCAGGGGAGAGTTGCCAGGTGGTGACACCATAGCAGCCGAGACGTCAGGGGTGCGGATACGAAAATCGGCGGATGATTCTGGAGATCAGGCGTGCGACTCTTCGGCCACGGCAACGTCGCTTCGTCGCCGGCTTCTGGCGACGACGCAACCCACGCATAGCCACGTGGAGACATTGTAGAGGAGATGGCAGGACAGAACGGCCGCGTGGAGAACGGGCGGCGGGCAAAAGCGCCGGACATACGCAAGCCCTCTGATAAACACGACGACGACTGCAGCTCAGTACGGCAACAACGCCGCGTGGCTGCGAACAAATGGCCAGAGACCTCCTGAGGAAGATCTCTGCACGAGATACAAGAAAGCCGGCCAGATCTGGACGGAGATCTGGAAGAGGGAATGAGACACCAGCGGATCGAGGAGGATCTTGCGTGACGCGGCCTGCTCTTCAGTCGCGTGCGCCTGAGCGGAGACGAGGCAACGCAAGGGAATGCCTATAAGAGGCAAGGCGTCGAGCTTGAGAGAAAAAAAGGGGAGACGAACTGCTGAAAGGAGCCTGTGGTAAGAGGAGAAACGGAGACAAAAGTCTGCGAGGCTGATCGGGAAGAACCTTGGCGGACGGAACGGCTGAACCAGGCGAGCGAAACTCGCCGTAACCAATCCTCCGCCCCCTCTGCACCTCCCTCCTCTGAACTCTGCGTCGACGGTGCCGGCGAGGGCTTGTGAGCCCCCTCTCGGCGCGCTCCGGTGGTGTGGGTGGCGAGGTTGGAGCGCTCTCGACGCCGATTTTCTCCCGCGTCCCCTTTCTTCTTCTTGTTGTCCCCTTTTCCTTTCAGCAACTCCGACGAACCCTAGAGGACGACCTCGGACCAAGAGCAAGCTCGTACGTTTCAACGAGTCCTCGTCGGTCAAAGGACTGGGGTTGGTCGACATTCGCCGGACAAAGGAAGCTCGCCGTCCCTTCCCTTCGTCGGACGACGAGTACGCGGCGAAAGTGAGAAGACGCGAGTGAGGTTTCGCGTGCGGACTAAGATTACGGGCGGAACGAGCTCGGGTCGAGATTTGGATCAGAAACTCGCGTAAGGTATAATCTCGTATTATTTTCTTCTACTTGGCGATCTTGGATTGGATGAGATTGGATTGGATCAGAAACTCGCGGAACGAGCTCGGCTTTTCTATTCTTCTACTTGGCGATCTTGGATTGGATGAGATTGAGGAATGCATATGCTGATGTGTCCCTAATTACATTGGATCTA
This sequence comes from Costus lasius, assembly GCA_027563935.2. Lineage (NCBI taxonomy): Eukaryota > Viridiplantae > Streptophyta > Magnoliopsida > Zingiberales > Costaceae > Costus > Costus lasius. The sequence goes on from CM050447.1 coordinate 55,725,785, forward strand.
AATAAATTGATTAAAATTATTTTCTGTATGAGATATTAAATTGATTTGACCTTATGTAATATTTTAAAAAATATTATAATTATTTATTTAGTTAATTATTATTTTATCTTAAATCAAGGCGTGACAATAGACACCAATTAGGGCGGGCCATCTTCTCTTATACTGTCTGCATTCATGACATCAAATTAAATATTAAACATGCAGACTTATATAATTAATTTAATATTACATAAAAATGGCCGGCCAATTAATGCAACAACTGTAACAAATAAGAACTGACATGTCATCTTCCACTAACATTTTATTTTATAATAATTATTCATATTATTATTAATATTGAATTTATAAAGCATCCTTATTATTCTTGATTTATATTTTTCCTTCCCTCCAAAATTAAAATTACAAAAAAAAACATTATATGGGCGGCACGATCGAGGTGGTTAAACTTGTTTTTTTAAAAAAATCCTCTGTTCTTTAAAGACAATCCTTTCTGTTCCGTGCAGAAGACTGTTTACAGCGCTATGACCTCCGCCAATTTACACTCTTCCCTCCGCGTCGCTGAAAACGCTGGCCTCGAGGCTGTCGCCGATGATTCCAACTTCGTGTTCTCCCCGCTCTCTCTCCACGCTGCCCTCGCCCTTGCGGCCGCCGGCGCCAAGGGCGAGACACTGGACCAGATGCTCTCCTTCTTGGGTTCCCCGACCATCAACCACCTCAACTCCGCCTCCGCCTCCCTTATAGCGCCCCTTCGCGCGAGCCATGGCGGCAGCGATGGAGACTCCGGACCGCACCTTTCCTTCGTCAGCGGCGTGTGGATCGACCGATCGTTGGTCCTGAGGATGCCGTTCCAAGATGTGGCCGCTAATGTCTACGGAGCGGTGGCCCAATCCGTCGACTTCCAGTATCAAGTAAGGCGGGTGTTAATATTCCCATGCGTATCTACTCGGTTTTCCTATAATTAGGCTTTTTAAACCAAAACAAAAGAAAATAATTCCTCTTTCTTTTTAATACTTACAAGTTTATATACAATGTTCATCGTCCCCTTCACTTTAGCAGTTCAGTTTGCCCAACCTAAGACTTTGATAGCAGATTTTTCGCAAGTTAAATATAGATAAACGAAGAGCAAACTGAGCCCGCCAATAAATCACAGGCTGTAAGTGGAATTAACACGCAAACAAATCAAAAAGGAAAGATTTGAAGGCTGTAAACGAACAGCAAAACCATTCACTATCTAGAGGTAAGAGGTACTCTGATCGACTTCTATCCTTAACCAGCAAAACTTGAGGTTTAATCTTAGATTCAATTTCTAACGTAGCGAAGCTTTGACTGACTCATCCTGTTTGGTGTTTATGAACAATTTATTCTCTCACTCACGAACAAACTCATAAACAAACTTGGCTTATTTGCTTATGGCCATGCTAGTGGACAAACTTGTTCATTAGCTGCCCGCACACATATTTAAAATTTATATCTATACAATATATTCTGATTTTTGTTTACATTCATTTATACTTTATCGATTATTAATTTTTAATTCTTTTGTTCTTGTTACATCCTATCTAATGATAAAACTAATATACTAAGTCCGTGAGTTTGTAATAATTTGGCCAAATTGAAAAATACTTAGGCTCATAGCATTGTTTAAAATTTTGGTCTAAACTGATTTTTACTCGTTCGAGACGAGACCGATTTCACTATAGCATGTGTTGGTACATATGGTTTTATTGTAGCACAGGGTAAATTTCACTTTGCATATTGAGCCTACAACTGATCGGACCAAACTGTTGCTAGGGGTGTTTATGGTCGGTTAATCGAATCGTTGACCCGGACAACTTGTTAACTCAACCATTCGGTTCGAAAAAATCTTGAATAGTTCTCGAACCATACCGGTTAACCTATCATAATTTATTTACCAAAGTTTATTTAAGAAAGCTGACTTTAACTATTAAATATTATTATTTGATAATTAAATATTTTAAAATAATAATTTTTAAGCTGACTCTGACTATTATATATTATTATTTAATAATTAAATATTTTAAAAAATTATTATTTAAGTTGTGGTCTATAGGTTTCGTAACCACAACTTGCTAACTCACATAGTAGCGCCCTACGTTAGTTCGGTTAACCAGTGAAAATTTTTTTCTCAAACCGTAATCGAACCGAACTATAAAATTATAACTTAAAAACTGACCGTGAACTGAACCGATCCATTTGGTTAACTACCCATTCGGGTCAATCGATTAACCACAGTTTTTTAGTTTTTTTTGAATACCCCTACCATGGCCCAGAGTAAGCTTAATCCAATGTTGTCAAAAATGTATATATATATATATATATATATAAATTTGTGTATATAACTTTCATTTATTTTATAATAGAATATTTTCTGGGCTTCTTTCTCTCTATATCCTCAAATAATCTAATCTAATTCTGATCAGATTTTATAGACTTGCTTGTTATTCTTTATCCATTCAAATAGCTTACTAGACTTACGGATTGTGTAATCAAGTTAAAGTTTAATTTTAAATACAGCTTGAACTGAACTCAAGATTGTAGCTCTATCTTAAACTTGTATAGCTAGTACATGAGAAAGCTCTTATCAAGCTTGAGCTTGACTATAATCACTCAATTCAGATTTAGCATGAAAAATCTTGACTGGCTTAGGCTCATTTGCAGCCTTACTCAGAATTGCAGCACCATATTTATGTCCCATAATTGCAGTCTACTACTATAAATTTGAAATTGAGTTTTGTTCAGGGATAATTGCCTGAAGCAGGCCCTACTAATATGGTAATTGCAATTTACTTCCGGTCCATAAAATCTAGTGAGACCAAATCTGAAAAATGTTGAGCATTGTAACCATCATCTCGTGTGATCATAGTTGTGTCCACATACTCAAACCATGTTAATAATTTGACATATGTTTAAGACGTTAAATTCTTCACAATTTTATATGCAAAACCTTTAACAAGTTTTATATTTCATAGAGAAAATAGTCTTTCGTAATGTGGCACTAAAATTAGTGAACAAGGCATTCAGATAAGCAAGCTGCATCGTACACTTAAAAGATTGATTTAGATAGTAGAGTGACGAAAGCATATACACTAATATTTAAAGAAATCTAGCCGAGACCATAGTGCCTTTTTAGATAGTCAACCCATTTGTATTTTTATTACACTCACAAACAAAAATATTTTCCAACATAACTAATATTTCTTCATGGTGAAGGCGCCTGAAGTGGCAAAAGAAGTAAATGATTGGGTTCACAAGGAGACTAATGGGGTTATTAGTGACCTCTTGCCTGATGGAGCCGTGGACAAATCCACTAGGCTTATCCTTGCAAATGCTCTCTACTTCAAAGGAGCATGGGCAGAAAAGTTTGACAGTGCTCGAACCAAAGAAGGAACATTTCATCTCCTAGATAAGAGTACAGTCCAAGTGCCTTTCATGAGCAGCATGAAAAAGCAATTTGTTTCCTCTTTTCATGGCTTCAAAGTACTAAAGTTGGATTACCAAGAGAAGCAAGATCTGGAAAGTTTCTATATGCTAATTTTTCTTCCTGATCAGTATGATGGCCTTAGTGAGCTTATGCAAGCAATTTCTTCTGATTCCAGCTTCATAAAGAATCACACTCCATATCGTCGGACTGAAGTGGGAAGCTTTAGGATCCCAAAGTTCAAAATTACTTATAAATTTGAAGCATCACAAGTGTTGAAGGATTTAGGTGTGATTGCCCCTTTTGCCGGTGGGCAGGCAGATTTCACGGAAATGGTAACTAATCAGCATCCGAGTAGTAAGCTATTTATCTCAAGCATACACCACAAGGCAAATATTGAGGTCGACGAAGAAGGTACTGTAGCTACAGCAGCAACAGCAATCGGGATTTCACTAACGTGTTATACCCCACCTGTGGATTTCATGGCTGACCATCCTTTTGTGTTTGCTATTCTGGAGGGTAGTGGCAGCTTATTGTTCTTGGGGCATGTTGTCAATCCCCTGCTAGACTAAATATGTCTCTTCTGAATTGACTGACTTTTTTCTGTGAAGAGGGTGTGAGGCCAACTGATAGATGAAAGTCCGTCAGAATAATTGTTATTGCATTAAAATAGTACAATACCTTGCGTATTCTTCTCGAGAATTATTGCATTTATTAAGCTATTGCACCAGTTGAACAATGTATTTTAAGCAAGTTGCTTTAAATAAAAAGATATGTTTGCAATGTGCTTGAGCCAAGCATCCGGTTGCAGAATTCACGCAAGTATCATGATGTTTCAAATGTGTTCACGTGTTCAAACATACTTTCTTTTTTCGTTTTGTCCATAAAAACACTCTTCTGATATGTTTAGGGTGATGATGGAATTAAATCTTTTGGTGAATGGTAAATGAATGTGCTTGTGGAAGATCTGTACTTGAAATGAAGTTTCTAGCTCAGGCTAACCTTCTGAGGATCAACTTGGAGTCAGCAAAAATAATGAACTTAATAAAGATAACTTGTTTGGTCATTATGTGCCCTTTTAAAGTTCTTGAATATTCCATCTTTCCTGAGGATTTTTAAGACTAGTCTCAAATGTTGAAATGATCTCAGCTATATACATTATGTCATCAAATAGACAACAAAAAAAATTTCCTCAGGCCTTAAGATTTGGGTCAAAAGTTGCAAAAAGGTAAAATAATCATTGATGTCACTAAAAATTATGTATAGCCATTTGTAGACGTAATCTTTCATTTTGAAAAAAAGAAAAAGAAAAAAACTATTCATCACTTAGCCTAATGCAAACTGGGTGATATCTATTTCTTAGGTCAAGCTTGAAGAATAGTTTGGATCGAGAGCTATGATTGAGCATAACATTAAGGAATATGAAATTAGTATTTTATAGAGTTTTATTCACAACTTGATAGTCAATAGATATTCACTAATTTTCTTTTTTTTTTTACTGGTGAGACAAGCTAAAATAACACAAGGACTAAGACTTTTTTACAACCCAGACATACTTACCTCTTTGAGTTTAGTATATTCAATTGAGTTCATCCCAAAGCAAAACAATATTAGATATTACAAAAACAAGGTAACTTATTAGGAGTACGTCAGAGTTGACATTAGGGTATTATTTTAGAAATTGTTAAAAAAAAAAAAATCAAGGTTCTAGTGGTATGGTTTCTTCCTAATTCTAATAATTTAATTCTCAAACGTGAAACTTGTTAAAGTAGAGAGAATAAGTTACATTGGTGGGAATGGTTTCTTCCTAATTCTAATAATTTAATTCTCAAAGATACATGTGTTGGTTTGAACAATGGATAACATTCAAGGTATAGAGCTGCGATTGATCCAGAAGAACCTACGCAATATCTATAATAATGAGGTTACATCAAATCTTATATTGCCAGGAGGCTAAGTGGAGTGGAACTCAACATCAATGAATTACAAAAATACTTTATATGATCTATTCAAACAATAACATATGGTTATGAGTAAGGTTCAAATCAAGTTCAAATTTAGTGACTCTCACATGGGATACCACATTAAGGGGGGTTTGGCACCACTTTATGAGCAGTTTTTACTATACAATTTTTGTGGACAACTTGCTATAGTAAAAATAAGTTACATTGTTATCACTTATGCTAAAAGCCTAAAATGGATCACCCCAAATAATAAAATTATTTGGCAAACAGTACCAAACACACCCCTTAGCTAGTACCATTATCTATAACTACATAAGAGTTTCTATTGCATTTAGAGTAAGTATGAAAAATACTAGTTCACTTCAAATCAAAAACATAACACCAATATAAATGCTTTATGATTGTAGGATCAAAATTCACATCCTCCTTTGGACAAAAAATTGTTAGATATACCTTGGATTACTCCAAAATGTAATGTGATCTAAAATAGTTTGAAAGAGTATAGTTTTCACTAAGGGCCTGTTTTATTGAGGAGAAAACTAGGAAGAAAGAAAAGAAACAAGTTTTTTCTCTTGTTTTATTAGAGGTGCTGATTTGAGGAGAAAAAAATATAGTGAGAAAAAGGGAGAGTTTTCTCATGCGTCTAGATTAAGTTTTCTCATACAACCCGAGGCTCCCTCTCGCCATCGCCCTTCCTCTTCCAATCGCCTTTCCCGTCGTCCCCGCCTCCTCCCCACCAGAGCTTTTCCAATCGCACTTCTCCCCTCGCCAGAGCTCCTTCAGTCGCCGGTCGCCATTTGAAGCCCCTCCTTCTCCCCTCGCCAGAGCTCCTTCCAACTGCTCATGGCGGCATTGCCGTTCCGCCTGCCACTGTTGCTCCCTCCGCGAGCTTGCCTACCAGCTTCCGCCTCCCCGCCGCCGTGAGCTCCCCCGCTACAAGCTCCCCTTCGTTGCCGCCACTCCTGCAGCCACACTGACGCTGCCGCTCTCTCCCCAGCCGCAAGCTCACCACAAGCTCACCCTACTTCCGCAACGGTCGCAAGCTCCCCTGCCGCAAGCTCATCCGCCGTTGCCACCATTCGCTCCCCAGCCACGAGCTCGCCCCTATTGCCACAGCGGTTGCGAGCTCCCTCTCCGTTGCCATCGCGAGCTCGCCGCGCAGATGCTGCCGTGGCCAGGTCACCCCACTGACGCCGCCACTGCTACGTTGCCCCGCTGCCGTCGCCTCCCGTCCGGATCTCGCCTCCCGTCCTTGCTCCGTTGCCATCGGCCGCCCTACTCCATTGCCGCCGACTGCCCCTGCATCTCTCTCGTGATATTTGTTTTTCTGTGTGATCACGTGATTGCACGTGAGTGAGTTTTTTTTTCTACCCTCCTTCATTTCTTTCCTCTCTAGCATTTCTTGCTCCCCCAATTTTCTACCTCTCGAAAAAAACACAACCTAAGGGCCTGTTTTATTAGGGTGAAAACTAGACAGAAGAGAAAAAAAAATCTAATTTTTCACATGTTTTATTGGAGGAGTAGATTTGAATGGCAAGAAAAGGGGACCGCTTTTCTCCTCTTTTGCATTCTCTCCAAAAGAGAGAGAAAATACTTTTCTTCCCAACCTCACTATTTTTCTTCCCATTTATTTTTTTTTCTTTCGTTTTTACTCTTCTCTCTTTTTTTCTTGCTCCCCAATAAAACAGGCCCTAAGTGTCATTGATGATGTTAAACTTAGACGAAGATTTGCAGGGGAGCATCAAAGAAGGCCTCTAGAAGTGAGATAAGTATAGAATGAATGAACCACCTTTACTTCAATTGGAGCAAAACCAAGGAGAAAAGGCTATTTCAACTTAGACACTTGATGAGGAGACGATCCGTGAACACCAAAAAAAAGAAAAAAAAAAAACCAAAGTGAAAAGTTAAGATATAAATGCAAATTCTACGATAAGAATCAAATACTTTCCAATCATTTCATACATAAAACCCTACACTTGACTTTAATTCAAACTAAAACTTTTGGTTCATTTCTCACTAACTCAAATTTAAAACAAACATATACTATGCTATAATAAATTCTTACTTAAATTAAAACCACATGTCACTCCAAAAAAACATTCATGTTTCCTAATTTGAAAACCACATGTCACTACAATTGAGTCATTGAAAAATTTATATTTTAACACGTGATAGTGCACATTATTCCTCAATTAGACAATTACAAATTACAGTCAAATTAATAATTCTAGATATAAAACCAATAAATAATTTTAAATACAGGGTGCAGAATTAAAAAAAATTCTTTGAGATGCCTACAAGGACAAATGTGGTGCAAAGGCTTTTAAATCAATTTTTTTTATGGATTAATAGAAATCGTTCATCAACTTAAATTTGGATCTCCCTCACAGCTCGTTTCCTTCGAAGACTGAAAAACAGGGAGGAGGGAAAATAGGAGGACAGAAACAAACGAACAGAAAATCGGCGGATAGCAGCGTGCGTAAAAAAGAAAACCTAAACCCACCGTTTTATTTTTCTACCGTGCGCTTATCATTCTCTGGCTCGCCGCCCTGCTTTTCTTCGTTTCCAATTCTGCTCGCCGCCGCCACTGTCGCCGCTGTCGCCTGGTTCCATCTCCAGGTTCGATATTTTTTTTCCGCCGCTACTTCTTCTCTTGTTTAATCTTGGTATTTAACTCAGTTTTCTCCTTTTTTGCTCGCTGCCGACGCTGTCGCCTTCCCCTTTTTGCTCGTCGCCGCCGTCGCTATAGCCTTCCCTTTTTTTTTTCCGTCGCTGCTTCTTCTCTTGTTCAATCCTTGTCTTTCCCCCCTTTTCTCACTGTTTTGCTCGCTGCCGCCGCTGTCGCCTCCCCTTTTTTCTCTTGATGTGGATATCAATTCAAGGACAGGCTTCTAAAACATCTCATTTTTCTTTTGCTTCAACATCTCTCTGTGAACTAATTATGAAATTGATGAAATTGAAATGATAGACATTATCATTATATAATCTGTGGAATTCTTCACAATGCATTAATCATGAAATTGAATCGATAGACATTATCATTATATATTGGCTCATATGTAGGGGATCCTATAGTAACTATTTTATATGCTTGTGTACGCATAAGGGAATGTACAAATGCATATGATCTAATTATGAAAGCTATTATTTCTCCTTGTAAGACACAGAACATTGGTGGCAATGTAGTTAAACAAGTGTCTTTACCCAAGTCAAAAATATGCATGCTATAGTTAAATCAACATTCTTTTGAATCGTATCTTTGGTCTAGGATCAAATTTATTGTTATTTTAACCTCACTCGTAATTTGATTTATTGTAATCTTTCCATTTATAGGTTTTATCATAATGGCTCCAACAAGTAACAAAGACAAGAGATTTGTTCAATTGCGCAACCTCTATCTTAGACATTGCCAACTTGCATCTATAGCTGGATGTTGTGTTGCACAATTGAACCAAATTGTCCTTTTACTACTTCACTCAACGTATGTGGATAAGCCAGTGGTAGAGAGTAGTAATGACCATAAGGATAACATGCGGAGGGATATTTTGAAAAAAATAACTAGTTCTAATCAAATTTGTTATAACATTTTAAAAATGAGCAAGAATGCTTTTTTATATTTGTGTGAGATACTACGAGGCACAAATCTAGTTAGAGATACTAAAAATTCTAGCGTGGAGGAAAAAGTTGCAAAGTTTTTATATTTGGTAGCCCATAATGTCAAGAATCGAGAAGTTTGCCTTTTCTTTCATCGTGCTTCTAGAAGTATTAGTTGCCACTTTCACGAAGTGTTAAGAGCTATTATTAGCTTACACGAGCAGTTTATCAAGCAACCTGATGGTTCAATGGTTTCTCCTGAGATATACAATACCAACATATTCTATCCTTATTTCAAGGTACGTTATTCTAAAAATATATTAGTATGAATAATATTATTTCAATTGTTAAATCAAGTGTATAAAATTACAGGATTGTTTAGGAGCAATTGATGGGACACATGTTCGTGTAAGAGTACCTTCTAGCGATGCACCTAAATATAGAGGAAGAAAGAACTTGCCAACGACAAATGTTTTGGCAGCATGTTCATTTGACATGAAATTTACATACGTCCTTCCTGGCTGGGAAGGGACAGCATCCGACTCACAGATATTAAATGATGCCATTACTAGATCTGATAACTTAAAAATTCCAGAAGGTAAAGTTTTTTGCCTTTATTCATTAAAACCCTACCCTCATTAATCTTTAGTTTTTTTATTAAATTATATATTATTATTGTAGGAAAATACTATTTAGGTGATGCTGAATTTGGGATACAAAGTTTTCTTATCACACCTTATAGAGGAGTCCGTTATCATTTGAAAGAATATTCAACACATGCTCCACAAAATGCAAATGAACTTTTCAACCAACGACATGCATATGCTCGTAATACCATTGAAAGAGCTTTTGGTGTATTAAAAAAGAGATTTCCAATCATAGCAAGTGGAACAGAACCTTGTTACCCTATTAGCACTCATGTTCAAATTATCCTAGCTTGTTGTGTTTTACATAACTATTTAATGAGTGTTGATCCTGATGTTAGCATGATTGCTGAAGTGGATGAGGAATTATCAAATACAATAAGACAAGATGCTCTTGGTATGGAAAGACTAGATGAAGATGCTACGAAAGGGATTTTACTTAGAGATGCTATCGCAAATGCAATGTGGAATGATTACGTCTTGTGAATGTATTAGATAAAGTTATCATTTTATTGTAGCTTGAGTTTACTGCAAAAGTGATGTAGAACCTTTATTTGTAGTTTGACATTTTTTTTTTCTTTCCTTAATGAGCCGATGGATGACTGACTAGTTAATGTTTTGAATGTTGCTAGTTAATGTTTTGAATGCTGCTATTACTGTGACTATTTCTAAACTATTCTTTTCTTCAGTTGATGATGTGAAATTTGATGGGACATGTTAAAAGCAATTTTTGTAAGGCTTTTTTAAGTGCTTATTTTGTATTGACTATGTTTGCAATGTTATCTTGTTTCATGGTGTTACTTGTTATAATTGTTTGTGTTATCTCTTATACTTATTTTGTATTATGATGCGAATATTTGTCTTACATGTTATCATTCTTTTGCATTATGATGGGAATGTTTCTTGTGTTATACTTTGATGTAGTTGTATAATTGATTGTTATTTGTTATTATTCTTCTGCATAATGTTGTGAATGTTTCATGTGTGGTAGTATGTGACGTAAAAAATAATAACTACTATTTGATAGATTATTTGTTATAAAATTATCATTTATGATAATTTAAATTTTATAATATTTTATGGTAATTGTATAATTTTTTAGTATGTTTGTAATTTTATATTTTTTTCTTATAGTTTTTATAGATTTTATAGTATTTAATTGTATTCAATAGTTTTTAATAATTTTATAGTATTCAATAATATTTTTGTAATATGGAACAAAGTAAAAATATATAAATGAGGTACAAATATCAAATAAAATCCATCTTTCAAGCTTTTTTTTCCCTCTCAAGAAATATTTCAAGGTAGGAAAATCTTTGTACTTTTCTATCCTCCTACTTATGACATTTGAAAGATGACAAGGGATCAGGTATAGAAAGATCAAGCCTAATTTGCTTGTATTGAAGGGTTGCCAATAATCTAAACAATTAATTTATAATAACTAGATTAAAAGAAAATTATGGAAATTAGATTAGTTCATTAGGGGTGATAACTTGGCTTGAACCAAATCCCAAACAAACACATGGCTCAGCGAAAAGGACTAACAAACAAAGTAGGTCTGATTCCAAAACTGGGTTCTAATTTGGATGCAATATGTGAGATACCTGTTGAGGTGAAAGTGAGAATTGATATACCACTGTGATACTTACGGAACTAGCATTTGACTAGATTTAGTGAATGATTGGCAAACAAGGCAACAGCGGGATGTAAGATGTCTAACAAACTTATCTAGAGACAGAAAATGGAGTTGGAGCTTGGTTGCTAGAGTTGGTGTGCAAAGCTGGAACCAAAGATAGAATGGAGGACTTCAACTGGTGGTGAAGGTGGAGACGAAGAACAGATGGATGGTGGAAGAATTAGGGGCAAAGGGAGTTTAGAATAGGTGAATCATAAATGGGTATGGTTGAGTAGGAATTGCCCTTCACAACTAGCACTATGAAGGTGCAAGGACTGCAGTGATGACTCCTTGTTTTTAAAAAGTTCTGTTACAACATATTTGCTCTTTCATATAAGCACTCTCCATCAATTCTCTCATGGTGAGGAAACTCACCCCTAAGTGAATAAGCAATAGTAGAACTCAACGGAGGTGTTAGGAAATGTAGTTACCATATTAATGTCGGCTCATGTGGTAGGAAGATGATTACAACCTAAATAGTCTATTCATAATAGGGCTCTTTGTATGTATTCTTAGTTGGTTTCAGTATAAGATTCTCTCAAGTGTATATGTTGCAATAATACGTGTACTATCATTGAAATGACCTATCCACACGGTTATTTGCCACAATCTCATAAAAAAAAATCTAATGATTCAATGTAATGTCCTATGAATCATAATGAGAAAAGGAAATACATAACAAGATTTTACATAGTTGATAATATGTAGGTAATATATATCTACTGACAACCAAATCTTAATATTAACTTAAATATGTGATCTACCATCAACTTAGTCAATTCTTCAATCAATAACATATACATTAATTCCTCGTACTGTAGACTTAAAAGTTGGCTTAAAACTGAACTTCTATCTCAATTTGACTTTTCTAGGGTAACTAGAAGATAAATGTCATTTATCTATATTTATTTACTTATCAGCCTACATGTCTAAATGAATTTCCAAAATAAGTTATGAGTGAAACAACCCTAATAGTTATATAATAAATGTTAGCTGACTATCATATGAAAGATAGATCTAATTCTATATGTCAACATGTCTCCGTGACAAAGATATTGTCATTTATATAGGCTCACAGAGAACATAAACTTAGCAACGTAAGTTTTATTATGCTCATGTGGTAGTATTATAGCAATTCCATTTGTTTTAATAACTAAACAAATATTTTCTTAATCTTATATAGGGGGTCAAATTGAACACTTTCACTAATAGCTTTGAACATCATATGTGCAAGTAACTAAGGACAGCTAAGCTTAATGCATTATGGTTAAGAGAAAACTCAAGAAAACTTTATTTAATATTTAGGAGAATGAAAGAGCAATTTTTTTTTTTTTTTTTTTTATCAGGTAAGCCTATAGAAGTTTTAGAATAATCCTATAATCCTGTAATGCCCTGCAACTCAGTTTGATCATCAAGTAAAGTTCATTATATTGATGAAATACAAAGTCAACATGAATTGTGGAACATAAGTGTGCTAAGGGTAGATAGCATGGAACGTTTATTTTTAGACTCATGATAGTCCTTAGATTTGATTTAAACATGCACCATTACCCTGGAATACTATAAATACAAAAAAAGTAGCTTGTATGAGCTAAAGGCTTCATAGGGGCTGAATAGGTTGATTTTATACAGTGTATATATTGCATGGTGTAGTAGAATCTTAGTCCTTGTCAAGAAATTTTATCCTGCTAACTAACTCAACTCAAATGGTCAAGAAAGCTATACACATGCGTTAGAACTGATTACATTAATTGCACCAAGTATCCCCTTCTCTCTACACATTTCTCTCTCACTTAAGATGTCAATGTTCTCATTGATGCTCAAAATTGGACTCTTTTTCATGCTCTTGTCAAAGAGCATCTTTTGACCCCCTAACCATTTACTAACATGGAATCCCTTCTATTTCACTAAATACTTGGACCCTTTGGCTTCACTACTGAGGGTATTCTTTCATTTTGATAGAATGCTTTCAACTCACTTCTTTGTGGAAGGGACGTTAGGGGTGGTCAGATTGGAATTATTCATGTTGGCTCTTCCTAATTAATGTGGTATTGTTTGAGACAACTTGTATAAAAGACCATATGGATCTTTAACCAAACAAGGAGTTGTAATATGTAAGACACATTCCTAACCTATTTTAGGATTAGAAAGGTGCCTTTTTATTAGCGCTAAAGAGTAAAGACCATTATGTCTTGGTTTTTAGAAGACCTTGAGTTACTCTTCTAGAGCTTCAAGTGAACATATTCGCCTTTTGTAAAATCTTGTGAACTCTTTTGTAAGTTTGCCATTTCTTCATTGCTCACTCAATTTTGGGATTTTTGAGTCATTCCTTTGTGACATGGTATGCCAAGGGACAGTGGTAGAACGAGGACCAGGAGTACGTGGGCTCAAAACTATATTTACATATGTTTTCTTATATGACAATAAAACAAGTTTTAGTTAAAATTTATTACAATATGTACTAGCTGCCATTTATAATATGTATACATCTCCTAAATCAATTGCCTGGGTCAATGTACAACCGCCCATGGGACTATTGTTGGTGTATCAAATGGCAAGTATTTATGAGTTGATGTTATTAACTCAAAAGTACTTTGAATGACCTTATTTTTGCTGTAGAGCTCCACTACAAATTGCATGAGAACACGACAGTGTTAAAAAGGAATACCTAATCCTATTGGTTAGCACTAACAAATCATTGTAGAAAAATGCTCTAAATAGCATTTATTTTCACTTTCCATTTAGGGGTTGATACTTGCGGAGAAATAGAGATTTGATTCTAATATCTTAAATAACTCTATCCAAAATATTCCCAACAACCTTGGACTCATTAAGGATATTCTACTAAACTCCCTAGTACTTCCTGTGCTTCATAAACATCTTTCTCACTTGTTACACAATTCAATTGAGTGGTGCCACAATAAACATAACATACTTTGAGAATGTCCACAATGACAAGGATTGGTCCAAAGTCTCCCACTCCTGGCAATGCTATAATGAAGTCCAATGAGAGAGTTCCCATGGCCACTCTAGATCTAGAAAAGGTTCTAGAAGTCCAAATGCATTCTATTTCTCTACTTCATCTTGGAAACAATTGAGATATGTCTACACATAATCATTCTTATCATTCTTCAAACCTAACAAATAGAAATCTTCTCTACTATGACTAGCTTCTTATGTATCCTAGGTGATATGATCATTATGTCGTGGTGACATTCTCACAAGAGTTCTGATTATCCCGTTGCAGTGCATTCATTCAGTTGCATTTGGTGAGTATATGACCATTTCCATCTAGAATTATCATGCTTTTCCTTGGCCATTGCCCGGGTGATATAGGTCTGATTTTCTTTTGAAATTAGAGTAGACTTAGATGATGTTATATTCAGAGACTTGAGCTTCATCTTTTGAGTTAGGGCATTTTCCTCAGCCAAGAAAGTTTTACTATAGGGTTTGTTTGGCAATTTCTTTTGCATCTGCTATTGGAAACCAATCTTGCAACAAGAATCCTTTGATGGCATTGTCTAATGCATCAATGTGAACTCCGAAAAGGGCCCCCGTAGCTTGGAAGCTCCAATACTAATTCATTGCTTAAAGCCACCTTCAAGTCATTAAATACCATTTGACACTTCATTGATCATTCTCTGGCAGCTCCCTGTGAGCACCCTCATATAAATCTCTAAAACAGTTTATGAAACCGTAGAAGTATCTCTAATTGAGTAACCTTTGTTTCCCTTAGCCACTTTATTACCACTTTGACTTTAGCATCATCTAAATTAGTTTTATTGAATTTGATGCCCTAGAAATAATATCCAGGTTAGTGTATTTGCTAATTGAAGTCTTCTCAGTGTCTTCTTATGCAACTTGCACTTGTCAATATTCTAATTGAGGGTCAAGCTTTAAGAAGTACTTCACCTTCCACAACTGATCAAATAAGTCTACAATTAATAATAAGATACCTATTATTCATAGCTATCTTGTTCAGCACTTTGTATTCAACAAAAAGTTGCAAGTGTTAGGGAATACCGGGTGTAATTTAAAATTATGCAGTCCCAGGACGCAGCGGAAGAATCATTACACTCGAAACATATTCCAGTCCCAAGGATCCATGCGAGAGAGAAGACACAAGGATGTGTTAGAGATGTACCTCTTTTGCTTGTCTAGTTGCCGAAGCCATGTTGAAGGCGCCCATGTGTTCGCCCTCTACAAGTATCCACGTGTCGACCGTCTCAACGTTGCTCCCTTCCACGCTCGGTGCTAGCATCGGGAAGAGAATCAAGCCTTTGTCATTCTCTTCAGATCTTGCGCCACCTCCAAGGTAGAAGCGCCAAGAAGAGA
Source organism: Costus lasius (assembly GCA_027563935.2). Classification (NCBI taxonomy): domain Eukaryota; kingdom Viridiplantae; phylum Streptophyta; class Magnoliopsida; order Zingiberales; family Costaceae; genus Costus; species Costus lasius. Next base: position 55,741,436 of record CM050447.1, read on the forward strand.
TGAGGAGGAAGAAGATGTGCCAAGTACTTCCTTCTTCTTCTTTGCTTGCGCCACCTTCAAGCAAGGTGCGCCAATGGCCAAGGAACGGATAAGGCTTGTGGCAAGGAGATGCCACCAAGCACTAAGACTCCTTGCGCCAAGAAGAGAGGGAGATGAAGAAGAAGTTGCGGCCACTTGGAAGAAGCTTGCGCCAACCCAATATTGCTCTCGCCACTTGCCCTCCAATTCTCTCCAAGAGATATGTCACGCCTCTAAGAGATTGTCCACACGAACAACATCAATAAGAAGGGCGGCAAGGGGTCCTATAAATAGGATAAGAGGCGGCTAGGGCAAGGGCTAGGATCATGCCAAGTGTATGGCTATGATGAAAAGGTTTGTGACAAGGAAAGTCTCCAAGACATTTCCTTAAACTCATTCAACCCTTCCTTATGCGCCAAGACCTTGTCTTGCGCCCCAAGTAATATATCAGCCCATGACATGCCTTAGAGGCATGCATTCCATCCAAGGAAGAAGGGCTAGGCGCAACATGCAAGAGGTATTCGGCTAGGGTAAGGGTTTGGGTGCATGTAGGGTTTATGAGGTAAGGAAAGTCTCCAAGACCTTGCCATAATCCTCATTTAACCTAACCATATGCGCCCAAGGACTTTCCTAAAAGTTCTCAAGCCATATCAGCCCCAACACTTACCATAGAGGCAAGATACCATCAAAGGATGAAGGGAAAGGCGCCACTTCCTTCCAAAGGAAGCAATTTATGCCACCCACACCCCATTATGCCCCTAGGCGCCAATGAGGTTGGGTTTCTCCCCATTATACCCTTTGAAGCCAATTCCTTCTTCATGATAACGTATTATTGGGCCTCATTGGATAATGAGCTAACCCAAACTTCATGACATGGGTTGATTAAGCCATTGGATCCAATCCAATGCAATCCTAATCCAAATGTGACCAATCTATGTCAATTTCGGGTCAACCTGCCAAAAATGAAGTTTGGCTGCAATAACTTTCTTCCAACTCATCAGGCTCATTGGCGCTGATGAAATCTTCCAAATGGATCCAAGTTATCCAATAACTTGATCCAAAGGCTTCTGATTAAAGCAACGTCAAGAGTCTATTGCGTGTGACCCCGTAGGATCCATATGACGATGGCAATGATGTAAACATCATAAGTAGTGAGGGGTATCTAGCAACACATCACTACTACCCATGTCATAGGACTTAAGTCATTATGACAACAACTCCTAACAAGCAACGAGGATTCCCATTGCATTATAGATCCCTTTGCCTAAACTGATATCCTGCCATTGGATTAGTCTCAAGTTTATCAATCCAATGCATTGGTCATGACTCAACTAGTGTGGCCACACATTCCTGTCATGCACCAATAAGGTGGGGCACCCCCCGAGTGGATATCATGCTTCCTCTGAAGGAAGGGGCAAATCCTACTATTGGTCATCCATGTCTCTACATGACTTATGATATGCCCAATGACAATCGTTTTGGTCCCCCAATTACGGAGAGACGTAAGACTGCTTCAAAGCATATCCATCATCAAATCTAGACATGAATACTTCAAGTCTAAGGATCAATGCAAACCTCTTGCATGTGAGATTGACTTGTTGACTAGACAAGTCAATCCTCACGGTGGATCATTCCAGTGCATCCAATGCACCTGTATGTCTGCGTTACTGTGCCCCGCACCTAACCAGCCCATACACCAGTCTTACATGTACCAAAGCTGTCCCATATCTGCTATGGTACCTTGTCTGGGGATAGCTTATGAGAATGGATCCAATCCAAACTCCTGGGACATTATATATGCAACTCAATACATCAACGCAGGTAGAGAAGTCTGGATAATAACGACCATGCCTCTATAAAGAATAATAGTTCTATCAAAGTACATTCAAACAATGCTTGACTATGTCCATACATTGGTCTGCAGGGCATATACACCAATAATCTCCCACTTGCACTAAGACCAAGGGCAACTGATGTTTAATCAGTCCCTATGTCTCTAGTATGACTTATTTAGCTTCCGCTGCGCCAGAGGCTACGTCAGTGGGTTTTTCCAGATTGCTATCTGTGTTTATTTTAATAAATTTGAATCATCATTTTTATCCATGATCTCTAAGATCAGATGATATTGCTGCAGTACATACTTGAGTGCTAAGTTCCATCCTATGACCCCAATAAGAATTATATTGGACCATCGAGGACCAGGAACTAAATCAAGTTCAAGTGAATGAAGCTGCTTCCTTGGCTGCCACAAGAAGCTGCAATGCACTCAGCCTTAATTGTAGAATTTTGTCACTGTGGTTTGCCTAATGCTCTTCCAGCACACAACACCTCAACAAGGCAAAGCGCAAATCCTGGCTGTGATCAATAATCATTAGACTGGAACGAAGTGTCAGTGTACCCCTGTACACAAAGTTCTTCCTGTTTATCACAGACTAAAATTCAATCCTTTACAGTTCCCAAGTACGAAGGATTGCTTTCACAGTTATCCAGTGTCTAAACACTAGGATCTGATTGAAACTTGCTGGCCATGCTCCAAGCACTTGCCATAAATGGTCTTGTGTACTATACAAAACATGATCTATCATGTACCCAATGTAACAGGATTTTAGACTCATGTTACTACTCTCTAGCTGTGTCATAGGACACAACATCCTCATGAGAGTCAGACCATATCTCTCTGGAAGGTATCAATATTTAGAATCATCCAATATAAACCTCTCCAGAAACTCTTGGATGAACGTAGATTGACTAAAGGGCAATGACTTTCTTGGATCTCTATCTATAGATCCTCATGCCTAGGATGTAGGCATCATTCCCTAGATCATTCTTCTCGAAATACTTCTCAAGCCTTGTCTTCACCATGTGAAGAGTTGAGATGTCATTCCATGTGAGAAGAATATCATCAATCTTCTAGAACAAGAACTATTATGGTGCTCCCACTGATCTTCTTGTAAACACAGGTTCTTTTAACATGCTTGTATAAGACCATGCATATCTTTATGGCCACTATATGAAAACACTAGCTATTTCCATATGGATATCCTCTTCCAGACATCCAACAAGAAAAGTAGTTTTTCATAACATGCCATAACAGAAAATGCAACAAGCAGATACCTAATGGACTTAAAACTCAACTATTGGTGAAAAATTTCATCATTATCCACCCAGTGGATTTGCCTGAAATTTCTGTTCACCAGCTTGCCTTTAAGGTAACAATATTACCTTCAATGTCTATCTTCCTAGAAGATTTATTTACAGCCTGTGGGTATAACCCCTTTGGCGGCTCATCCAAGTCTCAGACTTGATCAGCAGACATGGAGTTCATTTTGGGTTCTCATGGCCCTTAGCCATTTCTTGGAATCTGGTCCACCGACCGCTTCCATTTCCTCATAAGTCTTAGGTTCATCCTTGATGAAAAATTCGTCATGCCCAGCATATCGAATCGATCCAGAGTTATGTGGTTCCTGTGTTACTTGAACCTCAGGTTAACTTTCAACCTGTATGTGAGATTTTGCTCTCCATCTGTGTCTAATTATATTGTGGTTGATTCTGGACCTTGTCCCAATCAAATCTACTCCCACTAGCTTCTTTCAAAAGAAATACTTTCTCAAGAGAGACAACAGTTTGAGCAACAAATATTTTGTTCTCTTTGGGATAGAATTAGCACTCTACAGTGCACCACAAACACATACTTTTGAATCACTGCACATTACATTCCCAATTCCATTGAAGAAATGGGATATTTGCAGTTTGCAACTCAAAAGCTAACTTAGACACTTTCTTATGGAGTGACAGTACATTTGTTTGCATGACATCATAGTAGTATATTTGCATGACTATGCAAAGATGGAACCACATCCAATGTGTTCCTCTTTCTTTCTTTGAAATTCACCACACAGTGGTGTTCCAAGTAAGCTGTGAGATAATCCCCACACTCCTTAGGATAGTCATCAAATTTTTCACTAATCACCTTGATCCAATCAAAGTGCTTTAATAGACCCTCCAATTTGATTCTGTACTTCATTTTGAACTTCTTGGATTTCTCCAAAGTACTTGGGTTGGATAAAGCATATCCACACCTAATGAAGTATACAACACCACTTAGTGCTTGTTTACATGGGTCCACACACATTGCTGTGTAATAGATCCAACAAGCCACTAACCCTTCCACCCTTTATGGTGAAGGCAGCATCTGTCACATTGTTCCTTTGAACTAGGCTCACATGTATCATAATCCTGAAAGGATAATGATCCCAATAGTCCATAGACCTTTGGATGTGACCATTGTTCTATAGTTCAAGAGACAATGCTATAAGAGGGTGTTTATTGAATCATTGGATCTGATCTTGTGTTACATATAGAACCACAAACTATTATCAACTGTATCACTTCAATAGAACATCTCAGATTTAAAGAAAATATCATTTATTATTTCAAACTGAAATCCTTTCCAAAAGGAATGATGTTCTAATACATAAGCTGATACATAATAGCAAAGTTCTAGATAAAGTCTTCAAGGCAGTGAGATGATATCAACAGCAGCATCCAATGCTCCGTCCCTGACCCGAGAGTCGATCCCACCAAGCCTAATCGTCCTACTTCTTCTGAGCTCCTGCATATGAAAAACATATGTAAGTTTCACATGCGGTACCCAGTACCCATGAATAAGAAGTAGACAAAAGACCTTGGTAACACAATACCTGAAGCAGATGGATTACATCTCTTCTTCTTTGCCATGCTCTTCTTGGCCATTAATCCTCTTCGAAATACCCATGCATTCCCAGTCTTCAGAAGTATTAGCTTTGAAGATACAGAACCATGGTCATTCTTAGATTTAGGCATACACTCTGAAGATCCAACAGAACTCTCCTGATCTTTGTCTATAGAGCATGGTGTGAAGAGACCTTTGAGATGTATGATAAGATCATAAATCCCCATCTCATCACACTCAACTTTGACCTCTGGGGTCATGCACTCTAAGACAAGAGCAGTGTACTGTTCGTTATCTTCACAATGTTCAAGATAGACATTCTACTCCCACTCAGTAGTGAAATACACACTGGGCTAGGATGTAGGTCTTTCAAGAAGATGCACCTTATTCTCTTGTTCCAGTATCTTGGACAAAATCTTGAACCAATTTGTCCAATTTGTCTCATCCAATTTATTTTTATAAAGTTTCAATCTTAGATCAGGAGATGCCATCTATAATAAGCAAATAAGTAAAATAAGTACTATGATAAATCGTTTAACAAGGACTTTAAATTAAATGCTATGCTCCCACTATTTCCAAAACAAGTTGAGAACTCTTAAACTCAACATGGAAATAAGTGAGTAGGATCCTAATTTCACATAAGGTCTCCGCGACTCACGAGGGTGAGTTGGGATGCACAGAAAGTCTCATGCTTCCTTAGGTAGGCATGCCAGCCAATTGTGCCATGCACAATTCCTTTTAGTTAAGACAGACTAGGCGCCCTGTGTCCAGCGAGGGCTGGATACAACACAGAACCCTATCCTCTCAACAGCTGCCTCCAGTAATTCATCATGTCAGTGACATATGAAAAACTAGTCAAGTCTGGTCCTAACCGTTATGCCCAGGGCCAACAAATTTCCTTGCGAAGGCACGCCCAGGTTAAAACTGGACTGGGGAAATCATTGTCACCACACACCTCCTAAAGATAAATGGGTGTGTCCCACGAGAGTGGGAAACAATTCACAACACCACCGATCGATAGTTTGATGAGGACTACGCGTTAGAAGGCTATCGACTTGATATTGTATTGATAGTTTTTGCATGTTTGTTTTATTCTTTTATAGCATGCAGTTTTCCTATAGTTATGGCAGCAAAAGGAAAAACATCACAGGCATGCTATGGACAGAATAATAAACCATCACAGGCATGCTAGTTTGGTCGATATGGTCATAGCCCTTTTCATACACATAACTTGTCACGAGCCATGTGACATGTTATCGTGCATCCAAGGGTTGCGAGTCCCTGAAGCAAATCAGCCCATGCCAAAAGCCGAAAGCAAGTGTCCTTCCTTCAGCCGCAAGTCCATCACCACGCTTCCAAAGCTGGCGCCACTACTGACTTCAGTTGAAGAAGACTCCTTGTTGTTAAGATGAAGCCTTAACCTATCTTCTAATTCTACATCTATTCTAAAACAAGATGTAAAGAAAAACTTTACATCAAGATAGGGAGAGAACCACACGCAGGTGGAAAGAGATTTTACAGGCATTCATCACAAGTGGAAACATGCTTCCACATCACAACACAGGAGGACACTCGCTATGACCATATCAACCCAATCAAGAGGCAAGAGGCGCATATAAAATTTAAAAATCCGGAAAAATTAAATTTTAGCACCTTATGCGCCAACATCATCCAAAGCACTCTCTTAACCAAATTTATGCCAAAATTTCGATCAAGTTCCATGATGATTTCATAGACCCTATCGGCTGGCAGTTTTGTCAGATCAAGGGACCCGACCAGTCCGAAGACACAATGCCCGTCCTACTTGACAAAACTACGTGCGCCTTCGGTCTTAAATCAAAAATAGAACAAAATCAAATTTCGGCCATAAATTGAAAAGAGAGGTTTAGATGAAAAACGCTTTCTACGTGAAACGCGCATGGATAGAAGAAAAATTTTTCAAAAATTTTTCATACAAGCAAACGTACACCTTGTGTTTCTCGCAAGTAGCTCTGATACCACTGTTAGGGAATACCAGGTGTAATTTAAAATTTTGCAGTTCCAGGACGCAGCGGAAGAATCATTACATCCGAAACATATTCCAGTCCCAAGGATCCATGCGAGAGAGAAGACATAAGGATGTGTTAGAGATATACCTCTTTTGCTTGTCTAGTTGCCGAAGCCATGTTGAAGGCGCCCATGTGTTCGCCCTCTACAAGTATCCACGCGTCGACCGTCTCAACGTTGCTCCCTTCCACGCTCGGTGCTAGCATCGGGAAGAGAATCAAGCCTTTGTCACTCTCTTCAGATCTTGCGCCACCTCCAAGGTAGAAGCGCCCAGAAGAGATGAGGAGGAAGAAGATGTGCCAAGTACTTCCTTCTTCTTCTTTGCTTGCGCCACCTTCAAGCAAGGTGCGCCAATGGCCAAGGAACGGATAAGGCTTGTGGCAAGGAGATGCCACCAAGCACTAAGACTCCTTGCGCCAAGAGGAGAGGGAGATGAAGAAGAAGTTGCAGCCACTTGGAAGAAGCTTGCGCCAACCCTATATTACTCTCGCCACTTGCCCTCCAATTCTCTCCAAGAGATATGTCACGCCTCCAAGAGATTGTCCACACGAACAACATCAATAAGAAGGGCGGCAAGGGGTCCTATAAATAGGACAAGAGGCGGCTAGGGCAAGGGCTAGGATCATGCTAAGTGTATGGCTAGGATGAAAAGGTTTGTGACAAGGAAAGTCTCCAAGACATTTCCTTAAACTCATTCAACCCTTCCTTATGCGCCAAGACCTTGTCTTGCACCCCAAGCAATATATCAGCCCATGATATGCCTTAGAGGCATGCATTCCATCCAAGGAAGAAGGGCTAGGCGCAACATGCAAGAGGTATTCGGCTAGGGTAAGGGTTTGGGTGCATGTAGGGTTTATGAGGTAAGGAAAGTCTCCAAGACCTTGCCATAATCCTCATTCAACCTAACCATATGCGCCCAAGGACTTTCCTAAAAGTTCTCAAGCCATATCAGCCCCAACACTTACCATAGAGGCAAGATACCATCAAAGGATGAAGGGGAAGGCGCCACTTCCTTCCAAAGGAAACAATTTATGCCACCCACACCCCATTATGCCCCTAGGCGCCAATGGGGTTGGGTTTCTCCCCATTATACCCTTTTAAGTCAATTCCTTCTTCATGATAACGTATTATTGGGCCTCATTGGATAATGAGCTAACCCAAACTTCATGGCATGAGTTGATTAAGCCATTGGATCCAATCCAATGCAACCCTAATCCAAGTGTGACCAATCTAGGTCAATTTCGGGTCAACCTGCCAAAAATGAAATTTGGCTGCAATAACTTTCTTCCAACTCATCAGGCCCATTGGTGCTGATGAAATCTTCCAAATGGATCCAAGTTATCCAATAACTTGATCCAAAGGCTTCTGATTAAAGCAACGTCAAGAGTCTATTGCGTGTGACCCCGTAGGATCCATATGACGATGGCAATGATGTAAACATCATAAGTAGTGAGGGGTATCTAGCAACACATCACTACTACCCATGTCATAGGACTTAAGTCATTATGACAACAACTCCTAACAAGCAACGAGGATTCCCATTGCATTATAGATCCCTTTGCCTAAACTGATATCCTGCCATTGGATTAGTCTCAAGTTTATCAATCCAATGCATTGGTCATGACTCAACTAGTGTGGCCACACATTCCTGTCATGCACCAATAAGGTGGGGCGCCCCCCGAGTGGATATCATGCTTCCTCTGAAGGAAGGGGCAAATCCTACTATTGGTCATCCATGTCTCTACATGACTTATGATATGCCCAATGACAATCGTTTTGGTCCCCCAATTACGGAGAGACGTAAGACTGCTTCAAAGCATATCCATCATCAAATCTAGACATGAATACTTCAAGTCTAAGGATCAATGCAAACCTCTTGCATGTGAGATTGACTTGTTGACTAGACAAGTCAATCCTCACGGTGGATCATTCCAGTGCATCCAATGCACCTGTATGTCTGCGTTACTGTGCCCCGCACCTAACCAGCCCATACACCAGTCTTACATGTACCAAAGCTGTCCCATATCTGCTATGGTACCTTGTCTGGGGATAGCTTATGAGAATGGATCCAATCCAAACTCCTGGGACATTATATATGCAACTCAATACATCAACGCAGGTAGAGAAGTCTGGATAATAACGACCATGCCTCTATAAAGAATAATAGTTCTATCAAAGTACATTCAAACAATATCTGACCATGTCTATACATTGGTCTGCAGGGCATATACACCAACAACAAACTACAGTGCAACGTAATCCGTGTGTTGAATTCACTGTTGCATATGCAGATGTTATGTTTTGTATATTTGAACGATACAACTCTGCACTTATAGTTTCAAACTTTCTAAGAAATAGAAGTGTTTGCATATATCATACTTGTCTTACTACTTGTCTTATAATCATACATATTGAGAATTGCTTTACATACTCCCCGATTAAATCAATGCTGGAGGTTCTACAGCTTTCTCCAAGCCATATAGCTAACATTCTTGAAACTAGACTTTCAACTCTCGCTTTAAATCATCCCATAACTCAATATTGATGATGCCATATTTAATGAGTGTTCTATTAGAGTTTTGCACTTGTCTCCACTAGTGGTCACCTTGATGTTTCCAAGTTCAATTGTGTCACCTAGAAATACATCTCCATGTCAAACATGGAGTTTTCTAGTTCCTTCCATCCTGGGGAGCATCATATCATTATAGTTCAGTGATTTTCATCTGTGTTCTGGGGACAAGTGACGCCTCCTCTCACATAAAGGGCTCATGGTTGACCATGACAGTCATTGATGCCTACTTGGACTTGGTTTCATCAGTAGCTTATCAACTTGCATCGCCACTACAGTCTCCTCCATGATCTGTCGTTGTTCCTCCACGTTAGTGAGCTGCTTTTTGTTGCTTTGCATCCTTTCGCTAATCCCATTTAGGATTGGCTCTTTAATGGAATTACCACTGGTTTCACCTTCTCCATGAGCCATCCATCTACCAATTATCTCGCTCTGATACTAATTCTCACAATTTTTTTTTTCCCTATGGGAACTCCATGTAGTATATACCATCTGACATGTTGCACAGAGTACTCAACCTATCAAAATGCACAAAGAGACTAGCAAGTTACATACGAAGGGTTGTGAGCAAATTGCTCAATCATGGTGTCGACAAACACAACTCAGCTTGGTGATAGAACAAAGTTTATTATATTAGAGAAATACAAAATACAATATAGATTGTGGACTGCCAGTGGCCTAAGGCTAGATAGTATAAAGTTTAAAGTTCTTATTATCGTGTCATAGACTTGTATTAGGAGGAGCAAGGCACGAATAGTGGATGTCGGGGCAGATTTAGCTACGGGCAGGTGTTGATGGTGAAGATGAATGATGAGGATGGCAGTGGTTGAGTAGGCAAACCGCAGGTGGGTGTGGTTTGGCCCTCACAATCAACAACGTGAAGGTGCAAGGATTCGACATCGTTCAATAACTTGTAGGAGAGACTTCATAGTGTCGGTCGGAAGGAAAAAGCCAAATTTTCGTTTTTAATCGTCAATTTCTTAAACGGTTGCCCCCTTCTTTTTGCTAAAGTCTATATTACACAACATATTCATTTATATGGCATGTGAATAAACTTGTTTATTAGCTTTCAAGCATGCTTATACGCATTTAAAATGTTTACCCTCACAATCTGTTTTGATTTTTGTATAAATTCATTTTTAACTTAACTATTGTGAAAATCTAATTATGCTGTTCTCTTTACTTTATACATAGCTTTCATTTATTTTACGATAGACTTATTTGCATGGGATGCCATATTGATCATTCGAATAGGTTACTAGACTTTAATTTTAAGAAAATACAGCTTGAGTTGAGGACAAGATGCGATCTTGAGCTCATTGGGGCTATTTAAATAATTAATCCATTTGCATTTGTATTTTACACACAAATATGAATGTTGTGCGATATGAACTAGTGGATGAGGAGGCTCCTCAAGTGGCCAAAGAAGTAAATGATTGGATTCACAAGGACCTCTTGCCTGATGACGCAGTGGATGAGCCAACAAGGCTTGTCCTTGCAAATGCTCTTTACTTCAAAGGAACATGAGCAGAAAAGTTTATAGTGCTCGAACTAGAAAAGTTTCATCTCCAATATAAGACTACAGTTCAAGTGCCATTCATGAGCAGCACGAAAAGGCAATTAATTTCCTCTTTTCATGGCTTCAAACTTCAAAGTACTTAAGTTGTATTACCAAGCGAATTCTTCCTGATGAGAATGATGGCCTTACTGAGCCTATGCAGCAGATCGCTTTTGATCCCAGCTTTATAAGGAGCCATGCCATATCATGGATTCAAATAGATAAATTGTGGATCCCAAAGTTCAAAATTACTTTTAAATTTGAAGGATCAACAGTACTTCAGGATTTGGGAATGAGAGCACCTTTTGATCGTATGTAGGCAGATTTCACAGAAATGGTGTCCAATATCCATCTGGCAGTAAGCTATTTTTCTCATGCATACACCATAAGGCAGGTATGGAGTTTGACGAACAAGGCGCTGTAGCAGCTGCAGCAACTGCAGTTGGGATTTCAGCAGTGTGTCTCAACAGCTACACCACTCTGGTTTGCACAGCTGACAATTTGTTTGTTATTCTGGAGGAGGGCAGTGAAGGCTTATTGTTCCTGGGGCATGCTGCTTATCCCCTGTTAAACTGGACATTTACCTTCCAAATTCACTGAAAACTTTATTTTGATATGTGTGAGTTTGTGTTTGTGTGAAGAGAATCAGAGCTCGTGTGTTCTTCTCTTCTTTTCCTCTTTACCAGGCTCAACTGATATTATATCACCCCTTCCATCTTCGACTTCTTAGCAATTGCTATTGTGTCCATCTCACCTATGACGGTCATCTTCTGCCCATTCAGCTTCTATGAAATCAACGCCATATATTTCTGCAACAGTTTGAATGGATTTCTGCCTTGTTTTAGCATCAACCATGGCAAGAACCGTGAGAAGTTAAGCTGTTTGAATGGATTTCTGCGACTCAATAGTATGGTTTTTTTTTTCTCAAAAGTAGCTAAGCTGTTTTGACCATGACATGAGTAGTGTTCACTCACATGAACCCAAATGCCCTCGTCCATACATTACTCATGCCATCATAAATGAAGCCTTTAAGTAAACAACAAGTTCGCTCCTATACAGAGCTTTACTACTTATGTGGGTTGTGCATATTCTCTTGTGGTATTTTTCCATCACGTTCTTAGACCTAATTAGCCTGAAGAAATTTTAACTAGGCATAGTGGACCTTCTCTTTTAAAGCTTTCATTAAATAGATTGCCAAAATCAAGCTAGCCATCGACATTGTATGACTAATCTAAGAAATTTGAAATCTAGTTCAACTTTTAATTGGTTCAACTCCAATTCAGATCTACGTACAATATAATAACTTGAATCTTGGTTCATGTTGACTTAGCAAACATTGAACCTGTCAGGTTCACATGATACAGAGTCAGATAAATTTCAATAAAGAGTTATGATCATTATTAAGTCAATATATATTTATCCAAAAAATAATTTAGTAGAGGTAAGTCATTGTAACCCATTTATATATATATATATATATTTGTATTATAAGTCATTGTATTATATTTTTATTAAGTCAATATATATATATATATTTGTATTATATTTTTATAATTAAAGTATATAATAAGTAATATTTTATAATGTATAGTATTTAATTTAATATCAATAATATTTGTGGCTCAGATTTTTGTTCACTCTAATTCAACCAGTTAAGTGAATGAAATTTCTTTCCAACGAGAGCCATCTCATGCAGCAGCGCCACCACCCATCAAACCAAATATTTAATCTGCAGAGCAGACTTATATAATTAATTGACGGTTACAAATTAGAATTGACATGTCATCTTCTAAATCATTTTATTGTATGATAATTATTCATATTATTATTAATATTAAATTTTCTTATTTTTCTTGGTTTTCATTTTTTTTTATATATTTTACCTGCCTCCAAAGCTTGTATATATACACACATATGGGCGATACGATCCAAGTGGCTCATTCATCAACTTTGTTCAGTGTTCACCGTCTAGTTTCCAGCGCCCTAACCTCCGCCAATCTCCGATGGTTCCAACTTCATATTCTCCCCGCTCCTCCTCCGTGCTGCCCTCGCCCTTGCGGCAATTGGCGCCAAGGGCGAGACACTAGACCAGATGCTCTCCTTCTTGGGTTCCCCGACCCTCGATCACCTCAACTCCGCCTCCGCCGGCCGTATGGCGCTCCTTCTCGTGAACCACGACATCAGCAATGGAGACGTCGAACCGCGCCTTTCCTTCGTCAGCGGTGTGTGCATCGACCGATCGTTGCTCCTCATGCCGTCGTTCCAAGATGTGGCCACTAATGTCTACGGAGCGGTGACCAAATTTGTCAACATCCAGGATCAAGTAAGCTGGATGTTGAACTCTTTCTCTCCTCTCGTTTTCTCGATTCAGTTCACTTAAATGCTCTCTAGATTATGGTTTGAGCTACATATCTACTCGGTTTTATTATGATTAAGCCTTTTAAGCCAAAGCAACAGAAAACAATTCCTCCTCTCCTCTTATACTTGCAAGTTTCTAAACAATGTTCATCGTCCCCCCTTCACTCAAGTAGTTTAGTTTGCCCAACCTTATATTTTATTATGGCAGAGTTTTCATAGGTAAATAGATTAACGGAGAGCAAACTGAGCCTGCCCGCCAGTAAATCATAGGAACAACATGAACTTAACGTACAACTATGACAGAGTTTTCAATGTATTCTAATTTTTGAGTTATTGATTATTAATATTTAATCTATCGTCCGTGTTACAGAAAATTGACCTATAAGCCTAAAACAACATGACCTAATTCAAGTTCAAGTTCAAGTTCATGGTAATATGTTTATTATACCTTATGTATTATGATAATTTTTCACTCACTTCTCAGACTAAACTAAGATATTAGTCTACATAACTTTCATTTATAGAATATTTTGCCAAGCTTCTTTTTCTCTGTTCCCTCATATAATCTAATTCTGAACAGATTTTGTAGACTTGTATGCTACTCTATATTAATCATTTTTATAGGTTGTTACACTTATGGACTGTGTAATTAAGTTCAAGTTTGATTTTAAATATAGCTTGAACTGAACTCAAGATTGTAGCTCCATCTTAAGCTTGTTTAACTAGCACATGAGCAAACTCTTGTTAAGCTAGAGCTTGGAATAATTTAAATTATGTGAGCTCATTAATCAAACTTGAGCTTGACTATAATCACTCAAATATGATTTAGTGTGAAAAATCTTGAGTAACTTAGGCTCATTTGCAGCCCCCTTGTCAGAATTGAAACACCATTTTATGTCCCATAAATATAGTCTGCTTCTTTTAATATGAAAAAGACTTATGTTTAGGGATGATTATCTAAAACAGGCCCTACTAATATGGCAGTTGCAATTTAGATTGGATCTGTAAAATCTAGTGAGATCAAATATGGAAATTGTTGAGCATTTGTATCCATCATCCCATGTGACATAATTGTGTCCCCATGATGGAATCATGTTGACAACTTGACATTTAGTTAAGATGTTAATTTCTTCATAATTTTATATGCAAAATCTTAAATGGTTTTATGTTTCATAGAGAAAATAATCTTTTGTAATGTGGCGCTACAATTAGTGAACAAGGCATTCAGATAAGCAAGCTGCATCATATATTTCCAAGGTTGATTTAAATGGTAGAGTGATGGAAGCCATATATACTTGTTCCTAAAAAAAATTTAGCCGAGATTATAGCGCCATTTTGGATAACTAACCTATTTGTACTTGCGTTACACTTGCAAACAAAAAATGTTTTGCAATATTGCTAATATTTCTTCCTGTAGAAGGCTTCTCAAGTGGCAAAAGACGTGAATGATTGGGTTCAAAAGGAGACTAAGGGAGTCATTAGTGACCTCTTGTCTGATGGAGCCGTGGGTAACTCCACTAGTCTTTACTTTGCAAATGCTGCTTACTAGAAAGGAATGTGGTTAAAAATTTTTGATAGCACTCAAAACAAACAAAGGAACATTTCATCTCCTAGATAAGAGTACAACCCAAGTGCCATTCATGAGCAGCACAAAAAATCAATTCGTTTTCTGTTTTCATAGCTTCAAAGTAGTGAAGTTGGATTACCGATAGAAGCAAGATCTGGGAAATTTCTACGTGCTAATTTTTCTTCCCGATAAGTTTGATGGCATTAGTGAGCTTATGCAGGCGATTGCTTCTGATTCCTGCTTCATAAACAATCACACTCCATATCGTCAGACTGGAGTCGGAAACTTCAGGACCCCAAAGTTCAAAATTACTTATAAATTTGAAGCATCATAAGCGTTGAAGGATTTGGGTTTGGTTGCCCCTTTTGCTGCTAAGCAGGCAAATTTCACGAGAATGTTAATCAATCAGCATTCCAGGAATAAGCCATTTATCTCAAGCATACACTACAAAGCAAATGTTGAGGTCGACCTTGAAGGTACTGCAACAGAAGCAGCAGCAGCGATCAAGACTCCACTATTGTGTGATAATACCCCTCCATCTGTGGATTTCATAGCTGACCATCCTTTTGCGTTTGCTATTCTGGAGGAGAGCAGGGGATGCTTATTGTTCTTCGGGCATGTTGTTAATCCCCGTTAGTCTAAATACATGCCTTCCAAATTCACTGACTTTCTTTGATGAGGATTGGAATTGATTGATGAAAGTCCCTCAGAATAATTGTTGTTTCAATAAAAGAATAGAATAGCTTGCATATTCTTCTTGAGAACTATGGATTTAGTATGACATTGCATCTAAGCAAGTTTCTTTTAACTAAAAAATATGTTTGCAATGTGCTTGAGCCAAGGAACCAACCGGGAGCAGTGATCAAACGCAAGTACCACGATGTTTCAAATCTTTCGCATGTTCAAATAGACTTTTTTTTTTTTTTTTTTTTGCGTTTTATCCATAAAAATCTCTTTTGTAATAATACGGTGATGATGGAATTAAATACTTTGACGAATGGTAAATGGTTGGTTAGTGGACTCAAGGTGGCATTCTATATTGTTTCAATAGAGTTTGTTAACCTAGATGATTCCACATGAGCATATAGACTCATTCATTTATCAAGAACGAGACCAAAATGTATCCCTCTAAGGAGAAGAAAGGCTACTTATATCATGGCTAGCGTAGCTCCAAAACTTATCCCTGTTCAAGTAAATGTGATCAAAAATAGAGAAAGAGCATTAGTTTTCACGCAAGGGTGGTCCTCCGTGGTAAAGTTAACTCAAGCCAATGATTTATGATGACTGTGGTTAATTTAATTAACCTCTTTTGCCGATACATTAAGTGCTTGGAAAAAGGAAAAGTGTACAATGAAGGAAGTTCTCTTGATTTGAACTTTAGTATACATGTGAAAAAATGGCCAAATTTAGGGGAAACAAACAACTCAAGACAAAAAGTAGATGCCATTTATGACTCGAAGCTTTCGCAAAAACAAAAATCATAAGAAAAAAAATCAGATAACGCAGGAAATAAAAGGTTTTGGCATGTAAAAACCTAATTTCATCACATGAAGAACAGGCAGCCCACGAATAATTAATTGTGCATGGCTTGATCACAATCAAGGATCAAGCTAGCTGGTGAGGAATTATAGGAACAGATGTTTTGTTCATTGAGCTCGGGCCTTGACGATATCAAAGCTCATTTCACTAGGATCAGTTGCTTGAAGCTCCACCTGAATCCCATCCAGCTCCCTCTTGAACCTGTCCTTGGAGCTCGCATAAAGCATCTTACTCCTCGTCTTTGAAGTATCAGGCGTCCTGCACTCCATCAAAATAATTTATTAATAATCCACACAATCAAACTAATTGATATATGTAAATTAATTACCAAGTAATGAAGAAGATCTTGCTCTTCTGGCAATGCTCTTCGGTGACAAAGTCGAAATCAAAGACGGCATAGCGGCATTCGTCGGTCGGAAAGGAAGCAGTGAAGTCGTCGTAGTTCTGGCCGGGCTCCCCCAGCTTGTCCACCACCACCTGCTGCAGGTTCTCTTCTATCTTGAAGACGATGAACCTGAAGCTCCTCTTAGCCTTCAGCTCCAAGAACTTGAGCTTGCACTCGTCATGCACGGCCATTCCCGACGAAGAATTCGCCTTGGCAAAAGATAAAAAGTTAAGTGCATAAAACAAATGACGCTTGTTGTTCATATTTTCTTCTCTTTGTATCCAGTCTCGTATCTTCAGGAAAGAAGGCTGAAACCGTAGCAAGTTTTAATTTGGATGCCAGAACATTTACGTACCATGATTAGTGTAATTGAATGAAGACGACCAAGTTGACAATGAAATTGATCAAGGAACAAGAGCCGGAGGCAAAGAGATCGGAGGAGGAGATGGACAAGGAAAGGGGCAGTGTCCTTTGAATTAATTAGGAAGAGACGGATGGACGAGAGGAGGAAAATGAACGACGCAGAGAATTTGAAGGAAATGCTATTTGTTTGCGTTGATTTACTAAACTTAGCATAATTTTTATACGCTTTCACTCATTAGAATATTCAAACCTAACCTTTTTTAGCGAGTTCACATGAAAATTTGACGTTAGTCAACTTCTTCTTTATTAACAAATTGATTTATAATAGTATAAAAAATTATTTTATAATTACTCTAGTAGTTGTTCATTAGTATAAAAAATTAATTCAAAATAAACACTTGATATTTTTAACTTTTTATATTTATACTAAGAATGGTATAATTCATTATTATATCTTTGTTTTATTGATTGGATATGTAATATTTTTTCATTAAAAAATAAAGTATCTGTTTTAAAATATTTACATTTCGAAATATGACTGAAAGTATGGTTGAATGAAAACATGTTGGAGTTAGAGTCATTGTTAACCCATGACATTAATTATTTGTTTAATTAAAATTATGTTAATAAAGAAGTTGACTAACGCAAAATTATGTTAAAAAAAATTATGTTAATTGAATATTCTAATGAGTCAAATCAACGCAAAGAAATAGCAATTCCTTCAAATTCTCTGCGTCGTTCATTTTCCTCCTCTCGTTCATACATGTCCTCCTAATTAATTCAAAGGACACCGCCCCTTCCTTGTCCATCTCCTCCTCCGATCTCTTTGCCTCCGGCTCTTGTTCCTTGATCAGTTTCATTGTCAACTTGGTCGTCTTCGTTCAATTACACTAATCATGGTACGTAAATGTTCTGGCATCCAATTAGAAATTGCTAGGTTTTAGCCTTGTTTCTTTGAAGATACGATGCTGGATGCCTGGATCCAAAGAAAAGAAAATATGAACAAGAAGCGTCATTTGTTTTATGCACTTAACTTTTTATCTTTTGCCAAGGCGAATTCATCGTCGGAACGGAAATTGTTATGCCTTATTTTTTATTTAAAATTTTATTTTTTATTTATTTGGAAAACCCTAAATCTAATTTTAACCCTAAAACTCTCTCCTTAAAGTCTCAAAAATCTCTCCCTAATCTTAGAAATAAAACCTTAAACCCTCCCTAATCAATCTCCTACTGTTCCTCGAGCGCCGCAACCCTTCACCCGGGTTTTTTTTTCTCCCCTGCGAATGACTCCTTTGTTTCGCTCGCGTTTCACCTCCGGCAACGACCGTGCAGCGGTCGTCTCCACCTTCGGCAGTGACAGGAAGAGGCGCCGGCTTCACCATCGTCGTTCCTTCAAGCGTTGTCCACCGTTCGGCAGGATTCGGACACAGGCAAGCCTCGGCGACTTCGTTCTTCTCTGTTCCAGACGCGAACGGCGAGAGACGAGCTTCTGGGTCAGGCGGCTTCGTTTTCCTCCTGCGGCGACTAATTTTCCATCTTCTCCCTGCGGTGAGTTTTCTCTCTGAGTCGACGTCGTCTCCGCCTCCTTCCGACGCCGACGATTCGTGGCGGCTCCTTCTTTCCTTGTTCACAACGGTTTTCTTCCTATCCAGCGTCGACGGTTTTCCTCTCTAGCCGACTACTTTCCCTTCCGGCAGTCCTCCCTTTCCCGGCGCTGGCAACCTGTTCCTCTCCCGGCGTTGGCGACCTTTCCCCTGCCGGTGGCGTCAGCAGCTTCGCTCGCTCCTCTTCCGATTCAGCGACGCGCACGAAGACGAACGAAGCGTCATTCGTTCCGCGTCGAAATTTCGACAAAAAGGTGAGTTTAGTTTTTTAATTAGTTTATTTTAAATCTGATTTTAGAGGATAGGTGAATAATAGAAATATCTAAATTGTTATGATGGGGGAAAATTATGTAGATGGGAAAATTATTTAGATGATAATTATTTTGGGATAAAATTCTGATGTAATAGAAAATTAGGGGTTAATGGTATTATTGTGGATTGATGCATATGATGGGTAATGACGGATATTCATTTAAATTATTCAGTGAACAAAAGAAGGTAGCTGTGATTTCAAAGGGATTAAGAGTATCAGCGAGTGAGGTAGGAATCTTTCCCCTACCTTTGTTACGGTGTCAAATTCATGTGTAGATAGATATTGACACCTTATCTTTGAAACTATTCTGATTGATTTGATTCTAAATTCAGTTGACCTCATTATCCTATTATTTGTGCATAATTGGCTTCAGTATCATATGATTATCATGAATGCATTGAGAATATGTTTTCTGAGATTTCTGTTGGAAAGTTATGAATATTTATGAACCATGCAAAAGAATTGAGATGTTATACTGTTATCATGTCGTGGCATGCATATGACCTATGACCTGGTGAATTATCACAAGTGGCCTGTTTATTTGAGTTATAGTTCTGATTATATCAGACTATGTGTTTGCCGGTTAGGGCACCGCCAGTTGTCCTCGGACAATACTACGGATGTCAGATGTTGGACGCAACATTCACCGGACTGTCTAGATACAGTCGTTCTATCGTGTGAGCTGACGATAGAAACACTCTGAGAATGAGTGCGGCTCATGAGTGAGAATTGTGGCCAAGCTTGATGATTTACACGACAACCTTATGTTCCATTATTTTGTTGTATTATCAGTTCCTGGCATGTAGTGTAGCTCTGTTATTGCAATTTCATATAAATTGAACATGCATCATATCTCTTGATTCCTACTTAGCATTTTCGCTAACTCCCCTTGTTTCTCCTCCAGGTACCGAGTTTGCGTCTGGGAGGGATAGAATAGATAGTTAGTTACCCACCGGAGACAGAGTATCATCAAGTGTTCTTTGCTAAATGTTTTTTTTTTCTGATTTATTCTAGTCTTACAGTTAAATTAATTGCATCTTTGTTAGAGTGTCTTTATAGACTTTAGTTAATGAATTTTGTAATGGAGTCAGTTGATTATGATACACAGTGCTGATGTTGAATTTAAGACTATTTGATTTATTTGATTTTATAGTTCCTTTGTTCCTATCAATATTGTCATCTCCTTGGGGAACCCTGAGTTAGGAATAGCCGGCTTCCGCCGGGGCGTGACAATTTTATTGGTATCAGAGCGAGGTTGTGTAAGAAAGCCTAAGGATATAGGAACATTAGGATTATGATTGGGTTAAGATTAGAATAACTGAATAAGTAAACATTCATTATTTGACACGTTATTTTGTTGGCAGGATGGCACCAAGAACTAGAGCTAGAGCAATCCCAAGTCAAGGAAGTAAGGGAGCTAGAAATTCTCTTGATGCCGAGGTACAGTTACCTCGAAACTTACCTAGAGCCCCTACAAGAAGAAGAAGTGGGTATGAAGCCTCAGTACCCCTAGAGGCAGCACCACTTGCTAAAACAGTCAGGGATGAGGGTGAATCGTCCTCTCCTTCATTGGTACCACAACCCGTAGTAACTCAGCCAGTTAGGGCAGCCAGTATGCTTATGCAATTTTCTCAGTTAGGA
This sequence comes from Costus lasius, assembly GCA_027563935.2. Lineage (NCBI taxonomy): Eukaryota > Viridiplantae > Streptophyta > Magnoliopsida > Zingiberales > Costaceae > Costus > Costus lasius. The sequence goes on from CM050447.1 coordinate 55,762,108, forward strand.
AAAGATAGATTTGGCGACTTCGCCGGTACTACTGACCCTTGGGCTGCCAGTTATTAAAAGTAGAGTAAACTTTTAGGGCACTAAGATGCCCAGAGGAACAAAAGGTGGAATTGGCCACATGCTTTTTATCTGATAGAGCCGGGACGTGGTGGTATGGTATGAGAGTTACCTTTGGAGGTGGTCCTATCCCTTGGGCTGATTTTAGAAGAACATTCCTTGAGAAATATTTCCCTGAAACTTTTCAAGACAGCCAGATGCAGGAGTTTCTGAACCTAAAACAAGGAAAAAGGACCGTAAATGTTTATGTGATTGACTTCGAGAGGTTATTGGATCTATTTCCAGAATTAGTGACCACCGAAAGGAGAAAGTGTCAACTGTTCATTAAGGGACTATATCACACCATAAAGGGGCAGATGAACACTATCCCATTAGATAGCTTTCAGGAAGTGGTAAATATGGCATTCAGAATAGAGGCTTCTCTACTTGATGTGGAAAAAGATAAACAAATAGACAAGGTTCAAGAATTTGCAGAACAGAGGAAGGTCAATCAGTCAGTTAGGCCAATGGAAACAAGAACCTATGATGGGAAGAGATCTAGAGCAGTATTCAATAACCATCAGAGACATGTACACTCTTCCTATGCACCAAGCTTTAATTCAATAGGGTTAGCAAGAAAATGCTTTAAATGCAACAAAGAGGGACACACGGCTAATATCTGCCCTCTTAACAAAATACGATGCCACTATTGCAAGGATTGGGGCCATTATAAGATTAACTGCCTATGGAAAGGATTTCAACCCCCACAGCAAAGTTACCAGCAGAGCCATCAACAAAGCTACCAACAGAGCTCCAAACCTAATACTTACAATGGGAGACCAGGTCAGGCTAGTCAGGCGGGGTCACAGTAGAGGCAGCCTCAGCAACGACCTTCAGGCCCAGCCAGAGTATATGCAGTAACCCAACAAGAGGCTCAGGAAGCTCCAGACACAGTAATGAGAGGTATTATTTTCGTATATGATTATCCTGCATGCCTGCTTATTGATACTGGTAGCACTCATTCTTTTATCTCTTATGAGTTTGTGATGAAAATAAAGAAAAAGTCCACTGTAGCTAGTACTGAACTATCTGTCTGTACACCTTCTGGAGGTGTGATGCAATCTCACTTAGAACTGAAACAATGTCCTCTCATCTTTGGTGATTTAGTTGTTGAAACTGATCTGAGAGTTTTAGACTTCTCAGACTTTGACATCCTGGGCATGGATTGGCTTTTTATCCATTATGCTAATGTTGATTGTCATAATTATGTTGTGACCTTTAACCCTCCTAGTTTACCTTCCTGAAGATTTATAGGAGTCTCTGGACAAGTGGCTCCCATAATTTCTGCTATGAAAGCCAAGAAGTTAATGAGAGATGGGTGTCATGGATTTCTATTATCCATTTCAAAAGTAGAAGAGAAAACAAGAGAGCCTATGGAGCAAGTTGTAGTGATAAGAGAATTCACAGATGTGTTCCCTGAGGAGCTACCTGGACTTCCTCCAAAGAGACAAGTTGAATTTGCAATTGAGCTTCAACCTGGGTCTGCTCCAATTTCTAAAGCACCCTTCAGAATGGCTCCTAAAGAGTTAGAAGAACTTAAAAGCCAATTGCAAGAACTTCTGGACAGGGGGTTTATACGACCTAGTGTATCCCCTTGGGGGTGCTCCAGTCCTCTTTGTAAAGAAGAAGGATGGATCTATGAGACTATGCATTGACTACAGACAGCTGAATGCCATTACAATCAAAAATAAATATCCACTTCCCCAAATTGACGATTTATTTGACCAGTTGAAAGGCACATGTGTTTATTCTAAGATTGACTTGAGATCAGGGTATCATCAAATAAGAGTCAGAGATGAAGATGTGTCCAAGACTGCATTCAGAACAAGATATGGACACTATGAATTTTTAGTGATGCCCTTTGGACTTACTAATGCACATGCAGTTTTTATGGATATGATGAACAGAATTTTTATTGATTATCTGGATAAATTTGTAGTCGTCTTCATAGATGATATTTTGATATATTCCTGCAGTATGACTGAACATGAGAAACACCTCAGATTAGTTTTGGAAAGGTTGAAGCAGGAAAAGCTATATGCTAAGTTCAGTAAGTGTGACTTTTGGCTTAAAGAAGTGGCATTTCTAGGCCATGTTATTTCTGGTGATGGAATAGCTATGGATCCCCAGAAGATTTCTGCTATCTCTGAGTGGGGGAGGCCAAAATCAGTGCAAGAAATTCGAAGCTTTCTTGGTTTAGTAGGGTATTATAGACGATTTGTGAAAGGATTTTCTAAGTTGGCTGCTCCTTTAACCTATCTGACCAGAAAGGGTGTGAAATTTGATTGGAAGGATACATGTGAAAATAGCTTCTTAGAACTGAAAAAGAGATTAATTACTGCTCCAGTGTTGGTAATCCCTTCTGGAGAAGATAGTTATATCGTGTACACTGATGCTTCTGGTCAAGGTCTGGGTGGAGTTTTGATGCAAAATGATAGAGTAGTTGCCTATGCATCCCGGCAACTCAAGAATCACGAGAAGAACTATCCAGTGCATGACTTGGAACTGGCAGCCATCATTTTTGTTTTGAAATTATGGCGACATTATTTATATGGCACTACTTTTGAAATATTCACTGACCATAAAAGTTTAAAATATCTGTTTAGTCAGAAGGAGCTGAATATGAGGCAACGCAGATGGATGGAATATCTGAAAGATTATGATTGCCAAATTAAGTATCATTCTGGCAAGGCAAATGTGGTAGCCGATGCTCTGAGTCGGAAATCGGAAGGAACACTTGCTCGTCTGAGGACTACACCAACCGACTTAATTAAACAGCTTGTGGAATTGGGTGTTGAAGTAATAAATGAATCAGAAAGGAGTTACTTGGCTGTGATGAGAGCTCAGTCTCAGCTTGTGCAGAAAATTAAGGAGACTCAATTGGGTGATGAAAATCTATTATCTTTGAGTAAGAAAGTAGAACAAGGGCTATTACCCGATTTCACAAAAGATTCAGAAGGAGTGTTGAGATTCAGAGGAAGACTGTGTGTACCCGAAAATCATCCTATGAAAGAAGAGTTACTAAATGAAGCACACCGATCTAAGCTTACCATTCATCCAGGGAGTACAAAGATGTACAAGGACCTTAAGGAGTATTATTGGTGGAACAATATGAAAAGAGACATAGCAAAGTTTGTATCATGTTGCCTAACATGTCAGCAGGTGAAGGCTGAGCATATGAGACCAGCAGGGAAGTTGCAAAATATTCCTATACCTGAATGGAAGTGGGAGCATATTACAATGGATTTTGTCTCAGGACTTCCTAGATCTCAAAGAGGATACGACTCAATCTGGGTAATTGTTGATAGATTGACTAAGTCAGCACATTTTCTACCTGTGAAGAAAACTGACACCTTGGATAAGTTAGCCACTCTATATTGCAATGAGATTGTCAGACTGCATAGTGTACCTACTAGTATTATTTCAGACAGAGATCCGAGGTTTACTTCTAGATTCTGGGGTAGTTTGCAAAAAGCTTTGGGTACACAATTACATTTTAGTACAGCATTTCATCCTCAGACTGATGGACAGTCAGAAAGGACTATACAAACTTTGGAAGATTTATTGAGAGCATGTGTACTTGATTTTGGTGGCAATTGGGAAAGTTATTTACATTGGGCAGAATTCTCATATAATAACAGTTATCACTCCTCAATAAAGATGACACCGTTTAAAGCCCTATATGGAAGGAGATGCAAGTCCCCTGTACTTTGGAATGAGGTGGGTGAAAGGCTATTGTCAGCACCTCAGATGCTACAACAGGATGTAGAGATAGTGCAAGGAATCAAGCAAAGGTTGTTAACAGCTCAGAGCAGACAAAAGAGTTATGCTGACAGGAGAAGAAGAGATTTGGAATTCATGGTCGGCGACCATGTATTTTTAAAGGTATCTCCATTGAAAGGTGTGATGAGATTTGGAAAGAAAGGAAAACTAGCTCCGAGATACATTGGACCTTTTGAAATTCTGGAACGGGTAGGTGCAGTAGCCTACCGGTTGGCATTACCACCCTCTCTCTCTGGAGTGCACAATGTTTTTCACGTCTCTATGCTACGGAAATATATGTCTGATCCATCTCATGTGTTAGAGAAGTTGTCAGTGCCAATTCAGTCCGATACTTCCTTTGTTGAACATCCTGTGCGAATATTGGAAAGAAAAGAACACCAGTTAAGAAACAAGATCATCAAGATGGTTAAAGTCGGGTGGCAACATCATTCAGATAGCAAGGCTACGTGGGAGCGTGAAGAGGATGTAAAGACTCAATACCCCCATTTGTTTTAGCTTGGTACGTGAATTTGAGGGACCAAATTCTTTTAAGGGGTAGATAATGTTATGCCTTATTTTTTATTTAAAATTTTATTTTTTATTTATTTGGAAAACCCTAAATCTAATTTTAACCCTGAAACTCTCTCCCTAAAGTCTCGAAAATCTCTCCCTAATCTTAGAAATAAAACCTTAAACCCTCCCTAATCAATCTCCTACTGTTCCTCGAGCGCCGCAACCCTTCACCCCGGTTTTTTTTTCTCCCCTGCGAACGACTCCTTTGTTTCGCTCGCGTTTCACCTCCGGCAACGACCGTGCAGCGGTCGTCTCCACCTTCGGCAGTGACAGGAAGAGGCGCCGGCTTCACCATCGTCGTTCCTTCAAGCGTTGTCCACCTTTCGGCAGGATTCGGACACAGGCAAGCCTCGGCGACTTCGTTCTTCTCTGTTCCAGACGCGAACGGCGAGAGACGAGCTTCTGGGTTAGGCGGCTTCGTTTTCCTCCTGCAGCGACTGATTTTCCATCTTCTCCTTGCGGTGAGTTTTCTCTCTGAGTCGACGTCGTCTCTGCCTCCTTCCGACGCCGACGATTCGTGGCGGCTCCTTCTTTCCTTGTTCACAGCAGTTTTCTTCCTATCCAGCGTCGACGGTTTTCCTCTCTAGCCGACTACTTTCCCTTCCGGCAGTCCTCCCTTTCCCGGCGCTGGCAACCTGTTCCTCTCCCGGCGTTGGCGACCTTTCCCCTGCCGGTGGCGTCAGCAGCTTCGCTCGCTCCTCTTCCGATTCAGCGACGCGCACGAAGACGAACGAAGCGTCATTCGTTCCGCGTCGAAATTTCGACAAAAAGGTGAGTTTAGTTTTTTAATTAGTTTATTTTAAATCTGATTTTAGAGGATAGGTGAATAATAGAAATATCTAAATTGTTATGATGGGGGAAAGTTATGTAGATGGGAAAATTATTTAGATGATAATTATTTTGGGATAAAATTCTGATGTAATAGAAAATTAGGGGTTAATGGTATTATTGTGGATTGATGCATATGATGGGTAATGACGGATATTCATTTAAATTATTCAGTGAACAAAAGAAGGTAGCTGTGATTTCAAAGGGATTAAGAGTATCAGCGAGTGAGGTAGGAATCTTTCCCCTACCTTTGTTACGGTGTCAAATTCATGTGTAGATAGATATTGACACCTTATCTTTGAAACTATTCTGATTGATTTGATTCTAAATTCAGTTGACCTCATTATCCTATTATTTGTGCATAATTGGCTTCAGTATCATATGATTATCATGAATGCATTGAGAATATGTTTTCTGAGATTTCTGTTGGAAAGTTATGAATATTTATGAACCATGCAAAAGAATTGAGATGTTATACTGTTATCATGTCGTGGCATGCATATGACCTATGACCTGGTGAATTATCACAAGTGGCCTGTTTATTTGAGTTATAGTTCTGATTATATCAGACTATGTGTTTGCCGGTTAGGGCACCGCCAGTTGTCCTCGGACAATACTACGGATGTCAGATGTTGGACGCAACATTCACCGGACTGTCTAGATACAGTCGTTCTATCGTGTGAGCTGACGATAGAAACACTCTGAGAATGAGTGCGGCTCATGAGTGAGAATTGTGGCCAAGCTTGATGATTTACACGACAACCTTATGTTCCATTATTTTGTTGTATTATCAGTTCCTGGCATGTAGTGTAGCTCTGTTATTGCAATTTCATATAAATTGAACATGCATCATATCTCTTGATTCCTACTTAGCATTTTCGCTAACTCCCCTTGTTTCTCCTCCAGGTACCGAGTTTGCGTCTGGGAGGGATAGAATAGATAGTTAGTTACCCACCGGAGACAGAGTATCATCAAGTGTTCTTTGCTAAATGTTTTTTTTTTCTGATTTATTCTAGTCTTACAGTTAAATTAATTGCATCTTTGTTAGAGTGTCTTTATAGACTTTAGTTAATGAATTTTGTAATGGAGTCAGTTGATTATGATACACAGTGCTGATGTTGAATTTAAGACTATTTGATTTATTTGATTTTATAGTTCCTTTGTTTCTATTAATATTGTCATCTCCCTGGAGAACCCTGAGCTAGGAATAGCCGGCTTCCGCCGGGGCGTGACAGAAATGGCCGTGAATGACGAGTGCAAGGCCAAGTTCTTGGAGCCCAAGGCTAAGAGTGGGATCAGCGTCGTCATCTTCATAGCAAGGAGCCAGCAGCAGGTGGTGGTGGACAAGCTGGGGGAGCCCGGCCACAAGTACGACGACTCCACACATCACTGCATCCTTTCCGACCGACGAAAGCCGCAATGCCGTCTTTGATTTACATTGCCAGAAGAGTGTGTTTGACTCTTACCCTTAGGTTTTATCCCATCGTCTAAAATGGATAATTCTAGATTGGTAGTTAAGTACTTATATATTAATGGTTAAATAATTATAGTGCATAAATGTATTGGAGAATGTGAGTTTATTTTTGTCTTGCCCAATTTTGTAAGATTCTTATTTGACATCCCGTAAATTTTAACTTTTTATTATAGTTGTGTTAAAACATCAACTTTTGATGTAAACATGATATTGTTTTACATAATAATAATACTATTTATTGTGGTTTTATTTAACATTTTATTAGTCTTAATATTTTCATGATTATTATGTCATCTATTCTTTTTGGAGTCTTAATAATATCTTTCACTTTTGGCATGCTAAACTTAGACATGGAGTAGATATTTTGAGTCAATTTTGGAATTTCCAACCTATCTCTTTGTGATAATTGTGTAACTTAAAATTCAATCAAAAACCATTTGGCATGTGCACTGAGTAGAGTTTCCATTATAATTACTCTCTATTTATGGGGACAGCCTTAATGAGTTTTATACTTGATCCCAATGTGGTTATATATTATATTATACAAATTTACAGCATCGGATTGCTGGAAGAAATTCCAAAATTTAATGAAGAATCGGTAGCAAGTTTTATAGCAAAATGACGGTGGATGAAAGAAATAGAATCCTACTTCATATGGTAAGATCTATGATTTTCTTAGGCTAAGTTGTCAATTCCTTGCAAGTGTGCGATTTTTGTTCATGAAAACCCAACTGAGTTTGAAAAATTTGCAATTGAAAAGTCAAATTCATTTCATGATACTTCCTCTTGCCAAGCTCAAGGATAACGGCAGGTCAAATAGAATTTATGAGATCCAACCAATGTGCAAGAGTTGACCAGCCTCCTTGCAGAAAAGGTATTACGAATGATTGGTCGTGTGTATTTATTTGTTTATTCTTGTTCATTTTGAAAGAGGTTAGGATTTAAGTAGATACTAAACGTAGGCATCAACTTTCTCTTAATATCTCATAAATCATCCTTGAGATTTTGGTTTTGCTAATTCAATTAGTCAAATTCTAAACATTAATAATTAGTTTAGGTGTCATACCTTTGTTCCACTAGATAAGATTTATTTATTTTTATTTAACCTCTATATGGGCCTTGATCATCACCGAGGGCCAGTAAAAGTGACTATTATAAAAGAATAGATACTACTGAAATGGACTTGGATGTTTATCAAAATAGTTAATTGCTCAAATTATCTATATAAAATTATAAATGATGCCTTCTGAAAGCATCCACTCTAGTCATTTCAAATATTACTGAAACTTCAAATGGAAACAAAATGTTTTGAACCGAGGTTAACTAATGTTTAAGAAATCAATTCTAGCTTATACAACTTCATAGGAACACTATTCAAAATCATTCGCAAATAGAAAAGATTCACAAGTAAAATTCTTAAAACAAAAGAAAAACTTTCACAAACACCAATGCTAATCTTGGTTAAGTTAACCGAGGCTTAGCTCTGTCTTCGTTATCCGTCTGGACCTGTAGCAGCTCTTAGCAAATCCACTTCTCTGGCATCGCCGTCTACAAAACAATCTCCAATAACACCTGAAAATATCATAGCACGATGCCGCCTTATTAACACGACACTGTTCAGATGCTACAGTACACATCATAATATAATATTGTGTTTCTGCAACATTTTAAATTCTGCAAATAACAATCAACAGCTACTTGCTTCTTCTCCCTTTTTTTGTGTGTTTGTTCGCAATCCTGGGAATACAGAACCCATTGGAGAAACCAGAGCCAGTTGTAGGAAACCTCTATTTTCTGAAAGGAAATAGTATTTCCATCGAGCATAAACGCTTCTTACCAATGCATAGAGTAAGGAGAGCACTTGTCCATTTGAAACTGCAACAAAACAGTGCTGAGAATTGCATTCTTTTGATATGATATCCCAAAGTAAATCCAGTGAAATCAGAATATGATTCTCAACCTTACTCCATAGTGTGATAGTGTGTGATAGTGATAGCATCACACAGTGCAGTTACAGATATGTCAGATTCCCTGCTGTAACAGTGAAATCAATTTCACAGGTAATGCACATACAAGTCTTCCTGTACCTGTCAATGGCTAATGCAGCAATGCAAAAATTGATAGTTGAAACCTTGTGCCAAAGCTTTTTATCATTCAAAGTTTGAATATACTATGAAATATGCTGTTCAGTTACAGACATGAAAACTAAATTCCAAACAATGTACTATGATCTCATCCCAAGGCCAAATTTTGAGACTAGTAATTTCGGGGAGACAATCACCATATAACATTATATTTGCAAAGCAGTGTTTTTGGCTGACGTTGGCTAACTTCTGGTGCGTCAGAAATTTGTACCAACCGATATTCATCAATCAAGACCAGCTGTCAGACAATCTGTCTAGATTACTGGCCAATAGAAATCAATTTTCACCTGATCATCATCCTCCTGTAAGTTGAGTCCATTAATCAATACTGAATCCTTAACGACGAATCCTAAAAAATATCAAACAAACTTTTCAAAGTGAAAGACCGAATCACTGAGTAAATAAATGCTGATAAAAAAGTCTAAGTACACTACAATAAGATTTGGATCTCTATATGAAATGTACAAGTCAAAAGAGGCAAGAGACCTTTCCATTGCAAAAACCCCTATGTAAGTGATGTTATCCAACATAAAGAAAAATTCAGATAAAACTACAAAACACTCAAATAAAACTTTGTACTAAGCAAGAAACTAACCGTGCAAAGAAGTGAACTTATAGAAGCATACATTACGAGCGCAAAAGTGAAAAACAATAATTCAGGATAACATACAAAATTTGATCCAGTAAACTATACATGAAATATCTTATGAACTAAACCTTTATGGATAAGTGAAAAAGGCAGCAAACGAAGAATCTGACAGTTACAGATTCGTGTCATACAGTTTCTTTTATACTGTCAAGATTGGCATGAATATGATAGTATTTGACAAGTTTGCTATATACCACAAGTACAAATAGACAAACCATAATCTGTTAAACTCACGACATTGAACCAAAGAACAAGCCCCATCATGCAGTCATTAACAGTGAGAATTTATCTGGTAAAAGTAAAATTGAGTGTCTGCAAAATATATCAAGCATATATGGTCAATTATTTTTATCAAGAGAAAATTTGAACTTGAAGAGAGAGCAAAAAACTATAATGCTTCTTCCTGAAATGAGAAATTTAGCATAGGACGGACAAAAAAGAAATAAAAATGTTACTTCTGTTTTAGAAATAAAAATTAAAATAGAGAGAAATATTGTACCTAAATATTCATCTCAAATTTCCTTGTTTAATGATATTTCGAAAAAAATAAATTTATTTTCCCCCTTTCTAGTTTATGGCCGCCATCCTCCAACATTGCACCGCTACATAATTGGGATACTTGGGAAGTGGAAGCATTGGAGCAGGATTTACTTCATAAGGATGAAATATTACAACACCGCAAGTAGCATCATCACAGGGATATATCCTTCACCACAAGGGATTTTATGTATGTAAAGCTAAGACCCCATCGTCAGCATTCAATAGCTCATAAGGTCAATTGCAGCTTGTTACTACGGTCCTTTTAATATCTAGAGAGGCCCTGTGGCATACCACCTAGACTTATCAGCACACTCTAAGATCACCTAGTATTTTATGCAACCCAAATGAAGAGAGCCATGGGAGCTAAGGAATCAATGGCACCTAGTATTTCATGCATCCCAAATGAAGAGAGCCGTGGGAGCCAAGGAATCAATGGCTAATCCGGTAAAAGACCATGCAAGTTCCCTTCTGACCTAGAGACACAGCTTCTTGTGAATGCTAGTGCGTTTTATATTTTATATTCTTCTATTTATAGGATACAAATATTTTACATGTTTTTCTTTCCTTTTAGTCCCTCCTATTTTCTCTTAAGGAAAGGTAGTATAAATATGTTGGATGGGAACCATATAGCCCTATATGCCTTTCACTGTTCCAACAGCAATTTATTCATTTCTATGTTTTCCTTTTGCTCTTACATCCATTAGTTCCTTGATATGTTGAAAAGACATTCCTCTTTCATTTTTATTTTTTTCTTATTTATTCCCTAATCTCATAAGGAAACAAAAGAACTGTTTCTCACAAAGCTGTAAGTAAACTTACACCAAAAAAAAAGAATAGTGAATGTGAGATTTGTTTGGTTCTAAGAATGAGAATGTGTGGAGGTATAATAATTACTCCACTTCTCTCATTGAGGTACAGGTTTCCACATCAGTGTTTATTGGTTGGATCGTTCACAACATCCTGCTGCAAAAGGTAAAACCAAAGAAAAGTGAGCACAACTGCACTTCTTCGGAAGGAACTTCCTGAAATTTTTCCACTTCCCAAGTCGTAATTGATAGATGACAAAAGTAGTTCTTGTGGTTCCCTTCATGCAAAGAGGTAGAATATAAATGTATAAACTCTCACAAAGATAATGCTAAAAAAAAATCAATGTAGGACTTAATACAAGGTGATACTTCTTTTCCAATACTCCTCTCTAAGCTCAAGTTAATGAAATTTATGCAACACTGAGTTTATTACTTCTCCCATAATGTGCAAGTGAGAGGGGTCCATTGTCCGTAAACTTTTATTTCCATATGCATAAGAGAAGTTTGTTAAGTCCATGCATGCATAATTTGCCACCATCCACAAGTGGGCAATAAGAGTATTTTCTTGTTTGTGCAATGAGTGGAGGGAATCATGCAAGTAGGTGCCATTTGTCGATGCATGTGCAATCCACATCAATAAGAGCGATGGTTGTTTGTAAGATTGGCAATAAAGTGGTTATCACTTATCCATGCATGAGTAAGTTGCATTAGTCTACACATGACAATAAGAACGCTACTTGCTTCCACATAGAAGCACACAAATAACTAAAGAGTCACTTATCCATGCATAAAAGTATAGATAGTCTGCTTTAGTCAACATTGGGTGACATGGGCATCTGATAACAACACACGATTCCAAAATGATAGCAACTAACGATTCCACCACCTCAGCGGGAGGAGATCCAGCTGGAAACATCTTCTGTAACAAACACAAAATTCCATAAACAAGCGTACTCTAATCCTTTCCCTTTTTAGCCTTAAAACTGAGTACCCTACTCAACCAGTCCCTCCTCCTGAACCAGTCAGGTTCAGCGAGAATAAACCCTTTAAATTGGAGGGCGTGGGTCCAGGTCGGTAGCAGTACCTTCCTCCTTATGCACAACCTTGTCCTAAAGAAGCTCCAAAAAGTAATCTCGTATCGTTGCTACATCCTCCCATGTGGCTTCCTATTTTGTCTTTGAAGTCCAACGGATAAGCCACTGATCAACAAGTCTCATTGCCACGGGTGATGCTTCTCATAGCCAAAATCAACTCTAGTTTGCACTTTGTGGATAACTGTCTCCAAATCCAAAGGTAAATCAGGCTCTATTGTATGTACTCCTACAACTTTCTTCAGTTGAGATGCATGGAAGACAACGAATGCGGGCAGAAGGCGGAAGGTCTAGGCGATATGTCACCATGCCTATATGTTGAGAAATGTGGAAGGCCCATAGTTGCAAGCTGCCATTTTTTTATTGACCCTTCGAGCTATGGAACGAAGTCGGTGTGGTCTGAGCTTAATAAACACTAGATTCCCCACATAAAAAACTTATATCCTTCTTATGAACATTAGCATATTTAAGCAGCCGTTGTTGTGCTCTTCCCAAATTATATTTAAGTTGCCATAGTATTTTGTCCTTGTCTAACAAATCTCGTTCCCCTGCATCCATTGTTGACTCTCCCAAAACATATCAGTGCAAAGTAGGTGGTTGGTGGCCATATATCACCTCAAAAGGAGTCTTTCTTATAGTCAATTGAAAGCTGGTGTTGTACCAATACTCTAACAATATTGCCCATTCTTTAGGTTGTTCAAAGGCAAAATATCTAAGGTATGTGCACCAGTTCAACACTTTTGACTACCCATCCATTTCAGGGTGATAAGCTAAAGTCATTCTGATCAATGTGCACTGAAGTCAAAAAAAGGCTAATGAAGATGGGATCTCGATCCTGCACAATCGCACCACTTCTTTCATAAATATTTCTAACACAAATCTTACCAAAAATGGGTGCTTAAGTAGACAGAAGTGTCCATACTTAGAGAGCCAATCCACTACCACCAGTAAAGCATCAACCCCCTTGGATTGCAGAAGTCCTGTAATAAAGTCCATGGTTGTCTTCCCATATCATAATGGGTATTAGAAGACGTTGCAATAGACCGACAGGTGATGTGGTTTAATACTTCTGTTTTTCGCAAATTACCGACAATAAACATCTTTCTTTATACAAATCTAGTAGATGTTATCGGCCATCCCTCAGTATGTACGGTATACTCCAAAGTGTCCCCCAGTATGTGATGGCATTCCTGGAGTAGAGTCTTAAACCAGTTGGATGATGCTGGAAATACCATTAGCCCCTTATACAACAGGTGCTCTTTTTGCATTTCAATGGCGCCTTTTTGCATTTCAAATGAAGGTTTAGACAAATATTATCCAAATTCGTCTATGATCTTTTTATGTGTAGGGTCCTTATCCACCTCCTCTAACCAGACTAGAATTGAGATCGGCCGAAGTGCCGTGTGCTCAGGTATTCGAGAGAGTACGTCTGCTGCTCCATTATCATGCCCCGATTTATACAACACCTCCATATCATATCCTAGAAGTTTAGTGAACCAATTTTCTTGATTTGAGGTTGTGATTCGCTGATCTAAAATGTCTCAAGGCCTTTTGATATGTGAGGACTTTGAATATGTGGCCCAACTAGTAAGGTTGCCAATGCTGAACTATGAATACTAAGACCATTTACTCTTTTTCATAAGTAGGTTTGGCCAAATTCCCATTTGAGTGTCTTGCTAAAATAAGCTAGTCGTTTCCCTTGTTGCAAAGAGCCAATACCCCAGCCCGAAGCATCACACTCAATGGTGAACTCTTGGGCGAAATTTGGTAATCCCAACACCGGAGCTTATTTCCTTTAAGAGATCAAAAGCTGCTTGCACTGGTGGACCCCAAACAAAACTCTCTTAAGGAGGTTAGTTAACAGTTGGGCAATTATGCAATAGCCCTTTACAAATCTTATGTAAAAGCCTGTGAGGCCTAGAAATCCCCTTACCACTTTTATCGTTCTAGGGGAGGGTCATTGGTGGACACTATTGACCTTTTTTAGATCCATTGCCACTCCACTAGGTTGAATGATATGACCAAGGTATTCGACTTGCCTCTATCCAAAACTGCATTTTTCATGATTAGCCACTAGTGTATTGTTATTCAAGACCTCTACCGTTTAGCTCAAATGTTTTAAATGTTACTCCCAAGAAGGTCTATATACTAATATGTCGTCAAAGAAGACCAAAATAAACCTTCGCAAGAATGGTAAAAAAACTTCATTCATCACAACTTGGAAAGTGGTGACTGCATTCTTGAGACCAAATGACATTACCCTATACTCATAGGGTAATGAGTATAGGGTAAGTCCGAAAAGCAATCTTGTGCACCTTCACTCTTATCTGGTGATACCCTATGCGTAAATTTTTTTTTAAAAAATATTCAGCTCCAAGAAATTCATCAATTGATTCCTCAATGACAGGAATAAGGTATTTATCTGGGATTGTAATACTATTGAGGACTTTGTAATCAAACAAAATCTCCGACTACCATCTTTCTTTCTCACAAAAATCACATAGCTAGGGTAGAAGCTCGAACTCGACTGAATAACACCCGCGATCAACACCTGCTATACCAATCGCTCCATCTCATCATTCTGATGATAGACTCTTACTTGTACTGGTCCTTCGCCCGTTTGAGTAACAATAGCATAGTCAAACTCTCTTTCGGGTGGAAAATTAGTTGTATCAGAAAAAACTTATTCAAAAGATTTCAGCACCAACTATAACTGCTGAGATTGCAGCATAGATAAGTGAGATTGCTTAGCAAACTCTTGTGATGGAATTTCAAGGGCCCATACAACCCTCAAAACTTTTACTGAAAGGCTGCCCAAACTCTTAATGGATATTGGTGAGTGAATCAATGTCGGGTCCCCATAGATTGTTACCTCTTACTATTTATAATGAAATTTTATGTATTTTTGACCCCAATCCACTCGGGACTCGCCCAATATTTTTCACCAAGTCCACTCCCCCTAATCAGAAGAGTTATCCTTGTAGCAGGGTACTGTACTTGCCCATGTACTCGCCCATTGTCACATTCAATTGTCCACACTTCCCTTTAGCAGTGGCCCATCCACCATCCACCAAACTAACTCAGTATGTCTGTGTATGAGTGATATGCCAACCATGTTACTTGACGAGTCTTTCTGACACAAAATTATGACTTACGCAGTTGTCAATAAATATGATGGTCAATATGCCATTAATAACTCTCTTTAGTTTCATGGTGCAAGGACTTGAAATATGCCTGAATACAAGGATAATTTGATATTATTGTATGTAGGTTCCCACTATTCACCTCCTAACTTAGTATCTTGGTCCATGTCGTCGTCCATTTCTTCTCCAATTCCCTCTGTAGGGTCATCATCCTCGGCTAGTAAAGTGATCCAAAGGCTCTTGTTTCTACATTGATGCATGGGCTGGTATGGTTGGTTGCAAGAAAAACATAAGCCTCTCTTTGATTAATATAATCCTAGTAAGACATAACATGTTCCCCTTTTTGTCGGTCCTCATAATGTAGATTGCCCAATGATGAACAAAGGGTGCTTCCTTCTTTTGTCATAGTGCGGTGAGTACTGCTATCTTTAGCTCCACCTTGTGCCAAGGATTGGTTGTGGCCACTCGCTCAGGTCTCGCTATGTGGGCACCACAGCTGAGGAGGTCCCAAATACAGCCAATTGTGACGACGAGCTCTTGCTAGATGAAAATTTTTCATTTGCTGAATAGGGTCCCCAACATAATATTGCGCCTTTTGATTGCTTCCTCCAGCAAGCTCCTTCTCAAGAATGCGAGCTACGATCATAGCTCTTAGAACATTGTCAAGAAAATATGAGTGTCCGTTCTCTCTAATCTCTAACCTCAAGCCCTAAGAAAGAAACCCATGTATTATAGTTCCGAGATCCGAGATCTCAAAGACAATCTCCTCAAAGGCTATGATATATTTAGTTCCCAACATATTGCCTTGCCCTAATGCTGCTCGTCTTTCATAGGCAGTAGTAGTTAGATAATTAATGTACCGCTGTACTAATTCTTTCTTTAGCCTATTCCATGTGAAGATGGAAATTCGTCACCTCAACCATCGAAACCAATGTCATGCTATCCTGTCGACCCTTCCATATTGACAAAAGCTATGGGTAACTTACAATCTTCAGCTTGAACAATCCATCCCACCAAATCAATTTCGTCAAAATTGGGTAATTCGACCTCCAAATGATTCACATTTCCTATTCGCCTCTGCCACGATTTCCCCCACCCGTCTTGGCTCGGCATAAGACCTTGAGGCCCAGAGGGGCATGTGGTCCAGGCCTGATTCCTGTAGTGACCGGCGTTCCTCGCGCGCCTGAGGCGGGCAATAGGGTTTGTTCCTCATGTCTGGAACCCCCAGACCATCCTTGACACATCCTATGCGGCCTGAACCACCCATAGTAGAGCGCATAGCTAGAAACTCAATTTGTCACTCTTTAGTTAGTTCCACCAATAAGTTGTGCATCTTATCTATAGCAGCAAAATGACATTCCATCTTTGTTTGCCGCTGACTAATGTCCAACAATTCATCCTATTGTTGACGGCATTCCTCGACTGTTTGCCGATGTTCCTCTGCCACTACCAACATTTCTAGGCAGCGATCCTCACGAGCGGACTAAAGGTCAGCCTAGATGATTGCCACTACTTGTTGAATCTCCCCAAGAGATTTTTTCCAAAACTTCCAAGCGAGCTTCACTTTGTGTCGTAGCCATGGATAGAAGAAATTAATAGTTGAAGGATGAAGAAGCAAGTTACAGGTGGGGGCTCATCTGTCTCCCATTGCTTGCATCTACATGGCAGGTTGGGATGATGAGATGGGAGTTGTTGTCAACACTAGGATGATGAGATGGGAGTTGTTGTCAACACTAGGTCTTATTGCCCCCAAATCGGTGCTTTGTTGCTCACCATGGATGTCGCTTGAGTCATTGTCCGCTAGGAAGACATGCTGCGAGGAAAACGTGATTGCGAGAGGAAAGTCGAAGGAGGCGACTAGATGATCCAGCATGTCGAACCAAATGATAGCAACACATAATTCCAAAACGATCACACAATTCCACCACCTAAGCTAAATCGACGAAAACATTTACAGTAACAAGACACAAAATTCCATAAACAAGCATGCCATAATCCTTCCCCTTTTCAGTGTTAAGACCAAGTACCCTATTGAACCAGTCCCTCCTAAGCCGATCTGATTCGGCGAGAATAAACCCTCCAAATTGGAGGGCGTGGCCCCGAGTCGTTAACAACATCACTCATTAGGATGGAAACAAACAAATAACTAAGTGCCACATGTCCATACATATGCTAAGTTACATTAACCTACATACAGCAATAAGAGAACCACTTAATCATGAATAGAAGAACAAAAGTAGGCAAGTGTCACTTATTGATGTATTGGTAATAGAGCTAGTTTATATCAGTTTACATATAGTGATAAGAGTGTTATTTGTTCGTCCTAAGATAGAGACATGCACACAAATGTAAGCATAGTTTGGTCCGCCAAAGTATCTACCAAAGAAGGTAGAGTGAAATTGTTGGAGAGAAAAGTGAAAGAACTGAAGTTGAAGAGAAATGGGTCTAGTTTACCGTAGAAAGGAATTGCAGCGCACATGTGAGCCAAAAAGAGATGGGAATACAAGAATCTAAAGGCAGGGGCACCAACTGCATGGAACTAGCAGCAAGTGCAAAACTCCAAGAAACTGACGAGTGTGTACATTAGATGCAATTAGGGTAGTGGCTGATGAGGGCAACAATGTTGCCCTAGCTTATTTATTATTGGAGAAAGAGAGAACTTGGAGAAATAAAAAAAAAAAAAAGAATTGGTAGTGATGTTGACAAAGTTATTGTCAACAGTGGTAATGATGCATCTTAGGAAGCACGTGAAAGCAAGTAGTGACTAGGGTTGGGAAAATAAAGAAGAGGGAGTAAGGATTGCTAGGGCTTTGCGAAACTCACTCTAATAATAGGTTTGAATAAAGATGTATTCTAGTGGTTCACTTCAAATAAAGAGATAAAAAAACACAATATATACTCCCACCCATATATATGACTTAAGAGGAAAAAAACATCTACAACTAAACATGTGATAACAATTAACTCTAATATATGATAACTAGCTATGTCAATTATACTAAAGAATTACAGTTAAGAAAACAACCAGCTTCTTATTTTTGACGTCTATAACATAAATTAAAACCCAGGACTTAGTAGATTGATATTTACCTAATACCAACCTAAGTAATATGTAATTACTGCTGTAGTTTTTGTCCGAAATTACACCACACCATTCACAATAATGAATCATTCATAAGTAACCAAAAATGTGATTGAAAATGTTCATAAGTATTCTTTAAGGCAAATATGACGTCCTGTTTAGAAGGTCAATCCCTTACATACTTTAAGATGCTTCAAACTGTTAAAATACCTTTCCATGGAAGAATGTATTCACTCATCCACAACATGTCTATAGAAATAAACTAAGCACAAAGTAGGTAACCACTAAATGTGAAGAAGCTACCTTATGATCGAAAAGTATCCATGGCATTATCAGCTTGTCACAGCAACACCAATGATGACAATAATAGCCCTCAGCCTATAAACATGATCCGCTTCACCAGCTCTGCAAGTACCCTACCCAAGCAGATGTTAGCATCTTACAATTGTCAGATTGTACCAACTCAAGGCAGGAAACTTGAGGAACACAGAATAAGATTACTAACTGAAACAAATGGAGGACCAGTCTATAGGTGCAAGAATGACAAGGAAGGAAATTTCTAAGTTGATGCAATTAAACAAACAGAAAGTCCCAATATAACCCAGGTGTTGGCAACTTGTTACTTAAGAAAACACATTGATTAATGTAAAATAGGTTCATTAAGTAGATCCCACACATACAACAACTTCCAAATTAATTGAAGGATTCAAAATGCATTCTATCAAAATAAAGAACTTTTCAACTCGACAACACAGATATATTAAAAATCCTTCAACTTTGTTGTCGCTTTCTTTTTGTTATCTTTCTGATAATACGCCTCAACAATGGTTTATTATCCCAACTAGGCTTAACAAGCCGTTGGTACCGGCGTATCACTCTCCTTGTTGTCAAGGTTCCTTGTTTCTTGTGCCTTATTGGTGGAGGTGTTGAAATCTGCACTGCAGATGGATTAGGAGACACAATTGGAATATCCAGTTGCAACGGTGGGGGCCAACTAAATATATTATGCACGTCCATCCTTCTCATCATGTCCTGATGAGCCAAAGAAACGTATGTTATTAGTAATTAGTTCACATCAGTAATCCAGCTAATTATAGATATAATTTCGACCTCCACTCTCTCCTCCAAAGCAGATAGTCTGGCCACCATATTGTCCTCTAAATAACGTACAGAGTGTTCCAGAGCTTCCAACTGTTGAGAAAGGCTACTAACCTGTATCTGAGTGTTTAGAAATACCCATCATAGTTGATTGGCAGTTCAATCATTGTCAATAGGGGTAAATTTTCAGCTAATATGTTGCAGAAAGAACCTCAGAAGGTGAAGCTTCACTCTCTTGTAAAGGCTGCGGTGTGCTTGTATTCGAGTCCTCCATACCAACCTTTTATAGAAAAGGATAAATTAAATTCAAACCATATGTTGAAAATGAAGGTACAAAAGAACCCAATTGGATAGAATTGCAAATCATTCCCTTGCAGACAAAATAATCCTTTAGAAAGGTGGATAATGGCAACCAAGAACATGTCAAAATTTTAGAACACTTTCAATTTTTATATAAAATACCTTCACAGAAAACTGAAAACCAGCGGACCCTAACAATATAATAGTTTTTAGAAGAACAAAACAAAAGAAATTGATAAAGAGGAAAACAAGATAAGATAGTTGAAATCACCACGAAACTGATATATACATTATTCTGATGCAGCAATACTTGGACAAAAGAAGCTAAGGCTTTTATTCAGAGATTAAATATGCTTCATTCAACTTCCTTTCGAAATTTGGTTCATCACAGAGTAGAGAAGGCATTATCAAAACTCATGCCTTCATACTTTGGGGCATTATAGTGAGAAAAGCAGATTTTCACTAATACTGGCACGAAAAAGGTTGGCGCAAACAGATTAATAAGAAAGACGCCATCACCACTAGGAATTTCTCAGAAAAAAACCCACGAAAATGTCGAACCATACAGGAAAAAGAAAACTGGCTAGGCTGAAGCCCTAATCCTCTCAACAGATTTCCAAACTTGATGAGTTCCAAAGTGATGAAATAAACGCGCCACTAAGTTTGAGATTCCTAGGAATAAAAAAAGAAAAAATGAATCTCACAAAATGAGGGCACAAAAGGCAAAAATGTCATAGTGAACGCAGACTAAGAAAAAAAATGGAGCTTCTTCCTTTCAAACCAAACAAGGGTTTGAACCACACCACAGCAAGAAAATTTTCAACATGCCAACATATGCTAATCAAGGAGACCTCTGCGCGGTATAAAAGACTTGACAGAAGAACATTCGCTATAAAGCACAAAAGTGGTGGTACAAAGAAGGAAAAGAAAATGATTTGAAAAGGAGAAAACAAAGAGAAATATGCTTGCTTTGCACGTAGATATGCACAACTAGAGAAGAAGCGTTGGAACCCTAGGCATCTACCTCGCAGCAGAGTAATCCGATTCTTTGTCGCCGATCGCTTCAGAAAGGGCGTGGATTTTTTTTCCTACCTCTTTTGCCTGTATCGAATGGAAGGTTCAAGTCAATAAAAAGAAAAGGAAGGTTCAAGTTCTCTCTCTCTTAATTGCGTTGAGTTTGCGACAGTTAATAAATTTAGTTAAAAGTGTAAAGAGTTTTTAATGTATTTAAGATTTTTTAGAAAAATATATATTTATGAGTAATTGAATGATTTTCTTCAATTCTTTCAATTTTGTCAAAATAACTACAAAAGGTATCAATTTTTATAAACTTATTAATGGCTACCATAACATATGTGTTCAATGTGTTTGTGGTTAAAAAAAATCTAGAATTTTTTTTTTTAAAAAAACATATCTTTTAAAAAAATAAAATTATTTTTCAATATTAAGCTTCTCTAAAGGCGCATAACTTTTTACAAAGTTTTGGTCATGCGCAAATCCTTGCATAAATATTTTTAAAATGTATTTAGATTCTCATTAATGCAAAATCATCAATAAAACAAAAAGGTAAGAGCAAGTCTAATTGATCCTTTTTTAAGTGTTTTTAACTGATGAAGTCCTAAATTATTATCAAGATTGGATCAAAACTAATAATTGTGATATCGAACATGTTGAAGTGATGGGTGAAGGCAATTTTTTGAGCTGTGACTTGGGAGTACTGAAATTAATTTATTAATGTTGTGACGGGTGATTATGAAATTGTAATGAATTTATATTTTCCTTTTTTTTTTACTTTTGATTAAAATGTGGTTTAGAGTTTAGATTTCATTGATGTTGGTTATCAAACTAAATCATGTATTTTTGAAAGAGCAAATACAATGAAAGCGAGAAGCAGATAGATTGATAGATACACTAATCTCAGAAATCTATTTCTGAACTTCCAGCACCCAAATTGATTGACAACATGAAGTCAATCTATTACAAATTCCAGCACCACAACAAGCTCTGCAACTTGCTAGTTTAAACAGTGACCTTAAACACAACACACAAGTTGGAAACTCCACGAGCGAGAAAAAGAATTACAGTGAAAATATGTCAGCTGAATAGTGTGAGTTATGCACTTGTTCATGAAATGTTGCTAGCTGATTCCTTTTTATAAACACAACCACCATTTTGAATCACACAATGATTCGGTCACTACTATCTAACCTCGTGTCAAGTCAATATCCATGTGCGTATTCCTCATAATATCTAGTTCTTGCCTCAAACCAGACCATCCCCCCATGACTGGAGGAGGAGAAAGATTACGGCTGGGGAGCTGACTGTAAGGCAGTGTGCTTGGTTTATCCGCATCTTGAGTTTCAGATTCACCACCTCTTTCATTGCTGGATTTTGATTTGATCTTTGCCTTTGATCCAGAGTAAATGAAGCTGCCCACAATTACCTACATATCAGGCCAGAAATGAGACAGCAATTAGACGACTGAAGTTGAGGATGAAACAACACTTGAGAATTTATCTGCAAAAGCATGCACATTATCACAAGATTCACTTCCAAAAATACAACCAATAAACAAGCTAATTACAATTTTACATTAAAAGGAGGACATTTGTTGGAGGCTACCTGAACAGGGGTTGCAGCTTTCAGCAGCCCTGCCACACCACCACCTATCACTTGACCATCAGGCCCTGAAAGAGAGATACTCAGTCCACCAGTTCTGCCTCGTGATCCACCGTTGTTGGACACCATGTATGAACCAGACATGCAGACTATTTCGAATCGGCCCTGATCAAGTTAAGAACACTGCATAAGATAAATGAAACCTCTCAGGAAATTCCTGAAAATGTTAAAATTGTGGGAGTAAATTAGTTTGGAGAACTTCTAGAAACATAATTCATCTTTGAGATTCAAATTGTAATAAACCAAATATCTGATTTACCAATAGCCAGAGACTCGAGTGAGCAATTACTTTTTCGTTTAGTTTCAAAAGATTTGATTAAGCTCAACTGTTAGATAGTATTGAATATCAGTCTTTCATTGATAGCAGAATACAGTTATGTCTGCAAGTTGGTGTCAGAAATGCTTGATTGCTCTGATGTGTTTTTACAATTTGGGACATTTGAGAAACAAGGTACACTAAAGGAAGAAGCCGTACATAAAATAATAGGTGGCTCCAGCATTTAGAGGAAAGTATGTGACTGGCCTGCTACCTTTATCTGCATCAGTGGATGTCAATCCTAATCATCCAAGTGTCAAGTGTAAATAATCAATTAAGTAAATCATAATGATCGCATACTTGGCCTTAAGTTATTCAGACAAGAGAAGAAGCAGATTGTTAGGTCTGTCTTATTAGGCATAGCAGGGCTTTCCAACTTTCCTCATGTGGATTTCCATGAGTAGTTCAAGGATGTTTTCCAGATGAAAGAACAATGACAGCATCTAAATTGATAACTCGCATCTCATGTTTAGCATGTCTTTAGAAGCCAAACATGAATTGCCGAAACAGACATTTCAGAACCTGGAAATCACCCTGATGTGCAACACAAGGAGAATTGTAGCTTTTTTTCTCGTGAGAATCGTTTACTGTTTGGTTGCATCCTTTGCAGCTTTTCAGCATAACATCACGGTTTATCTGACATGAACAACAACCTTCTAGCATCCAAAATGGACGGGCATAAGATTTATCTGTACTAGCTCTGAAGACCTCACAATGTGAATTTCATTAGCATCATCTGCATCGATCGTATCTCAATCTAGCACCATTAATATAAAAGGATGACAGGTTTGATCATTCTTGATGGTTCCAAAATTCCTTCCCTTGGTGAAAAAGCTGCTCCTTTCTCCTCCGCCTAGCTTTCGATGTATGGTCAATTTCAGAGTTCTCTTGGATAAGATTCCTCACTCTCTCATTCTAGACAAGAACCCTTCACCGAAGAAGGATGGTTCTGAAAGGTCAGTGATCTCAAGCAAGCCGGATTATAAGGAAGCTTCAAAAACGGGGAGCAAGAGCAACTTCCACGAGAGTCACATGACACCAAGGTACTTGGGCCAACTTGAGTCTGCATCCTATTGAATATTTCTAGTAAATATCAACATAGACATATTTGACGAACACATGCTTGACCGCTAGCATCAATAATGGAAAGCATGTCTTCCTGAAAAATTCTTGGGCGGAGCCTCCGCCTAGGAATCTTCAGCGGAAAAAAAATTAACCTTTGATAATGCTTTAAAAAGTGTGTAACATTCAGTGCATCTAGTGTTGTGCAGGTATTCACAACTTTTAAAGCAAGATCAATGTATCATATGCTTTCCGCCGAAGATTCCTAGGCGGGTACTCCGCCTAGGAAATTTTCTCCCTCCGCTCTATGTTCTAAAACCACAGTTGGGTCAACAATTGAGTTTTCTAGTCGACTACCGTCAAAGATATGGTCCTATGGAAAATGGTTCAGGTTCAACTTAGACAAAGAGGCCTTAGATACACTCGCCGGAGGACCTTGGATGCTCGGGAGTGCTTATTTGATGACATGGGAGTCTGATTTCCAACCTATGACACATCCAATCAAATATTGGCCCATCTAAATCAAACTCGTAGAGCACCCTTTTGAATATTGGCGTTCAAATTCTATCCAAGCTATTGTCACAAAGATTGGAAAGTCTTTGAAGCTAGATGATAGTACACGACTTGGAAAGTGGAAAATATGTTAGAGCTTGTGTTGAAATTGACTTTGAAATCCATCTTCGAAAGGAATTTGGATAGGTCCAAAAGGTATGGATTTCTTTCAAATAATCTCATATGAAAATCTTCTGCAAGGGCATATAAAATCAGATTGTCCTACTTCAAAGGAAGTTCCTAATTCAGGAATGGCTGGAGGCTTGATTTCTATCCTAGTACCAGTGGAGAAGCTGTCAGGGATAGGACTATGAATCTGTGACAAAGGAGACAGCTTAAAGAATTCATAGACCACCTGTTGGGCCAATTGTCTAGGTTGATAAGAACATGAAGGAAGATGCTCTTGAGAACATGGGCAAGCAATTCTCAAAGCAGCCCCACGACAGTAAAAAAAATCAACTGAGCTGCGATCTGCCCATAACAGTAGAGCAGAGTTGCAGTGGTACAAATCCGAGCCCAAACCATTACAAGCACAAGCGGAGATGACTGCAATGGGTGCTTCGCAGGCCCATCTCATCACATGGACTAAGGGAGTACCAGCTAACGCGTTGACTGCTCTTTAATGCGAAAAGATAACACAGGACCCCTGAAGAATGATCTTCAAATCATGGAAAATCCAGGGGAATTAAATCAATCACTGTTGGCATCTCAAATTTCACGAACTGACACCGATGCTGTCACCTTTCAACCTCTTTTTAATTTACTGTTGACGATGGAGGTCATTCCCTAAGGGGACGAGAAGCAGATAGTTTGCAACATGGCGCTTGAGATCTCCTATTCTCCTTTTATCTAGGCTACCTGATCAGGACAGGATACTTCTTCTCTCTGTTTTGGATCCTTCAAGCTCCATGGGAAAATTAGATCATAATCCCCAACTCCCAGCCTGCAAGCCCCAAAGGAGACGTCTTCGTGCCCAACATTCAATAGAAAAGAGCAGCTGACCCTTCTCGTCAAAACAGTGGAGCCAGTGCAATCTAAAGCTTCCGGAGGAAGATTCATGGCTGAAGAAACTATGATTTCTGAATCCTGGGAATCCAGATTTCCCAAGTCATCCCTACTCCTAAGTTGAAAGCTTCGCTGCTACTATCCCCTAATGGATCAAAATACAAGAAGTCAAAGAATGTACCTGGCTCATGCACGAAAAATACAGCCAACTCCCCATCATCCTTCTTATCATTATGATATAATTACCTTCTAATTGTGAAGGAGCGCGTCGAAGAACTGTCTGAAAAGTATTTACTGATCACCCATTCTCCATCCAATTTTTGGCATTACATGAGACTTATTGAGCGAGCAGATAAGTGAAGCTTTTGTTAACAATTTAAGAAAGAGATGGAAATCTACCTTTTTTTTCTGCTATAGGATCTTCTAGAGATTTACTCAGCCTGAAATTTTGAATTCATCAACAATAAGGTAAATTCCTCTGATCACCAAGTCATACATGCATTAATTGACAATCCAGGGCATGAGCCTTGAATTATTTTCACTTTTTATGCTAGGGTTACATCTTCTATTAGAAACCGTGAGTGGTATGACCGAGCTAAAATGGAGTTTGTTAATGTTCCTCGTATGATTTGCAGCGACTTTAATTGCTTTCTCAGTAAAGAGGATAAAAGGGGGCTCCCCTTTAAATTATCCCTTCTATCACTGCTTTACATTATCTCGTCCTAAGGTTTGAGGATTAGGTTTCTCTACCTGCCCGTTCACTTGTCTTGACAATCATAAAGGTCAGGATAAGATTCTTAGTAAAATTGACAATTTTTTGCAAATCTAGGTTAGTTTAAGATACATAACAATAACAATGTTTCTCATCTCAATCAAGGTATCTCCAATCATGCCCCAGAAACAATATGTCTATGTTAACAACACTTGGGTGAAATATCAATGTTTTGCAAATCCATGCTTTCTCCAAAAGTATAGTAAGCTTAGGGTCCACCTGTCTTGGTGGAATAGAGATAAGTTGGGAAATATTGAAATTTGAATCTAATCATAAAAGAACTTATGAATCCATTAGCTCCCTTAAAAATAAAGAAGCCTCTAGTTCCCTTAATGATACTGAGATATCACCTTTGTCAACAAAGCTAAGGCTCTAACTTGTCAAATCAATTTCAATTGGTGGACAATTGATAAATGTATTTGGCTTTGAAATGGGGAATCAAATACCAAATATTTTCATACACTTCCATCAGTGCTAGACATAACTTTATATCCTTCATTATGGATAACTTTGGTACGATGTTAATATCATAAACTACTTTGTCAATTGTAACAGTACCCTTTGCAAGGCTGCCTTGTGTCCTAGTACTTCCTATAATGAAGTTATTAAATTGCAAGCTCTCTTTGGAAACTATGACACAAATGAAGATCTCCTATGTAAACCTTTCTCTAAAGAGGAAATTTGAAACATTGTGTTGATAGGTGAATTCAATAAAAAATTATAGAATCTTATTGATATGATTTCCCTTTATAATGTCAACTACCACGTCGTCGCTATAACATTTTAATTGCTCAAGAGCTTGCCTATCCAATGTTTAAATCTATGGATAAACATCCTTTGATTCTTCAAAATTGATATACTCAAAGTCTTTTATCATGTTAAATAGGATGTTGTTGCTTTAACTGTATTCCTTCACAAGTTCCCTATTAATTTTATTAATTGGATCATGGCTTGTAATACTTCCCGTTCATTTTCTAGATAAATTAATGGAAAATCTTCTATCTACTTTCCCTGTCATAGAAGGCTAAGGCAAAGAGATTTGCTATCTCTGTATCTGTTTGTTCTTTCCATGAATATCTTCAGTATTATTCTCTCTAATGGTATTGACTAAAAATGTGCCCCTTCTAGATTTAGAGGCAAATGTATACTTTCTCATCTGATCTATCTATGTTGATGATCTGGTCCTCTATTTTTGAGGATCTATAAATTTATTTCCGACACTTGCTATATTTCACATGCTTACAGGGCTCAATAAGAATATATCAAGATTTCCCATCTTTTTCCCAAAATTTTGCCCTAGGTCTCCAAGTCTAAAATTCTTACATATTAAAAAGTGCTAGCGGAGAATTTTCCTTTCAAGTACTTAGGATCCTATCCCCCCAAGCTAAATGAAAACTCTAACTACTCCCTCTATCTTGCTACAATTCAAAACATTATATAAGCTTATGGAGAAAGCCCATGTCTGCCTCAAGCTAGTAGAGCTTTCTTTGTTAATTCAATTCTAACTTCTATTTCCATTCACTCTTTGCTTCTTCAAACATGTTTGAGACTCAACTTAAAACTCTCAATGCTAAGATAGATAATTTCTTGTAGGCCAACCATTCAAATGATGAAGGCTTCATTTTATCAATTGGAATATTGTCACTCTCCCAAAAGCTTATGGTGGTATAACAGTAAAAGGTCTTTCTATCATGAAAATGATGCTTTAACTGTAAAAGAACTTTAGACATTTTTAATCAATATAACAACGAATGGGTTAAAGTCTATAATGCCAGATATGGCCCTATTGACATCTGGGGTTCCAATCTTCCTTCACATAAGAAAGTGGGGTGCGCAGAAGCTTTTCAAGAATATGTCGAAGTATAAAACTAGATTTCAAATATGCATTTGAAATAGTGAAACCACTAGTATTATGAATCACCTTCGGTGCATGAAATTCCTTTAAGGCCGATGCCTTTACAACTAATTTACCTACCTTCTTAATTATTTCTTCTTTAATACAGCATAGAAAATGGAACAAAATGCAATTCCAGTCCTCTCACAACAGATCGCTATGAGGACAAATGAGGTATAAAATTTGGGCAAAATGGATCGTCCCACGCTAAAAAAACTTACAGGTGCGTCCTCCTTGCCAGGATGTCTCCTACTCAAATTGAAGAGAGAAAGAGAGGGGGGGGGGGGGGGGGGGGGATGGGGTGGGTTGAGGATTGGAAGCACATTTGGACCTTGCCTGAGAGGTAAAAAACTTAGCCGCTTCCCACCTCCACATGCTTAAACAAACTTGATCTTTGCTTTAACCTTGTATGTTGTGTAATCATTTTAAGGACTTGATTGATCAATTGTTCAACAGCTGTGTTTCCATAAAATGTAGGATTTCAAATCAATACGCAATGTAAATTTCTTTGTAGAACCAGTAAGTTGTTTAAAAATGACAATGTTATATACCCTGAGAAAATCACCATTTGAAACTGTGAAATATGATCCATACACCCACACTTATGAACGGATGGCAACAAAGAGCCCAAAAATAATCCCACTCGAAGCTTTCAAATGAAGGATGGATAAAAATTAGTACTAATGGTGAGTGGTGCCAAAATCTAATAGAAGTGGAATTGACTTTCTAATCAGGGATGATCAAGGAAGATGTTTAGAGGCACTTGCTGCTTTCCTTAATGCTCTATCAATCTTATTAGGTGATCTTTTAGTGATCAAAAGTGCTCCCGTTTACAATATGCATTCTCCTCTTACTCATATTGTTACTGCAACAATGAATCCCCTTGCATATGTGTTCAATATTTTGCATTAGATTAGTTTTATAAGCTCTATGTTGCATCATGTAGTCTTCGGGTGTGTTTGGCAGGGCAGAGCCCTTAGGGTTAGTTTGGGGCTGATTCTCAGCAGCTTTTGCTAGCACGGGTAGCAAAAGCAAATCTAAAGCAGTCGTTTGAGATTAAGGTTTCTAAAACCGTACCGTACTGTACCATTTGTACGGTACGGTACTGGTCCGTGAGCGGACGGATCTCGGAACTACGGTTGGAGCATGGTTTCGAGGGGCAGACAGCGGAGGACGATGGTAGAAGCTTCAATTGGAGATTCTGGTGCCGCTGGAAGCTTCAATAGCCGAGGCTTCTAGCGATTGAAGCTTCCGTTGCCGCCGGAAGCTCGGCAACGAAAGCTTCAATCAAAGCTTCGTGCCGCTGCTGCTCACCCGATGCTCGCCCAATGCTTGCCCGATGCTCGCCTGCTGCCGTTCAATACCGTATCGGTAGAGATGTCAACGGGTCGAGTACCTGCGAGTTTTGGCCAAACCCGACCCCGACCCCGACCCTGACCCAAACCCGACTAAACCCGAGTCGGGTATTTAAATGGGTACCCGCGGGTAACCGTTTAAATTAAAATATTTATTTTTAAATTATATTTATAAAATATAACTATAAAATAATATTAATAATAATAAATATATTTATTAAAAATTATTTTATTATATAAATATAAATATTTATTTTTTATTATATATTAATCGGGTATCGGGTATCTTAATCGGGTACCCGAACCCGTGAGAGTAAACCCGAACCCGACCCGATTAGCTAATCGAGTACCCGAACTCTCCATAAACGGGTCGGGTCGAGTATCCGTGAGTTCAGGTACCCATTGACACCCCTACGTACCGGTCCAGCGCCATACTGAACCGGTTTTCTAAACCTTGTTTGAGATTGCTTCCTAGCCTAGAGCCAATGATTTCTAGTTGCTGTAGGAAAATTGATAAGTAAATTCTAGCATAAGCTAAAACAGTTGCCACTACAATACTCCTCTCTCCCATGACCTCTCGTGCTCGACATTTCATCAATGGGGGGGGGGGGGGGGGCGGGGTGGGTTGAGGATTGGAAGCACATTTGGACCTTGCCAGAGAGGTAAAAACCTTAGCCGCTTCCCACCTCCACATGCTTAAACAAACTTGATCTTTGCTTTAACCTTGTATGTTGTGTAATCATTTTAAGGACTTGATTGATCAATTGTTCAACAGCTGTGTTTCCATAAAATGTAGGATTTCAAATCAATACGCAATGTAAATTTCTTTGTAGAACCAGTAAGTTGTTTAAAAATGACAATGTTATATACCATGAGAAAATCACCATTTGAAACTGTGAAATATGATCCATACACCCACACTTATGAACGGATGGCAACAAAGAGCCCAAAAATAATCCCACTCGAAGCTTTCAAATGAAGGATGGATAAAAATTAGTACTAATGGTGAGTGGTGCCAAAATCTAATAGAAGTGGAATTGACTTTCTAATCAGGGATGATCAAGGAAGATGTTTAGAGGCACTTGCTGCTTTCCTTAATGCTCTATCAATCTTATTAGGTGATCTTTTAGTGATCAAAAGTGCTCCCGTTTACAATATGCATTCTCCTCTTACTCATATTGTTACTGCAACAATGAATCCCCTTGCATATGTGTTCAATATTTTGCATTAGATTAGTTTTATAAGCTCTATGTTGCATCATGTAGTCTTCGGGTGTGTTTGGCAGGGCAGAGCCCTTAGGGTTAGTTTGGGGCTGATTCTCAGCAGCTTTTGCTAGCACGGGTAGCAAAAGCAAATCTAAAGCAGTCGTTTGAGATTAAGGTTTCTAAAACCGTACCGTACTGTACCATTTGTACGGTACGGTACTGGTCCATGAGCGGACGGATCTCGGAACTACGGTTGGAGCATGGTTTCGAGGGGCAGACAGCGGAGGACGATGGTAGAAGCTTCAATTGGAGATTCTGGTGCCGCTGGAAGCTTCAATAGCCGAGGCTTCTAGCGATTGAAGCTTCCGTTGCCGCCGGAAGCTCGGCAACGAAAGCTTCAATCAACGCTTCGTGCCGCTGCTGCTCACCCGATGCTCGCCCAATGCTTGCCCGATGCTCGCCTGCTGCCGTTCAATACCGTATCGGTAGAGATGTCAACGGGTCGAGTACCTGCGAGTTTTGGCCAAACCCGACCCCGACCCCGACCCTGACCCAAACCCGACTAAACCCGAGTCGGGTATTTAAATGGGTACCCGCGGGTAACCGTTTAAATTAAAATATTTATTTTTAAATTATATTTATAAAATATAACTATAAAATAATATTAATAATAATAAATATATTTATTAAAAATTATTTTATTATATAAATATAAATATTTATTTTTTATTATATATTAATCGGGTATCGGGTATCTTAATCGGGTACCCGAACCCGTGAGAGTAAACCCGAACCCGACCCGATTAGCTAATCGAGTACCCGAACTCTCCATAAACGGGTCGGGTCGAGTATCCGTGAGTTCAGGTACCCATTGACACCCCTACGTACCGGTCCAGCGCCATACTGAACCGGTTTTCTAAACCTTGTTTGAGATTGCTTCCTAGCCTAGAGCCAATGATTTCTAGTTGCTGTAGGAAAATTGATAAGTAAATTCTAGCATAAGCTAAAACAGTTGCCACTACAATACTCCTCTCTCCCATGACCTCTCGTGCTCGACATTTCATCAATGGGGGGGGGGGGGGGGCGGGGTGGGTTGAGGATTGGAAGCACATTTGGACCTTGCCAGAGAGGTAAAAACCTTAGCCGCTTCCCACCTCCACATGCTTAAACAAACTTGATCTTTGCTTTAACCTTGTATGTTGTGTAATCATTTTAAGGACTTGATTGATCAATTGTTCAACAGCTGTGTTTCCATAAAATGTAGGATTTCAAATCAATACGCAATGTAAATTTCTTTGTAGAACCAGTAAGTTGTTTAAAAATGACAATGTTATATACCATGAGAAAATCACCATTTGAAACTGTGAAATATGATCCATACACCCACACTTATGAACGGATGGCAACAAAGAGCCCAAAAATAATCCCACTCGAAGCTTTCAAATGAAGGATGGATAAAAATTAGTACTAATGGTGAGTGGTGCCAAAATCTAATAGAAGTGGAATTGACTTTCTAATCAGGGATGATCAAGGAAGATGTTTAGAGGCACTTGCTGCTTTCCTTAATGCTCTATCAATCTTATTAGGTGATCTTTTAGTGATCAAAAGTGCTCCCGTTTACAATATGCATTCTCCTCTTACTCCTATTGTTACTGCAACAATGAATCCCCTTGCATATGTGTTCAATATTTTGCATTAGATTAGTTTTATAAGCTCTATGTTGCATCATGTAGTCTTCGGGTGTGTTTGGCAGGGCAGAGCCCTTAGGGTTAGTTTGGGGCTGATTCTCAGCAGCTTTTGCTAGCACGGGTAGCAAAAGCAAATCTAAAGCAGTCGTTTGAGATTAAGGTTTCTAAAACCGTACCGTACTGTACCATTTGTACGGTACGGTACTGGTCCATGAGCGGACGGATCTCGGAACTACGGTTGGAGCATGGTTTCGAGGGGCAGACAGCGGAGGACGATGGTAGAAGCTTCAATTGGAGATTCTGGTGCCGCTGGAAGCTTCAATAGCCGAGGCTTCTAGCGATTGAAGCTTCCGTTGCCGCCGGAAGCTCGGCAACGAAAGCTTCAATCAACGCTTCGTGCCGCTGCTGCTCACCCGATGCTCGCCCAATGCTTGCCCGATGCTCGCCTGCTGCCGTTCAATACCGTATCGGTAGAGATGTCAACGGGTCGAGTACCTGCGAGTTTTGGCCAAACCCGACCCCGACCCCGACCCTGACCCAAACCCGACTAAACCCGAGTCGGGTATTTAAATGGGTACCCGCGGGTAACCGTTTATATTAAAATATTTATTTTTAAATTATATTTATAAAATATAACTATAAAATAATATTAATAATAATAAATATATTTATTAAAAATTATTTTATTATATAAATATAAATATTTATTTTTTATTATATATTAATCGGGTATCGGGTATCTTAATCGGGTACCCGAACCCGTGAGAGTAAACCCGAACCCGACCCGATTAGCTAATCGAGTACCCGAACTCTCCATAAACGGGTCGGGTCGAGTATCCGTGAGTTCAGGTACCCATTGACACCCCTACGTACCGGTCCAGCGCCATACTGAACCGGTTTTCTAAACCTTGTTTGAGATTGCTTCCTAGCCTAGAGCCAATGATTTCTAGTTGCTGTAGGAAAATTGATAAGTAAATTCTAGCATAAGCTAAAACAGTTGCCACTACAATACTCCTCTCTCCCATGACCTCTCCCATGACCTCTCGTGCTCGACATTCCATCAACTCTCATTGCCCATTGCTCCACCAACGCCAGTTGACCGTCGACTGCCTCCGCCTCAATAAACCAGAAGCTTCAAATCCGCCGAGTTTCGTCGCCTCGGCCGAAGAGCAGTAGTAGAGCACTGGGCTCAACTTCGCAACCAGCTTCACTCCGCGCCTCTGGCGACCCAAATTTGCGACAAGCTTAGCTCCACAACTATGGCGACCCAGATCTGCGACAAGCTTGGCTCCGCGACTCTGGCAACCAGCTCTGCAACCAACGCTCAGCTCCGGCGACTAGCTAACGAGCACGGAAGCTTCTCGCCGAATATTCTAATCCAACAGCTCAACTCCACAACCAGCTTCGGCATCCACCACAACAACCGCAACCTTCCAGCACAAAGGTTTCTGATTAAAATTTTGCTTCATGCATATTAGCAAACTTAATGTATTTCCATTGATGATTTGATTCTTGCCCAATTTCACTTCATGCATATTAGCAAAATTAATGTATTTCCATTGATGATTTGATTATTGCCCAATTTTACTTCATGCATATTAGCAAACTTAATATATTTCCATTGATGATTTGATTATTGCCCAATTTTGCTTCATGCATATTAGCAAACTTTATCAAGTATAGATCAAGCCATTTTCAAACATTATCTAAGTATAGATCAAATCTAATATGCTAGGCAACCTAAACAACCTTCCAAATAAACAATTTCACCAACAAATAGATGTTTCTTTCTAAAATGCTTTAGTATGGTTGAATTAATAAAGTATCAATTTCATTTCCATAATTACTAATGTTTGTTAGTCGAACCTAATATTTTGTGATATATGTATTAGATAGAGAAAAGTATACGTCTAAGGACGCATTCAATTTCCATCGACTCAATGGTTTAAATTATGATAAACTACAATTGAAAAATAAATGGGATCAGCTACAAGCTAATTGAAAATTATGAAAAGGACTAAAAGGTATGGAAACTAGACTAAGATGTAATACAAGGTTAGATACAATAGATACAACCTCGGACTGGTGGACAATAAAAATTATAGTATGGATCTTTATTAATGTTAGTATGGTTGTTTATTTCATTATATCAATTATATATATCTTATGGTTAATTATAGATTAACAAAGAGTAAGCCAAGTTTTAAAAAAAGGGTCTTCATCTAAACATTGAGAAGAAGAATGATATCATGTTTGAGCAAATAATTGTCAATCGGGCAACTTTTGCTATACCACAGCTATTGAAAATGAGATGGGTGAAGATGTTGCATTAGAAGATGTGCCATAAAAGGAACTAGTTACACCATG
This sequence comes from Costus lasius, assembly GCA_027563935.2. Classification (NCBI taxonomy): domain Eukaryota; kingdom Viridiplantae; phylum Streptophyta; class Magnoliopsida; order Zingiberales; family Costaceae; genus Costus; species Costus lasius. The sequence goes on from CM050447.1 coordinate 55,796,589, forward strand.
CTCTCAGCCAAGCTCTAGTAGAAGAAAGGGTAAGAGTACTTCTGTAGCCAGCTCAAGGGACGATGTACATAGATTGACAACATGTGTTGAACGAAGACTAGACGAACCAGGCATTAACTATGCTAACTGCATGACAGAACTCAGTGCTCTTTTAGATGTTCAGCATTTTAGATGTTCAGCATGGTTCTCGATTATACTTATTTGCCTCTACTCTCTTTGAACAAAAGTAAAAAAGAATTGCTTTTAAACAAATGACAAATGCTGAAGAGAAATTAGGATAGTTGCATTATCATTTCGAGGAGGCAAATAAGTAGTTATGTCTAGTATTTTGCGAGTTATGATAGTTCTAGTATAGTATTTTGTTATTGTGTAAGTTATGAACAACAAATAGTGAACTTTTGTTATGAATTATGTTTGTTATGAATTATGTTTGTTATAAACTATGTTTGTTATCAACTATGTTTTGTTATGAACTGTGTTTGTTATCAACTATACTTAAATGGTTGTCTATTGTACATATGTATTTTTTATGTTTGTTAGTAGATATGAATCAGACAATGAATCTGGAGATGGGAGTACTGATTTATTATAAGAGTTTTGGAGTATAGTTCAATGTACACAAGTTACAATACATAAATACTATGAAATATATTTACACAAGTCGTGACATCTGAGTGTACAGGAATAAGATGGATGGGGAAATAATAGATGGGCACCCTAAAAAATATAGAAGAATGATGAGGATAGAACGAGCTGACTTCATGCAACTGTGTACTATTTTAGAGAACTCATGGACTAAAGCCCTCTAGGAACATGTCAATTGTTGAAAAGATTGGCATGTTTATTTAGTTGATGCTAGCTAATCATAAATGAGTGGGTACCTTGGGCTTTACAGAGAAGTGAGACATCATCGTCAAGAATATCAACAAGGACGTCCACTACAAGGACTTCAAGAAATGTTTAATAAGGCATTCTCTTTTCTTAGAAGTTGCATAGAACGATGTTTTGGAGTATGAAAAAAAAGATGGGATGTATTACAAAACAGACCTTCATTTGCTTATGAAATACAGGTGAAAATTGTAGTTGCAACAATGACACTATATAATTGTATTAGGCAAACAACACATATAGATGTTATTTTTCAGGAAGTTGATGTTACTCCTGATTTCGTTTTAGAAGATGATTCTGATCAAGTTGAGGAGATTGATGAAGAATACTCTAATTCTACCGCGATTGATATGTTACATAATTAGATTGCTTTAAGTTTATTAGCATGACCTATGTGGCTTAAAAATAATTTTATTGTGTGTAATAACTTTGGTGTTATGTCGAACAAATTATAAACTTGTTATGTTATCAAAGTATGAACTTGTTATGTTGTCAATGTATGAACTTGTTGTGGTATCAAAGTATAAACTTGTTGTGTTATTAAAATTACATTGTGTAACAACAAATACAGTGTTGTCTCATATTTCTACTTAATATTACAACACAATAGTTTATTCTGCTTATTAGCATAATTGTTTAAACAAACAATACTTTCCTAACCAGCTATCTTTTAACAAATAATTCCCCAAAATCAGCCCTAAATTGGCCTTAGTTGCCCAGTTAAGTTGTGTTGGGATTAGCTTAGCTTTTCAATTACTTTTTGCATTTTTGCTATGTGTGTAATGAGCAAGTAAAATTATTTTATGATTCAGATTTCAGAAAGCTACAATTACCTATAATTGCGGCAACTCTAGTTTTCTATTTTTTTACTGTTATGTGAATACTTTACCTTTTCTTCCTTCCCTATCTTGCTCACTCACCTCCTTCCTTCCTCAACATCTCACTCCTCACCATTGTCAATCTCGCTCTACCAATGCTGCTCTTGCTCACGCTCCATCACCTGCTCCACCATTTTCATTTTGCACTTCACCACACTTGCTCCTCCATGCACTACTCTTGCCCGCGATTTTTGCTCTTGCCCATGATTTATACTACACCCGAAAGCTCCACTATGCATTTTTTTGTAATAATCTATTTCTACCTTTCCCATTTTCCTTCCCTGACCTATAATTGCTAGTGTTGAGAGAGCCACATTCCCATCGACATAGCTCGCGCACCTCTGTAACGTAAAAGTTAAAGTGGTCTAGTGATGTTCCTTTGCAAACATAAAATTGAGAAACAAATTGTGAATGCAAATTTGAGTTGTTTGGTATCGCCATAGTTGCAACAATGATATTGCATAGCTATATTAGGGGAACTACATGCAATCAAGAGGCTAAAACTAATCCTAATATGGTGCTAAAAGAAAATTGTTCGGATGATGGAGCAGATCAGTTGAGTCAAGTTAATTATAATGAGATTAATAATGTTTGTAATCCAATTGCATTTAGCTTGATGGAATCTAAAAGATAGGTACTATATTTTTATATGAGAGCACTTATAATGTTAAAATTTTTCTATGATACAAAGTTAAATATTTAATGATGGATATTGTATAATATTATGCTTTAGCATTCTATAGTATTTCTCCAACAATAATCTACAATATTTTTTCAATAGCACAGGATAATAATCCACCCATACTAACACAACTTGTCACCTAAAGTACTATACTAAACAGCACTTATCAAATCAAAAGTCAGATAATTCAGCTCCACCAAATGAAGCCTTAAACCATATAATGAGGAATGGCAATATGGCAGCCCACTGGCTCACCTCTTTTGCGAAAGTAAACCACTCATGTAATGTTTGGTTAGTCAGAATATTAAGGATGTAACTAAGTAATTTTTTAATAGTGTTTTTGCACAATAAAATAAAGGATGGCAGTCTTTTAAAGAAGAATAAAGAAGTGAAATAACTAATAAACTATTTGTAGGGAAATGGACATGGTATACTGGCCCATGCATCTTGAATATACTTGGAGCATAATTATTCATTCTCATCACACAGTTGTGTAAAAAGTAGTGAATTTCTCTTCAATAACGCTATGTCACTGCCTCTATCATCACTATAACAACCCCAAACACATTTTATTCTTAGGAAATTGAACTTGAAGAGAATCCACTATCCAACATTTTAAAAGTTACTATGAGATTTACATAACAGCACCACTTCTGTAAATAAATACATACAAAAACACAGGGCATTGAAGTGCTAAAATCGACAAAATACTTCCGGAACATAATCCAAAATTTAGTCAGATTACGAGGTATTACAGTACTCAACAAGTAGAAATTTATCTAACTGCAACTAAAATAGTAAAATTAAAGGAAACTCCAAACCTCATAAGTGACCGTGCCACCAGAAGTTGCAGAATGTCGAAGGGTCACTGTGGACACAGCACCATTTGCTGAGAGTATACAAACAGCCCTTGGCCCTTGCTGTGAAAATGACATAATCTTTGCGGAAACATCCTGCAGAGTGACAATTAGCATAAATATAACAAAGTGTCCTTGAAGGACTAAATTTTCCAACAGAAAATTTACCATATCAATAGAAAGATCAGAATAAATTATATAAATTTATCTTATTGTGCATAAACTGCTAGTCTTTGTTTACTAATTTATTTGTAATGGCTTTAGTTTGTTTTATATTATGATTCAAATGATATAAACACATTGGCAATATCTTTTTGATGAAGTATATTTAATTCGTAAACCTGTATGCATGTGCAACCGTAGCTATAAATATTTTGGACAGGTGATCACGTCAAGTAGTGTTTTTTTTTTTTGCCATGTTCAGTATTGCCGATGGCCTTCAAGGAGAAGTTAACCATATAATTACTTAAAAATAAGCAACTGAAATTATCATAAAATCTACTTGTATCAGAGAAAGAAGGCCAACTAATTCATACCTCTCCTTCATCAATTTTTATGACATGTGGAGTAAAAGCCATTCCAGCTGAACCAACAACCCATTCACCTGTTGTGTGGCGGTAAGAAAAGTAGATTATGAAACTAATTAATACTGTCATTAATCTGGTATATTCAATTTGACACTACCTTAGACCTACATCTTCGCAAAATAAACAAAAAAAAGGGGGCAAAAAAATGGAACCAACAACCCATTCACCTGTTGTGTGGCGGTAAGAAAAGTAGATTATGAAACTCATTAATACTGTCATTAATCTGGTATATTCAATTTGACACTACCTTAGACCTACATCTTCGCAAAATAAACAAAAAAAAGGGGGCAAAAAAATGGAACCAACAACCCATTCACCTGTTGTGTGGCGGTAAGAAAAGTAGATTATGAAACTCATTAATACTGTCATTAATCTGGTATATTCAATTTGACACTACCTTAGACCTACATCTTCGCAAAATAAACAAAAAAAAGGGGGCAAAAAAATGGAACCAACAACCCATTCACCTGTTGTGTGGCGGTAAGAAAAGTAGATTATGAAACTCATTAATACTGTCATTAATCTGGTATATTCAATTTGACACTACCTTAGACCTACATCTTCTCAAAATAAACAAAAAAAAACGGGGGCAAAAAAATGGAACCAACAAGACTGTTTAAACTTCTTACAGCAGTTCGATAATAAATCGGGGGAATGTGCCAGTAAAGAGCCATTAGTATATTCACGAAACCTGTTCATCAATTAGTTTATGAAAGAGGAGGTAAAAAAATAACTTTTTTAAGTCGATACGACCAAATCTCTTCCGTACGTAAGAAAGTCTTCTTTTTCTAAATAATTTAACTTGTGAAGCAGCTAAAGAGAAAAGACAAAGTTGTTGAGTACCTTTCACTTCTGTAATTAAGAATCTAATAGATACAAACAGTAAGCATTAATGACCAAATCATACTCAGATAACCAAGAAATAGCATTGCATTTTCGGCTGATCCAACAAAAGCAGACTTATTTGTTTTTTTTTCTCAAAGAAAACAATGGAAAGACAAAAGAGGTTTTTTTTAACACACCCAGTGATGCCAACTGTTGCTTCCTCCCAGTGCCAGGCGGTCGGCCTCGTCCTCGCTTCTGTGTGGGAACGAAGGATCCGGACCCGACAACCGTGCCTGGAGCGCATGACACAATAGGCGAGAGCGCCAAAGCTACACTCCCGTCCGGCCCATACTTTCTCGGCCTTCCTCTCCTCCTCTTCACCGGCTCCACCTGGCTTCCACCCTCGCTCACACAGCCACTGTCGCCGCCACCGTCCGACGAAACAGCCGGCGGTGAGTCCACCTGGAACGCCGCCGAACCAACACCTGAGGAAGGAAGAGAAAGACTAGTACCAGAGCTCAACATTGATCGCATGCTGGGCTGAGCGCCGCCCGCGTGCAGCCCAGGCAACGAGGAAGCGCCGGGGCCAGGGATTCCTCTGTGTGCCATGTAGTAGGAGGCTGGGCCGGTCATCGCCGGAGCATCTCGTCCATCCATGCAAGAAATATTTGCAAGATCCAAACTTTAGGCTCGAAGCGGTACTAAGCAGCAGAAAAGCCGGTGCAAAGATCAATTCTAGAAAAGTCCAGCTTTAGCACTTATTCGCGCTGTATCTGCAGTCTCCTCTTATTGAAGGGGGAAAAACTTATACAGCAGATGATGCAGAGAAGACGAAAGCTTGGAAAGCTCGCTTCTTTCAGAGAAGCAGCGAGAACATAGGCTCCGAACGGACGGATAGATGAACCAGAAGTGTAAACGCCGCAGTGAAAGCCCGCAACGTTTCCTTGTACACCTTAGCTTCCTGACCTCAGCTCTTTCTCCTCCTACACCACATTCCTGCCTCTCTCCTTGCAAATGTTTGCGAAGCGAGACAGCTAAAGTTCAGCAAGTGGCAGCAGGAGAAGCAGAAATCAGAGCTCAGAATCATAAATGATGGGGAGAAACCAACAAGGCTGGAGATGGTGGAGGACCAGGTGATGTTTCTTTCATTTCTGGCTCATTGGCCTCTTCTGAAAGAGAGAGAGGGAGGGTGGATGCGGTGATTGGATAACTACAAAAGCTGCTTTCTTTGAAGAGAAACTTGGCCATATTATCCGAAGCAACGAAGCTGAGGATTGGTGGTGATCGTCTTCGCTGCTTGCTCCAACACAGCCTAACCCTACAGGAGTAGGCCCAAGTGCAACGGAACCTCCTGTCCCAATGTATCCGCCGCCGATGCCATTCTCCTTGCAGATATTGTGGCATTTGGACAGTGCAGATTGAGTTGTTGCTTGGAGGCGTCGCCCACCATTACAACTTTACTTACCTACTGCGCCTCCCTCAGCGGAGGAGTAGCTCGCGTGGGTCCCCCAGTTCTCTTTCCATTTGTGTAGCTATCAGAAGTTAAGGCTTGTGACTAGAGATGGCCATGGGCTGTGCCCGGGCCGGCTCGGTTCTTGGCGGGCTGTGCTTGGCATGGCCTGTTTCAAATCGTGCCGTGCCGGGCACGGTACGGTGGAAATTTTCTTCGGCCCGGCATGGCCCGCGGCCCGATTAGGCATGCCGGCACAAGCACGGTTCCGCCGGAGAGTGAGCACGGATCCGGCACGTGGGCCAGATCCGGCACGCGGGCCAGGCACGGCCCGGGGGCTAACTTAGGCACGCGGGCCAAATACGGCCCAACGGGCCAAAGGAGAAACGCGGGCCGTGTTTGGCCTGTGCCGATTGTGGCCTATGGGCCAAAGTTGGCCCATGGGCCAAAGTCGGCCCACGGGGCGACGTTGGCCCGCGTGCCAAATTTAAAAAAAATAAATTAATTTAATAATTAATTAAAAAAGTAAATAAATTATTACTTAATTAAAATATATAAAATATAAAAAAATAAAAAAAATTGAGAATGTATATTGCACAAATTTTTGAAAAAATGTTAAAATTTTATATATTTTAGACCGGACCCATTACAGGCTGCCTACGTACCCCACTCAAAGGAGGAATCAGGTCTACGTAGTTCTCTTTTTACAACTCTTTTTACAACTCTTTCTACAACTCTTTTACAACTTTTTTTATAATTATTTATTACAACGTTTATCCATTGTTGCTTCCGCTTGCACTTCCAAGACTTTGTTCATCATCATCCGATGAAGTTGAATGACCACCTTTATCTTGAAGACGATCTTCAGCATCTAGCCAATCTTTAAGATAAATACACTTTTCCACGCTTGCTTCGTTCATTCGGCTTCGCTTCTCGTCCAGCACCCTGCCGCCTACACTAAAACAAGACTCCGATGCTACAGTAGACACCGGAGGAGTTAGTAGATCACGTGCCATGGCAGAAACCACAGGATATGATTTTCCTTGTGATCTCCACCATGATAAAATATCAAAATTATCTATTTGTTCTTCTCAGTAGACACCGGAGGAGTTAGTAGATCACGTGCCATGGCAGAAACCATAGGATATGATTTTCCTTGTGATCTCCACCATGATAAAATATCAAAATTATCTATTTGTTCTTCTGTGAGTAAAGATGTATGATTATTTTCTAAAAAAAATATTAATTCATTAAAATTACTAGATCGACTTGTTGATGTTCCTTTTCTATTTAAAATTGTGCGTATTCTTCCTGTAATATTTTTACTACTAGTAGATACATTAGTTTGAGAGGATGTTGGATTCATTGTATTTCTAAATTTTAAATTATAAACATTATACATTTCATCTAATAAGGTAGAAACTTCAATTTTTTTCTCATCTACTCCTTCAAGTTCCATATTTTTATAATATTCATCTAATAAAATATGAATACCTTCTAATTTTAATCTAGGATCTATAATTGAAGCTAAACAATATAAAGGAGATATATTTTTTCAATATTTTTTAAATTTTATTTCCATTTTAAAAATTACTTGAAAAACATTTTCATCATGTCTATATTGAGAAAAAATTTCACTAATTAAAACTAAATGTTCTAAAATTAAACATGATGTAGGATAATAAACACCAGATAAATGAGTGCTAGCATTATAAAAAATTTCTAAAATATTATGTAATAACTTTGCTTTATCCCAATCATTTTCTTCAATATTTCCATCAGGCATTCTTTCATTATAAAATAATGTAAGAGGATCCTTAAATGGAAAACATGTTGTTAGCATATCATAAGTAGAATTTCATCGTGTTTTAATATCAAGTATAAATTTTTTATATGACAAACCATAAGATTTACATATTTGTCTAAAATCTTGATTTCTAGAAGTAGAAGAAGTAACAAATCTAATAGTATTTCTTAATTTAGTTACATGTTCATCTACTTCTCTTATTCCATCTTGAACACATAAGTTTAGAATATGGCATGCACATCGTATATGAAAAAAAGCACAATTAAATATTGGATTTAACAATCTTTTTAATTTATCAATTGCACTATCATTATTACTTGCATTATCAAAACTAATTGAAAAATTTTTATTAATTATATTATATGAATGTAAAATGCTATGAAATTATCTAACTATAGCATTTGCAGTATGAGGATATTCAAAAATTTTAAATGCAATAATTCTTTTTTTAATAAAAAATTCACTATCTATCCAATGTGCCGTAATACACATGTATGACTGATCAGAATGATTACTGGTCCAAATATCAGATGTTAAAGAAATACAAGAAGTTAATGTAATTAAAGCTTGTAAAATATTAGTTTTATATTCAGAAAAAATTTTTATAGCATCCCTACGCATGGTTTATCTACTTACTTTTTTATATTTAGGTTGTAGTGATTTATGTATAAATTTTTCAAATTTATAATTTTCTGCTAAAGAAAATGGTTGTTCATCCCAAACAATAAATTTAGCTAATTCTTTTCTAAGAACTTCATTAGAATAATTAAAAAATTCAAAAGAACTAGAGGAAAGATTTAGAGTAGCCTGTGCACGATCGATTTGAGTTTGATGGCTTTTGATGTGGCGAGTCAAATGACCAGTTCCACCTGATGATTTGCAAGTCATGATTTTTTTGCACTTCTTGCAGCTGGCTCTTTCTTCGCCGTTAATCATCACCACATCGAAGCTCTTCCAAACGTCGCTCGTGCGTTTTCTTGAACCCGACACAATAGACTCGTGAGGGTTTGCACTGCATCCCTCCTCTCCCTGCATAGTGTTAGTAGGCTCAAATTCAACATGATCTTGCTGTTGTTGATTTGGGTCGTAAGCCGGAGGGTTGGCATCTTGATCTTGATCGGGTGGCATAACGGGGCTAGTTGTCCCCATTAGCTCCTGCTCTATTGCCTCAAGCTCCCATGGCAAAAGATCCCATGTATTGTTAAATCCCGCCATTAATTCTACATATAATATTAAAAGTTAGCCAAAAAATTTATGAAATAAGATTAAATACTTACTAATAATAAATTATACATTAAAAAATTATCTTATCACGTGTTTGAAGATCGCTTAGTAAGAACTAAGAAGTTGAGGTTTCAGCCTTCAACAGCCTTAACTTAAACATAATTATGAAAAAAAATTATATTAGAATAATTTAAATTTAAGTACAATTACATTATAAAAGACTAAAAGTAAATTAATTTACTACTTACTTGATCTTCTCCACGTGACTAGACCAAGGGAGCTTTGAAATCTTGATGGCTAATTGAAACTCAAGACTTAGAAAAGAGATTAAGAGAGTATTAAGAGAGAATGAGAAATTAATCCAAAGTTAATTGGAAACTTATGTGAAGAAATGAGAGGGTTGGGGGTCAATTTATAGGGATGAATTGGGTATAAATTTACATATTTATCCCATATTTTTAATTATTAAAAGGGGCTAAAATGGTAATTTTATAACATAAAGACAATTATATCCCTAACTTTTAAATTTTTTCAAACCGTTATAGGGCTATTTGGGTAAAAACGCATGCTAAATTCAAATTTTCGAACGTTGCCGCCCAAATGATTCGTGTCGTGCCGAGCACGGGTCGCCTACGGGCCGTGCCTGGCCCGGCCCACGGGCCGCGAACCTTCGGCCCAGCACGACCCGAGCCGGGCCACGGGCCGCCCGCGGCCCGTTGGCCACCTCTACTTGTGACCGACTGGATGACGAGCGCCGGCGGCGATGGGAGCCGTTTGATCCGCAACGGACGGATGGGGAAAGAAGCAAGCACGCAGGCGGGCACAACGGTTGCAGAGAGGTTTGTATGTGGTAATTAGGGGAAATGTATTGGCAGCTTTTTGTAGCAAATATCACGCGGACGCCTCGATATTCGCTATATGCGCTGGCTTAGAATTTTTAAGCTGGAGCTCTAATTTGTCATTCACGAATTTTAAAGTCGAGATGTTACTTGTGTTGCTCCCAGGATTTAGCACAAATCCCAAAGCACATCGAGATGGAGCGATCGTGGAACCCCTCGTCATCAGCCGTGTTGGATAACTCGGGTGTGCGATCGTGTCAGTGAGGCTGACACAAGTCCATAGGGTGAGGGTTGAGTCGAACCATAGAGTGTGGGTTCACACGTGGATGTGGGTTTCTGACTCGACCCATGGACCCCGGACCCTCTCGCACGAGCTTGCAAGCGTGTGCATCGAGGAGGGTCAACCGCGGGGCGATTCTGAGGTCTAATCGACCCCGAACCAGGCCTGAACCAACCTTCCAGACTGAACCAAATCGGTTCAGTCGGTTCAGACTGGTTCACGTGTTTCGCTCACACGCGAAGGGGAAAATTCTCCTGTTCTTCACCTCCTCTCCACCTGCGCTGTCTCTGGCGCTGATTCCAGCCAGCTGGAGGGGGCTCACCGAAAAAGGAAGGTGGCTGGCGACTCGTGCTTCCGTGGCGAAGACGTTGGCAGCGAAATCGGCCGTGGACTCCAACGTGGACGAGCCCAGGGTGACGATTGGAGGTCGCCCCGGTGGAAACGAGATTTCTGGCGATTCGTCGCCGGAGATCACGGCTTGCGTGGCGGCGAGGTTGGATTTCCGATCTCGTCGAGGGGAGGTTGCCATTCAAGTAGAATCGAGTGCTTGGGCAAGGTCTGGCGACGACAATTTCAGATATGGGAGCAGAGTCTCGGATTTTTGGTTCGGCGACGAGGTTCCGACCGTGGACTCGCCGACGTGAAGCTTCCAGGTTATTCTCCTGTGCCCTGAGGTAAGGAGGGAAGCATCCCCTCCGGCGTCGGCGGCCAGACGCGGGAGAGAGATCGGAATTTCCGATCTCCGGTTCCACGCAAGTCACGTTTCCACTAGGTTCACATTCTCGTTGGCGGCGGCTTCTCCGGCGACAATACTTCGGCAGTGGCATCTCCGTTCACCGGCGACCAGTTCCCGACCTTCCGGTGGGGCTCCGGTGGCCGGACGGTGAAGGACGGGAAAGGGGATCATTCCCCTGTTTCAGCCGAGCATGCAACTCTATTTCGGACGCGGCTGCGAAGGAGGAAAGGGGAGGAGGAAGAAGGGGCTTCTGCGCATGTGTTCGTCCGCGCGTCTCACTTCGACTCCGACCGGACATTTTGACGCAGCGTTCTCGGAGGATCTCGGTGGGCTCGGCTCGTGGAGTGGTGGCACGCTACAAGGGTAAACCCTCCTTGGACTCATTGTGTGTAGTGGTGATAGGACGGGTTTCTTGTGTGTAGTGGATAGGGACTTTACCGCAGTTCGGACATCGTGTGGCTTTTCGTCCGGATGGTTCTTTGCGTTATCTGCGCCCGCATATGTGTAGTGCGGGTTGTGCTTGTTTGTAGGGGCTGCATTGCTTGCTTGTTGCAAAGTCCCGGACGTGTGTGCCGGCACCCTCGAAGGTGTTCGCCACCGTCTCCTTGTGATTAATTGAGGCCGCGCCGGTGCCTATCTCGGCTGTGTAGAGAAAGGAGCGCGGGCTGTTGTCATTTTCTGTGAGTGTAAAGTGGTCGGAGAGTCTCCGTCACTTTAACACAGTTTGAGAGATCTGTATTCGTGTCCGAGGGGTGGTATTTATACCGAACCCTTCGCGCACATGGTGCGAGGACTTATAGAGTGCTGGGCTAGTTTCCACAACGCGATCCTAACCGATCGCGGGCCACTCTAGTGTAGGGCTGAGATCTCCGCGAGGGGATCTGCCGGTTGTGGAAAGTTTATTATTAAAAAAAATAAATTTGCCCATAACAAATCTGTATCAGAGCTTAAGCTTGTGTAAGTCTATTGTCAAGGATATCGACGTCGGTGTACGCTATTTGGAGGGTGTGTACGTCGGTGCCTAGCGCCGGGGCGTAGTCTCTCAGCCTCTTCACTGATCGCTCAGTTCCGACACAGACCGAGCACTGCTTAGCTCTTTCAGTGCACCCAGAGGTCAGACCATCAGATCTCATTCCACCAGCAGAACTTCAGAGTTACTTCTCACAATCACAATGGTTACAGCTGCAGAGCGCATCTCCCGCTTGGAGACTACGATAGGGAACTTTGATGGAGACGCTACGATCATGGAGCGTCTCGAGGCACTTCGGTCGGCTGTCGAGTCCGTTGGGACCCGCCTGGATTCTGAGTTGGCACATCTCTCCAGTGTCCTTGCTGGACTTGCATTGGAGGTGGCTGGTTTGAAGGGGCAGGCGTCTGCCCGTGCTTCTACTTCAGCCGCAGGTGCTGGGAGTTCCCAGCGGCAGACCACTAGAGTACGTGTCCCTGAGCCCTCTACTTTCAGTGGGGTACGCAGTGCAAAGGAACTTGAGAATTTCCTTTGGGATATGGAGCAGTATTTCAGGACTGCTCAGGTGCCTGATTATGAGAGAGCGTAGTTGTGTTCGGCATATCTGACAGGTGACGCCAAGCTCTGGTGGCGTACCTTAGTGACCCCTCCGAGAGAAGAGGTGCCACGTGACATCTCGTGGGACGAGCTGAAAGCTGAACAGAAAAACCAGTTCCTGCCGACAAATACTTCTAAGACTGCTAGAGACTCTCTGCATAAGATCAGACACACGGGGATAGTTCGTGAGTATGTTCGAGCGTACTTTGCCGTCATGCTCGAAATACCACGAATGGAGGAAGATGATCGCTTGTACTTCTTCTTAGAGAGGATGCAGACGTGGGCACAGTTGGAAGTTAGGAGACATAGCCCACTGACTCTCAAGGAGGCTATGGCCGTAGCTGATTCCTTAGTGGATTTGAGAGATAGGAAGCAATCTGCCCCTATCTCCTCAGGTCCATCTGAGTCACGTTCCCCTCAGAGGAATAAGGGGAAGCGTCCAGCTCTAGGACCCAAGACTGGGTATAAGAAGAAGAATGCAAAAGGAGGAGCTACCTCTTCAGGAACCGGCCAGAAGAAAGCCACACCAGTCGGTTTTCCTCCTAGGGGCGCCCCAAAGCAGCAGCTGAAGTGTTTCCTTTGCCGAGGCCCTCATCACATGCGTGACTGTCCTCGGGGAGATACACTTGGAGCTATTGTTCAGAGAGAGGCTGCCTAATCTGAGGATCATCTGATCACTGTAAATCCTTTGGTGATCAATGCCATTGCCACTTCCACCACAATGAAGACCAAGTTGATGTACGTGGAGATGAGGGTGAACTCACATCGAGTTCATGCCATGATCGATAGTGGTGCATCTCATGTTTTTGTGGCTCATGGTATGGCAACGCGGTTAGGGCTGAGCTTGTCCCCTGCTCAGGACCGCTTCAAGACGATCAACGCTGAGGAGCGGTAGATCGCAGGAATATCCTATGATGTTCCTCTTGTCTTCGGGGAGTGGAAGGGTAAAAACCATGTACGCGTGGTTCAGATGGACGATTATGATGTTATCGTCGGCTTGGAGTTGATACAAAAGATGAAGGCTGCTATAGTCCCTCATCTTAGGGGTGTCCAGGTGATGGATGAGAGATACCCCTGCTTTGTTCGTTGCCTACAGTTGGCTGGGTCGGATAAGTCAGTACGACCGAGGAAGGCTCAGAGTACATCCATATCGGCTGCTACTCTTGAGACAGGCTTACGTCGGGGCGAGCGGACCTTTCTGGCTACATGGGTGATGGCCCCTGTAGAAGGTCCAGACGATGTACCAGCGGAAGTGAAGAATTTACTTGAGGAGTTCCACGATCTTCTTCCGCCTGAGCTACCAAAGGAGCTTTCTCCTAGACGTGCGATTGATCACCGCATTGAGTTGGTTCCTGGGGCAACTCCTTCTTTCCGACCCCCATACCGCATGCCTCCTGCAGAGCTCGTTGAGCTGAGGAAGCAGTTGGATGAGCTCTTAGCAGCTGGGTTCATCCAACCCTCCAAGTCTCCATTTGGTGCTCCCGTGCTTTTCCAAAAGAAAAAGGACGGTTGTCTTCGCTTCTGTGTTGACTACCGTGCCTTAAATAAGATCACCATCAGGAACAGATACCCTATTCCACATATCCAGGACCTCATTCACAGACTGGCGGGCGCCACTATCTTCACCAAGCTTGATTTGAGATCAGGCTATTGGTAGGTCCGCATAGCTAAGGGAGATGAGGCGAAGACAGCCTGTGTCACCCGGTACGGCGCTTTCGAGTTCTTGGTTATGCCATTCGGCTTAACCAATGCGCCGTCTACCTTCTCCCACCTGATGAACAATGTTCTAACACAGTTGCTAGACGATTTTGTGGTCATTTACCTTGATGATATCGTGGTGTACTCGACCACGATGGAGGAGCATTTGCAGCATCTGAGATTGTTGTTTCAGAGACTGAGGGAACACCAGCTGTATGTGAAGAGGGAGAAATGCTCCTTTGCTGCTTCTGAGATCCAGTTTCTGGGCCATGTGGTAGGCCATGGCACTGTCCAGATGGATCCTGAGAAGGTGTGTGCCATCGTCGAGTGGGCCGCACCTACTTCCCCTACTAAGCTCCGATCTTTCCTAGGAGTGGCGAATTTCTAAAGGAAATTTATCCAGGATTACTCCAAGATCGCAGCTCCTCTTTCTGACCTCCTGAGGAAGGAGACTCCTTGGCTATGGCAAGAACGGCATCAGACTGCGTTTGCAGAGTTAAAACGCAGGATCGCTAGTGAGCCGGTTCTTCGTATGCTGGACTTCAGTCGGCCCTTTGAGGTTCATACCGACGCCTCTGATAAAGCGATCGGCAGAGTGCTCTTACAGGAGGGGCACCCAGTGGCATTTGAGAGCCGGAAGTTAAGTCCGGTGGAGCAACGTTACTCAGCTCACGAGAAGGAGATGGTCGCCGTGATCTACTGCCTTCGAGTTTGGCGCATCTATCTTCTCGGTAGCGCTTTCGTAGTGAAGACGGATAATGTCGCCAACACATACTTCGCTACGCAGAAAAAACTTTCACCTAAACAAGCGAGATGGCAGGAGTTCCTTGCTGAATTTGACTTCACCTAGGAGCACAGACCGGGGCGCTCCAATGTGGTTCCAGATGCTCTCAGTAGGATGTGCACTGTGGTGCTTGCTTCTATATCGAGGATTGAGGGTGATCTCCTCGATCGCATTCGGCAAGCTGCTATTCTCGACGTCAAATACCAGCAGTTGATCGCCGATGTGCGAGAAGGCAAGGTTCGTCGTTACTATCTTCAGGGCGACGACCTTCTGATGGCCGAGGGCGGTCGGCCACTTGTTCCGGCGACTAGCGGACTTCGACGCAAGTTGTTGAGAGAGCTTCATGACACAGCATGGAGTGGACATCCGGGACAGCGCAGGATGTTGATTCTCTTATCCAGATCTTGTTATTGGCCCTCCATGCGAGCTGATGTCGATCACTATGTCCGCACCTGCTTGATCTGCCAGCAGGATAAAGTCGATAGGAGGCACGAAGCTGGATTGTTACAGCCTCTTCCCATTCCGGAACGACCATGGACTTCAGTTTCCATGGATTTTATTACTGGGTTACTGAAGGTCGAAGGGAAGGCTTCTATCTTTGTTGTGGTGGACAGGTTCTCTAAGTACTCTATGTTCATCGCAGCACCTGAGCCTTGTTCAGCCAAGGAGATGGCTGACCTATTCTTCAAGCATGTGGTGAAGCTTTTTGGGCTTCCCCTGGACATTGTTTCTGACAGAGATGCCAGGTTCACTGGTAACTTCTGGACATCCTTGTTCAAGACTCTTGGTTCCGAGCTAAAGTTTTCTATAGCGAACCATCCTCAGACCGATGGCCAGACGGAGAGGATAAATGCTCTTCTTGAAGAATACCTTCGTCACTTTGTGTCGGCAAGCCAGCGCAACTGTGTGTCTCTCCTCGATACGGCGCAGTTTGCCTACAACTTGTAGCAGTCTTCAGCGACCGGCAAGACACCATTCGAGTTGGTGTTAGGACGACAGCCTCTCACCCCCGCTGATGTTGTGCAGCACACCGATGGTGAGTGCCCAGCGGTCTATCGGGTTGCGAGAAGTCATGCCGAGGTGCTCCAGGAGGCTCGTGATAGCTTAGAGCACACTGCAAGAAGGATGCAGCATTATGCCAATCAGAGTAGACGCGATGAACAGTTCGAAGTTGGAGATCTTGTGCTATTGAAGTTGACACCTCAGATGTGGAGAAAGATCTCAGCCAAGACTACACATCGCAGTCTTATTCAGAGATATGAGGGACCTTTCGAGGTCTTGAGATGGGTTGATGCTGTAGCCTACAGGCTGAAGCTTCCCGATAAATTAAAGCTCCATCTGACCTTTCATGTATGCTTTTTGAAAAAGTTTCATACCGACGAGACCGACCCCAGTCGCTCTCAGGGGCGTCGGGCTCCTCCTAGTATTCGGGCAGAGTTTGATAAAAGAATAGAAAAGATTTTGAATCACAAAACACTTGGACGGTATAGGAGGAATAGGCGGATGGAATTTCTTGTGCAGTGGGAAGGAACACCCATAGAAGAAGCTAAGTGGGAGAAAGCTTCTGATTTGTGGCAGTTTGAGGAGGAGTTGAAGATTTACATGGACAGCCTATCGTTGAGGGCGACGACGAACTTGGGTGGGGGAGTATGTGATGCTCCTAGGATTTAGCACAAATCCCAAAGCACACCGAGATGGAGCGATGGTGGGACCCCTCGTCATCAGCCATGTTGGACGACTCGGGGTGTGCGATCGTGTCACTGAGGCTGACACAAGTCCATAGTGTGAGGGTTGAGTCGAACCACGGAGTGTGGGTTCACACGTGGATGTGGGCTTCTAACTCGACCCATGGACCCCGGACCCTCTCGCATGAGCTTGCAAGCATGTGCATCGAGGAGGGTCAACCGCGGGGCAATTCTGAGGTCTAATCGACCCCGAACCAGGCCTGAACCAAACTTCTAGACTGAACCAAATCGGTTCAGCCGGTTCACGTGTTTCGCTCGCACGCGAAGGGGAAAATTCCCCTGTTCTTCACCTCCTCTCTGTTAGGGAATGCCGGGTGTAATTTAAAATTTTGCAGTCCCAGGACGCAGCGGAAGAAGCATTACACCCGAAACACATTCCTTTCCCAAGGATCCATGCGAGAGAGAAGACACAAGGATGTGTTAGAGATGTACCTCTTTTGCTTGTCTAGACGTCGAAGCCATGTTGAAGGCACCCAAGTGTTCGCCCTCTACAAGTATCCACGCGTCGACTCCTTGATCGTTACTCCCTTCCACGCTTGGTGCTAGCCTCGGGAAGAGAATCGAGCCTTAGGGTATCTTTACTTCTCTTGCGCCACCTCCAAGATGAAAGCGCCAAGAGGAGATGAGGAGGAAGATGATGCCGCCAATGTTGCTTCCTTTCTTCTTCTTTGCATGCGCCACCTTCAAGCAAGGTGCGCCTATGGCCAAGGAAGGGAGAGAGCTTGTGGCAAGGAGATGCCACCAAGCACTAAGAGTCCTTGCGCCAAGAAGAGAGGGAGAGGAAGAAATTGCGGCTCCAAGGAAGAAGTTTGCGCCAAGCTTTGATGTTGTCGCCCTTTGCCCTTGCTTTCGCCCCTCTATTTGTGTTCACGTCTCCAAGAATTCATCATCAAGAGAGGGCGACAATGGGTCCTATAAATAGGACTAGAGGAGGTTTGAGCAAGGGCTAGGATCATGCCAAGTGTATGGCTAGGATGAGGTGTCTTGAAGTAAGGAAAGTCTCCAAGACTTTACCATAAACCTCATTCAACCTATCTATAAAAGTCTAAACACTATATCAGCCCAAGACATTCCTCAAATGCATTCTTACCATCAAAGGCTAAGTGTCTAGGCGCAACATGAAGAATTCGGCTAGGGTATGGGTTTGGGTGCATGTAGGGTTCATAAGGAAAGTCTCCAAGACTTTACCATAAACATCTTCCTACTTCTCATATGCGCCCAAGCTCTTTCCAAAAGAGTCCTCAAGCCATATCAGCCCCAAGACTTGCCTTAGAGGCAAGTATTCCATCCAAGGAAGAAGGGCTAGGCGCCCTTTACTTCCATAATGAAGCAAAGGCGCCTCCCTCACCCCATTATGCCCCTAGGTGCCAATGGGGTGAGATTTCTCCCCATTATACCCTTTTAAGCCAATTCCTCTTCATGACAACTAATTATTGGGCCTCATTGGATAATGAGCTAGCCCAAACTTCATGGCGTGGGTTGATTAAGCCATTGGATCTAATCCAATGCAACCCTAATCCAAATGTGACCAATCTAGGTCAATTTCGGGTCAACCTGCCAAAAATGAAGTTTGGTTCCAATAACTTTCTTCCGACTCATCAGGCCCATTGGCGCTGATAAAATCTTCCAAATTGATCCAAGTTATCCAATAACTTGATCCTAAGGCTTCTGATTAAAGCAACGTCAAGAGTCTATTGCGTGTGACCCCGTAGGATCCATATGACGATGGCAATGATGTAAACATCATAAATAGTGAGGGGTATCTAGCAACACATCACTACTACCCATGTCATAGGACTTAAGTCATTATGGCAACAACTCCTAACAAACAATGAGGATTCCTATTGCATTACAGATCCCTTTGCCTAAGCTGATATCCTGCCATTGGATTAGTCTCAAGTTTATTATCCAATGCATTGGTCATGACTCAACAAGTGTGGCCACACTTTCCTGTCATGCACCAATAAGGTGGGGCGCCCCGAGTGGATATCATGCTTCCAATAAGGAAGGGGCAAATCCTACTATTGGTCATCCATGTCTCTATATGACTTATGACATGCCCAATGACAGTCGTTTTGATCTCCCAATTACGGAGAGACGTAAGACTGTATTAAAGCACACCCATCATCAAATCTAGACATGAATACCTCAAGTCTAAGGATCAATGCAAACCTCTTGTATGTGAGATTGACTTGTTGACTAGACAAGTCAATCCTCACGGTGGATCACTCCAGTGCATCCAATGCACCTGTATGTCTGCGTTACTGTGCCCCACACCTAACCAGCCCATACACCAGTCTCACATGTACCAAAGCTGTCCCATATCTGCTAAGGTACCTTGTCTGGGGATAGCTTATGAGAATGGATCCAATCCAAACTCCTGGGACATTATTTATGCAATTCAATACATCAACGCAGGTAGAGAAGTCTGCATAATAACGACCATGCCTATATAAAGAGTAATAGTTCTATCAAAGTACATTCAACCAATGCCTGACCATGTCCATACATTGGTCTTTAGGGCATATACACCAACACTCTCCACCCGCACTGTCTCCGGCGCAGATTCCGGCCAGCTGGAGGGGGCTCACCGGAAAAGGAAGGTGGCTGGCGACTCGTGCTTCTGTGGCGAAGACGTTGGCAGCGAAATCGGGCGTGGACTCTGATGTGGACGAGCCCAGGGCGACGATTGGAGGTCGCCCGGTGGAAACGAGATTTTCGGCGATTCGTCGCTGGTGATCACAGCTTGCATGGCGGCGAGGTTGGATTTCCGATCTCGTCGAGGGGAGGTTGCCATTCAAGCAGAATCGAGTGCTTGGGTAAGGTCTGGCGATGGCAATTTCAGATCTGGGAGCAGAGTCTCGGATTTCTGGTTCGGCGACGAGGTTCCGACTGTGGACTCGCTGACGTGAAGCTTCCAGGTTATTCTCCGGTGCCCTGAGGTAAGGAGGGAAGCATCCCCTCCGGCGCCGGTGGCCAGACGCGGGAGAGAGATCGGAATTTCCGATCTCCGGTTCCACGCAAGTCACGTTTCCACTGGGTTCACATTCTCGTCGGCGGCGGCTTCTCCGGCGACAATACTTCGGTGGCGGCATCTCCGTTCACCGGCGACTAGTTCCCAACCTTCTGGCGGGGCTCCGGTGGCCGAACGGTGAAGGACGGGAAAGGGGATCATTCCCCTATTTCAGCCGAGCGTGCGACTCTGTTTCGGATGCGGCTGCGAAGGAGGAAAGGGGAGGAGGAAGAAGGGGCTTCTGCGCGCGTGTTCGTCCGCGCGTCTCACTTCGACTCCGACCAGACATTTCGACGCAGCATTCTCGGAGGATCTCGGTGGGCTCGGCTCGTGGAGTGGTGGCACGCTACAAGGGTAAACCCTCTTTGGATTCATTGTGTGTAGTGGTGATAGGACGGGTTTCTTGTGTGTAGTGGATAGGGACTTTACCGCCGTTCGGACATCGTGTGGCTTTTCGTTCGGACGGTTCTTTGTGTTATCTGCGCTCGCATATGTGTAGTGCGGGTTGTGCTTGTTTGTAGGGGCTGCATTGCTTGCTTGTTGCAAAGTCCCGGACGTGTGTGCCGGCACCCTCGAAGGTGTTCGCCACCGTCCCCTTGTGATTGATTGAGGCCGCACCGGTGCCTATCTCGGTTGTGTAGAGAAAGGAGCGCGGGCTGTTGTCATTTTCTGTGAGTGTAAAGTGGTCGGAGAGTCTCCGTCACTTTAACACAGTTTGAGAGATCTGTATTCGTGTCCGAGGGGCGGTATTTATACCGAACCCTTCGCACACATGGTGCGAGGACTTGTAGAGTGCTAGGCCAGCTTCCGCAACGCGATCCTAACCGGTCGCGGGCCACTCTAGTGTAGGGCTAAGATCTCCGTGAGGGGATCTGCCGGTTGTGGAAAGTTTATTATTAAAAAAAATAAATTTGCCCATAACACTACTCTCAACGCACTATCGTTTCTCCTCCTTACCTAGCTTAACTTAAGCTTAGTTACTAGTTATGATTTAATTTCTTTCGAAATTAAATTTTGACCTTATGCCATTTGCTCACTTTGTGTCCTAACTAGCACGATCGACAATTGCTGTCTTCGTCTTTGTCTCTAGCATATGCTCCCTATTACCTCCAATGAAGGTTCATCGAAGCAATTATTGATATATCTTCTCCTCTTTTTGGTGACTAGTTTTGATAGATTTTTATGATGATTTTCATTAGATTTTGTTGCAAAGATGAGGGTGCCCCGCTTCCCTTTCTTTGCTCAACGTGAATAGCTTGCATCTCCTTTATTTGTATGTGATGCTCTGTTTTGATGTGATTTTAGAGTTGATATTCTTTGTTATACTATGATATTCATGCTGTTAAGTTCTTAATATAGTTGTAATAATTTGATGATGATATGGAGATGTTATTTTGCTGAGTTTTACAAGGGTTGAGGGAGTTCTGCACCCTATTTGTGCTTTGACAAGTTTGTTGTTTAGATGTCGTCATTTCTCTATTTTCTTCTCCTCTTTTGGTGTTTGATTGTGGAGCTGAGCTCTCCTTGTTGGTTGGTTTTGTATGAGATTTTGCTGATGTCTATTCGTGGTTATGTTGGGACATGTTAGCTGTTGTTATTGTCTTGTGTGAGTGAGTTTTTGGGGCTTTGTTTTCATAGGCAGGCCAACTATTTTTATAGACAGGTTTTGTTCTTGCATAGACAGACCAACTGTTTTCGTAGATTGGCTTTGTTCTTTCATAGACAGGCTTTGTATTTTCATAAATAGACCAACTACTTTCGTAGACAAACTTTATATTTTCTTAGACTGACCAACTGTTTTCGTAGACTAATCAACTATTTTCGTAGACAAACTTTGTATTTTCGTAGACAGACTTTGTATTTCGTAAACAGGTTTTTTCTTTCATAGACAGATCAACTATTTTCGTAGATATGCTTTGTTCTTTCGTATATAGGCATTGTATTTTCATAGACAAACCAACTGTTTTCATAGACATGCTTAATATTTTTCATAGATATGCTTTGTATTTTCATGGACATGTTTTTACTTTCATAGACTAATCAACTATTTTTATTAACAGGCTTTGTATTTTCGTACACTGACCAACTATTTTCGCAGATTGACTAATTATTTTCGTAGATTGACCAACTATTTTCGTAGGCAAGCTTTGTATTTTCATAGACTAATCAACTATTTTCGTAGACCCTATTCTTTCATAGATAGACATTATATTTTTATAGACAGACCAACTATTTTCAGGCTTTGTATTTTTATAGATAAGCTTTATATTTTTGTGGACAGATTACAGATCAACTATTTTCATAAACAAACTAACTATTTTCATTTATAGATTTTAAATTTTTGCTGGTAAACTAGAATTTTTCATTGACAGATCTATGTGATTATTTATACTAATTATTTTTAACTCCTTTGTAGTTTTCAGACCAAGGATCCCGTATTACACAGTCAACCACAATCATATGAGCACACTAAACATGCAGACGTAAACATTGATTTGTAACTAGATTTTTTTTTACCATACGAACACATTTTACTATAAGGAGTAACCCTAAGGGTTGGATTCAGTGCAATGCTTGGCAATACTATATATATAACTGGATATGCTACTAGTTTCCTTATCTTACAATTGTGAATTCAACCTACTGAACAAGTCTATAAAACGATGACAAATTTTTATATTTTTGTGTATGGCTTCTACTTTCCAACCATGCCAAAAAAAGCTCTAAATTTTTTTATAGTTATTTTTCCATTTTTTATTTACTTACAATTGTCAAGTGCATTCATCAGCTGACATGTTTTCAAACTGTAGGCCTAGCCCATTTTGGCCATGAATTATGCTTTCTAATCACTCTAAGTTTATAATTTTTCATGGCATAGATGAAGAGAAATCATTTTTCAAACTTGCAATAAATTCTAAAAAATTATAAAAATAATTCTCAAAGTCCAACAAAAATATCTATGTTTTAAATTTTAAGAGTGGCAGTAGCTTGTCAGCCTTGCGGGCTACTTAGCATATTCTTTTTTTTTTCAAGCTTTCCGATGCTATAAGAATTACCTCAATCCAAGCACTAGATCAAAAGTTATCGTCGTTTGAAGATTTTCTTATCTTTTTATTTTCTTTTTT
The DNA here is from genome assembly GCA_027563935.2 of Costus lasius. Lineage (NCBI taxonomy): Eukaryota > Viridiplantae > Streptophyta > Magnoliopsida > Zingiberales > Costaceae > Costus > Costus lasius. The sequence goes on from CM050447.1 coordinate 55,819,571, forward strand.
CAAATTTTAACCAAATTAAGTCATTCCAATTTTGTTTTTGTTGTTTTCACCTGAATGTTATGCATTTTTTTTTATCATATTTCAGGATCCATTTAGATGGTAAGTCTACAAAAATGCATAGTCAGTCTACGAAAATAGTTGGTTAGTCTAGGAAAATAGAAAAATAGTTGGTCTATCTACGAAAATACAAAGTTTGTCTTTAAAAATATAAAACCTATCTATAAAAGAATAGGGTCCGTCTACAAAAATAGTTGGTCAGTTTACGAAAATACAAAGCTACAAAGCTTGTCTACAAAAATGAATGGTCTATCTACGAAAATATGAAGCCTATCTACGAAAAAATAGGGTCCTATGAAAATAGTTAATCAATCTACGAAAATATAAAGCCAGTCTATGAAAACAATTGGTTAATATACGGAAATATAAAGTTTGTCTACAAAAACGGTTGGTCAATCTACGAAAATACAAGTATGTCTACAAAAACAGTTGGTTAGTCTACAAAAATGCAAAGCCTATTTATGAAAATATAAAGACTGTCTACGAAAACAGTTGATTTGTCTATGAAAATACAAAACCTGTTTACGAAAATAGTTGGTCTATCTATGAAAGAACAAAACATGTCTACGAAAATAGTTGGCATGTCTATGAAAGAACAAAACTTGTCTACGAAAATACTTGGTCTGTCTATAAATAACAAAGCTTGTCTACAAAATAGTGGTTTATCTATGAAATACAAAGCCCCCAAACTCGCTCACACAAGATAATAACAACTAATACATTCCAACATAACTAGGGACAGATATCACCAAAATCTCATACAAAACCAGCCAACAAGGAGAGCTCAGCTCCACAATCAAACACCAAAACAAGAGAAAACAGAGGAATAACGACATCTAGACAAAAAAACTCGTCAAAGTATAAATTGGGGTGCCGAACTCCCTTAACCCCAATAAAACTCAGCAAAATAACATCTTCATATCATCACTAAAGGACTACAACTATATTCGAAACTTAACAACATAAATATCATAGTAGAACAATGAATCTCAGCTCTAAAATCGCACCAAAATAGAGCATCACGTGAAAACAAAGGAGATGCAAGCTGCTCACATTAAGCCAAGAAAGGGAGCGGAACACCCTCATCTTTATAACAAAATCAAACGAAAACCATCATAAAAATCTATCAAAACTAGCCACCAAAGAGAGGAGAAAATATATCAATATTCGCTTCGATGAGCCTTCGTCGGAGATAATGGAGAGCCTTTGCCAGAGACGAGGATGAAGACAAAAATTACCAGTGGTGCTAGCTAGGGCACGAAGTGAGCAAATGGCTCATGGTCAAAATTTT